>OX422222.1:410645838-411972088 GCA_949130495.1 Sambucus nigra
CTTATGTAAGCGGAAGAATTTAATTAACTTACAGCAACAACAAAGAACTTGGGGAAGAAAATCAATCTTAAGTGGCATTCATATTATCAAAAATGTAATAATGATATAAAATGCTAAAAGTTCCTTTATATACTAGGGGAGAATACATACAAGTAAAATAATACCCCTCACTAATATAAATAACATAAAAATGATCACGCCCCCTGCATCACTCCCCCCTTCTTGAGAGGAAGCCAAGTACTTGGGAAGACGGGTTTAGAATTTCTGATGGATATCGAGTCTAATGACCAATAGAGCACGTAAATGTCTTCGAATCCAAAACTCCCTTAACACAATCAACGTGGGAATGAACGGACTAGGAATCACTAGCAATCACTAGATGGAACATGGTGACCCCTAAGAGGTGAAAGGTCTGCCACGTTAAACGTGCAGTGAATACGAAACTCTGGTAGGAGGTCAACCTCATACACGTTCGTCATGTGAGCGCATATGATGGGGAAAGGTCCAAACCGTCTCATCTGAAGAATATGAATCTTGCCATGCCGTCTTTCTCGTCGAAGGTAAATATTGACCGACTGAAAAATAACCTCTCGGCGCTGCGCGCCCACTAGCTCCTCGTAGAAGAGTCAATAGTGCCTGAACATCGACGTTGATTGAAGTCATGTGGGCGGCAAAGTCAGCAGCAGTCAGACTAATATTCCATGGGCATCTGAGGGCTGGAACCCAAGACAATTTGAGAGGACGAATGCCCTGTCAAACGGTTGATGGCAATGTTAAAGGCAAACTCGGCTTGGGTAACACCAACGAAACAACTCCAGGGGTTGTTTGAAGCTAGACACTGCAATAAATATCAAACACTAAGGTTGACAACCTCTGATTGGCCTTCAATCTGGGGTAGAAGGCGGTGGAGAACTGGACTGAACAAAGAGATCGTCAAAAAGGACAAGTAAAACAGATTTCCTCATCAAGAGTGATGTTCCGCGGCATGCCATGCAAGCGAACGACCTCACGAAAGTTTAAGGCTGCAACGTAGGAGGCATTTGTGGTCTTGTTGCAAGGAGTGGAGTGAGCCATTTCGAAAACCGATCAACCACCACAAAAATGGAGTCATGGCCTTTGGCCGTACGAGGTAGACCCGCTATGAAATCAACATATCCTGCGACGGCTTCTCATGAATAGGAAGTGGGCTGTAAAACCATGCGTTGGTGTGACTGTGACGCCCCTTTGCCCTTCTGACATACATAACAACCCCGAATAAGGGCGTTAGTGTCATGCTGCATGTTAGGTAAAAAAACCACTCTTGAAGCGTTGTCAGTATGCGGGAGCCTCCAATGTGACCAGTTAGGCCTCCTGAATGAACTTCTCTAATGATCTTCTCTCACAGGAAGATGCGAGAATACAAAGGGTAGAGTCATGAAATAAAAACCCATCCAGGAGTAGAAAATCTCCTAATGTACCGTGATGACTAGCACACTCGGCTACAATGGGTCCAAATTCTCATCGGTTGCATATAGATTACGGACCACATCAAACTCAAATATAGAGCCCTAGAGTACAATGAAAACATGAGATCGACGACTAAAAGCATCGGCGACCTGGTTCTCCTTCTCTGGCCGAACTGAAGGTAAAACATGTCACCGGAGAAAGTTAGATCACTATCTTCTTTTGATTGTTACCAAACCGTAGGCCTAATGTTCTGATTTGATGACAACTTCTGATGAATGAGATACTCATACCAGTGTCGCACCGCCTGAACGATGGCATAAAACTCTAACATCATACACAGAATAATCCAGACAGAGACGGAGAGCTTCTGGCTGCATAAAGTTACCAGGCCGCCGTTCTGACCGAGCACAGCGCCAATCCTAGTCTTTCAAGTTTGATCCCAAGCTAGGCTAGTCCTATATATTAAGGCACTAACCTCCTTTTGTAAATGAGATTGAAAACCCTAGGCCTGTTTAGTTGTGGGAAAACAAGGTTGTTTTTTCCAGAAGTTTTCTATAGAAATAGAAAATTAGAAGATGCATCAAAATTAGATATTTTGCTCAAATAGAAAATTAGAAGACTGTTTTCTAACTTTTCCAGAATACTGGAAAACTACTTTAAAAAGTTATCCACCAATTTTCTAAACACCTTCAATCCCAAAATTACATTTAGACCTTTGAACTTTCTATAAATTACATATAGACCCTGACCTTTCTGTTAATTACATTTTAACTTCTAAACTCTCTGTAATCTACATTTTGGCCCCTGGACTTTTTGTAAATTACATTGTCTCCTAACCTTTCTACAATTCCCATTTTGGCTCCTGAACTTTCTATAAATATCATTTCAGCTCCTGAACTTTCTGAAAACTACATTTTAACCCTTAACTTTCTTTTAATTTTATACTATCCACCACCTTTGTGTACATATTGTGGCCCTTAATTTTTACATTATTAAAATTTTGAAAAAAATAATTTATTTCTACCAAATGAACGCGTTTTCCATTTTTCTAAAATCTTCTATTGAAAATGGAAATTAGAAATGGAGGAGAAATAGAAAACAAAGAACATTTTTTCACAACTAAACGAGGACCTATTTATCCTTAGTTGTCAGTGTTCTAAAAAACGCGCCAAGGCGCGAGGCTTTTTAGATACGCCAAGTTTTGACCCTAAGCGTGGATCAAGGCGTGGTCAACGATGGTCAACGTTTTTTGGAATAAGGCGTGAAAAAACGCGCGTTTTTGGGGCGTAAGGCGTGAAAAAACACGAGTTTTTTAGAAGTAAGGCGTGAAAAAACGCAATTTTTTTTTTTTTTTTTTTTTTTTTTTTGTATTTAAAAAAAACAGTATTTTAATTTACAAATATTTAGACATATTTTTAAGGTATGTACTATTTTAACATTTTTAATAGCCTTGTCATAGTAAAAAAATATTAAAATATATTAAAAATGCCTAAACGCCTTTTCACGCCTTTTAACGCCTAAGGCCCGCCTAGGCTTCTAAGGCTTAAGGCTTGGCCTCCACTCCTCCTCGGTCACGCCCCGCGTTTTTTAGAACCTTGTTAGTTGTACATCACTATTAATGAATAATGCTATTCATTTGCTCACCCTTTTGTATAATTACACTTGACATTAGACTAATGACATTTTTGTAATTTTGTTCAATTTTTCAGGGCAAAATACGCACTTTTTGCTTTCTATGTTAGTCAAGCATCTTGATCACAAAAATGTACTTAAACAACCCGACATGCAACTTGACATTGTTGAGCTTACCACCTTTCTTGCTCGACAAACAAAGGTCCAGCCTTCTGTAGCTATAGTTGGTGCTGTAAGCGATATTATGAGGCATCTAAGGAAAAGCATTCACTGCTCACTTGATGATGCAAATCTTGGAGCTGACACAATCAAATGGAACAGAACATTTAGAGAAGCAGTGGATAACTGCCTTGTGGAGTTATCATATAAGGTGGCACCCTTCTCCAATTTAACGTTATGCCTACAAATTGTGGTTATACTATTTTTTTTTCTTCCCATTCTTTCTATTTTCCTGAAATCCAATCCAATTTTTTCCGATTTTTTGGAATGATATTTTCAGTGTCCATATTCCAATTTTTCTGAAAAAATTTGCTCAGAATCAGAATTAATTCTGATTTTCCAGTCCGATTGTTCCAAAATTACACCGATCAGATTTTTATGAAAATTTCTCTTTTTAGTTCAGATATTATACTATTCCGAATTACATTAATGTATGTTGATTAGGAATTTTCCAAAACACTTCTTTTTTCCTAAAATTATTTCAAATTTTCTGTATTTTGGAAATTTCCGGAACTTTTCCAATATTTTTTTCCTTTTTCTTACAAGAGATGAATGGCTTGATTACAGGTTCTCTTATTTTTTGAGGTTTCCATTGAACCCAATTCTTTCTCCCCCTCTAAAGAATTGAATTCCGTGAAATCTAAAAATATGAGAATATCTCACCAAGTCACTCTTCTTTTTCCCACTTCTCATTAAAAATGAGTTTCTCAAGCTTTTTCAACCTTGTAACAAACACACCCTTTCTTGGGGTTAAAATGTGAAAAATCTCCCAAACTATCTCTCTATTGAGAATACGAAAAAATCTGGTTGTTTTGCTAAGAATCCCTTAGATTATGAAAAAGCTACCGATACCCCCTTGTTTGTACCTAAAATTTTCTTTTTAGCGATAAAAGGGAGAAATTGCAAACAATAGGTAAAGTTCATGATTTTTTTTTCAAAGTTAATAGTTCCAATGAGGTATTTCCAAGTTTTCTCGCAAGTACCCTTTTTTATTATTATTTTTGAAATTATAGAATAGAGCTTTCTTTGATGAACAGATTGGAGAGGCAGGTCAAATCTTCGATGTTATGGCTGTGATGTTGGAGAACTTGTCAAGTAATACAGTTATAGCCAGAACCACTATTGCGGTTGTGTACCGTACTTCTCAAATCTTAGCCTCTATGCCTAATCTGTCATATCAAAACAAGGCAAGGACGCAATTTTGTTTGGGTTATTTGTATTTCGGGTACAGTAGTTTTCCGTAATGCACTCTAGGGTCTAAATTATTCAGTATTTGCACTTTGTGGTTCACTTTCCCTTTTTTCCAACATCTTGTAAGATTTTTTTGCAACACTTCTTCTCAAAAGGTGAAATTGGACCTTATTGTGTATATTGTGAAATCTTTGGACCCCAAAGTGCATTACGAAGTATAGGTGTAAACGGATTGGATACGGACTGGATCTGATCCTAATACGATTTGTTGAGATGTTAGCGGAAATCCAACAATACGATGAATCACTGATCTGGTACATATACAGAATCCAAATCAGTTAATGTTCCAAAAATCTCATCCGCTTAACTCATGATATATATATATGTATAATTAAATCGGATCGGTTCGGATCCTTATCAGACCGTATCCGGTTCATTTAGTAAACGGATAAATGGATTATCGGATTAATAAATTAATTCCGGTCAGGTTAAACAGAGCGGATTCCGATCGAATCTGGATCAAAATTCGGCTGACGGCCCTACGAATAACTACTGAGATTCAGAATACAATTAACCCCTTTTTATTTAATTTATTGCTTCTCCCAGTTACCTAATCACGTTGCTGAAATCCTTTGTTTTTCTCTCTCCTTAGGCATTCCCAGAGGCATTATTTCATCAGTTACTCCCAGCTATGGTTCATCCAGACCACGAAACACGGGTGGGGGCCCACCGTATATTTTCTGTTGTTCTTGTGCCAACTTCAGTTTGCCCTCACCCAAGCTCAGCAGCCCTAACCGAGTCAAGTAAGCCTACAGAAATTTCAAGAATGCTCTCGAGAACAGTATCTGTCTTTTCTTCTTCAGCTGCTCTTTTTGAGAAGCTGAGAAATGAAAGGTCTTCTTCAAGGGAAAATATCGACCAAGAAAACAAAGAAAAGCGGTTCAGTCAGGAGGAACAGACAAATGACAATAGTGGGATTTTGAACAGAATATATAGTCGGGCTTATACCTTAAAAAACTCATATGTATCTCCAACGGCAGATGGAGATTCTACAAGCAGTTCATATAAGGGAGTGGTAGGTTTATGCATTGTCTCTACCATCTTAGATGTCCTATTGTTAGTGGCTAACTGTCACGGTGGCTACTAAAGGCACCCTCAAAATTAAGAGGGGCGCCCATGTGTTCAAAGCTTTAAGCATATTGTACGAACATTTTTGTGCACACTGTGGGTGCCTCGCTTAATTTTTAACTTGTCTCTAGCTGTCACTTAGACAGGCCCACACAACACACAGACAAATGTGTAACACACTGATATTTACAGTAACCTTCTACTTCTAGAGCTGATTAGTCAGGCCCGACTGGTTTATACTGGGTTCCACCACAATCTAAATAGACCGGGTTAGGTTTAATTTTAGGCTTATGTGTATTTGGGGGTCTTGTCGTTCTTCGTAATGCATTCTAGGATCCAAACTTTTCACTATTTGTACTTTGGAGTCCATTTTCCCTTTTTAGATCGCTTTTAAAGATATTTTGCAGCAGTTTTTTCTTTCTTTCAGAAGATTGCTGCAGAAAGTGAAATGGACCCCAAAGTGCAATTGTTGCCCTAAAGTGTAATACAAAGAACTATGAACCCCAAATACAGATAATCCTTCAATTTTATTATCCAGGTGGAGCCAAGCTGCACCTGCTTTTCCCACCCTATCCTGTTATGAACTTGAGTACTATTTCGTCCGTCCTAAATTATTACCCCCTATTTGAAATGATGATAAGGATTCACTCAATCAATGGCCGTGATCAAGACTTGTTCACTATTGTGGAATTTGGTTCGTTACTTATGTCCATAAAAAGAAAGTGGGCTCTTAATTTGGGACATCCCATAATGGGAAGTGGGACTATTAATTTGGGATGGCAGGAGTATTAGATATTAATCAAGTCTATCATTTTGGTTAATCAAGCTGTATGAATGCTTTCCCCTGTTAAACCTCAGGAAGTCATCTCTCTCAAGCTGAGCAGCCACCAAATTACCCTCCTCCTTTCATCGATTTGGGTGCAGTCAATCTCCCCTTTAAATGTCCCTGACAACTATGAAGCAATTGCTCACACATACAGCTTGGTTTTGCTCTTCTCTCGAGCAAAGGTAATTTATGATTTATTTCATTTTCAATATAAATTTCTTTTAAGAATTCAAAACGATAATCTTATGTGTGCGACTTTAGAATGTTGTTCTCCCCATAATAATATATCGTCAAGGTTTATAGCCGTAGTTACCAGAATGTGCCAAATACCCTAGCGATTTATGTAATGGTATACATTCTGAAATATGGCACACTTTTGTTCTGTTATATTAAAATTAAAGTTCTGAGTAATATTTTTCTATTTCTTCCCTCAGATTTATGTGTTTTTTACTTGATAGAGAAGATAAAGAAAGATCTGGTAGTTTATGTTTTAATAGACGATACTATACTCGACAAAGCATAATTGAGAAACAAGATTCACATAGAGGACCTCATGTAGTAGAGGCAAGATAGAATGGGAGTTCCAAGAAATGGTAATAGATCTATTAACGTGATTGTTAGTCAACTAAGTGGTCCTGAGGTGATTACTGCCATTTTATTGGGTAAGCTTGTTTTTTCTCTCCTCAAGAAAGAATTCTTGATTTGGTTACTTCTTTGATATATATATATATATATATATATATATATATATACACACAGGACGTCTCTCCGACGGGCTTATTTAACGGGCTTAAATGACGGGCTTAATATCGTCCACATGTTTTAAGGACCGCTATCATCTTATTGGACCACCTATTGGGGACCGCTTTGTCTTTTTCTAATGTTATAAGAATAGAATTTTCTACCCCAATAATTTCTGTAGTCTTTTAAGCTTATTTTAAAGCCTAATTAATCTGGAAGTCTAAGTGTAGAAGTTTCAGGACTACTGCTACTTCTCAGGCTTCTTCCGTCACTATCGTATTGGAGTTCTGAAATAGCGAGGATTATCTATATAAATAATTTCTTCTGGGAGCCTAGAAATTGAAAGAGGTTTTGATGGAAAATATTCTAGTCTTAAATACCTTATACGGTATCGTGGGTTTATCTGTCTGGTTTCTTTATATATTTGATTAATAATATCAATTATATCGTTATCTATAAATTCGTCTAAATTATTATCATCATAAGATGACAAAAATCTACGGTATGTTCTAGGGGCAGCTGTCTCTACGTTTTTAATAAGAGGGCGGATTCCTCCGGCTCTAATTAAAGTAGCCTTTGTTTCAGCTAACCTTTTCTGTCTAATAAATTTTAATACGTCTATACTGTCTTCAAGTATCCTAGTGTATTCTTGATATTTTTCAGGTCTTGATAATTCTTCTGCAAAATCTTCAGTTCTTAATTTTTGTCTAAAGAGATCACGGATCCCTGTTCTAATTATTTCTATTTTAGGTACCTCTCTTCCTAACCATTCAATGATCTAGTCTATATATTTGAAAGTTCCACCTGCGTATATTAAAGCAGATTCTATAAGTTCTTTATCTTTAGTGTCTGTAAGAGTCCAATCTTAGATTTCTCTTGTTAAGTCTGAATTTGTTTGGTTAACAAATGCTAAAAAGTCTTCAGTGATTTGTAGGCTCATACGAGATTCTTTTAAAATAATAATATGTAAAATAGTTAAGGGTTTGGTTCGAGTTATACCATCCTCCTGGTCTGCAAATCTTTATCCTCCTTCCTTCTTCTCTTCAGCCTTGCTACTATTCTTCTCCGGTCTCGGCCTCCTACAACTCTCTCTTTATGTGTCGCACCTCAATCCACTACTTTGGCGTTGAACCCGTTTCCTGCCTGTACGCCTTCACGCCTAACGCCCACCTGGCTAACGGCTCACGGCAAATCGGTACCTGACGGCGGTACACCAGTATAACACCTTGTGTGCTACACCAGAGGTTCCACACAATAGTCCTCTATGAACAGAAAGTTGGAGACAATTTGGAAAATAATAACAACTTAGCATAAGAGATTTCTGGAAAAGAAAATACTTTTATTGCATTGCATAAGTAAATACAACTCTCTCCTCTCCCCTAACTATGATAGGTTTACTCACTCATATACATATTACTACTACAAGCATACTCTCTCTCTCTCTAACAACTCACTCTCTAACCACTGATATCTAAAACTCAAATGGACGCTCCCTTTTATAGATCAAGGGCACTACAAATGACTGGTAACCGGCTACCAAAAGCAATTCGATTGAAAGCATACAATTATTAAATACATTAAAAGTCTGCAGCCTTAGAATCTTTCGAGTCTTCACCTTTCTGCTTTTTCAAAAGCAATCTTGGCTTTTTGCAATTATCTTGCACCTAACGTCTTCCACTATCTTCCTTTATCTTTATGAAAAGAGGATGTCTGGGCCCATATGGGGCAGGTCTGAGCTGTTTTATTCTGCAAGGAAATCATCAGTCTAAATAATGGAGTCTTCTTATCTTCTTGCAATAATGCATAGGTCTAGTGCAGGGCATCTTCTGTCTTTAATAATTCTTCTGATAACGAGGGGCCCGTCTTTGTCCCATCCGTGTCTTCTTTTTCCTTGTCTTGGTTTGGTAGGGCATTGTTGAAAAATTCATCAATGAGGCCTACAGTTCTAAGGCTAGTTGGTAAAGCTATCTCTACCATTTCCTTGGATTCTTTCTTGAGCCTTCCGTTGAATGGCTCATCAACTTGGATTATCAGGTCTTCTTTGTGGTAAGCAGTGTACCACCTGTCTTCTCCTGTTAATAACTCCATGATTTCAATTGTCTCCATGGCGTGAGCGATCTGGAGCTTGGACTTATCAACAATTAAATCTTTAGTCTCGTCTTCTGATAAAATCTCAACGTCTTCGAATATATAGTTGGAAAATCTAAAAGTCTAAATCCTTCCACTCTCATTCCTCTACAGGAACTTGGAGCAATCTGATAGATTCTAGCAAATAGAGGAAGGGAGTCTTCTACCCTCGTAACATATTCATGGACAATTTTTTCAAGAACAACAGAGTCTTCAATATCTTTTATCTGAACGAGTCCAATGAACCCGTGGTCTGCAAGAGTTATATGAGTCATTTCTGATTTTCCAAAAAGATATATTTTTGGAACGTCTTTGAAGAAACCTTTGTTTATTAAGGCATGTCCATTTATTTATGATAATAACATATTAAAATGATCAATAATGTTATTAGTTTCTTTTTTAAAATCTTCTGTTAATAGGAGATTATTATGACCAAATGGTATAACAATCTTAGTCTTAAAAGTCTTTTTCTGATAATAGAAATCAGTAGGTCTAGTTTTGGAGGTTTCTCCAAGAGTCTGAGCATAAGTCTCAGTTTGAAGTTTAGGCACAACAATACCACTGAGCTGGGTAACTGCAAGTCTTTGAGTTCTCATGAATCTGGCAATAGCTACCAAAGTTTATTTGAACTCGATCCATAGTCTATTCTTTACATTCCACCATGTGGCATCTATAAGAGTATTTTTGTCTTCTGAAAATTCTTGTCTAAATTTGATCAAGTCTGGGTATCTTTGATCGGGTCTATATTGGGGAAAGTACATCTTCCCAATGAGTCTATTTTGAGCAATAATCTCTAGTCTAGATTTTCCTGGAGGAACCAAGATATCATTAAAGTTCTCTAGGATTGGTCTTTCTTGAGAGTCTTGAATGTGAGTCTGTCTTTGCGTTATACCAGCATTTGATCTTACGCGTCTAAGATAGTCTGCAACGTCTTCCCTGTTCAGTCTATTCGTTTGGGGAGGAACTCATATCTTCTAGGTCTTCTGTTTGCAACATAAAACAAGAAATTATATCAGTGTTAGCAAATAGTGGCTCTCTTGATATAATGTCTGGAATGGTATTTTTACTTCCCTTAATATGTATAACAGAGAAGTAATAACCATTAAGCAATTGTTGCCATCTAATTAGTCTATTAGTCCTTGATTTGGACAAGTTTAAATCTCTAAATTTTACTGCATAAGAAGAGTCGGTATAAACAGTAAAATGTTTAAGTCTAAGAAATAACATATATTTTTCTATTGCCCTTACTATGGCTAAAACTCATTTTTCATGGGCATTGTATCTTGTTTCTGGGTCTGTAGAGGTTCCAGAACTATGTCTACAGAGTTTCTTCTTTTTTGTCTGATGATCAATGACAAAGTATACTGCTCCCCATTGTTTATCAGAGGCATTTATTTCTACTATAAACTGGTCTTCTGCATTAGGCAGTTCAAGTAAAGGAATATTCTTGACTGCATCTTTAATTTTTGTCTTATTACTTCAAAATCATCTTTATTACAATAAAAGGGATTGGTTTTGTCTGTTCCTTTTAATTTGGCCGTTAAGCTTTGTCTTTTTGAAGCAAGGTCTTTAATAAAGTCTGTAGCACAATTAACCAATCCTAAAAATGATTGTAATTATTTTCTATCTTTAAGTTGGTCTGGAAACTCAAGAATCTTTTTGGTTATGTGTTCTGCCAAGGATAATTTTTCTTTATTAATATGCATTCCCCCAAAGTCTATCTCAGTCTGAAATAATTGCATTTTCCTTTCGGAAATAACAATACCATGTTTATCTAATTATAAAATAATCTTTTTAAGATGGTCTACGTGCTCAATCTCAGTCTTACTTGCTACAAGAATATCATCTATATAAACAAGACAAAATTCTGAATAAGGTCTAAATATATTATCCATTCTTCTTTGGAAAACTTGAGGAGCATTCAAGTATCCAAATGGCATTACTAGCCATTCGTATTTTCCTTGGGGCACACTAAAGGCTGTCCAAATAATACTGTCTGGATGCATCTTAATCTGCCAGAAGCCTGATTTGCAATCGAACTTACTGAATATAATTCTATCTTCAATCAAATTGATAAAATTATTCATGTGTGGTATCTTATAAGAATCAAATTCACAATTCTTATTTAATTGTCTATAATCTATAACCATACGTCTTTTTCCTCTTTTACGTACAGATTCATTTTGAACATAGAAGACTAAGCTATTATATTTACTTTTACTTTCTCTAGTAATGCCTAACTTAAGCATTTCATCTATGTCTTTCTTGATTTCTTCCCTATCTTTTTGTGAGTATCCTTTCTTATAGGTTCCACCATTAATAGTGGCGTCTGGGTTAATAGGGATGATTTCACAATAACTTTGGTCTATATCCCACTTAGCGATGGGATTTTCTCCTAAAGTAGGCTCAGCTAATTGCTTAATCTTTTCCTTTTCTACTTCTATATCCATTTTCTTCTGTTTGGATATAGCTTGAACTTGTAATAAGGTATGCTGGGCTTGATCTAAAATGTCTTGTTGTATAAGCGCTATTTGCTTATAACACTTTTGGTCTGGACTCTTACACTCTTTTGTAAGGGTTTAGTAATATCTATCTAGGGCTTCTTGTTGGGTTGTAGGTCTAGGTCCACCATGCTCAGCTGAAGAACTCTGATGTTTTATGGGTCTATAATTGGGTTTGACTTGCATAAGGTCAAAGGCGGTCTTGTGATCTATTAGAGGGGCTTTAATATTAAATTTCTCTGTATCACTAATTAATATCTTATCGGTGTACTGAATATATGGATGATATTTACTAATAAAGTCTTGTCCTAAAATAATGTTTCCTGTGAAACTAGGATGAGGATCCATTATCCAAAACCGATGATTAACGGTTTTGTTGGTGTGATTTCCTAATTTAAAATAAATAGGAATAGTCTGGAAATATAAGGTAAATGGATCTCCATAAGCCACTTTACCATAGATTTCTTTTGTACTTTCTAAAAAATAGTCTTCAGGGAAGGCATGAGCCTTGCAAGTACTCTGAGAACACCCTGTATCTATAAAAGCTGAAAGTCTTTTAGGATAGTCTTTATGTTGAACAAATAATTCTACAAAACAAGCATGTGGTTTAGTAGAAATTCCTAAATTGTTCTTTTCTCAAATAAATATTCCTTTCTGAGGTTTATCAATAAAATCTAAGGGTATTTGTTCTTCTGAACTACTATCAGAATGGTATTCTTCTAAATCATTGGAAACTCCCTTTCCTTTGAAGTCTTCATTTTCTTGCAATCTTTTGGCTATATTTCTATCAATGTCTTGATAATATGTTTTAACATCTAAGTCTATTTGAGCGTCATACTGGCTAGTATAAATTGCTCTAAATCTAGTTCTGCAACAATCTTCATGGTAGTGTAATTGGCAAACAATACAAACCATAAATAATTCTGTTTGTATAGTCTCAAAGCATTCTACGCATGTGAAGTCTTTTTTGCAACATTTCATTTCAAATGAGCAATAATGTCTTTCATCAAAGTAGCATCTAGGTGTATAGGTTAGTAACTCAGGATTACTAACTGTCCATCTTTTCTTTAAAAATGGGCTTAATATACATTTATACCAAGCTTCTTCAAAGTCTATATATTTATCATCTAAATCGTCTTGATTAGTCTGCATCATATATAAGTCTAGAGTGTCCTGAGAGTCTTCGTACTCATCAGTATCACTATAATCTTCTGAATCACTATCTGTATATACGCTATAAATACTAGTATTATCATCCTCTTCTATGTCTGATATCTCTATAGCATATAGAATATCTAATTCTTCTTGATCTGCATAGTCTAATATTGTATTAATGATCTTAATACGTTCTTTATCTTTCTTATTAGGGCGGTCTTTAGCAAAGTGTCCTTCTTTGCCGCAAGTCCAACATTCTTTTATAGAGGTCTTAGATTGAGCTATATCTTTGTCTTTCCTATAATTAGGAACTTTCTTATATTTACTAGTATTCTTCTTAAAGTATCTTCTTTGGTTAAATCTATTTTTCTTAGTCTTAGGATTCTTTTCCCTAAAGGTAGTAGATTGTCTAAATTTATACTTCTTTGGAAATCCTAAAGGTCTAGTCTTAAACTTCATATTTTTCCATTCTAATTTCTTTTTGAATTTCTTAGATTCACTTCCACATTCCCATTGGATTGGAGGGATGTCTTTTTCGTCTTTGATTGGAGGGATCTGCTTGAAAGTCTCTTCTATCAACTTTCCTTGAGTTATGTCACGTCTCTTAGATATGATATAGTCTTTGGCGAAATTGATTCTTTCACCAAGGGAGTTATTCTTAACTCCAGCTACTCCTGGCCAATTCCTATATTCATTAATTAGAATTTGTCCTATGGCTGGTATCTTCCTAAAGTATTCATCTTTTAAGGTCTCTCCAAATTCTTTAATTTGGTAATATAGCTGTTCATAATTATTGCCATATTCATTTATCTTATCTAATTTGCAAATGCTAAGGAGGGCTAACTTAGTTTTTGCTAGGTCTTGTTCATTGATTTGAGCTAGATGTCCAGCTCCAATGAATTCTGAAGTGAACAATTGAATATATTCTTCAATTGATCTTGCTTCAAAGTTTTCTTTCATCTTCTCAACCTTTGTTAAGGAGTCTTCATCTGTAGCCTTTCTTAAACTATCTAAGTAATCTTTTGCAATACCTCTAATGGATTGCTCAGCGTATTGTTTACATGAACTTGCATCCCATTGTTCATTAGATGCAAAACACATGTTCATCTGATTATGCCATTCGTCTAAGGCCTTCTTCCTATCTTGAACATTATCTAGGTTAAGGTATATACCTACTGGATTTATGGCTTGGCTTGCCATAGTCTTAACAAGAGTGAAACTCTTGTCACTAGTAGGAAAGTCTTTTATGTAATCAGGTTTATTCTTAACTACAGTGCTTGATTATATAGGAATATTTATTCCTATTGGCTTACTAAAAAGTCTAGGAGCATCTTCTAGCCTACTACTACTTCCCATCTCTTGTTTGCTCGGTTCTACTTGTGTAGCTGTCATTAACCTTTGTTCTCCTTCTTCTATTAGTCTTAGGTTTCTAAGAAGTTCCTTTGTATTCTTAGATTCTTTTAATTTTAATATACGGTCTTGAGCTATCATATTAAATCTTTCTCTTTCTTGAAATCTAACCGAATGACTTTTCTTAAGGTTATCTTTGAATGTCTTTATATCCAATTCTGAGGTTTCATGTCCAAAGCTTTGGATCCTAGCTTTTTCTTTAATTAAGTCTTTTTGTTCAAATGATCTTCTAGGTCTAATTATCGGGGCTTGTCTTAGTAAACTAGTACTAGTCTTACTACTACATTCTCCTTCTGAAGGATCATTGATTATGGTTTCTCCCATATTTCTAAATCTAATGTCTTCGGTCTGGATATTCTTATTGATAATCTTAGGAGGACCAAACTGGATGTTAACATTTCCAGTAACGTCGTCTTGATTAATAAACAAAGGTTTATTTTGTATAATCTTAGTTTCTTGAAATTCTGGCAATTGCCAAAGGGTCTTGCCTTTTTCTTTCATAGGTTCAGTATTCCTAATACTGTAAGTATGATTATAGCCTGAAACATTGGTTCTAACTAAGATCTCTTCATTGAGTCTACCGCCAGGAATTCCCGATTGCATTCCTTAATAAGGAAATTGAGAGAACTTCACATAGCTTTGGAATTCTATATTTATATTAGCGTCTGGGATAATATAGTCTTTATAGCCACTGGCATATAAGATTAACTTAAAATGTTTGGCTGTGTTTACGGTTACTGTAAATGCCGGAATGACATTAAAGTATCCTATGTCGTCTGACATTTCTAATTGGGCTATCCCAATAAGGATCTTCTCAAAATCTTTCCATCTTTTATTTACTAGACAACATAATATGTTGATATTATTCTGAGGTTTATGTAATCCTTGGATTCTTGCTTGAAAGAGTCCAAAGGTTAGGAATTGGAACTTCCTATCAGTTCCTCTAGATCTAAGCCATTCTGAGTCAAATACTTGGAGCTCAGTATTGGATTTGTCGAACACATGATTCCTACAATGGTAAGTCATGTTATAATTAGGAGTCTTAGGAGTGACACCTTCTTTAAACAAGTCTATGTATCTAACGGCTGGAAGTTGTCCATTATGAATGGAATCTTCAACAATCTTCCAGTCAACTTCACCCCATTCTTTCCATTGGAGAGGATTAGTGAAATTTCTTTCTTTCCACCATGTCCTAACATTGGAGGATGAATCCTTAAGTCTTTGGAGCATATGATTACTCTGTCCAATATTTGGGATAGAGCTAACTATCTTACTAGTCTTATCTCCGTCATTTATGACTCGTCTACCTATGGTATTCTTTTTTCTAGTTTCTATGGGAGGGGTTTCTCTAAATTTACAGGTGGTTACCTGTTTTTGTTCAAGTCTTTTTTCAATTCTTTCTAAGAAGTCTGAATAATCCATTGATTTTTTTATCTGATTAAGGATTTCTTCTTTAAAATTCTTATTATCTTTTCTAGTCTTCTCAGAAATTTCTTCACCATGTCGAGCTAGAGAATTAGCAATGGTTTTACCAACATTAGTAATATAGTCTTTTAGTTCATTGTCTTTTTCTTCTTGTTGCATAGATCTAATTTCTATGGCTTCTACAGTCTTTTCAATTTTATCTAACCGAGTTAGAATAAAAGGAGAGTCTATTTCTGCTTGTGAAGGCTTATTATATACGGCCTTAATTCCGTTTATAATTTCTTCATATTTTTCTTCTATTTGGGCCATGTCTAGTCTAAGTTCATTAATAATACTCTCCATCTTGGATAGGTTATGGCTTTCCATATTATTAAGATAATTTGCTAAATTTTGTTGGAATTTAACAAAGTCTGTGTAGAAGGTGGTTAATCCTTCTGTCTTAGCCCTTAAATCTAAATGCAAGTCTTTAACAAAGCTACTGTTATAGTCTTGGGTAGCTGCTATGGATGTCGAAATTAAATTTAATCTTTCTAATATAAGTCTAGTTGCTTTGGCCGCGTTGGCAATCTCATTTTCATTTATCTTATAATAAAATCTATCATCATTTATCTTTTCTAAAATTCTTTGATATAATTCTGATGAAGTCTGAATGGAGAGGTCTCTTGGTACCTCATTCCAGTTTGATCTAACTATCTCCATTAGGAAGATAACTATCTTATCTAGGGATAAACTTTGCTTGTTCTTTAGTAAGTTTAATTAACTCACTGTCTTGATTTTTAATTAAAGTTTTAATTTTCTAAAATGTCTTTGTTAAGGACTTCTATATGATTAGTCTTAATATTTATTTCTTGTAAAACATGAACTAAGTCTATTGGGATTTGATTATCTACGTCTAGTAATCTTTTAGAGATATTTTTGATCTCTGTTTCTAAGGTTTGAGTGTCTTTTATTAACTGTCTTAATATAAGGAGTATACACTTATTTTGGTCTATTATGCTATTAATAGCACTAGCAGTAACTTGTCTACTGTCTGCGTGTTTGGCTGGGATGTGTTCGGAGTGTGAACAACCGTCTATATGTGTAATTAAACAACCTTCTGAGTCTAAATCAGTTATGGGTAAAGGTTGGTAGTCTGGGTTGGTTCCAAAAATATCTTGGTTAATGCGAGGGATAAATCCCAAGGGCATTAATGTCTTTTTACTATAAGTCTAAAAGGAGCATCTTATGGCTTTGATACCAGAATTAGGGTTTTGGTCGGAATTTGGTGAGTTTCTAAAGTTCTTAAGGTCTTGATACCAATTTGGTTCTAAACTATAAATCTTTTAAATATATAGTCTTAAAATAGGGTTTAGTATAAGACAAGAGGGGGACCATCTAGGGAAAATAACAAAAGGTCTTAGGGACCACGAGGGGACCACAGCCGGATAAGGACAAAAGTCCGTAAATCCATTCTTTAAGGAAGTCTGCTTAGGAGAATGGCTATCTGTGTATATATATATATATATATATATATCATAATCCCTACTTTATAATGCTATATTTGACATAACTATTAGTTTACTAATGTCGTAGACACAGCCCCCAAAATCCTAAGAGACTTTTAACTCCGTCAGTTCCTCTATTTGATTATTAGAGTTGACTCTAAATCACATTTTAGGACCAAAATACCCATATCTTCATCTCTCTAACTCGGCCCCCCTACCAAAATTCTCCGTCATCCACATCCACATCCACCATGACCCTCCCCTCCTCTTCCCCACCAGACCCTTCCCCAACCACACCATAAATACGCTCCTCTTCTTTAACCCTGTTAGATCCCCAATCTACACAATCCACAACAATAATGGCCGAAAAATCTGAAAAACAATTGTCAGAAAAATCTCTCCAGCCGGTGGAGTCTGGTGAAGTGGACATGGGTTGAAGATAAAAGTATTATCTTGTAACATAACACAAACAAAACTCATTTATCCTGTTAGTGTTTGCTTTCTTTGCTTAAAAGATTCTCTCTGGTTTTATGTTGTTATCAATTTGGGTTTTTGATGGGTTTCCTATTCTAGGTTTTGAGATGCGTATTATAGGGGTTTATTGTTAGGTTGAAGATGGCGGAGGCTGCTGGTTGAAGAAGATGAAATGGTGGTGCCGAGTTGTGATGGGTATTGCAAGTGGGTCAGAGATGGTGATGGTTGATGATGTTGCGGTGGTGGTTGATGATGGTGGTTCCAAGTTGTGATGGGTATTGTAGGGGGGTTGGAGATGGTGATGGTGGAGTTTGATGATGTTGTGGTGGTGGTTTGATATAACAAAGCCCTTTCATCACTTTGGGCGTTAACTTGAACGGAAATTAATAATGTGCCACGCACACGAACTATTGTAGAGGTAAATTTTTTTTATATATACATACATATATAGATGCATGTATTGCCTCAACCCGTTTTGTTGGCACAAAAGAAGACAAAAGATGGGGAGGATTTCGTCAGCATCCGAACTAAATCTCTCTCTCTCTCTCTCTCACTATATATATATATATATACTAGCGTATGCCCGTGCCTGAAGGCACGACGAAAAATTCCAAATTACGTTATCGCGAAACGGCGAAAATTTTACAAAGTCATAATCACGAAACGACAAAAATTCATGTATACAGTAAATAATAAATGGTTTATATATTATAAGTACAAATCTTCAAAGCGTTGAATCGTGTAAATCTGAGTTATAATTTTTTTTTACAACACGTGTAAATAATTTAAAAAATTTGGACAGAATTTCCTTTGTTTTACGGACTATCCACCCTGTTTAAAAAATAAAAAAATTCCAACAACAAAATTAATAGCTCGTAACAGCAATAATAATAATCCATCCAAAACCCCATATAAAGACGTAAATGTCATAAATGTATTTAGTCTACAAAATATCCACGAATTGAGAAGGTACAAATTTAGTCTACAAAATGTCATAAATGTATTTAGTCACTGTATTACAATAAACCACATAACTACATCCATTACTTGAAGTAGCTCAGAGACTCCAACTATGGCTGTTTGGGGCGATTTGCGAGAGACGAACGGATTATCGCTAGCTATCTTCCAATGGTGGCTCCGTCTGTCATCAAGCAGGGTTTCAAGATAGTTGGAGATGAAAGTCACTTTAAATTCCTGAACTCGGTCACAAAAAAACTTAAGTTCAGACCAAATAATAATCAAAATCGTATTCATGCTTTTATCAAAGTTTTACACATTATACTAAATCAAAGCTAGTAGAGATGTAAACTATTAGATTTTCACACCATAGAGATGATTGAGGCACAAAGGTTAAACTAAATCAAAGCGGAAAAAAAAACATGATTATTACAGTCATTACCTGCATATGAGGATCAATCCAAGACAGGAAAACTCCGGACTGAATCAGTACTGTTCTAAGTGATTATTATAGTTGTTGCATAGGATTGAAACCTGATAACGGTATTCCTCGGGCATAGGCATGGTTTGGATCATAACAGTGATGATGTTTCAGCGATACTGATGTGTATTAAGAACAATTATATCAGTGATGCGTATTAAGAACATGAAACAGAGATGCGTATTAAGAACATGAAACAGAGACATATACTCGAGGAATGCGCTGTTAATGACTGTATTAAGAATATGAAACATGAAACAATGATGCGTATTAAGAACATGAAACAGAAACATATTGAAAGAATCAACTGAGAACCATTCGAGAATCAGTTATATGAACACTTACTAATCTTGTCAAATGTGTCCGAATCCCCAAAGGTAATGGGAGTTGATTTAGGCAGAACTCAAATAGACCTAATGCGACATGCTCTGCAAAAATATCCTGCCCAATCATATCAGTCCCCCAAATAGTTCCTGTCCAATCATATTAGTCCCCCAAATAGTTCCTGCCCAATCATATCAGACCTAATGCGAAACTGCCGTCGTGAGGTTGCTGTTGTACATATTCTATATAACAGCAAAGCTGTTGTATATAATATATGCGGAGGTAGTTTACCATTTTCTACCTAAAGTATTTATTTAGAAAATAGTGATAAATAAATAGAGGTGTAGAGGTCTTAGATTGAAGCTGGTAAGCCAGAGATAAAGTGCTTCTTGTGTGTGCACCCCCAGAGATAAATAAATAGGTTGTTAGTTGTCGCATGTATTCACTTACTGAAATTAACTATCAACATTATATAAACAACCAATCAAACCAACATGATATAAACTTAATCATATCATACTGAGTACCCACTTAGTTAATAAATATGTCAAACATGTTATAAAACCTGCACACTCACAAACAACTACCAAGATAGAGACTGATTTCCTAAGTTAATATCAAATCTAGCTCTAATTAACATAAATATTACAGTCATCCAAGGAATTTCATAAAGCTAAAGAGAGACAAAAGGAAGCAATTCTTGCAAAAGACCCAATGAAGATCTAGTCAGCAGCTCACAGGGGCATGAAATGGATGCTGTGGAGATTCTAATCCTTCTATTTGGTTAACCTTGCCATCTTCCATCCCCTCCCCCTTAGTTCTGTTTTGTTTCTCCTCTACCTCCAACTCGAATTTGCTATCATTTTCCTGGACTTCGTTCTCCCTGAATCCTCCCTCACCATTAGACAACTCTGTTTCACCTCCTTTGTTAGGAGTAACTTCAATAGCAATGACTTCCTCTTGGGTAATTTCATCCCTTTTAGCATATGGGTCATTCACCTTTACAGCTTTTTAGCATATGGGTCATTCACCTTTACAACAGTCATAGGTAACAAACAAACAACTACACATAGGAAAGAATTATGCACACAACATGATATATGCACACAACTATACCTTAGCGGTTGCCCCCTTTTTAAGGGAGGTTCAAGAGGGGCTTACGCAGGCCCCCGATGTACAATCTCCACTCTCTCAAGAGGCGTAGGCCCCCGATGTACAATCTCCCCTCTCTCAATAGACGCAAACCCAAGTGGAGTGTGTGACATATTTCAAACTAAAGTAGAGTGTGTGAAAGTGAAGAAAGAAGAGAATTGAGAAGAGTGGATGACATTTATTAAGAAGATCCAAACTCAATAATCATAATAAGTAATAACAAAAATAATCAGTCCAATATTATACCGAAGAGTGCCTTCAACAATATATCTGTAGAATGCTCACTTGCACACATTATATCTGCAGAACATGTAATGACAAAAAAATTAAACAAAAAACAATCAAAGCAATATACCAAACCCTTATTTACTTATTTACTTGGATGCAACGACCTGGTGTTCAACAACAAAGAGCATCTTTAAAGTTCATCACAACAACAATGAAGTGTTAACATCAATATGAATATACATACAATCCACACTCAAAATAGCGTATTACAAACCGCACAAGGTAAAAGTAAAACGAACAAAATATGAAGAATTTATAGGTATTTGAAAAAGTTTGTTCAGACCCGAAATAACAAAAATATGAACAAAGTCACTTCAACAACAAAAAAGAAAGAAATCGAACTAAAGACATATTGGAAAGACAAATACCCACTCCAAAAAAACATTTATTTAAACTCATAAATTCATGAATTTCACCGAAACATTATTTCAAAATCTGGTATAAACAATATTTTCAAAAGAAACAACAAATATAAAATAGCAAATTAGTACCTTGATCATCAAAATGAATACAAAATATATACACCCTGTAAGGGACGTGAATTCCAAATATATCTGAAACCTAAATTCCTAACAGTTGAAATAGGAACATGAAGTGTAAAGAAAATATAAATAAACAAAACAGATAATAGAAGAGTTCAAATGTTAAAACACCAAAATCCCCATAGCATAAACCTCTAAAAAAAATTAAATTGTGTGTTAAAGTACATACTAATCACCTGTCACATTAATAATATCAGAATACATTATTGGGAGATCCATAGACAAAGTGAGAGTATAAGTATTTTAAACACATACACTGATTTTTATTAAGCGCGCGCGTGCACACACACACACACATTGTTTTTAAGTTTCACATAGCTTAAAATGATTGGATAATGCAAAGATGATAAACTTAATATCTATGCATGATATAATCACCAAGTTGAACCAACATTATTATAAGAGTAAAGGCTCAAAGTAAGATTCAAGTATTCTTCTAAAATAATTAAGAGTATAGGCTCCCCAATTGAAATAAAAATATTGCTGCAATTGAAATGGCATTTCCGACAATTATTCATTGAAATAAAAATGTATTAGTCTCAAATACATCAAGAATTATGCATCTACAAATATGAGGCACATCGAATAGATCATCCCAATCCTTAAAAACAAACTTGTTTATACAGCACAATCCCATCCTTGAGTAAAAAGGAGGTGGGAGGCACAAGAAATTAGAGGGGAAATAAAAATAAAGGAAAGAAAACTGAATTACAAACAAAAATTAGAGTAGTCGATTATATAAACAAACAAAAAATACTTTAATAGCAACAAACAATTGAAACTGGTGATAATCTCAACAATCACCCAATAAATACACATAAATATATATACCAATAAGCTCCGAAACAGATTTGATCCTTCATAATCCTAAAACTTGAAAAACAAATTAGAGAGAGTATACCTGAACACCAAATTAGAGAGACAAAATTGGTTGAATCAAAGTGAACCGAAATATGGTTAAATTTGCAAAATGAAGCCAAATGAAGCCAAAAATCGTTATTAGATTTGTTTGTACGAACTATACCATAATCTGTACAGATGTAGCACAATTTAAAACCATATTAAATATCACAACCAAGTAGGAAATTGTAAATACCACCGAGTGAGACCATTCCACACCATACAAAACTTCTGCAATGGTACCTGACAGCAAAAAACATCAGAATTAGTAATGATTTTTAATTAAACCCTAATAGTAGTAAATATTTGTTCAGATCTAAAAGAATATTTAGGTATAAACCCAAATCGAAATAAAAAAACCCAAACCCAAACCCAAAAGTGTTCAGATCCGTTGTTGTGTGTATGTATGTGTGTGTGTGTGGTTAAAAGTGTGAGAAAAAGAGGCGTAAGGGTAGGTAGGCGGAGAGGCATAGGCAGAGAGGCGGAGGGGGAGGGAGGCGGAGAAGAATCCTGATTCGTGAGAGGGAGTGAGTGAGGGAAGGTTCCAAACCCAAAAGTGTTCAGATTTGTTGTTGTGTGTATGTCTGTGTGTGTGTGTGTGGGTAAGAGTGTGAGAAAAAGAGGCGTAAGGGTAGAGAGGCATAGGCAGAGAGGCGGAGGGGGAGGGAGGCGGAGAAGAATCCTGATTCGTGAGAGGGAGTGAGTGAGGGAAGGTTTTTGCTGAAAGGAGGAAAAGACACAAAGAGAGAATGAGGACGATTAGGGTTTGGTTTAAAGAGTGTAATGTGGGAAATGATCTCAACCCTTCATTTTTTAGTGATGTCATCAAATCCTCACCACAAAGTGTCTTAGAAACTTATGAATAGTAAAAACATCATTACTCATTATTATATATATATATATATATACACAAATGGTGGTCAAATCCTCACCACAAAGTGTCTTAGAAACTTATGAATAGTAAAAACACCATTGCTCCTTATTTTAAATATATATATATATATATATATAGAGAGAGAGAGAGAGAGACCGGCTCGTTTACGGACCGCTACCGTCCAAGAATTATCTAGGGAACGTTTTGTCTTTTTAGGACCACCTTTTGGGACCGCAATGTCTTTTAACTTCTTCTAAGTTTTAGGGAATATAAATTTTTACCCCAATGATTTCTAAGGTCTTTTAAGCTTGTTTTAACGCTTAATTAATCTGGAAGTCTAAGTATAGAAGTTTCAGGACTACTGCTACTTCTCAGGCTTCTTCCGTCACTATCGTATTGGAGTTCTGAATGGCGAGGATTATCTATATAAATAATTTCTTCTGGGAGTCTAGAAATTGAAAGAGGTTTTGATGGAAAATATTCTAGTCTTAAATACCTTATACGGTATTGTAGGTTTATCTGTCTGGTTTCTTTATATATTTAATTAATAATATCAATTATATCGTTATCTATAAATTCGTCTAAATTATTATCATCATAAGATGACAAAAATCTACGGTATGTTCTAGGGGCAGCTGTCTCTACGTTTTTAATAAGAGGGCGGATTCCTCCGGCTCTAATTAAAGTAGCCTTTGTCTCAGGTAACCTTTTTCGTCTAATAAATTTTAATACTTCTATACTGTCTTCAAGTATTCTAGTGTATTCTTGATATTTTTCAGGTCTTGATAATTCTTCTGCAAAATCTTCAGTTCTTAATTTTTGTCTAAAGAGATCACGGATCCTTGTTCTAATTATTTCTATTCTAGGTACTTCTCTTCCTAACCATTCAATGATCTGGTCTATATATTTGAAAGTACCACCTGCGTATATTAAAGTAGATTCTATAAGTTCTTTATCTTTAGGGTCTATCTTGAATTTCTTTAGTTAAATCTAAATTTGTTTGATTAACAAATTCTAAAAAGTCTTTGGTGATTTGTAGGCTCATATATAAAACAATAATATGTAAAATAGTTAAGGGTTTGGTTCGAGTTATACCTCCTCCTGGTCTGCAATATCTTTATCCTCCTTCCTTCTTCTCTTCAGCCTTGCTACTATTCTTCTCCAGTCTCAGCCTCCTACAACTCTCTCTTTATGTGTCGCACCTCAATCCACTACTTTGGCGTTGAACCCGTTTCCTGCCTGTACGCCTTCACGCCTAACGCCCACGTGGCTAACGGCTAACGGCTAATCGGCACCTGACGGCGGTTCACCAGTATAACACCTTGTGTGCTACACCAGAGGTTCCACACAATAGTCCTCTATGAACAGAAAGTTGGAGACAGTTTGGAAAATAATAACAACTCAACATAAGAGATTTCTGGAAAAGAAAATACTTTTATTGCATTGCATAAGTAAATACAACTCTCCCCTCTCCCCTAACTATGAGAGGTTTACTCACTCATATACATATTACTTTCTACAAGCATACTCTCTCTCTAACACTGGAAGTCTAACAACTGATCACTCTCTAACTCCTGATGTCTAACAACACAACCTTAACGTCCCTTTTATAGCACAAGGGAGCATACACATGACCTACTACCAGAGGCTAAAAGCTAACCGGTTAAAGGAAAAACAAATAATTAAAGTCTATAGCCTTATCTCTTCATAAAGTAATCCTTCTTCTTTTGACAGGTCTACGTCTGAATGGGACCGTCTGGTGGCCATGGCCCATAAGTCTGTCGTCTTGTGATAATGCAAAAGTATCAAACAACAAATGTCCTCGTCTTTTTATTAGTCTGGTGGCCCATGTGGGGCAGGGATCTTTTTGCTTTATGGAAAGCATAGACTAGGCAAATGAGTCTTCCATCTTTAATAATTCATCCACTACTGAGGGGCCCTTCTTTGTTGTGTCTGTGCCTTCTTCTGCCTTGTCCTGGCCTGCGAGGGCATTATTAAAAAATTCGTCAATGAGGCCCACAGTTCTAAGGCTAGCTGGCAAAGCTATCTCTACCAATTCCTTGGCTTCTTTCTTGAGCCTTCCATTGAATGGCTCATCGGCTTGGATTATTAGGTCTTCTTTGTGGTAGGCAGTGTACCATCTGTCTTCGCTTGTTAATAATTCCATGATTTCTATTGTCTCCATGGCTTGAGCAATCTGGAGCTTGGACTTATCAATAATTGAATCTTTAGTCTCATCTTCTGATAAAATTTCAACGTCTTCGAATATATAATTGAAAAATCAAATAGGTCTAAATCCTTCAACTCTCATTCCTCTACAGGAACTTGGAGCAATCTGATAGATTCTAGCAAATAGAGGAAGTCTTCTACCTTCTTGACGTACTCATGGACTATTTTACCAAGAGCAACAAAGTCTTCAATATCTTTTATCTGAATGAGTCCAATGAACCCGTGGTCTGCAAGAGTTATATGAGCCATGTCTGATTTTCCAAAAAGATATATTTTTGGAACGTCTTTGAAGAAACCTTTGATCATTAAGGCATCTCCATTTATTTCTGATAATAACATATTAAAATGATCAATAATGTTATTAGTTTCTTTTTTAAAGTCTTCTGCTAATAGGAGATTATTATGACCAAATGGTATAACAATCTTAGTCTTGAAAGTCTTTTTCTGATAACAGAAATCAGTAGGTCTAGTTTTGGAGGTTTCTCCAAGAGTCTGAGCATAAGTCTGAGTCTGAGGTCTAGGCACAGCAGTACCACTGAGCTGGGTAATTGCAAGTCTTTGAGTCCTCATGAATCTGGCAATGGCTACCAAATTTTGTTTGAACTCGACCCATAGTCTATTCTTCACATTCCACCGTATGACGTCTATAAGAGTATTTTTGTCTTCTGAAAATTCTTGTCTAAATTTGATTAAGTCTGGGTATCTTTGATCGGGTCTATATTGGGGAAAGTACATCTTCCCATGAGTCTATTTTGAGCAATAATCTCTAGTCTAGATTTTCCTGGAGGAACCAAGATATCATCAAAGTTCTCTAGGATTGGTCTTTCTTGAGAGTCTTGAATATGAGTCTGTCTTTGCGTTACACCGGCATTTGGTCTTACGTGTCTAAGATAGTCTGCAACGTCTTCCCTGTTCAGTCTATTCATTCCAGAGGAACTCATATCTTCTAGGTCTTCTGTTTGCAACATAAAACAAGAAATTATATCAGTGTTAGCAAACATTGGCTCTCTTGATATAATGTCTGGAATGGTATTTTTACTTCCCTTAATATGTATAACAGAGAAGTCATAACCATTAAGCAATTGTTGCCATCTAATTAGTCTATTAGTCCTTGATTTGGACAAGTTTAAATCTCTAAATTTTACTGCATAAGAAGAGTCGGTATAAACAGTAAAATGTTTAGGTCTAAGAAATAACATATATTTTTCTATTGCCCTTATTATGGCTAAAACTTCTTTTTCATGGGCAATGTATCTTGTTTCTGGGCCTGTAAAGGTTCCAGAACTATGTCTACAAAGTTTTTTCTTTTTTGTCTGATGATCAATGGTAAAGTATACTGCTCCCCATTGTTTATCAGAGGCATCTGTTTCTACTATAAACTGGTCTTCTGCATTAGGCAGTTCAAGTAAAGGAATATTCTTGACTGCGTCTTTAATTTGTCTTATGACTTCAAAACATGGTTCAAAGTCTCGGTATTGGTACCGGTATCGGACATCCGATTTTCAACTCGGTCGCGGTATCGGTCGCGGTGTCGGGCGATACGCAAAGATACACTATTTAAAGAGCGCAAAAAAATCCGAAAAAAATATAGAAATTTAAAAAAAAAATAAGATTAACAATGTGGACCATTTAGATAAGTTTAAAGCACCCTTTAATATGCATAACATTGTCTAATTGATTAAACTGATGCGCATCAGACTTGTCAGGTTTAATTTTTCATAATAAAAATAAAACAACCTTCTTATTTCCACCACTAACGAGCTTGCTAGAATAATTGCAAACAATATTCTTCTTATTTCCACTAAGAGCACTTCCCTACGCCCAACCGATACCTAGTTTACGAGTCATTCTACAAAATAAAAATAAAGAATACAATTGTTCCCTTTTTTTTTTACAATTGATTTTTTTTATTCAAATGTTATTTTTTAACAAAAATATATTTTTTTACAAATTTTACAAATGTTAACTTTTTTACCAAATGTTCATTAACTAACGTATTTATCAAAAATGAAAAAAAAAATAGTTTTAAGAACTTTTGACAACATATTTTTTACAAAACCTTTCTCTCATTTTTTTTAATCAAAACACTTTTCTTTTTTAAAAGAAGATCTTGCACAAAACAACAGGGTAAATTTTATTTGTATAAAACAATGAGAAAAAAGGTTCTTAAGAATTATTGACGACAAATTATAATATAATTATTTGTACAAAATAATAGTGGTGAATTTTTTCCTTAAAAAATAAAGTGGTGACTTTTAAAGACTTGGTTCTTAAAAAAAAACTTATAGAAGAGACATTAAAACAGCGTGCCTTTTTTTTCCAAAAAAAAAAAAATTGGGACAAACTTGCTAAATACAAATACCAAAGCAATAGGCAAAAGCCCAAGAAATAAATACTAATAAAGGCAGCCCAGCTGCTCCCAAACCCCAAAACTGGGACAAACAACATCAACCCAAAAACAAAAAGCCCAACCCAACAGCCCAACTGAAATACACGCCCAAACCAAACACACCCTAAGCAGAAAGACTCGTGGACAACAGCTGTAATCCATACAAACACAAGACTTTATAGCTTACCCAGAGTAAACACAAAAACTCACTGGCAACAGCTGTGGCGAGGGTTTTTTACCCAGACTAAAAACATGACTCAGGATTAAGCACAGGTTTCTTACTTACACAGCTCCGCAACAGGTATTCTTCAACTATTTTGCAACCTCCTTTCTTCTTCTTCGTTTTTTTTTGGCAACAAAAACAACTCGCCCGATATCTCGTCCGTTAATTGTTGTCTCGGCCGATATAACGGGGAATATCTCGGGATCGCCGAGAAATCCCCGAGATCTTGCGATATTTTAGTGATTCATATGTTTTTTTGAATCGCGACACGGAATCGGAACGGTGACCCTCGATACCGAGTCAACTCGGCCGAGACTTTGAACCATGCTTCAAAATCATCTTTAGTCAAATAAAAGGGATTGGTTTTGTCTGTTCCTTTTAATTTGGCAGTTAAGCTTTGTCTTTTTGAAGCAAGGTCTTTAATAAAGTCTGCAGCACAATTGAGCAATCCTAAAAATGATTGTAATTGTTTTCTATCTTTAAGTTGGTCTGGAAACTCAAGAATCTTTTTGGTTATGTGTTCTGTCAAGGATAATTTTCCTTTATTAATATGCATTCCCACAAAGTCTATCTCAGTCTGAAATAATTGCATTTTCCTTTCGGAAGTAACAATACCATGTCCGTCTAATTCTAAAATAATCTTTTTAAGATGATCTACATGCTCTATCTCAGTCTTACTGGCTACAAGAATATCATCTATGTAAACAAGACAAAATTCTGAATAAAGTCTAAATATATTATCCATTCTTCTTTGAAAAACTTGAGGAGCATTCAAGTATCCAAATGGCATTACTAGCCATTCGTATTTTCATTGGGGCACACTAAAGGCTGTCCAAGTAATACTGTCTGGATGCATCTTAATTTGCCAGAAGCCTGATTTGCAATCAAACTTACTGAATATAATTCTATCTTCAATCAAATTGATCAAATTATTCTTGTCTGGTATCTTATAAGAATCAAATTCACAATTCTTATTTAATTGTCTATAATCTATAACCATACGTCTTTTTCCTCTTTTACGTTCAGATTCATTTGAACATAGAAGGCTAGGCTATTATGTCTACTTTTACTTTCTCTAATAATGCCTAACTTAAGCATTTCATCTATGTCTTTCTTGAATTCTTCCCTATCTTCTTGTGAGTATCCTTTCTTATAGGTTCCACCATTAATAGTGGCATCTGGGATAATAGGGATGATTTCACAATAACTTTGGTCTTTATCCCATTTAGCGATGGGATTTTCTCCTAAAGTAGGCTCTGCTAGTTGCCTAATCTTTTCCTTTTCTACTTCTATATCCATTTTCTTCTGTTTGGATATAGCTTGAACCTATAATAAGGTCTGCCGGGATTGTTCTAAAATGTCTTGTTGTATAAGCGCTATTTGCTTATAACACTTTTGGTCTGGACACTTACATTCTTTTTGTAAGGGCTTAGTAATTTCTAAGGCTTCTTGTTGGGTTGTAGGTCTAGGTCCACCATACTCAGCTGAAGAACTCTGATGTTTTATGGGTCTATAATTGGGTTTGACCTGCATAAGGTCAAAGGCAGTCTTATGATCTATTAGAGGTGCTTTAATATTAAATTCCTCTCTATCACTAATTAATATCTTATCGTTATACTGAGTATAAGGATGGTATTTACTAATAAAGTCTTGTCCTAAAATAATGTTTCCTGTGAAACTAGGACGAGGATCCATTATCCAAAACCGATGATTAACAGTTTTGTTGGTCTGATTTCCTAATTTAAAATAAATAGGAATAGTCTGGAAATATAAGGTAAATGGATCTCCATTAGCCACTTTACCATAGATTTCTTGAGTATGTTCTAAAAAATAGTCTTCAGGGAAGGCATTAGACTTACAAATACTCTGAGAGCACCCGGTATCAATAAAAGCTGAAAGTCTTTTAGGATAGTCTTTGTGTTGAACAAATAATTCTAAAAAACAAGCATGTGGTTTAGTAGAAATTCCTAAATTGTTCTTTTCTAAAATAGATATTCCTTTTTGAGGTTTATCTATATAATCTAAGGGTATTTGGTCTTCTGAAGTATTATCAGAATGGTATTCTTCTACATCATAGGAAATTCGTTTTTCTTTGATGTCTTCATTTTCTTGTAGTCTTTTGGCTATGTTTCTATCAATGTCTTGATTATATATTTTAATATCTAAGTCTATTTGAGCGTCATACTGGCTAGTATAAATTGCTCTAAATCTAGTTCTCCAACAGTCTTCATGGTAGTGTAATTGACAAATAACACAGATCATAAACAATTCTGTTTGTATGATCTCAAAACGTTCTACGCATCTAAAGTCTTTCTTGCTACATTTCATTTCAAATGTGCAATAATGTCTTTCATCAAAGTAACATCTAGGTATATATGTTAGTAACTCAGGATTACTAACTGTCCATCTTTTCTTTAAAAAGGGGCTTAATATGGACTTATACCAAGCTTCTTCAAAGTCTATATATTCATTATCTAAGTCGTCTTGATTTATTTGCATCATATACAAGTCTAGAGTATCCTGAGACTCATCAGTATCACTATAGTCTTCTGAATCACTATCTGTATATGCGCTGTAGATACTGGTATTATCATCATCTTCTATGTCTGATATTTCTATAGCATATAGGATATCTAACTCTTCTTGTTCTGCATAGTCTAACATTGTATTAATAATCTTAATACCTTCTTTATCTTTCTTATTAGGGCAGTCTTTAGCAAAGTGTCCTTTGCCGCAAGTCCAACATTCTTTGATAGAGGTCTTAGATTGAGCTACATCTTTTTCCTTCCTATAATTAGGGACTTTCTTATACTTACTAGTGTTCTTAAAATATCTTTTTTGATTAAATCTATTTTTCTTAGTCTTAGGGTTCTTTTCTCTAACGGTAGTAGATTGTCTAAATTTATATTTCTTTGGAAATCCTAAAGGTCTAGTCTTAAACTTCCTATGTATCCATTCTAATTTCTTTTTGAATTTCTTAGAGTAGCTTCCACATCCCCATTGGATTGGAGCGATGTCTCTTTCGTCTTTGATTGGAGGGATCTGTTTGAAAGTTTCTTCTATTAATTTTCCTTGAGTTATATCACGTTTCTTAGATATGATATAGTCTTTGACGAAATTGATCCTTTCACCAAGGGAGTTATTCTTAACTCCAGCTACTCCTGATCAATTCTTATATTCATTAATTAGGATTTGTCCTATGGCTGGTATCTTTCTAAAGTTTTCATCTTTTAGGGTCTCTCCAAATTCTTTAATTTGGTAATATAGCTGCTCATAATTATTGGTATATTCATTTATCTTATCTAATTTGCAAATGCTAAGGAGGGCTAACTTAGTTTTTGCTAGGTCTTGTTCATTGATTTGAGCTAGATGTCCAGCTCCAATGAATTCTGATGTGAACAATTGAATATATTCTTCAATTGATCTTGCTTCTAAGTTTTCTTTCATCTTCTCAACCTTTGTTAAGGAGTCTTCATCTGTAGCTTTTCTTAAACTATCTAAGTAATCTTTTGCAATACCTCTAATGGATTGCTCAGCATACTGCTTACATGAACTTGCATCCCATTGTTCATTAGATGCAAAACACATGTTCATCTGATTACGCCATTCATCTAAGGCTTTCTTCCTATCTTGAACGTTGTCTAATGGAGTGAAACTCTTGTCACTTGTTGGGAAGTCTTTTATATAATCAGGTTTACTCTTTATTACGGTGCTTGAATATATAGGAATATTTATTCCTATTGGTTTACTAAAAAGTTTAGGAGCATCTCCTAGCCTACTACTACTTCCTATCTCTTGTTTGCTAGACTCTACTTGTGTAGCTGACATTAATCTTTGTTCTCCTTCTTCTATTAGTCTTAGGTTTCTAAGAAGTTCTTTTGTATTCTTAGATTCTTTTAATTTTAATATGCGGTCTTGGGCTATCATATTAAATCTTTCTCTTTCTTGAAATCTAACAGAATGACTTTTCTTAAGGTTATCTTTAAATGTCTTCATATTCAATTCTGAGGGTTCATGTCCAAAGTTTTGGATCCTAGCTTTTTCCTTAACTAAGTCTTTTTGTTCAAATGATCTTCTAGGTCCAATTTAGAGGGGCTTGTCTTAGTTAAACTAGCACTAGTCTTACTATTACATTCTCCTTCTGAAGGATCATTGATTATGGTTTCTCCCATATTCCTAAATCTAATGTCTTCGGTCTGGATATTCTTATTGATAATCTTAGGAGGACCAAACTGGATGTTAACATTTCCAGTAACGTCGTCTTGATTAATAAACAAAGGTTTATTTTGTATAGTCTTAGTTTCTTGAAATTCTGGAAATTGCCAAAGGGTCTTGGCTTTTTCTTTCATAGGTTCAGTATTCCTAATACTGTAAGTATGATTATAGTCTGAAACATTGGTTCTAACTAAGATCTCTTCATTGAGTCTACCGCCAGGAATTCTCGATTGCATTCCTTCATAAGGAAATTGGGAGAACTTCACATAGCTTTGGAATTCTATATTTATATTAGCGTCTGGGATAATATAGTCTTTATAGCCACTAGCATATAAGATTAACTTAAAATGTTTGGCTGTGTCTACGGTTACTGTAAATGCCGGAATGACATTAAAGTATCCTATGTCGTCTGACATTTCTAATTGGGCTATTCCAATAAGGATCTTCTCAAAATCTTTCCATCTTTTATCTACCAAACAACATAATACGTTGATATTATTCTGAGGTCTATGTAATCCTTGGATTCTTGCTTGCAAGAGTCCAAAGGTTAGGAATTGAAACTTCCTATCAGTTCCTCTAGATCTATGCCATTCTGAGTCAAATACTTGGAGCTCAGTATAGGATTTGTCTAACACATGATTCCTATAATGGTAAGTCATGTTATAGTTAGGAGTTTTAGGAGTGGCACCTTCTTTAGACAAGTCTATGTATCTAACGGTTGGAAGTTATCCATTATGAATGGAATCTTCAACAGTCTTCCAGTCAACTTCACCCCATTCTTTCCATTGTAGAGGATTGGTGAAATTTCTTTCTTTCCACCATGTCCTAACATTGGAGGATGGATCCTCAAGTCTTTGGAGCATATGATTACTCTGTCCAATATTTGGGATAGAGCTAACTATCTTACTAGTCTTATCTAATCTGTCATTTATGACTCGTCTGCCTAAGGTCTTTCCTTCTCTAGTCTCTATAGGAGGGGGTTCTCTAAATTTACAGGTGGTTACCTGTTTTTGTTTAAGTCTTTTTTCAATTCTTTCTAAGAAGTCTGAATAATTCTTTTGTCTTTTTATCTGATTAAGGATTTCTTCTTTAAAATTCTTATTCTCTTTTCTAGTCTTCTCAGAGATTTCTTCACCATGTCTAGCTAGAGAATTGACTAGGGATTTTGCAACATTTGTAATATAGTCTTTTATTTCATTATCTTTTTCTTGTTGTTGCATAGTTCTAACTTTTATAGATTCTGCAGTCTTTTCTATTTTATCTAAACGAGTTAGAATAAAAGGAGAGTCTATTTCTGCTTGGGAAGGTTTATTATATACGGCCTTAATTCCGTTTATAATTTCTTTGTATTTTTCTTACACTTGGGCCATGTCTAGTCTAAGTTCATTAATAATACTATCCATTTTGGATAGGTTATGGTTTTCCATATTATTAAGGTAATTTGCTAAATTTTGTTGGAATTTAACAAAGTCTGTATAGAAGGTGGTTAATCCTTCTGTCTTAGCTTTTAAATCTAAATGCAAGTCCTTAACAAAGCTACTGTTATAGTCTTGGGTAGCTGCTATGGATGTAGAAATTAAATTTAATTTTTCTAATATAAGTCTAGTTGCTTTAGCCGCATTGGCAATCTCATTCTCATTTATCTTATAATAAAATCTATCATCATTTATCTTTTTTAAAATTCTTTGATAAAATTATGATAAAGTCTGAATGGAGAGGTCTCTTGGTACCTCATTCTAGTCTGAGCTAACTATCTCCATTAGGAAGATAGCTATCTAATCTAGGGATAAGCTTTGCTTGTTCTTTAGTAAGTTTAATTAATTCACTGTCTTGATTTTTAGTTAAGGTTTTAATTTCTAAGATGTCTTTGTTAAGGACTTCTATATGATTAGTCTTAATATTTATTTCTTGTAAAACATGTACTAAGTCTATTGGGATTTGATTATCTATTTCTAGTAGTCTGTTAGAGATATTTTTGATCTCTGTTTCTAGGGTTTGAGTGTATTTTATTAATTGTCTTAATATAAGGAGTATACACTTATTTTGGTCTATTATACTATTAATAGCACTAGCAGTGACTTGTCTACTGTGTGCATGTTTAGCTGGGATGTGTTCAGTGTGTGAACAACCATCTATGTGAGAGGTTAAACAACCTACTGAGTCTAAATCAGTTATGGGTATAGGTTGGTAGTCTGGGTTGGTTCCAAAAATATCTTGGTAAATGGGAGGGATAAATCCCAAGGGCATTAAAGTCTTTTTACTAAAAGTCTAAAAGGAACGTCTTATGGCTCTGATACCAGAATTAGGGTTTTGGTCGGAATTCGGTGAGTTTCTAAAATCTTTAAGGTCTTGATACCAATTTGGGTCTAAACTATAAATCTTTTAAATATATAGTCTTAAACTAAGGTTTTAGTATAAAACAAGAGAGGGACCATCTAAAGTAAATAACAAAAGTCTTTGGGACCACGAGGGGACTACTTTTTGGATAAGGACAAAGTCCGCACCAGAGATTCTCTCTCTCTCTCTCTCTCTCTGTATATATATATATATATATATATATATATATATATATATATATATATATATATATATATATATATATATATATATATATCAATCATTTCCCCGGAAAAAATGAAGATATTGAAGGTGGGTTTCTCCGGAAATCAAAGGTAAGGGAAAGGGTGGGTTTCTCTGGTAAAATTGAATGTAGGGAGAAGAGAGGTTTCACCAAAAATACAAATGGTACCGGGGAGAAATGATTTCGTCCAGAACGAGTAGGGGACCTGGGGAGAGGAGCATCTCTCTGGAAAGATGGGTAGTGGGGGGAGGAGGGTGTAACGCCCGAAAATGGGTGGTGGGGAAAATGTCATCAGAAAATGGCAGGTAGGGGGTTGAGGTTTTGTTGGCGGAAATGGAGATGAAGAGGGGTGAGAGTGAGTAACGAGTTTTGCTGGAAATGGGTATCCTATTCTATTTTTAAATTTCGATCGATGCTTTAGTGTAAATTACTCTTAATTCCTTTACAATTGCTGTGATTCCTTTTTTGCCCCCACAATAGGTTATGTGCTTGGCACATGACTTGTTTTCGTATAAGCCTAAAGTGACAAAAGCGTCTTGTTAAAGTTGTTTAGTCAGTTTGGGGATGACTTGAAACTAAATAGAGTTTAGGGGCCGTTTTGAAACAATTCAAATAGTTAAGGGACAAATGAGTAATTTACTCTGTAGGTTATTTACTAATACCTACGGACATGATTATTTTTATACATTTATAATTTCATTAACTTATATAGTATAAGTGATGTAAGCGTAGTAGAATTAATTAACATAGGCAACATTTTAGACAAAAATGTGTCTCTCTTTCATTTGTCCCCCCAAAGTAAGATGATTACAATGATTTACCAATGGCCTTATTTATAGGTTAAGTTATCTTGTTAGTTAAGATAACCTCAAAATGTAATGACTAAAGAGAGCACAATAAGAATATTAGGGAATATTACCCTCTAGCTAAAATACTAACTAAAATAGGGAAATGACTTAATAAGAGACACGTAAATAAAACATATTACAAATATACCCTTGGGACCTCGGGCAAGTTGTCCATGTAAGAACAAGCAGTTGAAAATCCAATCCATGGTCGGAGAAACCGAAACGCTTTCTTCGAATTTTCCAGAATGAGGATCAACATATCAAATCATCAGTGGGGGATAACGATGCTAGACGAGGGCTGAATCAACCAGAATGAGCACCCCCGGTGTTGGGTGTTGAAGTTCAATCGCCGAACAAGATTCAAAAGGCAATAAAATTGGATTCACATACTCGGGTCCCATCAAATCTGCACAACCCAACAAATCAATAGCGGGAGTAACACCAGAAAAATCATCTTTTATCCTAAAGAGAGGGAAGAAGTAAAACATCGTCTCTCAAAAGTTGAGTGCGGGTCGTCAGCAAAAATATCAAAGCCGATATATTACATTTTAACATCTCGAAACTTGGTCTGAGTGACCGACCCATCCTCGATGAAGATATCGAAGAAATATCCAATATTTGAGTCCCACATCCGCCTCTGATATCAAAGACCTCCATGTCTCTTAACTGTGTACAAATAATCCAGCGTCCTCTTTGGAAATTGAAAATATATCACAAGGGAAGAGTTGGTTACTCATACCATCCTCCGAGTGTCCATTGGCATCCTCTGGTGAATGTGTGGGTGCAATCACCGTCATATATGAAAACGATGGGAGCCAAAGAAGCTGCAAATACTCGAGAACAAGTAATAGAACTATCGAGCCGCATGTATCGCCCGCTCGTGAACCTAGAGATTGCGTGTAGCCTGCATTTCAAGAAGCTCCTCCCGGCACTAACACAGGAATTTGTGGTAGCGCTCCTCGTAGCACCCGGTCGATATTGTGCAGAATTGGTAACTCTGGAACTCCCTATATTAAGTCACCCACACACAAACAGTCAATGCGAGCATGGTTTCCCTCAATGACTGCACGACTCGCACGTTCCGCATACACCTTCCGTCTACTCCCATTGAGAACAAACATCAAATCGGAAGGGGAATATGTGTCAATTAATGAAGTTGGGGTTGGATTGTGGGTTTGGGAATGTTCAGGGGCTGACTCGGTAGTTGTCAACGGCGGTTGGCGATGTAGCCCAGCTGGCCTTGCACATGGATCGAGGGGTAGGTTTTCACAAAGGGTAAAAGGATGTTTAGGATTTGTCTCAAAACAGATCTAGGGCTGGTGAGGGGTTTTAGACATGGGGGCCATTCAAGGGCATTGATGGATATCACTCATTGCCAGCAAGGGGGTGGGGGCTTCAGATCAGGCTGTTCTTGACTGGTTTTGGTAGTTTGGGTTGGTGGTTTCATATCTGGAGGTCTTTGAAGGGTTTTGGGGACAGGGGTCGAGGTGGTCTCGTTTGGCTGCGGGAGTCGTGGGTTGGAGGAGTGGGCTGCCGGTTCCTCCGAGCCTTACCCATGGCACATAAAATAGGGACATGACATAATAAGAGACACATAATTAAAAGCATAAAATTAAACATATTACAATTATACCCTCGGGATCTCTCGCATGAGACCAGGTATGACTATGAAGTAAAAAATTTATATGAATAGAAGAACGAACAAGTATTTTTTCTTGATAAAATTTTTAATGCCAAATTAAATTAACTTCTTATAACAACTCCTGTATTTAATTTACAAATGTTAAAATAATGAAAAATTTAGCTATTGGATCTCAAAGTAAAAACATGTGCATCACTATTTTATGGCTTATATGTCCATGTCCAATCAGTAATATATGTTACACTCTGTGCTCCACCCTCAGTGACCATGACCACAATTAAGAACCCAGTGAACATGTTCCACTCTCGTATAATGATTGTAATTTTGTCTCTCTCCTGACGAGACTGGTAAAAAAAAGGGAGAATACGAGTATAGTATCATCCCTAGAGTATTAAAATTGCTGTTAAATTGCTGTTTGAATCTTATTCACTTAATTCTTGTGGAAATGAAACCACTTTTGTTAGTTAAATATGGTTCATTTGTCCATTCCCAACAGTTTACAAGAATCTTTACTTTCGCTCTGATCTCTTACGACTTATAAATTCAGAGGAATTTTTAAGATATTACTTGTTGTTAGCAGAGGAATTTCAATACTTTATTTTTTTATTTATTTTTTATTTTGGGCGTGTTATATTGTATTATGAAGTATTTATTTGGTTAGGATATTATCTTTTTCAATGTTTATCTTCCTTACTTTTAATTAGTTTCCTAGGTAGATTAGGATTCTTCTAACTTTTTTCTACTCCCTCCAACCCAAAACCCAAATTAATAGTCTCCATTTGAAAGTTCAACATTTCAAGGAAATATTTTACTTTCCAAATTTATCCTCCTAAGAATTATGAATACCTTTGGAATGCAATGCATGCACTTGGGTCATTGCTCCCCCATAGGTGTTGGGATGGATACCTGTGTAATTTCCTAGTTTTATATACTATATAGAGACAAGACTGTTTGTTCAGGATGGACCAAAAAGGATAACAGGACCAAAAATTCTTTCCGAGATTACATTCAGAATTTATGATTATTTTCCACTGCACAAATACGTCATAATCTTTTCAAGAACTAGTGGTCTATGCTACTTGTCTTTATTAGGTCTGTTAATATCTGTCACTTTATTGTATTTGATTATAGAAGTACTGTATATTTTAGTTTTGCATGCATCCTTCTTTGCCTGTTATTTATTAATAGAGCTCATGCTTTCGTGCAGAACTCCAGTCGTGAGGTTCTAGTTCAAAGTTTCCAGCTAGCGTTTTCGTTGCGCGGCATCTCTCTTGCGGAAGGAGGTAATCTTACATCCACAGATACAACTACTTTAATTGACAATTTAACCCCTTGTTTACAGAATGAGAAAGAAGGATGGGGTGGTTCTATTGAAATATTACTTCTATAAGAGAAGGGTTGCTTGGGGTTTGGCCCCCATTTATGTTGCCACATTCAATTTAACCCCTATAATATCCCTATAATATCCCCTTCTTGAGTACTTTCCACAAACTTCACAAAAGCACCCTGAGATTCTGAAAGGGTGATGCTAAAGGCACCCAAATTTTTTCTCCCTAACACTACATCAAAAAACACTACTGTGATGTTGGTCACAAATTTTTGGGTGCCTTTAGAAGCAACCATTCCGAAATAGTGTCCCACAGCACCTCCTTCAACCTAAGAGATCACTTTAGCCCAAATTTATTTAGGCTAGTGACTGGACTAATCACTCTAAAATCATAGGCCTTAACTGCATCCGTGTTCTTGGAAATAGGACAAATGTAAATTTTATTGCCACAAATGTTCGCCCGCCCATTCTTACAGAACTCATTAAAGACTCTAACCAAATCTTCTTACAAAATATCCCAACTATTAAATATTGGAGCATCCAACCCAAAACCAATTGACAATGAGTGGAGGGGCACTTGTGGCGCAAGGCTATAATTTTTCCACGTGAGCTTTGTATTCTCAACGTGCCCCCTCACGTGTGGCGTTACTTGAGATAAATACGTGGACAATGTATATTGGGTGGCGTGAAGTAATTGGGCCGTTGAGCTTGAAGAACATCCAACCCAAAATCAATTGACAATGGGTGGAGGGGCCAACCCAAAATCATTTGACATTTTATATTGTGGTGCAAGACATTAATTTTTCCACGCGGGACTTTGTATTCTCAACACCAACAGTCCTCCTAATCTCATGCTCCTCGAACTGCATTTCAAGCCATTCAGCTTTGCCGCTCTAGCGGACTCTACTCTTACCCCTCGGCTATTAAATCCTTCTTATATTCCCTATAAAACAGTCTTCCCAAAAATAGAAAAACTAAGACTTCCTCCTCGATTTCCTTCTCATCCTCAAACAATACTGGATACTTATTGTTTGGTTTAGCGGCGGTGACATGGTAAATACTATGAAAAGTTTTTTTTTGACTTGGGTAATTTTTGGGACTTTTGGTATCTGCATAATTTTTTTAAAATTTCGTACTTTTTTCCTTGACGAGTGTAAATGTTTCGTCTATGAGTGTAATTTTTCTTTTGACTTTGTTACATTTATTGGCAAACACTTACACTTAGCGACCAAGAAATTACCAAAGTTTAAAAACAATTATGGAGGTACCAAAGTTTGAATATGAACATTATGGAGGTACCCAAATCAAAATCACCCAAGGAAAATCATAATATGAGTTGATAGTCAATTGGCCTTTATTTCCACTATAATATCATATTGGTCCACATAAAGATTTTTTTTTGTTGTTGTAAATCTTGAAAGTCACTTCATTCGTACACCAGTTTGAATCCAACATGTTACAGTGATGCGTCTATATTAAGAAGTAACTCACACTTGACAAATAATCCATGCACACCTATAACCCAATCGATGACAAACTCAAGAAGTAACCAAAAGAAAACCGATCCAAATACAATGTAAGGAAGAGAGAGAACAAAAAAAACGCAAACAAAGCACAAGAATGAAACACTTGGTTTGGCAACATGCTTTCGTCCAGGGGAGATAATGGCTCCTTCCTTTGATAGAGATCATTCACAAATGGAGTATTAACTCTCTCAATCCCCAGCAAGGGTCTCTAGCTCACAAGATAAAGAACATCACAAAGAAAGACAAATATTTGATTTAAAGAACTCTATCTAAGGGTCCATTTGATAGGAAAGTAGCAAATCATTAGGGTGGAAAATTATGCCATGGATTTTTTTTGGCACTTTTAAAGCTTTAAATTATTTATTTTATTGTAATTCTAAATTATACTCATTGCATGGGAAAATGAGAACAAAAGAGTAGTTTTTGTTTTTTTATAAATAAAAACCTGGACAAAAAAAGAACAAAAAAAGTTGTTTCTTTTTTAATAAAAAAAGCCGACACAAAAACGAGACCGAAAAACAGCTTTTAATTTATTTTTAATAAATGAAAATTTGGAAGGAGAAAAAGACCAGAAACATAGTTTTTTTACTAAATAAAATTTGGGACGAAAAATAAAAAAATATAAATATATCCTTTATTTTATATATAAATACTGGGATGAAAAAGAAGAAGAAAAATAAACAGTTTTTTTCTTCATTTAACAAATAAAAACTCGAAGTCTTTTCAATAAATAAAAAAGGGGATGAAAAGAAGAAAAAAAACTTTATTTCTGTTTAAATATATATAAATTGAGACCAAAAAAGAGAGAGAAAAAAATAGTTTCTATTTTTTCTTGGTAAATAAAGATCGAGATGAATAAAGGAAAGAACATTTTTTCTTTTTTTCAGAATAAAAAGTGGGGAAAAAGAGAAGAAAAAAACAGTTTTCTGTGTTTTTTAATAAATAAAAACTGGCATGAAAAGGAGAACAAAGAAAACAGTGTTTAGTTTTTTTCGTAAATAAAAACTGGGATGTAAAAGAAGACAAAAAAATGATTTTTTGTCCTTTTTAATCTCTAAAAACTGGGACGAAAAAGTGAACAAAAATACTTTTTTTTAAAAATAAAAAATAACAGGGACGAAAAAGAGAACAAAACAAGAATTTCTTTTAACAAAAAAACTAAAATGGCCAAATTTTAAAAAACAACAGGGACGAAAAAGAGAACAAAAAAGGAATTTCTTTTAGAATTTTTTTTTATGTATTAGAAAAATAAAAACTTGTTTAGTAAAGTGTTTAATCTAATTGAGGCAACTATGACAACTTTCAATTAATAGAGAATTAAGGTAAAGGTCATGTTCCTTTCTATATTTGGATTTTTAGGACAATGCTTTTCAAGTTTATAAATCTAGTCCCTGTGGTACAATAGCATTTATAAATCTAGTCCCTGTAATACAATACCTTTATTTTTTTTGTCCGCGCCAGCGGCACTATTTTTCACAATTTTTCATAGTATTTTTAGTACAGGGACTAAATTTATAAAATTATATGGAGTGTCCTAGTTTTATACACTTTGAGCACTATGAGGACCTTTTCCCAAAACCCCCTTCAATTAAATCTACAACATTAGACTGCCAACACAAGTGAGACAATAAGGTGGCAAAGTTTTTTTTTAACTTTTAGGAGGGGATTTTTTTCCACAAAATGTGTGAAAGACCTAGTGATGTGATAAAAACTGGCCAAATTTTAGCTATCAAAACAATGTGGGAAAATGGGTGGCAAAAAAGCATTTGCCATGACAAATTGTGCCAATCAAATGGACCCTAGGCTTCTGTTTATCCATTTTGAGTCAATATTTCATACTGACCTAAATGTCTTTTACAAATTGCTTCCCGTGTATAGTTTCATTACATAGTGATGCATATGGATGAGTATGCTTCTCCTTGTATTAAAACTAGATTGAATTGCAGGGTCTTTGCCACCATCGCGTCGTAGATCCCTCTTTATGCTGGCAACTTCCATGATTATTTTTTCATCGAAGGCATACAATATCCTTCCTCTTGTTCCACGTGTCAAGGCTGTGCTTACAGATAAAACGGTACGCCACTCATTGCTGTCAAGCTTCTCTTTGTATTAGCCTCTTTTTTAGGGTTGTCTGTTCCATAATGCAGTATTTAGAGAAGCTACCCCTTCCCCCCCCCCCCCCCACCCCCCCACCCCCACGCAAAAAAATAAAATAAAAGGCATGCAACAGATAATGCATGAGGTACAAGCAGGTTGATACACATGTAGGGGGGGTATCTGTAATTATTGAACTTATAGCGTGGTATTTCTGTATACCGCATTATCTCAAGAAATAAGTCAAAAAACTCTTTTGCATAAAAAAATAAAAAACACACCATTATTGGGGCAACTTTTCTTACGAGCATTTTCCTTGTGTTCTCTTATTCTTGTTTACGTGAGAACGACAGAGGGTGATTGTGACTTCCACACCCACTTTTGTTCCAACTTTTCCTTACCCCTCTACTTTTAAAAAAAATGAGATATGCCCACAAAAGTCGCTACCTCATAAAAGACACGCAAAAAGTGACAGTTTGTAAACTTTAACTGCGGTTTTGAGAATGTACCTCGAATTTTTAAAAATATGGGGATGTAGTGCAGAAGTTGGAACAAAAAGGGGGTGAAAGTCAAAATTTCCAGAATAGTAATGAAACCCAATTCTGGTTTACAGTGTGTCATTGTTACTAAAGTCAAATTTGCCTTAATGTGCCAGGTTGATCCATTTCTATGCTTAGTTGAAGATTCCAAATTACAGACCTTTGATGCTGGATATATCCGTCACAAAATCATTTACGGATCTAAAGAAGATGATAGATTCGCTTTAAAGGCTCTTTCAGAAATAGATATCACAGAGGATCACACTAACGAATCCTTGGCTTGTGTGGTTGTCAATAGTTTGGAAAATTTGTCCGACGTAAAAGACCTTCATATTGATTATTTAAACCTTTTGATTCTTATATAGTATTTTTTTTTACCATAAATGGTAAAAAGTGACGGGGGCTTGGTTGTGCAGTTTGAAGCATCCACCATAATGGAGCAGTTGCTCAACGAATTTTTGCCTGATGATATGTGTCCTCAGGGGGACCACTTGTTCACGGATTTGTCACAAAAAGTACATTCTAATGATCGTAAATCTATGGACGAGGTAATTACCTTTTACTCCCTCTAACCTAAATTAAGAGTTCCACATTGAAATCAATCAAACCATTTCCATGATTTTGAAGTCAGTTTCAATTTTGGGCATTGATTATGTTAGGCTAAATGCACAAATCCCCTTAAACTATAATTTTTTGGGTAAATTGCAATAAACCCCCTAATGTATTTCAAGTTTACGGGTCACCGCTTAACTCCAAAAATTCATACAACAAACCCTTGATCTTTCAGTTAAAACACAGTGAGGGTATTTTACTATTTCTGCAGGCACAAAATGACGGGACCCCGGATTTATGTGTTAGTTGAAATGGGTTGAAAGATCAGGAGTTTTATTATAATTTACCCTTATTTTTTTGTAAACAATCCGTCGAACTATGTATTTTGTTGCAAATACTCCCTTCTAGGGACTTTTAGCGTTGTTGTTTAGCGACCCATAGGGGGTCTTTGAGTTAAAAATGCATAGTTCTGATGGGTTGCTTGCATAAAAAATAGTCTGGGGGTTCTTGCAAAATATTATAAATTCAGGAGGGTTTTGTGCACTTTGCCCATTATGTTAACATGCACTCTTAATTTGGGATGGAGGAGGGAGTCTTTTCAGTAGCTTCCAAAGTGTTATAATTCTAGAGAGTTTTTAACTTGTTTGTATCTGATTGTACAGGCTGCTCCAGTTTTCCCAACAGAGGATGATTCTCTTCCAGATTCATTTGAATTTCATGCTAAGGACATTACACAATTGCCCATCGACATCCCCAACCTCTTGAGTGTCAATCAACTCCTAGAATCAGTAAGTATCTTGCATGTCTTAGTCGTAACTTCTATTAGCTACTAATTAAGAAGGGGAACATGATCCCACAAGGAAATGACATTTGTTGGTTAACTATAGCGAGAAACATGTGTGACGGGGGAATTGGTCCTCTTTTGGTTCCGAGCTCTATACTTCTAGTTAATTACTCCTTCCGTCTAAAATTAAGAGTCGTGTTTTCCTTTTTGGGTTGTCCCGATTTATTAGTCTTGTTTCTAAAATAGTATATAAGATGGCGTGAAATTCCAAGGGTTAGAAGCTCAACTTTAGCTGATGTTGATATGACGTGTTAATCAAGTCGGGAAGTCAAAACTGGATTAAAAAAATAGGGAGTTTTCCATTGCAGTCCGTGGCCGATATTTTTTGGGCACTAAGGTTCCTCACCCCTTAATATATACCTTACAAGTTAGGTTATACACAAACTTAAAACATGTATATTACAAAAAATCGTGCATACATTTCAAAATTCCCCGCACAAATTACAATTTTTTCTAAAAAAATTAAAAACAATATGTATACTTTACAAAATTAATTGTATATATCACTGAAAATCGGGTGTACATTAAGGGAGTGGGACCTTAGTGCCTAAAAAATATGTTAGTGGACTAGAGCCAAAAATAATTACCGACCAAGGATTTGAGCCAAAAAAAAAACTGTAAAAAATATGTCCTTAAAATTTGTGAATTTTAAACCAGGACTCTTATTTTTGGTATGGAAAAAGTAGAATATATTAACAGACCTCTAAGCTATAGATATTATTGTAATGGAATTTTCAAAATTCATGGTAGAATATAGTTGAGAGGTTCCCACATTGAAGTTGTGCATCCTTTCATGAGTTGGAAAGTATAAATAACAAAGCTCACCTAGTTACTATTAAGTCCATAATATCACAAGTTTTTTACGTGCTTCTACTAAGATTTTTATTTTTTTATTTTTCTTATATCTCATTCTGAATCTGAAGCGTTAGACTTGGAGGTACCAAATGGTGTTTTTTTTTTCAGAAAAAAAGAAGAAGAAATTTTTCCATTAAGAGCCTGCTTACGAATAAGACTAAATACGTCCATTCATAGATTTCAGACTTCGAATTCAATTAAAAGAATAAACGCACCCCAAGCTTCTTTTTTTCAGTTCAAATAATTTAAATTTATGCCACAATGTACACAGGTTTCGGACACATCAAATCAAGTCGGGAGATTATCAGTGAGCACTGCAATTGATGTGTCTTACAAGGAAATGGCCCATCACTGTGAGGCACTTCTAATGGGAAAGAAGGAGAAGATGTCTTACTTGATGAGCACCAAGCATAGACAAGAAAGTATGTTGACCGCTTTACAAGACAAAGAGGACAAACAGATGGCATCTCATGCCCATATTGATGGAGGTTCCCAACTGGTACTTTTTTATTCCAATTTATAATTGTGTGAAAATATATACAGGGAGTATTTTAAGTGGATTCCAAAAAACGAATCTAACAAACGGACCAATTTTTTACATTAGTAAATGAATGGATATCTTCTTGGCCTATTGAGGAGTTCACCAACAAAAAATTCAATCCAGAAGTGGATGAGGATCATCAAAAGTTTCAACAACCGAAAATGCGCATGTTTATCAACTTTGCATTGCATCCACTTCTAGATTGAATTTTAAGCATTTTAAGGAAACTAGCTCCACCAAGTTTAGTTAAAAAATTCATTCATTACCGATTTAAAAAATTGGTCTGTTTTTCAAGTCCGCTTAAGAGAATTCATATATATTTATATGTATACAATTTTTTAGTATATCCCTTTGGTAATTTGTTGGACTCAACTCAACTCAACTCAACAAAGCCTTTTCCCAATTATTTGGGGTCGGCTACATGAATCCTATTTTTCCATTCCATTCTGTCCAGTGCAATATCTTCGGTTACACCACATGATATCATGTCCTTTTTTATAATATCCCACCAAGTTAATTTAGGCCTACCTCTACCCCTTGGGTTACCATCAATACTAACTAAATCACTCTTCCTTACAGGAGCATCCATTGGTCTACGCTTGACGTGTCCAAACCATCGAAGTCGATTTTCTCTCAATTTATCTTCTATAGGAGCTACTTTCACCGTTTTACGAATTTGTTCATTTTTAATTTTATCCTTTCGAGTTTTACCACAAATCCATCTTAGCATTCGCATCTCCGCCACACTCATTTTCTGCACATTTTGTTTCTTGGTTTCCCAACACTCTGTCCCATATAACATGGCGGGTCTAATGGCCGTCCTATAAAATTTTCCTTTTAACTTCAAAGGTATACGCCAATCACACAGAACGCCGGTCGCACTTCTCCACTTAACCCAACCTGCTCTAATCCTATGCGTAACATCATCACTAATATCTCCATCTTTTTGTATAATCGATCCTAAATAACGAAAATGATCATTTCTAGGTATTTCTTGACCCTCCAATTTCACCACATTTCCATTTGTCCTCCTATTACTACTAAAATTACACTCCACATATTCTGTTTTAGTTCTGCTTATTTTAAATCCTCTTGTTTCTAAAGTTTCTCTCCACAATTCCAACCTAGCGTTTATCCCCATCTTAGTCTCATCGACTAAAACAATATCATCTGCAAATAGCATACACCATGGCACCTCATCTTGTATTTGTCCAGTCAACTCATCCATAACAAGAGCAAAGAGATAAGGACTTAATGCTGAACCTTGGTGTAGCCCTACCGTAATTGAAAATTCACTACTTTCTCCAGCTGATGTTCTTACTGTAGTCATCGCACCATCATACATATCCTTGATCACGTCAATATATCTGCGAGTCACTCCTCTTTTATGTAGAACCCACCATATTATATCTCTGGGTATCCTATCATACGCCTTCTCCAAATCTATAAAAATCATATGAAGATCCTTCTTTTTCTCTCTATACCTCTCCATTAATCTCCTCAATAAATAGATTGCTTCCATTGTTGACCTCCCAGGCATAAACCCAAATTGATTCTCAGATACTGTTGTCTTCAATCTCAATCTATATTCAATCACTCTCTCCCAAAGTTTCATTGTATGACTCATTAACTTAATACCATGATAATTTGAATAACTTTGTATGTCCCCTTTATTTTTATAAATAGGTACTAAAATACTTTTTCTCCATTCATCGGGCATCCTATTAGTCATTAAAATTCTATTAAATAATTTGGTAAGCCATGATACTCCATCCTCCCCTAAGCACTTCCAAACCTCAATAGGGATACCATCTAGTCCTAAAGCCTTCCGTGTTTTCATATTTTTTAGAGCAATCCTGACCTCTGTTGTCCTAATTCTACGAAAAAATATATCTTCTCGAGTCTCCCTAAGTTCCTCTATATCTAATCTACTCCCATTATCTCCATTTAATAACCTCTCAAAGTAGTTTTTCCATCTTTCCATAATTTCATCATCTTTGACTAGGACTCTCGAATCATCACTTTTGATGCACTTAACGTTATTGAAATCTTTTGTTTTCCTATCCCTAAGTTTAGCAAGCTTATAAATACTTTTTTCCCCTTCTTGTGTTCCAAATTTTGTATAAAGATCATCATACGCTTTTAACTTAGCATCTCTTACAACTTTCTTAACTTCCTTTTTAGCCCATTTATATTTCTCAAAATTCTCTTCATTTCTATTTGTTTGCCATGTTTTAAAGCACTCCCTTTTAATTTTTACTATATTCTGTAATTCTTCATGCCACCACCAAGTTTCTTTAGACTGTGGCCGTAATTTGTTGGACAACTTCATAAAAACAAAAACGTGTTTTTGAAACTGTAGTATTACCCCCTCCGTTTTTCAACTCTTTAGCTTGCGGTCCCGGGAAAAATGTCAAGACGGCGTGTATAATATCAGCGTTTATTGTGAAATACATTCGCTGGTTCTAAAATATCTGTGTTAAGGACGGTACTCTAAATCTAAAGTGAAGATAATGCGGAGTTTTCACTAAACTATGTTCACATTGGGGACTTGGGCCTAAACTCCCCTAATGGTATCAGTCATGTATTCAATAACAAAACAATATTTAGAAAGTCAGCTCGGGAAAAAAATATGTATGTTGGCCAAGTACACGAGGTTTACTACATCCTATAGTTATTAACATCCTACACACTTCACCTCGTGTGTTCGCCTTTATAATTTAATAAAAGGGTCAATAAGATCCAGCCCAATGGAAGCAAAGGGCTTAGAGTTCAATCAAAGATAGTTTCAATTTTAGGATGAGTTGAAAAGACCCAGCCATTCTACTCCTTAAAACCCAGGTGTCAAGGGGAGGGGAACATAAGCCTTAAAACTAGCATAGAATGGGCATAGCCAGGCGATGTGGGACACATTCCAACAGGATGTTCATTTCCCTGACCATTTTAGGTAATATAACTATTTCAGAAGGTCTTGAATATAACCATGCGAGATAGTAATTTTACGTAATAAATGCATATTTGTAGTTATAATACAATAATGCGGGACTGGGCATTAAAGCGGTAACATCTAGAATTTCATCCTTTTTACTTTCTTTTCTTGCTCAGTCCGGACCCTGTGGTAAGTACAGTAAAAAACTAAACTATTCAATTAATATTAATGCCCCCCCCCCTCTCTCTCTCTCTCACGCACACACACGCACACATTTTTTTACAAAGACCCCTATGTGTCGCTGAAAAGTCTCTAGAATGGGATCTATGGACCAAAATGCATAATTTAAGGGAGGTTGCATTAAAAGTAGTTTTCTCCCAAAACTGGAAAGTTCAGTTATTTATTTATTTATTTTATTTTTACCCTATTAATGTTTTGATCTGATTTTGTGCACTTGATATAAAACAGCAGGCTGACATTCATTTTGTGGATAATAACGAAACCGCCATTTTGAAAAAACCATCTCCAGTTACTGTTCTAAATCCAACAATGTGTGCAACTGAGTTCCAGAATTATCCCGAGTCCTTGAGATTACCAGCATCAAGTCCTTTTGATAACTTTCTAAAAGCTGCTGGATGTTGATCTGAATATACAAATATGAAATCCACACATCTTCATGAGCTATAAATATGAAAATTTTCTCGCTCCAATAGCCAGGCAGGCGTGGTAGAACGATTGGCTGTATATCTTTCGGGTGCAAATAGTGTTGTGATTACTTGTTGAAATCATATTCATCCATTCTTTGATATTGGGTTTTTTTACTTTACTCCCTGATAAAAATTCGGTAAATAGAGAAGCCCCCTATGTGTTTATTAATTAGAGGTATCCCTCCATGTGCATCAAGCCGTTTGTATGCATAATCTGTTGCATGCCCGGAGAGGGAGGGGTGTATCTGTAAATTCCGAATTATCTCAGGGGTTAGAGTGAAAGTTTAATTTTTCCCCTCTCTTTTATGTATACATGTAGTTCAAGACTGAATGAAGGGCATTTTCCAAATTTTTTTTCCCAGAAGTTGTGAACAATGTATGAGAGTTCAGCATCCTGCTTTAGATTTGTTGATTTGTAAAAATCAATTTGAATGAGTTTGAGCATAATTTTTTTTGCGTTTGTTGATTTGTGTATAATAGATTGGGCACGTGACATGTTTGGTTTGTTGATTTGTTCAACATCAGAAGAGGTTCTTCTTGAGAGAACATTATCAGAAGAGGGTGGGCTTTTTCAAATATATTGGAAGTTCATGTTATACATGATTATTTGATATTTGATATATATTTTATTTGTAGAAAAAGCGATTTTGTCAAGTTGGATTACCCCAAAGTGAGGTCAATTGACTTTATATATATTCTCATTTGAAAAATACAAGCTTTTTTTTTTTTCTATTTTTTTTCATCGGGAGATTAGTCGACAGCCCCCTTTTACGCTAGGAACACATGAAAATCTTCTTGATATTTTAAAAACATGATATTTTCCATTAATTAACAGTTAAGTCCATATCCTATGTGGCGACACTTTTATACAAGTACAACGAAGGTAAATAAATAACACCAAAACATAAACAACAAGTATATAGTTACTCCAAGACATTAATTTTATATAAATTTACCTTTTTTTTTTCCTTTCAATTGTTAGCCTTGTAAACCGTGTAGATACATTTTCATGTTAAACCAGATACACTTGGTAAAATAAGTATGTCTCTTGTAATATAATTACATTTAGTAATTAAAATAACTTTGCTTTCTTAGTTTTGATTTAGTGACGGTTTTGTAACAGTATATGCTTACATTTTGATTGTAGAGACAAAAGAAAATTTAGAATTATGTAGATTATTGGTTAAATTGTTTTTAGCGTGCCCTTATCGTTAATTTCTAAAGAGTGTTGGACATATCACTAGGGGTGGTCGTATGTCTGAGGTCCGCCAAGCCCGCCCAATAAAAAAATAGGGTTTGGGTAAGGTGAATAGACCCGCAAAGTAGGCTTGACAAAATTTTATAGGCTCGATTTTTTTTCGGGCGGGCTTGTGTATGAATTATTAAGCCTAATGAGGCTCGGTCTAGGGGTGGCAATTCGGGTTAGTCATATCATTTTCGGGTCATGATGATTTTGATTTTATTATAATTTCTAGGTAATCTTAAATCTATAAAAGCTAATCGTGTCATATTCGGGTCATGTTCGGGTTATTACCATAAACGGGTTTTTGTGTCAAAAATTGCCAGCCCTAGCTCGGCCCGACCCTAGGCTCGGGAATTATTAATATAATATATATATATATATATATATATATATATATATATATATATAGAATTTTTTATTTAAAAAAACAGTAATTGGGGGCCTGGGTAAAGAACTTTCAAATCTGGACGGGCTTGGGATTACATAATAAGGCTCGATATGGGCCCGAGCGAGCCTGGGATCGCTTATAATTTTAAAAGCCCGGCTCGGACCATGGCCACCTGTACTTATCACTATGTTTTTTTACTCTAAGACATTACTAATTATCGATTTTAGACTCCATTGCATTTTAATTAAAAAAATAGACTTTGCCCACCCCCCCCCCCCCCCCCCCCCCCGCCCCCCTTCGTCTTCATTGGGGGTGTGCAAAAAACTCGTCCGAATAAAGCCTAAACTGAAGAGTTTTTTTTAGCCCAGTTTGGCCTACGGTTTATAAAAAAATTGACATATTTCGGTTCGGGTTGCGATTTTAGAAAAATTATATCGGTTCCAACTTAACTGAACCGAATTTGGAGAACAAATAAAAAACCCGTGTACTAACTCTCTCATTCTCTCTTCCTCGGTAACAAATGAAAACGACAACCTCAAAAAACCCACAAAGAATCCCATTTGTCATTTCATTTTACCTTCTCTCACTCACCTTAAAAATCGAGACCTAACGGATTCTGAACACGCACACACAAAAGAATGGGGAGATTGCTACGCAGTCACACCATCGTGTAGACACATACCAAAACACCCGATGGATCAAGTCATCAATGTCTCCCCGTCATGAGACATCGACCAACTGAACACAGGATCAAAACATCAACCTCCGCACCACCTGCTGGGGGAGCAGTACTCGGTTCCACAATCCGTTTAAATTCACTACCCTCGTCGACAGATTCCCCACGAGCCAAATACGTACATATGGCATGTTTGCATCCAACACACAAATATACATAACACAATATATATATATATAAAGAGAAAGAGAGAGAGAGAGAGATGTGTGTGTGTGTAACAACCAAAACCAAAGCCCAAATAAAATTCCCATATAAAAAAAGGCACCTTTCCCCACTTCCAGCCTTGCCATCATGGCCTGGGATAGGTGCGATCGCGGCTGGTTCCCCACGGTCGCAGGCTCCTTCTTCCTCCTTCTGGTTCGCTCGTTTTGTCTTCCAGTCAGTATATGGGTGATATGAGATACTCAATCGCAATATCATCAACATCACCTGCTGAAAACTCCATCAAAAGTGGGACACAAAGGTGTTGTCCCTGTCGAACACGATGTCAAGTGGTACACCATGTAGCCTCACAATTTCTGCTATGAAAATCTTGGTGTACAGCTCTAACTTGAAGCCGGTTCTAACTGAAAGAAAGTGAGATACCTTAGTCAAGCGGTCCACGATCACCCTAATGGAATCATATCCTGCTGCGATGTAGGCATCCCAGTATTGAAGTCCATGAAAATACTCTTCCACTTCCACATTGGGATCTCAATAGGTTTTTGAATACTCGTCAATCTCTGGTGGTCTACCTTCACCATCTGACTAATCCTACACTTGGACTCAAATAAAGCAATGTCTTACTTTATACATGCCTACTGATATTAGCGCATCATATCCTTGTACATCTTATCCCCTCTGGATTATACCGAAAATTGTGATCCATGTGTAACACCCCGTATTTTGGAGAATATGGAAATTAATTAAATTGACGATTTAGGAATTTATTTAATTTGGAGAAATTATTTAATTCGGATGATTTAGATTTAATTAATTCAGTTTAAGTTAATTTCACGCGTGCCGTATTTTGAGGTGGAAATAAGATGATTTTATAAAGTGACTCGAATGGTGATTTTGAGGTCACGATAGGTTCCGAAAGGATCGAAAACATGTATCTGGGTGTATAGTTTGGGTCCCGGGGTGATTTTGGACCAACCCGGCACCATTTAAGGGGATTTCGATCATTTGAGAGTTTGGGGATAGAGGAACTCCAAAAATTGCAAGTTATATCTGCCTATTAGAGAGGAAGGGCTAGGGTTAAAACAAAGGTAAAGGAAGAGAGGCCATAACAGAGGAAGAGGAGGGGAGAACCAAGCTTTCTACACTGTTTTTCGCCCCGAATGCGACAGAATCAAGATCAGAGTGAGGGGAGAATCACCAAACCATCATCTCAACGAATTTCAGACATGATATTTAAAGGCAAGTATTTAAATGTCAATTTATTTTAAGCATTTTATAATACCCATGAAGAATCGAGTTTTGATTTCATATTTTTGAAAGAATTAATATGGTTTTGGGTCGGATTAATTCATGAATTGAGATAGGAATGCATGTAAAGATATTCCTTTATGTTTATGACACGAAATCAAAGGATTTGGGGTGATTAGAATGAATTAGTTCTGGGTTCTTGATGAGTAAACTTGAAGAACACATATAACAAGGGCTTTATGGGATTTTAAAGATAATCGGATCTTGAATCGAATTCGTGATGAATTGATGATAGTATTTCGTTTGAAATCCTTCTCATACGTTTATTTAATTATTAGTCATGTTACTTTGAAATTTGGTGGAGTTTCATGAAGATTTGAGAAAGTTATTTGGGTGAGAAAATCGTAAAAACTTAGGGAAGAAGAAGACCTGCTTGGGGCGAATCGATTTGGCCTCCAGGTGAATCGATTTGGCAGGACAGAAAACCAAAATTTTGCCTCTTTGTTTATATAACCCCATGAATTGAATTACGAGGAACTTTGGTGATAGTTTAGTAATTATGAGGAGAGTTGGGAAAGGCCAATAAGCATGGGATTTTGGTTTGATTGATGTTGATAAGGGTTAAGTTGGGATAATTAACCAACGGTAGAGAATTGAGTGAATCGTACATCGGGGAATTTGGATTCGGGTTACGGGAAGGGTATACCAGAACCTAAGATGATAACCAACTGAGGATAAGTGTAATAACTACTAAATTAATATGAGGGGTAGCAATGGGCCCTTCGGGTAGAGAATAATACTCGAAAATATATGACAGAGAGTTGCATTATGAATAATTGTACGGTGAGTATTCGAGAGATAAATACGACGTACGAGGGTTTATTATAGGTGAGAGTATACCTATACGGATTATATTTATAGGTTGAGTGTATACCTATACGAATGATATTTATAGGTTGAGTGTATACCTATACATATGATATTTATAGGTTGAGTGTATACCTAAACGAATGATATTTATATGTTTAGTTTATACATATATGGATGATATTAATTGGTTGAGTGTGTACCTATACAGATGATATTCATAGATTGAGTGTATACATGTACGAATGATATTTATAGGTTGAGAGTGTACATATGCGGATTATGATTATAGGTTGATTATATACCTATATGGATTGGTTATTATAGGTCGTATGTGTGCCTATATTGGATATACATATGGTTAGGCGGTGTGTATGCCTATTATCTACTATTGTATATGTGAACATACCTACGCTGCTTGCCATCACAGAGGTTTTTGTGCAGTGGGCGATCCCACCTTGTCGATTCCAGGGAGGTCTGGATTTGTGCCCCAAGACGTGGAACTTAGGGCGGCTCATTATGTATGCGTATTAGTGTAGCTAGTGTGTCATTTTGGTACGTTAGGTATGTGCCTAGCCTAAATACTTAGAGCTATGTCCGCCTCCATTGTTGGTTATTTGATTGATGGCTCGATGAGGCGTTCCAAACCAAGTGTGATGAGACATTCCGAACTGATAGTCCATGATTAGGTACGAGAGGTACTTGGACTGATATCAGAGTATGCGAGTATATATATATATATATATATATATATATATATATATATGAATATTCTCAGGTGCGAACCAAATCGTGCGCACCCGGTGCAAACTTTATCCTGTTCTTCAGTGGTCCCCTCGTGGTCCCTAAAGACATTTTGTTATTTTCTTTAGATGGTCCCCCTTTTTTTATATGAAACCCTTATTTTAAGGCTAGATATTTAAAAGATTTATAGTTTAAGCCCAAATTGGTATAAAAACCTTAAAGATTTTAGAAACTCATCGAATTCTGACCAAACCCCCAATTCTGGTATAAGAGCCATAATACGCTCCTTTTAGAATTTTAGTAAAAAGACTTTAATGCCCTTGGGATTTATTCCTCGCATTTACAAAGATATTTTTGGATCCAACCAAGACTACCATCCCATACCCATAACCGATTTAGACCCAGTAGGTTGTTTAACCTCTCATATAGACGGTTGTTCACACACTGAACACATCCCAGCCAAACACGCAGACAGTAGACAAGTCACTGCTAGTGCTATTAATAGCATAATAAACCAAAATAAGTGTATACTCCTTATATTAAGAAAATTAATAAAAGACACTCAAACCCTAGAAACAGAGATAAAAAAATATCTCTAAAAGACTACTAGAAATAGATAACCAAATCCCAATAGACCTTGTCCATGTTTTACATGAAATAAATATTAAGACTAATCATATAAAAGTCCTTAACAAAGACATCTTAGAAATTAAAACCTTAACTAAAAATCAAGACAGTGAGTTAATTAAACTTACTAAAGAACAAGCTAAGCTTATCCCTAGATTAGATAGTTATCTTCCTAATGGAGATAGTTAGATCAGACTGGAATGAGGTACCAAGAGACCTCTCCATTCAGACCTTATCAGACTTTTATCAAAGAATTTTAGAAAAGATAAATGATGATAGATTTTATTATAAGATAAATGAAAATGAGATTGCCAATGCGGCTAAAGCAACTAGACTTATATTAGAAAGATTAAATTTAATTTCTACATCCATAGCAGCTACCCAAGACTATAACAGTAGATTTGTTAAAGACTTGCATTTAGATTTGAAAGCTAAGACAGAAGGATTAACCACCTTCTATACAAACTTTGTTAAATTCCAACAAAATTTAACAAATTATCTTAATAATATGGAAAGCCATAATCTAACCAAAATGGATAGTATTATTAATGAACTTAGATTAGACATGGCCCAAGTAGAAGAAAAATACAAAGAAATTATAAATGGAATTAAGGCTGTATATAATAAGCCTTCCCAAGCAGAAATAGACTCACCTTTTATTCTAACTCGTTTAGATAAAATAAAAAAAACTGTTGAATCTATAGAAGTTAAAACCATGCAAAAACAAGAGAAAGATAATGAAATAAAAGACTACATTACAAATGTTGCAAAATCCCTAGTCAATTCTCTAGCTAGACATAGTGAAGAAACTTCTGAGAAGACTAGAAAAGAGAATAAGAATTTTAAAGAAGAAATCCTTAGTCAAATAAAAAGATAAAAAGACTATTCAGACTTCTTAGAAAGAATTGAAAAAATACTTGAACAAAAATAGGTAGCCACCTGTAAATTTAGAGAATCCCCTCCTATAGAAACTAGAGAAAGGAATACCATAGGCAGACGAGTCATAAATGACGAATTAGATAAGACTAGTAAGGTATTTAGCTCTATCCCAAATATTAGACAAAGTAATCATATGCCCCAAAGAATTAAGGATTCATCCTCCAATGTTAGGACATGGTGGAAAGAAAGAAATTTCACCAATCCTCTCCAATGGAAAGAATGGGGTGAAGTTGACTGGAAGATTGTTGAAGATTCCATTCATAATGGACAACTTCCAGCCGTTAGATATATAAACTTGTTTAAATAAGGTGCCACTCTAAGACTCCTAATTATAACATGACTTACTATTGTAGGAATCATGTGTTAGACAAATCCTATACTAAGCTCCAAGTGTTTGACTCAGAATGGCTTAGATCTAGAGGAACTGATAGGAAGTTCTAATTCCTAACCTTTGGACTCTTTCAAGCAAGAATCCAAGGATTACATAGACCTCAGAATAATATCAACATATTATGTTGTTTAGTAGATAAAAGATGGAAAGATTTTAAGAAAAGCCTTATTGGGATAACCCAATTAGAAATGTCAGACAATATATGATACTTTAATGTCATTTCGGCATTTACAGTAACCGTAGACACAGCCAAACATTTTAAGTTAATCTTATATGCTAGTGGCTATGAAGACTATATTATCCCAGACGCTAATATAAATATAGAATTCCAAAGCTATGTGAAGTTATCCCAATTTCCTTATGAAGGAATGCAATCGGGAATTCCTAGCGGTAGACTCAATGAAGAGATCTTAGTTAGAACCAATGTTTCAGACTATAATCATACTTACAGTATTAGGAATACTGGACCTATGAAAGAAAAATCCAAGACCCATTGGCAATTGCTAGAATTTCAAGAAACTAAGACTATACAAAATAAACCTTTGTTTATTAATCAAGACGACGTTACTGGAAATGTTACCATCCAGTTTGGTCCTCCTAAGATTATCAATAAGAATATCCAGACCGAAGAAATTAGATTTAGGAATATGGGAGAAGCCATAATCAATGATCCTTCAGAAGGAGAATATAGTAGTAAGACTAGTTCTAGTTTACTAAGACAAGCCCCTGTAATTAGACCTAGAAGATCATTTGAATAAAAAGACTTAGTTAAGGAAAAAGATCGAATCCAAAACTTTGGACATGAACCCTCAGAATTGGATATGAAGACATTTAAAGATAACCTTAAGAAAAGTCATTATGTTAGATTTCAAGAAAGAGAAAGATTTAATATGATAGCCCAAGACCGCATATTAAAATTAAAATAATCTAAGAATACAAAAGAACTTCTTAGAAACCTAAGACTAATAGAAGAAGGAGAACTAAGATTGATGCCAGCTACACAAGTAGAGTCTAGTAAACAAATTATAGGAAGTAGTAGTAGGCTAGACGATGTTCCTAGACTTTTTAGTAAACCAATAGGAATAAATATTCCTATACACTCAAGCACTGTAGTTAAGACTAAACCTGATTATATAAAAGACTTTCCAACTAGTGACAAGAGTTTCACTCCTGTTAAGACTTTAGCAAGCCAAGCCATAAATTCAGTAGGTATATACCTTAACCTAGACAATGTTTAAGATAGGAAGAAGGCCTTAGATGAATGGCGTAATCAGATGAACATGTGTTTTGCATCTAATGAACCATGGGATGCAAGTTAATCTAAATAGTACGCTGAACAATCCATTAGAGGTATTGCAAAAGATTACCTAGATAGTTTAAGAAAGGCTACAGATGAAGAATCCTTAGAAAAGGTTGAGAAGATGAAAGAAAACTTAGAAGAAATATCAATTGACGAATATTTTCAATTGTTCACATCAGAATTCATTGGAGTTGGACATCTATCTCAAATCAATGAACAAGACTTAGCAAAAACTAAGTTAGCCCTCCTTAGCATTTTCAAACTAGATAAGATAAATGAATATAGCAATAATTATGAGCAGCTATATTACCAAATTAAAGAATTTGTAGAAACCTATAAAGATGAATACTTTAGAAAGATACCATCCATTGGACAAATCCTAATTAATGAATATAGGAATTGACCAGGAGTAGCTGGAGTTAAGAACAACTCCCTTGGTGAAAGAATCAGTTTTTCGAAAGACTATATCATAGCAAAGAGACGTGATATAACCCAGGGAAAGTTAATAGAACAAACTTTCAAACAGATCCCTCCAATCAAAGACGAAAGAGACGTCGCTCCAATCCAATGGGGATGTGGTGGTGAATCTAAGAAATTCAAAAAGAAATTAGAATGGAAGCATAGGAAGTTTAAGACTAGACCTTTAGGATTTCCAAAGAAATATAAATTTAGACAGTCTACTACCTTTAGAGAAAAGAATCCTAAGACTAAGAAGAATATATTTAACCAAAGAAGATACTTTAAGAAGAATACTAGTAAATATAATAAGGTTCCTAATTATAGGAAAGACAAAGATATAGCTCAATCTAAGACTGCCATCAAAGAGTGTTGGACTTGCGACAAAGAATGACACTTTGCTAAAGACTGCCCTAATAATAAAGATAAAGAAGGTACTAAGATCATTAATACAATATTATACTATGCAGATCAAGAAGAGTTAGACATCCTATATGCTATAGAAATATCAGATATAGAAGATGATGACAATACTAGTATCTATAGTGCATATACAGACAGTGATTCAGAAGACTATAGTGATACTGATGAGTACGAAGACTCTCAGGATACTCTAGACTTGTATATGATGGAAACTAATCAAGACGATTTAGATAATGAATATATAGACTTTGAAGAAGCTTGGTATAAGTGTATATTAAGTCCATTTTTAAATAAAAGATGGACAGTTAGTAATCCTGAGTTATTAACATATATACCTAGATGATACTTTGATGAAAGACATTATTGCACAATTGAAATGAAATGTAGCAAGAAAGACTTTAGACGCGTAGAATGCTTTAAGATTATACAAACAGAGTTATTTATGGTTTGTGTTATTTGTCAACTACACTACCATGAAGATTGTTGGAGAACTATATTTAGAGCAATTTATACTAGCCAGTATGACGTTCAAATAGACTTAGATATTAAAACATATTATTAAGACATTGATAGAAATATAGCCAAAAGACTGCAAGAAAATGAAGACTTCAAAGAAAAAGGAATTTTCTATGATTTAGAAGAATACCATTCTGATAATAGTTCAGAAGACCAAATACCCTTAGATTTTATAGATAAACCTAAAAAAGGAATATCTATTTTAGAAAAGAATAATTTAGGAATTTCTACAAAACCACATGCTTATTTTCTAGAATTATTTGTTCAACACAAAGACTATCCTAAAAGACTTTCAACTTTTATTGATACCGAGTGCTCTCAGAGTATTTGTAAGGCTAATGCCTTCCCTGAAGACTATTTTTTAGAAAGTAATCAAGAAATCTATGGTAAAGTGGCTAATGGAGATCCATTTACCTTATATTTTCAAACTATTCCTCTTTATTTTAAATTAGGAAATCAGACCAACAAAACCGTTAATCATCGGTTTTGGATAATGGATCCTCGTCCTAGTTTCATAGGAAACATTATTTTAGGACAAGACTTTATTAGTAAATACCATCCTTATACTCAGTATAACGATAAGATATTAATTAGTGATATAGAGGAATTTAATATTAAAGCCCTTCTAATAGATCATAAGACTGCCTTTAACCTTATGCAGGTCAAACCCAATTATAGGACCATAAAACATTAGAGTTCTTCAGCTGAGCATGGTGGACCTAGACCTACAACCCAACAAGAAGCCTTAGAAATTACTAAGCCCTTACAAAAAGAATGTAAGTGTCCAGACCCAAAGTATTATAAGCAAATAGCGCTTATACAACAAGACATTTTAGATCAAGCCTAGCATACCTTATTACAGGTTCAAGCTATATCCAAACAGAAGAAAATGGATATAGAAGTAGAAAAAGAAAAGACTAGGCAACTAGCAGAGCCTACTTTAGGAGAAAACCCCATTGCTAAGTGGGAAAAAGACCAAAGTTATTGTGAATTCATCCCTATTAACCCAAACCCCACTATTAATGGTGGAACCTATAAGAAAGGATACTCACAAGAAGACAGAGAAGAATTCAAGAAAGTCATAGATGAAATGCTTAAATTAGGCATTATTAGAGAAAGTAAAAGTAGACATAATATCCTTGCCTTCTATGTTCAATATGAATCTGAACGTAAAAGAGGAAAAAGACGCATGATTATAGATTATAGACAATTAAATAAGAATTGTGAATTTGATTCTTATAAGATACCAGACAAGAATAATTTAATCAATTTGATTGAAGATAGAATTATATTCAGTAAGTTTAATTACAAATCAGGCTTCTGGCAAAATTAAGATGCATCCAGACAGTATTACTTGGATAGCCTTTAGTGTGCCCCAAGGAAAATACAAATGGCTAGTAATGCCATTTGGATACTTGAATGCTCCTTAAGTTTTCCAAAGAAGAATGGATAATATATTTAGACCTTATTAAGAATTTTGTCTTGTTTATATAGATGATATTCTTATAGCCAGTAAGACTGAGATAGAGCATATTGACCATCTTAAAAAGATTATTTTAGAATTGGACATGTTATTGTTATTTTCGAAAATAAAATACAATTATTTCAGACTGAAATAGACTTTGTGGGAATTCATATTAATAAAGGAAAATTATCCTTGGCAAAACACATAACCAAAATATCCTTGAGTTTCCAGATCAACTTAAAGATATAAAACAATTACAATCATTTTTAGGATTGCTTAATTGTGCTGAAGACTTTATTAAAGACCTTGCTTCAAAAATACAAAGCTTAACGACCAAATTAAAAGGAAAAGACAAAACCAATCCCTTTTATTGGACTAAAGATGATTTTGAAGTAATAAGACAAATTAAAGATGCAGCCAAGAATATTCCTTTACTTGAACTGCCTAATGCAGAAGACCAGTTTATAGTAGAAACAGATGCCTCTGATAAATAATGGGGAGCAGTATAAATTGCCATTGATCATCAGAAAAAAAAGAAAAAACTTTGTAAACATAGTTCTGGAACCTTTACAGACCCAGAAATAAGATACACTGCCTATGAAAAAGAAGTTTTAGCCATAGTAAGGGCGATAGAAAAATATATGCTGTTTCTTAGACTTAAACATTTTACTGTTTATACAAACTCTTCTTATGCAGTAAAATTCAGAGATTTAGACTTGTCCAAATCAAGGACTAATAGACTAATTAGATGGCAACAATTGCTTAATGGTTATGACTTCTCTGTTATACATATTAAATGAAGTAAAAATACCATTCCAGACATTATATCAAGAGAGCCAATGTTTGCTAACACTAATATGATTTCATGTTTTATGTTGCAAACAGAAGACTTAGATGACATGAGTTCCCCTGGAACAAATAGACTGAACAAGGAAGACGTTGCAGCCTATCTTAGACGCATAAGACCAAATGCTGGTGCAACGCAAAGACAGACTCATATTCAAGACTCTCAAGAAAGATCAATCCTAGAGAACTTTGATGATATCTTGGTTCCTACAGGAAAATAGAGAAAAAATATTATTGCCCAAAATAGACTCATTGGGAAGATGTATTTTTCCCAATATAGACCTGATCAAAGATACCCAGACTTGATCAAATTTAGACGAGATTTTTTAGATGATGAAAATACTCTTATTGACGCTATATGGTGGAACGTGAAGAATAGACTATGGATGGAGTTCAAGCAAAATTTGGTAGCCATTGCCAGATTCATGATAACTCAAAAACTTGCAGTTACCCAACTCAGTGGTACTGCTGTGCCTAAACCTCAGACTCAAACTTATGCTCTGACTCTTGGAGAATCCTCCAAAACTAGACCTACTGATTTCTGTTATCAAAAAAAGACTTTTAAGATTAAGATTGTTATACCATTTGGCTATAATAATCTCCTATTAGCAGAAGACTTTAAAAAAGAAACTAATAACATTATTGATCATTTTAATATGTTATTATAAAAAATAAATGGAGACGCCTTAATGATCAAAGGTTTCTTCAAAGACGTTCCGAAAATATATCTTTTTGGAAAATCAGACATGGCTCATATAACTCTTGCAGACCACGGGTTCATTCGACTCTTTCAGATAAAAGATATTGAAGACTCTGTTGCTCTTGGAAAAATAGTCCATGAGTATGTTAAGAAGGTAGAAGACTTCCTTCCTCTATTTGCTAGAATCTATTAGATTGCTCCAAGTTCCTGTAGAGGAATGAGAGTTGAAGGATTTAAACTTATTAGATTTTCTAATTATATATTCGAAGACGTTGAGATTTTATCAGAAGAAGAGACTAAAGATTTAATTATTGATAAGTCCAAGCTCCAGATCGTTCACGCCATGTAGACAATTAAAATCATGGAGTTATTTACAGGAGAAGACCGGTGGTACACTGCCTACCACAAAGAAGACTTGATAATCCAAGATGATGAGCCATTCAACGAAAGGATAAAAAAGGAATCCAAGGAAATGGTAGAGATAGATTTTCCAGCTAGCCTTAGAACTGTAGGCCTCATTGATGAATTTTTCAATAATGCCCTACCAATCTAAGAAAAAGAAGAAGAAGAGATAGATACAACAAAGGGCCCCTCAGTAGCGGAAGAATTATTGAAGACGGAAGACTCATTTGATTAGACTCTTCTTTCCATAAAGCAAAAGGATGCCTGCCCCACATGGGCCACCAGACTGATAAAAAAGACAAAGACATTGTTTGATGCTCTTACATTATTACAAGACGACAAGACTCATGATAAAGACTTGGCACGCCCCATCAGTTGGCCTTTCTTTTCAAAAAGAAAAAGGTTCCCCGATTATCGAAAGATGTTAAAAGCCTATAGACCCAGCTGATAAGATTCTAATGACAAAGTTGCTTTAATAATTTATATTCTTCCACCGGATTGCTTTTGGTAGCCGGTTACCAGTCATTTGTAGTTCCCTTGTGCTATAAAATGGAGCGTCCATTTGAGTTTTAAACATCAGTAGTTAGAGAGTGATCAGTGGTTAGACTTCCAGTGTTAGATAGAGAGTATGCTTGTAAAGAGTAATATGTATATGAGTGAGTAAACCTCTCATAATTAGGGGAGAGGGGAGAGTTGTATTTACTTATGCAATGCAATAAAAGTATTTTCTTTTTCAGAAATCTCTTATGTTGAGTTGTTATTATTTTCCAAATTTTCTCTAACTTTCTGTTCATAGAGGACTATTGTGTGGAACCTTTGGTGTAGCACACAAGGTGTTATACTGGTGAACCGCCATCAGGTGCCGATTAGCCGTGAGCCATTAGCCAGGTGGGCGTTAGGCGTGAAGGCAGGAAACGGGTTCAATGCCAAAATAGTGGATTGAGGTGTGACACATGAAGAGGGAGTTGTAGGAGGCCGATACCGGAGAAGAATAGTAACAAAGTTGAAGAGAAGAAGGAAGGAAGATAAAGATATTACAGACCAGAAGGAAGGTATAACTCGAACCAAACCCTTAACTATTTTACATATTATTGTTTAAAAAGAATCTTGTATGAGGCTACAAATCACTAAAGACTTTTTAGAATTTGTTAATCAAACAAATTTAGACTTAACTAGAGAAATCCAAGATTGGACTCTTACAGACCCTCAAGATAAAGAACTTATAGAATCTTCTTTAATATACACAGGTGGTACGTTCAAATATATATACCAGATTATTGAGTGGTTAGGAAGAGAAGTACCTAGAATAGAAATAATTAGAACTGGGATCCGAGATATCTTAAGACAAACGAGAAGAACTGTAGAATTTGTAGAAGAACGACCGAAAAAATATCAAGAATATACTAGGATACTTGAAGATAGTATAGACGTATTAAAATTTATTAGACGAAAAAGGTTAGCTGAAACAAAGTCTACTTTAATTAGAGTCGGAGGAATCCGCCCTCTTATTAAAAACGTAGAGACAACTGCCCCTAGAACATACCGTAGATTTTTGTCATCTTATGGTGATAATAATTTAGACGAATTCATAGACAACGATATAATTGATATTATTAATCAAATATATAAAGAGACTAGACTGATAAACCCACGATACCGTATAAGGTATTTAAGACTAGATTATTTTCCATCAAAACCTCTTTCAATTTCTAGACTCCCTGAAGAAACCATTTATATAAATAATCCTCGCTATTCAAAACTACAGTACGATAGTGACGGAAGAAGCTTGAGAAGTAGCAGTCGTCCTGAAACTTCTACACTTAGACTTCCAGATTAATTAAGCGTTAAAATAAGCTTAAAAGAACTTAGAACTCATTGGGGTAGAAATTTATATTCCCAAAAACCTTAGAAAGAGAAGGTGGTCCCTAGGCGATCCATAAAAGACAAACGCGATCCTAAGACTTATTTGGACGTTAGCCAATCCGCATACTAATCCGTATAGAATGATCCGCATGAGAGCCAGACTCATATATATATATATATATATACTTTTGTATGCGAAATATTACTTATGTGTGATAGGAAGGAGACTAGATAGTGTATATCAAAGCGACATTTAGCCTACTGATGCGTGATAGTAAGGAGACTAATGTGTAAATAGTAGGAAGAATAGATCATGTATTTTTTTAATGAAATTTAAGTGGAGAAACATAATGATATGGTGTGAACGATGATGTGTGAAATGTTAACTTGAATTAATAATAACATAAGAGAGATGTTAATTATTAAGGGTATTCAATAGCGTACTATATGTGTGGTATGGGTGAGCTAGACTGATTTGAGGCTTATTAGATATTGGTGACCTAGTTGTGTTGGGTAGAATGACTAGGCGGGGTTGAGTAGGAAATATTAGGCACGCACTATAGATGAGAGGTGAGGAACTCAAGGGAGTGTTCACAGCCTAACATGTGTATCTAATTGCTGTTCATTTAAATGCTTGCTAAATATTTTCAAAAGAACTTGGGTTCTGACCCGTACTTGCAAAACTTTTTCTAAAACCTTTTAGGTGTCCAACCACAGGGATGCCAAGCAGGATGATCTGTTTCAGGGATGCGGAGCTGCAGCACTTGTGGATGCTTGCAGGTTTTTGGACTTAGTCTCTTCGGTTATTCATTCCTAGAGTAGGATGCAGTTCAGTATTTCATTTGGGCGTGTTTCCCCAACATTTTTATTTTAGTCAGACTCTGTATTAGGTTGTATTCAGTTGGACGTTATATTGTAATTATAAACCGAGGTTTTATTCGGTATTATTTTATTTTAGTTATTTATCTGATAGTTTATTCAGATTCTTATATATTGCATGGATGGGATAGTTATTATAATTATGTTGGCATGTTGTTTTTGTTAAATAAAAAGATAAAATTTGGCACCGGATTTTTGAATACTTGGTGGTTAGTAAAGTTTAAAAAGTTTTCGACAGTGATGCTAACAGTGAACCATATGGGAACCTTATTTTAATTTAATAAAGGCTTGATCACCCGGTATTTAATTAGGCAGGGTGTTACAGATGGTATCAGAGCATGAGGTTCTAGTGTCCTTAGAATCTATGTGACTTTTCATGTTTCAGATTAGCGTTCTTTGATATAGATCCTTATTATAGGATTGTTTTATTCCTCTATGTATGCGATATACATTCTCCTGCTATTAAGTATAGTTGATGCGATTCATATACGAGTTTGGTTGGGCTTCGTACATCGAACATGATAGGACGACCAGGGAGGGCCGATAAGAGGATTGCAGGAGGAGAGGATTAGAAGAAGACATGGAGTATTCTAAAAATGGTGATCATGATAGAAGTCACCATGACTATTGTTCAGACAAGTGACAATAGGATAGTGGCTCGAAAATAGTAGTTTCCCTAAGCACTGTCGTAGATAAAGGTAATACAATTTCAGATTCACCCAACGCAGTCAGGAAGGGGGAAGTCAGAAGGACTCTTTTAAAAATCCATATATAAGAATCCAGAGGAGAGAAGAAGTGTGATAAGCTAGTGGAAGGAGATAATCCAATGACAATTGTGTAAGGTGGAGTGTAGCGACACCCATGATTAGATTTCAGGTGGAAGTTTTGCTCATAAGAGAAACATTGAGTGATAAGAGTCAGTCACTACATGTATAGAGGCACGTATGGGATTAAACAAGAATTTTGGGTGCTATTTGACCATGCGATCGTCCATCTGTTGTTCAGATGCGAATGGGGTTTTGAACTTATCACAAGTAGGCCAAGTAAAGACCGATTGTGAGATAAAAGATGACTTATTTAGAGAACTTCGTAACCACCGAGGGGGATACGGAGAATAATAAAAAAGGGGTCCGTATGTGTATAATGGACTCATGGGTAGGATAGGAATAACTAAATGGGAAATTCTTCTCGGACGATTAGTGCAAATGTCGTCAAAGTTATACGTTTACAAGATTACAAACGCTTTTATGAGAAGGGAGCCAAAAGTGTGGGAGAATCTATACGAAGAGCAAGACTAGATTTAACGGTGATAGTGAAACACCGCAAGAGGGAATACCTATTAGGGGACACACTTATATGATTTGGACCAGTTGAATTTCTATTGAGTGATGGTGGGTTAAATCAGGGTTGACGAGGCCAATAACGAGTTCTATATGGCTGCAAAGCCAATTAGAGAACGGGGGGTGGCGATTAGGGTTAGGACTACCGTATTAGAGATAAGGACACCTCGACATGGCCAGTGGGGACAAAGATAGGGTAATGGCACAAAATGGTGTCCTATGTGTGGAATATAGGACTACGTGCATTGAGCTTGTCCACAACGAGAAAGTGAGACCAATCAGACTAGGAAGTATATGGGAATGGTGCCAGTGGGGCACAACAACTAGAGGAGCGAGATTTTTGACAAGGAAATCGGGCTAAGAGAGCTAGGCGTAGGGATTTTCAATCTGAGAATGGTGGGTTCAGATAGGACCAGAAAGGTCCTCCGCAGCTATGACATTCAGTTCTTCAGGGTCATTAGGACCAAGGGAACAATGGGAAAGGCCAGTAGGGCCGTGATAAGAGATAAAGAGATTTTAGGGGCGATGTTTCACTTGTGGGTGCATAGGCCATAAAAGAAGAAATTGCCCAAGTAGAGGTAGGGGCAACTGCAGGATGATATCCTGGATGTACAACCACTGCAACAGATCATGGGTCAGTTTCGCGAGAGAGTTACATTCAAGGAGCCAATGATTGGGTAAGGCAGAACAAAAATGGAGGTTATATTTTTGTTTCATCCTTATGAGTGTGGGATTTGTATGGGTGACATGAGTGCATAAATTAATATGATTGTTAACACTACAATTCGAGTGCGAGTCGAGTTTAGTGGGTATGTTGGCCATAATAGCCTTATCCTGTATGTATATAATTACTATGGGGTAGCGGCACTCTTTGGTGTCGCTTACGAGAGATGGTGTGTGCACTAAGAGGAAATTTATATTACGTGTTAGTTTACTGCTTTCGAGAGTTATGAGAATAAAGTATACTACTTTCGAGATTTGACTGGTTATAGAGATGGGTTGAGCCACCGTAGATTGTGATAGTGAGGTCTCGTGTTCACTGTCCCAGGATATGACTTGTTTTTGCTACATATCACTTGAAAGAGGGTTAAGCCTATATATATGTATATATGTCATAATATATTATGTAGTAGACTTCTGTGTGTATGTTGTCTAGGTATAACTGATCCCGATGTGTAGGGACGGTTTCTAATGTGATTCAGGGTTGACCGACTTATTGTCGAGCAGAGAGATATAACTCGTGCTTTTTTATGCTAAAAAACTAGTGATAGTAATAACGTCTTGATATATGTTGTCTTGTATGGAATGAGAGTGGATGAGTATACTTTTATGTCAAAATACGGGTATTTGAGGGTACGTATTATGGACTGAGGGCTTAACGGATCTCGATGAACGGTTATAATAAGTAGAAGTGTATCGGGGGGTTCTTTGTTTGTATTTTTCCTTGCGAGACATCCCACGCATGAAACTTAGCGTAATGTTGGAAGTGGGGATATGTTTGGCCATTAACGCATGAGTTTAGTACCGTAGTTATTGTACGTTTATGCAGTTATATCTGAAGGATAATAGCTATGTTATAAATTGGGGCTAGTGGAGCTGGGTAGCATTGGTGCAGTTATGCATGGGTATAGGGTGTATGGGATCCCTAGGTAGTTGAATTTTTAATACTATTTATAATTTAAAGAGATAGAAGTATGTGTCGTGATCTTCAGAGTACGTGATTAAGGTAGTGTGGAAACCTTGGTGTACTAAACTTACCTGAATTTTGAGGACGAAATTCCTTTGTAAGGGGGAAGTATGTAACACCCTGTATTTTGGAGAATATGGAAATTGATTAAATTGGTGATTTAGAAATTTATTTAATTTGGAGAAATTATTTAATTTAGACGATTTAGATTTAATTAATTCAGTTTAAGTTAATTTCATGCGTGCCGTATTTTGAGGTGGAAATAAGATGATTTTATAAAGTGACTCGAATGGTGATTTTGAGGTAACGGTTGGTTCTGAAAGGGTCAAAAAGTGTATCCGGGTGTATAGTTTGGGTCCCGGGGTGATTGTGGTCCAACCCGACACCGTTTGAGGACATTTCGATCATTTCAGAGTTCGGGGTTAGAGGAACTCCAAAAATTGCAAGTTATATCTGCCCATTAGAGAGAAGGGATAGGGTTAAAACAAAGCTAAAGGAAGAGAGGCCATAACAGACGAAGAGGAGGGGAGAACCAAGCTTCCTACACCGTTTTTCGCCTCGGACGCGACGAAATCAGAATTGGAGTAAGGGGAGAATCACCACACCATCATTTCAATGAACTTCAGACCTGATATTGAGAGGCAAGTATTTAAATGTTAACTTATTTTAAGCATGTTATAATACCCATGAAGAATATGGTTTTGATTTCATGTTTTTGGAAGAATTAATGTAGTTTTGTGTGGGATTAATTCATGAATTGAGATAGGAACACATGTAGAGATATTCCTTTATGTTTATGACACAAAATCAGAGGATTTGGGGTGATTAGAATGAATTAATTCTGGGTTCTCGATGAGTAAACTTTAAGAACACATAAAACTAGGGTTTTATGGGATTTTAAAGATAATCGGATCTTGAATCGAATTCGTCATGAATTGATGATAATATTTCATTGGAAATCCTTCTCATACGTTTATTTAATGATTAATCACATTATTTTGAAATTTAGTGAAGTTTCATGAAGATTTGAGAAAGTTATTTGGGTGAGAAAATCGTAAAAACGTAGGGAAGAAGAAGACCTGCTTGGGGAGAATTGATTCGACCTCCAGGCGAATCGATTCGAAAGGCCAGAAAACCAAAATATTGCCTCTTTGTTTATGTAATCCCATGAATTGAATTATGAGGAACTTTGGTGATAGTTTACTAATTATGAGGAGAGTTGGGGAAGACCAGTAGGCATGGAATTTTGGTTTGATTGATGTTGATAAGGGTTAAGTTGGGATATTGAACCGATGGTAGTGAAATGAGTGAATCGTACACAAGGAAATTTGGATTAGGATTACGGGAAGGGTATACCAGAACCTAAGATGATAAACAATAGGGGATAAGTGTAATAACTACTGAATTAACACGAGGGGTAGCAATGGGACCTTCAGGTTGATAATAATACTCGAAAATATACGATAGAGCTGCATTATGAATAATTGTATGGTGAGTATTCGAGAGATAAATACTACGTACGTTGATTTATTATAGGTGCGAGTATACCTATACATATTATATTTATATCTTGAGTGTACACCTATACGGATGATATTTATAGGTTGAGTGTATACCTATACGAATGATATTTATAGGTTGAGTGTATACCTATATGGATGATATTCATAGGTTGAGAGTGTACTTATACAAATTATGATTATAGGTTGATTATATACCTATATGGATTGGTTATTATAGGTCGTGTGTGTGCCTATATTGGATATACATACAATTAGGCGGTGTGTATGCCTATTATGTACTAGTTTATATGTGAACATACCTACGCTGCTTGCCATCACGGAGGTTTTTACGTAGTGGGCGATCCCACGTTTCCGATTCTAGGGAGGTCTGGATTTTTTCCCCGAGACGTGGATCGTAGGACGGCTCACTATGTGTGCGTATTTGTTTAGGTAGCATTTCATTTGGGTACGTTAGGTATGTGCGTAGCCCAAAGGCTTAGAACTATGTCCGCCTCCATTTTTGGTTATTTGATTGATGGCTCGATGAGGCATTCCGAGCCAAGTTCGATGAGACATTCTGAACCAAGTTCGATGAGACATTTAGAACCAACTTTGATAAGACATTCCGAACTGATAGTCCATGATTAGGTATGAGAGGTACTTGAACTGATAGCAGAGTACGTGAGTACACATCGTTATGACCAAATAGGGAGATGCGGTATTACTAATATATATATATATATATATATATATATATATATATATATATATATATATATATATATATATATATATATATATATATATATATATATATATACACACACACACACACACACACACACACACAAACACACACACACATACACACTCTTGTATGTGAAATCTTAGTTATGTGTGATAGTAAGGGGACTAGATAGTGTATATCTAATTAATGTGAAATCTTACTTATGTGTGATAGTAAGGACACTAGATAGTGTATATCTTAAGCGACGTTTAACCTACTTATGCGTGATAGTATGGAGACTAGATAATGTTTGTCTAAACAATGCCGAATCTACTAATGTGTAAAAGATAAGGAAGAATATATAACATATTTTTTAAATAAAATTTTAGTGGAGAAACATAATTATATGGTGTGAACGATAAGATGTGTGAAATAATAAGATAAGAGAGATGTTAATTATTAAGGGTATTTGGTAACGTACTGTATGGGTGGTACGGGTGAGCTAGACTGATTTGAGGTTTATTAGATATTGGTTATCTAGTTGTGTTGAGTAGAATCACTAGGCGGGGTTGAGTAGAAAATGTTAGGTGCGCACTATAGATGAGAGGCGAGGAACTCAAGGGAGTGTTCGTAGCCTAACATGTGTATCCAATAACTGTTCATTTAAATTGAAATTTAAATTCTTGCTATATATTTTCAAAAGAACTTGGGTTCTGACCCGTACTTGCAAAACTTTTTCCTAAACCTTTCAGGTGTCTAGCCACAGGGATGCAAAGCAGGCTGATATGTTTCAGGGATGCGGAACTGCAACGCTTGTGGATGCTTGCAGGTTTTTGGACTTAGTCGCTTCGGTTATTCATTCCTAGAGTAGGATGCAGTTCAGTATTTCATTTCAGCATGTTTCCCCAGCATTTTTATTTCTTTTTTATTTTTGTCAGACTCTGTATTCTGTTGGATGTTATATTGTAATTGTGAACCAAGGTTTTATTTGGTATTATTTTATTTCAGTTATTTATTTGATAGTTTATTCAGATTCTTATTTATTACATGGATGGGATAGTTATTTTAATTATGTTGGCATGTTTTTATGTTAAATAAAAAGATAGAATTTGGTACCGGCTTTTTGAATACTAGGTGATTAGTAAAGTTTAAAAAGTTTTCGACAGTGATGCTAAGAATGAACCAAATGAGAACCTTGTTTTAATTTAATAAAGGCCTGATCATCCGGTATTTAATTAGGTGGGATTTCATACCATGCGCCTCCGCCAAAACTTCTCGCCATTGTCGTTAAGTGCTAGTAGTTTGTCATGGAACTGTAAAGCTCCATTATATCCAATCGAATAAGATGGTTCCCCATCGATCAATAACTCTCTGACTTCTCCTATCAAGAACGGTCCCCCGTCCATGCCTTCATAACTCGAATAAAGATATTAGATGTGATGATAAGAACTACCAAAAAAATATTCTCCAACTCGTCTGTTGTGTAAAGAGAACCCCACTTTAATTTCTAAATTTTCGATAACATCACTATCGGTATGTCGCTCAAAGTTTATACTACTACATTTGCCTTTCTCAGGTGATACTTTATATCAAACTCACGATCCTTAAAAATATCTAACCAACGATGTTGTCTAATGTTCAAACCCTTATGCGCGAACAAATATTGTAAGCTCTTCTAGTCTCTGAACCGATGATATATCTCCCCCGGTAAGTAAAGTCTCCCACTCAAAGGAAAAAACAATAGTTTCTAACTCTAAATCACGGGTGGGATAATTCTCCTCGTGAAGCTTAAGCTTATGAAAAGGATAAGTTATAGGCCTCTCCTCTTACATCTGAAAAAGATTAATTCTAAGTTTTTACCAAAGTTAAAAGGCTAAAAATGAACATCTGAAACAATGTTTTTAAAGAAAATCTTATTGTATGAAAATTATTAACACAAGATGTGTAAAAAACAAGAAACACTTTTACAAACTTAAGATTTGAAATTCTTCGCATAAAGAAACAAGTCAAATATATTGTTTGTACAAACCAGAATCTATCAGAGAAGCAAATAAGTCTAAGAAGACGTAAAGTGAGCACAATACCAGATCTAACATGGTAAAACCCCAAACCTAGGAAAAACATCCACAATTCCCTCTACGGAGCAAAACAAAAAAAAGTCCACTAAATAAAGAATATAATCACAAATGCAAACATGCAAAAGATCAAAACAAAAATAAACATACCTAACACTAAGCAACACCTTAAGGTAATTTTGAGATCTAGTAGTCATTTGATGTAAGTAGTATTCCAGCAAGCTTTATGTTGACTAGTAATTTTATCCTCTAGATAACAACCACACAAACTAAGTGTTGTGTGTGAAAATGTGTTCGTGAAACAATGACTTATTCTAAATTAACATGCCAAGTCACACACATGCGCTTAATATTACAAACATACCTATTAATTTACAACATGTTTCTATATTGAAGAATATAAAAAAAGTATATCAAAAATTATTTAAGATAGTTTAGATCTTCTGAGAGCAATGCTAAAATGGATCTCAAAGCAAACTTTCTTAAAGAAAAGATTTAAAAAATTATGAAATCAGTTTCTCAAAAATTTTAAAATCTAAACACTTAAGTAGCTTTTGATATATTCTGTTTCAAGAGAAAACATTATGGATACATGAACAAAGATCCACTCGAAATATCAGAAAATAAATAAATATTTCAGAAAATAATTTTGAAACAGATATTTCGAAAAACAAAACTCAACAGTGTGTGAAAATTGTATCTCAAAGTTTTAAACCTTGATGTAGAAGGGTGTCTACCTATAAAAACGTAAAAATATTATTTTATTAGAAATACTGAGAAGAAACCCAGGGTCCCGACAGAAACTCATATTGAGCAGGAACCCCCCCGGGGACCCGGTAGAAACTCATATTGAGCAGGAACCCCCTGGAGTCCCGGAAGAAACTCATATTGGGCAGGAACCCCCCAGGGTCCCGGCAGAAACTTGTATTAAGAAGGAACCACCCCAGGGTCCCGGCAGAAACTCATATTCAGCAGGAACCCCAAGCGCCACTTCAAGCATCAACGTTACTTCAAGTGTCGGCGCCGCGACAAGGGTCGCGCCGCCTCAGGTATCAGCGACCGCTTCAAGTGTCAGCGCCGCTTCGAGCTTCGGCATCGCCTCAAGCGTCGGCGCCTCTTCAAGCGTCAGCGTCGCTTCAAGTGTCGGCGCCGCGACAAGGGTCGGTGCCGTCTCAGGTGTCAGCGACCGCTTCAAGTGTCAGCGCCACTTCAAGTGTCAGCGCTACCTCAAGTATCAGCGCTACTTCAAGCGTCAGCGCCGCTTCGAGCGTCGACGCCGCGATAAGGGTCGACGCCGCCTCAAGCGTCAGCGCCGGTTCAAGCTTCAGCGCCGCTTCAAGTGTCGACGCCACGACAAGAGTCGACGGTGCCTCAGGTATCAGCGACCGCTTCAAGTGTCAGCGCCACTTCAAGTGTCGACGCTACCTCAAGTGTCAGCGCTACCCCAAGTATCAGCGCCACTTCAAGCGTCGGCGCCGCTTCAAGTGTCGACGCCACAACAAGGGTCGGCGCCGCCTCAAGCGTCAGTGTCGTTTCAAGCGTTAGCACCGCTTCAAGTGTCGACGCCGCAATAAGGGTCGGCGCCGCCTCAGGTATCAGCGACCGCTTCAAGTGTCAGCGCCATTTTAAGCATCAACGCTACCTCAAGTATCAGCGCCACTTCAAGCGCCAGCGCCGCTTCGAGCTCCGGCACCGCTTCGAGCGTCGATACCGTGACAAGGGTCGGCGCCGCCTCAAGCGTTAGCGCCGCTTCAAGCGTCAGTGCCGCTTCAAGTGTCGACGCCGCAACAAGGGTTGGTGCCGCCTCAGGCATCAGCGACCACTTCAAGGGTCAGCGTCACTGCAAGGCTCAACGCCACCGCAAGGGTCACTGTAGAAATATTATTCGAGAAGTGCTGATACAGAGGTTTTCATCATGAAATAGCAGTCTCTAAATGAACAACAACACTAACACTTTACTTTCTTGTACAGGTTGCCTAGTCGAGCAAGCAGGGCTCGAACAGGCGTGTTGGGACCTCCTGGGAGTTTTGGCTTGGCGGCTGAGGGACAAGATATGTTGAGCAAGCTCAACCACTTAGCACTATAGGATTGAGAGAATACTAGTAGGAGACCCTAGAGTCACCCAGTCCTCACACACCTCACACTTAGTCACAAGTGAAGTGAGCAGCCAAAGGGCTGGCTGCTCGCAAGAAAAGAACTATTTATAAAATGATTTTTGAGGAGAGGGTCCTCTAAGCCCCTCTCAAGAAAAATGATTTTAGAAGGGAGTCCTCGAGACCCCCCTCAAACTTGCAAATATTTTAGAGGAGGTGGTCCTCGAGAGCCCCCCCTCAAGTTTACAAAGTTTGTATCAAAGTTACCGTTTCAAAAGATATTTAGCAAATAAGATATTTTGTCTCCATTAGGGGACATATGTGCTTTTTGAGTTTTGGTCGGCGCCAGGTGGCGCCTGCAGAGGGGATAGGCAGGCTGCCTACAGGTAGGGAAAAATGGTACACTTCAGACATTGTTCCCCACCAACTCTCTCAATTTTGGCCCCCAAAAATTGCCACTGACCCCTAACGCCCCAGTATAAATAGACCTCTGGGCAAGGTAAAAAAAATGGACAAGAGATAGACAAGAAAAAATTGCACTGTTACTCTGCCAAAATATCACCAGACCTACCTAAGTATTCTCTCCCTGCTCATTCTCATAGTGCTGAGTGCCTTGTTCCTTCACTCCCCACTGACAGCCATCACTCTCAGGTGTTTCCCTTGAGAAAATCACTATTTTTTTTGTGAAAGTTCATCTTCTTGCAGGGAGTGAGTTGAAGCTTGAGTTCCATTGTTACCAGAAGGAGAAGTTTTCTTCAGAAGTTGCACCAGGAGACCTTGAAGACCTTGCAGGCAGCGTCCATTGGAGTGGGTCACGCCTCACCCTTTCCAGTTATTCATAGACCCCAGTCTCACTACCCTCCTACATTTGGCGACTCTGCTGGGGAGGTATCCTCATTTCCATGGACAAAGAAGGTTTTAATGGTTTCTAAGCAGCTAGTGTTTGAAGACATTCCATCTGGAAATGGAGCTCAAAGAGACAAGGCCACTCAGGTGGATGTGGTGGTGATCGGAGCAAAGGTACCTGCTCATCCGGGAGGTCAGACCAGCTCACCGATAGCAGCTCCAGTGGCAGAGGCTTATGAGTATGTTTTTTGAGACTTGGCAAGTTTAAGTCAAGATTGTGTAATACCAGCAGCAACCCCCCCTGGAGGGGCAGCCGTTCCGGCAACGATTCCGGCAGAAGTAGCTCAGCCGCAAAGGACGACGCTGGAGCAAGTTGTGACAATCATCAAGTTCACTAGCAGAACCCCTAGAACCCTAAGTGTTTGGCGAGAAATTCGGTATGGTCGAGGAACTCCTCTCGCTCAATGATAGCGATGAGGAACCCTTAAGAAAAGAACCCATGGCAGCAGCAGCTAACGACGAGGGACCCTAGGCAGTGGGTCCCATAGTGGAAATCTCAAAAGGTGCGAAACCTCTAATCCCCAAATCACCAACACAGGATGAACCCACTAACAAAGTGGGTAGCGAGGAACCCGTGGTCAACACCATAATCTATATAACGCCAACATAGGCGAGACACCCTGGGACGCGGAACCCTCGAAACGATAAGAGGTCGAGACCCCCCACCTGAAACAAATTGTAAATAGCTCACTTCCCCAAAGACAACAAAATTGGTCGAGGAACTGTCGACAACACATGGGGTAAAATTGACGTGCGAAGAACCCCAGTAGTACTTCCAATCGTCGAGACACCCTAGCAACCAACACTTGATTTGGCGAGGGACCCTCCATACCTAGAATAAAGCGTGAGGAATCACTACCAATTTCAACAGATGTCGAGACCCCCCCTTTCAACATAATAGGGGTCGAGACACCCTCACCCAAAATACCAAGTGCCAATGACACTTCCGGCGAGGAACCCACAGTATAAAAAGGGTCTCGCGAAAATTTTTCAGCAAATAACGCATTTCGCGAAGAACCCCCAGGAGCCTCAACACCCGCGTTACCACGCAAGAAACCACCAGTTGGAGTTGAGACCCCCTTCTCGTCAACATCGAGACCCCCAGCTTCTGACGAGGCACCCGCGGACACGACGACAGATCGCGAGGAACCCTTAGTTAAATGGGTAGTCTGCGAAGATGAGACCACCATTTCTCCATGGGTCGAGACACCCATTTTCGTAAAATCCGAAGACGTCGAGACCCCCTCCTCTTGAAATAAAAAACTAGGGGTCGATACCCCCCTCTCTCCAAGAAAATTTCCAATCGCCGAGACCCCCCTCTCCAAACAAAGCTCCACCAGGCGGGGAACCCTTGGGTCAGCGCCTCGCACGAGGAGCCCATAAATAAAGAAGTCTTAAATTTCGAGGAACCCAAGGGTAGTAACCAATGCGCAAAGAGCCGCTTGCACGGTAAGGGTTCAAAGTTGCGCTAGGTAAAGAACCACTGCCTATGTAGGAAGCAAATTCGATTAAAGAACTCTCGTTGGAGCGTGAGGAACCACACTCAAGAACGCCAACAACACCAATAATCGTAGAGGTGGCTCCGCCGCGGAAGGCGGCCCCGGAACAAATAGTTGTATTGATGACGATTCCCAGGAGAGAGAGCAGCGACGCCCGAGGTGGCGCCGATAAAAAAAATTATGGTGTCCGGGTAACTCTCTAACAAAGAAAGTGGAGGTGGATGACTCATCCTCGAATGCACCTTAGAAGAGACTCTACTCACTTGTAGAATATGGATGCTCAACAACCTTGTTCAGACATATCTTGTTCCATATCAGCTAAGTACACTGCCTTACTTTTTTACTTGTTGAGTATGCTCATTTCACAAGTCTTGGTTCATATTTTACTAGCATTTCATATATATGCTAAGTGATTTAGTTGATAAAGAAAATCACACACGATTTCTCGAAACGATAAGTAATAAAAGATGAAAAATTATACTTATTAATTTTAGTTATTATTTTTATCAAAAATTGTGTGGAGAAGTCATGTTGTTTGTAAACAGCTACAGCTAGCGTTGATAGGCCTAATAAATGTAGTGCTAATAAATGTTGTGCTGCACTCTTTAAGCCTTGGGAACCTACTTGCCATTTGTTATTTATAGTAGTCTTGACAAGGAAGAACACTTACTTTTTTTCTTACTATATTCAAATTTTAATGGTTCTTATGTGGGTTCCTCATTAGAACCCATAATACAAATTGACACAATAATATCATCAGATCCAAAAGATCACAGGGTGATTTGCTCGAGCTATAACTGCTCAAATCAGTTTTGTTTCTCATTAAAAAAAAAAAATAATAATATACTTATATCAGAGGGGTTGCTCGCCCCATGTTCATGAAATAATATAGAGGGGTTGCTCGCCCCATGCTCAAAACATGAAGCAGACATGTGGACTCCCTCGGTTGAGTATTATATACACGTGTCAATAAAAAAAAGAACTTCACTAGTAGCCAGCAATTTAATTAGACCCACTCTACCCAAAGACATTTGGGACTTGCTCAAATCAATTTGTTTGCGCCTTGCTCGAACTAAAAAAAAATTTATTTACATCTTTGTATCGGCTTTGATCGAATCTAAATGTCCAAATAACCGTCCAGTACAGCTCAATCACCTCCCAACATAAAGTGTAGTCCCTCGCAAGAATTTCATCGAACAGGTGATGACAAAAAAAAAAATCACAAAAGTTTAAAGCCATATTCCAGTCACTAGAATAAAAAGCAAATGCAAGGAGGTAACATGGATCATGTGTTCCTTGTTCTTTAGAGGTAACTGAGAAGAGAAAAAAGGAAATAAACCCCAAAGAAAAAGTATATTGTAACAAACAATCTCTTAAACTCTGAACCCCCCACCTCCTCGAAACTTCATCGGATGGGTTTTAGTTTGAGGCGACCAAAATGGTCGGCCATAGAGCCAGTAAAGATCTCTTGTCTACCATAATGTGGAGCGAGCAGTTCATGTTGTTCCCGTCTCCATTTCACCGGCAAGCACGGAATTGAAAGCAATTCCGCCCAAATCGATTCTTGACTATAGATCTCATATGCCAAAGATGAGATGAGAAGATCATATTCTTGATGGTTCACCAAAACCAAAATTTAACCTAGTCAGGTCACTTTTGGCCACCAAAGAGTGAGACGACTATGCCTCTCTCTCTCTCTCTCTCTCTCTCTCTCTCTCTCTCGTCTCAGACTAGTAAGGGTGGATCCAGTTCAACTTTTTGAAAGAAAAAAAATGCCCAAATAAGAGGGGGCGAGAGGGTTTTCTCAGATATAATGAAAAGAAAAAGAAAACACACAAAAAAATGATGGGGCGTCCCACAGAAATACGCAGATGGATAAAACCCCAATAGAACCCCTCGCCAGACAAAATGTTTGAAAGTACCATTAAAAAACAAAAGGGTGGGGGGGGGGGGGTCTCGAGGATGCGTCTTTTAGTAGGAGAGCGAGGATTAGTTTTTTGTAACCATCACTCGTTTGAAAGAAAAGTCACTTATGAGCAACCTTTTGATTTTTTTTAAGGCTATTGCCTTCCTCGAGATTAAGATCAAATTGGCACATTTCTTGTCCATTGCTCGAAATATGAATTGAGACAACTCACACATAAGTCGAAGTAATTTGTGATGAATAAGATAAAAAATATATAATAATATAATTATTGTTATTATTATTTTTTTTTAAAGTTGAAGATACTTAGAGATTTTTCAAGTCGTATCCTCAAAATAATTTGCGTGATTCACTTCACGTATAGTTATATGAGTTGAATTTATATAGGACATAAAAAAAGGCATTTGTCCAAGTATACACCCCAAGTAAATCAATCATATCCCCAGACTTGTTTATTCAGAATAGTTCGCGTGATTAATTTCACATTTCATTATTGATAAATAGTTTGAATAAGAATAATTAATTATGTGAAGAAAGATAAGATCTCTTAATCCTTCATTCAAACAAGTTTGCCCCATTTTTGCAAAGTATAAATGACTTTGAAAGTATTTATTGCTATACCACGGGCATTATTTTTTTAGTCAGATTAATTGTTTGAAATGTCCACTCTTGATATGCATTTCAAAAAGTTATGTTGTGCAGCTAAAAGATCATAGTTGCTTTAGTGAATTTTTATATTGCATGCTTGAATTCGAGCAGCGGGGCTAGTAAGCAGGTTTATTAAGCCTTGATAAAAAAGTTCAAGTCTCGAATTGACTTTATAGAAGTATAATTGACTCCAACATGCTTCATGAGCATTCTCACTTAGTGTGAAAGGCAAGATCTAGAAACAAAAAGTATGAGGTATCAACTATACCTTCTTAACAAAGTTTAATGCTTATGAAATGACAAGTTATTCTATATGGGTCAGGTGCCTCCCTATGCACTTTTTTTTACTTAAATAGTATATCTCTACCTAATAAAATAAGGCAATAGGTGTGAGAACACAAAAAGTATTTATAAAATTATAAATATCAGGTGCTCCTGATGAGCACCTGAGGCTCCAAGGGCACCGGAGCGCTCATAATCTTGAGCAAGTGCTAAATATAAATATAAGTATATGTGCGACAGTTTAGCACCTAAAGCTCCAAGGGTGCCAGAGCGCTCACAGTCTTGAGCAAAGGCCAAGTATAAACATAAGGTACAACAGTTTAGTACCTAAGGCTCCAAGGGCACCGGAGCGCTCACAGTCATGAGCAAGTGCCAAGTATAAATATAAGGTGCGCCAGTTGGGAACCTAAGGCTCCAAGGGCATCGGAGCGCTCACAGTCTTGAGAAAGTGCCAAATATAAATATAAGGTGCACCAGTTGAGCACCTGTGGCTCCAAGGGAATCGAAGTGCTCACAGTCTTGAGCAAGTGCCAAGTATAAACGTAAGGTTCTCCAGATGAGCACCTAAGGCTCATAGGGCACTGGAGCGCTCACAGTCTTGAGCAAGTGCCAAGTATAAACATAAGGTACAACTTTTTAGTACCTAAGGATCCAAGGGCATCAGAGCACTCATAGTCTTGAGCAACTTCCAAGTATAAATAAAGGATACGATAATTTTGTGCACAAGTCTCTCGACATTACAAGACACTTCTGCACGAGTGGGCTAATATTGAGAAGTCTTCAAGCAAGTGAACAAATAATAAAATAAGCTTGGAGGGTGGGGACCCACTTAAAGTGACTCCACCTGCCCAAGATTGCAAGTTTGACAGAAAATATCCAAGGGCGAGGGACTCACCACGAGCAACCCCTCCGCCCAAGATGAAAGGCCCCAGAAGAAGGCCAAGGGCGAGGGGCTCACCCCGAGAAACCCCTACGCCCAAGAAAAAAGGGCACAGAATAAGGCCAAGGGCGAAGGGCTCACGATGAGAAACCCATTCGCCGAAGATGGAAGGCCGCAGAAGAAGGCCAAGGGTGAGGGCTCACCGCGAGCAACCCCTCCGCCCAAGGTAGAAGGCCACAGAAAAAGGCCAAGGGCGAGGGGCTCACCGCGAGCATACCCTCCGCCCAAGATAGAAGGCCATAGAAAAAGGCCAAGGGCGAGGGGCTCACCGCGAGCAACCCCTCCGCCCAAGATAGAAGGCCACAGAATAAGGCCAAGGGAGAGGGGCTCACCGCGAGCAACCCTTCCGCCCAAGATGGAAGGCCGCAGAAGAAGGCCAAGGGAGAGGAGCTCACTGCGAGTAACCCCTCCGCCCAAGATGAAGGGCCACAGATGAAGGTCAAGGGAGAGGGGCGCACCGCGAGTAACCCTCCGCCCAAGACAGAAGTCCACAGAGGAAGACCAAGGGTGGGGTCCCCATCGCGAGTAACCCCTCCGCCTAAGAGGAAAGTCCAACAGAAAAAGGCCAAGGGTGAAGGGCTCACCTCAGTTAACCCCTCCGCCCAAGTTTATACTGAGATAAGGAGGTCCACTATAAGTGGCCTCATTTACAAAACTTGGGATGAAGTGACATAACATTTAATGACCCTAAGGGGAATGATGAAGAAATCCTAGGGTCCCTGAAAATAAATGAATTTATGGCGTACAAAGCCTTTTGGTCTACCCAACACAAAAGATTTTGCACGAGGGGCTAATGTAGAAGGGTGTCTACCAATAAAAAAGTAAAAATATTATTTTATTAGAAATACTGAGAAGAAACCCAGGGTCCCGACTGAAACTCATATTGAGCAGGAACCCCCCCGGGGTCCCGGTAGAAACTCATATTGATCAGGAACCTCCCGGGGTCCCGGCAGAAACTCATATTGGGCAGGAACTCCCCAGGGTCCCGGCAAAAACTTGTATTAAGAAGGAACCACCCCAGTGTCCCGACAGAAACTCATATTCAGCAGGAACCCCCAGCGCCACTTCAAGCGTCAACGTTACTTCAAGTGTCGGCGCCGCGACAAGGGTCGGCGCCGCCTCAGGTATCAGCGACTGCTTCAAGCGTCAGCGCTACCTCAAGTATCAGCGCCACTCCAAGCGTCAGCACCGCTTCGAGCTTCGGCGTCGCCTCAAGCGTCGGCGCCGCTTCAAGCGTCAGCGTCGCTTCAAGTGTCGGCGCCGCGACAAGGGTCGGCACCGTCTCAGGTATCAGCGACCGCTTCAAGTGTCAGCGCCACTTCAAGCGTCAGCGTTACCTCAAGTATCAGCGCCACTCCAAGCGTCAGCGCCGCTTCGAGCTTCGACGTCGCCTCAAGCATCGGCGCCGCTTCAAGCGTCAGCGTCGCTTCAAGTGTCGGCGCCGCTACAAGGGTCGGCGCCGTCTCAGGTGTCAGCGACCGCTTCTAGTGTTAGCGCCACTTCAAGTGTCAGCGCTACCTCAAGTATCAGCGCTACTTCAAGCGTCAGCGCCCCTTCGAGCGTCGACGCCGCTTCAAGCATCGACGCCGCGATAAGGGTCGATGCCGCCTCAAGCGTCAGCGCCGGTTCAAGCGTCAGTGCCGCTTCAAGTGTCGGTGCCACGACAAGAGTCGACGCCGCCTCAGGTATCAGCGACCGCTTCAAGTGTCAGCGCCACTTCAAGTGTCGACGCTACCTCAAGTGTCAGCGCTACCCCAAGTATCAGAGCCACTTCAAGCGTCGGCGCCGCTTCAAGCGTCGACGCCGCGACAAGGGTCGGCGCCGCCTCAAGCGTCAGCGCCGCTTCAAGCGTCAGTGCCGCTTCAAGTGTCGGCTCCGCAATAAGGGTTGGCGCCGCCTCAGGCATCAACGACCACTTCAAGGGTCAGCGTCACTGCAAGGCTCTGCGCCACCGCAAGGGTCACTGTAGAAATGTTATTCGAGAAGTGCTGCTACAGAGGTTTTCATCATGAAACAGCCGTCTCTAAATGAACAACAACACTAACACTTTACTTTCTTGTACAGGTTGCCTAGTCGAGCAAGCAGGGCTCGAACAAGCGCGTTGGGACCTCCTGGGAGTTTTGGCTTGGCGGCTGAGGGACAAGGTATGTTGAGCAAGCTCAACCACTTAGCACTATAGGATTGAGATAATACTAGTAGGAGACCCTAGAGTCACCCAGTCCTCACACACCTCACACTTAGTCACAAGTGAAGTGAGCAGCCAAAGGGCTGTCTGCTCACAAGAAAAGAACTATTTATAAAATGATTTTAGAGGAGAGGGTCCTCTAAGCCCCTCTCAAGAAAAATGATTTTAGAAGGGGGTCCTCGAGACCCCCCTCAAGATTGCAAATATTTTAGAGGAGGTGGTCCTCGAGAGCCCCCCTCAAGTTTATAAAGTTTGTATCAAAGTTACCGTTTCAAAAGATATTTAGCAAATCAGATATTGTCTCCACTAGGGGACATATGTGCTTTTTGAGTTTTGGTCGGCGCCACGTGGTGCCTTCAGATGGGACAGGCAGGCTGCCTACAGGTAGGGACAAATGGTACACTTCAGACATTGTTCCCCACCAACTCTCTCAATTTTGGTGCCCAAAAATTGCCACTGACCCCTAACGCCCCAGTATAAATAGACCTCTGGTCAAGGTAAAAAAGATGGACAAGAGATAGACAAGAAAAAATTACACTGTTACTCTGCCAAAATATCACCAGACCTACCTAAGTATTCTCTCCCTGCTCATTCTCATAGTGCTGAGTGCCTTGTTCCTTCACTCCCCACTGACAGCCATCACTCTCAGGTGTTTCCCTTGAGAAAATCACTATTTTTTTTGTGAAAGTTCATCTTCTTGCAGGGAGTGAGTTGAAGCTTGAGTTCCATTGTTACCAGAAGGAGAAGTTTTCTTCAGAAGTTGCACCAGGAGACCTTAAAGACCTTGCAGGCAGCGTCCATTGGAGTGGGTCACGCCTCACCCTTTCCAGTTATTCATAGACCCCAGTCTCACTACCCTCATACACTTGATTTTAATGACTAAAATCAAGGTCTAAAACTAACGAGGATAGATTACTATGTTGGAGAATAAAACCCTGGGAGTTTAAACTTTAAACTCGGACAAACTTAATTCGAAAGTGTTTAAAAGAAACCCTAGGATAAACTATCGTTCTTCCTTATATCTCTCTGTTTCTCTCTCTCTCTCTCTTGTAACACCCTGCGCATTCTGGCAAGTGAGGTGGCCAGCTGCCATCGTCAAACTACGCCAGGTGTCATTAAATAAGTTATCATTCTCAGCATGTGACAAAAATATGAGACATTAATATTTTTCCATAAGATATAATCAAATTTGTCCAACAAATATAACCATTCATGCAAATTAAAAATCCATCATCAGGCTGTCTTCATAATAAATCCAACTCCAAATAAATATAAAATTGAAATAAAATAATCAAACCATAAATATCTGACTGAAACCATAAACAACTATGGAACCGATTGACCCACTAAGTCCATAAATGAAAGTCTCATAATAAAAGTGATTGAATGAAAAGTAAATCTAAAATACTAAAGGAAGTAACAGAAATCTCCAGCTGCACTCCAAAAAATATCTCCAATCACTCCTATGCAGCTACTCCAACACTATACCTGAAATGTTAGTCAACGCAATGGATCAATGCCCAACACATGAATACTTGTTACTCCTCCCAATTAGCTTCCGTAAACCTAGACAATAGCATTATACATGATAAACATCACAAAAATTAAATGCAATAAATATATATATATATATGCGAGTAAAAATAAACTACTACAATCTACCCACATAACTAAGCCACCCCAAATGTTTAAGTCCAATTATACCATTTCAACTATAATTTAAACATTAACTCTTATTCTTACTTAATTTAATTATCCAATTATTTTTATTCGTACGATGCCACTATGACCAGTCAACCCATTATCAGTTCTGCACACACTCTTAGCGCGCTTAAGGTTCTATACATTACACCCATTCTCCTCACTATAACCGGTCATCCCAATTTCTATCAGCTCTGCACATACTCATGAGGCTCCACTCATGACACATCACTATAGTCAGTTGACCTGATATTTATTAGCCGTGCACATACTCGTGATGATGACACACACCCACAGCGCTATAGCCAGTCAACCCAATTACTGTTAGTTCTGCACATACTCGCGACACAAATTCATTTTAATACCCGTTTATTATCTTAGGCATTAATTATCAATTTTTTTAAGTTCTCATTATTTTTATTAGCCCCACCCTTTAATTGAACTCAAATCCTCAAGACACTCCTAGTCCTATATCTAGAGGTATATAAAACACAATTATATCCTAACGTATCATTTAGGAAGAATACCTAACAATAGCCACTACCTAGTCTTGTACCTAAGCTAATGAACCAATAGAACGATGTACGATTCAGCCACACCCCGAAATTACCCATCTGTAAAACCTACACTTACTAGTCCTATACCTAAAAATTGTTAACAATGAAGACCTACCTACTAGCCCCATACCTAGTAAGTAACCTAAAAGTAAGGTGAAAGAATGACCACCCCAAAAGTCTTGTCATCCCTGCGGTATTAGGTATCAACACAAATAACGATCACATAAGGCATATTTTCAACCTATCAAGATAATTCTTCCAATTAATCATAAGATTACTATTTATCCAAATTACGCCCGTTTAATTTTAATTATAACATCAATTTAGCAATTTCTTTTTTTTCAATAATTCACATAATTTCCATTCACACGCATATTTTAGGGGCATAACAATAACAAATTTCTATTCTACAAGCAACGCATAAGTCACGTAATTTTACGAGTCGAATTCAATTTATAAAGTTCCTACAATTTATTCTAACATGAGAACATCCACATATTCTAATGGAATCCTAACCTCCAATGTAACCATGCGAAAGTTTTGATTCTTAATTTGTATCAGAGATCCCAAATTTGAATTTCACTTTCCCTAATTAGTATCTCTAATTTATTTTAGAGAAATAATGATTATTAGTGTTTAGGCAACATTTAATATGCATAATACTAAAGGGTAACTATAAAAGTATTCATGCCTATAAAAATCGTTTGAAGAATCTGATTAGATGGTTGTGTTCCTCTCAAGAAAACAACGAAAATACATTCTTGGACAATCTTGAGAAATCTTGGTTTAGTTCTTCAAATTTTGAGTTGGAAGTTGATTTTAAAGGGCTTAGGTTTGGAAGAAAAGAGAGGATGAAAATTATGGGACTTTTTGCTTTTGGAGAAGGCCCAACTATGTTTTAAAAATCTTAAACCCTTCACTTTATGTTTTTATATAAAAAAAGAATTTGAGTACTACACAACTCTAGAATGTAAGAGTTTTAATTTTGTAAATAGTGAAAGCGAATCGGTGCGCCCCTCCATCCGAACCAGTCTTGAAATTCGAATTTCCCCCCTTTATTTTATAAAATGCAAAAATTTCCTATTTTGAATCCGATTTCAATTTCGATAAAAAAATCCTTTTTATATAAATCAAGATCATCATTTTTAAATATGAAAATAATTAATTTCCAAAAAATTATTTTCGCTCAAAATTTTAAATTCCCAACAGATTTTTATGTTTTAAAAATACGGAGGGTTATGTAATTCCCTACTAGCACAGGAATTTCGTCCTTGAAATTTGACAAAGCTTAAATGCGCAAAATAAGATAAGGCTCACATATGCCTACCCGTAAAATTTCACGATTGGGCACCCATACACCCAATCCTATACTCACCTACCCCGCAAACAAAATACAATATATATACATATCTTAACTCTGTATATCTAGGAAAATAGTAACGTACCATGCTATGCCACTAGCCACGACTTGGATCTAGCTGAGCCTGTTCTGCTTGAGGTTCACGATTTTGAAGTAAGTAACAGTTAGCCACGACGGGTGATTATGGCACTCCTTGTGCATATAGTGCTACCAGTGCTGGAGGCCTTTAGCCTTATGCTCCTTGGACCTGTCAACCCTACTGGTTTTGGGCTTTCGGATACCTAGAAGCTCGGTGCCCTACTTCCCCACAACTAAAACACGCATCTCTAAAATGCCCGTACTATCTAGTTGGCCCTCGCTCACCCTGATGTCCCTGCCCTGCCCTTGAGGGACATGTGGGGCTCCATTGCCTTGCTGAAAGGCCTGTTGCTCTTGTCCTACTCATAGTCTCTTCCAAGGCTGATCAGTGCGAACCTTATTCTCCCCTTCTTGACCGTTCGACTCCTACCTCTTTCCTAACTTCTTTTGGTTGTTCACTTTCTCTTACCATAAAAATGATGTGACATCCACCACTTGGGTGTAAGTAGTGTATGCCGGATTCCCCAACACTATCTGCTTAATAGACCATCATATACCCTTAATGAAACATTTCATTTTCTTTGCCTCGGTATTCACCTCCTTCGGTACAATTCCTGCTCATACTCAACAACTGATTTCGAACCCTGCTCTAAGTCTAGAAACTCCCTCTTCTTCGTGCTCCTAATCAAATGCAAGAAATATTTATCATTAAACTTCACCAAAAAGTCCCCATAGTTCAAGCGATCCCTATCTTCAGATGTGGTGACACTCTCCCATTATTACAACGCATCTTCAGTCAGCTTGAACGTATCCAACATCTACTTCTGCACATTAGTATAATCTACCATCCTCAAATGCCTATCCATATCTCTCCTCCCCTGGTGAGCAACCATTGGGTAAGATCCCCTTATCAAGGTAGGAGGATTGACCTTATGAAAACTGGCTCTCACTCTGTCCCAAACTGAAGTGGGTATACCCTGTTGTTGTTCCTGTAGAGTCACCCACTTCTGTCTCCCTATCTCAATACCGACTGCTTTAGCCTCAGGAACGATAGACGTTAACTCCTCGGCACCCAAAACAAACTGGACCTGCCTCTCCAGAACTATGGGACTAGAAATCGAACCCTCTCTCCTATATTCAGATCCCCTAGTGTTCTCCATCTAAAAAGATACGAACAAAAAAACCTAGACTCTAATAACTAAGAGTACAAATCATCAAAAGGAATCAAAGATGGACAATGCAGAATCTAAAACGGACTCACAACCTATGAGATCTAGTATGTTACTCTGATACCATTTGTAACACCCCACGCATTCTGGCAAGCGAGGTGGATAGCCGTCGTCACCATACTATGTTGGGCACTAAATAAGTTATCATTCTCAGCATGTGATAGAAATATGAGACACTAATATTTTTTCACAAGATATAATAAAATTTATCCAATAAACATAACCATTCATGCAAATTAAAAATCCATCACCAGGCTATCTCCAAAATAAATCCAACTCCAAATAAATATGAAACCCAAATGAAATAATCTAAGTATAATTATCTGACTGAAGCCATAAACAACTGTAGAACCGATTGACCCACCAAATCCATAAATGAAAGTCTCATAATAAAAGCGATCAAATGGAAAGTAGCACTAAAATACCAAAACAAGTCAAATAAATCTCTAGACGAACTCCCAAAAATATCTCCAATCACTCTTGTACAGATACTCTGACACTATACCTAAAATATTAGTCAACACAATGGGTCAGAGCCTATCGTATGAATACTTCACTTATCAAACCTGTTTAAAATTGAAGAAATGCTTAGTCCAGAAGGAGATGAAGACCTGCTTAGTCTTCTCCCAAAGTCTATAATATGAACTCCCACTTCACAGCTTGCCCAACCTTAGATGAAATGGAAAAGGCAGTGAAAGGTCTAAGTGCAGGCAGTGGCCCTGGAGTGAATGGTTTTGATGGTAACTTCTTCAGTTTCTTTTGGGAAGATATTAAGCATGATCTATTGAATGTTGTGCATAGCTTCTTTGCATGCTCTATTATACAAAAGATATTCTCTATAATAAAAATAGCCTTGATTCCTAAAATTGATAACCCTTAATCTTTTAATGATTTCAGACCTATAAGTATGTAAAACTTCATAAACAATATCTTTTCAAAAACCTTAAATGATAGACAATCTACCTTCCTCAAATCATTTCTTCAAGTCAAACTAGATTTTTAAAAGGAAGGTCTATTATTGAAAATGTTTTGCTCTCTCAGGAATGTATGTCTAGAATACATCATAAAGTTTTTGGGGGTAATATTATCTTAAAGTTGGACACATCAAAGGAATATGATGGAGTATCTTGATGGTTCATTCTGAAAGTCTTGAGGAGAATGGGATTTAATGAAACTTGGGTGGATGTAGTATGGATAATCATCTTAAATACTTAGTTTACTGTCATGATCAGTGGAGAAAATGCAAGTTTTTTTGCCTATTATAGGGGGCTTAGGTAAGGGGATCCCCTATCCCCTAGCCTTTTATAATAATAGTTGATGTTCTTTCAAGAAATTTTGATAATCTTGTGTCACAAAAGGGATTTGTGAGGTTCAAAATGCCCATTAACCATCTAAAGTTCAACCACCTAGCTTTTGAAGATGATGTTATAATCTTTAGCTCAGGTGTAAAGAAAGAAGTCAAGAAGGTTATAATAGTCATAAGTCTATATGTGAGTGTTTCAAGGTAGCAAGTTAATAAGTTAAAGGGCTTTATGGTGGCTTCAAACAAACTGAAGAAGGAATGTATGAATGCTTTGTAAGTTTATACTGGCATGCAAGTGAAAAAAGACCCCATAACATACCTTGGGTGCCCTTTATTTAGTGTTAGGAAGAAGATAATATATTTTGAAGGCATGGTTCAGAAAATCAGAAGAAAGATGCAAGTATGGAAAGCCTAATGTTTAAGCACCAGAGGAAAGATAGTTTTGATTAAGTTAGTTCTATCTTCTATGCAGTTATGCATCCTCTCACCACAAAAGTAATCCTTAAATATGATTAATTATCTAATGTCCAAGTTCTTTTGGAGCTCATTTTATGGGGATCAAAGACATCAATAGAGTTCTTAGGGTTCAATTTCTAGTCCAGTTAATGAAGGAGGATTGTGAGTTAGAAACATAATCGATATTAATAATGCCTCGAGTATGAAGCTTTGGTGGAATTTTTTAGGTAAGATATATTTATAGTCTCATTACATAAAGAGAGCATACGGAAAAAAATATCATCCTTCTAAAGCACCTATTATAAGAGGTACCCACACTTGGAATAGGATGTTCTCAGCTAGAAGTACTGTAGAAGATAATATGTTTTGGCAGATTGGCAAGGGAGAAATTAGTATTCACTGGGATAATTGGGGAGTTCAGGAATATTTGAACATCAATTCAACTGATAAGTCTTCAGTAATGTAATCTTGGGATGAGAAGGATAACTAGGATAAAGTTAAAATGTTCAATCAGTTCCCTCTTTAAGTGTCTCTTAAAGTCATGAAGTCTGAAGAAATTTTCCATAATTAAGAGGATACTCTTATTTGGAAACCTTGTTCTAATGGAGTTTTCTCAATTAATTCTGCTTGGAATATATGCATAGTTAAAAGAGTTTCTCTGTACAGATCCAAATTTTTCTGGCATCCTAAAATCCCTTCAAAGATTTCAGTTTTTATGTGGTAGCTTTTAAACAATCTTCTTCCAACTGATGATAAAATCAACTCTACGGGCATAAGAGGCCCTTTTAGATGTCACTGATGTATAAATCCACCTGAAGAGAACTTAGACCAATTATTTGAGACACGGGACATTGCTTCTTCAGTATGGGATCAACTGTCAAACACGTATGGAGTATATAGAGTAAAAGGTAGAGGAGTCAGAAATCAAGTCATTAAATGGTGGATACATAGAGAGAAGTCTGATGTTTTAACCAATAAAGTTTCCCTTGCTATAATTTGTTGGTGACTATGGATCGAGAGGAATAAAATTATATATGAAGGAAAATATGCTAAACTCTATTGTCCTTCATCATATCAAGAATGAGTTGGCTTCATTCACTCAGGTTCACTATTCCCTAATCAAAAGGCTGTAAGTTAAATGGATGGTTCCTCTAATGGGTCTTTTGAAACTAAATGTGGATGGTATCTCTATAGGAAATCCAGGCATTAAAGGAGGAGGAGGGGTGTTGAGAAATCAGGTAGGAGACTTTATTTGGGCCTTCGATGCTAATTTTAGAGTAGTATCCAATAAGGAGGCTGAGGCTAAGGCATTGAACAAAGGATTGGATCTCTACAAAGACTTTAGAGACTATGATCTTCTTATAAAAAATGATTCAAAGATCTTAGTGGACATCATGGAAGGCAAAGTCAAATGTCCTTGGAACATCAAGTGGATTATTTATAACATCCAAAGCTTGTTAAAGGATTTTAAAGCGAGAATAAAGCATACTTTAAGGGAGGGAAACAAAGTAGCAGATTTCTTGGCTAAGATTGGAAGTAAAGAGGTTAAAAATGGCTTCTCTTCAGATGTGAGAGACTTTATTAGGGAGTTAAAGGGCTTAATTACTGTTAATAAGTGGGGTATGCTAAATTTTTATCATGCATAGGAGCCATTGGTACTTAGTTCCTTGTCTGGGTTGTTTTAAGTTAAATCTAATTAGCTCTTCTTCTTTCACTCTTGTAAAGGTTCTATTCTATAGAGAACCTCATTTATGTCCTTTAATCAAGTATTGTCCTAGTTTTGTGGATTGTTTAAGCTACGTAGAAGAGGCACTTTCTTCTAAATTAGATTAATAAAGATCCCAATTTGAAAAAATAACATTATACATGATAAACATCACAATAGAGTATTTTAAATTAAATGAGATATATATTAATATGCGAGTAAAAATAAACTACTACCATCTACACACATAACTAAGCCACCCCAAATGTTTAAGTCCAATTATTCCATTTCAACAATAACATAAACATTAGCCTTTATTCTTACTTAATTTAATTATCCAATTATTTTTATTCGTGCGACACCATTATGGCTAGTCAACCACTTATCTGCACACACTCTTAGCGCGCCTAAGGTTCTACATGTTACGCCTGTAGGAGGGTAGTGTGACTGGGGTCCGGTAAAATGCTGAATCGGGTGAGGCTTGACCCACTTCAATGAACTCTGCCTTCAAGGTGCTCAAGAAATTTTGGAGCAGCTTTTGGTAAAACCTTCTCCTTTTGGTAAAAATGGAAATCAATCTGGAACTCACTCCCTGCAAGAAGATGAATTTTCAGAACAAGAATATTAACTTTTCTCAAGAGAAGCTCCTGAGAGTGATGGATGCCAGTGATGAGTGAAAGAACAATGCACTTATCACTAGAGAGAGAGAGAGCAGGGAGAGAATACTAGGAGGTTCTGGTTTGATTTTGACAGAGTAATAATATGACTTAAGTTATGATTCTTACTTGACCCTGCCCATGGGGTCCTATTTATACTTGGGCACTAGGGCTGAGTTGGCACTTTTGGGCGCCAAAATTGAGGGGTTGGTGAGGGACAAGGTTTGAAATATACCATTTGTCCCTACCTGTGTGCAGCCTCCTGCCCCTTCTGATAGGTGCCACCTGGTGTGAGCCAAAGTCAAAAAGAAAACATGTCTCATAATGGAGACAAAATATCTAGTTCAGTAAATATCTTTTAAAATGGTAATTTGTGGAACAAACTTTGTAAACTTGAGAGGGGTGGCCTCGAGGACCACCTCCTCTAAAATCATTTCTCTTGAGAGGGGGAGTCTTGAGGACTCCCTTCTCTAAAACTCATTTTTATAAAGAAAGTTCATTTATGGTGAGCAACCTTTTGGTTGCTCATTTCAGTTATGACTGGGTGTGAACTATGTGAGGACTTCAAATGAACCCTATGGTCTTTCTATTCATATTCTCTCAATCCTAAAGTGATAAGTGGTTGAGATTGCTTAACAAACCTCGTTCGTCAGCCGCCAAGCCAAAACTCCCAAGAGATCCCAACTGGCCTATTTGAGCTCTGCCTTCTCAACTAGTCTACTTGCACAAGAAAATAAATATTAGTAATTTTGTACTTTAAAAGACTGAATTTTCATGATGAGGGGTTGCTCATGGTAGCCCCTCCATTATCCTAACATGTTTTGTTCTTTGGGTTAATATTTTAGGTCCCCTCACTGTAGAATAAAGACTTTGTTGAGCATTTTCTAGGTAATCCTTTAGTGTGGGATTCCTTACTAGATTTTACATTTTTAGCTGGTCATGGAAGTTGAGGGGAGGGTCTGGAGGTTCCCTCCCCCAAAATGCTGTAAGTTGAGGGGGAGGGCTTTGAGGGTCCCTCACCCAAAATGTTGGAAGTTGAGGTGGGAGGGCCCCAAAATTTTTTGGAGGTTGAGGGGGAGGGCCTTGAGGGTCCCTCACAAAAAATACTGGAAGTTGAGGGGGGAGGGCTTTGAGGGTCCCTCGCCCAAAATGCTAGAAGTTGAGGGAGAGGGCCTTGAGGGTCCCTCACCCAAAATTTTCTGGAGGTTGAGGGGGAGGGCCTTGAGGATCCCTCGCCCAAAGTTTTCTGGAGGTTGAGGGGGAGGGCCTTTAGGGTCGCTCACCAAAAATGCTGGAAGTTGAGGGGGAGGGCCCTGAGGGTCCCTCTCCCCAGAATTTCTGGAAGTTGAGGGGGAGGTCCCTGAGGGTCTCTCGCCCCAGAATTTCTAGAAGTTGAGGGGGGAAAGGACTTGAGGGTCCCTCGCCCCAAAATATAGTGGGAAAATTTGGAACACCCTTCTACATTAGCCTCTCATGCAAAGTCTTTTGTGTTGGGTAGACCAAAGGACTTTGTATGCCATAAAATCAATTTTCAATTTGTAAGGTGCCCTAGGGTTCCTCATCATTACCCATAGGGTCATTAAATGCACTATCCCTTTATTCTAGGTTTTGGGCTCTTGAAAAGTCACGCGTCAGCATGGGAACTATCATCTCATCATTTGGATAAAAAAATTTGCTAACCTTTTGGTATTACCGCACGTTTTCCCATTTTCATATAAAAGCTAATTTATTGAATAAAAAGCTTTCACTATTACCATCGTCTCAAAACATTCACACAGAGATGAGTTTTCTAGTGAGAGAAAAAAAAGTTCCATATTTTCCTTTCAATCTTTTTTTCAAAACATCACTAATGGCTTCATTGTTGCCAAATGTTTCCTCTCATGTTTCTACCACCGTTATTCCTATTGTGATAGGCTACCTACCTATTTCTATCACCGTGTCTATGGTGGTAGACACTGGCACTACCACCATAGCCACTGTCCAAAGCTATTACGTCACTCCAATTCTTACAAATCCATTTTTAGTTGATGATGTCACCACGAGTTCCTCGCATCCAGGGGTTCTTTCTTCTGAAGGGTTAGTTTTGAAACTAAGCTCAGATTTTCCCTTAGCCATGGATTGGATTTTTTTCTTAAACTACTTAGGGTTCCTAATTGCTATCTGTAACTGGCGAGGGTTCCTTCTTTCGCTGGGTTCCTTGTTGGATCACAGAACTGATAGTGGTTCCTCATCGGCTGGTGGGATTATTATTGGGGGTTCCTCGCTTGGAGCGAGTACCGTTGAGGGTTCCTCGCCAGCTACGACTTTTTCCACTACTGGGGCTTCCTATCCAAAGACTCAAACCATAATGGGTTCCTCGCTTGAGATTCCTTTTGGGGATTCCTCACTTAGATCCGTTTCCTTGCCAGTTGTGACTTCTGCCACTACTGGTTGTTTTTCGCTTGGTACTTCCATCATAGTGGGTTCCTCGCTTGAACTAGTAGCTATTGGTAGTTCCTCGGCCACTCCATCCTCTTATTAAGACTGAGAAGATTACATGCGCACTCACCAAGGAAGGTATTTTTGCCAATATCGCCGTGCACCATATTTTGGGCCAAATGATAATTTCATGGCTTCTCTTGCCCAATTTGAGGAGAAGTTTTTTGCCAATATTATCGAGCGATCCCATGTGGGGTTAGGTGAGTCTATTGATTCTCCCATTATCCTTCCTGACTCCATTCTCAGAGTTAGAATTAACCGTGGTGACTTCCCTTATTCTAATATTGAAATCAAGGTTGTGAGGGTTGACCCTGAGGAGTGGGCTGCATGGGTTGATTATATTCTTATTGTTCCTTCTTATAAGGCTATCCTTGAGGGACTTGGACTTATTACTACGATTGATAGTTTAAAGTCTTGTACTATGGCCAAACATAACTCTACACTCAACCTTTTAAGGTCTCTATGGAGTAGGGAGTCTAACACTTTTGTGACTAGATGGGGCGAGTTTATTGTTACTATAGAGGATGTCTATGAATTGTACGCCCTACTTTTCTTTAGAGAGCAGATTTTTATCGATGGCTATGAAGACCCCCTTGAGCAGGAGATGGTGAAAGAGTTACAGGAAACACTTACTGAATGTTCAAAACATGTGGCCATAAATGTAACTGGTCTTACCAAACACTCTTTCACTAAAATAGCAGAGGTACCGGTTTAGAGATTTTGAGTAGCCAACGAAAGGGGAGACTTCCAGCAGAGCTCTCAGAATTCAGGATGGTCCCAAGCTTCACTCCTCCTCACACTTGGATGCTTTCCTGGTTACTTTCCTGAGTAGTTTCTTGTTACCAAGTAAACCATAAGACTCTCCTCGTGATCTTCTTTTCAGATTAGCTGTGAGGTTGTCGCGAAGGAGATCGGTACCCCTTCCTGCCTTAACCCTTGGGTCTTTTTATTCTTGGCTATTGTGACACCCGCCTAATTAAATACCGGGCGATCACTCCTTTATTAAATTAAAATCAAGGTGAACAGTTGCTTCATTCTTAGCATCACTGTCGTAAAAATAAACTTTTCCAAATTAACACCCTAATTAATTAAGCTAAGTGTCAAAACCATTTTTAACCTTTCTAACCAAATTGTATTTTTAAAGAAAACTTATTTATTTAATTATTAACCACTTTCTCAATAAGTAAGAATCATACAACAATTATCCTGAAACATAATCCAATTACTTTAAACATTCAACATCCAAAATCCCAACATTTAAAACTAAATGTAAAACATACGTGCTGAATAAATCCCAAAGTAACAGTACTAAAAATAACTAAAATACAAATGTTCCAACAGAACAGATAAATAGTGGAAAGGGCGACACATGCCCCAATAACTGAGAATCATAGGAGTGGAATCAAGTAAGTGAAATCGTCTAAGCAAGTGGCCTGCAACTCCCACCTAAGCTGCAGCACGTTCCTTCCAAGGGATCCTAAGCAAGACGCCCCTGTGGCTGGGTACCTGTAGTACATACATATATATACAAGAGAGAGAAAGAGAAAAAGAAACGGGTCAGAGCCCGATAATGTGTTTGATTTAAAATACGTTTAGCAAGTATTTAAATTGATACAGGCCAATGCAACGACATATTAGTGCGACACTCTCTTGAGAAATTCTCACCTCTCTTTTAATGTGCACACCTATCGCACTAACCTTCCCAGTGGTCTAACTCATCATATAACACGCTATCCTTTTCCAATGGTTTAACTTATCTTAGATTACTCGTAAGATTCAAAATTTAACGATTCAATTGTTTGAAAAGAATATTTCAATTAGTAACCAAAGTTCTCATTTTAACTTTATTAATCAATAAAGTTTTCCAGTGTCATAACTTTCTCAAAACAAGTATTTATAATTGAGTCATCAACCATGTCCTACATATCACATCACAGTAGGCAGTTCCAGATTTCAGATTTTCATATATATATTAACTACTCATAATATATATATATATATATATATATATATATATATCACAACAGCACCCCAAATAAAAACTATGGTGCGGGCATACTCTACTATCCAAACCCCATATCACTCATATTAAGGGGAATACAAATTCGGAATCACTCTCGAATTGTATTAACAAATACTCAAACAATATTGAGGCGAAGCATAGATTCCAAGTCTCTAAGAGGATGGCATATGTCTGCGTCTCTTAGGACCGTCTGAACTATCACTGCGATAGCCTGTACCAAGGATATCTATACACAAACAAAATGAGGCGAAACATAGATTCCAAGTCTCTAAGAGGAAAGCACATACCCGCATCTCTTAGGACCGTCTGAACTATCATTGCGATAGCTTGTACCAAGGATATCTATCTTCTAGGGTACAAGTCAATATCCCCCATAAAGGTCCCATCGAGATAAGACTGTCCCAGCGCGGAAACCTCAGGGATAGCAAGTAGCGTGGGCATGATTTTCACACATAGATAGTATATGCATACACAATCATATAACTATACTAATATTAACATATCAATAATGGGTAAATTCTCAATTCCCATAATTACGACATTTGTATTTATTTCTCATTATTTAGTTATCACGTATAACCATTTACATCTTATTTTAATTTGAGGAACTTTTCCACTTACTACATAACGCTCATGGATTCTATCCTCCCAAGTATAAAATTCAGTAGGTATACACATTTGTCCCAAAGTAACTCTCTTACGTGTCTCTCTCTTTAAATCATAAATTCACCGACCCTTATGTAATTATCCCAAAGTACAATCTTTGCCCGACATCAAGGGTCCCAAAATCTATTCACATGTCCTACTGGTCTTCCCTATCTCCCAAAACATTTTATTAAGGATGCCCAAGAATTATCTCGCAATAAATTGAATCTAACTCATTTAAAAAGGAAATAGGAGTCTGCCAGGAGGGGTCGATCGATCGAGGTCTGGGGCTCGATCGATCGAACCTTCGATCGATCGAAGCTCTGGGCTCGATCGATCGATCAAGCAGGTATTGCGATTTATGCTGAATTGCAGTTACGGGTTCTAACACATTTCTTCATCCAAATTTAAGTTTTACATTCCCAAACGTCCAAAGATTCATCCTACTAACATCCTAACATGATATCATACATTTCCTACGTAAAGCATGTCAATTTACGTCACTAAACATGGATTAATCATGCCATAATTCATTTAAATATTCAAGAACCCTAGAAATCTCTAAATCATGGTTCCAATCTGTTTTTCCAGAAATTTCTTCTTATAAACATCATAAATTCGGGGGTAAATTCCTCTACATGGCAAGGGTTTCCAGAATTACCATTTAAACCATAACTACATGCGATTCCTATCTCAAATCTTAGGTTTTCTTCCATAAAACTCATCTTAATCATTCCTACACTAATATGAAAGATGCATCAACGGAATAAGCAAGATAAACACTTGCCTGGGATATTCGACGTTCTGGTTTGCAGATGATTTCGGTGTGGTTGCGTTCCCCGTCGCACGATCTACGCGTTGGTGGTGGTGGCGGTGCAACCAGATGGATTTTGGGCCTTGAATTTGCCTTGAGAGCTCTCTCCTTCCTCTCCTATGGCCGTTCTTGTGTTTGAGATTTCTAACCCTATCTGACTAACCTAAATAGCTGATATAGATTACTGATTTTCGTGGGTTTAATTACCCAAAAATGTGAAATGTCCAAAACGCCCTCCTGGGGTACTAATTAGGCCTAAAAACGCCCCGAGACCCAAACTAAACCCCTGGGTACACTTTTCTGACTATCTCGACCCTTTTGGACGCGTTGGCGCACTCAAAATGACCATACAAACAACTTATAAAATATTCACTTTTATTTATCAATAATTAGTCCCGACGCGACACGCCCGACTCAAATTTCTAAAATTGTCATTTTATTCTCTCGTGACATTCAATATAACCAATATTATATATTACTTTTCTCATTAGTAATATTCAATAAATTTCCCATAATTACTAACTCTCGTCATGTTAATAATTATAACATAATTAATTCCAGATTTTTATTAAATAATTAACTCACATTAAATTTAATAAATCCCCAAATTAATATAGCATAAAAATACGGTGTATTACAGCTATATCGTGACCATATAGATGTTGAGAGATCTTGTGGTCGATACAATGCCACCAAATTTTCCAATTCCCTTCTTCTGATGGCTTTTCTATTTGGGCATTTTCCCCATTTATCCCGAAAGAAAGGGTCTACCACAACAATATTTCTCGTCTTATGAGGTGGCATAAAAAGGCCCCCAAGAGGATCCTGGGCTTCTGATTGATGATATTGACGCGTTTTATTTCCTCCCTTACAGCTGTAGAGGGGGATTGAAGGTAATCTTGAGATTAGGGATAATTCCTTAATTGGCAAAATTGTTTGAGATTAAGTAACCGAAGCATCTCAAGCGCGGCAACTTAGCGAGGCAGCTTGGCGTGGCAACTCATACTTTATCTTATTGTATTAGTCATATTGTATTTCTGTTTATGTTGATTGTAAGCTATAACGATTTTAATGTTGAAACGAGATTAATAATGAGTTTGTGTGAGGTCAAACGGTACTTGTGAGAGACCAGGCTTGGCAGGGCCTGGGAGAGATTTCATGCTCTATCGAATGACCTGGTCGTGGGAACTTTAAAGGGACCTGGTTTGGAGGATTGATAAGTGAGGCATTGTTGGGGCTTGTCCTGACCATCTTAGATACACCTGGTAAAACACCGAGGGACCCTGACCGTGGAACCTCGGGTGGAGCAGCCTTGAGTTCCATCGGGCGTTGAGTTATGAACTAGGCAACCCTTTACTTAATGTCACATCTACTGTAGGTGATGTCACTAGCCAACTAAACAATGTCAGACCTGCACTTGAGTAAACCACCGTGGTATTTGGGGCTGTTAGGCAGTTGGTAAGCTACCTCTACGACAACTGTCCCTTAACACACAGTGGTTAGGAAAAAAGGCATGTCTTGGCATTTAATGTTTATGACGTGGAGTCAACTAGTGCATTCGGCATTTAATGTTGTGACATAAAGTATGAGGGATGTCTTTCATAGTCTTAAATGACTGAGTTGCCTCGGGGATGGTGTGGGAGGCTATTTAAGGACCCCAACCACCTTTGAGGAGATGATGATCCTTTGAGAGTTTAGAAGTTATTACTAGAGAGAATATACATTCAGAGAGAGTTATTGCAAACCAAAGGGGTTTAATCACTCACCATTGTTATTTATTATGAAGCTTTTAATAGTTGACAGAGATTCTTGAGGTCATTGGGTGTGTTTATACCTGTCTACCGAGGTGTATCTAGGGTGATTTCTTCTCTCTCCCTCTAGCCAAGTTACTTCTAAGTTCCACTACCACCATCTGAGTTATACACGAGAGCTTTTGTGAGTTTGAACTGAGTTTATCTTCATTAAGTTTGTGTTTGCATGCCCTATCACTAATCCAAAGCTTTGGACAATTAGCCTATCATTACCATACTCAAACAGGGGTTACGCCTCCATCTATAATCTAAAGTACCCTCTTACAACAACAAATGCTCCGGTGGCATTTTTAGTTGGCTTTCCTTCCCAGGTGACGGTGGCACTTTTTATTGCCCTTCTGATACTTTCTTGCCCACATATCAACGTGGTGACAATGCTATTACCAGATCTTCTCCCTTCTTTGATGGAATTAGGTCAAGGTGCTAAATTCTATCACAATTCTATCACTCAGAGAGATTGAGAAGACAATTTGGTTACGACCCAAGTGTTCACGCCCCTTCTTACCCCTCGAGCAGTGATCCTTCATAGTTATAATTGGAGGCATGTAGAAACTTTACTTTTCCGGGAATGCTTCATAGGGTACACCACTTGGGGGGACTATATGTGCCTCCCTATGATTACTTGCCTTCATTCACTTTTTCTTTGTTCTTATTTTAGGAGCGATAAGTTCTCCTCATTTAGAACTATGTGGTCGGGCCTCACCCTGAGACCACTCCCACTAAGTACATCAATGCCCAATTCTTAATCAAACGAATCCAAAAAGAAGTGTGGCACCTTAGTACCACACCCAAGACACCTCTTGATCAAGCTACTCCCATCCTTGTGAAGCCACTCCTCGATGTCTTCCCTCTTAAAGAAACCTGAGCCATATCCTGCCAAGCCTAAGGGGCAATCCAAAGATAAAGGTAAGACTAAAACTTCTACTACAGCCAAGAGAAAGCATCCAGACATGGATGTATTCAATTTCGTCCGAGCTACTACTGTTGATCTTTCTTCCACCCTTTCTCCTGTGAAGACTAGGGCTGCCAAGAAAAAGAAAGGGGGTCGACATTAATGTTGTTTCTTCCTCTGTGTTGGACCGAGGATCAAACACTAACAATGTCGGAGTGGAGGAGATTTACAGGACTATTCGAGAGCAGGGTTACGAGGATCTCGGTTTTCCTTCTTAGGAGCCCCTTGTTACATCCATTCCAGTTGCCAAATGTACTATACCTGGATCTTCTTTACTCAGTAAAACCAATTCTCAAGGCGTTTCACATGCTAGTTCCCCCTCCTACTCATTGGAAGAGGAACTAGTTGACTACGAAAGCACGCCTTCCTACGATGATCATAGTTCTTCTTCAAATGATGTGGATGGCCTGAACTTTCATGGTAAAAGAACTATTGACACTTGTGATTTATTATTAGTTTCGAGGGAGTCTTCTAGTGAAGATGAGGCTCCACACTCTCTATCGAGGGTTGGCTCTGCCACCAGACGCCTATCGTATGGACAAAATGCACGTTCTAATGTTGTAAGTTTCCTTTATTTAACTCTTTCTTTGCATATATTTTTTTCTTTTCATCATTGAATTGGTTACTGATTCTTTCTCTTGCAATGTTTCCATAGGTTACTTCCGCAGAGGTGAGTGGTCCTTCACATCCCCCACTTCGTTGTGCTCCTCTCTAGCGAGAGAGGAATTCTATGGTTATTTCTTCTCGAGGCCTTTTCAGATAGGTTCGTTACTCGATCCGGGGGCCTTTAAAACTTTGATAGTCACAATTTACACTTCCCTTACTAAGTGTTATATATTATTGTTTCCTTGCAGCTTTCATCTGTCCATTATACTAGCACCAGGGTCCCTTCTGTGACCTCACATTCTGCTCAGGTACTTCTTTGATTTCCTTTACATGGCTAATCTCATTGTTCTCCTATTTTTATTTTTATTTTTTATTTTTTATTTTGATCTCTTTTCCCTTGTGTTCTCTATTTGTTTATGATTGTAGAGGATTGTGCCCTCTAGTCCTACACTTCATCTTCTCGTGCTTCAACAGTAGGCACTTCTGCAGCTGAGCCCCCGACTTTCTCATTTTTAGAGGTCTTCTTGTTCTCTTGGCCTTCATTTGTTATTAATTACTATGCCTTTGATACTTATGTCATTTGTCATTTTTGATTTTCTAGGTCCCGTATCTCTTGGCCTCTCTTACATAGGAGAGACTCTATTTTTTCCTGAGGCCACTAGTTCGGGGTTACCCCCCTCAGTGAGGATTACTATCCCCCAAGTCTACATCTCTATGGATGGTAGACCTTTGGTCCAAGCTATCCCTCATGGTCCAGTCTTTACTGTATCTTCAACCGCTGAGCCTATTGCACAGGTTTATTATTCTATTCAGCTACTGGTAAATTCTTTTCCCGTGGTTGTGACAATAAGAGTTTCTAATTCTTTTATAATCAGTAAGTCACTACTAAAGCCCCTGCTGCTCCAACGGTCACCTTCCACCCTTCTTCCTTGGATGGCGCCCAAGTATTCTACGAACCTTCTGCCTGTTGTTTTCCTGGCTAGCTTGTACTGATGAGTCATTTTCTCCTTTTTTCTCAGCTGGTTCATGATACCACTTTATCAGTGCCTCTTATTACTATTACTCCAGGAGCCCTTGCTGCAGATGTGTCACCCTTCCCTACTGTTTCCAGCGAGGGTCTTGTTATAGTGCCTCTACCAGTAACTATTTTTGTAATGGATCTCTGTACTTTTCTATATTCTTATTCTCATGAGGTAAGTGATTTACTAACCATTTCCTCTTTATCTTCCTTTACATACTAGTTTTGTAGAGGCTTTTTTGTCTATCATGATCGTGGCGAGTGTTGCAGAGGTAGTCTTTCAGGCACCACTCGCAGCGCCCTCCTCAACTGTTGTAAAGGTAATTACTCAGGTATCATATATCTCTTGTAAGAGAGTATTATGTATCGCTCTTTTAACTGGTATAACTCAGGAGTTTAAAACTTGTTACCAAGTCAGCATAACCGAGGCTCCCTTGTCTGCGAGACCTGTTACTAGTTCTGGCCCCGTTACTACGGGGCTTTCAACTAGCACTTCAGATGAAGCTATCCAAGTAAACACTTGGTTTGATTATATATATATATATATATATATATATATATATATATATATATATATATATATATATAAATTAAAAAATATATACTTATTCTTTGCAAATGTTTGGGAGGGATGGCTGTGGGAGAGGTATTATACTGTCATACCTTTGCCCTCTTTTCCACTTTCCATTTTTTTCTTCTTGCTTTTACTATGCAAGTATGCTTACCTCCCCCTTATTTCATTATTTACAGGCTAGCGAGGCAGATGCTCGGGTAACTGTGGAGCATGTTGGAGAGATGGCTGTGAGAGAGGTATACTATCATACCTTTCCCTCTTTTCTATTACTCCTTATTTTTCTTGCTTTTACTTTGCAATTACTCTCACCTTCACCCTTGTTTCATTGTTTCAAGTTAGTGAGGTAGCTTCTCCGGTAACTGTGGAGTATCTTGGAGAGATGGCTGCGAGAGAGGTATTATATTGTCGTACCTTTTGATCTTTTCTATTTCTCCTTTTTTCTTCTTGCTTTCATTGTGCAAGTACTCTCATCTTCACCCTTGTTTTATTGTTTCCAGGTTAGTGAGGCAGCTACTCTGATAACTGTAGAGCAAATAGAGTGATGTACTGCACACTTCTTAGATATTTGACTGTCATACCCAAGTTACTATTTCTCACTGTTAACTTGTGAGTAGTACTGATATTTCTAATTGCCATTTCTTATGCTTAGCCTGGCATCCCCCATTCAGCTGATTGCCTTCACACAGGTGGCAGCATACGCACCCCCTTGAGCTTTGAGGTAGGCTTTCTAACATAGCACTTTTCAAAGTCTGGATATAGTTATTACTGTCTTCTTTCTCCTTTAACTCATCATGGACACTTACTTTTAGGATCTTATTGGTGAGTCTACCGGAGTAGCTGACGAGGAGGATCAGAGCTCTGAGGCCACTCCTATAGCTGGTGATGTTAATTCTAGTGAGGAGTCTTCTTTCCTCCCTTTGGAGATAAAGTCGCGCCATTCAAATGGTGACGCTAAGGTAGAGGATCCTACAACTTTCATGAGTAGACCCTGGCTTGAGGAGTCACCAGGACGCTTGAGGACATATGAACGCCAGATCCTAGATTTAATTTTGGAGCATCATCTTGAGACATTCACCTCTTAGAGTGTACTTCATATTGATGGCCTCACAGTGTTCAACCTGAAGGCCCTTGATAGCCATATTCATGAATTCTTAACTATTTCTCATGTCTAGCTGACTAATGCCTCCACCTTGCTTTTTTTGGATGCTCTCAATGACTATCAGACGTTTTAGCATTTTTAGCTGGACTGGCTTGATGCTGGAGTTCTTTATTTTCCGAGCATTCCTTTTTGGAAGATGGCGAGACTTGACACATCTAAACAATCTAGGGTCGAGCAGCAACAGGCTGAGGCTGCAAGGATTCGGGGCCAGATTACATAACTTCAGTCCCAAATTGCAACGCTTCAGTCCCGGCTTGACAGACTCGAGTCTGGTGACAAGATGATGAGGCCAAGTTAGCTAGGTTAGAGGAGGAGTTTGTGCGAGAGGCTGGTCCATCATATGTTGGCGCCCTCACCCACGACGACTTGTTTTTTATTATTTCTAGTAGATAGGCTATTTCTTGCCTTATACTATTTTCCTTTCCATATGTAAAGAATTAATCATTTATAAATGAGAAAAACACTATTCTGCTTCTCTTGAACTTTTTCTTTTTCTCTGCCTCCATCTATACTTTTGGCATCTGTTTACTAAAACCCGCTCTAATTTTCTGTGAGCATTTGGTCAATTTAGGCTATCCCATATACTGTGGGGTACTTGCATTAATCTGGTCAAGTCATATATATATATATATATATATATATATATATATATACACACACACACACACACACACATTTTTTTTAGCGCAACCCCATATGACTGCAGGGTATTTGCATGTTATCTGGGTGAACTACTATTTTGGAGCTGCCCCCTCTATCTATGGGGGTTCTATTACACATTATTATGTGTGTTCACAAGGAATATCTTGGAGGGGGTGACCCCATCTCCTTCCTTTAGGTTCTATTTGAAAATAATCTTTACAAGTAGAATAAGAAAATGGTAGCTGAGTTTTCTTTTTTTTTAATTAAACTAGCCCCTGGTCTACGAGGTCTTTGCTCTACATTTTTCTTTCAAACTTTCATGGTCTTAAAATATTAGAGAGGGGGGTTTGGCCTCCTTTTCCACATTTTTATTGAACTGGTCAAGTAAAGCATTTATTTGAGAACAGAGGTTGGAACTTATTCTCTAGGCTATAAATCTAAAAAAATTGTATTACTGGGAGGATATCCTCCCACTGGTCAGGTGACAAAAAAATAAAAACTGTCCGTCTTCTATGTCTGGAAGGACTTTGCCCAATATACTTTCTCTTAGAATGGATGTAGCCCCAATGTATAATGAGCAAAGTTCTTCTTTTTCATGCACCCTCTTCTATCCTAGCAGAGAGCATTTTGAAAAGAAGTATTCTATTGGGTCTACCTCATACAATAGGTAAGTAATCAAGATAAACATCAACAATGATCAAAAGTGTTTCTATACATTTCTTTTATGTTGTATACTGTATACAAGATGGTATTGCTCTATCATTTTTTTACAAAAAAAAAAGAAATTTTCTAGTATGAGAGAAAATCGCTCAGATTCTATTGTAGAAATGAAATTTTAACAAAACTAGGTATAGTAACTCTTTAGCCACTTGTAATTGATGGATTGGAGACAGCCGCTCTCCGACTCTGAAATCTGGCAATATCCTGACTTCCCCACCCCTCTTACCACAAAGGGGCCTTCCTAGTTGGGTTTGAATTTCAATGCTGACATGATACAAAGGTGATGAGTAGATGCTTGGAGGACCAAGTCTCCCACTTGAATCTCTCTGAGCTTGACTAGGTTTTCATAAGCTCTGGACAGCTGCTGGGTGTAAACCTTGAAGTTCTCCCTTGCCTTATCTCTGTTCTTATCCAATGCCTCCAGCTGCATGTGTCGTGGGTCAGGGATGAGTCCATTTCTTAGAGCGACCCTAACTGAGGGTACCGCCAGTTCCATCGATCGAACAACTTTAGTCCCATACACTCGGTCAGTTTTCTCTTCAAAGTGAAGTAGGACCATAACACCATGGGTAGCTTCTCGTCCCACGCCCTTGACATGTTTTCTAGTATCTTATTTAGGATGTTGATCAAGGTTTTATTGGTGGCCTCAGCCTGGATATTTCCTTTTGGGTAGGATATGGTTGAGATGTTATGCACAATTTTATACTTGTTAGTGAGAAGTGCCATCTCCTTGCATACGAAATATTTCCCATTATCTGTGAGAATCACCTTGGGTATACCAAACCTGCATATAATATAGTCCTTGATAAACTGGGTTACCACTTGGGCAGTCACCCTTCTTAGAGGAATGGCCTCTGCCCATTTGGTATACAATTCTGTAGCAATGATGATGAAGGTTTTGCCATGAGAGGCTGGGCTGATCTTTCCCACCAGATCGAATGCCCATGTGTGGAAGGGGTAGGGGCAACTAGGGTCTGTAAGTTGATAAAAGGGGCATGCACCATATTGCCATGTACTTGGTAAGCTCCACACTTCTTCACATAACCAATAGAGTCAGCCTCCATTATTGGTCAATAGTACTCTAGCGTCATCAGTTGATCATATAGTTTGGCACCTCCCATGTGGGAGGGCTCATGACCTTACTTCAACACTCTCACCGTATCATCCTTAGCTATGCACTTTAGTGCCTTCTCATTATAGCCTTTCCTGTAGAGCTCTACTTCCACCAAATAAAAATGGGCTACCCTCTTTAGGAGATAAATTTCATCCTATCTCTCTGTAGGAAACTATGGTTTCCTCCAATCTTCGAAGGCCTCTACAAAATTGGCTTCTACAGGCTGGTCGAAATGGGTTTGGCACTTGGGTCAATAGCACCCCCCGCTACAATCGACGATAAAGTGGGATATTAGTGTCCCCACAATGATTTTAATCCATCTTTGGCAGACTCTCTTTAGCTTCTTATTCCCCAACACACCTTTCTAAGAACCCTCTAGGGCTCTTAAAGTAGAGTGTTCCCTACAGCAGGTGGTAGTTAGTCAACTCTAGCATCTTCATTGTCCCCCCTCTTGTCTCTAGCTGCTTCACCACTAGGTGTCTCCAATCTTTCATCTCATTTCTTGGGAATAAACACTTCACCGTCATAGGCATTCTTCTCCTCCGCACTGTGATTGTTGCTTGTGTCTCATCCATGTCTAACTTTTGTGATATCATAGCTAGTGCATCGGGGTGCCTATTCATTGTTCTTGCATGTCTCTCAACGGTTACCTCCAGAAATTATCCCAGCAACCTCTGGATGATGTATCTGTAGGGTTCCAAGTCAGCATGCTTGAGGGATAACTCCTCATTAACCTATTTCACCACTAGTTTAGAGTCCCCCCATATGCACAATATTCTGACTCCCCTTCGGAGTGCTTCCAACATACCCAAAATGAGATCTTTATACTCAGCTTCATTGTTTGAGCATTTGAAGTCTAACTTTAAAGAGAGGGTGATGTTCTCCTTGCTGTTCGAGAGTATGATGCACGTACCTCTTGTGCCTTAGGCACTAGATACATCAAACTCCATTGCCCACTTTTCCATTTCTTCTACCATGCATGCTTGGAAATTCTCCCCATGTAACTATCACTTGGGGGGATCAAAGTTCCCACTGGGAAAATAAGCCAACAGATCTGCTGCTGCTTGACTTTTAATGTCTTTGGTAACTGTGCATTTTAAATCATATTCTGATAAAATGAAAAACCATCTTGCTGCTCGTCCTATAATTACCGTTCTTTCTAGGAGGTACTTAATTGGGTCACACTTGGTGACTATGTTCATTGTAAAGGCTAACAGGTAGTGTCTTAAATTTTGAGCCACAAAGACTAGGGGTGAGGCAGTGTCTCTCCATACTAGTGCATCTGGACTCTGTACCTGAGATTACTCTTGATAAATAGTACACTAGCTTTTCTACTCCCTCCTTCTTTTGGGCCAACAGTGCCCCTATGGACCATTCCGTTGAGGTGAGGTAGAGCAACAACGGTGCCCCAACTTCAGGTGGGATCATCGTGGATGGAGAGGCTAATATTTCTTTAATCTTCTCAAATGATATTTTTTGTTCTCTCCCCAAGTCCACTTGGCATTTTCGTTCAGCAGGGGTGTAAACGGGTGAGTCACCTCCGCTAGTGCGGGTATGAACCTTCTCAGGTAGGATACCTTTCCTAGGAAGCTCTTAAGCTACCTCTGACTCTTCGGGGGTGGCATCATAACTATGTCTTTCATCTTCTCTGCATCAACTTGCACCCCCTTCCTATTTATAATAAATCCCAAAAATTTCCCCACAGTGACCCTGAAGGCACACTTCGAGGGATTCATCCTCATCTTGTATCTGCGATACCTCTCAAACACTCTCTGGAGGTCCTGTATATGCTTACTTTCTCTTTATTATTTCATCACCAGATTTTCCACATAAAATTCTAGTATATCATGAAACAGATCATGGAAGATTGCCATCATGGTACTCTGGTATGTGGCCCCGACATTCTTCAATCCGAATGGCATGACTGTGTAATGGAAGTTTCCTAATGGCGTGCGAAAGGTAGTCTTCTCTGCATTGGACGGGTCCATCTTAATCTGATTATAGCCGACGTACCCATCTATAAAACTATACATCTCATGGTATGTGCTAGCATAAACTATTCTGTCTATGCTAGGCAGACGAAACTCATCCTTGGGGCATGCTGATTCAACTTGCAAAAATCCACACAAATTCAGATTTGCTTCTTGTCCTTCTTTGCCACCGGTACTATGTTGGAGATACACACAGGGTGCTGAATAGGCTTGATGAACCCGTCTTATAATAACTTATCAACCTCTACTTTTATCTTCAGGTTGAGGTCAGCCTTGTACATGCGTGTTTCTTCCCTAACTGGAAGAGCATTGGGAAGAACATTCAATCAATAAGAGCTCACCTCTGGATTTATTCATGGCATCTGCATGTATTTCCAGGAAAACACGCCGATGAACTATTTAAGAAGGACAATGAGATTTTCCTTTTATTTTAGGTTCAGACTCTTGGAGATTAGAATGAGTCTACCTTCACCCCTTTCTACTCCCAGGATGACCTCCTCTAACTCTTGTAGATACTCCCTAGGTCCTTCCTGTATGCATTCTGGAGATTACTTTAGTTCCTCTATATTCTTAATGACGTGGGATTCATACACAACAAAACATTATAGCACCGGGTTGGTGCTCTCATCCCAGAACATCGCCCGCACAGACCGTTATAAACGGTAAATAACTTTTCCAATGGGTAGGACCATTTTTTTGCAAGTTCAAGGAGGCTTGACCACCTCCTCCACCTTTATCTTGCCTTTTTCTATGTGGGGGATCACCCTCCCCCCAAAATGATCATGGACAGATTTATTTGGCTAGGAACCTTCTCCAACCACTTGCTTCTCTTCTAGCTTTCTTGCAGAATTCTATCTTTCCTCGTCTAGTTCCATGTAGAATATCGCATCCACCGGATGGGCTTCCTCAATGAAAAAAGGTTTATGTGTTGCTTTGATTGTAATCTTTGTTCCTAGGATATTGGCCTTTGCACACTAATGGTAGGTGGAGGGTGCTATGACATGGGTATGCATCCATACCCTCCCAACGAACAACTAGTAGATGGTATTAGCATTGATGCCATGGAATTTGATGTGGAAAGTGAAATTCTCCAACTTGATTCATACATTCACATATTCGATGGATTGCATTTCATCTCTTCCAAATCCCGATATCACTAGCTGCACAAGCATTATATTCTCTTGATCGGTACTTGTCTCGTATAACGTACTGATTGGCATAATTGTAATGGATTCTCCTCCATCCATTAACTCTATGGGGAATGAGACTCCATTGATCATAGCTATAACATATAATGGGTGGTTGTGGAAGTAAGGCACCTGCCTGTCTGCCTCGAAGAATACCACTTTAGAAGTATACCTCTTGATCAACCTCCTAATTGGTCCCAACCAATTTAGTGAGGGGTCTCTGCATTGCTGCACTGCTTTTAAGACATTTCTTGTGATGACTATTCTGGTGTTATGTTTCTCCCCTTTCTGGTCAAAGAACAATTTGAACTTAGGACTCCTTGCTATGGCTTCACATTCAGAGTCTAAGTCCACTTCATACATTTGGGCGTTATAAACATATTCGGCTTCGGATGTCCCCCCTCATCCAGAGACAGGATGACATCCACTTCTCCTTCCGGGGAGTTCATTTTCTCAACCTCCCCACCTCCAAGATCTTCTATTTTGGGAGTGAAAAATCACTCTCCGCGTCTTCTTTCTAGCTCAGTTCTCTGCTTGCTGCTTAATAATAAATTTTCCAACCCGTCATATAATTCCTCACCACTTTCCCACTCCATCAGCCCTTGAGATGCTTCTTCATCATACGCTACTACCATATTGTCAGTGCTGAAGTGATGTGCTAGGAGTGGGTTCTCTTTAACATCCACCGACGGTATTTGCAATATACCATTGGCCACCTGCTAGCCAATTATTCTCCTCAGATAATAGCAGTCCTTGGTGAAGTGTTGCACCCTTTGATGCAACTCACAATACTTAGGATTGGCTTTGTCAACTGCTGTTGGGATTTCTCCATTCAAGTGAGAGGGAATGCTACCCCCCTCTCGTACCAATGTAAGATAGAAATCCATTGCTTCCGCTACGCAGCAAGGTAGAGGTGGTGGGGGCATCTTCTCCAAACGTTCTCTTGTTACCTGGGTTGTTTTTCTTGGATCCGGAGCCTCCCTTATTGCCTTTGGGATTTCCATCCACATAGTTGACTGCTTATCTCCTCGAGACTTGAAACGTCCCAAAAGTCAATGGAACTTGTATACTCTAACATGAGGACTTGGTCTTGATTATCATGGCTATATTACTGGCAGCACTGGTGAACTCTCTAAAGGTTCCATTTCTGATCTCATTGATCAAATGCAACTTGTATTTCTCCAAAAGTCCCTCGACACATATTTGCAGCAGCCTTGCCTCTACTACATCCTGATGGACATCCAGTGCCCTCTCGTGAAAATATTTGATATACTGCATTATCTCCTCACCAGGTTTCTGAACCTCTTGTGCCAAGTGTCTAAACGTAAATTCATCCTTAGCTACAAAGAAATTTTGGAGGAACTGTCTGTGCATCTCTTCCCATGTAGGGATACTGTTGGGTGCCAAATGGAAGTACCATGTATAGGCCTTCCCTGTGAGGGTCTTGGAGAACTCCCTCAACCTCAGATTTTTGTCATTTTCATACACTCTCAAGTACTTAACGAACCTATTCATGTGCTCTCTTTGATTCTCCCATTTATCGCTGAACTTGATAAACTTTGGTGGAATATACCCCTCCGGGTATGGATTCTCCTTCACGTCTTGTGGGTAGGGGTCCTGCAACTCCTCTTATAGATGAGGACCCTCCCTCTGAGAGGAGGAGAGCAGCTTCCTCACCTCCTCCATAGTAACATCTTTGGAGGGTGATTTTTCCAAACTCATTCCTTTTGCTGGTGGCAAACTTGATGGTGCCACAACTTGCTATGGAACCACCTTTCGCGGTGGAGCCACCTCCGTCGAAATCTCTACTGGAGTGGCTGTCCCTTCAGAGGGGGTAGCTGTTGGTGTTACACAAGATTGACCAAATTTTCCAGGTCCATATTGTTTTTCTTCAAAAACTTAAAAAACAAGCCCATAAGGCTCATACCTGTCATTAGAGCTGCTGGCGATGAGCTAGTCTTCCCTCTCTGAGGAGCAGGTGTCTTAGCTCTGGTCACCACCACATCCTCCTGAGTTGTCTAATCACTTTGATTTCCATTCCCAGGTGGAATGTCTTCAAAAACTAGTTGATCAGAAATGTTGAAACCTTCTTTATCCATTAAACCAAGGATACGTCCATAAAGGTGTCACCATATGTAGGAGGGTAGTGTGACTGGGGTTTGGTAAAATGCTAAATCGAGTGAGGAATGACCCACTTCAATGAACTCTACCTTCAAGGTTCTCAAGAACTTCTAGAGCAGTTTCTGTTAAAATCTTCTCCTTTTGGTAAAAATGGAACTCAAGTTGGAGAGAGCCATGAGAGAATACTAGGAGGTTCTGGTGTGATTTTGACAGAGTAACGGTATGACTTGAGTTATGATTCTTACCTAACCTTGCTTAGGGGTCCTATTTATACTTGGACACTCGGACTGAGTTGGTTCTTTTGGGCGCCAACATTAAGGGGGTTAGAGAGGGTCAAGGTGTGAAATGTACCATTTGTCGTTACCTGTGTGCAGCCTCGTGTCCCCTCTGATAGGTGCCACCTGGTGAGAGCCAAAGTCAAAAAGCAAATATGTCTCCTAATGGAGAAAAAATATCTGATTTGGTAAATATCCTTTACAACGGTAACTTGTAGTACAAACTTTGTAAACTTGAGAGGGGAGGCCTCGAGGACCACCTCCTCTAAAACCATTTCTCTTGAGAGGCGGGGGGGGGGGGGGGGGGGGGGTCTTGAGGAGCCCCTTCTCTAAAAATCATTTTTTATAAAGAAAGTTCATTTCTGGTGAGCAACCTCTTAGTTGCTCATTTCAGTTATGACCGGGTGTGAACTGTGTGAGGACTTTGAAGAAACCCTATGGTATTTATAATAGTATTCTCTCAATCCTAAAATGATAAGTGGTTGGGCTTTCTTAATAAACCTCGTTCCTCAGCCGGCAAGCCAAATCTCCCAAGAGATCCCAACTGGCCTATTTGAGCCATGCCTGCTCAACTAGCTACATGTACAAGAAAATAGATATTAGTACTTTTGTTATTTAAAAGAATGACTTTTCATGATGAGGGGTTGCTCATGGTAGCCCCTCCCTCATCCTGACCTGTTTTTTTCTTTAGGTCACTATTTTAGACACTCTCATTGTAGAATAAAGACTTTGTTGAGCATATGCTAGGGAAGTCCTTTACTATGGGCTTCCTTACTAGATTTTACATTTTTAGCTGGTTATTGAAGTTGACGGGAGGGCCTAGTGGTTCCATCTCCCAAAATGCTCGAACTTGAGGGGGAGAGCCTTGAAGGCCCCTCGCCCAAAGTGCTGTAAGTTGAGAGGGGAGGGCCTTGAGGGTCCCTCACCTAAAATTTTTTGGAGCTTGAGGGGGAGGGCCTTGGGGATCCCTCACCCAAAATGCTGAAAGTTGAGGGGGGAGGGCCTTGTAAGTCCCTCGCCCAAAATGCTGGAAGTTGAGGATGAGGACCTTGAGGGTTACTCACCCAAAGTTTTTTGAAGGTTGAGGGGGAAAGTCCCTCGCCCAACATGCTGGAAGTTGAGGGGGAAGGCCTTGAGGGTCCCTCGCCCCAGAATTTCTGGAAGTTGAGGGGGAGGGCCTTGAGGGTCCCTCGCCCTAGAATTTTTGAAAGTTTAGGGGGAGGGTTTTGAGGATACCTTCTCCCAAAATATAATGGTCAAGTTTGAAACACCCTTCTATAATGCCCATTCCCCGCACTATTGCGAGACTACCCAATTTTTGTTAGCTCTGCACGACATGTCACTATAGCCAGTCGACCTGATATCTATTAGTTATGAACATATTTGTGACACCAACACACACCCACATCGCTATAGCCAGTCAACCCAACTACCTTTAATTATGCACATACTCACGATGCAAATTCATTTTAATACCCATTTATTATCTTAGGCATTAATTATCAATTTTCTCAAGTTTTCATTATTTCTATTAGCCCCACCCATTAATCGAGTATAAATCCTAAAGGTCTACAAAACACAAGTAAATCCTAAAGGTTCCATTTCTGGTCTCATTGATCAAATGCAACTTGTATTTCTCCAAAAGTCCCTCGACTCATATTTGCAGCAGCCTTGCCTCTGCTACATCCTGATGGACATCCAGTGCCCTCTCATGAAAATATTTGATATACTGCATTATCTCCTCACCAGGTTTCTGAACCTCTTGTGCCAGGCGTCTAAACGTAAATTCATCCTCAGCTACAAAGAAATTTTGGAGGAACTGTTTGTGCATCTCTTCCCATGTAGGGATACTGTTGGGTGCCAAATGGAAGTAACATGTATAGGCCTTCCCTGTGAGGTCTTGGAGAACTCCCTCAACCTCAAATTTTTGTCATTTTCATACACTCTCAAGTACTTAACGAACCTATTCACATGCTCTCTTTAATTCTCCCATTTATCACTGAACTTGATAAACTTTGGTGGAATATACCCCGCTGGGTATGGATTCTCCTTCACCTATTGTGGGTAGGGGTCCTGCAAACTCCTCTTATAGATGAGGACCCTCCCTCTGAGAGTAGGAGAGCAGCTTCCTCACCTCCTCCATAGTAACAGCTTTGGAGGGTGATTCCTCAAAACTCATGCCTTTTGCTGATGGCAAACTTGATGGTGCCACAACTTGCTCTGGGACCACCTTTTGCGGTGGAGCCACCTCCGCCGGAATCTCTACTAGAGTGGCTGCCCCTTCAGAGGGGGTAGCTGCTGGTGTTACACAGCCTTGACCAAATTTTCCAGGTCTATATTATTTTTCTTCAAAAACTCAAAAAATATTCCCATAAGGCTCGTACCTGTCATCAGATCTACTGGCGGTGAGCTGGTCTGCCCTCCCTGAGGAGAAGGTGTCTTAGCTACGATCACCACCACATCCTCCTGAGTGGTCTGATCACTTTGAGCTCCATTATTAGGTAGAATGTCTTCAAAAATTAGTTGATTAGTAATATTGAAACCTTCTTTGTCCATTAAAGTAAGGATAACTCCCTAGAGGAGTCACCAACTGTTGGAGGGTAGTGTGACTGGGGTCTGGTAAGATTCTGAATTGGGTGAGGAATGACCCACTTCAATGAACTCTGCCTTCAAGGTTCTCAAGAACTTCTAGAGCAGTTTCTGGTAAAATCTTCTCCTTTTCGTAAAAATGGAACTCAAGTAGGAACTCACTCCCTACAAGAAGATGAACTTCACAACAAGAATGGTAATTTATATCAAGAGAAGCTCTTGAGAGTGATGTCTATCAGTGAGAAGTGAAATACCAAGGAACTTAGCACTGGAGAGAGCCAGGAGAGAATATTAGGAGGTTCTGATGTGATTTTGACAGATTAACAGTACGACTTGAGTTATGATTCTTACTTGACTTTGCTTAGGGGTCCTATTTATACTTGGGCACTAGGACTTATTTGGCTATTTTGGGCGCTAAAATTAAGGGGGTTAGAGAGGGACAAGGTCTGAAATGTACCATTTATCGTTACCTGTGTGCAGCCTCCTGTCCCCTCTGATAGGTGCCACCTAGTGTGAGCCAAAGTCAAAAAGAAAATATGTCTCCTAATGGAGACAAAATATTTGATTCGATAAATATATTTTAAAACGGTAACTTGTGGTACAAACATTGTAAACTTGAGAGGGGAGGCCTCGAGGACCACCTCCTCTAAAACCATTTCTCTTGAGAGAGGGGAGGGGGGGGGGTCTTGATGAGCCCCTTCTCTAAAAATCATTTTTTATAAAGAAAGTTCATTTCTGTTGAGCAACCTCTTAGTTTCTCATTTCAGTTATGACTCGATGTGAAGTGTGTGAGGACTTTGAAGAAACCATATGGTCTTTCTAATAGTATTCTCTCAATCCTAAAATGCTAAGTAGTTGAGCTTTCTCAACAAACCTCGTTCCTCAGACGCCAAGCCAAAACTCCTAAGAGATCCCAACTGGCCTATTTGAGCCATGCCTGCTCAACTACGCTACATGTACAAGAAAATAGATATTAGTACTTTTGTTCTTTAAAAGAATGACTTTTCATGATGAGGGGTTGCTCATGGTAGCCCCTCCCTCATCCTGACCTTTTTTTTTCTTTGGGTCACTATTTTAGACCCTCTCATTGTAGAATAAAGACTTTGTTGAGAATATGCTAGGGAAGTCCTTTACTGTGGGCTTCCTTACTAGATTTTATATTTTTAGTTGGTCATGGAAGTTGACAGGAGGGCCTAGTGGTTCCCTCGCCCAAAATTCTCGAAGTTGAGGGGTAGGGCCTTGAGGGTCCCTCGCCCAAAATGCTGTAAGTTGAGAGGGGAGGGCCTTTAGGGTCCCTCACCTAAAAAATTTTGGATCTTGAAGGGGAGGACCTTGAGGATACCTCACCCAAAATACTATAAGTTGAGGGGGGTGGGCCTTGAAGGTCCCTCGCCCAAAATGGTGGAAGTTGAGGTGGAGGCCCTTGAGGGTTCCTCACCCAAAGTTTTTTAGAGGTTGAGGGGGAGGGTTCCTCGCCCAACATGCTGGAAGTTGAGGGGGAGGGCCTTGAGGGTCCCTCGCCCCAAAATTTTTGGAAGTTGAGGGGGAGGGTTTTGAGGGTCCTTTTCCCCAAAATATAATGGGCAAGTTTGAAACACCCTTCTATAATGCCCATTCCCCGCACTATTGCGAGACTACCCGATTTCTGTCAGCTCTACACGACACTTCACTATAGACAGTCGACCTGATATCTATTAGTTATGAACATATTCGTGACACCAACACACACTCACGTCGCTATAGCCAGTCAACCCAACTACCTTTAATTATGCACATACTCACGATGCAAATTCATTTTAATACCCATTTATTATATTAGGCATTAATTATCAATTTTCTCAATTTTCTCATTATTTCTATTAGACCCACCCTTTAATCGAGCATAAATACTAAAGGTGTACAAAACACAAGTAAATCCTAACCTATCATTTAGGAAGAATACCTACCAATAGCTACTACCTAGTCTCACACTTAATCTAATGAACAAACATAATGATGCACAATTTAGCCCAACCCCGAAATTATCCATACGTAAAACCTATACTAACTAGTCCCATACCTTGAAAGTGTTAATATCAACCAAGGCCTACCTACTAGTCCCATACCTAGCAATCAACCTAAAAGTAAGGTGAAAGCCTGACTACTCCAAAAGTCCTGTTGTCCCTGCAGTATTGAGTATCAACACAAATAACAATCACATAAGGAGTATTTTCAACCTATCACAATAATACTTCCAATTAATCACAAGATTACTATTTATCCAAATTACATCCATTTAATTCTAATTCTAATTTCAATTTAACAATTCCTTTCTTTTTCAACAACTCACATAATTCCCATTCACAATCATATTCGGGGGCATAGCAATAACAAATTTCTATTCTACAAGCAACACATAAGACACATAATTTACGATTCAAATTCAATTTATAAAGTTCATACGATTTATTCTAACATGCGAACATTCATATATTCTAACGTAATCTCACCTCCAATCTAAGCATGCGTAAGTTTTGAGTCTTAATTCGTATTAGATATTTGAATAAAAATTGTCCCAAATTTGAATTTTTCTTTCTCTAATTAGTATCTCTAATTTATTTTTGGAAAATAATGATTATTAGAGTTTAGGTAACATTTAAAATGCATAATAATAAAGAATAACAATAGAAGTATTCATGGAAGTAAAAGTCTTTTGAAGAATCTGATTGCATGGTTGCGTTCCTCTCGAGAAAACAATTAAAACACGTTCTTGGACAATCTTAAAAAATCTTGGTTTAGTTCTTCAAATCTTGAGTTAAAAGTTGAGTTTAAATTGCTTAGGTTTGGAAGAAAAGAGAGGATTAAAATTATGGGAGGTTCTTGATTTTGGAGTAGGCTAAAATGTATTTTATAAATATTAATGATGATGCTAGAATTAGCACCACCAGATAAGGTGTTTTCAAGCTCAATCTAAGAACAACAATGGCAGCATAGTTATGTAAAAGGTAAGAGAATGAGATGAGGATAAGAGGAGGGAGCACCAGAATATAAGTGGTTCAGCCTAAATTGGCCTACATCCACTATGTGTGTGAATAACCTCAGTGTAATAAGGCACTGATGGCCATGGATACAATCTCTCAAGCTTTCTCTCTCTCTACTGTGTATCTAGACAGAGTTTCAGCTAGGGTTGTGTTTTTGGATCCTTTTAAAGGTAGAGGATGACCTCTATATATAGTACCTGGGGGTGTAATATATCCCCCATGCATGCAATGTGCATGTGTGTGATTGCCTCACCAATATGGGAAAGCCATCTGTCACTGTCACATGTAGAGAATGATGATGCAATGTTCTCCCCACGTGTGGGGAATAATCTTGTTATAACTGATTTGTGTCCATGTGCCCTTATCCAAATGTCAACAGATGCTCGGCTATCGTGCCTGGTGTATGACCTCGGCCTGGGAGAGGCCGAGGTTGGTAAGTCTAGGTACTCGTTCAGTCCGAGTATTCGATGGAGGTCTAGGCCTAATCCCAGCTGAGGCAATGGACAATGTCTACCTGAGTCGAGGTTGAGCTGGCGTGTTTGGAGTATCGACTAATGTCTTGATGAGGTTGCTGGTGGCTTCCTGCGAGCTCGGCCTATGTCTGGCCGAGGTTTCCATTCCAAGGTATACGAGAATGCTGCTGATCCTTATGATGTCCCTTGGAGAGGCTCATGGTAGTGTCGGCCTGGGCCGACCATGCTATGGCCGAGTGCTGATGCCGCATACCCAAGGCTTGTCCAACATCGGCCATGATCTCGACCGAGGTTGGTGTCTCCGGGATGAGGTCACACTTGGGGCATATCAATCACCCCCCATCCCTTAGTGACATGCGAAAGCGGGTGACTATGGGATTTGCACATCTCCGAGGCCTTTCCAGTATGAGCCAGTATTTTCTTGACACTTGTCCAGTGTTGAAGTATGGCTTGCTTGGCCTTGGGAGTCGCGCATGCATATTTAAGGGTTTTAAACCTTTCCTTTTCTCCCATCCTCAATTCTTTCTTCTGCGCAATTGCACTCCAGCCATTTTCTCTCTCTAAAAGCATTCTTCTTCGCGACTTCTATGCAGAGGTTTTTGGTGGAGCTCTCTTGGGTTTTCTTCACTTCTCCTTGTCGTTTCATCTTCAGGTTTCTTCTTCCCCTCATTTGCCTCCATTTTCTCTGCTTTTTCCTTTCTATTTGAGTTTTCTAATGAGTCTCTGGGTTTTTCGGTGAGTCCACCATAATTGTAGGGGAACTGTTCTTGTTAGGTTTGAGTAATTTGATCTTTAGACTCCTTTGTTTTATCATCCAATCTTGTTTGTAGTTTAAGGTAGTTTCTCCAAGTGTAGTGTCTGTCTATGATGCTCAGACCCCTATACCAACTTCTTGAGGAGTTCCCCTCCCTTAGGGAGAAGGCTTTAGAAAAAATCAGACAAATAGAAAGAGCACAGGAGGAGGCTCGTAGGTCTCAAGAATTTCCTATTAGACCCATCTTCCCACCACCCCTGAAGGTGATATATCCTGATCCTTCAGAGTCTTTCAACCAGTCAGAGGTTCCTGTCGACCTTATACCAATGTCTGAGTCTGAGTCTTCTACCTCAGACCCCATGTCTGTGGATTCCTTTCAGGAGGCCATGGACTTCTCAATTCGGCCTGATCAGGCCCCTAATCAGGCCGAGGTCTCCAGTCGGGTCTCATCTCATAACAACTCAAGAACCTCAGCCTCTTCCTCAGAGGTTGAGATCGTTGAGACGAGTGTGGCCATCCCACCACCCCTTGACGCCATTCCTCTATCGGCCATCACCGGTGCCGAGTTAGCTCAAAGGTTCCCGGGTAACCCATCAACATCTGCTCCGGCCGATGTTGAGTTAGATGATGATGACGTTGAAAGTGATGTCGAAGTCTCTGAGGCGACCGAGGTTGAGAGTAATGTAACTGAGGTAGACCTCCTCTGCTTCAGATACCTATATTCCATCAGTCCCTCCATAAAGTTAAGAAGACCTCTGAGGGAAGAGAGGGATTTTCACGATCGAGACGGAGATATCTGCTTGCCAATGCATCTGCATGGCTGTTACTTTGGCGAGGCACTCTCTTCAGTCTTGCCTCTTCAAAATGTTCTAACATTGTTTTCACCCTTTTCAGGTATTTGGACATCCTTTCATCTCTGGCCTCATAGATTCCCAATACTTGATTGATAACTAATCGCGAGTCGCTGTGGAGTAGGAGTCACTTTACGCGAAGAGTCTTTTCCAATGAGAGACCTTCTATCATGGCCTCATACTCGGACTCATTGTTAGTAGCTCGGAAGTTAAATCTCAAAGAATATTCAATGTTGGCACCATCTGGAGCTGAGAGTATCAACCCTGCACCGCTTCCATTGTCACAGAAAGATCCATCAATGAAGAGGCTCCAAATATCCGTACCTGATGAGAAGACCCCTTCCGTCATGACTCCTTTTTTAAAGAGGTACCGATCTTCCTCATTTTCCGTAACTTGTTTCCTGGCTCCGTTGGATGCGATCTCTTCCTGATCTTGAAAGATGTTTGGTGTCATCTCTTTCGAATTTTGGAAGACACCGCGGTTTTTAACACCCTCTAGTCCATTCTCTGCCTCAGCCTCTTCCCATGTAAACTCAATGATAAAGTCTGCGAGGGCTTGCCCCTTGATGGCCGTCCTAGGTTGGTAGGTAAGATCGTACTCCCCCAATTCAATGGCCCATGTCATTAATCGCACGGACTTCTCAGGTTTATGTAGGGCATGTCTTAATGGGGAGTCAGTGAGGACAACCATAGAGTGGGCCTGGAAGTAAGGCTTCATCTTTCTCAAGGCATGTATCAAGGCGTAAGCTAACTTTTCCATGCGAGGTTAATTCTGTTCGGCCCCTTGAAGGGCCTTGCTGTTGAAATATACAGGCCTTTGGATTCCAGCGTCTTCCCGTATTATGGCTGCGCTGATGGCTGATTCAGAGACTGCAGTATACACGTACAATTTCTCCTCTGCTACAGGCCGAGACAGCAATAAGGGAGACCCTAAGTAAGACTTGAGTTGGTTGAAGGATTTTTCGCACTCTTCGTCCCATTGGAAGGCCTTTCTCAGCACCTTAAAGAATGGAAGGCACTTGTCTGTTGCCCTAGAAATAAACCTGTTAAGGGCAACCACTCTCCTCGTAAGTCTTTGAACATCTTTGATACTCCTCGGTGTCTTCATGTCAAGTAAAGCCTTGATTTTTTCAAGGTTCGCTTCAATCCCTCTCTGGTTGACAATAAATCCTAAGAACTTCCCAGCTCCTACTCCGAAGACACACTTTGCGGGGTTGAGTTTCATTCTGTATGAGTCCATAATGTCGAAGGTCTTCATGAGATCCGTTACATGAGTGTTATCCTTCAAGCTCTTTGTTAGCATATCGTCTACATACACCTCCATAGTCTTACCTATTTTCTCTTCGAACATTTTATTAACAAGATGTTGGTATATCGCCCCTGCATTTTTCAGGCCGAAGGGCATCACTTTGTAGTAGTATGTCCCTTTGTCGGTAATGAAGGCCGTCGTTTTTGAGTCTTACGCATCCATGAAGATCTGGTTGTAGCCTGAATACGCATCCATGAAGCTCATGAGCTCATGTCCCGCCGTTGCATCCACCATCTGATCTATCCGAGGTAAGGGATAGCTGTCTTTTGGACAAGATCTATTCAGGTCAGTGAAATCAACACACATTCTCTACTTTCCATTGGCCTTGGGCACGATGACTGTATTCGACAACCATTCTGGATATGTAACCTCTCTTATAAACTCAGCCTCTTCCAACTTTTTGACCTCTTCTCGGATGACGTCGTACTTCTCCCTGGAATAGACTCTTTATCTCTGTTTGATTGGCCTGGCATCTTTGGTCACGTTGAGCCTGTGACTCATAACTTCGGGGTCGATGCCGGGCATGTCTGCGTGACTCCATGCGAAGACACTCTGTCTCCTCCTGAGGAAGTTTATCAGCTCTTCCTTGATTTCTACCTTTAGGGCTTTACCGACCTGGACAGTTTTTTCCGGCTCGTCCTCATTGAGGACGATGAATTCTACCTCTTTCGCAACCTCTCCCTTCTTCAACTTTGTTTCATCTCCTGGGTCAAGCGTATCGATGCTATAAGTGGTGGTTCCCCTCTTATGGGTTTCTCTCTCTTCGGCCGAGTTGAAGTAACATTCTCGCGCTGTGGTCTGGTCACCTTGCACTTCCCCTACCCTATAAGGAGTTGGGAATTTTAGCATCTGATGGACCGTCGACGTCACAGCTTCAAACTCTTTAAGAGCTACCATTCCTATGATGAGGTTATAGGCCGAAAACACGTTCTTGTCCATGATGAAAAAATTTATCTTCCTGGTCAGCCTCTTAGGCCACTCATCACCCATCCGTACGTCCATCTCATACATGCCCAAGGGGTGGACCTTTTCTCCACTGAAGCCTATCAATGGGTGATGATAGGGTACCATCCTTGCTCTGCTAAGACCTAGGCTCTTGAAGCAAGGCCAGAACATCACGTCCGTCGAGCTCCCCCCATCTATGAGGATCCTCTGCACCTCGCACCCATGCACCCTTGTTGTTATGACCAGAGGGTCATCATGGGGGGCTAAGATACCCTTGAAGTCGAGTCTGGAGAACCCAACTACGAGGGTGTCGATGTCTAACTTCTTCCTCTTCTGCGCTGTATCGGAAGACGTTAGATTCACAACTTCAAGCTTGGCCACTGACCGGGCCTCTTCTACGTGAGCCTTCCTATCAGCTACTTCAGAGCCAACTCCTGTAAATTCTCCACATATGGTGTCAACACCAAAGGAGATCGTACCGACCCTCTTCACCGGGGTGTTGTCATCTTTTGGTGGAAGATCCGGATCGTCTTCGTCATCACCTTCTGAATCATCGTCTCTTCTGGCCGGGGCATTATCACGGCATCTATCATTTCTCCTTTTCTTAGGGTCATCGCTTCCATCCTTAGGAGCTTTACCATCCACATACTTCCTCAACTTTCCAGATTTTAGCATCTTTTTAATCTCATCCTTCAGTGAGGTTAAGCTGAAGAAGAGGAAGAGAGCTTCTTTTCTCTTCCCACAGACGGTGCCAAAATGATGATGCTAGAATTAGCACCACCAGATAAGGTGTTTTCAAGCTCAATCTAAGAACAACAATGGCAGCATAGTTATGTAAAAGGTAAGAGAATGATATGAGGAGAACAGGAGAGAGCACCAGAATATAAGTGGTTCAGCCTAAATTGGCCTACGTCCACTGTGTGTGTGAATAACCTCACTGTAACAAGGCACTGATGGCCATGGATACAATCTCTCAAGCTTTCTCTCTCTCTACTGTGTATCTAGACATAGTTTCAGCTAGGGTTGTGTTTTTGGATCCTTTGCAAGGTAGAGGATGACCTCTATATATAGTACCTGGGGGGTGTAATATACCCCCCATGCATACAATGTGCATGTGTGTGATTGCCTCACCAATATGGGAAAGCCATCTGTCACTGTCACATGTAGAGAATGATGATGCAATATTCTCCCCACGTGTGGGGAATAATCTTATTATAACTGATTTGTGTCCACGTGCCCTTATCCAAATGTCAGCAGATGCTCGGCTATCGTGCCTGGTGTATGACCTCGGCCTGGGAGAGGCCGAGGTTGGTAAGTCAAGGTACTCGTTCAGTCCGAGTATTCCATGGAGGTCTCGGCCTAATCCCAGCCGAGACAATGGACAAGGTCGGCCTGAGCCAAGGTTGAGCTAGTGTGTTTGGAGTATTGACTAATGTCTTGATGAGGTTGCTGGTGGCTTCCCACGAGCTCGGCCTATGTCTGGCCGAGGTTGCCATTCCAAGGTATACGAGAATGCTGTTGATCCTTGTGATGTCCCTTGGAGAGGCTCATGGTAGCGTCGGCCTGGGCCGACCTTGCTATGGCCGAGTGCTGATGCCGCATACCCAAGGCTTGTCCAACGTCGGCCATGATCTTGGCCGAGGTTGGTGTCTCCGGGCCGAGGTCACACTTGGGGCGTATCAATTAAACCCATCTATTTTTGTTTTTATATCAAAAAGTATTTGAGTACTACACAAGTCTATAATGGAAGAGTTTTAATTTTGCAAAATAGTGAAAGCAAACCGGTTCGCCCCTCCATCCAAATCGGTTTGGATTACCTGAAATTCGAATTTCCTCCCTTTATTTTATAACATTCAAAATTTTCCTATTTTTAATCGGATTTCAATTCCGATAAAAAAATTTCTTTTTATATAAATCAAGATCATGATTTTTAAATATGAAAATAATTAGTTTTCAAAAATTTATTTTTACCCAAAATTTTAAATTCCTAACAAATTTTTATGTTTTAAAAATATGAGGTGTTTCATCTCTCTCTCTCTATTTTCTCTATGTTTTTCTTTCTCTCTCTTCTCTCTCTTTATTTTTTCTTCTAGCTCCAGACTAATATAAAGCTAAATAGTAAAGATGATAAGCGTTTAAATGCAAGAGGTAGACTGAAATCAAGGCTTAAAATCAACGGTTGAAATGAAAGCTACCTAACGAGATTGAATCTAACAGTTGATAATGAAGCTTCTCAAGTAAGCTAAATCGGGTATAACGGATAAATGGTTGAGGCTTAGGATTGATCACACTTGAAGTCACAAGAATCGTTCCAAGCTATCTCCTAAGTCGTAGATTAGTTTGATCCAATAGTTGATAAGGAAGTTCGCTAATGTGAGAGAAAATAAATACAACTCTAACCAACCATACACCGCCAGCTGGATCCCAGTAACAGATCTTTTGAAAAAATTGGATTCAGCTAAAAGAAGGTTTAATTAAATAAAACACCAAGTTTTAAAAAAAATCAATCAAAAAGGTTTTATTAAAGAAGAAAATTGATTTTTAACCCAAAATAAATTTTAAAAGTTATTTTTAAAACCCAATTAAAATGATGAAAAATATGGAACACTTATATAAGCATGAAATGCAATATGTGTCCTAATTGTGTGGTGTTTTACCTTCTTACCATACTTGAGGCTGAATATGAAAACGTTGTTCAAGCAGTCTTGAAGTGTTATTGAATCTAATTGAACTTTAAAAAGAACTTTATGAGGTTCTCAAATCTAGAAAATATACATTTTGTCTACATATCCAAACTAGCTGAAAGACCTATGCACTGTAGACTCAAAACAAACCTAGAAAGTCAACTGTGTAGGGTGTTTCAATCTCCTCCTATGGATATTCGAGACAAAATCCTTTAAGTGCATCAAGGGTATTCATAGAAAAAAAAAATTAAACCTAGTTCTATACAGAATTCTATCTTCCCTTTCCCATCCTAGAACCAAAAATAAGGAAAATAATTACATTACTTAACTATGTACAGACCAATACCTTAATATTCTTACAAAGTATTAAAAATTCCCGCATCAAACATATATACCATTCTCACAAGATAAGGTTAGAAGAATTTGAATATGAAATTTCCACCCCTTGGATGACCTCCTTAACCGCCATTTTGTCTCAAATAGGCAACATGCAATACAAACAGTAGAGAAGAATTTGTTGAATAACTACCAAATATATCATAAAAACGGGTCACATCAAGCGTCTCCTACATTGAAAATATACTAGGAGGAGTCTTTTGTCATTTACTAAACATCCATGCCCTAAATCCTCACAGATAGATTATAAGCAAGATTTTGATAGGAAGATATGACAAGGTAAGGTATCAATTTAATCAAGAGCAATAATCCTAATAGATTTTCTTATAGATTCAAATCTAATATTATCAAGGGACTTTGTGAAGATATCAGCTAATTATTTATTAGTTTGTAGATATTCAATAAGTAATTCTTTTGATTCAATTAAGTGACGAATGAAATGATGTCTGATTTTTAAGCGTTTGGTCCTAGAATGTCGTACTTGATTTTGCAAAATGTTGATTGCACTCTAGTTATCAAAAAGCTAAGTTAATTGATTTTTAACAATCCCATAGTCACTACGAAAATATTTTATCCACAAACATTATGCACAACAACTACCATCAATAATAGACTCAGTAATTGACAAGGATATGCAGTTCTATTTTTTACTACTCTAACCAACCATATTGTTCACTATGTAATAACATGTCTCGAAGGTACTTTTACTATTGTCAGAATAGCCTGCTCAGTCACCATCAGTATATCCAATAATGCTAATGGATGTATCTCTAGTGTACCAAATTCCATATTCAAGAGTTCCCTTAGCATAATTGATTATACGTTTAACACATTACAAGTGAGACTCTTTAGGTGAACTTTGATATCGTGAATAAACACAAGCATCATACATTATATCAGGTCTAGAGGCTATTAAGTTCAATAGACTTCCTCTTAGGCTTCTATATAATATAGGTCAATGTTTTTCCCATTTTCATCTTTTGACATTTTAGATGTAGTACTCATTGGAGTTCATGTTATTTTGGAATTGTCTAAACCAAATTTTTAATGAAATCATTTACATATTTACCTCGTGATATAAAAAGACCATCATTCATTTGTTTAACTTGTAAACAAAGGAAAATAACTCCACCATATGCATTATTTTACTGAACATTAACTTGTTGCTAGGAAGTAGACCCAAAAAATGTCTTCTACAGATATTTGGGCAATACGAACCTCATTGTTAATTATGCTAATAAATAATGTTTGGTCATGTCCAGCATGCTCAAAATCTGTATTAATTAAAAAGGTTGAAAGACGTTCGTACCAGGCTCTAGGAGTTTGCTTTAATTCGTATAACACCTTTTTCAATCGAAAGAATTCGGGTGAGAAGGACCAATAAATCCCTTAGGTCATTCAGCGTAGACTTCCACAGTTAGAATTCCATTTAAAAAGAGGATTTAACATTGATTTGATAAAGACTGAATTATAAATGATAAGGTACTTTGAGGATAAGGCGAACAAACTCGAGCCTTGTTATCAAAGAAAAAGTCTCTTCAAATTCTACGCCTTCAATTTGATAGTATCCATGTGCCTTGTTAAATTGGATTCATCCGTTTTATTTTTAAAAATCCATAGAGTACCGAAAACCTTTTTATTATTTGGATGAGTAACAAGATACCAAAATGATGACTCTTAAACTAGTCCAGTTCTTCTTGCATGGCATCGATCCAGTAAGAGTCATTAAGGGAATGATTTACATTCTTTGGTTTTACGAGAGAAATAAAGCATGAAAAGTTTGCCAGATTTTGAAGTTGTGATCTTGTTCTCAAAGGCTATATAAGGTTACCAATAATGTTTTTAAGGGGATGGTCTTAGAAATCCAGGTTGGTACAATAGCGGTTTCAGTTGGCAATGAATCAATTTTTTGAGGTGAGTTAATTTTAAAAAACATTTTCTAACTCAGGCTCAAGAACTGGTTAAATGCTAACATTTTTAGTGGCAGTGTCATTAACAACTACATTGATAGATTCCATAATATCTTTGGTACGAAGTTTGTACACATAATATGCTCTACTATTTTGAGAATAACCAAGAAAAACACCCTAATCACTTCTGAAGTCAAATTTTGAAAGGTGTTTATGATCGTTATAAATATAGCAAACACTCCTAAAGGTTCTAAAGTATTTTAAATTGATTGTTTTACTGTACCAAAGTTTGTATGAAGTCTGGTTAGCAGTATTCCTAAGGTCGACACGATTAATTGCAAGTCATTATGTTTGGACTACCTCAACCCAAAAGTATTTTGGAAAATCCTTAGCCTATAATATCATCTGAGACACCCATTAGATTGTTCAGTTTTTCCTTTCAATAATACCATTTTTTCATGGAATTTTAGGGGCACTAAACTCATGCTGATAACCATTTTCGAATTAATATTCCACAACACTGGACTAATTAAATTTGCAATACCTGACACTTCGTATACGTATTAATTGGGTCTCCTTTTCATTTTTAATCTTAAAATAATTAAAAATTCTCTTAAAGTATCTGACTTGTTTTTCATAAAAGTGACCCAAGTAAAATGTGTGGAGTCATCCACAATAATAAGGATATAGTTGTTTTCACGGAGGTTAACAGTATGAGAAGGACCCACAAGGTCCATGTGGAGAAGTTCCATGGGCTTTGAAGTCACAATATCTTTCGCTTTCTTGTGAGGGTCCTTACTTATTTTCCCAACCTAGTAAGGGCCCAATTCCTGAGAGCTCAATCTGCTTAAGTTATCAAAATTAATATGATCGAACCTATTATGCCAAAGATCCGAGTCATCTAACCTTGTTATCTTACATGACTCCAAAATGGAACAAATGTATAACAATTATCTTTAGTTCTGTTTCCTGTTAGGATACAGTTACCATCTTTATTTAAAATCTTACACTCAATTTTTGAAAATGTAATAGTATGATCAAAATCACAAAATTGAGAGATAATTAACATATTGGCTTTTAAGCCTTTCACCAAGATAACATTATTCAAAATCGATAAACCCTATTCTTTAAGTGTGCCTTTACCAATAATCTGGGATGCGACTCCTTTATTCAATAAGATACTACCTCCTAAGAAGTTAGTCATGTTTATTAGTTTAGTCACATCCTCGGTCATGTGTTTAGAACACCCAGAGTAGAGATACCACCCAATAGAGGTGTGTTCGGCTTTTTAAAAAGTTATAACAATATTGCACATGAGTTGGCTATCAAGACATTTTTTCTGATCCAAATGACCTTTGGTTTAAAATATTTTTGGTATTTGATTTACAAAAGGACTAGGGGTTTTGTCATCATGAATTTTTCTTGTTGAGAGACTTATTCCTATTTTTTTTTCTCAAATTAGAGTTTTTATTAGTTTGCCTAGGATAAACTATCATTTTTCCTTCTCTCTCGCTCTCTTGATTTTCTCAGGGTTTTACTTTCTCTCTCTTCTCTGTGATCTTTATTTATTTTTCCTTCTCTCTATCGACTGAGAAAAAGCTGTGAAGTGAAAATGATAAAGTTTTAAATAAAAGAGGTAGAATGATATGGAATCAAGTCTTAAAATCAACAGTTGAGATGAAAGCTACCTATTGAAATTGAATCCAATGGTTGATAATGAAGCTTCTCAAGTAAGCTAAATCGAGTATAATAGGTAAATGCTTGAGGCTTATTATTGGTCATAGACGGAGTCACAAGGATCGTGCCAAGCTATGTCCTAAACCTTAGATAAATTTAATCAAACGGCTGATAAGAAAGCTCGCTAATGTGAGAGAAAATAAACACAACTCTAACCAACCACACATCGCTAGCTGGATCCCACTAACTAATCTTTACAAAAATGGATTAAGCTAAAAGAAGGTTTAATTAGATAAAACACCAAGTTTTAAAAAATCATTTTAAAAGTTTTTATTAAAGAAGAAAATTAATTTTTACCCAAAGTAAATTCTAAAAGTAATTTTAAAACCATATTAAAATGTTGAAAATATGGAACAATTATAAGCATGAAATTCAATATGTGTCCTAATTGTGTGGTGTTTTACCTTTTTACCATACTTGAGGCTGAATATGAAAACATTGTTGAAGCAGTCTTGCAGTAGTTTTGAATCTTATTGGACTTCAAAAAGAACCCTATGAGGTGATCAAATCTAAAAAAAAAACTTTTGTTTGCTTATCTAAACTAGTTAAAAGACATATACAGTGTAAACTCAAAACAATCCTAGAAAGTCAACTGCATAGGGTGTTTCAACATCATCAAGACCCTAAAGTCCCTATAGTGAGGCATACGAATAAACCATGTGATGTACCCCACTACGAGGTAAGGAAATCACGAGAGCTAAAGTCAACTTAGTCTTAAACTCATCAAAAGCCTACTAACAAAACTATCCCATATGAAGCTTATCCCCTTCGTCGTCAGGTTTTTCAAAGTCCCCGCTATCTTTCAGAAGCCATGACTAAATTGAAGATAGTATTTTCCCAAAATCAGAAAGTTGAGCATCTTCGTAACCATCGTGGACTATCCCCATCCTAACACTGCCGACACCTTAATCGGGTCCACCGAAATCCCACTCTCCATTTACAACGTGACTTAGAAACTTCACCCCCCTCAACCAAAATCCATACTTATTTAACTTAGCATAAAGTTGATGGCCTCATGTTGTCTATAAAACAACTTGCAAATGTTGAGCGTGCTCGTCTACCATATAAGAATAAATAAGAATGTCGTAAATGAACACAATGAAAAATTGATTCAAATACTCTCTTAACAAACGGTTCATCAAGTCCATAGACATTTATATTTTATTGGTCAGGACGAAAGGCATAACCAAAAACTTTTATGATTCGTATCGCGTCAAGAATACCAATTTTAGAACATTTGGATCCCAAATCCTCAACTGGTGGTAACCTAATATCAAGTGAATCTTTAAGAAATACAATGTACCCCTTAATTGGTTGAACAAGTTATCAATACGGGGTAACAAATACTTATTATGTATGGTGACCTTGTTTAACTCTCAATAAACCACACAAAATCCTATTATTCCATCTTTTTTCTTTACGAATAGGATTGGAGCTCCCCACGATGAAGTACTCCTCCTAATAAAACCCTATATAAGAAATTATTGAATCTGATATCAAATCTCTCTCATCTCTAGTCGATTCATACGATAATATGCTCAGGTTATTGTCTTAGTTTCAGAAGCCAAGTCAATCATGAAGTTTATATATCTACTCGGCGGTGACCCAGAGTCTCTTGAAATACATTAGGATACTCGTTAATAACGGGATTGTAATCTAATAACACGGTGACTCCCACTGAGGTATCTTCCGTGATGTAATACAAATATGTCATCGACCCTCGCTTAGAATGTGACATCACAACCAAATACATCTAATGTCCTAGAGAGGCAAAAACTATTGACTTTTTGAAAAAATTCACACTAGCATGATATATAAAATACCAATCCATACCCTGAATTACATCATAAGTAGACATATCTAATATTAACAGATTGGTCGTAAAATGTAGTTGCCCAGTATCCACACTTATATCATGACACATTGCACGAATATGTGTACCCAAACTCAGCAGTTAATCATGTGCAACAAAGTTTTTGACACTAAACATAACATACCAGTTGACTAAGAGAAGGCTCTACTAATAAAATAATATGATTCAATATCATAAAACAATATACGTCCAAAGTGACCATGGATAAGAAACAAACCCTCTACTACCTGAACTGGAACTTGAGCATCTCTCAGAGCGAGAGGGTACGCACACCCATACTGTAATTGTGGCTTACCCTGTAGTTGAGCCAATCATGGATCTGGTATATCTATCACTATAATAACTAGGGGGATGGTAATTGACATTGTCCTTATGGAGTCTAATAACCCATGCTCACCTATTTGTCATTGGGCACCCTGATTAGCATTAAGGCACCTATTAGTTATATTCCCCACCTTACCACAAGAAAAATAAATAATGGGAAACTTCCAATGTTGACGTATACCGTACTGTTGGACATGTTGGCATTTACTCTTCTACTAGACATGTTATCCTCTAATCTTTTAGCCTTAGACCTATGGTCCTAAGGGTGATGATCATCATAATTATTGTGCCTCTTATGAGGATAATTTCCAAATTTTGGTCCCTTGGACTGATGGGCCCCTATGCATGAGAAGACTCTCTCTTACCACCTTCTCCTATCTTTTCAGATTGTCTATACATGTCCCCATTGGACCTATTCTCTTATTTCTCCTTCCATAACTCTCAGTGATCCTGACGATAAAGCAAAGCGACATTCACCACTTGTGTATAAGTGGTTGAGGTTTTATCCCAAACAATATGCTTAATCCTCCAAGTTAATCCATGGATTAAACTACCCATCCTTTTCACCTCACTATCCACCTCCTTGGATGAAAACAATGAGAAGGTGGTAAACTTTTGCTCATACTTTATAACCATGCGACTCCCCTGATTCAATCTAAAAAACTCTCTATTTTTCTTCCCCCTAGCTACTTGCATGAAGTACTTCGCATCAAATTTCCTTTAGAGCTCAGATATAGTCATACTACTAATTCCATCTGCGGTGGTGGTAAACTCCACCATTGTAGAGCCCCACCCACTAGCTTAAAGCTGGTAAGCAAAGTCCTCGCGTGCCCTATCCCAAGTGGATCATTACGATTGAGATGGCACTATAACCTATAGAGTTGGTTGCTAGGGTGGCTGAAGGTTATGTAGCATAAAGGACACTCCAGTTGTGACTGCCTAAGAAATCATGGTAGCCGTGTCAACTCATAGTGCCTGTTGATGTTGTTGCTTTTGCTCTTGCAAAGCATCATGGTTGGCAGCCCTGTTGGCAGTTGCTCGTCCTTTCCTATCACGTGTATTTTCCATCTTAAAGCAAACTAAAAATTTCTATTTGTTAAGGATTAGAAATATAGAATACAATGAATCCTAGTAATAGGGATCTATTATCAAATAATACAATGCGCATGTAATGGAATCTCATAGATCCTAAAACTTTAGATATTGGGTGCTCTAATACCAACTGCAACATCCCCTATTTTTCACATGCTAGGTGGCCAATCTAATACAATGAAGATATAGGAGTATAATTTAATTTATATCATTATCAGCATCAATCAGTATACGATTAAGTAAAATCACAACATAATAAATTAAATGGTTGAGATAAATATAAAACATCTCCAACATGAATCATAATACCAATAAGTCTCCTTAAATTGAATTAACTGATAGTCTCATCAAATGATTGGACTCAAAACCAAATTATAAATAACTCTAAAACCACAATGGCTCAATGCCAAATCTCTGAATAATGAATACATAAGTCTGACATGAATAACGGGAAAGCAAATAACATATTACGCTAAGAAATACAAATTTGGAAAGTTGAAGAAAGGAATGTCGTACTACTCAGCCCTTTTTCTTCTGCTTATGAATACCTTGAAAATATTTTAGATAACAAGTGGGTCAGAGCCAAAGATCTATAAGAAGTCACTTACTTTATCATGGCAGTAATAACATTTGACTTATTTACGTAATAATGTCAACCCATCGGCACTCTCATGCAAAAGATACATAACCGCTTAATATAAGTTAAATAACCTACTACGAGTGATTTATACCAAACTACAACTAATACGTATAAGTATCGAATCTAAGACTGCAAAGTAAGATATCACATAATATCCTTCAACTACACCAGAGTGCAATCATATCCACAGCTTAAGAGTACAACTTGTTACAGTCCCCACTTTTGTCACCCAAACAAAAAAATAGATGCAGTGTTCTAATAAACACAATAATGTGACATAATCCTCATATAACATACCCATCGTTGGACTAAGAAAAATATATAATTATCATAAACAACATGAAGGCTTCAACCTTCGAGGACATTCTCGTGTCTTTGTCGATAAATATGTAGGAGTGCCGCACCTAACAGATTCAGAACATGTGCAAAAAAAAGAATGGGGGGATCACTACACAGTCACACCATCGTGCAGACACATACCAAGACACTCGATGGATCAAGTCATCCATTTATCCCTTCATGAGATGGCGATCAACTGAATGTGGTACCAAAAAAGCGTACTCCACGCCGCCTGCTATATAAGCCAAGAGTGTGCTACACGGTCCCACAATCCATAACCCCCGTTGATAGATTCCACATGACCCAAATACGTACATATGGCGTGTTTACATCCAACATATAAATATACATAGTACTATATATATATATATATATATATATATATATATATATATATATATATATATATATATATATATATACATACTAGGGTATGCCTGTGCCTGAAGGCACGCTGAAAACTTTCAAGGTATATAATCTAAAAACAACAAAAATTTAGAAAGTACATAATCGCAAAACGGCGAAAATTCCCAATAAAGGCACACACTTAATTTTGAAAAGTTTAATGTCATGTATAATATAAATAAAAATTATTTTATATATTAGAAGTGTAGATTTTCAAAATATTGAATCATCTAAATTTAAGTTTTAAAATTTCTTTTTTACAATACAAATGTGTGAACAATTTTTTTTTAAAAAAGGGCAAAGTCCCCTTTGTTTATAGGACTATCCACCCTGTTTGAAAAATAAAAAATGAATCAAACAAAACAAATAATCCGTTTTGGACCTCGTATAAGCATATGATTTACACCAAGAGCATGGCACATGTGTCGACATTTAAATGTGGAGTTTCACGCCTAACTAAGAACATTTTTAATAATAGTCCATCTTGGACAATAATAATAGTCCATTTAGTTTTAATCGTTATAGAGTAGTTGAGAATTTTACACACGAAAAGAAAATCAACACATTTATTCGAAATTGACATTTTTAAAGACATATGTCAGAATTTTTTTTCGTGGATGTTTATAAAAAAACTTTCGTTATTTATTTTAAAAAATGGACGTTATTTTTATTCAAATAAAATTGACGTTATTTATATTAAACAAAAAAAATTGGACATCATTTTTTTAATAAAAACTCGGCAAATTAATCGTGTTATTAGGGATCGAGTTATTCACGTGACATTTATACAATGACACGATTAATTCATAATTTTACTCGCGTTATTCATGTCAAATAGTCTTTTAATGTAGTGTGAAAATTATGAGTCATGTCATTCTTGTCGTGTATTAAAATAAAAAAATGGTAATGTATTAAAGTCAAAGCATAGTTTCTTACAAAAAAAAATATTTTTTTAAAAAAGTTATGTTTTATAAAAATTTGAAAAAAAAAACGTTTTTTAAAAAAAGTATAGCTTATAGTCCTTATACTAAGTTTCGTCGAGTGTTTAGTAAAATCATGATGTAAATTTGTTTTTTTAATATAACTAATGTCAATTTTTGTTGAAATAAATAATGAAACAATTTTTTTCATGCACGCTCATTTCAATAAATAATTAGTATAAAGATCAAAATATATAGTCTACAAATTTTTTTATTCACGCTCATGTCAATAAAAAATTAATATAAAAATCAACATATATAATCTGACCCAACTTTTTTTTCTAGTTATGAATTTTGTTTACACATCACCTAAAGAACAAAGTGGAACTATTATAAATGCAAATTTTATAACTATTATAAATGCAAAGAAAGTGCAAAAATGAAAAGAATATTCCCGAGTCTCATTACCCTTTTTCTTACATTTCTGACTATTACAGTCTCCTTTTTCTTGTAAATTTTTTGAAATGTGAGTTATTTCTTTGATTTTGACGCTACCATCGTGAGATTTTCCTTTCTTTATCATGCATTTACACTCTCACATAAACATATATATACATAAGGGTATTAATTTCTTTCGTCTGATATGTGTCAGCCTTGGGCATGGCCACAATACTATTGAAATAATGATTTACCCATCTAAATTGTTAGTACAATTTTGGTCCCCATGCCTATATCTAACAACTACTCCCTACTACCAGATGTTCCATGCCTATAGCTGTTAGAAGATTTGATAGACAACAAATGGTTTTGGGGTCTTATATGTATGTCAACTAATTACCACCATTCTTTGCTCGAGTTTTGTTGAAAACTTTTTAGAAGCCTTTACAAAAGAACATGTTATTTTCTGTTAGGAGCTGTCCGAATTAGGAGTTGATTTTATTAAGTGTTTTGTAAAATTATTTAATGTTTTTAGAAATGTCTTTTATAAAATGTTTCGTCAGTAACATTCTTTGCTTTGCATTTGGTTAGAAACTTTTTAAAAACCTTTACAAAAGAACATGTCATTTTTTGTTAGGAGCGGTCCAAATTAGAAGTTGATAAAATTAAGTTTTTTTATTTGAAAATTCATTTTTCGTAAGCTGAAATTCCTATTAAATATTTATTTTTTTGCGTCAAAAATATTTTTATCAAGTGTTTTGTAATGTTTTTTATAAAATGTTTCGTTAGTTTTAAAATGTCATTCGGCCACATCCTTTACTGCATCGAGTGATTAAAACATCTGACAAAATCCATTATCAATTATTTGTAGATCTATCTTGATTCATTGGGCAAAATCAGTAGTAACATTGCCTTGGATTGTGTGACAACACTATTTGAAGATCTATGATTCATTTGAGTATTTTATATTTTTTTGATCCCTCCTATCTTTTGCCCCTAGACTACCTTCCATACTACAATACTTTTTTGTGGGGCTCGAGGCCAATAAATAATTACCCCCCATAATTTGTTAGGTAAAAACTCAACCTAATCCAAAATACTAAAAAATTATAATTATTACCCTCTAATAAATTACTTATATGGTACCTTAAAATAAGGAATATTAGAAATAAAAAATAGGTATTTGAAGATTGCTTGCACAAAAAAGTATAATTACTTAATAAAGTCTAGCCTAGAAATAACAATAATTTTACTACAATATTTTACAACAAAATACAGAAATTTGTAGAAAGCATATTCCTTCACAATCAAACTGTGAAAAAAAAAGAATACTGAAAATCTCAAATCACTCATTTCAATTGTGCCTATTCTAAGGAAAGGTTAAATTTTTAAATGTTGAACTATAATATTAGAAAAAAAAAACTATAAGTGATAAAATAGTTTAGAGAATTTCTTCATTTCTTAAAAACATTTTATATGGTTTGGAATAATTTTTATGTTTTGTTAAAAACACTAAATAAATAAAAACATTTTAACTTTGGGTAAAAAAACTAACTAAATAAATAAAAACTATACAACTTAACTATATTTTTTTGAAAAACCAAAAACTATTTTTTTGTTCTACATTCTTTTAGTTCGGTAACCTTTAAAGTGCAAAATTCTACAATCCTACGTTTTTTTCTCTTTGTCAGAGTATATAGTAATCATCATTGGACAGTACGACTTTATAATATACATTTATTTACATCATGTTTGGACAGTTGTAGTACACCTCGAGCCATGTTCAGACGTCTCTTTTATGCCTTGGTCAGTCCCATCTTATGGCCTAGATTAACATACATAAAAAAAACTCAACTCCTTCTGCTGCCTGCAAACCCATCCAACACAGTATGACGAATATAACCTGCAAACATTAAAAAAATAGTAAAGAACAAACTTATACCCATACATTAAAAAACAGCAAAGAATAGCTCAAACCCATAAAATGGAGAACAACTGCTTCTAAAGTGGAGAATAACTGCTTCTAAAAAAAAGAAAAAGCTCATACCCATTTGATACACACATAAATGTAAAGAAATTATGAGACAACAAACTTATTTAGGTTCGAGAAGGACAAAAAAATGGAGAAACACTGCTTCTAAAGTGGGTTGAGTAATCAGCACATCTGTGGTAAAAAATAAAAAATAAAAATAAGAAACATACCAGTCAATGAAATCTGCAGCCCACAGATTTAAATCTCAGTAGATCTTAAAGAGCTAAGAATAACCAACACATCTGAGTTCAAAAAAATAGAGAAGCTTGAATACCACATTTGGCAGAACACATTACAACAAAACGGCATGGCCAAATCTGATTTAAAACTCTACAAACCTGTACATCATCAGGTTTCGATCAGATGGAGAGAAGATAGGGAAAGATTATGGTTTAAACAAATTTCGTATCACAGACACAGAGATGTGGAAAAAAACATGTCAGCCCAAAAGTTTTTTTTAAAATAAAAAAGAAAAGCTTATTAGGTTTTTAAACCTGAATATTTTAAAAAACATACAGATATATGTTAACTCTAATGTTATACAGATATATGGGAACTAAAAATATTATATGTTTAACTCTAAACATTTTTAAACCACGAACAAACCTGAATAGTTTTAAACATTTTTAAACAATCTAAAGTTCATACAGATATATGTTAACTTTAAACATTTATAAACCACAAACAAACCTAAATAGTTTTTCAAATCAGATGGAGAGAAGGTATACATCAATAGGTTTTGATCTACAAAAATAAACATGTTTACCTCTAAAGTCGGTCAAAGATTCTTCCATGCCTCTAAAGTCGGTCAAAGCTTCTTCCACAAACAATCGTGAACAACATTACACAGATATATGGAAATCTAAAAAAATAGAGACAAAAAAATTCAAGATCTGGAAATTTTAGATCTCAAAACACGACTCCGAATTAAAATAAGCAAAAACATCATCTATAAAAATGGAAACCAAAGAATACCATATATGCCACAAGTACTCTAGAGTTTACAGGACCTGGGCATCCAATCTTGGTTGAGATTACTTGTCGGTGCTAGCTCCGGCGTATTGCATCAGGCTTCTTACACATTGAAAGGGGGCGGAGGTGAAAGGGGGCGGACCTGGGCGTATTCTGTTTTAGTTCCAGTGTATTCCATTTTAGATCGACCGGTTGTGGATCTCAATTTGGAGAGCTGTGAGGAAGGCGGAGGTGAAAGGGGGCGGACAGTTGTGGAGGGAGCTCGGAGGGTTAGGGAGGCCGAGGTGGACAGGGGGAGGAATGGTGAGGATCTCAAAGAGAGAGAGCGAGAGATTTGGTTACAAAAATACAAAATATTGAGTGTCTCGAGCCTTGCGCTCTCTTCTGAAATAGTTTACCTCGGGCCTAGCACGTTGCAAGGGGTAAATGACTCATCTAACCAAAGAGTCTTCCCAATATCAAAGAAAAGAGGCAGTGAAGAAAAAATTGATGAAGTCATTTTGACCATACTATCCCCAATTTTAAATTAAAGTGTAAATTTGGTAGGTAAAAAAAGAGAAAGAAATCAAAGAATTGAGGGGTAAAATAGAAAATGCAAAAAAAATTCAAATAGATGACATCATCGTTGAAGCTTATAACATACATAAGTTTCCTACTTTATTATATAGATATATATATAAAATAAAGGAGGAGGGCCTTTTTTGTCTTCCCTAACTAATGGTTGGGATCAAAAGTTGGTGATTTTGGTCTTAACTAACTGGCGGCTGAGATTAAATCTTGAGAGCGTGTATTCTATGATTGAAAATGATGCTAAAGAGACAATATGGGACAAGTGTAAAATCTAAGGGTATATAATTTTCCAAGTGTAAAATCTAATGGTTGGGATTGAATATTAAGAGTATGTATCCGATGGTAAAACAAAGAGACAGATGGGCCCGCAAATTTGCAAATTTAAATCCTTCCCACCCCATTAGCTGGATCTTGAGCCTCTCAATACCTCATGGCTATCAATCTAACCCACCTCACTAGATGGTTTAGGACAATCCGCTTGAGATTTAATGTTGTTGCCTTTCTCTCTCAAACACACTTCTGTCTCCCCGCACTTCTTCTCCGACCATGAAAGAGAAGGAAGAGACGTATGGAAATGTAAAGCATTGGATACTTTGAGATTTTAAATCATCACCGTTGGATACTTTGAGATTTTAAACCTTCACAGGTACGAGACCTCATGGGTTTTTTCTTTATTTAGGCATCAAGGTTTCTTGGTATCCAATACTTTGCAAGGTTTATTTGAGAAAGGGGTTTCTAGGTTTCCTTTCTGAGAATGGGTTTTATTTGAGAAAGGGTTTTCTGAGAATGGGTTTTCGATATGGTTTACCATAGTATTTCATTTTTTTTATTTATTTATACTTTTAGTAATTTTTATTATATGTTTCTTTTTTTTTTAGTCTTGAAGACAAGATGGAACGAAGCTCCATGCTCTTTGCATCTCTAAAAAGGTGCAAGCTCTTGGTGAAGAGAGAGAATAAGGGTAATCTTTAAGAGATCAAGAAGTCCCATTTCCATTTCCATGGTGGCATAGAACGGTTCTCAGAGAGCTCAATTTTCTTAATCGATTTTGAGATTTGGTGGTTTTTTTGGTTTAATTTAGTTTTCTGATTTGCTGAATTAAATGCTTTTTTTTGGTTTGATTTGAATCATTTTTTTTGCCGACATTCTTGGTACATTTTATCTATTGTGATTAAAAAATCACACCAAAGAGTTTTATGGAGAACTCAAAAAATAAAATCATAAATTAATTTTAAGTCTACTGCTCAAAATTAAATTATTACCTCATGTGATTATCGCAAATATGAACCTCATGCGTGAATTCCAAATAAATACTGCACAATAAAAATGAACAATATTACCTCAATTGTTTATAAATTCGTCGTAGACGATTCTTTGGTTGAGTCGCGGACTAGGTCTCTCTCTTTAAGACGTTTCGCGGCTCTACCATCTTTGTACAGGTAGTCTACAGTCACGTCATCCCCAGGATAAAACAAGCCCAGAATCACCTCTGTATCATATAACCATGCACCGTAGTTATATGTCTTCTAACACCCATTCCAAATTAATTGCTCAATATCCAAAATTTCAGTTTGGGGGAACAAACTGTTCTAAAAAAAATTTAGGGGAATAAATATTTTCGTGAAGAAAATATTTTCAGTCTTAGAGGGAGAGAAGGAGTGATTTTTCTTCTCTTTAATTTTCTCTTTCAAAAATTCTGCAGTCCCTCCTCATTTGATTCCATTTTTTCTTTTCTTTTCAAAGAACCAAAATCAAATTCTAAAACTCTCTCAAGCTCATTTGTTTTGGCCGGATGGAGAGAATTCTTTTTAGAAGGTTGAAAGAGGTTAGAGAATAGTGGGGTTAGTGGGTGATTTTTTCTTTAGACGAAATTTAAGGAAAAGTGGGTTAGTGGGTCTCCCACTTGTGTATTTAAAATACATTTATACAACAATCCCCCACTTGGATTTTAAAAACACAATCGTCGGTAACAATCCCCCTCTTGAAAATTTTGAAAATTATTGAGCAATAATTATTAATAGAATTGTGCATAAGCAAATGTGTCTTTCGACTTGAACCTTTACGTAGTAAAGATGATTCAGATTATACTAGAGTAACTCGTAGTTTTGAACTCTATCTCTAACAACATCTCACACACAACCCTACTTGGGTGTAGTCCTCAAGCCATCACGTTACGGCCATGTGCTTCTATCCCAGTATGTGAACGCTCTAGGGAATTTACCCAAAATTACCATAGAAAGCGGCCATACTTCCACATCCACATAGGTGAGTCTATCAAGGATACTCCTGTAGCTAGGTACCCCACTCAAAATAGAGCTATAGATCTTCATTAAGAGTTATAATTAACTCAACCTTAACATGCTTCAGGATATCATGCTCCATAGGGATGGACTCGGAGTAAAACCCCGTATATAATTATTAGCATGATTCAACCCATACCACCGTGACTTGTTATTACCCTTTGAACCTATTTCTTGGAATCTCCAGTCTATAGGTTGGGTTACCACCACAAATGATTCAATATCAACGGGCTTTAGTCCAATCCCTTTCTAGGTGTTAAAACACCTTCTCCCGCACTAGTCCTTTCGTCAAAGGATAGGTCAAGTTCTATTCTCATCAGTCCTATCATAATCCACACTCATAACTCATTAGTTTTTAAACTCTCAAACTATGTTGTGCTTACTGATAAGCACCCAAAACTGTACATTTTATACCCCGAATAGATGTACTTTAGTTGCTAATTCTCGACAATATGGGTCTTATGTGCTTAAATGTTTATTTTGTAGGCCGAATGCACGTTGCGGTGTTCAAATGCACATTTCAAGACATTCTTGTGCAATTTGGAGCTAAATACCCTTATCCCGTAACCTAGCCTACCCAAACCTAGCCTAAACTGTCCCAAACCGTGTTTGTGTTGAGTTTGTGCCATTTTATCAATTTTTAGATTTTTAGTTTGTGTCATTTTATTATTTTTTAGATTTTTAGTTTGAGTCATTTTTATTTTTAGGATTGATTTTAAATTTATTTAGTATTTTCTACATTTTGTTTTCTATTTTATTTTATTAGTATAATTTTATTTTATTTTGATTTTTCTTAGTTTTTAGTTTATTAGGATTAGTTTTAGGAGTTTATTTTTAGTTTATTATATTTTATATTTTTTTAGGACTTTAATTTTCAATTAGATTCTAAGTTTTTATTTCTTTTGTTTTATTTTAGCATTTATATAAGCTTAGGATTTTATTTTATTTTTATTTTTATTGTTTTTAGTTTGTTTTATTTTTTATTTAGATTTTATTTTTTAGTTTTAATTTTTTATTTGAGTCGTTATTTTATTTTTAGAATAGGAATTTAATTTTTAGATTTTTAGTTTTTATAGTTTTTATTAGTTAGATTTTATTTTTATTCTTATTATTTTTGGGTACAAATTTAACACACACACAAACATCCTACACCACACACACCTAAACTAACACCCTCAGCCCCACCATACACCCTACACCTCACACACACACTAACTCCCCACACTCCATCTTCTTACTTTCCTCCAACCACCAACTTCTCTCTCCTCTCTCCACAGCCCTCCATTACCAAACTTCAACCTCACACTTTTCTCTCTCTCATTAACCCTCCATAACCCATCACCACCACAAAACAATAAATCGACCATAGCCCCGACGGTCTCTCTCTCTCAACCCTGCGCCGATCTCAACCTCCGGGTAAACCCGTGAATCCCCGGGAAGCTCCTCCGACCATCTCCGATCGGAGCTGCCACTTACCCCCTACCCGAGCTCCCCCTGACGGGACCTCCAAACCAGCAGAGACCATCTCCGGCCGAAGCCCCTCCAGCCCCGACCTCCGTCGTCGGCGACATCCTCACCTCCTCTTCCAATCTACAACCAACTCGGAGCCCCGTTCTCCGCCAACCTGAACCCGCCTCTACTACTCTACCCCGATCCATCTTCCAAACCCATTACCCATTTCCAACCCAAGGTCCAAAACCCACTACCCATACCTAAACCCATGTCACCCACTTCCGAAATCCTCTTCCTCAAGCCACGATTTCTCTTAGCTGCTAAAATAAAAACCCATGTGACTTAAACCACTTAAACCATTTTACCAATTTTACCCCCAACTCTTATTACCTCACCCAAATTGAAGATGAAGACCCCATATCATGTGGAAAAAAGAGCTTAGAGATAGGAATTTGTAGAGAGAGAAAATACCATTTTAGTGTAGTTTTAGATTAGAATTTTTATTTTATTATTTTTAGATAGTGAGGAGGAAATAAATTGTTGTGAGGATTAAATTGAGTGGATTCTTGATGTAATTGTGTTTGAATCATTCAAATTAAGGGATGTGAATTTCAACTCAAGGAATAGAAGTTCAATTTCACTTCAAGAGATTGGGGTTTGATTGTTTTCTTCTCTTCTCATTTATTTTATGCCTATTGAATATTTGTTTATTATGTTTGATACCATGTTAGGCTAAATCCCCATTCAAGGGGTGGGGTAAAACCCTTATTTGATGTTATTTTATTTTAATTAGATTAATTACTTGAAAAATCCATTTGAATGTTAATTTTGATCCCTCACCCTTAGATTTACGCCTCGAGAGAGGGTAAATGATTTTCGAGAGAAAATAGAAATTCTAGTGATAATACCCATTTTAGATTCGAACTAGAGATATGGGTTTCTTAAGTGGGGTATTATCACTTGAATTTCAACTCTAAATTTATTTTATAAGATTGACATAAATTCTAATTGATCGATCCTAGCGGGTGATTAATTAAAAGGAGTGTGGATATATTTTTCTAGAGTTTTGGGGTGTTAAAATTTACTTTCTAAAAGAGTACTATTAAAATTACACTTACAACGATTGATTTTTAGTTTTGATATTAATTTGGGAGAATTCAAATAATTAAATTAATTAATTAGAGTAACTAAAATTTGTGGTGTAATCCCATTCCTTGATTGTTCTCACAATTATTTACCTCACTTATCTCTTATTTTTAGTTTAGACTTTAATTTTCATTTTTGTTACTTTCTAGTTAGTTATTATCATATCACATTTAGTTTAATTTAGTTTAGACCTCACCTCACCCTATTGGTTTAATATTGAAAAAGCAAAAAAAAAATTAGAAAAGTGAAAAAGCACAAAAAGAAAATAAAAAGTGAATTACAATTGAATTTGTCTCTAGCTTACTCCCTAGGAAGTGGATTGATACCCTTACTTACCTCTACACTTGAGTTTATTATTATTTGTAGGTATTTTAGGATTTTTGACTAACTTGGCTTTCATCAACAAAAAATTTATTTATCACTTACGACATATTTTTCGTTCTTTCCGTCATGATAACGGTTCTAAAATTTTATAATAGCCATGGTTCTATTGTTGTGGATAAAATGACTGTGTCAATCTCTACCATAAATGGTATCTTATAATAGGTCTTTTAACCTTTCATTTACTCACTAGCCATAGCTAATGGTATCAACATATACTCCATCATTAATTATACCAATAATTAATATTTATGGGAGTTCCAAAAAATAACAACATAATATACGTTAAACACATATCCATTATTGATTCATAATCAATTATAGGTTTGTGGTTTTTATCAAAACACATAACCTTTCTTAATAGCATAAGAATGCACTTTTTAATTATAAACCTTCATAGTACTCCTACAAAAAAAATATTCCAAGTCAACTGTATTTAGTAGCTCAATTGAGACTACTTAAGATGTTCACATATTCATATTTTTTTATCACTATATATAGTGTTCTTATACTTGGATCATGTGGAGTACAAGATGGTTCATAATAAGCATATATCTAATAAATAGATATTCTTGTATTTCAATGTACTCGATCAATTAATTGATCCATATAGCTTTGCAATATTAACAAGTACTATTCTTGTTTCATTGAAAATCTTTATGCTAACACTTTGACTTAGCATGAATTTGGTTTTCTAGGCAACAAAATACTATAACCAAATATTAGCTAATCATTCTTGCATAATAAATAAGAGTGCATTGATATTTCAACATGTTTACTGATAAACACGATTCATATTATTCTCAATTCATTCTCATTTGATGATTTATAAAAATATCATGCCATTTATTGGTACCTTCCATATTAATTTTCCAACTTCAAGTTGGTCCATGTAAGTTGCCTTACATCGGTCACTATCCAAAAAACAATATTATATATATTTAGTTTTTAACTCAACATCATATATAATATCAGTGGCAATCAAATTAAATGAAGCTATTTCATTTTCATGAGAATAATTTAACATGCATCATGTATAACTAAGTTATATCGATGAATTTCGGCTATTAAGCAAAGCTCATATTCATAAATGATAATGGTCTCAATATTCCTTCAAATGATGTGTATACACCTCTTTATCTTAAAGTTATAAGATAAGTCAATTATAAACTAATTTATAGTTTATTTAAAGGAATTCAATCAATCATTTATGACATGACTTCTCTAAGGATTTTTTGAATTCTTTTTCAATAACATAAGCAAGCTTTTATTTATTCAAAAAATTAAGAGTTCTCTTGAACACCAAAGTTTCAGATTCTATTAAATGTTCTCTAATTATAGTTGAGAGATACTCGATTGAGTGCCCACACTATTCTCTAGGTATAGTATTGAGAAGCAACATATAATGTGCCCCCACTATATCTTCAATTCATAAAATGAAATCTAAACTTGTGAGTTTCAATATTAAATAAGAATTAATCTTATTTCTTAAATAAATACATGCTTAATGTCATCATGTATAGCCGAATAAAAAAATAAATGTTCATTTATTTTAGTCATAAATTCAGATTTTCATGTGTCTGAAAGTCACATATAGATTATACAATCCATTTCATAAAAAAATATAATATACAATTTTTCACAATGTATAAAATAATACTGCGTATTAGAGTTTAAACCTCTATTCCAAATCAAAGCATACGGTTAAAATAATTTTATCCAACTAAATTATTTCTACATGCGTATGAAGCACACCAAATTTAGTCCAACATTGAAGAATACAATTTTATTCTATACATTTTCCAACTCATATAAATGAATAAATACAAAGAATTATTCATATAAAATTCGAGTGGTTGCGCTTCAAACTCAAATATTGCATAAGTTCTTATACAATTTCTTTGAAATTCATCTTCCATAAATTTGAGTCCAAATTTTTCTAAGTACTTCATAAATCCTTGAAAAAGAAATTTATAAAGACTTCAAAATATTTTGAATCTGTTGGGAACACGACATGATACATTTTTCTAAGAAAATGTTGTCCAAAATCTTTGTTCAAACCGAAAAACTTCAAGTTTGAAATTTCATCACGACCAAATTGCTAATTGAAAATTTATAAAATTTTCCAGAATTCATCCTTTATGAGTCTAGTCTTATCCAAAATTGGAATCACTCAAAAAGATTAAGTACAAGTGAAGATAAACTTGTTTTACTACAAGCTATCCAAAAAATTCAGCATTGCGCATCCCATTTGTAAAAATCATCATAAAAGATATACAACTCTTTTTTCAGAAATTTCGAAGCCCAAAATTTATAATCTCAACATACTATATGCATGCCAAAATTCATGAAATTTCAGTCTATATATCATCAAAAAACTGAGATGATATTCCAACAAAATTCATAACAAAAATTTTAGATTTTTTTTCCCATCATCGATCACTTTAGTGTGGTTGAAAAATATCAACTACACTTTCACATAAACACTTCAAAAAATATTTGAACAAATTTTATTTTTTTTATAGTAAACATAGCGCAAGGCGCAAATGTTTATAACTTACCCTTCGAATCCATATAACAAATGTTCACATATGTTTTCATATAACAAATTTTCATTTGTTTTCAAATATCAAAATTTTAATTTGATTCCATATAACAAATTTTCATTTGTTTTCTTAACCACAAGTGGCTCAAAATGAATTGTACAAAAATAATATACAATTCCATTTCCAACAATAACATCTTAAGTGAAATAATATTTCACATTCATAACTAAAAAATAGGATTGACCAATTTAAAAGTTTTCCATGAAGGGGTTCATTTTTGTTCTAATTCTAATTTCTCACGAAATTATTGATCGATTCTGAATTGACCAAAAATACTGAAATTTATATTTCTACTTCACAAAATATGAAATTTAGGAAGTTCGGGGGCTAAACAGTAATTTCTAGAAGTAAAAGTTCAAAATTATAATTTCTAGACATAGAAACTAAGTTGGCCTTTTTTTCATTTTGACATCATAAAAATAATCATATGTATGACCATAAGATTTATTTTCCGGTCTCCATGGTAGACCTGATACGTCTTAAAATTGTTTGTACACTTTATCTATTGTGATTAAAAAATCACACCAAAGAGTTTTATGGAGAACTCAAAAAATAAAATCATAAATTAATTTTAAGTCTACTGCTCAAAATTAAATTATTACCTCATGTGATTATCGCAAATATGAACCTCATGCGTGAATTCCAAATAAATACTGCACAATAAAAATAAACAATATTACCTCAATTGTTTATAAATTCGTCGTAGACGATTCTTGGGTTGAGTCGGGGACTAGGTCTCTCTCTGTAAGACGTTTCGCTGCTCTACCATCTTTGTACAGGTAGTCTACAGTCACGTCATCCCCAGGATAAAACAAGCCCAGAATCACCTCTGTATCATATAACCATGAACCGTAGTTATATGTCTTCTAACACCCATTCCAAATTAATTTCTCAATATCCGAAATTTCAGTTTGGGGGAACAAACTGTTCTAAAAAAAATTTAGGGGAATAAATATTTTCGTGAAGAAAATATTTTCAGTCTTAGAGGGAGAGAAGGAGTGATTTTTCTTCTCTTTAATTTTCTCTTTCAAAAATTCTGCAGTCCCTCCTCATTTGATTCCATTTTTTCTTTTCTTTTCAAAGAACCAAACTCAAATTCTAAAACTCTCTCAAGCTCATTTATTTTGGCCGGATGGAGAGAATTCTTTTTAGAAGGTTGAAAGAGGTTAGAGAATAGTGGGGTTAGTGGGTGATTTTTTCTTTAGCCGAAATTTAAGGAAACGTGGGTTAGTTGGTCTCCCACTCGTGTATTTAAAATACATTTATAGAACAGACATGAATCGTGTTGATGGTTTTGGTGACTTTTGAATTTTGATTTTGTCCAAAAACGTGTGACACCCCGACTAATTAAATACCGGGTAGCTACTCCTTTAATAAATCAATACAAAATGTCAAGTTGGTTCAGTTAATAGCATCACTGTCGAAAACATTTTAAAGATTACTAACCACCTAGTATTTAAAAAGTAAGTTGCCAAATTTTAAATTAAGTCTGATTAACATGCAAAAGAAGAATAATGGAAGAACAACAAAATCCATTCACCATAACGAAGTAATGAAATAACCAACAATTAATAAATAAAAATCCGGAGGAAAACTCCTCACAACAATCCCACAACTGAAAATAATATGACAAGTCTGAATCCTGAATTAATTACATGCCAGAAGTCTGAATAACTGAAATAAATGAAATGTCTCTAAAAGAAATGGGCGACATGCCCTACAACTGATAAATGCTGAATATAGAGTCAAGATAGATGAAGCGTCTACAAGCAAAGTCCTGTAACTTCCACAAACAGCTACAGCTCGTCACCTGAATGAGGATCCTAAGCATGGTGTCCTTGTGGCTGGGCACCTAAAATGGTTTTTACAAAAATAGATTTGAAAGCAAATGGGTCAGAGCCCAAAAGTGGAAATCATTTTAAAAACAGCAAGTGTTTTAATAACATTAAAACATTAAATGCAAAATACATGTTAGGACGTGCACTCACATGAAATTCTCACCTCTCGACTACATGTGCACTCCTAACGTACCGTACCCATCTAAATAACATACATATCTAACCAAACCGTAATAAGTTCTACCCCTTACTACTCGATTCCCATATTACATTCTAGCGTTATCAATTAAATAGAGAGTTTTACTTAAACTCAGATTCTCAATTAGTAATACAATTCACTATCGGTTAACCCGTTATGTTTTCTCAAAACATTACCATAATTATATTCATAATACCAACATGAAAGTTCCCATTAATTAAGTGTATATTATTCACATCATAAATATACAATACAAGCACCCCGAGACTAAGCTGCGGTGCACACATACTCTGCTATCCATCCCGGTACATCACGTACATAAGGATCACGCATTCCGAATCTCTCAGGAATCGTTCTCAGATAACAACATCACAAACAAATGGAGGCGAACACAGTCACATCACATGGGTCACGCACATACCTGCTCTCCCACGATCAGCAGACTTATTAACATCCCAATAAGTCCTTCTCTGACCTATGTTCATCGAGGTACCAGTCTAAATCCGGGCAACACAAGGATTAGAGGGCCCTAAGCGAACGTAAACCTCCCGTGATAGCAAGTATGGTAGGTATGTCATACACATAAAATCAATCCATATACTAAGTATACACACATCTTAGTAATCACCATAATTTATTTAGTACACTCCTCATTCTCGTACCGACATATATTTCTACACAATTTATATGTTCCCGGTTAAGATAATGATTTAGGTCGTCAATAATTCTCGCATCGTAATAGACACTCACGTCCTAATTCATAATTTCCCTTAGGTTCAAATTACACTTCTAGGTTTTACTCCTCATTATATCCCAAATATCCCAAATATATCAATTAATCCACAAGGAAGTGTTATCTCTACATATAAACAAGGTTACGGGACACTCGGGATCAAAACAGGCTAAAAAGCCTAAACTGTCAGCTCGTTAGAAGTCTCGTTCGAACGAGGCTGTTCGAACGAGAGTTCGTTCGAACAAAGTGGGATTTCTAACGAGATCTCGTTCGAACGAAGTCATTGAACGAACATCACCCTCATTAAAAGTCAAAGGTCAACTCATTAGAAGCTCGTTCGAACGAGCTCGTTCGAACGACCTGGGCAGGTCTTCTAACGAGTGGCCAGATTCGAGCCTAGATTTTCCTTAACTCGTTTTTCCAACTTTCTTCACCTCTAATCTCCTCTAAACATCAAACCAACAATTGTTCATGGGTTCTAATCATTCCTAAACATACTTAGATCATATATTAACGTTTATATAGGGCCAATACTTCCTAAACATCATTGAATCATCAAATCCCTTCATTTATCCCCAAATCATATGAACATGAACCCTAAAATTTTAAAATCACCAATGGGTATAATTAAATCCGTTTTTGTTATGAGCAAGGTGTATTTCCATCAGAATAACCCTCCTAACACAATTCTACATGCAATACTTTCATCACAATATAAGGTTCTAATTCCAATTAATGGGTTTTTATCAAACTCCCAAGAACAATACAAATTCTGTCAATTTCCTACGCATGGAAGCAACATTCTTTGTAATAAATGAAATTAAACCACTTGCCTTATGTGTATCTCTGATTTTGATGACGAATTGATGAATGGTTCTCTCTCTCTCTGCAGAATTCTCCTCTCCTCTCTCTGTACAAGCCTTCTTCTCCAAAGTGACAATGGTGGCTAGGGTTTGCCTTAGGAACTCTTTTGGAACAATTTCTAATAACCCCCGTAGCCTATTTTGTTATTAGTGGGTAAAGTCCAAATCAGATATTAATTCCTAATTTTCGTGGGTTTTAATTCCCAAAAATCCAAAATTACCAAACTACCCTTATATGTTGCCGACATGGCCTAAAAATGCCCCGGGACCCAAACTAAAGCCCCGGTTAGTGTTTTATGACTATTTCGACCCTTCCGGACACGTTGGCGCACTCAAAATGACCATACGGTTAATAGGAATAAAATTCACTTTTTAATTAAAATAAATAAATTCCTGACGCGACTCTCACATGCGTCTCAACAATATTTCCAAATTGTCGTATTTCAATCTCACGACAAGTTTCATAGTTCAATATTCATATATAGTCATATATACACATTAATATTAAATACCAGCTCGCATCATGCTAGTATTTTTATCCGGATTAATTTACAATTAATACTCATTTAATTCAATTAATCTCATAAATAAATATCACAAAAATACGGGGTATTACATACTTTACTTCCCCCCTAATAACAGAATTTCGTCCTGAAATTCGGAACTAGAAAGTACCTGGTAAGAACAACTCTGGATAACATTCGCACATCTCATCCTCGCTCTTCCATGTGGACTCCTTGACATTATGATGTCGCCACTGGACACGTACTAACGGAACTATCTTTGACCGCAGTTTCTGCTCACTTCGGTCCAAAATAGCAATCGGCCCCTCCTCGTAGGAGCTATCAGGCTGGAGATCTATGTCCTCCAAAGCAATGTGAGAATGAGCCAAATTGTCTCTAAGATATTTCCTTAGCGAGGAAAATCTGAAACACATCGTGAATCCGATGTAAATTCTCCGGTAATCCAAGCCTATACGCAACCGATCCAATCCGCTCAATAATAGGAAATGGTCCCACATATCTCGGTGCCAACTTCCCTTTCTTCCATAAATGCATAATCCCCTTCATAGGAGATACTCTGAGCAAAACCTGGTCCCCCACTTGGAACTCCCTAAAGAACCTCTTCGCATCAGCATAGCTCTTCTGCCGTTCCTGAGCTACCCGAATGCGACTCCAAATCAATTCTATCCTCGCCGAAGTATCCTGAATCACTTCCGGCCCAAGTAGTTTGTTGTCCCCCACCTCCAACCAACATGCTGGGGAATGACAAGGTCTACCGTACAACGCCTCAAATGGAGCCATGCCAATGGTGAACTGGTAGGAGTTGTTGTAAGCAAACTCCACCAGTGGAAGATACTGCTCCCATCCACCCCCAAAATCAATGATTCTCATACGTAGCATGTCCTCCAACATCTGGTTTGTACGCTCAGTTTTCCCGTCGGTATGCGGGTGGTACGCCGTACTCAGCCGCAATTCCGTGCCCATGGCCTCCTGAAAACTCTCCCAAAACCGTGAAACAAATATCTTGTCTCGGTCAGACATGATATTTAGGGGCACACCGTGAAGTCTCGCTATCTCTGAAATAAAGAGCTGGGCATACTGTCCTGTAGTGTAGTCCGTCCTTATGGGTAGAAAATGAGCGACTTTGGTCAACCTGTCCATAATTACCCAAATGGAGTCGTGACCCCTCTGTGACGTAGGCAACCCCGTGATAAAGTCCATGGATATGCTCTCCCACATCCACATCGGGACCTCCAATGGCTGTAGAAGTCCTGCCGGTCTCTGATGATCCACTTTTACTAGCTAACAAGTGGCGCATTTAGAAACAAACACGATAATATCTCTCTTCATCCCGCTCCACCAATACTGTCGTCTCATGTCTTGGTACATTTTGTCCCCACCGAGATGTACCGCGAACCGTGAGCCGTGCGACTCTGCCATCACCTCGTGTCTCAATTCCTCCCCTTCCAGAACTACCAATCTCCCATTGAAGCGTAATCCCCCGTCTGAGCTAACGGAATAGGACTCGGCTCCCTCTGCTAATAATCAAACTATCTGGTCCTGACAGAACGAGTCATTTGCATGTGCCCTTACTACCTTCGTGACAATCTGCGGTGTAACGGTCATCACAGACATGAACGATCGGGCCACTGCATCCTGGTGTCCCAACTCCTTCCATTTGGCCTTCCACACCCCTGCCACCTCATATACTGGCCTACGGCTCAACGCGTCTGCTACCACGTTAGCCTTCCCCGGGTGATACTGGATATCAAACTGAAAGTCCTTTACAAACTCAAGCCACCGACGCTGTCGCATATTCAACTCCTTCTGCGTGAATAGGTATTGTAGGGACTTGTGGTCCGTGAACAATCGGAACTTCCCCCCCAAAAGATAATGTCTCCATATCCGAAGCGCAAATACAAATGCCGCCAACTCGAAGTCATGAGTGGGGTAATTCTTCTCATGAGGCTTTAGCTTACGGGAAGCATAAGCTATGGCCTGACTCTCCTGCTGCAATACACCTCCAAGTCCTTGTAAGTACGCATCGGTGTAGACTAGATACTCAACTCCCGATCTCGACAATGCTAACACAGGTGCTGTGGTCAACTTATCCTTCAACTCATCGAATGCCAACTGACAGGCATCACTCCAGATGAATGGCACACCCTTACGAGTCAGATGTGTCAAAGGACCCGCTATCTTCGAAAATCCCCGAATGAACCTCCTGTAGTATCCTGCTAGTCCTAAGAAACTACGGATCTCCATCGGTGTCGTGGGCTGTCCCCACTCCCTCACCGCGGATACCTTCCCCGGATCAATAGATATCCCTCGGTCGGAAATAATATGTCCCAAAAACTGGACCTCCTTCAGCCAAAACCCGCACTTCTCATATTTTGCATACAGCTCGTTCTGACGTAGCGTCTATAAAACTTGCCTCAAATGCTCGGCGTGTTCCTCCTCTGTCTGGGAGTAAACTAGAATATCATCAATGAAGACAATGACAAACTGATCTAGGAAATCTCTGAACACCCTATTCATCAAGTCCATAAACACGGCTGGAGCATTGGTCAAACCAAAAGGCATAACCCGAAACTCGTAAGAACCATATCTCGATAAGAACGCAGTCTTCGAGATGTCCTCCTCCCTGATACGCAACTGATGGTATCCCAATCTCAAATCAATCTTCGAGAAGAAAGAATCTCCTCTCAACTGGTCGAATAAGTCATCGATTCGAGGCAACGGATACTTATTCCGTATCGTTACTTTGTTCAACTCCCGGTAGTCCACACACAATCTCAGTGAACCATCTCTCTTCTTCACGAACAACACAGGGGCACCCCACGGTGAAGTACTCCTCTGTATAAACCCCTGACCCAATAACTGCTCAATCTGATCTCGTAGCTCTCGCATCTCTTCCGGAGCCATGCGGTACGATGCGTGTGCTATAGGTCTCGTATCTGGTAATAAGTCTATGACAAAGTCTATCTCTCGACTGGGGGGTAGGCCTGGTAACTCCTGAAACACATCGGAATACTCCCTGACAACTGGGATCGAATATAAAGGAATCACAATCTCCTTAGAGGTATCCTCCTCTATGTAATACAAATGAGCGGTCGAGACTCCCTCTGGGCGAGGCATCGCCACTACAAACATCTCTTTCCCCGGAATGGCAAAAACAATGCTCCCACCGAAGCAATCAATCATGGCTCTATAATCTGCGAGCCAATCCATACCGATAATCACATCGTGCACATGCATATCTAATACCAACATGTCTGTAGGTAATACCAAACAACCAATCTCTACCCCCACTCCCCGGCATATAAAGAAAATAAGTGACCCACTCCCCAATGGTGAGTCTACACACGTCACTGTGCTCTCTGCTGTGGCTAACAACCCTAAGGATTTAGCAAAATGTGTCGCTATAAAATAATGCGTTGCCCCCGTATCAAACAAAACCCGACCCATAGTACCATGGATAGGAAACATACCCTCAATCGCGGGTGGTGCCTGTGGAGCTGCTGCCTGGTGGACGTTATAGACACGTCCATACTGTAACTGCCCCTGCTGCACAGGAACTGCTGGAATGACTGGTAGTGCTGGCACCTGGGCTGGAGCTGGGAGGGCAGGTGGAAAAAGTGGCCTATGTGGCTCATGTCGAGCACCCTGCTGCTGCTGCGGGGCCCTGCCCCTATCAGGATAGTCCTGGCATTTATGTCCAGTCTTGCCACAAACGAAACACTTCCCCGGGAAGTTCCCCCCTCTCTGTCCCTGCTGCCCCCGGCCCTGGTGGCTGTTACCGTTCCTCCACTGGCCCTGCTGAAACTGCTGTTGACCATTCTGACCCTGCTGGTTCTGATGGCCGTTCAGACCCTGATGGCCTTGCCGGAAACCTCCCTGTCCGTGCCTGGAATTTCCAAATCTGAACCTCTTATGATCCCCCTGCTGGGAACCCTGGTCGCCCTGTCTCTGCCCCTGAATAGATTGTGCCCCACTGGCACCATTCCCTCCATTCCTGCCCTGATGGCTGGACTCTCCAGATCGCTTGCCCTCAGCCATGTTAAAAGAGTGATCCTGATAATGGAGCAATGCAACGTTAACCACATCAGAGTAAGTGGCCAATGATAGGTTCCCCAACAAATGCTGACGGATCCTCCAAGTCAAACCGTCTGTAAATTTTTGTATCTTCTTCTCCTCTGTTGGTATCTCATCCGGAACAATGTTCAGAAGATCAGTGAATTCGGCCTCATACTCGGCCACAGTCTTACCCTCCTTCTTGAGGCTCATCAAATTCTTCCTCATCTCCGTGTGAACAACTGACGAAAAATATTTGCGGTCGAACCGCACCAAAAACACCTGGATAGTGAGAGTATCTCTCTCCTCCACGGTGGTAATAGACTCCCACCACTGCAGTGCAGACCCCACTAGCTTAAAGGTAGCTAGTATCTTCTTCTGGACATCGGTGCACTCATACATCCTCAAGTTCCGCTGAATGTCTTTCCTCCACTGACTCGAAACCACCACATCGGAGCTACCTGCGAACTCCAGAGGAAGTGCTTTCTGAAAAGCATCACGTACACGTTCCCAAGCAGACGGGAATGCATGTGCCTGAACTGGCGCGGCTACTGGCACCTGAGGTGGTTCCTGCTGAACTACTGCTAGTGAGGCATTTACCGCCTGGGCCACAATGGCTGCAACCTCGGCGGCATTCATCGTGCCCTGAACTGGTGCGGGCTGTGGTTCTGGCGTTGCATCCCTGGGAATCCTTTGTGCACGTCGTGGAGGCATTCTGAAACAAGAATAAAGTCTATAAGTTCGCAGTTATAAACTCAAAATAGCTGAAGAACGTAGCATATACAAAAGAATACAACAGTCCTAAAATATAGGGCTCTACATCAAAGAAAGCTCAGCGGAAACATAATAAGCTGTACAGATCCTAAAGGACACTAGAACCTGATTCTCTGATACCACCTGTGACACCCCGACTAATTAATTACCGGGTAGCTACTCCTTTATTAAATCAATACAAAATGTCAAGTTGGTTCAGTTAATAGCATCACTGTCGAAAACATTTTAAAGATTACTAACCACCTAGTATTTATAAAGTAAGTTGCCAAATTTTAAATTAAGTCTGATTAACATGGAAAAGAAGAATAATGGAAGAACAACAAAATCCATTCACCATAAGGAAGTAATGAAATAACCAACAATTAATAAATATAAATCCGGAGGAAAACTCCTCACAACAATCCCACAACTGAAAATAATATGACAAGTCCGAATCCTGAATTAATTACATGCCAGAAGTCTGAATAACTGAAATAAATGAAATGTCTCTAAAAGAAATGGGCGACATGCCCTATAACTGATAAATGCTGAATATAGAGTCAAGATAGATGAAGCGTCTACAAGCAAAGTCCTGTAACTTCCACAAACAGCTACAGCTCGTCACCTGAATGAGGATCCTAAGCATGGTGTCCTTGTGGCTGGGCACCTAAAATGGTTTTTACAAAAATAGATTTGAAAGCAAATGGGTCAGAGCCCGAAAGTGGAAATCATTTTAAAAACAGCAAGTGTTTTAATAACATTAAAACATTAAAGGCAAAATACATGTTAGGACGTGCACTCACATGAAATTCTCACCTCTCGACTACATGTGCACTCGTAATGTACCGTACCCATCTAAATAACATACATATCTAACCAAACCGTAACCAGTTCTACCCCTTACTACTCGATTCCCATATTACATTCTAGCGTTATCAATTAAATAGAGGGTTTTACTTAAACTTAGATTCTCAATTAGTAATACAATTCACTATCGGTTAACCCGTTATGTTTTCTCAAAACATTACCATAATTATACTCATAATACCTACATGAAAGTTTCCATTAATTAAGTGTATATTATTCACGTCATAAATATACAATACAAGCACCCCAAGACTAAGCTGCGGTGCACACATACTCTGCTATCCATCCCGGTACATCACGTACATAAGGATCACGCATTCCGAATCTCTCAGGAATCGTTCTCAGATAACAACATCACAAACAAATGGAGGCGAACACAGTCACATCACATGGGTCACGCACATACCTGCGCTCCCATGATCAGCAGACTTATTAACATCCCAATAAGTCCTTCTCTGACCTATGTTCATCGAGGTACCAGTCTAAATCCGGGCAACACAAGGATTAGAGGGCCCTAAGCAAATGTAAACCTCCCGTGATAGCAAGTATGGTAGGTATGTCATACACATAAAATCAATCCATATACTAAGTATGCACACATCTTAGTAATCACCATAATTTATTTAGTACACTCCTCATTCTCGTACCGACATATAATGCTACACAATTTATATGTTCCCGGTTAATATAATGATTTAGGTCGTCAATAATTCTCGCATCGTAATAGACACTCACGTCCTAATTCATAATTTCCCTTAGGTTCAAATTACACTTCTAGGTTTTACTCCTCATTATATCCCAAATATCCCAAATATATCAATTAATCCACAAGGAAGTGTTATCTCTACATATAAACAAGGTTACGGGACACTCGGGATCAAAACAGGCTAAAAATCCTAAACTCTCAGCTCGTTAGAAGTCTCGTTCGAACGAGGCTGTTCGAACGAGAGTTCGTTCGAACGAAGTGGGATTTCTAACGAGATCTCATTCGAACGAAGTCATCGAACGAACATCACCCTCGTTAGAAGTCAAAGGTCAACTCGTTAGAAGCTCGTTCGAACGAGCTAGTTCGAACGACCTATGCAGGTCTTCTAACGAGTGGCCAGATTCGAGCCCAGATTTTCCTTAACTCGTTTTTCCAACTTTCTTCACCTCTAATCTCCTCTAAACATCAAACCAACAATTTTTCATGGGTTCTAATCATTCCTAAACATACTTAGGTCATATATTAACGTTTATATAAGGCCAATACTTCCTAAACATCATTGAATCATCAAATCCCTTCATTTATCCCCAAATCATATGAACATGAACCCTAAAATTTTAAAATCACCAATGGGTATAATTAAATCCGTTTTTGTTATGAAAAAGGTGTATTTCCATCAGAATAACCCTCCTAACACAATTCTACATGCAATCCTTTCATCACAATATAAGGTTCTAATTCCAATTAATGGGTTTTTATCAAACTCCCAAGAACAATACAAATTCTGTCAATTTCCTACTCATGGAAGAAACATTCTTTGTAATAAACAAAATTAAACCACTTGCCTTATGTGTATCTCTGATTTTGATGACGAATTGATGAATGGTTCTCTCTCTCTCTGCAGAATTCTCCTCTCCTCTCTGTAAGCCTTCTTCTCCAAAGTGACAATGGTGGCTAGGGTTTGCCTTAGGAACTCTTTTGGAACAATTTCTAATAACCCCCGTAGACTATTTTGTTATTAGTGGGTAAAGTCCAAATCAGATATTAATTCCTAATTTTCGTGGGTTTTAATTCCCAAAAATCCAAAATTACCAAACTACCCTTATACGTTGCCAGCATGGCCTAAAAATGCCCCGGGACCCAAACTAAACCCCCGGCCAGTGTTTTCTGACTATTTTGACCCTTTCGGACGCGTTGGCGCACTCAAAATGACCATACGGTTAATAGAAATAAAATTCACTTTTTGATTAAAATAAATATATTCCTGACGCGACTGTCACACGCGTCTCAACGAAATTTCCAAATTGCCGTATTTCAATCTCACGACAAGTTTCATAGTTCAATATTCATATATAGTCATATATACACATTAATATTAAATACCAACTCTCATCACGCTAGCATTTTTATCCGGATTAATTTCCAATTAATACTCATTTAATTCAATTAATCCCATAAATAAATATCACAAAAATACGGGGTATTACATATTTTACTTCCCCCTTAATAACAGGATTTCGTCCCGAAATTCAGAACTAGAAAGTACATGGTAAGAACAACTCTGGATAACGTTCGCGCATCTCATCCTCGCGCTCCCATGTGGACTCCTTGACATTATGATGTCGCCACTGAACACGTACTAACGGAACTATCTTTGACCGCAGTTTCCGCTCACTTCAGTCCAAAATAGCAATCGGCCCCTCCTCGTAGGAGCTATCAGGCTGGAGATCTATGTCCTCCAAAGCAATGTGAGAATGATCCAAATCGTCTCTAAGATATTTCCTTAGCGAGGAAATATGAAACACATCGTGAATCCGATGTAAATGCTCCGGTAATCCAAGCCTATACGCAATCGGTCCAATCCGCTCAATAATAGGAAATGGTCCCACATATCTCGGTGCCAACTTCCCTTTCTTCCCGAAACACATAATCCCCTTCATAGGAGATACTCTGAGCAAAACCTGGTCCCCCACTTTGAACTCCCTGAAGAACCTCTTCGCATCAGCATAGCTCTTCTGCCGATCCTGAGCTACCAGAATGCGACTCCGAATCAATTTTATCCTCGCCTAAGTATCCTGAATCACTTCCGGCCCAAGTAGTTTGTTGTCCCCTACCTCCAACCAACATGCTGGGGAACGACAATGTCTACCGTACAACGCCTCAAATGGAGCCATGCCAATGGTGAACTGGTAGGAGTTGTTGTAAGAAAACTCCACCAGTGGAAGATACTGCTCCCATCCACCCCCAAAATCAATGATACTCATACGTAGCATGTCCTCCAACATCTGGTTTGTACGCTCTGTTTGCCCGTCGGTTTGCGGGTGGTACGCCGTACTCAGCCGCAATTCCGTGCCCATGGCCTCCTGAAAACTCTCCCGAAACTGTGAAACAAATATCTTGTCTCGGTCAGACACGATATTTAGGGGCACACCGTGAAGTCTCACTATCTCTAAAATAAAGAGCTGGGCATACTGTCCCATAGTGTAGTCCGTCCTTACGGGTAGAATATGAGCGACTTTGGTCAACCTGTCCATAATTACCCAAATGGAGTCATGACCCCCTTGTGACGTAGGCAACCCCGTGATAAAGTCCATGGATATGCTCTACCACATCCACATCGGGACCTCCAATGGCTGTAGAAGTCCTGCCGGTCTCTGATGATCCACTTTTACTAGCTGACAAGTGGCGCATTTAGAAATAAACACGACAATATCTCTCTTCATCCCGCTCCACCAATACTGTCGTCTCATGTCTTGGTACATTTTGTCCCCACCGGGATGTACCGCGAACCGTGAGCCGTGCGACTCTGCCATCACCTCGTGTCGTAATTCCTCCCCTTCCGGAACTACCAATCTCCCAATGAAGCGTAATCCCCCGTCTGAGCTAACGGTATAGGACTCGGCTCCCTCTGCTAATAATCGAACTATCTACTCCTGACAGAACGAGTCATTTGCCTGTGCCCTTACTACCTTCGTGACAATCTGCGGTGTAACGGTCATCACATACATGAACGATCGGGCCACTGCATCCTGGTGTCCCAACTCCTTCCATTTGGCCTTCCACACCCCTGCCACCTCATCTACTGGCCTACGGCTCAACGCGTCTGCTACCACGTTAGCCTTCCCCGGGTGATACTGGATATCAAACTGATAGTCCTTTACAAACTCAAGCCACCGACGCTGTCGCATATTCAACTCCTTCTGCGTGAATAGGTATTGTAGGGACTTGTGGTCCGTGAACAATCAGAACTTCTCCCCCAAAAGATAATGTCTCCATATCCGAAGCACAAATACAACTGCTGCCAACTCCAAGTCATGAGTGGGGTAATTCTTCTTATGAGGCTTTAGCTTACGGGAAGCATAAGCTATGGCCTGACTCTCCTGCTGCAATACACCTCCAAGTCCTTGTAAGGACGCATCGGTGTAGACTAGATACTCAACTCCCGGTCTCGACAATGCTAACACAGGTGCTGAGGTCAACTTATTCTTCAACTCATCGAATGCCAACTGACAGGCATCACTCCAGATGAATGGCACACCCTTACGAGTCAGATGTGTCAAAGGACCCGCTATCTTCGAAAATCCCCGAATGAACCTCCTGTAGTATCCTGCTAGTCCCAAGAAACTACGGATCTCCGTTGGTGTCGTGGGATATCCCCACTCCCTCACCGTGGATACCTTCCCCGGATCAACAGATATCCCCCGGTCGGAAATAATATGTCCCAAAAACTGGACCTCCTTCAGCCAAAACCCGCACTTCTCATATTTTGCATACAGCTCATTCTGACGTAGCGTCTGCAAAACTTGCCTCAAATGCTCGGCGTGTACCTCCTCTGTCTGGGAGTAAACCAGAATATCATCAATGAAGACAATGACAAACTGATCTAGGAAATCTCTGAACACCATATTCATCAAGTCCATAAACACGGCTGTAGCATTGGTCAAACCAAAAGGCATAACCCGAAACTCGTAAGAACCATATCTCGATAAGAACGCAGTCTTCGAGATGTCCTCCTCCCTGATACGCAACTGATGGTATCCCGATCTCAAATCAATCTTCGAGAAGAAAGAATATCCTCTCAACTGGTTGAATAAGTCATCGATTCGAGGCAACGAATACTTATTCCGTATCGTGACTTTGTTCAACTCCCGGTAGTCCACACACAATCTCAGTGAACCATCTCTCTTCTTCACGAACAACACAGGGGCACCCCACGGTGAAGTACTCCTCCGTATAAACCCCTGACCCAACAACTGCTCAATCTGATCTCGTAGCTCTCGCATCTCTATCGGAGCCATGCGGTACGGTGTGCGTGCTATAGGTCTCGTATCTGGTAATAAGTCTATGACAAAGTCTATCTCTCGACGGGGGGGGTAGGCCTGGTATCTCCTGAAACACATCGGAATACTCCCTGACAACTGGGATCGAATCTAAAGGAATCACAACCTCCTTAGAGGTATCCTCCTCTATGTAATACAAATGAGCGGTCGAGCCTCCCTCTGGGCGAGGCATAGCCACTACAAACATCTCTTGCCCCGAAATGGCAAAAATAATGCTCCCACCGAAGCAATCAATCATGGCTCTATAATCTGCGAGCCAATCCATGCCGATAATCACATCGTGCACATGCATATCTAATACCAACATGTCTGCAGGTAATACCAAACTACCAATCTCTACCCCCACTCCCTGGCATATAAAGAAAACAAGTGATCCACTCCGCAATGGTGAGTCTACACACGTCACTGTGCTCTATGTTGTGGCTAACAACCCCAAGGCTTTCGCAAAATGTGTAGCTATAAAACAATGCGTTGCCTCCATATCAAACAAAACCCGACCCATAGTACCATGTATAGGAAACATACCCTCAATCGCGGGTGGTGCCTGTGGACCTGCTGCCTGGTGGACGTTATAGACACGTCCATACTGTAACTGCCCCTGCTGCACAGGAACTGCTGGAATGGCTGGTAGTGCTGGCACCTGGGCTGGAGCTAGGAGGGTAGGTGGAAAAAGTGGCCTCTGTGGCTCATGTCGAGCACCCTGCTGCTGCTGCGGGGCCCTACCCCCATCAGGACAGTCCTGGCGTTTATGGCCAGTCTTGCCACGAACGAAACACTTCCCCGGGAAGTTCCCCCCTCTCTGTCCCTGCTGCCCCCGGCCCTGGTGGCTGTTACCGTTCCTCCACTGGCCCTGCTGACCCTGCTGAAACTGCTGTTGACCATTCTGACCCTGCTAGTTCTGATGGCCGTTCAGACCCTGATGGCCCTGCCGGAAACCTCCCTGTCCGTGCCTGGAATTTCCAGATCTGAACCTCTTATGATCCCCCTGCTGGGAACCCTGGTCGCCCTGTCTCTGCCCCTGAACAGATTGTGCCCCACTGGCACCATTCCCTCCAGTCCTGCCCTGATGGCCGGACTCTCCCGATTGCTTGCCCTCAGCCATGTGAAAGAGTGATCCTGACAATGGAGCAATGCAGCGTTAACCACATCAGAGTAAGTGGCCAACGATAGGTTCCCCAATAAATGCTGACGGATCCTCAAAGTCAACCCGTCTTTAAATTTTTGTATCTTCTTCTCCTCTGTTGGTATCTCATCCGGTACAATGTTCAGAAGATCAGTGAATTCGGCCTCATACTCGGCCACAGTCTTACCCTCCTGCTTGAGGCTCATCAACTTCCTCCTCATCTCCGTGTGAACAGCTGACGGAAAATATTTGCGGTCGAACCGCACCCAAAACTCCTGGATAGTGAGAGTATCTCTCTCCTCCACGGTGGTAATAGACTCCAACCACTGCAGTGTAGACCCCACTAGCTTAAAGGTAGCTAGTATCCGCTTCTGGACATCGGTGCACTCATACATCCTCAAGTGCCGCTGAATGTCTTTCCTCCACTGACTCGAAACCACCACATCGGAGCTACCTGCGAACTCCGGAGGGTGTGCTTTCTGAAAAGCATCACGTACACGTTCCCAAGAAGACGGGAATGCATGTGCCTGAATTAGCGCGGCTACTGGCACCTGAGGTGGTTCCTGCTGAACTACTGCTAGTGCGGCATTTACCGCCTGGGCCACAATGGCTGCAACCTCGGCGGCATTCATCGTGCCCTGAACTGGTGCGGGCTGTGGTTCTGGCGTTGCATCCCTGGGAATCCTTTATGCACGTCGTGGAGGCATTCTGAAACAAGAATAAAGTCTATAAGTTCGCAGTTGTAAACTCAAAATAGCTGAAGAACGTAGCATATACAAAAGAATACAACAGTCCTAAAATATAGGGCTCTACGTCAAAGAAAGCTCAGCGGAAACATAATAATCCGTACAGATCCAAAAGGACACTAGAACCTGATGCTCTGATACCACCTGTGACACCCCGACTAATTAAATACCGGGTAGCTACTCCTTTATTAAATCAATACAAAATGTCAAGTTGGTTCAGTTAATAGCATCACTGTCGAAAACATTTTAAAGATTACTAACCACCTAGTATTTAAAAAGTAATATGCCAAATTTTAAATTAAGTCTGACTAACATGCAAAACAAGAATAATTCAAGAACAACAAAATCCATTCACCATAACGAAGTAATGAAATAACCAACAATTAATAAATATAAATCCGGAGGAAAACTCCTCACAACAATCCCACAACTGAAAATAATATGACAAGTCTGAATCCTGAATTAATTACATGCCAGAAGTCTGAATAACTGAAATAAATGAAATGTCTCTAAAAGAAATGGGCGACATGCCCTACAACTGATAAATGCTGAATATAGAGTCAAGATAGATGAAGCGTCTACAAGCAAAGTCCTGTAACTTCCACAAACAGCTACATCTCGTCACCTGAATGAGGATCCTAAGCATGGTGTCCTTGTGGCTGGGCAACTAAAATGGTTTTTACAAAAATAGATTTGAAAGCAAATGGGTCAGAGCCCGAAAGTGGAAATTATTTTAAAAATAGCAAGTGTTTTAATAACATTAAAACATTAAATGCAAAATACATGTTAGGACGTGCACTCACATGAAATTCTTACCTCTCGACTACATGTGCACTCCTAACGTACCGTACCCATCTAAATAACATACATATCTAACCAAACCGTAATAAGTTCTACCCCTTACTACTCGATTCCCATATTACATTCTAGCGTTATCAATTAAATAAAGGGTTTTACTTAAACTCAGATTCTCAATTAGTAATACAATTCACTATCGGTTAACCCGTTATGTTTTCTCAAAACATTACCATAATTATATTCATAATTCCAACATGAAAGTTCCCATTAATTAAGTGTATATTATTCACGTCATAAATATACAATACAAGCACCCCGAGACTAAGCTGCGGTGCACACATACTCTGCTATCCATCCCGGTACATCACGTACATAAGGATCACGCATTCCGAATCTCTCAGGAATCGTTCTCAGATAACAACATCACAAACAGATGGAGGCGAACACAGTCACATCACATGGGTCACGCACATACCTGCGCTCCCACGATCAGCAGACTTATTAACATCCCAATAAGTCCTTCTCTGACCTATGTTCATCGAGGTACCAGTCTAAATCCGGGCAACACAAGGATTAGAGGGCCCTAAGCGAACGTAAACCTCCCGTGATAGCAAGTATGGTAGGTATGTCATACACATAAAATCAATCCATATACTAAGTATGCACACATCTTAGTAATCACCATAATTTATTTAGTACACTCCTCATTCTTGTACCGACATATAATGCTACACAATTTATATGTTCCCGATTAAGATAATGATTTAGGTCGTCAATAATTCTCGCCTCGTAATAGACACTCACGTCCTAATTCATAATTTTTCTTAGGTTCAAATTACACTTCTAGGTTTTACTCCTCATTATATCCCAAATATACCAAATATATCAATTAATCCACAAGGAAGTGTTATCTCTACATATAAACAAGGTTACGGGACACTCGGGATCAAAACAGGCTAAAAAGCCTAAACTGTCAGCTCGTTAGAAGTCTCGTTCGAACGAGGCTGTTCGAACGAGAGTTCGTTCGAACGAAGTGGGCTTTCTAATGAGATCTCGTTCGAACGAAGTCATCGAACGAACATCACCCTCGTTATAAGTCAAAGGTCAACTCGTTAGAAGCTCGTTCGAACGACCTGGGCAGGTCTTCTAACGAGTGGCCAGATTCAAGCCCATATTTTCCTTAACTCGTTTTTCCAACTTTCTTCACCTCTAATCTCCTCTAAACATCAAACCAACAATTGTTCATGGGTTCTAATCATTCCTAAACATACTTAGGTCATATATTAACGTTTATATAGGGCCAATACTTCCTAAACATCATTGAATCATCAAATCCCTTCATTTATCCCCAAATCATATGAACATGAACCCTAAAATTTTAAAATCACCAATGGGTATAATTAAATCCGTTTTTGTTATGAACAAGGTGTATTTCCACCAGAATAACCCTCCTAACACAATTCTACATGCAATCCTTTCATCACAATATAAGGTTCTAATTCCAATTAATGGGTTTTTATCAAACTCCCAAGAACAATACAAATTTTGTCAATTTCCTACGCATGGAAGCAACATTATTTGTAATAAACGAAATTAAACCACTTGCCTTATGTGAATCTCTGATTTTGATGACGAATTGATGAATGGTTCTCTCTCTCTCTCTGCAGAGTTCTCCTCTCCTCTCTCTCTGCAACCCTTCTTCTCCAAAGTGACAACGGTGGCTAGGGTTTGCCTTACGAACTCTTTTGGAACAATTTCTAATAACCCCCGTAGCATATTTGGTTATTAGTGGTTTTAGTGGGTAAAGTCCAAATCATATATTAATTCCTAATTTTCGTGGGTTTTAATTCCCAAAAATCCAAAATTACCAAACTACCCTTATACGTTGCCGGCATGGCCTAAAAATGCCCCGGGACCCAAACTAAACCTCCAGCTAGTGTTTTCTGACTATTTTGATCCTTCCGGACGTGTTGGCACACTCAAAATGACCATACGGTTAATAGAAATAAAATTCACTTTTTAATTAAAATAAATATATTCGTGACGCGACTGTCACACGCGTCTCAACAAAATTTCCAAATTGCCGTATTTCAATCTCACGACAAGTTTCATAGTTCAATATTCATATATAGTCATATATACACATTAATATTAAATACCAACTCGCATCACGCTAGTATTTTTATCCGGATTAATTTCCAATTAATACTCATTTAATTCAATTAATCCCATAAATAAATATCACAAAAATACGGGGTATTACAAAACGGTTTTAGGTGTGGGGGATTCCAAAATCCCATCCTTAAAATGGATTCAAACCAACTCGATTCAGCAACTCGATAGAGGTATGGCGATTCCCTCTAAGGGTCACGTTCAATTAAGTGTGCTTTGGTTTGTGGGTTGTAGCAGGTAGGATATGGGTGGTGTTGGGTTATTTTTGGATTATGGGTGGTGGTAAGGAGTTCAACGGGTTTGGGGTTGAAACCGGGTAAGAGCTGGTTCGGGTTGATATAAGATGGGAGGTGTGTATGGAAGTTGGGTCTTTGGGTTAATATGGACGGGTTTTCTAGCGGTTGGTGGGTTGTCCGGGTAGGGTCAGGCCGGATTAAGGTGGGTTTTTCGGGTAAGGTTACAACTCAGATTTCGAGTCGGTCTTAATGTTTTATTTCAAACATTTGTTATATTTTTTATTGGATTTTTTTAAACATTTTTTATTGAAATTGTAGATCCAACTTTTATGGGTGTGGATTCATTCTCCCTTAAAGGTTTTCGGTTACGTATGTTCAAATCAAACTGTTATGAACGATCTATTTTTTGTGCTGATCTAATTGGATTTTGGTTTTATATCACTTTTTTGTGCTGATCTAATTGTGCAGATCTAAAATATTCATTAGAGGTACCAAATATTTTTTTTGAAAAATTTGGTACTTCAGTGTTCTTAAGATTTGGTACGTCTTACAAAAAAAAAGATTTGGTACCATTGATTTTCTTAAGATTTTGTACTTCAGTTTTTCTGTTTCGATTGAGATTCAATTCCATCTTTTTAAGGTTCAATTTTTTTGTATGTACATTGTATTTACCATAATTTAAAGTTTCTTACATTCTTTTTTTTTGGGTCAGGGAATGGATAATACTACATTTCTGAAATGTCAGTTTCGTTGTTCTTTATATTGTTGATCCTTTCTTTTATGTATTGAAATGTGATTCACAAAAAAATATTTTATTGTACATAGGCAATAAATAAAAAATTACCAACTCAATTTATTTTATTTTGTTCTTTATATTGTATATGTTTGGTTGCATTATGTAAAGATTTCTTTTATTTTCACGTACTGATTTTCAATGGTTGTTGTGAAGATTTCATTCATGGTATTTGGTTTTTCTATCTTCAACAGACGTGTGACTTTGCTAATCTAAAAATCAAATCAATTAGTAGATCGAAAAAAGAAAGATATGAGTGTCTGACTATCAAAAGATATTATGCACGGAATCGTTTTGAATTGAACCCATCACTTCTATGTACTAATGAGCTCAAATGAGCATTGGATAGTGAACCAAACATTGGGCTTGCACAAATCTTTCAAGTACAAGAAATAACATGAACACACTCTCCATATCAGTTTGTTAACTCAAAGTGAGTTTGTAAAGTTGATATACGTTTGAATCATCTCTCAATATATGTTCATGAATCATCTTTCATCAGTTAGCTATGTAAATGGTAAGCTTTATTTTTATTTTTCTAATCTTGGGCTACAATTTGCTTATTACGAAATAGTATTCTTTATTCTTTTTATCTGTTTTTTTAAATATTAAAGTCATCACAGTATAAACACATAATTGCTTGGATCCCACATTGATCAATCGATATTTTTTTTAGTTTGGAAACTACTGTTGACAGTATGAGTTATAAAGGATTCTTGACTGTATCACAAACTTTATAATGGTGGATCTATAGTTAGGTTAGGTAAAAAAGATGGTGTAGTAAAGTTAGGTACAAGAAAAAAAAAGATGTTGCATTTAAAGATGGTGTTGTAAAGATTTTTTTCCTTTGGTTTCGTTACAAAATATGACTCTAAACGAAATTTTTTAAGTCATTTGAAGGAATGGAGTTTCCCATGTTTACAATGTAAGATCTGTTTTATGTGTTTGACATTTTGCCTAATTAAAGATTCCCTAGAGATAGATGAGAAAGAAAATTCCAACGAGGATGGGAATATAAATAGTTGAGAGAAGAAAGTGGATTGAAAATGGTGAGTTTGCTTTTAATATATATTTGTAAAGATGGTTTGGAAAGATGGGAGAGAATAAGTTCTAACATAATGCAATCCCAGTTAGGTTAACATTTGGGATATAAAAAATATCATTTTTCACATGTCGAGAAAAAGATATTATTTTTTACATGTTGCCCAAATATTATGTGAGATGTTGAATATTTTATTATGTTTGAAAGAAATCAAGTTTGTTTTATTTTTTGTTGAATAAAGTGAGATCCATTTATTTATGTAAATAATTTTATTTGTACATTCCTAACATCTATAACGTCTTACAAATACTTGTCATGTTTACTTTGAAAGCATGCTCAAACAAATGGCTAAAGTGCTTTTTGAAAATGATGCATTAATAAGTACGGGGTTGGCATAGTCAACAAATTGGTTTATATTACAGTCAAATTTTATTTCATGCCTTTTGTATAATATAAAATATTTGAACATGAAAAGATGATGGATTAGCCATTGTTGAAGCCTTTAAAAACTGATCATCAGTTTTTAACTAGAGATTTCCTTGAATTCATGGATATTGGTAGAGTTCTTTGGGGACATTATCGCACATTTTAAAATCATTTTTGGTTCACATATTATATTCATGAATAATACGTTCATATTAATTTTACTATTAGTGTTAAAATCGAACTAAATTACATTAAGTAAGTAATAATATCTAGAATGTTGGGTTTAGGCTCTCAACTCGAAAACGTATGCTAAAAAATAACAATCGTATAAGTAATTGAGAAATTTGTTGTCACAAATAAAAATTTATGTTTTACTACATGAAATTATGTTAGTGGATAGATGTACATATATGATATGCAAAAATGTGGAAGAGAAAAATTATGAAGTAATATTTTTATACTTGAAATATTTTGTATACATTCAATTTCAATTAAAAAAGTAACTCTTTTTTAAATATAACTTAAATTAAAATATGTATTACACCCATGTTTGTGCATGATGTTGTGCCACTAAATAATTTTGTTTCATTATCACCATGTTTGTGCATGGGCTTGAGCTAGAACAATACACTCAAATAAAGTAATTAGCGGGCCATCGGTATGGGCACACCCTAGTGTGTGTATATATATATATATAACAACCCTAAACCAAGGCCCAATAAAAATTCTCACCCAAATTATAACTAAAAAATTAGGCGTCGTGTACTAGTTCCAGCCCCTTGATTGTAGCTTGGGACATGAGTGAGGACATGAGCGATTGCAGGCCTTAGGCGAGATGGCGGCTGACCCCCCGGTCGTGGACTCCTTCTTCCTTCTCTTCCTTCAACTTTATGAAATCGTTATTTCAATCAAACATCTCAAAAATATCAAAATTCGGTTCGCCACTAAAGGTTTTTAAAGCTCTATATCAAACGCAAAACACCTCCAAATGATCTCTAATGGTTTATAAATTATAACCTGACATTATAGGGTCATAATCTAATAAGGATTCATAAGATTAAAGCTTAAATCATTATTATTACCATGTTTAATTTGTGGGTTATTAACAGATCGAGTTTCACCAATAATAAGTATTTTCACCATTAAATATGTTCTAAATACACGAATCATCTATGTGACTTAACTTTAAAGGTATTATAATAGATTAAAAATTGATTACATGGGTTTCCATCATTAACTCCAATTAATATTAGATTTATGGAAGGTTTAGGAAGTCTAACAATTTAATCTACATTAGTCTAAGATAAGATGTGCTTAATAATCAGATCGAATCCTAACATGTGTCTAATCCCAAATTGATTCTTAAAAACAATAAAAATATAAATAAATTACAAATTAAATTGTTATATAACAAGATATTGCTTGCCTATTAATTAAGGTTTAAGGTCCTTGCTTTGAATCTACCACTTGTGATCGCTTAGTTCTTCCCCAAAGCCTTACTTAGATCTCCCAAATCTTATTTGCTGCTAGGGTTTGCGTTTTAGGTTTAAAGTGAATGAATAACGAGGTTCAATGTTACTTTTATACCATTAATATTGCAAGTCCATAAAGAGACTAATTTTGGATCCCCATATGAGCCCAAAATGCTACTCAAACTTGCTCAAAAGTTAGCCTAAAGTTAAACCTATATCTGGGTCTCAATCCAACACACTAAAAACATCTCTTCGGATTTTGTACAACCCTAAAGTCCATTCCAGATGATAATACCTAACAATATGAAGTAATACACGACTTAGATATTTTACAAGTGAAGGATGCATAATTAATTCCATCAATTAATTAGTTTATAACATGCACTCTAAATGTCACATAGCATGCAAATTTAAATGTCACATAAATTATGCATATATTATTATCATCTCACAAAACTAGTACTCATTCACTTTTAATAAAAATACACAATTAATAATAAGTATTACTAAATAGATGTGAGGTACCACATTTTCTTCATATCATATTGCATTTAAAGATTCTTTTAACCTATAATCAGTTCCAAAACACTTCAGATATGATTCTTAAGTGCTCCTAAACATATGTCTAACATTATATGATAATTCCCCATATCAAATCCATCCAAATAATCATCAATTTCAACATTTATTTAATAAATTATGAGATTAATCAATTAAAATAGATGTAAATCATAGAAATGTCGATTTAATCATATGAATCATCATATTGATCGCGTTTAAAGATTCTTCTAATATATAAACACAAATAAATCAACCATAAACAAGATTCTTTCATGGTTATGCATGAAATCTCAACCTAACACGTGACTAACCCAATTTAGGTTCCTCGTGTTGATTCTTTTGATCTACTAATATCTCCTCTACAACTAGGGTTTTGTCTTGTGTTTTAAAAATATTATCAATGAGGGTTAAATCTCTATTTAATCTTTAAATGTTGCAAGTCTCCTATATTCCTAAATTAAGACCTCTAAATAAGCCAAAAATAGTACCCATATGCTCCCGAAACTTAGTCCAAAGGTTACCCAACCCTAGAGCCCAATTTTACATACTAAAAACATCACTTCAGACTTCCGTATCACAAAGCCCAAACTAATGATACTCAGTAGTAGTATACAAATATATCACAACATTATTATTAAATTACAAGTTGTTCACATTTTATTTAAGTTCTCGACTTAAATTCAATTATAGCACGAAATCAAGAATTCAATAGATTACACTACAACCAAACACAAGAAATTTAAAATAATTATTAAATAACCATTTATTTAATTAATTAAAAATGTGAGGCATTACACTTAGCCACAAAATAATAATTTTTTATGAATATTGAGATAAATTATATATCAATCGAGTTAGTAAACTTTCTAGTCATAGAATCGCTAGTAGATTAATATATTTTCCCTACTTATTACATTCCTTTGGTAAACATGTTAGTAGAGTGAATGAAAATTTTATTCTGAACTAGCAAGGGTCAATGACGACCATATGTATAATTTATAATTAAGTTATACATATATGTAGAATTTCATTGTGAGTAAATTACAATCTTATAAACTTGTAATTTAATATGATGAACAAGTGTATAATTTAGTTAGAATTATGTCATCATTTTTAAAGTAATAAAAATTATAGGTCCAACATATTGGGCATTTCTAGTAAAGACATTATGAGCTCTTTAATAAATAAATTAGTATGTTGAGCATGTTAAAAAATATTTTTAAATCCTTTTTAATTCAGAAACTTTCTTAAGTTAGTAAAGTTGTTGATATTATAGCAAGTGGTAAATTTTATAAGAAATTCTAATACGATTTTACTTTAGAAATAATGAAAGTAGATTATGACGAATGATCGACTAAGGAAAAAAAATGAATAATTACTACGGATTTGGAGTTTGGTGGTCATACACTAGGATCAGTGTGGAATGATGAAGTTTACTTAATTCCTATGATAATCGTAAATTAAAGTTAGTATTGAGATGTGACTTTATGATGGCGTAAAGGCTAATATCATTGTTTGTAAAGTTACATCACCTACGATTACTAAATTATGATGGAAATGGACTTTTAATATGATTAGTTGAGAATGAAAATAGAAGTAGAACATGGATATAATAACATGTTATGGAGAATAATACAATTACTATATTAGTACGCGAGAGTGAGTATTATTAATTTGCGTGTCCCATAAGTCGTGCGTTTGGAGCTTCTAGCTTCCTAGCAGAGGTAAAATGTGGTAACAATATTATGCCTCTGTCATTATATGCATTTGTCATACATGGTATCCAGTAACTTACTTACGTGGCTTGTCTACGGTGACGGGATAATATGGGCATCACTAGGGTATGAGTATTCCCATGTGGTGGTAACCCCATGAGTGTATACGATTTAGTGATGATATTATCTGAGCATCACATGGGCGTGAATGATTCCATGCTGTGTTAACTATTGCGCTAAAATAGTCCTATGTTAAGCAACCAAGACCATATAACTCACTTCGGAATTTTACCAAACTCTTGGTGTGCTAAAAACACCCAAGACCTTGTTCCTAATGAAAACCAAGTGTGCAAACTCAAAACGAATCCAACCAACAATCAACAAGTAGGATAACAAGAACACACAAGGAATCAAAGAAAATAAACGAAAACAATATAACGTGGTTCACCCAAACAAAGGTTACATCCACAATGATAGGATTTCTTCTTTCTTTGATAAATGGAGGAACCACAAAGTTACACACTCACACTCTTTATCTCTCCAAGAAAGTCACTCACAACCAAGCACAAGAACTAATCTTTAAACGAGAATCTCTCACTCACTTTTCTCTTCAAAACTCGCAAAATGTTCACTCTAAAGCTGGAAAAACACCACTGAACAAAAAAAAAATAGGCTTTTATTTATAGTTTTTCCTCAAAGTGGCAATTTTGTAAATATCGAGAAAAATATGTTTTTCTCCAAAAACATCCGTGAAGCAACGAGAAGCCACCGAAGAGCCAAAATACACCACAAACTCCACCTTGGCAATCCGAATGATCCAACCAAAACCCCGGAATGAAAACCATTGAACCTGCTTGAAGATTACCCTGAAATCTACCAAGCTTAATGCGGCTCCACCTAACCGAGGAGCCTCTCCTCGAAATTCAACAAGAAGTGAGATTGAGAAGATTTAGGCAATGCCTAAACTTCTCTGTAGTCACAGGTTTGGTGAGGAAATCTGTTGCATTCTCATCCGTGTGCACCTTCTCAATCAAAACCTCGTCGGAATTAAACCAATCCCGAACTCTAAGATACCGTACATCAATATGCTTTGTGCGGGCATGATACACTTGATTCTTAGCCAAATACATAGAACTTTGACTATCGCAATGAAGACGAACACTCTCTTGGTTCATCCCCAATTCACTCACCAAACTCTTTAACCAAACCACCTCCTTTGATGCTTTCGTAAGTGCCATATACTCCGCCTCCGTAGTAGACAAAGAACTTATCACTTGTAACATGGATCTCCAAGATATCGACTCGCTAGAAATAGTGAATACATACCCCGATGTAGATCTTCGCTTATCAAGATCTTCCACATAATCCAAATCCACGTACCACGCAACAAACTCTGCCCCTTTCTTCCGCTCAAACACAATGCCCATAGACTTGGTTCCCTTCAGATACCGAAGAACCCATTTCACCACTTTCCAATGCTCTTTTCTCGAATTTGACATGTACTTACTAACTACACCCACGGCTTGGGCGATATCCGGACTCGTGCAAACCATAGCATACATAAGGCACCCCATGACACAAGCATATGGCGTTGAAGCCATCTCCTCTAACTCATCATTCATAGAGGGACATTTCTTTGCAGACAAAGTAAAATGTGAAGCTAACGGGGTAGAAGTGGCCTTGGCATCTAACATGCCAAATTTCCAGATGACATGTGAAATATAATTTTTTTGAGATAACCATAGCTTACCAACTATCTTATCTCATCTGATTTCCATACCAAGAATCTTTTACACCACTCCAAGATCCTTCATGTCAAACTCCCGGCTCAATTCCACCTTGAGCTCCATTATCCGTGACATGTCCCTAAACGCAATGAGCATGTCATCCACATAGAGAATTAACAAACAAACGAACCATCCTCAAGAACCCGAAAATATACACAATGGTCATGATCACATCTCGTGTAACCAACCCGCAACATGAAGGTATCTAACTGTAGGTACCATTGTCGTGGCGACTTTTTAAGACTATGCAATGACTTCTTAAGACGACACACATGATCTTCCTTTCCTACTTCCTTGAACCCCTTGGGTTGCACCATGTAAATAAGCTCCTTCAAATCACCGTGAAGAAAAGTCATTTTCACATCCATTTGCTCCAATTCCATATCGAATTGATCAACCTGTAACAACCCGTCCTTTTTAGAGATGATTAAATTTCATAATTGGGTATAAATTGGAATTTGGAGAATTTCTTGAAATAGTGATTTTTGGGATTTTCGAGGATTAGATGATTTTAGATAGATGGTATATTTACTTTTGGTGTTAAGTAAATGAATTGGAGTATTTCAATGATATGCCGCCGTTGGGTAAAGCGACAGAAGATGATATTCTAATGGGAATACCACACTTAGTTATATGGGTTGAAATAGTGATTTGTGGTCAAGTACCTCAGATGGAAATTTCGACTGCACCGTGAGTCTCGGAATGGCCGAGATAGTCGGAAAAGAGTGCCCGATTGTTGAAATTGAGTTTCGGGGAATTTTGGAGTTACCGTAATTGAGTAAATCAGTCGTTTTGGGGTTTTAAGGGGTTAAACCCTTTTTCTTTCTATATAAAGAGAAAGAAAGAAATAAAAGAGAGAGAGGAGATAGAGCATGAGAGAAAAGAGGAGAAAATGGGAGATTCCGACCAAACTCCGCGGGATTCGGCTCGAGGTCGTCGGATTATATCCACGGGGCAAGTGTTTACTTGCTTTATTTACTTTTGAGCATAAATCTCATATCGTAGTTTGGTATTAACAAACCCTAAATATTTTGGGTTGGGTTTTCGTGGATAAAATAGGTTTTCGGGAGTTAAAACGAATAAACCCCTAAAATTTCATAATCGGAGAAACTTAGGTTTTAACCTAAATTAATTGGCGGTTTCGGGTTCTAGGACGTTTAGAACCCGTATTATATGTGTAGTTATTGCTGGTTGAAGTTGTGGGACGTTGGGTGAGGAGATGAAAGCTTAGGTGAATCTTTCATGGCCGAAACAGCTTCTCGAAGAAGAAGCTGCCCGCCATGATCGATTGATCGATCATGGGGGTTCGATCGATCGAACCATCGATCGATCGAGGGCCATGGGTCGATCGATCGACCCTTACTGAAAGATTGGCAATTTTTCTAGGGTGAGTTGGATGGGATAGATTCCAATTCATATCTCTTCTAGGTTAAATATGTGATAACATAAGAGACCTTTTAGGAGTATATAGTCCTCCAATTGAGGAAATGTAGGAGGGCAAGGTGAGGGATTTAAATGTATGACCCTTAAGTTATATTTTCGAGGAAAATAGCATAATGGTGGAATTGGAAGGTTTAGGGTTCCTAACTTAGGGTGGGGACCTTTAAGTGATTATATGGACAAGATGTAGTCCTTGGGTTCATGGAAATGAAATCCATAACCCATTAAATTTAAGGTTGTTAGGGAAAGATAAATCCCTAGGATATTTTAGTGGGCATTTACGCCCATATGATTATGCATATAGGAAACATAATTATAATCGATTGTGGAGTGTTATAATTGGAGATATCCAATAAATCCGTAGATGGGATTAAGGTATGTATTGATTATTAAAGTAAGGAAATACTTTGGGTTTAGTATCATGCGTATATGAATGCATGATTATGATTCTTTGAGAGAATCTTTGGGATTATTGATCATTGCTAGATGAGATTGGCAATTAGGTCCATTTATATATTCGAGGAGAAATATATAGTGTATATATATACTAAGTGATTAAAGTATATATATGATATGAGATAAATGACTTTTGAAAATGAATAAATGAAAGTTTTCAAAATGGAAAAGAAATGATTTTCATAAATGATAATTTATGGATACACACATCTCTAAATCGCTATCATAAGGGAAGTTGTGTGTGTATGGTGAAGCCCCCTGGCTAATAAATGCAGGGTGGATATAGTCCTATAGGCCATATGGGCGATTATTATATGTTTTACTGCGCTGGTGAGGTAATTCTGGGTGTGGTTATGACTCTCTCGCAGGCATATGGCCACTTCCCGACGTTTCAATAGGTTCCCAGGTTGTCTTGTTTGATAGGCCCTGGAAGATGATAACCATTTAGGGGTGCGTCTAGTGGGGAAACCCGGAGGGACGGTCTTAGATATGTTAAAGAAATTCATGATAATGAATTGGCTTTAAATACATTTCCTAGATATAAGAAGGGAAATGGGATAAACGAGTTGGCTTTGGATACGTTTTCTGGATGGAAGAAGGGAAATGGAAGCATGTGATATGGAAAAATCGTTTTTATGATAATAAAAATGGCTTTTAAATACATTTATTGGATGGAAGAAGGGAAATGGGATGTTATAAAACGGAAAAGAATTTTTATGATAATAAAACTGGCTTTTAAAAAGTTATATGATATGTCGAAGCAATTCATGATAATGAATTGGATTTTATATACATTTCCTGGATATAAGAAGGGAAATGGAAAGTTTTGAGATAAAAATGAAAATGAATTCTCATTCCGGGAGATAGATCCGGATGTATATGGAAAAAAATGAGTATATATGTATAAATTGAGTACTAAGGGTCTAATGGATCTCGACGATCGACCTTGCCGCGTAGTAGTGTATCGAGGGGGTTCCTTATTTGGATTTCGCTTTGCGAGACACCCCACGCACGAACATGGCATAATGTTGAGACTGGGGAGAAGTTTAATCCTTAGTGCTCTAATATTGAGATTTATTATATGGTGTGTGTATATATATATATATATATTATGTACTGAGGGTCTGATGGATCTCGATGATCGACCTTGCCGCGTAGTAGTGTATCGGGGGGGGGGGGTTCCTTGTTTGTATTTCGCTTTGCGAGACACCCCACTCACGAACATGCCATAGTGTCGAGACTGGGGAGAAGTTTAGCCCTTAGTACTTGGACTATCTAGGGTTGATAGTAGTTGGGTGATAGACTAGTTTAGTAGGGTAGCTTGACTAGGATGTTTAGAGGGATGCGCTAGGAGTGCACTGCTAGAAGAGAGGTGAGGGGTATCTCATGGGAGTGCGATACCAAATTTAAATATGAGAAAAAAACTTTTTCTAAAAATAAGGTATTTATGCACTTGCTAAAGATTTTCAAAACTCGGGCTCTGACCCGTTTATCTACATTTCCCTCTCTTGCTATATATATAGGTGTCCAGACACAGGGATGCCTGGATGACACATCCTTCGAGTCAGACGTCTGCTGCAGCAACTGTGGATGCGTGCAGGTTCTTAATAGCCGCTTCCATCTTTGTAATCTAGATAGGAGGTACTGTATAAACATTCGGGCCAATGGCCCAATTGCATTTAATTATTATTTTAGTAGCAGCATTCGATATGGTTGTATATTTTGATCGAGTGTTCAGTTATTTTATTTTATTTCAGTTTCATTTACGTAAACTGTGTGGATGTTTTAATTGTAGTGGTTTAAAAAGAGTAGTTAAGAAAAATTTTGACGCCAGCCTAATAGGTTATTAGTAATTAAATGGATTTTCGACAGTGATGCTAAGAATGATCCATATGAGACTCTTATTTTAATTTGATATAGGAGTGATCACCCAGTATTTTATCAGGTGGGTTGTCACACAACCATTGCCAACAACACCCTATCGAAGTATGCCTCACCACCGGGGAAAAGGTCTCATCATAGTCAATCCCTTCCTTTCGTGAAAACCCCTTCGCTACTAGCCTTGCCTTGTACTCCAGTTCTTCTATTTTTTAATTGCCTATTTCTTCCTATACACCCACTTAGATCCAACAATGTGTCGCCCCTTGGGTTTAGGAACCAACTCCCACACAACGTTCTTTCGTAGAGCTTCCATATCTTTCGACATAGTACCCATCCAACTCGCCTTGACATCACAATTAATGGCATCTTTGTATGTCGTTGGATCACCCTCACTACAAATGAGAGCGTAATTGACCTCTTCCCAACCAAGCCTAGATGGTGGCTTGATCTCCCCACGCTCTCGATCACGTGATATGGATGGAACTTGCTCCACCCATTGAGTGTCCTCCACCTCAACCAATTCCTCTTCCAAATCATCCTCATTCGGCTCCACCTCAACCGTATCATCACCCGATTGAGAATCACTTGAACCACTAGTAGATCCACTATCACTATTGGTGGTTGATGATCTCAAAAATACCAAAGGAATCTCGACGGTTCTAACACCACCGTCATCGATAACTTCTGGGAACTCCTTGGCCTTCAACATGGACGTCCCGTCAAACCTCACATCCCGACTAACAACTAGCTTCCTCGTAGACGGATCCCAAAGCTTGAACCCCTTTATCCCTTTTTCGTAGCCTAGAAAAATACACCAGTGAGTTCTCGAGTCATTTTTGGTCCTCTCATCACTAGGAATGTGAGCATACCCCGGACACCTGAACACCCTCAAAGTAGAGTAGTCTACCTCATGCCCCGACCATACTTCCTCCAGACACTTCAAACCAAGATTTGCATTTGGTGACCGATTCACCAAATACACGGTGTGATCAAGAGCCGCTGCCCAAAATGATTTCGGTAACCCGACATGAAACCTCATGCACCTTGCCCTTTCCATAATGGTGCGGTTCATCCTCTCCACCACCCCATTTTGTTGTGAAGTCTTCTTAACGGTAAAGTGCCTTGTGATGCCCACATCTTTACAATACATGAGAAAACCACCATCTCTATACTCACCCCCATTGTCACTCTGTGACAACCCGCCTACTAAAATAATAGGTGGCCAGCCCAATACTCTAATAATCACAGGAATCATAAATGGTCCATTCTCAGCATCACTGTCAATTAAAATAATAGTACGAGATAACCACCAATCATTTTAGAAAATGGACTATCAATTAAAAAGAAAATTTGTAAATAAAAGAGAAACACTTAGACAATCCCATTTGCAAAAACGGTGGATATCAAAAATCAATAAATGAAGAACGGTAATGTCATAAATAATCACCGAATAAGCTGTCGGTGCACAGACTAATACAAAGAGTAACACCGAGTATTACATTTTAATATTTACAATATAGTAAATGAGTGCAAGACGTGGACAAACACGTCCGAATAATAAACTAAACATAACTAGAGTAAAAGGGAAAGAATAGACTAAACAAGTAACCTACAACATCCGCAATATGCCGTAGCTCCATGACAATCGGAATGGGAATGTAAATATGGGTGTCCATGCGGTAGAGCACCTGTAACGACAAAGAGTATATGCAGAAAACAAAAAATATAGACGGGTGAGGGACCGGTTTGATATGATTCCCATGTGAATAAAATGCATGACAGTTAAGTGCGTAATTCTCTCGCAATTAACAATAACATTTCTCACCTCTCAATCTAAAAGCAACCTAGCATAATATCAGTGAAATGCTCAAGTTAAAATCAAGAACAGAAGGCTAACTTCTCCCCAATCTCAACACTATGCCCTTATTCGTGCATGGGGTGTCTCGCAAAGCGAAATCCAAACAAGGAACCCCTCCCATACACTACTACTAGGCAAGGTTAATCATCGAGATACATTAAACTCTAAGTACAATATCCAATTATCATATAAAAGCATCATTCTTATTTCATTCTTTAGGAACATATATATAAATGGTATAATATTTTATCAAATGTTTACCATACAATTTCATCATGTACCCTTATTCATTTCATGGTTCTATTCCTTATCAGGAAATATAATCATAGTTTTTATGCTCTTTATGGCATTTCATTGTGCTCTTTATGGCACTTTATAAAAATCTCTTCCTTATCAGGAATATAGTCATCATCAAATTATCTTTGTGGCATTTCATTTTGCTCTTTGTGGAACTTCATCATGCTCTTTATGGCATATCATACATCAAGTCCAACTTGATTTGGAATAGTTATAACTATATATATATATAACGATTCTAAGACCGCCCATCCGGGTTTCCCCACTGCGCACGCCCCTAAATGGCTATCATCTTCTAGGGCCTATCATTTAGACAACCTGGGATCCTACCAAAACATCGAGAAGCGGCCATATGCCTGCGGGATAGTAAAGACCACACCCGGAATCTCCTAACCAACGCAGAAAATATACAACAAACGCTCATATGGCCTAGGGACTATATCCACCATGCATTTATTAGTCAGAGGGCTTCACCACAATGCGCGAACTTCCCTTAAGATAGCGATTTAGAGAGGGTGTGTATCCATACCTTTTCAACACTTGAAAATCATCATCCTTTTCATTTGAAAACATCCATTTTTACATTCTCAAAATCATTTGTACTTATTTATTAGTACAATATTTAATAATATTCATTTCTTATTCTTACGTCATATTTTATTAATGACCTAAGACCCGAAGTGCGAACAAACTCAACTAGTCCCTAAGACTTCAATATAATATCATAAACCATTTAAAATGAATCTCCCTTAAGGAGTGTCTCCCAAATGTCTCAACATTAATATTTTCTCTTCAATTTATCTTTCGGTTAATCTCCTATTTCATTCGAACACCAACCTATACACTTTAGCCCTAGGGGTGAGCCCAATCATCCCATTAATCTTAGGACATTATTCTACCCAAAGACCACCCTCTTGGACTCCCCATACTTCCCAAAGGAAGGTCCCTAAACCTTGGACTTAAAAGAAAAAGGGCTAAAAATCAAACTAAGAAAATCTCACAAAAACAGGGGAACCGAATCGATTCCCCCCTTGGGCCGAATCGATTCTCCCTTGCGAATCGATTCGCTAAACAGCCGAATCGATTCGGTGAGCAAAACTGACTTTCTGTAATTGTTCAAATAGATTCGGTCTTAACCCGAATTGATTCGGTCTGTCAGAACTGTAGCCTACCCCTTATCCGAATCTATTCTCCCCAGGGGCCGAATTGATTCGGTCCTGAAATCTTGCCCAGTTTGGGCTACGGGTTGTATGAACCCTAAAATCCTAAAACCTCAAATCTTTGATTTTATCCAACATAAACAACATCTAATTCTCCCAAATCATTTCTACACCATTAATAACTAATAGTTTATCATCAAATCAAAGTAAAACTAATATTTAAGAGTTAAATCTTCAAAATCAACAAAGAACCCATTTAGGGTTTAAACCTCCAAAACTTAACTACACATGGAATTTATCACATTAAATCACATCTAGCAAGTAAGAAACTTGCCTCGAGGTTCGTAGTCTCGGATCATCTTCTGGTAGCAACGATTTCCGGCCTCAATCTTCCATTCTCTCTATTTTTCTCCATTTCTACCAACTCTCTCTTCTCTCTCTCTCTCTCCTTTGGCTTCTAACACAAATGAAGAAAGAAAAAGGGGCGGGGGAATTAAACAGGTTTTAAAACATAATTGCCCTCTTTTAATTGCTAATACACCATTAAAATGACTCGTATCCACTTAATTGAGTCATAACACCCCAAAAGTGCCCGAAACTCCAAAATACAACCTGGCACTTATTTAGACTATCTCGACTATTCTAAAAACAACCGCACCCCCTATTTTGGCATTTGGAGAAATGTGAACTATTTTTATGTTCCAATTTTTATTTTATTTCATTTATTATACCACAATTTAAATATGAGTCATAACCGTCATTTTTCATATAACGACGCAATATATCACAATATAATGCCATTTACCTTCTCATAAGGTAAATAGACAAAACACAGTAAATATTATCCCTTAATATCATGGGAAATAATATTTACGCCAACTTCCCCTATTTTATAGAATTAGCCCATCGGGCAAAATAATATAAATAGCCGCTCAAAAGCCTGGGTTGTTACACACTCCTCAAATACTTGACCTTCTTTCCCGTTTGATTCTCCACCATGGCTTTCCACTCCTTGAACTTCTCGAAAACCTCCGATTTTTCCTTCAAGTAGTAGAACCACACTTTTTGGGAATAATCATCTATAAAAGTCACAAAGTATCTAAATTCGCCTATGGAAACAACATCCAAACGCCCACACACGTCGGAATGAATATAGTCAAGAGTCCCTTTACTCTTTATCATAGATATATTGAATTGCACTCGAGTTTTCTTCCCCATCACACAATACTTACAAAAACCGAGCTTGCATCCGTGCACCCCTTTCAACAAATTTTGCCGATGAAGTTCTTCCATGCCTCGTTGGCTCATGTGACCAAGTCTCATGTGCCACAATTGTAGCTCGTTGATTTCAGGCTCCGTGGAGACTGCCACTCCCCACTACCGTATTTCCCTTCAATCTATAAAGATTGTTCAGTAACTTTGTGCCGCGCAATATCACCATCGATCCCACCCTCAGCTTGAATCACACACCCCTTTGAATCGAGTGCACCTAAGGAAATCAAGTTCTTTTTAAGTACCTAAATGTGCCTCACTTCACTTAAGGTTCGGATAACCCCATCCCACATCTTTATGTGCACCGACCCGATTCCCACTACTTTGCACGTAGCATTGTTTCCCATGAGAATATTACCACCGGTATTGGACTTGTAATCCTCAAACCATTCCCGGTTCAGACACAAGTGGTATGAACATCCGGAATCTAGAATCCAACCATCAACGTGATCGGCAGAAAAACAAGTAAGAACCTATTCGCCTTCCTCTAAAGTAGAAACACCGGCCACATCCTTAGTAACTTCTCCTTTCTTATCATCTTTCTTCCACTCCGGATAATTCTGTTTAAAGTGACTCTTTTTATGGCACTTGAAACACTCAACCGTGCTAATATCTTGAGATCGAGACCTTTGGAATCCCCAATTATTTGCACCCTAGACTTCGACCTTCCTCTTCGTCCACCACCACCAACCTTGGCTACCAAGCCTTCACCTTGAGAAGATGAACTACCTCCACCGCTACCATTTTTCTTCTTCATGGCCACGTGTGAAATGATGTCCTTCATTACATCATTGAACTTGAGAGTAGTCTTCCCAAACATAAGCGTTGTGACGAAGTGCTCATATGAATCGGGCAACGAAGCAAGAAACAACAACGCTCGATCCTCCTCGCTAAATTGAACATCAATCCGGGTCAAATCGTTGATCAAAGCATTGAAGACATTTAAATTCTTCATCATATCACCGCCCTCTTTAATTTCTAACTTAAAGAGCATTTTCTTTAGAAACAATTTATTTGACAAAGACTTGCCCAAATAAATCTCCTCCAATAGATCCCACATGACCTTAGCCGTAGTTTCCGATATCATGTGATTGAGAGCATCATCCGTGATATACATTTCAATTGAAGAAATTTCCCTTTGATCAATATTGCTCCTTTCGGCTTCGGTCATATCCACCGGATGCTTCTCGATACCCAATAATGATATAACAAATCGTTGTTGAACAAGAACACCCCGCATCCTTCTTTGCTACAAGCCAAAATTAATTTTCTCATCAAAAGGTTTTATCTCAAACTTCATTGAGCCTTCGGATCCATAACTAGGATCCCACTTCTTAGAGCCTCCGCTTGTAGAAGTTAATTCGAGAGTACGCGACACCTCTTTCGCCATTTGGAACAAATTCTAGAACTTATGCCAATATCACTCAAATTGATTCAAGCCGAACCAAAATATCGAGAAAACCAAGCAACCTCGCTCTGATACCACTTGTTGCGCTAAAACAGTCCTATGTTAAGCAATTAAGACCATATAACTCACTTCAAAATTTTACGAAACACTTGGTGTGCGGAAAACACCCAAAACATTGTTCCTAATGAAAACCAAGTGTGCAAACTCAAAACGAATCCAACCAACAATCAACAAGTAGAATAACAAGAACACACAAGCAATCAAAGCAAATAAACGACAACAATATAACGTGGTTCACCCAAACAAGGGTTACATCCACAATCGTAGGATTTCTTCTTTCTTTGATAAATGGAGTAACCACAAAGTTACACACTCACACTCTTTATCTCTCCAAGAAAGTCACTCACAACCAAGCACAAGAACTAATCTTTAAACAAGAATCTCTCACTCACTTTTCTCTTTGAAAACTTTCAAATTGTTCACTCTAAAGCTGGAAAAACAGCACTGAACAAAAAATAGAAAATAGGCTTTTATTTATAGTTTTTCCTCAAAGTGGCAATTTTGTAAATATCGAGAAAAATCTTTTTTTCGCCGAAAACAGGCGTGAACCAACGAGAAGCCACCGAAGAGCCAAAATACACCACATTAACTCCATAAGTGGACTGGATGCAGTGATAAATTATGTGAACATCATTAGTCAGGTATGATGTGATGACAAATTTCATTATATATTAGTAGTACGAGTATTATGCTTTATGAGAGGATCAACTAATGATAAGAATCGATTAGGTTAGACAATAATGATCTTTAATTCTAGTTGCATTTCTGTTTCGATTGCATGGAGATCTGTCTTGTTGTGTGAGGAACTCACCTTCCTTGTTATCATTTTAGGTCCTCATGGTGTACCTTAAGTTTATGAGTATTCTTGGAGCAACTGTAGATCTGGTAGTAGTTTCTTTCATTAAAAATATTAATTTGTTTATTACACTATCCATCATACAGAATTACATTTATTATTGATATTAAATTATATTAACTTTAATGTCACAAATAAATATAAATATTTTTTCGTAAAAAAACTCTTATTCATATTAAATGTGAGTAATTATTTAATCTTATGAGTTATGTGTCTGTACAATTACATGCATTCATCCTATTTTGACTATGATCTGCACATAAAAGATTACTGTAAGTCTAAATTGATCAAAGCACAAATCTTATATACCATGCAATGTTAATTGCAATCCTATATTTGCATACATTTATTTGTTGATATTGTAGTTGGATAGGGTTCAAAATAGACGGGAACCATTAGTTGACAGGTTTGAATGTTAGTTGACTCAATTTTTCAACCAAAATGGCTATTTTACCCCTTCATTAGTATAAGTATATAATATATATTAGTGTATAAAAAATAAATTCTACATTATTTTAATTGTTTTTAATGAAATCAAAAAATTTTATAAAATGAAAAAGGTTTTATATATATTTATAATAAAAAAACAGTGAGCGTGGTTTTAGTAACGTGGTTTTCAAATAACGTGGTTATAATATATATTTATAACAAAATAAGTTAAAAAAGTTTTAATAATGTAGCTTTCAAATAACAATATTGATAACGTTTAAAACAGTAAAAAATAGTAAGGGTCCGTTTGACAACCCAATTCCAAGCCATTAAAATAGAATTGGAAGGTCAATTTTAATTCCACGGAATTGAAATTGGCATTCAAATTCCAATTGCAAGTCTTGGAATTAGATTGTCAAACGGGCGCTAAATGTTTTTTATAAATATATAAAAATGGTAAAAACAATAAAAAAAAAACAGTTTTCATTGTTTTTAACAGCTAAAAAAACTTTTTAACTGTTAAAAAAACATTGAAAAAACTAATTAAATGTGAAAAAAAATATGTAAGGTTAAAACGATTTATAAAATATTTAACTGTTAAAATTTTTTTTACTGTTAAAAAGTTAAAAATAGTAAAAACGGTTTATAAAATATTTATAAACATTTTATAAAAAATATTAATTTTTTTTATATATTTAAAACAGTTTTTTTAAATGTATATAAGAATTGCTTTTTATAAATATATATAAAACTGCTTATATATATATATATATATATATATATATATATATATATATATATATATATATATATATATATATATATATAATTGTTAAAAAAAGAGTAAAAACAGTTATTTGATGTATTCCTCTGTAGCCATATGGGTAAGATGATTAAAGAATTTCCCAAAACATGTAGATGAATTTGAAGAAATCATACCCATTTTCAAGTTTTAGAACAACTTCGTATAAAAACATACAAAAATATTAAATAAATTGAAAAAAAGAAGATAAGTAAAACAGAATCAGAACGTTGAGGACATAAATACCTACTGTTTTTCCTCCATTAAGAATCTTATAGCATTGTTGGATCACCTTTGAGAGCTCATTTGGAAATCTATTTATGTGTAACATTGAAGACCTAAACTCATTTTTTTTTTGTTTTTTTTTATGAAATGTTAAATAAATAAGAAAGAGCCCAACGCCCCAAACGATGTACAAATCAGACTCAAAATCGGAACAAACCGGCTCAACAAACACAACACACCTCAGGCCCCCTCCAAAAGAGCAAAAACAGAACTCAACCCAGCAGCCCAAGCCCACAAAAAAAAACTCCAAAAGACTAAGGAAACTCCTGGAACATGCTAGAAAAACACACGCATCATCAAAAACAATTCCACATGTCATATCCTATCTGAGAAAGACCATGCGTCGGACAAGAAACCCCCCCCCCCCCCCCCCCCCCCCGTCCCCCAAAAAAAAACCGATCAACACGCAAACACTCTCTTGAAACAAGAAAGAAAACCAAAACCATTTTCACCATCAGCCTATACAGCCCCAAACTTCATCTCTCTCTACTTCCAAGCCCAAAATGACCTTCTTAAAGCTTCTAGACCACTCTCATAAACAATCAAATACAAGCTTCCAGACAAAAGGATATCAGTCCAAATTATGTCGACTTATAACCAACAAAGATCTTATACCCATATCCACTCATTTTTTTGTTATAAAAGCATAAACCATTGCAGATCTCTTAAAACCAATTTCATCAAACACCAAACATGCCTTACACACATAAAGCACAATCCCACCCCTACATGTCAGATTGAATACATCAAATAAAAAAATTCGAAGACCTAAACTCATATCTAAAACCTTAAGTTTAAAACTGTAAAAACGAAAATACTATCTGGAAAAAAATCACAAAGATATAAAACAGAGTCACGTATGTACCCAAATCTAGCTACACTGCATCCTAGCTTAATAGCAAAATATTAAAACATTTGAAATCCATAAGCTAAAAAGCATACAATATTGTAAATTAAAAGCCCTGAAATAAAAAAAAAAAGGGTGAGTCTACCCTCTTTTTTATAGGGAGGCATATTCTAAGATAAACATAGATGGTGGGAGGTTAAAACAACATGTATCAAACTGGATTCTATCTCGTCGTCCCTCCATGTTCCTCCAGATCATCTCCCACCTCAACACCCTATCCACGTGCTATGATATGCTCGTATGCTGCAACATCGTCGCTGATACCACCAATGTTGTTACTTCATCATAATTGCTCGAAAAATGATGTGTGTGGAAAGGAGGCATGTAACCTCAATGCTTTGGATTTGAAATTTACTAACATGGAGGGGAGAGGGAGAGACTAAATAAAGAGGGTATGCTCACTTGAATTTGGAAAGGTAAACCATTATTGAACTAAAAAGGTAAAAGTCATTACTGAATGTATGAAATGAAAATGTAAAAGTAATCTTGAAGCGAAAATAAGCAATAAGGATATATCGTGGACTCTTTAACTTTTGAGATGAATTAAATGGAGTGTTGTGTTTAATAAAGATAAATAGAAGATAGATAGATAGATACCGTCCTTGGAAATTATAAAACCAAATTGATAATAATGATTAACATTAATTTTTTCTCATTAATCTCCAACACAATCGTAATAGAGTTATAATATAGATAATGCTTATGTCGATACTTTTGCGATTCACGGGGCCTAATATATTTGGTATTCCATAATTTTGTTGTAGGATTTTTGGTTGGTTTTATTTATGAATGGATAATGGTTATTCGTCTCTCTGTTTTTGTTATTTCTATTAATTTTTTCTTTATGTTACATTCTTAGAATGGTATTTAATTTATTTAACACGTGTATTTGTAAAATTTATGTTTTACCCCCTGAAATATTAGATATATGGGTCATCACAATTGCTATGAGAGCATGGTTCTAGAAAATTAGGGTCCATAGTTCATCTTATTTTTTGCATAATGTTCTTTAATACATTGTTTGTGTGTGGGTGTATACATATTATGAAATTGACAAATGATATACATTTGAACCTCGTCTTTTCAAATGGCACGTACTAGGAAAGGTCATTGAAAAGTGCAAGGAACCCAATTTTAAATATTCTTTTAAAATTAAATATAATTTCCTTTTAAGCGCGGAATGAAGATGGTTCAACACAACACACACAAATGACAAATTTTAATATATTTCCAAATTAAAATTAAACTAAACACAAAGTGAATAAATTAAACAACAAATAGATTTTTCACTTACACCAAATTAATTCAATCCAAGTCCTATAAATTTGCCTAACAATAATTAATTCAATTTTGCAAATTAGGCCAAAATAAATTATCAAATTAAATATTTGACTTGATAAAATTAAGTTAAAGTTCACTCAATTAATTTAGGTACCAAAATAGATACGTGTGATAAATAAAACAAATTTTATCTTGAATTACCTAAGCATGCATCTACGTGTTTTGCAAGATAAAATAAACCAATCACACTACACACTGATGTACGAGGAAAACCCAAAATGGGAAAACCTCGGACGGTGCTGGCCTAACATATCCACTAAGTACGGAATTACAAATTACCACACAGTAGACTTACACCAACAACTTGACTCCGTCCAAGCCTTGAAGCTCCTTATTATAACCACCTCTTCCATGTAGATAACCATGGACTCCTCCACAGTCTCGGACTCCTCCGATAGGACTCTTGGACACCGTCACCCTCACATGAATCTTTTCTTAGAGTGGGAACACTGCAGCGTAAACCAAATGTTGTCTTCTTTGTGGGACATAGAAGTAAACCCAAACTTCTCCTTTATATGGTCGAGATGAACCAATGGTGCCAAACAACTCCAAGAAAATATTATATATATGAGATACTTGGATAAATAAACTATGGGTGAAAACTCACGTGTTTGTTGAAAATATTTCTTTGAAATTCAACACATAAAAAATATAGAACTTTGGTTGGTGTATTTTCTCTCAAAAGAGATCTCAAGGAAGCTACCAAAGTCTATTGAAAATTCTGTCCCGAGTAAGATTTAAACTGTCAAAAAGAAGTGGGACAAAAGAGTGGGAAAATAGGATAAAGCTGCCAAAACTGTTCCCGCCCAAAAATCTCGTTCGAACGAGATTTTCGTTCGAACGACTTTTCTAACGAAAAGTCCGTGGCCAAAATGGGAAAACTAGTTGGCAAACTCGTTCGAACGACATTCTCATTCGAACGACAATTTAGAACAAAATGTCATAATGTTCATTTTTCAATTTTAAGCCCAAAAACTTTTTAGTCAAAGATCTAAACACATTTTCTGAAAATAAATGTCATTTGATAAAAAAAAACACCCATAAAAATATTGTCCAAGTCTCCTATATATATTAAATGATTCATACCTTTGGAGACCTTGGGATCTTCAAGTTGATGACGTAGAAACGAGGCACTAGAAACTTGGAAATGATGAAGCTTTACAAATCTGGTCACCACGTCTTCAACAAACACATCATAGACTTGGATGGATACACATGAGCTTTATCCTATGACTCAAATGTTTTTTTGTTCGGAATTGAGCTAAAACTACAAAGGACTCAATTGGAAATTTGTGTCGTTACAGTCATATTTCTAGAGCCCATGGAGGTAAGGATTAAGGTGCTGCAAAATAGCTAGGACATGACGATGCTTTATAAGGGCTCTATACATGGATGTTATTATTAGTTATGATAGGAGTGGAATTAGCTGAGTACTTTGTTAAAATACGACGTAAGCTAGGTGGTTTGTTAAATACAGAGCAAGCTAGATATTTTTTAAAAATGGTGATTGGACCGCAAGGAGATGAAATTAATGAAATGTGAAAGATTTTTCACAAAGGAGTAATAGGGATAAATATAAGAACGGTCAAGAGACCTATGTTGAGGCTTCGACTTAGACCTAAAACCACTAGTCAAGAAAGTAATGGTTGCGGCATTTATGGCAAGTGATGAGAGCCTGCAGACATATGAGATATGGTGAACTCCGAGATAAAATGGTAATTACTAAAAAAGAAATGAATTTGGTAAATTCAAGGGTAAGGAATTTTTTTTAATTAAATTATTAAAAAAAAAATATTCCAGGTTTTAAGAAATATGACCCACGAATCATGATAAATATGTAAAAATTAATTAGTGAAACCCAATCATGAAATGAAATTAAGGACCTAGTACTAAAAAATTTAAGGAATAATAAGATGGCCATTAGGTGTGTAAGTAGAATCCAGATTTAATATGGGAATGTTTGAGTAATTCGACAGGTTTCAAATGGGAATAAAAAGGATAAAGATTTAACATGTTATGTGTGAATTAAAAGGTTTCTTTAAGAAACATCTACATGTGTTAATTCAATGATAAGTTGGTATTTTAAAAGGAAATGGAGTAATCTAACGGTAGTCCAAGAAAGTGATTTTCCATATAAAGCACGTTAGTTAATGAATTAATAGACATTTTAGTATATGGAAACTTATGAAGATGCAGGTTAATAGTATTTAACCGGGTTGAAGATAATGTTTTACAAATATAACATGGTTAATGCATATATTGTACAGTATGTTGTTCTGGGTAGAGTTATATTGGTTATAGTACAACATTTGTTTATATCAACCATTCATTTTCGTATTGCATTTTATTAGGGAATGCCACTGGGCATTGGTTCACCTCGTTTCCTTTGTCATGACAGGCGATTAAAATTCTTACCATTGAGAGCTATTTCCAGGTAAGTAATTCTTATTCTTACACTAGTATCTCTGATTACTTTAACTATGTGGTATTTCCTAATGGGTTTCACACTTGTTATTATTATGCTTATATGTCTTTAAAATGGTATTTCATGATTACTTGGTCATTTAAAGTAATTAAAATGGACTAAAAACATTGTTAAGTTTTTTCACATCACTTAACACTTACTGCAGCTAAATCGGACCGTTTGACTCACGTGTCACCCAAAATTCCAAGTAGGGGTGTTAAAAGTAGGGTTTACAGTTCAACTTATTTTTCGGACAGTATTCTTTGATACGTTATATATATATATATATATATATATATATATTGTACTCTTATGAAATTGACAAGTTATATACATCTGAACCTCACTTTTTCAAATGGCACGTACTGGGAAATGAGGTGTGTTTAGAGTACGGGGATAGGGATTATGATGCGAGATATCTAGGACATGAAGATGCACTATAAAGGATTCCAAACATGGATACTATTATTAGTAAGGAAATAACTATAGAAATGGCAACATCACTTCAGCATATGACACCACTAGTTGTAGCACCACAATAGTAACAGACACTAGTCTCCACATAGGAAAATGTATGCGCAAATATTTTAGTTTAGGCTTTTTATTTATTTTATTTTCACTCTGGAATATTTGGTATATGCCGTTACAAATCGACTCGCACTGACTCGCCGAACCGAACACCAACATCTCTAAGTTCAAGACTCCTCTACATCTCAAGAAGGTATAAAGATTTTTACGAGTTTGAAAATATTCATAAAGTTTTTTGGGATGTTTATTTTTTATTGAAAAATGAGGCTAGTATTTTTTAAGCTTTTAGGAAAAAAATTATTTTTAACCTCGTTCAAATGAGATTCGTTTCTCGTCCGAACGACTTTACATTCTCTTTAAAAGGGTCAATTGATCTTATATCGTACGAACATCTAACGAGGGCATTGTGTTTTGCATCTTTTGAATGCCTTTTGAAGCTTGTTCAAATAAGATGGCCTTGTCGTTTGAACGAACTTCGTTTTTGTTCAAACGAAATGCCTTTCTCATTCGAATGAGTTTCACTTTCATTCGAACGAGCTGTCGCCTCAAAGTTTATGTCGTGCTTATAAATACGTGTTTTGCTCAAAATTTCATAAGACTTTTGCCAAAACGTTTCTTGCATATATGTTGCAAAAGTTTTCAATTTTTGTGTTACCAAAATACTTTTTGATTCACAATTTACTTCCGCAAATAGTTTTGTGAATCTTTTGAAAACCCTAGAAATTTTTTGTATCTTTGCATACATCTTTATGAAGAGGTTTCTCTACTGCTGACCTTGTGACCCGAGGGATCACGACTAAAGAAGAAGGCTAAAGGTTGATCGGTGGATAAACTACACCAAAAATAGCAATTTGTCACACCTTCATATTAAAAATCTGGCATAGTTTAAAACTGTGCCAAATTCTGGCACAGTTTCATGATAATCTGGCACACTTTAAAACTGTGCCAAAGTTCGACACAGTTTAGAAGTGTGCCAAAATTGAGCACACCTAAGTAAAGTATAAATGCCCTAAAAAAATAAAACTCCTCCCAAGTTTTTTTCCCTCCCGCTCACTTTGCTGTCTCATTCAGGTCTCTCTCTCTCTCTCTCTCTCTCTCTTTCTCTCTCTTACATCCAACCCTCTGTAAAAACCCTAAATCCTCCATGGGTTGGTTGCTACTATGTTAGATCCGAGGCCAAGATATGGGCCAAGTTGTTTGGTATATACCCATGGGCGTGGCTTAAATGCAACAAGTTATTGTTGGCTGGAAACCTACACTGACAGTTTTGGGAACCAATTACTCAACAAGGGATAGTGCAGGGGTATACCTTCTATTGTTAGCAATTCATTTCAATCGATGATATGCTATTTTATTATTGTCTATTTTGAGACCGATTTCCATACGTATAATTTATGGATTGAGATGGGATTATTTGTCTTTAAGTTTGGATGGGGTTGTTTTTATAGATTTAGTTGTTTTCAGATAGAATTTGTTAAACTTGCACATATTTCTAACCTGCTATCAATTTGGAAATTTGGGTTATTTGTTTTGACACTTAGAATTTCATTATTGCAGAATATATATGTTTTTTTAGGAAGACAATGATTTTCCTTACAAGTTCTATTATGTGTTATGTGTCATAAGTGTACAAATTTTATCACCCTTAACTCTCCAATATTCTTGTAAGAGAACTAGGATTTATAAGAGAATTCTCTGTATCTATCAAGTTTTTTAGGGTATTTGTACACTACCCATTCAATTTTAGTTAGTCATCCTTTGGTATGCCTTGTGTTTTTATTTTTCGCACAAATAGATTATTCTGAATATTGTTTATTGTTGAGGAATAAAAATGGAAATTGGTCTGGGTTATCATGGAAATTGGAAGGAATTTGAAGCAATGACATTGGTTTAAATTTTGGTGCTATTAATTTCTTACAATTAATAATCCAACTTGGAATTTTAATTTCACACTATTATCACAGTATGCTTAATATCAGCATCCATGCGGTATTAATTGAAGACCATATTGTTCAGCGTTATGATATTTTTTCACCATCTTATTTGCCTCAAACTAGTTTTTCTTCCTAAGTTAATATTTGTGTTTTGGTTGGTTAACACTTTAATGCACACTCAAACACATCCCTTTTTTCCATTTGGTCATATTGTTGAGCATTAAAAAAAAAAATTCGTTCATATTTATTCAAGTTAGTTGTCACAGGCCCTCAAGATCAAACATACATATATAGTTGTTTATTGCCAGCTTATTATGTGTCTATATAGCTTGGGGTTCTTCATGGTTGAATTCTTGTCATGCTTTACGTCCCTTTTGGCAATATATATAACATTGAAAATATGTAGTTTTAGTTTGTGACCGAATTTTAGCCTTATGTGTTACTATTTCTTTTGCAGTAAGGGAGACACAAACTGAGGGATTGCGTGGAGGAGGTCGCTTAGGAGGACGCGGAACTGGGCGGGGTGGACGTGGAGGGCATGGGTTTGATTGAGATTTAGCCAATAATGAGACCGATTTCCTCATAATTGAAGTTTTGTATCAAGTGCAAACATGTGATATATGTTGAGAAGGTAAAAATATCAGGCTTCTCGTCTATACAAATGTCAAGAAGCCATATGGGACATAGTTTTCAAATGATTTTTTCATCCCAACACCTTTATATATATATATATATATATATATATATATAAACCTGCGCAACTATTTTATTCATACTTTTCACACACACGTATTTGAAATTCATGTTTCTTAGAAAAAAAATAATCTAAATATGTGAGGGTTAATAATCTTCCTTTCTTTCTACTATTTCTGCATTACGTAGTTTGGAGTGTAATGGATGTAAGCCAAGTAACATTGTAGATTCATAAGTACTTGTCTTATACGTTATATTTCTACCATATATCAATGCCCATCAATTAAATTTACATAATCAAGTTTGCACTTGTAAATTTCAGTTAATTCAAAAAATAGTTTTATTGTTGATGCCGAAAGATGAAATTAAGTCATCACAATTTAAACCAAGAAAGATGAAAAAAAATCATTTGAGCACGCTTATATGTATTTTATCATATTTAACCAATATGCATTTAAGTGTTTTTTAGTAAATAGTCATGTGGTAGAATGGGAAAGTGATGCATTATTAAGTTCCATTACTAATCGGGCTTATCCCCGTGAATGGGTTGCACCTCTCCATTTCCTTATGTTTCGATTGTTGGGATTGGAGGGTCTACATGAAAATATTATTGACATGTAACTCGTAGGATTGGAGAGTCTCCATTTCCAGCTTTGCAACTTTACATTTTGTAATTGATATGTACATTTTATAAATGACTTTATAAAATATTACTGGGAAGAGTTTTAAACTTTTGTAACTGATACGTACATTTAAATTTTTGTAGGTGATTTTATCTTCCTCCATTCATCGAGAAAGTCGTAAACTGGTTTGAAACTAAGATTTCTTAACTTTTCTTTTTGAGGTAGATATCAAAATATTACTCGGGAGATATTTTTTGAGTTTGATGCATCAGTTTTTGGGATCTCTCCTAATATACATGTTTGGATAAGGTACTCTTGTGGTAATTTATAATTAATGTCAATCTTATGTGCAATGGTTCTATACTCAAATTCTACATGCCTCCTAAATGTTGTCCCAAAAGAATCAAGAATGTACAAACCTTTATAACATTTGGGAATCAATTTGACATATGTAATGGATGCATAATGTTTTCAAGTATGTATTTGTAAACACGATTTAGTTATCACTTTTATTTTGCATTTATTCAGATTCAGATAAGCTTCAAGATCATTATATGATAGTACCCGGAAATTATTTATGGTGGGATCAGTTACATTCGATTAGAAGGTATTTGAAGTATTGTTTGTATAGAACTAGTAGATTTTGTCAATGGGTTTTCACTGGGTCAAAAGTTTGATGTCAGTATCTTTATGTACCGTTGTTGAGAAACACGATATGTGTGTATATTTGTTCCACTCTACAACTAAAATATATTGTGACACCCCACCTAATAAAATACCGGGCGATCACTCCTATATCAAATTATGACAGGAGTCTCATATGGATCATTCTTAGCGTCACTGTCGAAAATCCATTTCATTACTAATAACCTATTAGTCCGGTGTCAAAATTTTACTTAACTACTCTTTTTTAAACGACTATAAATAAAACATCCACACAGTTTATGCGTAAATAAAGCTGAAATGAAATAAAATAACCGAACACTCCATATCGAATGATGTCCTAAAAGAATAAATAAATGCAATTGGACCATTGGCCTGAATATTTATAAAGTACCTCTAATCTAGAGTACAAGAATGGGAGTGGCTATAAAAAACCTGCATGCATCCACAACTGATGCAGCTGACGTCTGACTCGAAAGAAGTGCCATCTCGGCGTCCCTGTGTCTGGAAAACTATATATATATATATATATATATATATATATATATATATATATATATATATATATAATATAGCAAGAAAGGAAAAGTAGATAAACGGGTCAGAGCCCGAGTTTTGAAAATATTTAGCAAGTGCATAAATGCCTTATTTTTAGAAAAAAGTTTTATCTCATATTTAAATTTGGTATCGCACTCCCATGAGATACCCCTCACCTCTCTTCTAACAGTTCACTCCTAGCGCATCCCTATAAACATCTAAACATCCTAGTCAAGCTACCCCGCTAAACTAGTCTATCGCCCAACCACTATCAACCCTAGATAGTCCAAGTACTAAGGGCTAAACTTCTCCCCAGTCTTAACACTGTGCCAAGTTCATGCGTGGGTGTCTCGCAAAGAGAAATCCAAACAAGGAACCCCCCGATACACTACTACACGGCAAGGTCGATCGTCGAGATCCATCAGACCCTCAGTACGTAACGTATATATATATATATATACATCATATAAGAAATATTAATATTAGAGCACTAAGGATTAAACTTCTCCCCAGTCTCAACACAATGCCATATTCGTGCGTGGGGTGTCTCGCAGAGCGAAATCCAAATAAGGAACCCCCCCGATACACTACTATGCGGCAAGGTAAATCATCGGAATCCATTGAACCCTCAGTACCCAATTTATATATATCATATTTTATATCAATACCATGTTAAACTTCTGGATATATCTCCTGGAATGAGAATTCATTTACATTTTTATCTCAAAACTTTCCATTTCCCTTCCTATATCCAAGAAATGTATTTTAAGCCAATTCATTATCATGAATTGCTTTAACATAACATATAACTTTTTAAAATCAAGTTTTATTATCATAAAAATGCTTTTCCATTTTATAACACCCATTTTCCTTCTTATATCCAGGAAATGTATTCAAAGCGATTTTTATTATCATAAAAATGCTTTGATCTTATCACATGCTTCCATTTCCCTTCTTCCATCCGGAAAACATATCCGAAGCCAAATCAATTATCCCATTTCCCTTCTTCCATCCAGGAAATGTATTTTAAAGCCAATTCATTGTCATGAATTGTTTTAACAAATCTAAGACCACCCCTCCGGGTTTCCCCACTGGACGCGTCCCTACATGGCTATCATCTTCCAGGGCCTATCAAACAAGACAACCTGGGAACCTACCAATGTCGAGATGCGGTCATATGCTTGCGGGAGAGTCATGACCACACCCAGAATCACCTCACCAGTGCAGTAAAATATATAATCTCTCATATGGCCTAGGACTATATCCACCCTGCATTCATTAGCTAGGGGCATCACCATACGCACGCAACTTCCCTATGGTAGCGATTTAGGGAGGTGTGTAACCATAATTTATTAATTATGAAAATCATTTCCTTCCCATTTTGAAAACATTCATTTTTATATTTTCAAAATCATTTGTTCTCATATCATATATATACTTTAAAAACATAGTACATACATACACCATATATTCCTCCTCGAATATATATATGGCCATAATTGCCAATCTCATCTAGTGATGACCAATAATCCCAAAGATTCTCTCACAGAATCATAATCGTGCCTTCATATAAGCACGATACTATTTTTTTTTTTTTTTTTTTTTTTTTTTTTTTTTTTTTTTTTTTTTTTTTTTTTTTTTTTTTTTTTTTTTTTTTTTTTTTTAAATCAGGATATTTATTGAGACTATAGAGAGAAAAGCCCTCTCACATGGCTTACAATCAAATCAAATAAAGCATTTGTTAGAAACTACTAAAATAGTTGCTCTAATCACTCTAGGAAGATCACTATAATTTTGAGAACTAAAAGAGCTTTGGTGATAGGATCCATGAATGGCAAGCAACTCTGCAGATTTATTGGCTTCTGATGAACATAACTTGATGAGGCAATGATTAGTTTGGAGAAATTCATTGATTTCAGAAATTTCAGTCCTTATTCGCCACTGAACTGTAGAAGAAGATATAAAACATTGAAGAATATTTTCTGATTCTACTTCTATGTCTATGTTAGAAATACCCTTCTCCTTGCAAAATTTGATTCCAGCCAAAATAGCTTGAACTTGAGCTTCAATCGATGAATTTGTTGATAAAGCATTTGAGTAAGCCCAAATGACTTGACCCGTATCATTTCGAATAATAGAGCCAATACCCATATGGTTCCCTGTCTTGGCCGCACAGTTGAGTTTAAATCTACCCTTTGGAGGACATTTCCAAGGCATAACTATAGAAGAAGAATTAGAAATCTTGAAATTAAGAGAAAAGACATTGATAACCTCCTTGCATATATCATTTCTCCCATCTTTGATCTTGGAATTTTGGAATATCTCTGCAATTCTATTTATTACTCTAGATGAAATCATGTTAGCTCTCATAGTTATACCTTCAAAAAGAGCTTTGTTTCTTGCAAGCCAAATTTCCCAGATAATAGTGACTGGAATGATCTTATGGAGCCACTGAGATATATAAGAATTTCCTGAATATAACCACCATTGAATTATCGAGTTATGAATAGTAGATGGTCTTTGAGTCATTCCCAGTAAGCAGCAAAAATGATTCCAAACTTCAGCAGCTATAGGACCTGATATAAAGAGATGATTCAGAGATTCCCCATTCTTATGGCAGCATTGACATCTTGATGCTAATTTCACTCCCACCTTTTGAATAAGATCTTCAACAGGAACACATTTAGATAATGTTTTCCACACAAAAATAGATATGTTAGGAGGAATATTAGGATCCCATATATAGTTAAATGCTAAAGAAGACAATTTATGCTTTCTAATAATCTCATAGGCTGATGAAAATGAGAACTTTCCACTAGAAGAAGGCTGCCAAATCAGATCATTATCTAACCATAAAGAATTAGCCTCCATTATATTCCAAGCAGACCTGATTCTTCTAAAAGTCATGGATCCACTTCCAATAGGAGCATTAGAGTATTTAGCATTCATAAACTTAGCCCATAAGCTAGTATTCTTCTTCATATTCCAAGCCAATTTGATGTTAGAAGCTTCTTTGATATACTCCAAATTTTTTACTCCTAATCCACCTTCTTTTATAGGAAAACAGATAGCATCCCATTTGATCCAATGAAATTTTTTCCCATAATCTTTATTTATTCCCCAAAAGAATGAACTAATCAATTGATTAATTGATTTAATCACCAATTTAGGAGGCTGTAAAGCAAATAAAGTAAAGATAGGGATAGAATTTAGAACAGATTGGATCAGAATGACTCTACCAGCTAATGAAAGAAATACCTTACTTTTATAACTAACAAATACCTTAATCATCTCTAAGGATTTTATTGGATGTCTCCAATTATACCAATTCACTCTAAGTGAATATGTATATATGTATATCCCCAAATTATCCTAATTATCTCGTAGGATATACTAACTCCATAATCGATTATAATTATGCTTCCTATACGCATAATTATATAGGCCTAAATGCCCATCGAAATATTCTAGGGATTTATCTTTCTCGAAGAACCTTAATTTAATGGGTTATGGATTTTATTTCCATAAACCCCAGGGTCTACATCTTGTCCATAACATCACTTAAAGGTCCCCACCCTAACTTAGGAACCATAAACCTTTGATTTCTACCAATTCTCTATTTTTTCCTCAAAAATATAACTTAAGGGTTATACATTAGATTTCCTCAATTGGAGGACTATATCCTCTTAAAGGGTTACTTATATTAACCCATAATTAACCTCGAGTCAACAAAAATTGGATTTCACCCCATCCAATTCACCCTAGGAAAATTTCCCACTTTCAGAAGGGGTCGATCGATCGACCCATAGTCGTCGATCGATCTATGGCTTCGATCGATCGATCCCCCATGATCGATCGATCGATCATGTCGGGCAGCTTCTTCTCCGAGAAGCTGTTTCGGCCATGGAAGTTTCCCCCAAGCTTCCATCTCCTCACCCAACGGCCCAAAACTTCAACCAACAATAACTACACATATAATACGGGTTCTAAACGTCATAAAACCCGAAATCACCAATTAATTTAGGTTAAAACCTAAGTTTCTCCAATTATGAAATTTTAGGGGTTTATTCGTTTTAACTCCTGAAAACCCATTTTATCCTCGAAAACCCAACCCAAAATCTTTAGGGTTTATTTATACCAAACTACGATATGAGATTTGTTCTCAAAAATAAATAAATCAAGTAAACACTTGCCTCATGGATATAATCCGACGACCTAGAGCCGAATCCCGCGGAGTTTGGCCGGAACCTCCCCTTTTCTCCTCTTTTTCTCTCCTCCTCTCTCTCCTCTCTCTCTTTTCTTTCTTCTCTTTCTCTTTTCTCCCTCTCTCCCTCTTTATAAAGAAAGAAAAAGGGTTTAAACCCTTAAAACCCAAAAATGGCTCGTTTACTCAATTACGAGCCCTTTTAACTCAAAAATTCCCCGAAACTCAATTTCGATAATCGGACACTCTTTTTCAACTATCTCGGACATTCCGAGACTCATGGCGCAGTCGAAATTCCTATCCGAGGTACTTGACCGCAAATCACTATTCTAACCCATATAACTTAATGCGGGTTTTCTAATTAAAATCTTACCTTCTATCGCTTTACTCAACGACGACATATTATTAAAATACCTCGACATATTTACTTAACCCCAAAAGTAAATATATCACCTATCGACAATCCTCAAATTCTTGAAAATCCTAGAAATCACTATTTTGAGAAAATCTCCAAATTCCAATTTATACTTCACTTTTGGAATTTAATGGTCTCCAAAAGGACGGGTTGTTACATCTATGTGGGTTGAGTTTTTTTTATTCCACTCTATTAATGAATTGGGTGAATTAATAAGAAAAATGAAAAGTATTATATCCAGTGGATTTCATGTACTTTGAGATTATTTTTTACCAAGTGAAGCTATATTTTTTTCAACTTGATTTCATGTACTTTGAGCTAATTGTTTACCCAGTTAAGCTGATTTCATGTACTATAGAGCCATTGCAAGTGGGACCTGATATGGTTCCTTGGTGTGGAACCCTGGATTTGAGTACGATGAGAAAGTGATCGGCTACATCAAGGATTAGAGGCATTTTTTGATCTGGTATGCATTGATCACAGAGGTACTCCTGAACACCCTGTAAGAACTTCCACTTTGGAACAAAATAAGGTAGTAATCCAAATGCCTTATATTTGTACATTTATCCCTACTTCATTTAACGTTTTCTTCTTAAATTGAATGTTTCACATTTTTTTTTCACCTTTCACACAAGGTATTTAGTAAAATGTCATACATTATTACTAATTTTATTGTGTGGGTTCTTATAGCAATAGATATTGATCCGGACAGCTTGAGAATAGTAATCTCTTCTTTATAGAAGAAAAAAAATACTCATGGTGTCCTGATAATTATATGGGATTTCAAGCTATAAGAAGCTGAGCTGTCATAGTAATGGATAATATATATCTTCTTCTTTTATTAGTGTGGGTCGTTTCTTAGAATCACGAGGAATGATAGAGTACGCACTGTAAGTTTCTACAGACCCCGATTACATATTCGATCTAGCCACACAACTGGGTAAATTAGAGATTGCGAGGGATAATGTTTCTAACCTATGCGAGTTAGGGCATATAACTGGTAGTTATTAAGTAGAATTTTTGCATCCTCCAATGTCTTTCGAGGAATTATATTTTATTTTATTAAGTGCTTTGGAAGAACAATTCATACCTTGTAATAGGAATAACTCTTGTTTAATTATTCATTTTCTTTTTTTACAGGATATTGCTGCAATAGCACAGAGCGAGCCCAAATGGATGCAGTTGGGTGAATTAGCTATGTCCACTGGAAGTTTTTTTTTACCTTTGATGATAATTTATTGTGTGAGATGAGAATATTGCTACCACATAAACACTTTTACGTTAAACCTTTTTTTGTTGTTGGAAAGATCCTTGTTGGATGGCATGGTGCCAAGTGAAAATATGGTTCAGTTTTGTTTTTCATTTGATTTCATATGCGCATTTCTAACTTGTGCTTCTATGGAAAATTGTTTAGAGTTACAGAACCAATAATAATTTTGTGTGCTACACTTTAATTATATAAATAAGTAGTGATTAATCATGTTTTTAACTTTTCATTTTCCTCTGATCCTATATTACTTTTCTTTAGTCCATAATCCACTATCCCCCTTTATTTTCTTGCCCAAATCCCATAACTGACTGATATCTTAGTTCTCTAGTTATTAGGTGGCCTCCATGTTTTGTGTTTTGACAAAACAATATTATGTATATACACCTTAAGGAACGAATATGAGAGGTCGCAGACGTAAGAGCTGACCACCTAGTCATAAGACTTCTGATTTGAGAATATAATAATAATTGTAACTCGTACATGAAATTTGAAAATATCTAGATTAGTCTTAAAAACATGCCGTTAGAGGATGAAAACTCAAACAAGAGTCCAAACGGCCCTGTAAGAGTTACTAACACCTCGCACGAGACCAATGTAACTCGTAGGAACTGATCGCGTAGTCACGGGACTCCCGAATTGAGAATATGATGATAATTTGAAAATATCTATACTTTGGATTAAAAACAAGCTATTAAAAGGGTGAAAACCCAAACCAACCCCCAAACGGCCCCGTAAGAGGCATGCACATCTCGCACCAGACCAATGTAACTTATAGGAACTGACCACGTAGTCACGAATCTCTAGTTTATGAATATGATGATAATTTGAAAATATCTAGATTAGGCTTAAAAATATGTAGTTAGAGGGTGAAAACCTAAACTAACCCTCAAAGGGCCCCGTAAGAGGCACTAAACCTCTCACGGCACCAATGTAACTCGTAGGAACTGACTGTGTAGTCGCGGGTCCCCTGGTTTGAAAATATGATGATAATTTGAAAATATCTATATTAGGGTTAAAAATAAGTCGTTAAAGGGTGAAAACCTAAATTAACCCTCAAACGGCCCCGTAAGAGGCATGAACACCTCGCATGGGACCAATGTAACTTGTAAGAACTGACAGTGTATTCCCGGGTCTCTCGATTTGAGAATATAATTATGATTTGAAAATATTTAGATTGCACTTAAAAACATGTCGCTAAAGGGTGAAAACTCAAACCAGCTCTCAAACGTCCCCTTAAGAGGCACTCACACCTCGCATGGGACTAATGTAGCTCGTAGGAGCTGACCACGTAGTCATAAGACTCTTGGATTGAGAATATAATAATAATAATTATAACTCGTACATGAAATTTGAAAATATCTAGATTAGTCTTAAAAACATGCTGTTAGAGGGTGAAAGCTCAAACTAATGACTAAACGGCGTCGTAAGAGGCACTAACACCTCGCACGAGACCAATTTAACTCGTACGAACTGACAGCGTAGTCACGAAACTCCCGAATTGAGAATATGATGATAATTTGAAAAAATCTATACTTTGGCTTAAAAACAAGCCATCAAAAGGGTAAAAACCCAAACCAACCCCCAAATGGCCCATAAGAGGCATGGACACCTCGCGCAGGACCAATGTAACTAATAGGAACTGACCTTGTAAGCCACGGGTCTCTCGATTTGTGAATATGACGGTAATTTGAAAATATCTAGATTAGGCTTAAAAACATGTCGTTAGAAGGTGAAAACCTGAACCATCCCTCAAACGGCCCCATAAGAGGCACTAACACCTCGAACGACACCAATGTAACTCGTAGGAACTGATCGCGTAGTCACAGGTTTCTCGGTTTGAGAATATGATGATAATTTAAAAATATCTAGATTAGGCTTAAAAACAAATCGTTAAAGGGTAAAAACCCAGACCAACCCCCAAATGATCCCGTAAGAGGCATGGACACCTCGTACGGGATCAATGTAACTTGTAATAATTGACCGCATAGTCACACGTCTCCCGATTTGAGAATATGACGATAATGTGAAAATATTTAGATTATTCTTGATAACATGCCGTTATAAGGTGAAAACTCAAACCAGTCCTCAAACGGCCCCATAAGAGGCACTAACACCTCGCATGGGACTCGTGTAACTCGTAGGAGATGACCATGTAGTCACATGATTCGATCTGAGAATATAATAATAATTGTAACGCATATATGCAATTTGAAAATATCTATATTAGTCTTACAAACATGTCGTTAGAGGGTGAAAACTCAAACTAGGGCCCAAACGGCCATGTAAGTGGCACTAACACCTCGTACGAGATCAATGTAACTCATAGAAACTGATCGCGAAGTCAGGGTATTTCCGATTTGAGAATATGATGATAATTTGAAAATATATATGCTTTGCGTTAAAAATAAGTCGTTAAAATGGTGAAAATCCAAACCAAACCCCCAAATGGCCTCGTAAGAGGCATGCACACCTCACACGGGACCAATGTAACTTATAGGAACTGACCATGTAGTCACGGGTCTCTCGGTTTGTGAATATGACAATAATTTGAAAATATCTAGATTAGGCCCTTAGAGGGTGAACACCTGAACCAGCCCTCAAACGGCCCCATAAGAAGCACTAACACCTCGCACGGGACCAATGTAACTCGTAGAAACTGACCGAGTAGTCACGGATCTCCCAATTTGAGAATATGATAATAACTCAAAAATATTTAGATTAGGCTTAAAACCATGTCATTAAAGGGTGAAAATCCAAACGAGCCCCCAAACGGTCCCGTAAGAGGCATGGACACCTCGCACGAGACCAATGTAACTTGTAAGAACTGACCACGTAGTCACGGGTATCTTGATTGGAGAATATGACAATGATTTGAAAATATTTAGATTATGCTTAAAAACATGTAGTTAAAGGGTGAAAACTCAAACCAATTCTCAAATGGCCTCGTAAGAGGCACTAACACCTCGCATGGGACTAATGTAACTCGTAGGAGCTGACCACATAATCACAATACTTTCAGTTTGAGAATATAATAGTAATTGTAACTCGAATATGTAACTTTTCAGCTTGAACAAGATTTTTTTAAAATTATTTGGTTACTAATATCATCTCTTTTTTCTATCCTATTTTTTTGCAGGATAACATTTTATCGTTAACATTTATCCACATGGAACACACGAAGAAGTCAGTGGTTTACATCAAGGGGATTATTTATTTAATGTCGTTAATATAGATGTTTTTTTTTGTGTGTGTGTGTGTGTTATGGTCGTGCGGGCGGGCTTTGGTAGTTTTATTGTTAACTTTTATGGCCGTGCCGACTTTTGTAATTTTATTATTATATTTTATGGTCGTTCGGGATTTACATTATGCAGGTTTTATATTAGCAGGTTTTAGAATGTTCAAAAAATAAAGGAAACTCTGCCCAATGTTTTTGGGTCTGTGAACTATTAAGACTTGTAATATTTTAAAGTTCATATGTAAATTAGTTTATCAACTACGTACGAGATTCGTGATTTGTAAATTTTCTTGTTTTCAAGTATTTTTTTATTTGATAAATTTTTTGGGCACACTTCAAAACTGTGCCAAAAGTGTATCAAAATGTGGCACGGTTTTGAACTGTGTCACAAGTGTACCAAAATATACTCAATCTGGCATAGTTATAAACCGTGCCAAAAGTGTGCCAGAAATATCAAATTCTGGTACGGTTTAAAAATGTGGCAGAAGTATTCCTGTTTGGTCAAATTTGGTACACTTTTAAACTGTGCTAGAAAAAATGGCCATTTTGGAACACCTGATTTTAGCACAGTTCAAAATTGTGCCAGATTTGATCTAGCACATTTTTAAACCGTGCCAGATTGTTGTTTTTGGTATAGTTATACCAAGGGCGGATCTCCACCCGTGGATTGCTTTGGATCAAGTGGTATTCTTTTGAGGTTCTACGAAACTTATGGTTGTATCAAGTAGTTTGAAAGTCGATTGTTTTGTAAAATTCTTTGAAGTGCTGAAATAAACGTTTTACCCTGAAAATAGATTTTTCCTTAATATTTGCGTTCTTTCAATGCGCAGTATAAATCAATATATTTAAAACACATATTTGTCGTCACACCTAATTTAAGCAAAGATTAATTTTTTTAAAATTGGTTTTGTATGTTTGGGAGATTAAATTGATAACAATACATAAATAAATTTTTTTGTTTGTGAGCATCCTTGCCGAGCACGTTTATTTATACATTCTAAAATTGGTATCAGAGCGCATTCATCATTTTTACACTTACAAGTGGTATCAGAGCATTCATTATTTTTCACTTATAAGTGGTATCAGAGGGGGTTGCACTAAGTTATCGTGTTAGATCCTTGTTTAGTGCTGTTTAGGGTGGTTATGTATTATTCTCTCGGATTTGTTCATTTTTCTCTCGATGGATAGCCATAGGGAAAATTTATCTCATTTGAATTTAAAGTTTGATAAACGAATTAAAATTCTTGAAAAAGAAAATTCTCGTTTTAATGTTGTTTTGGAACTTTTGCAAACCATTCAAACTCAAAGATATTTCTTTCGTGAGAAGATTTTGGACATGGACCGTGGTTTTAAAATTTAGAATTGTCCATGAAAGAGAATGATGATATAGCCTGATTTTTAGAGAAAGAGTTAGAAGACTCTAAAATTTCTAAGGTTTGTTTACGTGACAATGAGGATAATGATAAAATTGATTTTAGATTTGAGGGCACCTGAGAAGACTCTAAGGGATAAGTTCACTTGCATTGAGGGGGAGTGAGATAACCTTGTAGGAATGATTGAATATATAAAGAAGGATTACCTAAAATTGGCAGAGTCTAATTCCTTTCTTGAGTCTAAAATTTTAAAGTTAAAAGATGATTTAAAAGACCCGAGTAGTTTTGGTAGTGATGGTACTGACTCCTGTGTTTCTAATGCCAAGACCATTGTTTGTTTAAAGGGTCAACCACATACAAAGATGTTAGAAAATATTAACCCATATGTAACATTCCTCAAGTTTACACATGTTCACGTTGTGGTAGGAAAGGTCACCTTACAACATTTTGTTATGATCTTGGAAGAGGTCCTAAGAAGTTAAAATCTATTATTCCCTTTGGTTCCCAAAATCTGATGCACTAAGTATACATCTATTTGGGCTAGGAAATTCGTTTTAGAGGCACTAGATGTTAGACTAATTGATTCTCGTATGCTTGCACATGATGCTTCACATGCTATATCTTATGGATGATTGCTTGCATGATTTTGTTTATCATACTCTAGTTTGTGCTTCATGATATATTTTTACTAGTGTAATGACATGTGTATCTTTTATATTATATTTTTCTTTTATTGAGTCATATTGAAAAAATACAAAAAGATTTTTTATGGGGGTATTTTAGTTTTACACATTTAGTGTGGCATATTGGTGTGTTTGAATCCAATTCACTCCTCACTTTCCATGTGGCTAGGGAATTTGGTTATGATAGAAGAAGATACTTAGACTGTTCTTAGTCATGCTTCCATCGAGTTGTTTCAAACTTGATTTTCTTTATGGATTCGACTTTGTATATGCCTCTGCACATACATACACGATATTTTTGAACATTAACTTCATATGTATATTTGATCTTTGTGATATGTTCTCACATTAATTTTATCATCTACATGTTTTTGTGACTATGGGGTATTTGTGCAAGTAAGAAGTGTTGCCAGTGAGCATTTGTTTAACTAGTTAAAAATACGAGTGTGCACAGAAAAGGGTTGCGAAAGGAGCAAATATCCTCTGCGTGAAAGTCACCATTGGCAAGAGCCCAATAAAAGGATCACCATAGGCAATAAAAATAGAAAAATTGTTAAAAAAGGGGACGCCTTAGTTTAGTTTGTTTGATCATTCAAAAAGAAATAACTTCAAAAGAATTTAAAAAAAAAGAAAATATGATATATGTTTATCTTTTGAGGGAGTTTAGCTTAAGATCAAAGAATTTGCACAATGAATCCTAGTGATGCTTATTTAGTCATGAAGCTATTGATTTGTAGAAACATCATTATTCTAGGCTTTTGTGCATTGTGATTATTTGTTCGTTAACTTCACTTTATTTGTCATTTGAGGCTAAATCTGAGTTAAATAAAGTTTTGTAGTCAATTGAACTTCTTGAACAAATTTGAGTATTTAGGTCATAATTCATTTATATCTAGTTCACGCCCATTCATTCCATCCCACATGGTTAGAGACATGGACACTATGCTAGTGTGTAAAGTTTATGTGTTTTGTGTCAAGTTTTGTGCTTATTTATACCGATATATGAATGCCCATTTTTCTTTAGTATATTTTTCATATATTATATATGGTATCATGTTTTGACTCATTGCGGTTACATTTAGTTCATGTTTATCATATGCTTGATCACAGTTTAGATTATTTGTGATTGAGTTATTGTATTGTATTTGTAAAATTTGAATTTTTTAAAAATAGTTGGTGGATTTTGCCTTTGAGATTATCATTACATGTGCGTTGTTTTACATATCTTTGTGATGGTATATTACTTCTTATATATGATGCTTTATACTTCATGTTTAGTTTCTACACCTTTATTTATTTTAGACAAAAAGGGGAGAACAAATTCCGAGGGAGATTTGATGAGTTTAATTTATGGGGGATTTTGCTTTATTGCTTTATAAGTTTTATTTTCTATTTCAAACTCGATGCATCAGGGGATATTTTCTTTATTTCATGTGTGTAGGTATATAAAGGACTAACATATTGCACTTCATGATGATAAATTTTCCCAAGAAAAGAACAAGTGGAGATTGAAGAAAATGTTTCCTTATTCCAGTCCATTTCTAGGGTTTTGGAAGGTGAAGGGGGTGATTTCCTAGTGTATATGCTTTGATACACCAATTTAAAATCCTAAATACAAGATGGTTCACAAAATATACATACCCCAATTTTAAAATCCTAAATACTAGATGGTTCACACAATAAACCAAACTTAATTTTACTTCCAAATTTAAACAATTAAATTTCCCAATTTTTAATTTCCACAAAATTAAAATTAAACTCAACAAAATAAATATTTAATTTTCAACTTAAACACAATTAATCCAATTCAAGTTAAAATTATGTCAAACACACTTAAGCATGCATTTTGTCAAATTAATTATTCAAACTTGAATTAAATTACCCAAACATAATTAGCATCAAAATTACACTAAAGTGGTGATTTAACAAAAAATTATCGTTTTATGCATCTAGGTGATTTTGCAAGTTAAAATAAATAATCATAACACAAGACTACGATGTACGAGGAAAACCCACAAAGGGAAAAATCTCAGACGGCCCATCCAATAAATCCACTAGGTATGGCCTTACATAAATAAGACAAAAGACTTACTTCCACAACTCGACTCCATTTCAAGCCTTGACGCTTCTTCTTGCTTCTACCTCCGCCTAGTTGATAACTCCGGAATCCACCGTAGTCTCGGAATCCACCGATGGGGCTCAGCTACTGTCAAACATATGAAAGCCTTTCCTCCGTATGCACAACACGAATCACAACAAACATGGACTCCTCTATATAGAAACCTTCTTTTCTGGGATGAGAATAAAACCCAGTGCCAATTTGATGATCTCAAAACATAATATATCAAGAAACTTGGATCATACTAAACTATGGGTGTAAATATCGTGTTTTAATGAGAATAAAACCATAAAATCAAAAACACAAAAATGAGACTTTTTGGTTAAGTAAATTTTCTCTCCAGAGACTTTAGAAAGTAGCAAAAAGCCCCTTGAAAAAAACTATTCCCGAACACTTAAAATAGGTACAAAAGTAGTGGGAAAGTGGGAAGTTTTTTAAGCAAAATTGTCAAAAACTGACGTCGGTCGTTCGAATGACTTTTGAATATCGTTCTAATGACAATGTTCGAACGAGTTTACTAACGAGATTACTAACAAAAATCTAGTGACAAAATTCATTAGATATGTCATTCTAACGAAACTTCTAACGAGAAAATAGTGAAATCTGGTTAGATAAGTCGTTTGAACGACCTCGTTCGAACGAGAAAAAAATTATCGTTCTAATGACATTTCAGAAAAACCAAAAATGCCTTTTAAGCCTAGAAACTTTTATGCAAAGTTTTAAAATGATTTTTTGAGAAAAAATAAAAAGACGTTATGACAAAAGAGTTATAAAAAGACACCTATAAAAAAAACCATGTATCTATATATTAAATGCATTTATACCTTTAGAGACCTTGGAATCCAAATGTTGATGACGTACAATCTTGGCACATAAACCGACAATGATGTAAACTTTAAACTCTTGGCCTCTATGTCTTCAACTCAAACGCCATAGGCTTGAAAGGATATAACACACTACTATCCTATGACTCAATTAGTTTTGTCCGGAATCGAGCCAACACTACAAATAGACTCGATTGGAATTTTTCCCTTGCAAATATCCCCCTTTGGATATTCCGAGACAAAACCCAAAATAAAAATCCTATGCGCCGTCAAGCTCTTCTAAAAGATACAATCCCTCCCACAATAAAAAATTACAGACACTTGACTGACACATAGTTAGAAGCTTTGCCGCTTAAAAAATTTGTCCCTTAAGATGAAAGCCTTCATACTTAAGCGCACCATCAAACGCATAGGGAATATGACAATATAAAGTGCATAAATAAATTATCCCCCTTTATCTAACATAATCTACCTAAGAAAGATGTTTCCCTCTAAGATAGATTTTCCCTAATACTCTCCCTAAATGAAACAAGGGATATAAATAATGGAAAAACAAGTATATCATGAAATGGTGAATAAAGTGATAGGAATAATAAAGCACGTGGCATGACAACCAACTAATCCAACACAAAGATTAATAAATACCAACTATGATGCGATAGAAAAACTAATATAAGCATGAGATATCAATCGCAATAAGATGAATATCTATTCGAACATGAATCTTACATAGACTAGATAGGAAGGCAAAGACTCAAAAACAAAAGGAATACCGTATATATACATACACAAAAGATACCAATAATGCACATGCACATATACATAGGTATAAACACCACACATGACAACAAATACATTAAGCTTTCCACACTCATATGGAAAAAAAGTGTATAAATAACATGTGGTAAACGGTAGTAAAGGGATATGAACTAGCAATAAAAGAATTAAAACCTATGTGGGGGATCAACCTCCCCCCAAAATGATCATGGACAGATTTATTTGGCTAGGGACCTTCTCCAACTTCTTGCCTCTCTTCTAGCTTTCTTGCATAATTCTATCTTTCCTCGACTAGTTTTGTGTAGAATGTCGCATCCACCAGATGGGCCTCCTCAACGAAAAAAGGTTTATGTGTTTCTTTGATTATGATCTTTGTTCCTCAGATATTGGCCTTTGCACACTGATGGTAGGTGGAGGGTACTACCCTCCCAATGACCAGCTGGTAGCTGGTATTAGCATTGATGACATGAAATTTGATGTGGAAAGTGAAATTCCTGAACTTGATTCATACATTCAAATATCTGATGGATTGCAATTCATCGCTTTCAAATCTTGATATCACTAGTGGCACAGGCATTATATTCTCTTGATCGGTACTTGTCTTGTATAACGTACTGATTGTCATAATGATAATGGGTTCTCCTTCATCCATTAACGCTCTGGGGAATGAGACTCCATTGATCATAACTGTAACATAGAATGGGTGGTTGTGGAAGTAAGTCACCTGCCTGTCTGCCTCAGAGAATACCACTTTAGAAGTATACCTTTTGATCAACCTCCTAATTGGTCCCAGCCAATTTATTGAGGGGTCTCTGCATTGCTGCACTGCTTTTAAGACTTTTCTTGTGATGACTATTATAGTGTCATATTTCTCCCCTATCTAGTCGAAGAACAATTTAAACTTAGGAGTCCTTGTTATGTCTTCACATTCAGAGTCCAATTCCACTTCATACATTTGGGCGTTATAAACATATTCGGCTTCGAATGTCCCCCCTGATACGACGCAAATATTGCGTATTTCACCCGTTAACCTACGCCTTATTAGCCCCCTTGAGTATCTTAATCCCTATATTTATGCTCGTTAACCGGATAACCTCGTATTTCTATGTTAACATGTTTTGCAGGGGTTAATTGAGCTTTTGTAAGTATTTGGATGCTTAGTATGAAGTTTGGACGCTTTTCGGAAAACTTTCGTCGACTATTGCAGCTTCGGGGGAATTTTAGTAATTCCAACATTTGGTTTGAATCCCAATCTCTTCACGGAAGTTGAATCCCTCTGATTTCTCTTCGCGTGGCCGCCGATGGTGCATGATTTTGAGTTGTATCGAAGGAGTTATGGCATTTTTAGGATGTTTTTTACTTCAAATTCACACTCAAGGCCACATTCAAGGGCATTTTTGTCATCTAATATTTTTTTTGGCCCAATGTCTTCTTGGGTGTCGTAGTCCTCTGAGTTATCTTCGCGTAGCCTCCGACCGTGCCTAATTCCGAGCTATAACGAAGAAGTTACGGCCTTTTCCGTAAAACAAGACAAAGCTGCAGATTTCATACCTGTAGGTACGAAATCGATTCGGACACCCCAAATCGATTCGGTCGAATCGATTCGGACACTACAAATCGATTCGGTTTGGACCAGTGTGATCAGTTCCCTTTGACCAAATCGATTCGGTCCTGCAGATATTTTTTATTTTTCATTTTTTTACAAGTTTGCCATGGGATATTTTTGGGTATAAATACTCTCTTCTCTCATTTTTGAGAGAAATCTTCATATCTCCATTTTGTCTTAGATTTTAGGGTTTGTAGTTGGGAGCTAAATCCTACTCCTCTCTTGTACTCTTTGTTTTGTAAGTTGTACCTTAACTTTAATTCCATTAATTTAGTTGTCTTCCTTAATTTCCATGCTTTAATTTACTTGCTTTCTTTACTTTCTTGCCTGGATTAAATTATTTCTTGCTTAATTAGTTTATTGCTTTGTTAATTAGTTTAATTAATGTATTTCCCTTAGATAAATAGGGTCGGGGTTGTGTTCCGCCATTTACGAGTTTGGACCTCGAAAGTTAGGTTTTGTGTAAAATTGCATTTAATTGAAACCGCGTGTATTAAAGTCGGATTATTATCCGTTTAACTTTCTTTGTCATGCAGCGTTAGTGTTTATAGCGATATTCCGAATTTAATCCGCGTGTGACCATTTTCGGTTAAATGTTTGATCTCGCAACTTTGGGTTAAATTCCTTATTGTGTGATGTTTATGCCTAATTGTAAATGCTCGATTAAATTGCTTTCGAGCCGGAATTCTAATTAGTAGTTGTTTAGCCCGTGTGGTGGAATGCGATCCCGATCATCGCTTTACTTTTGTGTAGCATAACTTATTCTTTTCTTTTTCCCCCATTCCCAACCATCACCTTTTCTTTTATTTATTTTACACTTTTATTCCTGAAGTAAATAAACAATTAAAATCTAAAATTCAATCACTCCCTGTGGACTTCTTATGATACCCGACTTACCGCTGTGCTTGCTTGTCAAGTGTAGTTGTAGTTTAGGTTTTTTGCATTGAGTCGTCGAACCGATAACAACGATTTGCGTACTACACGACGCACAGTTTGAGCTCAATCACCCCCTCATCCAGAGCCAGGATGAAATCCACTTCGCCTTTCGGGGAGTTCATTTGCTCAACCCCCCCACCTCTAAGCTCTTCTAGGTCGGGAGTGAAAAATCAATCTCTATGTCTCCTTTCTAGCTCAGTTTTCTGCTTTCTACTTAATGATAAATTTTCCAACCCGTCACATAATTCCTCACGACTTTCCCACTCCATCAGCCCTTGAGCTGCTTCTTCATCATACGCTACTACCATATTGGTAGTGCTGAAGTGATGTGCTAAGAGTGGGTTCTCGTTAACATCCACCGACGGTATTCGCAATGTACCATTGGCCACCTGCTTGCCAATGATTATCCTCAGATAATAACAGTCCTTAGTGAAGTTCTGCACCCTCTAATGCAACTCTCAATACTTAGGATTAGATTTCTCAGCTGTTGTTGGGATTTATCCATTCAAATGAGGGGGAATGCTACCCCCCTCTCATACCAACGTACGATATCAATCCATTGCTTCCGCTAAGATATAAGGTAGAGGTGGTGGGGCATCTTCTCCAAACTTTCTCTTGTTACCTGGGCTGTTGTTCTTGGATCCGGAGCCTCCCTTGTTGCCTTTGGTATTTCCATCCACATAGTTGACTGTTTGTCTCCTAGAGACTTGAAACATCCCAAAAGTCAATGGCACTTGTATCCTCTAACTTGAGGACTTGGGCTAGATTATCATGCCTATATTACTGGCAGCACTGGTGAACTCTCTAAAGGTTCCATTTTTGGTCTCATTGATCAAATGCAACTTGTATTCCTCCAAAAGTCCCTTGACACATATATACAGCAGCCTTGCCTCTGCTACATCCTCATGGACATCCAGTGCCCTCTCGCGAAAATATTTGATATACTGCATTAGCTCCTCACCAGGCTTCTAAACCTCTTCTGCTAGGTGTCTCAACGTAAATTCATCCTCATCTACAAAGAACTTTTAGAGTAACTGTCGTTGCATATCTTCCCATGTAGGGATACTATTGGGTGCCAAATGGAAGTAGCATGTATAGGCCTTCCCTGTGAGGTCTTGGAGAACTCCCTCAACCTCAGATTTTTGTCATTTTCATACACTCTCAAGTACTTAACGAACCTATTCACATGCTCTCTTTGATTCTCCCATTTATCACTGAACTTGATAAACTTTGGTGGAATATACCCCGCTAGGTATGGATTCTCCTTCACCTCTTGTGGGTAGGGGTCCTGCAAACTCCTCTTATAGATAAGGACCCTCCCTCTGAGAGTAGGAGAGCAGCTTCCTCACCTCCTCCATAGTAACAGCTTTGGAGGGTGATTCCTCCAAACTCATGCCTTTTGTTGATGGCAAACTTGATGGTGCCACAACTTGCTCTGGGACCACCTTTTGCGGTGGAGCCACCTCCGCCGGAATCTCTACTGGAGTGGCTGCCCCTTCAGAGAGGGTAGCTGCTGGTGTTACACAACATTGACCAAATTTTCCAGGTCTATATTGTTTTTCTTCAAAAACTCAAAAAATATTCCCATAAGGCTCGTACCTGTCATCAGAGCTACTGGCGGTGAGCTGGTCTGCCCTCCCCGAGGAGAAGGTGTCTTAGCTTCGATGACCACCACATCCTCCTGAGTGGTCTGATCACTTTGAGCTCCATTATTAGGTGGAATGTCTTCAAAAACTAATTGATTAGAAATATTGAAACCTTCTTTGTCCATTAAAGTAAGGATAACTCCCTAGAGGAGTCACCAACTGTTGGAGGGTAGTGTGACTGGGGTCTGGTATGATGCTGAATCGGGTGAGGAATGACCCACTTCAATGAACTCTGCCTTCAAGGTTCTCAAGAACTTCTAGAGCAGTTTCTGGTAAAATCTTCTCCTTTTCGTAAAAATGGAACTCAAGTAGGAACTCACTCCCTACAAGAAGATGAACTTCACAACAAGAATGGTAATTTATCTCAAGAGAAGCTCTTGAGAGTGATGTCTATCAGTGAGAAGTGAAATACCAAGGAACTTAGCACTGGAGAGAGCCAGGAGAGAATACTAGGAGGTTCTGGTGTGATTTTGACAGATTAACAGTACGACTTGAGTTATGATTCTTACTTGACTTTGCTTAGGGGTCCTATTTATACTTGGGCACTAGGACTTATTTGGCTATTTTGGGCGCTAAAATTAAGGAGGTTAGAGAGGGACAAGGTTTGAAATGTACCATTTATCGTTACCTGTGTGCAACCTCCTGTCCCCTCTGATAGGTGCCACCTAGTGTGAGCCAAAGTCAAAAAGAAAATATGTCTCCTAATGGAGACAAAATATTTGATTCGATAAATATCTTTTAAAACGGTAACTTGTGGTACAAACGTTGTAAACTTGAGAGGGGAGGTCTCGAGGACCACCTCCTCTAAAACCATTTCTCTTGAGAGAGGGGAGGGGCGGTCTTGAGGAGCCCCTTCTCTAAAAATCATTTTTTATAAAGAAAGTTCATTTCTGTTGAGCAACCTCTTAGTTTCTCATTTCAGTTATGACTCGATGTGAAGTGTGTGAGGACTTTGAAGAAACCATATGGTCTTTCTAATAGTATTCTCTCAATCCTAAAATGCTAAGTAGTTGAGCTTTCTCAACAAACCTCGTTCCTCAGACGCCAAGCCAAAACTCCTAAGAGATCCCAACTGGCCTATTTGAGCCATGCCTGCTTAACTACGCTACATGTACAAGAAAATAGATATTAGTACTTTTGTTCTTTAAAAGAATGACTTTTCATGATGAGGGGTTGCTCATGGTAGCCCCTCCCTCATCCTGACCGGTTTTTTTCTTTGGGTCACTATTTTAGACCCTCTCATTGTAGAATAAAGACTTTGTTGAGAATATGCTAGGGAAGTCCTTTAGTGTGGGCTTCCTTACTAGATTTTACATTTTTAGTTGGTCATGGAAGTTGACAGGAGGGCCTAGTGGTTCCCTCGCCCAAAATGCTCGAAGTTTAGGGGTAGGGCCTTGAGGGTCCCTCGCCCAAAATGCTGTAAGTTGAGAGGGGAGGGCCTTTAGGGTCCCTCACCTAAAAATTTTTGGATCTTGAAGGGGAGGACCTTGAGGATACCTCACCCAAAATACTGGAAGTTGAGGGGGGAGGGCCTTGAAGGTCCCTCGCCCAAAATGGTGGAAGTTGAGGTGGAGGCCCTTGAGGGTTCCTCACCCAAAGTTTTTTAGAGGTTGAGGGGGAGGGTTCCTCGCCCAACATGATGGAAGTTGAGGGGGAGGGCCTTGAGGGTCCCTCGCCCCAGAATTTTTGGAAGTTGAGGGGGAGGGTTTTGAGGGTCCTTTTCCCCAAAATATAATGGGCAAGTTTGAAACAACCTTCTATAATGCCCATTCCCCGCACTATTGCGAGACTACCCGATTTCTGTCAGCTCTACACGACACTTCACTATAGACAGTCGACCTGATATCTATTAGTTATGAACATATTCGTGACACCAACACACACTCACGTCGCTATAGCCAGTCAACCCAACTACCTTTAATTATGCACATACTCACGATGCAAATTCATTTTAATACCCATTTATTATCTTAGGCATTAATTATCAATTTTCTCAAGTTCTCATTATTTCTATTAGACCCACCCTTTAATCGAGCATAAATACTAAAGGTCTACAAAACACAAGTAAATCCTAACCTATCATTTAGGAAGAATACCTACCAATAGCTACTACCTAGTCTCACACCTAAGCTAATGAACAAACAGAACGACACACAATTCAGCCCCAGCTCGAAATTATCGATACGTAAAACCTATACTAACTAGTCCCATACCTTAAAAGTGTTAACAACAACCAAGGCCTACCTACTAGTCCCATACCTAGCAATCAACCTAAAAGTAAGGTGAAAGCATGACTACTCCAAAAGTCCCGTCATCCCCGCGGTATTGAGTTTCAACACAAATAACAATCACATAAGGCGTATTTTCAACCTATCACAATAATATTTCCAATTAATCACAAGATTACTATTTATCCAAATTACGTCCATTTAATTCGAATTATAAATTCAATTTAACAATTGCTTCTTTTTCAACAACTCACATAATTTCCATTCACAATCATATTTGGGGGCATAACAATAACAAATTTCTATTCTACAAGCAACACCTAATTTACGATTCGAATTCAATTTATAAAGTTCATTCGATTTATTCTAACATGTGAACGTTCATATATTCTAACGGAATCCAACCTCCAATCTAAGCATGCGAAAGTTTTGAGTCTTAATTCGTATTAGAGATTTGAATAAAAATTGTCCCAAATTTGAATTTCGCTTTCTCTAATTAGTATCTCTAATTTATTTTAGGAAAATAATGATTATTAGCGTCTAGGTAACATTTAAAATGCATAATACTAAATAATAACAATAGAAGTATTCATGCCGGTAAAAATCTTTTGAAGAATCTGATTGCATGGTTGCGTTCCTCTCGAGAAAAAAATGATAACATGTGTTGGACAATCTTAAAAAATCTTGGTTTAGTTCTTCAAATCTTGAGTTGAAAGTTGAGTTTAAATGGTTTAGGTTTGGAAGAAAAGAGAGGATGAAAATTATGGGAGGTTCTTGATATTGGAGTAGGCTAAAATGTGTTTTAAAAATATTAAACCCATCTATTTGTGTTTTTATATCAAAAAGTATTTGAGTACTACTCAACTCTAGAATGGAAGAGTTTTAGTTTTGCAAAACAGTGAAAGCGAACCGGTTCGCCCCTCCATCTGAACCGGTTTGGATTACCTGAAATCCGAATTTCCTCTCTTTATTTTATAAAATTCAAAACTTTCCTATTTTGAATACGATTTCAATTCCGATAAAAAAATCCTTTTTATATAAATCAAGATCGTCATTTTTAAATATGAAAATAATTAATTTTCAAAAATTTATTTTTACCCAAAATTTTAAATTCCGAACAAATTTTTATGTTTTAATAATATTAGGTGTTACATAACTCTCGCCATATATTTTCTCTATGTTTTTCTTTCTCTCTCTTAATTTTTTCTTCTAGCTCCAGACTAAGATAAAGCTAAGAAGTAAAGATGATAAGCGTTTAAATACAAGCGGTAGACTAAAATCAAGGATTGAAATCAACAGTTGAAATGAAAGCTACATAATGAGATTGAATCTAACAGTTGATAATGAAGCTTCTCAAGTAAGCTAAATCGGGTATAACGGATAAATGGTTGAGGCTTGGGATTGATCACACTTGAAGTCACAAGAATCGTGCCAAGCTATCTCCTAAGTCGTAGATTAGTTTGATCCAATAGTTGATAAGGAAGCTCACTAATGTGAGAGAAAAGAAATACAACTCTAACCAACCACACACCGCCAGCTGGATCCCACAAACAAATCTTTTGAAAAAACTGGATTCAGCTAAAACAAGGTTTAATTAAATAAAATACCAAGTTTTAAAAAAATCAGTCAAAAAGGTTTTATTAAAGAAGAAAATTGATTTTTAACCCAAAATAAATTTTAAAAGTTATTTTTAAAACCCAATTAAAATGATGAAAAATATGGAACAATTATATAAGCATCAAATGCAATATGTATCCAAATTGTGTGGTGTTTTACCTTCTTACCATACTTGAGGCTAAATATGAAAAAGTTGTTAAAGCAGTAATGAAGTGTTATTGAATCTCCTTGGACTTTAAAAATAACCTAATGAGGTTCTCAAATCTAGAAAATATTCATTTTGTCTACATATCCAAACTAGCTGAAAGACCTATGCACCGTAGACTCAAAACAAACCTAGAAAGTCAACTTTGTAGGGTGTTTCAATCTCCTCCTATGGATATTAGAGACAAAATCCTTTAAGTGCATCAAGGGTATTTATAGGAAAAAAAAATAAACCTAGTTCTTTACAAAATTCTATCTTCATTTTCCCATCCTAGAACCAAAAATAAGGAAAACAATTACATTACTCAACTATGTATAGACCAATACCTTAAGAGTCTTAAAAAGTATTAAAAATTCTCGCATCAAACATAAATACCATTCTCACAAGATAAGGTTAGAAGAATTTGAATATGAAATTTCTACCCCTGGGATGACCTCCTTATCTGCAATTTTGTTTCAAATAGGCAACAGGCTATACAAACAGTAGAAAAGAATTTGTTGAATAACTACCAAATATATCATAAAAACGGGTCACATCAAGTGTCTCCTAAAATGAGAAGATAATAGGAGGAGTCTTTTGTCATTTACTAAACATCCATGCCCTAAATCCTCAGAGATAGATTATAAGCAAGATTTTGATAGGAAGATATGACAAGATGAGGTAGAAATTTAATCAAGAACAATCATCCTAATAGATTTTCTTATAGATTCAAATCTAATATTATTAAGGGACTATGTGAAGATATCTGCTAATTATTTATTAGTTTGTAGATATTCAATAAGTAATTCTTTTGATTCAATTAAGTCACGAATGAAATGATGTTTGATTTTTAAGTGTTTGGTCCTAGAATGTTGTACATGATTTTTCAAAATGTTGATTGCACTATAGTTATCACAAAGCTAAGTTAATTGATTTTCAACAATCCCATAGTCACTAAGAAATTGTTTTATTCACAAACATTGTGCACAATAACTACCATCAATAATATATTCTAACTCAGTAATAGATAAGGATATATAGTTCTATTTTTTACCACTCCAACCAACCATATTGTTCAGTATGTAATAACATGTCCCGAAGGTAATTTTACTATGTTCAGAACAGACTGCCCAGTCACCATCAGTATATCCAATAATGGTAATGGTTGTATCTCTAGTGTACCAAATTTCATATTCAAGAGTTCCCTTAACATAATTGATTATACGTTTAACACATTGCAAGTGAGACTCTTTAGGTGAACTTTGATATCGTGAATAAAAGCAAACATCATACATTATATTAGGTCTAGAGGCTATGAAATTCAATAGACTTCCTCTCAAGCTTCTATATAATGTAGGTCAATGTTTTTCCCATTTTCATCTTTTGACATTTTAGATGTAGTACTCATTGGAGTTCATGTTATTTTGGAATTGTCTAAACCAAATTTTTAATGAAATAATTTGCATATTTAGCTCGTGATATAAAAAAACCATCATTCAATTGTTTAACTTGTAAACAAAGGAAAATAACTCTAACATAAGCAACATTTGGAAATCCATATGCATAATTTTACTGAACATTAACTTGTTGCTAGGAAGTAGACCCAAAAAATATCTTCTACATATATTTGTGCAATACGAACCTTATTGTTAATTTTGTGAATAAATAATGTTTGGTCATGTCCACCACGCTAAAAATCTATATTAATTAAAAAGGTTGAGAGACGTTCGTACCAGGCTCTAGGAGTTTTCTTCAATTTGTATAACGCCTTTTTCAATGAAAGAATTCGGGTGAGAAGGACCAATAAATCCCTTAGGGCGTTCAAAGTAGACTTCCACAGTTAGAATGCCATTTAAAAAGAGGATTTAACAGTGATTTGATAAAAACTGAATTATAAATGACAAGGTACTTTGAGGATAAGGCGAACAAACTCGAGCCTTGTTATTGAAGCAAAATGTCACAATCCGCTAAAAATAATAACGGGTGGCCAACCCTATACTACCTTAAATCAGGAATCTCATATGGCTCAGTCTCAACATCAACTAACAATACTTAATAATATAAGACTAACTACCCGAAATCATATAAGAGAGATGTTAAAATTAAATAAAATACGCAACAGACAAAAAACCAACAATATAGAACTACTAACAAAGGTAAAAATGCTCACAAGCCCCATGATAAATGAAGTGCTAGAATAAAATGAAATGAGTATATACAAATAAATATACCCAAATAAGTTGTCGATTCATAGAGAGTACAACATCATAAAGAAGAAATATAAATATCTATAAATATCTCTTGGGTATAAACCCTAAGTACAACATGAATCCTACCTAGATTTTCAAAAGAAGTAGGAAGCGACTACAATCTAAAACCTTCCACAGTCCACAATTACTACGGCTCCGAAGACGCTGGATAGAAAGGCATCTGGCATCCTTGCGGTAGGACACTTGTAGTAATATATACATATAGCAGGAGAGAAATATACACGGTTCAGAGGCCGAGTTGTAAAAATGTTTAGCAAGTGTGTTAACCGTGCATAATAAATATAAATGCACTTATTTCATAATTAAAGTGGAATCTCACTCTCGTGACACCCCAACTCACCTCTCATCTAACAGCGCGCACCTATTTGAATCTTCTAATTTTAAAAAAGTTACCCCACCCATAAGGACAACCTACTTACCATAGGCACGGCCTATACCCCCAAGACCTGCCTTCCTAACAAAACCCAAGAATCCTTCCCTTTCTAATCACATTTAATTATATTTACACATATATACTATACTAGGCCAGATTCAAATTTGATTAGTTTACAACAGTTATAAGTCTTAATACGTTACCCATTGACATTAGGCTTCAATAATATAATTTAATTTCTAAATAACATGCATGTAATTTAATAAGGACAAAACTTCTCTCCACTCTCAAAACTGCACTACGTTTCTTACATGGGGCGTCTCGCAAAGCGAAATCCAAACAAGGAACCCCCCCAATACGCTACTCCTTGACAATGTCGATCGTGGGGATCCATTATGTCATACACACAATTCTACGACTAACATTTTGATTACTAGATAAGGGTAATCCTTATATCTCCAATAAATATCCTTGGGTTGATGTAATCGAAATATTCCTTAGATGCAAAACATCAACCCCCAACATCCTTGTACACCATAAATACCCAAGATGTACACCATAGAACTTTTATATCCATTCACCTATAGGATATATATATATATATATATATATATATATATATATATATTTACTCTAAACAAGCATATAGATACAATCATTCATTACCATAGTTAAATTTACATACCGCATATGATGTACAATGGCCATACACATAATATAACTGGCTATATATATCGCCAATATACTGCACCATGCTATCATCTTCCCAGTTCCCGACCCATGTAGCATACTGGGGACCACCTGGTGGGGCTAAACGACACCCATCCTCGTGATAAAATCACACACACAACGTCCGGGAAGCGATCATAGCTCATAACCGGCATTGAGACGAAACATACCCACCACGTCTCATCCCAAAAAAAAAAATATAAATCACATAATAACACAATGGATGACTATGACCTGGGGAATATCCACACTCTGCTCCTCGAGCCAGGGTTCTCACCCTCATCGCGGAAACTTCCCAATGATAGCATGTGCCGGGTATGCTTAACCATACAAGTATATATATCATTCACATACACAATATATATACATCCATATGATCCCATCATATAATTAAACCATCACATACGGTTTAGATATTTACAACATGAGTATACACATATCCATATCTATACAATTATATATATATCCACATATCCACATAAATATACACACTTTCTCTCGTCCGTATGTATAAGATTTATAAACTCGACTATTAGCATATCCCAAAATCCTCAATATAATGGCCATAATCCCAAACATAATAGCTGAATTCATTATATGAATACGATCTCTCGCTTGAAGCATATTCATCCATTTCTCGTTATGATATAAATAATCTTCCAACATTAAGGTTATCACCCAAAGTTGAGTGTAGGTAATAATCACTACACTTCTCATCTATATTCGAAAGTACATCAATATCTCTAGTATCAATTCGACCATTTATGTGCACATAACTATTAGTCTATAAACGTCAAACTCAATCTTAAATTCATCTCATGATCCCATCACTTTTAGGGAAATACTACATCGATATATATAATCACTATCCTGATTACGGTTCAATTATCCTTATGCACCCTTAAATCTTGTTGCGTTTACAATCTATTCCTCAAGTCAAACATTACTAAGGATACGCGACCACCCTCTCTCGTCGGTCCCCAATCTTAATCTAAATAGAATCCTAATTACTATAAGGATTCGGCACACTCCTCGGCCCACTATTTCGTGTCTTACTCTCACCAATCTCTTGAAAGGATCTTAACCTTACATCATAACTAGGCCCACTTGTGGCCCCTAATTAGAACTCCCATTCTCAATGAGATTCCCCACTATACCGTTGTGACCCTCTCCAATTTATATGGATATAAGTCCCCCAAAATAACTCGATAAGTACCCGCGGTTCCATCATGCAAGAAACTTTTAATAAGTCTCCAAAACATCTTTCTTACATAATATAATCATGTCCCAAATCAATAAACCCAACCAAAAAGGGTTAGAAATCATTCTAGAAAAATTCCACAAAACAGTCCTGTTTCCTAATCTATTCGGCCTAGCCCTAATCGATTCGGTCTCAAGGGCGAATCGATTCTCTCCAGCTGCGAATCGATTCGGTCCAAAGGACCTAGGAGACTGTCCAGGACGAATCGATTTGCTTTGCGTCCGAATCGATTCGGTCACATAGACCTGGGACTCTGCAACATTTCGAATCGATTCGGCCTGTTTAGCAGGCTACGAAATGGTCATTTTTCTACAAAAACCTAATATCCCAAAATCCCAAACTAACAATTTCTAACTATAAATTTATAACCCAATCATGTTTCCAACATTTAAAACACATCCTACATTTCACCTCCTCAATTTATACCCCTTAAACCCATGTGTAAACATCAATTTCAAGATTAAACCCAAAATATAGGTTTTGATAAATATACCCAAAATCCATTTCTTTTATCCACAAATTATGAAATGAAATACATAAATGAAATATTTAGCAAGATTAAACACTCGCCTTGAAATTTTAGAGGTTGAATCATCCTCGAGATCGCGTTTGGGCCGAATCTCCAAGCTTTCCCTTCTCTCTCTCTCTTCCTTTCTTCTTCTTTCTTTCTTCTTTTCTTTTCTCTCTTTCTCTCAAATGAGAAGGCTTGATCCATAAGCCTCTTAAACCTTTAAAACATAAATCCAGTTTTAAATGTTAATACACACTTTAAATGACTCGTTTACTCCAATTCAAGTCAAACATACTTAAAAATATTCCGGAGCCAAAATAAAGCCCAATGATAGTCATTTTGACTATCTCGACCCATCCTGAACTAATGGCGCACTTAGAATTATCATTCGGAATACTTTAAAATGTCCTCAATTTTTGGGCTTCAATTTCCCAATTCCAAAATTCTTCGATTTAAATAAACACTACACCAAAATAGGCAAATTGTCACCTTTCAGCCGGCCAGCCTTGTCAAGGTCATTGACCGTGACAAAAAACACGCATTTTATGTCACGGTCATTGACCTTGACACGATCGTGACAACTAATTGTCACGGTCATTGACCGTGGCAAGACCGTGACAAATTTACTTGTCACGGACTTGTCACGGTCAATGGCCTTGACACGACCGTGACAATCTTTACAGCAAAAAACCTTTCCCCCTCCCGCGCCGTTCCCTCCCTCTCTCTCTCTCTCTCGACGCTGCTCTCTCTCTCTACTTTCAGGTCAATTTTCTCTCTCTCTCTCTCTCTCTCTCTCTCTCTCTCTCTCTTCCATTTATATATATGTTTGTGTGTATATTTATGTGTGTATGTGTATATATATATATGTGTGTGTATGTGTGTGCGTGTGTGGGGGGTGGGGCAGGGTGGGGGTAGGGGGTGGGGCGGGGTGGGGCAGGGTTGGGGCAGGGCGGGGTGTGTGCGTGTGTATATGTATGTGTATATGTGTGTGTATATGTGTGTATATATGTGTGTGGTGGTGTGTGGTGGGGGAGGGGGTGGTGGAGGGGGGCAGGGGTTGGGGTGTGTGTGTGTGTGTGTGTGTGCGTAGGTGCGTAGGTGTGCGTGTGTGGGTGGCGGGGGGAGGGGGGCAGGGGTGGGGGTGGGGCACCCATTTATCCGGATGTGTAGTACATGGTTATTTGGGGTGTCCTATTTGTGGAGAGGAGACTGAATCTCTTCGTCTATCCTCTAGCTTAAAAAATGTATACCATTGCCACAGGAGGTTTTTACCCCCAGCTCATAGTTTCAGATTTGAGAAAGGTTCCAATTTTTTATTGGGTGGAGTTGAACATAGGCTACTGCCGAGATAACTTTCGGGTTCAGAAATTGAAAGTAAATCTTCTGAATGTGGCCCAAATATGCCAGGTAAGAATCCCAAATTTAAGAATGTCAAGCATAAGAAGACCCCAACTGGGAATGAAACTGAGATAAGAAAGGCATGGTCTCGGAGGTCAATTTTATTTGACTTGCCTTATTGGAAGAAAAACCCGGTGCGCCATGTATTGGATGTGATGCATGCAGAGAAGAACTTCGCTGAACATATTGTGGGTACTTGCCTTGGGGAGAGTCATTCGAAGGATGGAGAAAATGCACGAAAAGACCTTAAAACGTTAAAACTTAAACCACAACTATGGTTGAAAGAAGATAGTATGGGAAGGACAATAATTCCCCCTGGTGCGTTTACTTTGACGAGTGAGGAAAGGAAGGTGCTTCTAGACACAATATATAATTTGAAGGGCCCATCTACTTTTTTGTCCAACTTGCAAAGGATTGTGAATTATGTTACTCATGATTTACATAAGTGTAAGTCCCACGATTGGCATGTGATCATGCAATTGGTTCCTCTATTGTATAAGCACTGTTTCTCCAAGCACAAGGATTTGCGTAGGGCTATTATGAAAATTAGTATTACCTTCTCCCTCTTGTGTGAGAAGGTAGTGAATCGAGAACACATAGTGGCCGCAAAATCGGCTGTGAACGAAGCGATTTGTGTATTGGAGAAGTACTTTCCCCCAGCATTTGACATAAGTGTTCACTTGTTGGTACACCTATGCGACGAGGCACTTCTTTGTGGTCCAGTTAGATATCGGTGGATGTATCCGTTTGAAAGATTGATGAAAGTTTTTAAAGATTACGTCAAGAATACGCGATATATTGCAGGATCAATTGCAGAGGAATACATCACCGTGGAGTCATCAATATATACTCGGGAATATATGACTGACTCGACCAGCGTTGATGACACTGATGAATTCCTTGATGATGGTGGTAATGTGATGGGAAAACGAGTGAAATTAACGAGTTTGCAACATGAACAAGTAGCTCGTTATCTATTTGACACACATGAAGATGTCGAAGAATGGAAAAAGTAAGTTTCGAATATTATAATGTTTAACATTATTTTAGATTATTTTATACATGATTAATTTTGTAATATGCAGTAAATATGAAGTCTGTGAGAACAATAAAAGACGAAAAACAATGGTACAATCAGACAGAGAATTTAGGTTATGGTTGACACAAGAGGTAATTATAATGAAAACAGTCGTTATATAACGTTACATTACACTCAAATTTTACCACTAATATAATTAATTTATCTATATTCTCAGCTCCTAGAGATGGGTGATGCGACATCAAGGCTTGCTCGTCTAGCCACTGGACCCTTGTTCGTGGCGCAAGAGTACAAAAATTATCGATTGAACGGTTACATTTTCGGCGCTAAAGTGTACGAGGAAAGTACAAATGTACAGAACTCGGCAATTTCATACAAGGCTCTTACTTTCTTTCGAGCGAGCGCAAAAGATAAAAACCTCGTTGAAGCTGAAATGACTTACTATGGTGTAATCCAAAATATATTTGAATTGGATTATATAAGCTTCAAAGAGGTTGTATTTTACTATGAATGGGTAAGAGTTGAGGATAAAAATGCTTGTAAAGTTGATCCTGTCACCAATTTGATCATGGTTGACTTGTCCAAGTTGAAGAGCAACGACCACGTGAGCGATGAGCCGTTTGTTTGTGAATTTCAAAAGGTTAAGCAAGTGTTTTACTCGGAGTATATCAACAACGATCCGTGTTCGATTGTCCAACACGCGCCAAGGCGTCTAAATAGTAGTGTGGATGACTTGGCTGCTCCTACCGAATATCAATCCATTTTTTATGATAACCCGAATTTGAAACAATTTTTCAATTCGTAATAAATATTTCAATTTGTACCGAAACATCCATTTTTAATGCTTTTACTTGATCTGCACTTTATCATTTTCACTCTTGTGTAGTGTGCGTGTGTGGAGAGGAGATTAATACATAAATATTCCAACTACATCTAAGTTTTGTTTATACTAATACATGAATATACGCTTCTTACCTTTAATAGGTGATTAGTACATAGTTATTTGGGGTGTCCTATTTGTGGAGAGGAGACTGAATCTCTTCGTCTATCTGAACACTAAGAAATGCCATAATCCTATGGAGTGATGCTCTGCAAATTCCTCCCAACCGTTATGTAGCCAAACATCACCAGTTGAAGTTGTCAATTCCACTTTCCATACCCCACCACTTGGAACTTCTAGCAAAACATGGGAGACCATTGAAAGGTGGAATTGACAACTTCAACTGTTGATTTTTGGCTACACAACGGTTGGAAGGAATTTGCAACGCATAACTCCATAGGATTATGGTATTTCTTAGTGTTTAGATATGAAGAGAATTATAATTGACACAATTTCTCGGGGTACATTAGTTGGAAGGAGGTGCCATATGAGCTCAAGTTAGCTATTTGAGTGACACTACAGGTAATGTATTTATATTTATATGTCAATTTCGATTTCGATTTCAATTACGATTTATATTTATCTATATTTAAGGGGCGGATACTAATTTTACTTTATTTTAATTCAGGGGACAGGGAGTGGCCCTAAGGGTAGGCCACATATGCTCTATACTTATGTGGCTATTCGGACGAGAAGGGAAGGATAAGGAGGTGTTCCCGAGCGTCGCGGTACAAAATCTCTTTTCCATGCAAATAGTTTGTAGATTTGAGATAAAATGAAGGTGATGTTGTTTCTTTTTAAATAGTTTCTTATTTGAATATATATTTGCATTATCTTTAGTTTGTTCGGATATATGATGTTTGGAGCAGGTACAACGTTGCTATAACAGGTACAAATATACTGCTGGGCAGTGGCAGTGGCCATACTGCCCAGCAGATTTTTTTAAATTCTGCCCAGAATTGTCACGGTCATTGACCATGACACGTTCGTGACAATTTTGTCACGGGCTTGTCACGGTGAATGGCCGTGACAATTTTTTACAAAGGGCTACGGCTTTGTCACGGTTTATAACCGTGACAAACGTGTCACGGTCATTGACCTTGACAGGACCGTGATACAAAAGGCGAGTTTTGTGTTAAGGTCAATGACCGTGACACGACCGTGACAAAAAAAGTTGTCTCTCCTCGAAATGTCACGGTCATTGACCTTGACAAGGTGGATTTGTCAAGGTCAATGACCTTGACAAATGGGCAGATTTGGTGTAGTGAAATTTTATTTTTCCCAAAATTAAATTTCTCAGTCCCAAAATCGTGGGGTGTTACACTCTTCCCTCCTTACAAGAATTTCTCCCACGAAATTTAGGATATGCATAGGTCCTCAATCTCATCTAGTTCTTACATCTACCCTCTATATCACTATACCGATCCTTCCCAGTTCTCACATCGAACCATATAAATTTTAAAAAACAAACTAACTACCCAGGGCGCCCGTACACCCAGTAATCGAGCTTCAACTCGTAAAATAATAACCCGGCTCCACTAGCCTCAAATCGTAATACAACTCTCAGCAATATAATCTATAGCAACATATTAAATATATAAAATTTTGAAATTCCCAATGGTTGAACTCTTCTTAATTCCTGACACTAGATACATTCATGCGGGGGAGGTCTCGCAAGCGAAATCCAAACAAAGAACCCTCTCAATACACTACTGTGTAGCTAGGTTGGGGATTGAGATCAGTTGAACCAGGGTTAAGTTTTTATAAAAAGATTTTTCGAGTTTTAAATATCTCCCGAGGGCCTATGTAACAATATTATATAAAATAATTTCCATGTTTTTCGACACGCCAAACAAACACCTTATGTTTAGAACACAAGGCCTCAACAAATACAATACTCTCACCACTACCTAGTTCTCAAAACTAGCACAACTATGAGCTAAATTCTACGCTCAAAATAAATCTACTAAACTCTGAACCTCTCAGTTATACAATTCCTTACTTCACATCAACACCTTTCCACAAGATAAGTTCTCCCCTCATTGGAACACTACAATTACATGCCCTAACCTATCCATAAGACAATAACCTTATAACCACTACTCAACAAACCTTGACATTCCGCACTTCCGGAATTCAATAGTACAACTCTCTACTATCTCTTCACAAGACGGTCTATTATCTCAAAAGATTCCATTCAAAGGCCGTACTTGCTCACTCTTTCCTCCAAGGAAATTATATACACCCTAACGGTGTAGCGGCTAACTACTCATCATACCCTACACGCGACGTTCCCAATATCGCGTAAAGCGTGACTTAAACCCAAAGAAAGGTATTCTACCTTATACTTCCATAATCCAATGGTTTCACCTCATCCAAGAATCTCAATTCAAGGTCCTCTACTTCTTCCAGGACAATCATTCTTCCTAAACCTATTTCTCCACAAGATAAACATCTTCTTTAAAATCCTTCCTAACCATTTGGAAGGACAAAAGCGCTATTTCGACTTCCGACAACTCCTTCGGTCCTACTCAACGAACCTGAGTCTCCAAATTTCTTACTTCCTTCTTAAATAAAGACGATACTCTTAACAATAGGACAATGCCACCTACCTTCCACAGGTAAGAGTCAGCGTCACTAGGATTCCTAACAAAGGTTGATGAGTTTCTCAATCTAAACCTCTTAAGGACTTCACTATATGCCTCTCCTCAGAACTTACCTTATTAAATCCAAGATTTGAAATTCGGGTAAATTTCCCTTTCTTACTCAACCACCGATTGATCACCTTGAATCACCGCTAGAAATCTCCTCCTTATCTCCGCCTGGATCGGGGAAAACAAATACCTCAAGTCAAAACGTACGTCAACGGTAGAACACAAAAAACCCGCACAAATCCTAAAGACTCTAGAACCTGATGCTCTGATACCATTTGTGACAACCCTCTTAAAATAACAACGGGTGGCCAGCCCTATACTACCTTAAATCAGGAATCTCAGATGGCTCAGTCTCAACATGAACTGACAATACTTAATAATATAAGACTAACTACCCGAAATCATATAGGCGAGATGTTAAAAATAAATAAAATACGCAACAGACAACAAACAAACAATATAGAACTACTAACAAAGGTAAAAATGCTCACAAGCCCCATGATAAATGAAGTGCTAGAATAAAATGAAATGAGTATATACAAAAGAATATACCCGAATTGGCTGTCGGGTCACAGACAGTACACCATCATAAAGAAGAAATATAAATATCTATAAATATCTCTTGGGTATAAACCCTAAGTACAACATGAATCCTACCTAGATTTTCAAAAGAAGTAGGAAGCGACTACAATCTAAAACCCTCCACAGTCCGCAATTGCTATGGCTCCGAAGACTCTAGATAGAATGGCATCTGGCATCCTTGCGGTAGGACACATGTAGTAATACATACATATAGAAGGAGAGAAATATAGATGGGTCAGAGCCCGAGTTGTAAAAATGTTTACCAAGTGTGTTAACCGTGCATAATAAATATAAATGCACTTATTTCATAATTAAAGTGGAATCGCACTCTCGTGAGACCCCAACTCACCTCTCATCTAACAGCGCGCACCTATTCGTATCTTCTAATTTTAATTAAGTTACCCCACCCATCAGGAAAACCTACCTACCATATGCACGGCCTATACCCCCAATACCTGCCTTCCTAACATAACCCAAGAATCCTTCCCTTTCTAATCACATTTAATTATATTTACACATATATACTATACTAGGCGAGATTCCAATTTGATTAGCATACAACAGTTATAAGTCTTAATATGTTACCCATTGACATTAGGCTTCAATAATATGATTTAATTTCTAAATAACATGCATACAATTTAATAAGGACAAAACTTCTCTCCACTCTCAACACTGCACTACGTTTCGTGCGTGGGGCGTCTCGCAAAGCGAAATCCAAACAAGGAACCCCCCAATACACTACTCCTTGACAATGTCGATCGTGGGGATACATTATGTCATACACACAATTCTTCTATTACCATTTGGATTACTAGCTAAGGGTAACCCCTATATCTCCAATAAATATCCTTGGGTTGATGTAATCGAAATATTCCTTAGATGCGATACATCAACCCCCAACATCCTTGTACACCATAGAACTTTTATATCCATTCACGTATATGATATAAATAAGTTTATATATATATATATATATATACACTCTAAACAAGCATGTAGATACAATAATTCATTCCCATAGCCAAATGTACATACCGCATATGATGTACAATGGCCATACACATAATATAACTGGCTATATATATCACCAATATACTTCACCATGCTATCATCTTCCCAGTGCCCAACCTACGTAGCATACCGGGGACCACCTGGTGGGGCTAAACGACACCCATCCTCGTGATAAACTCACACACACAACGTCCGGGAAGCGGTCATAGTTCCTAACCGGCAATGAGACGAAACATACCCACCACGTTTCATCCAAAAAAAAAATGTAAATCACACAATAACACAATGGACGACTATGACCTGGGGAATATCCACACTCAGCTCCTCGAGCCAAGGTGCTCACCCTCATCGTGGAAACTTCCCAATGATAGCATGTGTCGGGTATGCTTAACCATACAAGTATATATATCATTCACATGCACAATATATATACATCCGTATGATCCCATCATATAATTAAACCATCACATACAGTTTAGATATTTACAACATGAGTATACACATATCCATATCTATACAATTATATATATATCCACATATCCACATAAATATACACACTTTCTCTCATCCGTATGTATAAGATTTATAAACTCGACTATTAGCATATCCCAAAATACTCAATATAATAGCCATAATTCCAAACATAATAGCTGAATTCATTATATGAATACGATCTCTCGCTTGAAGCATATTCATCAATTTCTCGTTATGATATAAATAATCTTCCAACATTAAGGTTATCACCCAAAGTTGAGTGTAGGTAATAATCACTACACTTGTCATCTATATTCGAAAGTACATCAATATCTCTAGTCCCAATTCGACCATTTATGTGCACATAACTATTAGTCTATAAACCTCAAACTCAATCTTAAATTCATCTCATGATCCCATTCACTTTTAGGGAAATACTACATCGATATATATAATCACTATCCCGATTACTGTTCAATTATCCTTATGAACCCTTAAATCTTATTGCGTTTAGAATCTATTCCTCGAGTCAAACATTACTAAGGATACGCGACCACCCTCTCTCGTCGGTCCCCAATCTTAATCTAAATAGAATCCTAATTACTATAAGGATTCGGTACACACCTCGGCCTACGAGTTCATGTCGTACTCTCACCAATCTCTCGAAAGGACCTTAACCTTACATCATAACTAGGCCCACTTGTGACCCCTAATTAGAAATCCCATTCTCAATGAGATTCCCCCACTATATTGATGTGACCCTCTCCAATTTATATGGATATAAGTCCCCCAAAATAACTCGATAAGTACCCGCGGTTCCATCATGCAAGAAACTTTTAATAAGTCTCCAAAACATCTTTCTTACATCATATAATCATGTCCCAAATCAATAATCCCAACCAAAAAGGGTTAGAAATCATTCTAGAAAAATTCCACAAAACAGTCCTGTTTCCGAATCTATTTGGCCTTGCCCGAATCGATTAGGTCTCAAGAGCGAATTGATTCGCTCCAGCTGAGAATCGATTCGGTCCAAAGGGCCTAGGACACTGTCCTAGGTCGAATCGATTCGCTTTGCCTCTGAATCGATTCATTCACACAGACCTGGACTCTGCAACATTTTGAATCGATTCGTAAAGAGGCCGAATTGATTCGGCTTGTTCAGCATACTATGAAATGGTCATTTTTCTACAAAAACCTAATTTCCCAAAATCCCAGATCTAAAATTTTGAACTATAAATTTGTAATCCAATCATGTTTCCAACATTTAAAACACATCCTACATTTCACCTCCTCAATTTATACCCCTTAAACCCATGTGTAAACATCAATTTCAAGATTAAACCCAAAATATAGGTTTTGATAAATATACCCAAAATCCATTTCTTTTATCCACAAATTATGAAATGAAATACACAAATGAAATATTTAGCAAGATTAAACACTTGCCTCGAAATTTTCGAGGTTGAATCATCCTCGAGATCGCGTTTGGGACGAATCTCCAAGCTTTCCCTTCTCTCTCTCTTCCTTTCTTCTTCTTTCTTTCTTCATTTCTTTTTCTCTCTTTCTCTCAAATGAGAAGGCTTGATCCGTAAGCCTCTTAAACCTTTAAAACATAAATCCAGTTTTAAATGTTAATACACACTTTAAATGACTCATTTACTCCAATTCGAGTCAAACATACTTATAAATATTCCGGAGCCAAAATAAAACCCAATGACAGTCATTTTTACTATCTTGACCCATCCTGAACCAATAGCGCACTCAGAATTATCATTCGGAATACTTTAAATTGTCCTCAATTTTTGGACTTCAATTTCCAAATTCCAAAATTCTTCGATTTAAATAAATTATATTTTTCCCAAAATTAAATTTCTCAGTCCCAAAATCATGGGGTGTTACACAAAAGTCTCTTCAAATTCTATGCCTTCAATTTGATAGTATCCCTGTGCCTTGTTACATTGGATTCATCCGTTTTATTTTTAAAAATACATAGAGTACCGATAACCTTTTTATTATTTGGCTGAGAAACAAGATACCAAAATGATGACTCCTAAACTGGGCCAGTTCTTCTTACATGGCAACGATCCAGTAAGAGTCATTAAGGGCATGATTTACATTCTTTGGTTTTACGAGAGAAATAAAGCGAGAAAAGTTTGCCAGATTTTGAAGTTATGATCTTGTTCTCATAGGCTATAGAAGGTTACCAATAATTTTATTGAGGGGATGGTATTGGAAATCCAGGTTGGTACAATAGGGGTTTCAGTTGGCAATGAATCAGTTTTTTGAGATGATTTAATTTAAAAAAAAAAATTCTAACTCAGGCTCAAGAACTGGTTCAATGGTCACATTTTTAGTGCAAGTGTCATTAACAACTACATTGATAGATTCCATAATATCTTTGGTACGAAGATTGTACATATAATATGCTCTACTATTTTGAGAATAACCAAGAAAAACACCCTTATCACTTCTGAAGTCAAATTTTGAAAGGTGTTTCTGATCGTTATAAATATAGCAAACATTCCTAAGGGTTCTAAAGTATTTTAAATTGAATTTTTTACTGTACCAAAGTTTGTATGAAGTCTGGTTAGCAGTCTTCCTAAGGCAGACACGATTAATAGCAAGACATTTTGTTTGGACTACCTCAACCCAAAAGTATTTTGGAAAATCCTTAGCCTGTAATATCATATGAGACATCTAATAGATTGTTCAGTTTTTCCTTTCAATAATACCATTTTTTCGTGGAGTTTTAGGGGTACTAAACTCATGCTGATAACCATTTTTGAAGTAATATTCCACAACACTGGTCTAATTAAATTCGCAACACCTAACACTTCGTATATGTATTACTTGGGTCTCCTTTTCATTTTTAATCTTAAAAAAATTGTAAATTCTCTTAAAGTATCTGACTTGTTTTTCATAAAAGTGACCCAAGTAAAATGTGTGGAGTGATCCACAATAATAAGGATATAGTTGTTTTCACGAAGGCTAACAGTATGAGAAGGACCCACAAGGTCCATGTGGAGAAATTCCATGGGCTTTGAAGTCATAATATCTTTCACTTTCTTGTGAGGGTCCTTACTTATTTTCCCAACCTAGTAAGGGCCCAATTCCTGAGAGATCAATCTGCTTAAGTTATCAAAATTAATATGATCGAACCTATTATGCTAAAGATCTGAGTCATCTAACCTTGTTATCTTACATGACTCCGAATTGGAAAAAATGTATAACAATTATCTTTAGTTCTGTTTCCTGTTAGGATACAGTTACCATCTTTATTTAAAATCTTACACTCAATTTTTGAAAATATAACAGTATGATTAAAATCACAAAATTGAGAGATAATTAACATATTGGCTTTTAAGCCTTTTACCAAGAGAACATTATTCAAAATCGATAAACCCTATTCTTTAAGTGTGCCTTTACCAATAATCTGGGATGAGACTCCATTATTAAATAAGATACTACCTCCTAAGAAGTTAGTCATGTTTGTTAGTTTAGTTACATCCCCGGTCATGTGTTTAGAACACCCGGAGTAGAGATACCAGCTAATAAAGGTGTATTCAGCTTTTTAAGAAGTTATAGCAGTATTGCAACTGAGTTGGGTATCAAGACATTTTTTCTAATCCAAATTACCTTTGGTCTAAAAGATTTTTGGGTCTTTGATTTACAAAAGGACTAGGGGTTTTGTCATAATGAATTTTTCTTGTTGCGAGACTTATTCCTATTTTTTTTCTCAAATTAGAGTTTTTATTAGTTTCCCTAGGACAAACTATCGTTTTTCCTTCTCTCTCACTCTCTTGAATTTCTCTGTGTTTTTCTTTCTCTCTATTCTCTCTGATCTTTCTTTATTTTTTCTTCTCTCTATAGACTGAGAAAAAGCTGAGAAGTGAAAATGATGAAGGTTTAAATAAAGGAGGCAGAATGATATGGAATCAAGTCTTGAAATCAACAGTTGAGATGAAAGCTTCCTACTGAAATTGAATCCAACGGTTGATAATGAAGCTTATCAAGTAAGCTAAATCAAGTATAATAAGTAAATGGTTTAGGCTTGTTATTGGTCATAGACGAAGTCACAAGGATCGTGCCAAGCTATCTCCTAAACCTTAGATTAATTTAATCAAATGGTTGATAAGAAAGTTTGCTAATGTGAGAGCAAATAAACACAACTCTAACCAACCACACACCGCTAGATGGACCCCACTAACTAATCTTTACAAAAATGGATTAAGCTAAAAGAAGGTTTAATTACATAAAACACGAAGTTTTAAAAAATCATTTTAAAAGTTTTTATTAAAGAAGAAAATTAATTTTTAACCCAAAGTAAATTCTAAAAGTAATTTTAAAACCATATTAAAATGTTGAAAATATGGAACAATTATATAAGCATGAAATGCAACATGTGTCCTCATTGTGTGGTGTTTTACCTTTTTACCATACTTGAGGCTGAATATGAAAACATTGTTGAAGTAGTCTTGAAGTAGTTTTGAGTCTTAGTGGACTTCAAAAAGAACCCTATGAGGTGATCAAATCTAAAAAATAAACTTTTGTTTGCTTATCTAAACTAGTTGAAAGACATATGCAGTGTAAACTCAAAACAATCCTAGAAAGTCAACTGCATAGGGTGTTTCAACATCATCAAGCCCCTCAAGTCCCTATAGTGAGGCATACGAATAAACCATGTGATCTACCCCACTATGAGGTAAGGCAATCACGGGAGCTAAAGTCAACTTAGTCTTAAACTGATCAAAGGCCTACTAACAAAACTCATCCCATATGAACCTTATCCCCTTCTTCGTCAGGTTTGTCAAAGTCCCCGCTATCTTTCAGAAGCCATGAATAAATTGAAGATAGTATTTTCCCAAAATCAGAAAGTTGATCATCTTTGTAAGCATCATGGGCTATCCCCATCCTAACACTGTCGACACCTTAATCGGGTCCACCGAAATCCCACTCTCCATTTACAATGTGACTTTGAAACTAAAAAACTTCACCCCCCTCAACCAAAATCCACACTTATTTAACTTAGAATAAAGTTGATGGCCTCGTGTTGTCTGTAAAACTATTCACAAATGTTGAGCGTGCTCGTCTACCAGCTAAGAATAAATAAGAATGTTTTAAATGAACACAATGAAAAATTGATTCAAAAACTATCTTAACACACAGTTCATCAAGTCCATAAACATTTCTATTCAAATACCGTTATTTGATTTATACATTTTTAAGTCTCCAGATAATATACAATATAGACCGCCGACACTTCTCACATTGAAATTTTAAGTTCTTAAAACCTAACCCATAAAGATTACCAAGTTTTTTATATAATTCCCCAAAATTTAATCCTACCCATATTCCGTCTCACAAACATACCTACTGATCTTCCTAAAATCTAAGACTAGTTACAAAGTTCCCAACACTAATTCTCTAGAGTCAAAATTATTAAAGTTCAACAAAAGGAAATAATAACACTCATAAATAAGCCTACGTGAAGTTCGAAACAAAAATCGGCCGTAAAAGGTCATTCCGTCAACTCGTTAGAAATCTTGTTCGAATGAGGTGGTTCGAACAAGTGTCATTCGAACGAAGGCTTTGAACGAACTCATTAGAAGGGCAATTGTAATCTCATTAGAAGTCTCGTTCGAACGAGGTCGTTCGAACGACCTGGGCTGGTCTTCTAACGAAAATTCCGAGAGTGCCCAGATTTCTCCAACTTCATTTTTTCTAAATTTTCTCTTCTCCAAATCCATCCTAAATCCATAATAATTAAATTTTAAGGCTTCCCAAACTACACTAAGTCACCCTAGATCACTTCTTGACATATTTTTGGGGTCAAATCCTTCTAATCAACATGTAATATCCATAAATCCCCAAATTTTGCCACTAACCCTATTTACATGAACCCAAAATTTAATTGAACAATAAATCTCCTTTATAATATGTTTTTAAATCATCAAAGGCTATGTTTTTTAGTGTTGAATTCATCCATAATCAAGTCTACATGCAATCCCTAACCAAAGTCTTGAGTTCTACAACAATTCTATTGGGTTTGTTTCAAATCTTTCAAAACAATTAGCAAGCTCTACACTAAACATGGAAGAAATATTCATTGAAACTGATGAAATCAAATCACTTGACTTAAGTTTGATCTCCTGATTTGTTGTTGATGATTAGAGGCTGATTCCCTCTTCTTTCTGGTCACAATTCCTTCCAAAATGGTGGTAGTGGGTGGTGGTTTTGGTTTGGAACCTCTTGTAACTTCTCTTAAACTCCCATAACCCACTCTCTTGCTCTTTGGCTGATAATGGCCCTAATGGCCTTACTAATTGTTAATAAATAACCACTAAAATTCGTGGGTCTTAACTCCTCAATTTTTATAATTACCAAAATACCCTTCTGGGTTGCCGGTTTGGCCTAAAAATGCCCTGAGACCCAAACTAAACCCCCCGCTAGTGTTTTCTGACTATCTCGACCCTTCCGGACACGAGCACTCAAAATGACCATACGGTGGATAAATTATAATTTACTTTTTAAATCTCATGAAATTGATTTCTGACGCGACTGACACACGCGTCCTAACTAAATTTTCCAAATTATCGTATTTCTGACTCGCGATAATTTTAATATTTTCAATACTCATATATTACCATATATACTCAGTAATATTTAATTTTAACATCATAATCAAATACCAACTCATGTCTCGCTAGTATTTACATCCGGATTAATTTCTAATTAATTCTCATTTAATTCAATTAATCCATTAAAAAATCATAAAATTACGGGGTATTACATACTTCTCCCTTAATAACAAAATTTCGTCCTGAAATTTTGAACTAAAGAATACCTGGTAAAAATAACTCTAGATAACGCTCGCGTATCTCATCCTCGTGCTCCCATGTGGACTCCTCGGCATTATGATGTCGCCACTGAACACGTACTAACGGTACTATCTTCGACCTCAATTTCCTCTCGCTATGGTCCAGAGTAGAAATCGGCCCGTCCTCGTAGGAACTATCAGGCTGGAGATCAATGTTCTCTAAAGCAATGTGGGTATGGGCCAAATCGTCCTTAAGATATCTCCTTAGCGAGGAAATATGGAACACGTCATGAATCCTATGCAAGTGCTCCGGTAACCAAAGTCTATACGCTACTGGCCCAATCCGCTCGATGATAGGAAATGGCCCCACATATTTAGGTTCCAATTTCCCCTTCTTCCCGAAACGCATAATCCCCTTCACCGGAGATACTCTGAGTAGCACCTGGTCCCCACTTTGAACTCTCTGAAGAACCTCTTGGCATTGGCATAACTCTTTTGTCGATCCTGAGCTACCTGAATACGGCTCCGTATCATCTTTATCCTTGCCGAAGTATCCTAAATCACTTCCAGCCCAAGGAGTTTGTTATCCCCCACCTCTAACCAACATGTTGGGGAACGACAAGGTCTACCGTATAACACCTCGAATGAATCCATGCCAATAGTGAACTAGTAGGAGTTATTATAAGCAAACTCCACCAGTGGAAGGTACTGCTCCCAACCACCTCCAAAATCTAGTATGCACATACGCAACATGTCCTCCAACATTTGATTCGTTCGCTCGGTTTGCCCATCTGTCTGCGGGTGATATGTCGTACTCAGCCGCAACTCCGTACCCATGGCTTCCTGGAAACTCTCCCAAAATCGTGAAACAAATATCTTTTCTCGGTCAGACACGATATTGAGAAGCCCCCCGTGAAGTCTCACTATCTCAGCTATGAAAATCTGGGCATACTGTCCCATAGTGTAGTCTGTTCAGGCTGGAAGAAAATGAGAAACTTTGGTCAACCTATCCACGATTACCCATATGGAGTCGTGACCCCTCTGTGATGTAGGTAATCCTATGATGAAATCCATGGAAATGCTCTCCCATTTCCACATAGGAACCTCTAATGGTTGTAGAAGTCCTGACGGTCTCTGATGGTCCACCTTTACCAGCTGACAAGTGGCACATTTAGAAACGAATTCTGCAATATCTCTCTTTATCCCGCTCCACAGTACTATCACCTCATATCCTGGTACATCTTATTCCCACCAGGATGTACCGCGAACCACAAACCGTACGACTCTGACATTACCTCGTGTCGCAAGTCTTCCCCTTCCGAAATGACCAGTCTCCCATTGAAGCGTAAGCCCCCGTCTGAACTAACGGTATAGGACTCGGCTCCCTCTGCTAGTAATCGAACTATCTGCTCTTGACAGAACGAGTCTGTTTCCTGGGCCTGTATCACTCTCGTAACGATCTGAGGCGTAACAGTCATCACAGACATGAATGATCGGGCCACTGCATCCTGGTGTCCCAACTCCTTCAACTTTGCTCTCCACACTTCGGCCACCTCACCTACTGGCCTACGGCTCAACGCGTCTGCTACCACGTTAGCCTTCCCTGGGTGATATTGGATATCGAATTGATAATCCTTTACGAACTCGAGCCACCTACGTTGATGCATATTAAGTTCCTTCTGCGTGAAGAGGTACTGTAGAGACTTGTGGTTCGTGAATAAATGAAATTTCTCCCCCAGGAGATAGTGTCTCCAAATCTGAAGAGAAAATACGACTGCCACTAACTCCAAGTCATGGGTGGGGTAGTTCTTCTCGTGAGGCTTAAGCTTACGGGATGCATAAGATATAGCCTGACTCTCTTATTGCAGTACACCTCCAAGTCCTTGTAAGGACGCATCGGTGTAGACTAGATACTCAACTCCCGGTCTAACACTGGCGCTGAGGTCAACTTGTCCTTCAACTCATTGAAGGCCAACTGAGAGGCATCGCTCCAGAAGAATGGCACACCTTTGCGAGTTAGATGTGTCAAAGGACCCGCTATATTAAAGAAACCCCGAATAAACCTCCTGTAGTATCCTGCTAGGCCCAAGAAACTACGTATCTCAGTTGGTGTTGTGGGTTGTCCCCACTCTCTCACCGCCGATACTTTTCCCGGATCAACTGATATCTGAAATGATATGTCCTAAAAACTGTACCTCCTTCAGCCAAAACCCACACTTCTCATATTTTGCATATAACTCGTTCTGACGCAGCGTCTGCAAAACCTGTCTCAAGTCCTCGGCATGTTCCTCCTCTGTCTAGGAGTAAACCAGGATGTCATCAATGAAGACGATGACGAAATGGTCTAGGAACTCTCTGAACACCCTATTTATCAAGTCCATAAACATAGTTGGGGCATTGGTTAGGCCAAAAGGCATAACCCAGAACTCGTAGGAACCATATCTCGTCAAGAAGGCAGTCTTCACGACGTCCTGTTCCCTGATACGCAACTGATGGTAACTCGATCGTAAGTTAATCTTTGAGAAGAAGGTCGCTCCTCTCAACTGGTCGAATAAGTCATTGATTCGGGGAAATGGATATTTGTTCCGTATCATGACTTTATTCAACTCCCGGTATTATACACACAACCTCAACGATCCATACTTCTCCTTCACGAATAGCACAGGGGAACCCCACGGTGAAGTACTCCTACGGATAAACACCTGACCCAATAACTGCTCTATCTGATCCCGTAACTCCCTCATCTCCGTGGAGCCATGCGATAAGGTGTGCAGGCTATTGGCCGAGTGCTCGACATTAAATCGATAACAAATTTTATCTCCCTACTAGGAGGTAATCCCGGAATATCCTGGAATACATCATCGAACTCTCTAACAACTGGAATCGAGTCGAGTGGTATTACCACTTCCTTAGAGGTATCCTCCTCTATATAATACAAGTGAGTGAATGATCCTCCCTCAGGACGAGGCATCGCCACTAAGAACATCTCCTTCCCGGGTATGGCAAAAATAATACTCCTGCTGAAACAATCAATCATGGCTCGATACGCAACTAGCCAATCCATACCAACGATCGCATCGTACTCAGTTATATCTAATACTAACATATCAGCAGGTAAAGTAAACCTCCCGATCTATATACCCACACTTCTACAAATAAGAGAAATCATAGAACGCCTACTCAATGATGAATATACACAAGTAATCGTGCTCTCCGCAGTCTAACAACCATATAATGCATGCAAATCTCGTGAAAATGAAACAGTGTGTGACCCCCGTATCAAATAAAATACGCCTTATAGTCCTCTGAATAGAAAATATACCCTAAATATCGGATGGATCCTGTGGGACTGCGGATTTCTGGAGCTGATAAACTCGCCCGTACTGAAGCTGTCCCTGCTGGACTGGGACTGCTGGAATGGGTGGAAAAGATGGCATCTGTGGTGGTGCTAGGAGGGCGGCGGGAAACATAGGTCTCTAGGGCTCGTGTCGAGCACCCTACTTCTACTGCTGTGGGGCCCTGCCCCTTTCAGGACACTCCTGGCATTTGTGGAAAATCTCGCCACAAATGAAACATTTCCCCGCAAAGTTTTCCCCTCTCTGACCCTGCTGCCCACGGCCCTGATGACCGCCATTCCTCCCCTGACCATCATGGCCCTGCTGAAACTGCTACTGCTGGTCGTGCTGGCCCTGCTGACCCTAATGGCCGTGCTGACCCTACTGGCCATGTCGAAAACCTCCCTGACCATTTCTGAAACCTCCAGATCGAAATCTCTTAGAATCCCCTTGTTGGAAATTGTGATCACCCTGCATGTGCTGACCCTGAGATGATTGTGCCCCGCTGGCACCATTTCCCCCTGTCCTGCCTTAATGTCTTGACTCTCCTAATCTCTTACCCTTTGACAAGTGAAAGCGGTGGTTCTGGCAGTGAAGCAGTGTTGCGTTAACCACATCAGAATAAGTGGCCAAGGAGAGATTTCCTAGCAAGTGTTGACGGATCCTCCAAGTCAACCCATCCATGAATTTCTATATCTTCTTCTCTTCAGTCGGAATTTCACGGGAACAATGTTCAGAAGATTTGTGAACTCAGCCTAATATTCAGCTACTGTCCTCCCCTCCTGCTTGAGGTTCATTAATTTTCTCCTCATCTCGGTGTGAACGACTGAGGGAAAATACTTGTGGTCGAACCGCACCCAGAACTCCTGAATGGAAAGGAAATCTCTCTCCTCCGCGGAGGTAATGGACTCCCACCATTGCAACGCTGACCCTACCAGCTTAAAAGTAGCCAGTACCTGCCTCTGTACATCCGTACACTCGTACATCCTCAAATGTCTTTGGATGTCCTTCTTCCACTGACTAGACACAACGACGTCGGAGCTACTTGCAAACTTTGGAGGGTGATCCTTCTGAAAAGCATCACGAACATGTTCCCAAGTAGAGGGGAATGCATGAGCTTGAACTGGGGCTACCACTGGCATCTGAGGTGGTTCCTGCTGCACAACTGCTAGAGCAGTATTTATCGCTTGGGATACAATGGTGGAAACCTCTGCGGCATTCATGGAACGCTGAACTGGTGCAGGCTGTGGCTTGGGCTGAGCATCCCTGGGAACTCTCTGTGCACGTCGTGGAGGCATCTGAAATGAGAGAGATTTTTTTTACTATTTCACAGTTATTAATTCAAAATAGCTGGAGCGGGAGATACACAAAAGAGTACAACAACCCTAAAATATAGGACTCTATATCAAAGAACGCTACGCGAAAACATAACAAGCCGTACAGATCCTAAGGACACTAGAACCTGATGCTATGATACCACCTGTGACACCCCGTCTAATTAAATACCTAGTAGCTACTCCTTTATTCAAATTAATACAAAATGTCAAGTTAGTTCAGTTTATAGCATCACCGTCGAAAACATTTTTAAACAATTACTAGCCATCTAATATTTAAAAAGTGAGATGACAATTTTAATTAAATGATTAACATGCAACCAATTTAAATTATGTAGTAATGATCCCATAGTCACATCACAAGCACAATAGAATAATAATGAAAGTAAAAAGAATTTGGAGGAACACTCCTCTGAATAATCCGAATGCTGAATAAAACCAAATACAAAGTCTGAATCACTAATTAATTAGATCCCAAAACTGAATTAAAATTGAGTAATTAAGATGTCTCTAAAAGAAAGGGGCGACATGCCCTACAGATGAATAAATCAGAAATGGAATCAATATAGAGAGTGGAGGCATCTACTATCGAGATCCTGTAACTTCCACAGCAGCTACAGCACGTCACTGGAATGGAACTCCTAGGCTTGGCGTCCCTGTGACTGGGCACCTAAAAGGTTTTTACAAGAAAAATAGATTTGAAAGCAAACGGGTCAGAGCCCGATGTGAAAACAGTTTAAAATATAGCAAGTGTTTAATAACATTAAACAGTGAATATAAAATACATGTTAGTTACATGCACTCACATGAGTTCCTCACCTCTCAACTATTTGTGCACTTCTAACGTATCCACAACCCGTTATAGTTATGTAACTACCTAACTAGTCCAATTTGCAACCTAACTTTACTATACAATTTAAGGTTCAATACAGACATCTTAATATAAACTGAGAGTCTTACTTTTTATTTCTTTTCCCAGATTCACTCATGATAATTACTATAAATTTCCCATTTTTGACTCTACTAAAAATGTTACAAGTATTCACATCCATACTTTAATAAAAATCCATTTCAATTACCAGTATATTAATCTCATCATAAATATACAATAAGGGCACCCCTAGGCTAAGTTGCGGTGCACACATACTCTGCTATCGAATCCTGGTACATCACATACATAAGGACCACGTATTCTGAATCTATTAGGAACCCTTTCAATAAGCAACAATCACACATAATGGAGGCGAACATAGTTCACATACCCATGGGTCACGCACATACCTACGTTCCCATGGTCAGCTGACTTATCAACTCAAAAATAAGTCATTCACAGCCCTATGTCCTAAAGGTACCAATCTAAATCCCCCCGTAGGCACACAAAGATTAGATGGCCCTGTTCGAAAGCCAACCTCCCGTGATAGCAAGTACGGTAGGTATGTTATACACATATAAGTCCGTATACTAAACATTCACATATCTTAGATATCTTATAATATTAAAAGAGGTATATTTTACATCTCTATACCGTTATTTGATTTGTACATTTTTAAGTCTCCGGATAATATACAATATAGACTGCCGACACCTCTCACGTTGAAATTTTAAGTTCTTAAAACCTAACCCGTAAAGATTACCAAGTCTTTTATATAATTCCCCAAAATTTAATCCTACCCATATTCTGGTCTCACAAACATACCTACTGATCTTCCTCAAATCTAAAAGTAGTTACAAATTTCCCAACACTAATTCTCTAGAGTCTAAATTATTAAAGTTCAACAAAAGGAAATAATAACACTCATAAATAAGTGAAGTTTGAAACAAAAATCGGTCGTAAAGGTCATTCTGTCAACTCATTAGAAATCTCGTTCGAACGAGTGTCGTTCGAACGAAGGCTTCGAACGAACTCGTTCGAAGGGCTACTGGAATCTCATTAGAATTATCATTCGAACGAGGTCGTTCGAACGACCTGGGCTGGTCTTCTAACGAAAATTCCGAGAGTGCCCAGATTTCTCCAACTTCATTTTTTCCAAATTTTCTCTTCTCCAAATCCATCCTAAATCAATACTAATTAAATTTTAAGGCTTCCCAAACTACACTAAGTCACCCTAGATCACTTCTTAGCATATTTTTGGGGTCAAATCCTTCTAATCAACATGTAATATCCACAAATCCCCAAATTTTACCACTAACCCTATTTACATGAACCCAAAATTTAATTGAATAATAAATCTCCTTTACAATACGTTTTTAAATCATCAAAGGCTATGTTTTGAGTGTTGAATTCATCCATAATCAAGTCTACATGCAATCCCTAACCAAAGTCCTGAGTTCTACAACAATTCTATTTGGTTTGTTTCAAATCTTTCAAAATAATTACCAAGTTCTACACTAAACATGGAGGAAATATTCATTGAAACTAATGAAATTAAATCACTTGCCTTAATTTTGATCTTCGGATTCGTTGTTGATGATTAAATGCTGATTCCCTCTTCTTTCCAGTCACAATTCCTTCGAAAATGGTGATGGTGGGTGGTGGTTTTGGTTTGGAACCTCTTGTAACTTCTCTCTAACTTCTCTCAAACTCCCGTAACCCACTCTCTTGATTTTTCGTTGATAATGGACCTAATGAACTTACTAATTATTAATAAATAACCACTAAAAATCGTGGGTCTTAACTCCTCAATTTTTAGAATTACCAAAATATCTTTCTGGGTTGCCAGTTTGACCTAAAAATGCCCGGGACCCAAACTAAACCCCCGGCTAGTGTTTTCTGACTATCTCGACCTTTTCGGACACGTTGGCGCACTCAAAATGACCATACGGTGGATAAAATTATAATTTACTTTTTAAATCTCATTAAATTGATTTCTGACGCAACTGACACGCGCGTCCCAACTAAAATTTTCAAATTGTCGTATTTCTGAATCGCGACAATTTTAATAATTTCAATACTCATATATTACCATATATACTCAGTAATATTTAATTTTAACATCATAATCAAATACCAACTCACGTCTCGCTAGTATTTACATCCGGATTAATTTATAATTAATTCTCATTTAATTCAATTAAGCCATTAAAAATCAATGAAATTACGGGGTAATACAACGTATAAGTATCGAATCTAAGACTGCAAAGTAAGATATCACATAATATCCTTCAACTACACCAGAGTGCAATCATATCCACAGCTTAAGAGTACAACTTGTTACAGTCCCCACTCTTGTCACCCAAATAAAAAAATAGATGCAGTGTTCTAATAAACACAATAATGTGACACAATCCTCATATAACCTACCCATCGTTGGGCTAAGAAAAATATATAATTATCATAAACAACATGAAGGCTTCAACCTTCGAGGACATTCTCGTGTCTCTATAGATAAGTATGTAGGAGTGCCGCACCTAATAAATTCAGAACATGTGCAAAAAAAGAATGGGGGGATCGCTGCACAGTCACACCATCGTGCAGACACATACCAAGACACCCAGTGGATCAAGTTATCCATATATCCCTTCGTGAGATGGGGATCAACTGAATGTGGGACCAAAAAAGCGTACTCCACACCGCTTGCTACATAAGCCAAGGGTGCGCCACACGGTCCCATAATCCATTTAAATCCATAACCCCCATTGATAGATTCCACATGACCCAAATACGTACATATGGCGTGTTTACATTCAACATATAAATATACATAACACTATATATATATATATATATATATATATATATATATATATAAAATAAAGGAGGAAGGCCTTTTTTGTCTTCCCCAAGTAATGGCTTAGATCAAAAGTTTGTGATTTTGGTCTTAACTAACTGGCGGCTGAGATTAAATCTTGAGAGTGTGTATTCTATGATTAAAATGATGCTAAAGAGACAATTTGGGACAAGTGTAAAATGTAAGGGTTTATAATTTTCCAAGTGTAAAATCTAATGGTTGGGATTGAATATTAAGAGTATGCATCTGATGGTAAAACAAAGAGCCACATGAGCCCACAAATTCGCAAATTTAAATCCCACCCACCCCATTAGCTGGCTCTCGAGCCTCTCAATACCTCGAGCCCATCAATACAGAATAATGTTAGGTTACCCGGGTGTTAACCCTGGGCTAGTACAAGGATACCTTTTTTTTTTATTTCTCATGTAAAATGAGTTAAAAACAATTATAAAAAATAATTTTTTTATTAGAATAGTTTATTTGTTTTTTTCAATTATTTTTTTTTCAACTCATTTTATATCTCAAACACTCATTTACTCAATATTCTTTTATTTTTAAAGGTCCGCGCTAGCGACACCCGTTATTTTTAAACTTTTTTTATTTTTTTTATTTTACAACATTTGAAATAATTTATGTATTTCTGCATTAAAAAACTAATCTAATAATTTTTTCAACTCATTTAGTCCCTCAAACACCCATTTACCCAATATTCTCTTATTTTTAAAGGTTCGTGCCAACGACACTCGTTATTTTTAAACTTTTTTTTTTAATTTTACGACATTTAAAATAATTTTTGTATTTTTGCATTAAAAAACTAATCTAATAAAAAATTATGTTTTTAATTATTTTTAACTTATTTAGTCACCCAAACACCGATTTACTCAATATTCTCTTGTTTTTAAAGGTCCGTGCCAACGGCACCTCTTATTTTTAAACTTAATGTTTAAAATTTAAAACAATTTAAAATTGTAAAGAAAAAGTTTTTTTTATATTAAAGTAACTTTTATTTTTTCTAAACAGTTTTTTTTTCAAAAAATATATATATTCAAATAGTGTTTTTTAACAACACAATTTTTCTAATTTATAAAAAAAATTCTTTTGTAATAAATTTTTTTTTTCTCTAAATAAAAAAAAAAGTTAAGTAACCTTGTTAAAAATTATATCATATTTTCTCCAAAAAAATAAAATAAAATAACCAATGAAAAAATGCCAACAAAGCACCTTGTAGTAACTTGGTGCTAGTACCGATAAGCCTATCATCACTCATCAATCTAACCCACCCCACTAGATGGTTTAGGATAATCCGCATGAGATTTAATGTTGCTGCCTTTCTCTCTCAAACACACTTCTGTCTCCCCACACTTCTTCTTCGACCATGAAAGAGAAGGAAGAGACGTATGGAAATGTCAAGCATTGGATACTTTGAGATTTTAAATCATCACCATTAGATACTTTGAGATTTTAAACCTTCACATGTACGAGACCTCATGGTTTTTTTTTCTTTGTTTATGCATCAAGGTTTCTTGGTATCCAATACTTTTCAAGATTTATTTGAGAAAGGGTTTTCTGAGAACGGATTTTCTAGGCTTCCTTTCTGAGAATGGGTTTTATTTGAGAAAAGGTTTTCTGAGAATGGGTTTTCGATATGGTTTATGGTTCTCTCCGTGTCGCACATTGGTGGGAGGGTTCTATTGTGTTGTGTTAATATACAATTTTTTGGGAACAAAGGTTCAGCCCTTTGGGCATTCAAGTTTTTGTGGGTATGTGGGGCAGACCCAATTGGCCAAGTCGCGCGCGCGCCGCCGCCGTCCGTTCGTCCGGCCCGTGCCCGGGTCTTGGGCTCATTAAGAATTAATTTTTTGGACAAATAAATTAACGTTTTTGGCCTTTAAAAATTAATTTTTTAACGGTAATTAATTCCGAAAAATTAAAACGTGATTTACTCCGTGTTGATTTCTTCAACCGAGTTGCCCACTATTTCCAGATTTTTCTCCACGTTGTTTACCAACGTCTCTTTTCTTTTTGCCCCATAAAAGAGGTTGTAGCCTCCGTTTTTAAGATACCAGTTATCTCTCCACACAGTTATTCCTCTACAGTTCTGAAAATATTTCCTTCTCCCAGAATAATTAATCTCGTTCGTGTACAGATTAATTATAGAATCGAGCAATTAATACAGAATGGGTGTATACAGACCGGATTGATTCTTGTGCTTTATCAATCCGTAATTTAATTTTGGAGGCTGTTTTATCCTGGGGGTGACGGGCTGTACACTGTCAGCACACTTTGGGCAGAGCCGCGAAACACCTTAAAGCGAGCGACATTGTCCGCGACTCAACTGTGTTCTTGACTGTCCAGTTCGGGATTTCGGGATTTCTTATATTTATTCTGCCCCAAATTTATTTGCTCCAAAATTGTGTAATTTCGTTCCTATTTTTGATTTTGCATTTAATTATTTAAATTGCTGCTACAACACCAGAGTATTTCATTTTTTTTTAATCTTAAAGACAAGATGGAATGAAGCTCCATGCTCTTTGCATCTCTAAAAAGATGCAAGCTCTTGGTGAAGAGAGAGAATAAGGGGAATCTTTAAGAGATCAAGAAGTCCCATTTCCATTTCCATGGTGGCACAGAAGGGTTCTCAGAAAGCTCAATTTGCTTAATCGATTTTGAGATTTGGTGGTTTTTTTCGTTTGGTTTAGTTTTCTGATTTGCTGAATTGAATCATTTTTTTCGTTTTGATTTGAATCGTTTTGTTGTTTTTTTTGCAGACATGAATCGTGTTGATGGTTTTGGTGACTTTTGAATTTTGATTTTGTCCAAAAACGGTTTTAGGTGTGGGGGATTCCAAAATCCCCTCCTTAAAATGGATTCAAACCAACTCGATTTAGTAACTCGATAGAGGTATGGCGATTCCCTGTAAGGGTCACGTTCAGGTAAGTGTGCTTTGGTTTGTGGGTTGTAGCAGGTAGGATATGGGTGTTGTTGGGTTATTTTCAGCGGGTTTGGGGTTGAAATTGGGTAAGAGCTGGCTCGTTGATATAAGGTGGTAGGTGTGTATGGAAGTTGGGTCTTTGGGTTAATATGGACTTGTTTTCCAGCGGTTGGTGGGCTGTCCGGGTAGGGTCAGGCCGGATTAAGGTGGGATTTCTGGGTAGGGTTATAATTCAGGTATTTCGAGTTGGTCTTAATGTTTTATTTCAAACATTTGTTATATTTCTATTGGACTTTCTAAACATTTTTTTATTGAAATTACAGGTCTAACTTTTATGGGTTTGGATTCATTCTCCCTTAAAGGTTTTCGGTTACGTATGTGCAAATCTAACTGTTATGAATGATCTATTTTTTATGTTGATCTAATTGGATTTTGGTTTAATATCACTTCTTATACTGATCTAATTGCGCAGATCTAACATATTCATCAAAGGTACCAAATATTTTTTTTTGAAAAATTTGGTACTTCAGTGTTCTTAAGATTTGGTACGTGTTACAAAAAAAAAAAAGATTTGGTACCCTTGAGTTTCTTAAGATTTTGTACTTCAGTTTTTCTGTTTCGATTGAGATTCTATTCCATCTTTTTAAGGTCAATTTTTTTGTATGTACATTGTATTTACCATAATATATAGTTTGTTACATTCTTTTTTTAGGCTCAGGGAATGGATAATACTACATTTCTGAAATGTCAGTTTCGTTGTTCTTTATATTGTTGATCTATTCTTTTATGTATTGCAATGTGATTCACAAAAAAATATTTTATTGTGCATAAGCAATAAATAAAAAAATTACCAACTCAATTTATTTTATTTTGTTCTTTATATTGTATATGTTTGGTTGCATTATGTAAATATTTCTTTTATTATTCAGGTATTGATTTGTCAATGGTTGCTGTGAAGATTTCATTCATGGTATTTGGTTTTTCTATGTTTAACAGACGTGTGACTTTGCTAATCTAAAAATCAAATCAATTAGTAGATCAGAAAAAGAATGATATGAGTGTTTGACTATCAAAAGATAATATGCACGGAATGGTTTTGAATTGAACCCATCAATTCTTTTTACTAAAGAGCTCAAATGAGCATTGGATAGTGAACCAAACTTCGGGCTTGCGCAAATCTTTCAAGTATAAGAAATAACATGCACACACTCTCCATATCAGTTTGTTAACTCAAAGTGAGTTTGTAAAGTTGATATACGTTTGAATCATCTCTCAATATATGTTCATGAATCATCTTTCGTCAGTTGGCTATGTAAATGGTAAGCTTTATTTTTTTTTTCTAATCTCGGGCTACGATTTGGTTATTACGAAATAGTATTCTTTATTCTTTTTATCTGTTTTTTAAAATATTAAAGTCATCACAGTATAAACACATAATTCCTTGGATCCCACATTGATCAACCGAGAGTTTTTTTTAGTTTGGAAACTACTGTTGACGGTATGAGTTATAAAGGATTCTTGACTGTGTCACAAACTTTGTAATGGTGGATCTGTAGGTAGGTTAGGTAAAAAAGATGGTGTAGTAAAGTTAGGTATAAGAAAAAAAAGATGTTGCATTTAAAGATGGTGTAGTAAAGATTTTTTTCCTTTGGTTTCATTATAAAATATGACTTTAAATGAATTTTTTTAAGTCATTTGAAGGAATGGAGTTTCCCATGTTTACAATGTAAGAGCTATTTTATGTGTTTGACGTTTTGGTGAATTAAAGATTCCATTGAGATAGATGAGAAAAAAAATTCCAACGAGGATGGGAATATAAATAGTTGAGAGAAGAAAGTGGATTGAAAATGGTGAGTTTGCTTTGCATATATATTTGTAAAGATGGCTTGGAAAGATGGGAGAGAATAAGTTCTACCATAATGCAAACCCACTTAGGTTTACATTTGGGATAGAAAAAATATCATTTTTTACATGTCGAGAAAAAATATTATTTTTTACATGTTGCCCAAATATTAGTGAGATGTTGAATATTTTGTTATGTTTGAAAGAAATGAAGTTTGTTTTATTTTTTGTGAATAAAGTGAGATCCATTTATTTATGTAAATCATTTTATTTGTACATTCCTAACATCTATAACGTCTTACAAATACTTGTCATGTTTACTTTGAAAGCATGCTCAAACAAATGACTAAAGTGCTTTTTGAAAATGATGAATTAATAAGTACGGGGTTGGCATAGTCAACAAATTGGTTTATATTACAGTCAAATTTTATTTCATCCTTTTTGTATAAGATAATATATTTGAACATGAAAAGATGTTGGGTTAGTCATTGTTGAAGCCTTTAAAAACCGATCATCTGTTTTTAACTAGATATTTCCCTGAATTCATGGATATTGGTAGAGTTCTTTGGGGACATTATCACACATTTTAAAATCATTTTTGGTTCACATATTATATTCATGAATAATATGTTCATATTACTTTTACTATTAGTGTTAAAATTGAACTAAATTACATTAAGTAAGTAATAATATCTAAAATGTTGGGTTTAGGCTCTCAACTCGAAAATGTATGCTAAAAAATATCAATCGTATAAGTAATTGCGAAATTTTTCGTCCCAAATAAAAATTTATGTTTTACTACATGAAATTATGTTAGTGGATAGATGTACATATATGAAATGCAAAAATGTGGAAGAGAAAAATTATGAAGTAATATTTTTTATACTTGAAATATTTTGTATACATTCAATTTCAATTAAAAAAGTAACTCTTTTTTAAATATAACTTAAATTAAAATATGTATTCCACCCATGTTTGTGCATGAGCCACTAAATAATTTTGTTTCATTATCACCATATTTGCGCACAGGCTTGAGCTAGGACAATACACTCAAACAAAGTAATTAGCGTGCCATCGGTACGGGCACACAGTAGTGTGTGTATATATATATAACAACCCTAAACCAAGGCCCAATCAAAATTCTCACCCAAATTATAACTAAAAAAATTAGGTGGCTTGTCCTTGTTCCAGCCCCGTGATCGTAGGTTGGGCACATGAGCGAGGACATGAGAGATTGCAGGCCTTAGGCGAGATGGAGGCTGGTCCCCCCGGTCGTGGGCTCCTTCTTCCTCCTCTTCCTTTAACTTTATGAAATCATTATTTCAACCAAAAATCTCAAAAATCTCAAAATTCGGTTCGCCATTAAAGGTTTTTAAAGCTCTATATCAAACCCAAAATACCTCCTAATGATCTCTAATGGTTTATAAATTATAACCCGACATTATAGGGTCATAATATAATAAGGATTCATAAGATTAAAGCTTAAATCATTATTATTACCATGTTTAATTTTTGGGTCATTAACAGATCGAGTTTCACCAATAATAAGTATTTTCACCATTAAATATGTTCTAAACACACGAATCAACTATGCAACTTAACTTTAAAGGTATTATAATAGATTAAACATAGATTACATTGGTTTCCATCATTAACTCCAATTAATATTAGATTTATGGAAGGTTTAGCAAGTCTAACAATTTAATCTACATTAGTCTAAGATAAGATATGCTTAATAATCAGATCGAATCCTAACATGTGTCTAATTCCAAATTGATTCCTACCAACAATCAAAATATAAATAAATTACAAATTAAATTGTTATAGAGCAAGATATTGCTTACCTATTAATGAAGGTTTAAGGTCCTAGCTTTGAATCTACCACTTGTGATCTCTTAGTTCTTCCCCAAAGCCTTCCTTAGATCTCCCAAATCTTATTTGCTGCTAGGGTTTGCGTTTTAGGGTTAAAGTGAATGATTAATGAGGTTTAACGTTACTTTTATACCCTTAATACTGCAGGTCCATAAAGAGCCTAATTTTGGATCCACATATGAGCCCGAAATGCTACTCAAACTCGCCCAAAACTTAGCCTAAAGTTAAACCTATATCTGGGTCTCAATCCAACACACCAAAAACATCGGTTCGGATTTTTTACAACCCTAAAGTCCATTCCAGACGATAATACCTCACAATATGAAGTAATGCACGACTTAGATATTTTACGAGTGAAGGATGCATAATTAATTCCATCAATTAATTAGTTTATAACATGCACTCTAAATGTCACATAACATGCAAATTTAAATGTCACATAAATTATTCGTATATTATTATCATATCAGAAAAGTAGTAATCATTCACTTTTAATAAAAATACACAATTAATAATAAATATTACTAAATAGATGTGAGGTACCTCATTTTCTTCATACCATATTGCATTTAAAGATTCTTTTAACTAATAATCAGTTCTAAAACACTTCGAATATGATTCTTAAGTGCTCCTAAACACGTGTCTAACATTATATGATAATTACGCATATCAAATCCATCCAAATAATCATCAATTTCAACATTTATTTAATAAATGATGAGATTAATCAATTAAAATAGATGTAAATCATAGAAATGTCGATTTAATCATATGAATCATCATATTGATCGCATTTAAAGATTCTTCTAATCTATAAACACAAATAAATCAACCATAAATAAGATTCTTTCATGGTTATGCATGAAATCTCAACCTAACATGTGACTAACCCAATTTGGATCAAAGTAGCAATCTAACATAAATAAGTTGCATATAATACATAGTTAAGCAAGTTTTTCCTTACATGGAATCTAATAAGTAACTTTATTAAGGTTCCCCGTGTTGATTCTTTTGATATACTAATATCTCCTCTATAACTAGAGTTTTGTCTTATGTTTTAAAAATATTATCAAAGAGGGTTAAATCTCTATTTAATCTTTAAATGTTGCAAGTCTCCTATATTTCTAAATTAAGACCTCTAAATAAGCCCAAACAGTACCCATATGCTCCCGAAACTTAGTTCAAAGGTTACCCAACCCTAGAGCCCAATTTGACATACTAAAAACATCACTTCAGACTTTCGTATCACAAAGCCCAAACTAATGATACTCAGTAGTAGTATAAAAATATATCACAACATTATTATTAAATTACAAGTTGTTCACATTTTATTTAAGTTCTCGACTTAAATTCAATTATAGCATGAAAACAACAATTCAATAGATTACACTACAACCAGACACATGAAATTTAAAATAATTATTAAATAACCATTTATTTAATTAATTAAAAATGTGAGGCATTACACTTAGCCACAAAATGATAATTTTTTATGAACATTGAGATAAATTATATATCAATCGAGTTAGTAAACTTTCTAGTTATAGAATCGCTAGTAGATTAATATATTTTCCCTACTTATTACATTCCTTTGGTGAACATGTTAGTAGAGTGAATGAAAATTCTCTTCTGAACTAGCAAGGGACAATGATGACCGTATGTATAATTTATAATTAAGTTATACATATATGTAGAATTTCATTGTGAGTAAATTATAATCTTATAAACTAGTAATTTAATATGATGAACAAGAGTATAATTTAGTTAGAATTACGTCATCATTTATAAAGTAATAAAAATTACAAGTCCAACATATTTGGCATTTCTAGTAAAGACATTATGAGCTCTTTAATAAATAAATTAGTATGTTGAGCATGTTAAAAAATTATTTTTAAATCCTTTTTAATTTAGAAACTTTCGTAAGTTAGTAAAGTTGTTGATATTATAGCAAGTGGAAAATTTTATAAGAAATTCTAATACCATTTTACTTTAGAAATAGTGAAAGTAGATTATGACGAATGATCGACTAAGGAAAAAAACTCAATAATTACTACGGATTTGGAGTTTGGTGTTCATACACTAGGATCGGTGTGGAATGATGAAATTTACTTAATTCCAATGATAATCGTAAATTAAAGTTAGTATTGAGATGTGACTTTATAATGGCGTAAAGTCTAATATCATTGTTTGTTAAGTTACATCACCTACGATTACTAGATTATGATGGAAATGGGCCTTTAATATGATTAGTTGAGAATGAAAATATAAGTTGAACATGGATATAATCACATGTTATGGATAACAATACAATTACTAGATTAGTACGCGAGAGTGAGTATTATTAATTTGCGTGTCCCATAAGTCATGCGTTTGGAGACTCTATGATGATGTTGAGATTTAGCACCACCGGATAAGTGATGATGAGCTAAAACAATAGTAACCATGGAAGCCATAGAGATGTAAGTGTATAAGTGTGTATAAGGAGATGAGTGTAAGAGGAATAAGACAATGATGTATAGTGGTTCAGCCAATTTGGCCTACATCCACTGTGAGTGTGTGATCCACTAAGTATGGGAACTAATGGCCTTGGATACAATGCACATAAGCTCACTTTCTCTCTCTACTGTGTGTACAAGCAGAGTTTTTTCTAGGGTTACAATTATCGATCGATCTCCCCGGTAGGGTTGTAGGTGACAAGTATATATAGGTCTTGGGGGGTGTAGTGTACCCCCCAAGTATGCATGGTGCATGTGAATGATCATCTAGCCAATCCCTTATTGACACCTGTAGATGCCAAATGATGACATAATATTCCCTCACGTGAGGGTGTGATTTTGTTATAACGGTCTCCCATGTGCCATGTGAGCCTCACGCTCACTGTTCCACGCATCTCCCAAACCACGCATTGTGATGATGTCACCCTCAGCCTTTGATATGAGGCCGAGGGCAAAGTTCCTTCTGGCAATGAGTCTGGCCTAATTTGGGCCTCGTACTGTCGTACCCTCGGGGGGTCGTCCGGAGCCTGATGAAGGGTCGGCCCCCTGAGGGGTCATCGGGAGCCTGATGAAGGGTCGTCCCCCCTGAGGGTTCGTCTGGAGCCTGATGAAGGGTCATCCCCCTGAGGGGTCGTCTGGGCCTGATGAGGCACAGGGCGCCGTCGACATGGACGAGGGTATATACGGGTATATCAATCACCCCCCAGCCCTTAGCCATAGATGATGCTGAGATGACTGAGGGATAATGCTGCTTTTGAGACTAAGTGTATAGTCTGTTTTATGAGTGACACCTATCAAGCTGATGTGACAGCTGTCAAATTTTTATCCAATGTCGTTCCAGTTTTCAAGGCGTGGCGGCTGCATGCTGCTTGGGTCTTTGTGCCCTAATGATGTCCTCCTCGTGGGCTGTGCTTTGGCTTGGGTAATGGGCCCACTCATCACTAAGGTATATAAGCAATTTTGGAAACTGTTCATTCTCTTCTTCTTCTTCGCGCCCAAGCTCTCTCTCTCTCTAGATTTCCAACAGAAAAACCATTATTTCTACAAATTTCAACATTTCGAGTTTGGCAGTCTCGCTCTTCCCTCTTAGGTAATCCCTCTGCCCTAGTGTCCTCTTTTCCTTCATTTCTTGCTTGATTTCTTATTTTAGGCTTATAAGGTAGGATTTTCCTTAGGGTGTTTCATAACTTTTCTGGCGTCTTCTCCGGCGACTGGTTCTTGAGTGTTCTTGATTAAAACACTTGGTTTCTTTTGTTTCAATCCAAAAGTCCAGTTTAGTCAATTGTAAACTTGTTTGTAGTTAGCTTACAAATTCATCCAAGTGTAGGGTCTCCCCTTAATGCTTAGGAGGCTTTGCAGTTTAGCCGAGGAGTTCCCATCCTTGAGAGAGAAGCTCTTCGTAGAGATTAGGCGAATAGAGGAAGAGGAGGAGAGGAGACGAGGGGCCGACCCTAATTGGGTACGACCCATTTTTCCCATTCCTTTTGCCACAATAAGACCCTCTGAGTCTTGTCGTCCAGTCGAGAGTTATTTGAGTGAGATGGATGAGAGAGCGTCGTCGCCAACTGGCACTGGACCTTCTGGGAGAAGAGAGACGTCTGACCTAAGCCCAGGCCGACAGGCCGAGGGTATGGTTACTTCCGAGGCTGTCCCTATGACAACTCTATCTCCACATGCCTTCTAGATGGCTTTTCCCCAAGGGCCTCTGACAGGTGATGAGGCCGAGGCCGAGGGTGAGGGGACTGAGGATGATGAGGACTCAGATGACCCAGTTGACACATCTCACGCCTCATCTTATATTTCCTCGGTCAGGGATTGTGACCTTCTTCTGTGGAGGCATGCATATAGTGTTCCTCCCACCATATCTATGAGGGTTCCCTATGAGGACGAGAGGGTCTTTGAGGGTGAAGAGGGATAGATAGTGGTGTACGAACAAATGTTTAAGGTATGTGTCAGACTCCCTTTACATCCTGCCGTCATAGATATTTTATCAGCCCTCGGCGTTTCCCCCTCTCAACTTCCTCCCAACTCTTGGAGGACGATCCTTGGTTATGTCTCCTTATGGAAAAACGCTTTCACTAATGAGCCCTCGGCCGACGTATTCTTGGCCTGTTACAATATCACCTCCTCGTTCAAACATCCTGGGTACTATCACCTGGGGGCGAGGAGGACTGACAAAAAACTTCTCCACGTGGCACAAACCTCCAACCATGATTGGAATAAGAGATTCTTCTTTGTCTTCGGAGAGTGGAAGTTCTCTGCCGAGGCACAACCTGTAGCTGACGGTCCGAGGGTCCCCAAAAGATGGTCTAACCTTTCAATGAAGGCCAAGTCAGACCCCGAACTTAGTCTGGAAGAGAAAGATATAGTTGAATATCTGAGAGGACGAGGGAGAGGGAGTGAACTTCCAAAGTTTGAAGATCTGATGACCCCTCGGTTCCTCAAAGAAGCTGGTCTGAGGGTCGGCCCCCTGACAGAACTATGTGAGTTATATTATTTTTTCCATTCTTTACTTTTTTCAAGTGTTTCATCATTGCCTCTGCATTTTCCTGATGTGTCGTCCTCCTTTCAGGTCGTCCTACTGGTATATCGGACTATCTCTGGGAAATGACTGCTCCCAGTTTTTTGTCAGGCTTGGCCAAGAAGAAAGGCAAGGAGCCTCAGCAAGCTCCGAGAAAGACGCAGACCACAGGGCCGACACCTGCTGAGCTGACCGTCGACAGATAGAAAAGGAAAGAGCCTGAGGTCCCCGTAGACCCTCAACCAGGATCACGGATGAGGGAAAGGGTTGAGGCATCTGAGGGAACCGCCTCTTCTTCTAGTATGGGCGCCTTCTGGTCCCAGAACTTTTCACTTCTGAAGGCCGAGCCATCATCACTTATCGCGAACTTGAGGGCGGCTAAGGCGTCAATGTTCTCTGCTCCCTCGACTGCCGACTACGAATTCTTATATAAGATGCCTCCAGTAAAGGTGTATGACTACGGTCTTCATGCCCTGGCTCAGGTACTTGTCTTGCTCCATTCCCTTAACTGCATTCTTTCACCAACTGTTTCCTTAGCCTCTTAAGAAGTTCTTTTTCTTATGCAGTCTGTTTATGCCTTTACCTCGGCCACTAAGTGGATGGCTGAGAATCAACAGAAGTTTCATGAAGCCGAGAGGGCAATTCAGCATGAGGCCGACCTCCAGATAGAGCTCGAGACTGCAAGGGATGAACTGGAGAGTGCCAGGACTGAGCATGCCAGAGTCTTAGATGATCTGACGAGACAACGTGATGCCGACCAGCAGGCCAAGGACCTGCTTATAAAGGATAAGGATGAAGCTTTACTGAACTTGGATGTTCAGCACAAGGCCGATCTAGAGGCGGCTGTCAAGAAAGTCGAGGTCGATGCTGTGGAGTCCTACAAACTCTTGGACGAGTTTCAAGACTTCGGCCTTGAATACTTGGAGAGGGGAATTAGGACGTCCTGTCGATGGGTCGTCTTAAAGTTCGCTGATGCAGTATCGTCCGTCTGCCTCGCTCTAGAGGAAGTTCAACTGGACGATCCACTTATTGCTGAAGCCCTAGCCCAAGTGGAATCTCAGCATGTCGAAGGCACGGGCACGTCTGAGGCTCGGCCTGTCACGGTCATAGAAGAATCTCCCTTGATGTTGAGGCCTTGTCCTATGATATTGCTCAATAGGGTGGCTGTCTGTAGCCTATACCCTCTTCGTGTAATCCATTTTTGTACTTAACTTTTGTAGAACAAACATCATTTTATAATATAATGCCTCTTTCTGTCTTCCATACTTCTCTCTTATATAATTTGCACTGTGATGTTTTTGGATTGACAATATCACTAACCCCTCCCTCGTCTTTCTTGAGGACCATGGTGGGGTCGTCCCCTCCATGCGACCTCATTATAGCTGAGGGTTATAATCACCAAATTAATGGTTTTAAACAAAGTTCTACCTCGTCTTTCTTAAGGACCATGGTGGGGTCGTCCCCTCCATGCGACCTCATTATAGCTGAGGGTTATAATCATCAAATTAGTGGTTTTAAACAAAGTTTTCCCTCGTCTTTCTTGAGGTCCATGGTGGGGTCGTCCCCTCCATGCGACCTCATTATAGCCGAGGGTTATAATCACCAAATTAATGGTTTTAAACAAAGTTCTCCCTCATCTTTATTGAGGACAATGGTGGGGTCGTCCCCTCCATCGACCCTCATTATAGCCGAGGGATGTAATTACCAAATTAATGGTTTTAACCAAAGTCTTCCCTCGTCTTTGTTGAGGACAATGGTGGGGTCGTCCCCTCCATTGAGCCTCATTATAGTCGAGGGTTATGATTACCAAATTAATGGTTTTAAAGTCTTCCCTCGTCTTTCTTTAGGAGAATGGTGGGGTCGTCCCCTCCATTGACCCTCATTATAGCCGAGGGTTTTAATTACCAAATTAATGGTTTTAACCAAAGTCTTCCCTCGTCTTTGTTGAGGATAATGGTGGGGTCATCCCCTCCATTGAGCCTCATTATAGCCGAGGGTTGTAATTACCCATTTAATGGTTTTAAAGTCTTCCCTCGTCTTTCTTGAGGGCCATGGTGGGGTCATCCCCTCCATGCGACCTCATTATAGCCGAGGGTTATAATCACCAAATTAATGGTTTTAAACAAAGTTCTCCCTCGTCTTTCTTGAGGACAATGGTGGGGTCGTCCCCTCCATCGATCCTCATTATAGCCGAGGGCTGTAATTACCAAATTAATGGTTTTAACCAAAGTCTTCCCTCATCTTTGTTGAGGATAATGGTGGGGTCGTCCCCTTCATTGAGCCTCATTATAGCCGAGGGTTATGATGACCAAATTAATGGTTTTAAAGTCTTCCCTCGTCTTTCTTGAGGACAATGGTGGGGTCGTACCCTCCATCGACGCTCATTATAGTCGAGGGTTGTAATTACCAAATTAATGGTTTTAACCAAAGTCTTCCCTCGTCTTTGTTGAGGACAATGGTGGGGTCGTCCCCTCCATTGAGCCTCATTATAGCCAAGGGTTATGATTACCAAATTAATGGTTTTAAAGTCTTCCCTCGTCTTTCTTGAGGACAATGGTGGGGTCGTCCCCTCCATTGACCCTCATTATAGCCAGGGGTAGTTCTTCAAAGATGATCCCATTCATATTAGAACTGTCAAACACAAGATGAGAGGAAACATTGATATTTCTTATTAATTTTCCAGAGTGTTCTACTGGGGAAACACCCATTACAACTGTCGTCCGATAGGACTTTACAAAATTACGGATAGTATTTCTTCAAATGATCTGCACTCCAGGGGTTGGAAAAGGGTTCCCCCTCCAGGTTTTCTAGTCTATAGGTCCCTGGGACAACTTCGTTGATGACCCTATACGGGCCATGCCAATTAGGATGGAGCTTGTTGGGCTTTTGCCAAGTCTTTTTGAGGACCAAGTCCCCCACTGCAATTGGTCTCTGTTTCACCCTCTGATTGTAGAACCTTGCGGTCCTCTGCTGGTAGGCGGCCTGCCTTATCTCGGCATCTTCCCTCATTTCCTCAATCAGGTCTAAGTTGAGTCTCCTCTCTTCTGTATTTCTATGGGGGTCATACATTTTGACCCTATGAGTAGGAAACCCAATCTCGGTGGGGATGACGGCTTCTAAGCCATAAGCTAGCATGAATGGGGTCTCTCCGGTAGAGGTCCTCACTGTCGTCCTGTATGCCCACAGCACGACATATAACTCCTCGACCCATCTTCCTTTTGCCTCCTCAAGCCTCTTCTTGATTCCATATAGGATTGTCCTGTTTGTAACTTCTGTTTTCCCATTGGCCTGAGGTCGGCCCGGGGTAGAGAAGAATTGTTTGATACTCACCCTTTCACAGTACTTCTGTAGAGAGGTATTCTTGAGCTGAGTACCGTTATCCGAGATGAGGGTGTTGGGGAGACCATATCTGCATATAATATTTTTCTAGATGAACTGGAAGGTCTTCTGCTCTGTAATCATGACCATCGGTTCGACCTCTACCCATTTTGAGAAATAGTCAATCGCTACGATGAGGAACCGATAGTTATTAACTGCTCTTGGTAAGGGTCATACGAGGTCGATCCCCCACAATGAAAATGGCCATGGGGATGTAATGGAGGTAAGAGGCTGATGGGGTTGGTGAGGGATGGTGGCAAATCTCTGGCATTTATCGCATTTTGTTACATATACCGCAGCGTCTTTCCCCAAGGTCGGCCACCAGTACCCTTGGGTGATCACCCTCTTCGCTAAGGATCTGCCCCCAATGTGGCTTGAGCACGATCCTTCGTGCACATCTTGCAAAATGGATAGGACCTCAGATGGGTGCACACACCTAAGTAAGGGGAGTAAAAATCCCTTCTTGTACAAGGTGTCCCCAATGATAGTGAACTTTGCAGCCCTGTATCTCAAATTCTTCCTTTCTTGCCTTGCCTCTGGCATCTCCCCTCTTTAATTTATCTGATCAGAGGGCTGCTATCAAGGCCTCATATTAGGCCTCATTGTTGGAGGCCTTAAAGTTGAACCTCAGGGCGTACTCAATGTCTGTGCCGTCGGGTGCTGATACTATTAATCTAGCTCCACTTCCGCTTTCGCAAGAGGACCCGTCGACGAAGAGACTCCACACGGTGCGTTCTTTTGAGAAACTTCCCTTGGTGAGTGACCCCTGTCTAAAGAGATATCTTCCCTCTTTGTTTTTAGCCACTTTCCTTCTAGCGGTGCTTGTCTCAGCCTTATCTACAGGTGTGTCGGTGAGCTCACCTTGTCGGGTATCTATCTTCCCGAGGCTCTCACCCTCGGTTTCATCATCTTCCTAAGTAAACTCGGCCACGAAGTCTGCCAACGCTTGCCCCCTAATGGCTGTCCTAGGATGATACACTATGTTAAACTCCCCGAGCTCTATATCCCAGGCCATTAACCACCCTGATTTTTCAGGCTTGTGCAAAACCTGCCTAAGGCGAGAGTCAGTGAGGATGACCATTGTATGGGACTGGAAGTATGGCTTCATCTTTCTCGATGCATGGATCAAGGCATAGGCCAACTTCTCCATCCTTGGATATCTTTGCTCTGCCCCATGGAGTGCCTTGCGGTTAAAATATACAGACTTCTGTTCTTCATCTCTCACAATGGCTGCACTCATGGCTGACTCTGAGACGGCGAGGTACACATAAAGTCGTTCACCCTGCATGGGCCATGACAACAGCAAGGGAGACCCCAGGTATGATTTTAACTCCTTAAAGGCTTCATCACACTCTTCACTCCATTCAAAGGCTTTTATGAGAATTTTTAAGAATGGTAGACACCTGTCTGTGGCCCTAGACATGAACCTGTTCAAGGAAGCAACTCTCCCTGTGAGTCTCTGAACGTCTTTACTGGACTTGGGAGTCTTCATCTCAACAAGGGCCTTTATCTTTTCAGGATTGGCCTCGATGCCTCTTTGGTTGACAATGAACCCTAAGAACTTCCCTGCTCTGACCCCGAAGACACACTTGGCCGGGTTGAGCTTCATCTGGTATTTGTCCATCATATTAAAGGTCCTCTCCAGGTCTTCCACATGATCCTCTGCCTTCAAACTCTTAGTCATCATGTCATCTACATAGACCTCCATAGACTTCCCAATATGGTCTTCGAACATTTTATTTACGAGGTGCTGGTACGTTGCCCCCGCATTTTTTAGGCCAAAGGTCATGACCCTATAACAGTATGTCCCCTTATCAGTAATGAAGGCTGTCTTCTCCAAGTCTTCAGGGTTCATGAAGATCTCGTTGTACCCTGAATAGGCATCCATAAAGCTCATGAGCTCATGGCCTGCGGTAGCGTCTACCATCTGGTCAATGCGGGGGAGAGGGAAGCTGTCTTTGGGATAATACTTGTTGAGGTCGGTGACGTCCACACACATTCTCCACTTCCCGTTGGCCTTTGGGACAATGATTGCATTGGACAACCATTCAGGGTAGATGACCTCTCTAATAAACTCAACATCTTCTAGCTTCTTGACCTCATTCCTAATGACCTCATACTTTTCTCGAGAATAAATTCTCCTCTTCTGCTTTATCGGCTTTGCTCCCTCTACCACATCGAGCTTGTGGCACATGATTTCAGGGTCGATCCCTGGCATATCTACATGACTCCATGCAAAGACGCTTCGTCTTCTCCTCAATAGTTTAATGAGGTCTTCCTTAATATTGGGCTTCAGAGACTTGCCGACTTGGACGGTTTTTTCTGGGTCATCCTCATCGAGGATGATGGATTCTACCTCTTGCGCGACCTCTCCTTTCTTTAGCTTCGTCTCATCCCTAGGGTCTAGGGTATCAATATTGTAAGTGGTTGTAGCCCTATTGTGTGCCTCCCTTTCTTCAGCGGAGTTGTAGTAACATTCTCGCACTGTCGTATGGTCTCCCTGAACTTCCCCTACCCCGTAAGTGGTAGGAAATTTAATCATCTGATGAACCGTAGACGGCACAGCTTCAAACCCCTTGAGGGCCACACGACCCAGTATGATGTTGTAGGCCGAAAACACATGTTCATCCATCACAAAGAAACTGACCTTCTTGGTAAGCCATCTCGGCCACTCGTCCCCCATCCTGACATCGACCTCATACACTCCAAGGGGATGAACCTTTTCCCCACTGAACCCAATCAATGGATGATGGTATGGGACGAGTCTAGCACGGCTGAGACCTAAGGCTTTGAAGCATGGCCAAAACATCACATCTACAGAGCTACCCCCATCGACTAGGATCCTCGGCACCTCGCACCCGTGCACCCTGGTAGTGATGACGAGTGGGTCGTCGTGTGGGGCTAGGAGGCCTTTAAAGTCCATTCTCGAGAACCCCACTATCAGAGTATCCATATCGACCTTCTTCCTCTTTTCTGACTTGACCTCCGTAGAGGTTGAGTGTACCGTCTTCGTCACTGCCTTGGCCTCTGCCACATGGGCCTTCCTGTCAGCTACCTAGGACCCTCCTCCTACTAGGCCCTCAAAGATCATTCCCACTCCAAGCGAGATTATATTAAGCCTCTTGACAGGGCCTTGGTCGTCTCTCGGCGGGAGGTCAGGGTCGTCCTCATCATCAGAAGGGTCGTACCCTCTTTTTTGAGGACCTTCTTTACATGCATCACCTCAATTTTTCCTAGGGTCGTCCCCTCAGCCCCTCTTGAAGGCACCTTTGTCGATGCACTTTCTGAGCTTCCCATCTTTCAGCATCTTCTCAATCTCATCTTTCAGAGCGAAACATCTATCTGTCACGTGGCCATGGTCTTGGTGAAATTCACACCATAGGTTCTTATTCCTCTGGTGGGGGGCTGCCCTCAACTTCTCAGGCCACTTGAGATATCGTTCACTCTTTATCTCATTGAGAATCTGTTCACATCTTACCGTTAGAGGGGTGTAACCATCGAACTTGTCGTCTGTAGACCTCTTCTTATCCTCTTTGTTCTTCTTAGGGTATTTACCCCCACTAGCGCCTCCTTTTTCGTCTTCGTATTTTGCGGCCATCACCTCTTCGGCGTTCATCACCTTTCCTGCTGTTGACAACAATTCAACCATCGTCCTCGGAGAGTCTTCAGCAAGCTTCCATAATAGCTTCCCCTTTTGGAGTCCTCCAATCAGGGCTGTCATAGCTATGCTCTCCTCATAGTCTTTCACCTCCAGCTTCTCTTTATTGAATCTGGCTATGTAGTCCCTCAGACTCTCATTCTTCCCCTGCTTAACATAGAGCAGGTGGGTGGTCTTCTTCTGTGGCCTCATCCCAAAGAAAAATTTGTGGATGAACCGGTCTGCCAACTGCTTAAAGTTTTCAATGGAATTTTTTGGAAGATACGTGTACCAGACATGTGCAGCCCCAGTCAGGGTACCAGAGAAGGCATGACACCTCATCTCATCTGAGATAGAGTATATGTCTACTGCTGATTGATACATCTCAACATGGTGGACAGGGTTGATGCTCCCGTCGTATCTTGGGGTGACCACAGGTGGCTTAAACTTTGATGCCGTAGGGAAGTTGACTATCTTCGCCACAAAGAGTGAGCCTATGGTGTATCCCCTCTGAAGAGGGTCCCGTATTTTCCGTATATCGCCAATCTTATCCTCCAATCGCTGTATCGAGTCATTCCAGGGCCTCGTAGGGTTACAATTATCGATCGATCTCCCCTGTAGGGTTGTAGGTGACAAGTATATATAGGTCTTGAGGGGTGTAGTGTACCCCCCAAGTATGCATGGTGCATGTGAATGATGATCTAGCCAATCCTCTGTTGACACATGTAGATGCCAAATGATGACATAATATTCCCTCACGTGAGGGTGTGATTTTATTATAACGGTCTCCCATGTGCCATGTGAGCCTCACGCGCACTGTTCCACTCGTCTCCGAAACCACGCGCTGTGATGATGTCACCCTCGGCCTTTGATATGAGGCCGAGGGCAAAGTTCCTTCCGGCAATGAGTCTGGACTAATTTGGGCCTCGTACTGTCATACCCTCGGGGGGTCATCCGGAGCCTGATGAAGGGTCGGCCCCCTGAGGGGTCGTTGGGAGCCTGATGAAGGGTCGGCCCCCCTGAGGGTTCGTCTGGAGCCTGATGAAGGGTCGGCCCCCTGAGGGGTCGTCCGAATCCTGATGAAGGATCGGCCCCCTGAGGGGTCGTCTGGGCCTGATGAGGTGCAGGGCGCCCTCGGCATGGCCGAGGGTATATACGGGTATATCACTCTAGCTTCCTAGCAGAGGCAAAATGTGGTAAAGATATTATGCCTGTGTCATTATATGCATTTGCAATACATGGTATCCAGTAGCTTACTTACGTGGCGTGTCTACGGTGACGATATAATATGGGCATCACTGCGTAATACCCCATGATTTTTAATGACTTTTAAAATGGGTTATATTCTAAATTAATGGATTAATTGGATTTTATTATTAATTAATTCATTTGGGTTTTATCTGAATTGTGGATATTAAAATGTATGATTCTGAATATTACTGAAAGATATTTAGGTAATATATGAATGCGATGCTATTGATATGGCAGTGCGATATTAATTCAGTAATTTGGATTTTAGTCGGATGCGGTATGGGACGTGTCGGGACTAATTTATTAAATTAAAAAGAGAGTTTATTTTTATCGACCTTATAGTCATTTCGACTGCGTCGTTGCGTCCGGAAGGTTTGAAATATTCAGAAAAGTCTATTTGGATGTTGGATTTGGGTCTCGGGTCGTTTGGAAATGAAAAACAACCCAAAAAGGGCATTTTGGTCATTTTAACAAGGGGGATGAATAGTGATTTCGGATTTTTTTCCTATTATAAGTATTTGGAGAATAAGTGTACGTGGGTTCATTCATCTCTTCTACACAAAATAGAGAAGTCATCTTCTTAGTGAGAGTGAAAGGTTGCTTGGGAAGAGAAAAGCTTACTTGGGAAGGAGAAGAACAAACAACCAAAGGTCACCGCCACCAACCACCACCGAAAGTTGACCGGAGAAGGGAGAATCACCTGTGATATACTACACCAAAGGATCAAACCTTCATTAGAGGCAAGTGTTGGATAATGGCAATCTAAGTTTGTATATTGTCCATGTTAGAATAGTTATAAAAAGATGAGATTTTTCAGGTTTGGAAGATAAAGATGAATTTGTAAATGGATTTCTGGAAACTAAAATTATATAGGAATCAAACTCATGTTGTAGGTAGTTAGTAATCCACGATATAATCATAAATCTGTTGAAGAGATTCTGAAAACCATAGATGTGTTCTTGAAGATATTATGTTGATAATTTTCTGGAAAAAAAGGAGATAAACATGCTTTTAATTCAATCTTTTGATGATTCTAGGATGTTTAGAGCATTAGAAATCATTTATGTATGTTGATATATCATGTAGTAAGGATTACAAGTCATTTGGGTTATTTATATGTGTAATACCCCGTATTTGTATGAATTTTAATTTTGGGGAATTATTAAATTTAATTAGAGATATTAATTTAATATTAACCCAGAAAATCATTTAAATACTTGCTAGCGTGACGAGAGTTAGTAATTATTGGAATTTTGTTGTAAGTTACTTTATGAGTAAAGTAAGAGGTGTATTTAAATTTAGTAAAATTATCACGAGAATTTAAATTGATAATTTTGGAAATTTATCGGGACGCGCTTATGTCGTGTCGGGATTAAATTTGGACTATTAAAAGTATTTAAATTATAAGTCACCTGTATGGTCATTTTGAGTGCGTCAATGAGTCCGGAAGGGTCAAGATAGTCAAAATAATGTACCCGGGGTTTTAGTTTGGGTCTCGGGGTGTTTTTAGGCCTAATTAATATCCCGGGAGGGCGTTTTGGACATTTTACATTTTTGGGCATGAAAACCCACGAAATTTCTAAGAGTATATCAGATGATAGGAGTTATCTTCTAGGGTTAGAACATCCATAAACTAAAGATGGCCATTGGAGATGAAGAGGAGAAGCTTTCCAAGGAGTTCTAGGCCAAGAACTTCGCCGTTTGCACCGCCGTCGCCGCCAAACTTTTGATCGCGCAACGAGGATCAAAACCACACCAATCTCTCCACAAATCTGAACCAATAATTACCAGGCAAGTATCTATCTTACTCTATTTCAGTTAATGCTTCAATAATATTAGTCTAGGATTGTTTAGGACTAGTTTTTGTGAAAGAAAAACCTATTTTGGAGACTTGGATTGCATGATATATGGGCAATAGATGTATTCTGGAAATTAAACTCACATGTAGAGATTGAACCACAAAAATTACAGTAAATTAGGAGTATGAAATCTGGTAAAAGAATGGGAAGAAACTAAACAAAGAAAATATTAGGGTTCTTGATATTTTTATGGATTATTCCCCATTTAATTCGTTATTCATGATTAAAATTCGAATGTCTTACGTAGAATACCATTTATTTGAGAATATAACACTGGTAGTATAAATTGTGGGGAGTTTGGAAGTCAAATATATTGTTTTGGATGATTTTGGAAGAGGAAACTCATAACTGGAAATTTTGCAGATTTGCCATACCTGCTTGATCGATCGATCGACCCAAGAGCATCGATTGATCGATGCCTCGATCGATCGAACCCTTGCCATAGATCGATCGACCCCTCTTGGCAGACTTATATTTTCCTTTTTAAATGAGTAATTTTAATTTAAGTGAGTAGTAATATTTGGACAATTCTATTAAAACATTTTGGGATGTTAAGAAGGCAATAGGACTTTATAAAATTATGGAACCTTTAATGTAAGACGAGATTAACATTTCATGGGGGTGTTTTACACATAAGGGATAATGGGAACCTGCGTTAGAGGGTGAGACTCGTAACGAAGTTACGTTGTAAAATATGAGTACTTACTGAAATTACACTTGGGAAGATAGGAATGCACGAGTGTTACGTAGTAAGTTGGAAAAATTCCATAAATAAGAATAAAAGAGATGAACCATTATACGGGATAATCAAATAATGTGCAATAAGAATAAATATCATAATTATGAGTCGTGAGAGTGTAGCTAAATTTGATATGGGAATAGTAGTATACATATATGACTGTGATTGTGCATATACTATATACGTGTGAAAATCATGCCCGCGCTACTTGCTATCCCTGAGGTTACCGCGTTGGGACAGTCTTATCTCGATGGGACCTTTATGGGGGATATTGACTTGAACCCTAGAACATAGGAATCCTTGGTACATGTTATCGGATCGATAGTCAGACGGTCCTAAGAGACGTGAGGGTATGTGCTGACCTCTTAGTGACTTGGAACTATGTTTTGCCTCAATTTGTATGTGTTTTGTGTTAATACGGTTCGAGAGTGATTCCAAAATAGTATTTCCCTTAGTACGAGTGACACGGGGACTGGATAGCAGAGTATGCCAGCACCATAAATTGTATGTGGGGTGTCGTTGGTATATATATTATATGTGTAGATAATATATATTTAAACTTGAAATTTGGAAACTACCTACTGTGACTAATAGTACGTAAGTAATAAATAATTATTTCAACTTGGGAATAAGTGTTTGAAAAGTATGATGCGTTACTGAGAAACTTTAAAATCAAATGAGGCTTATGTGAGAACCCTGCTTTTTAATAAAATTAACTTCCTTAACTTTTGAGAAATGTCGGCATGGAATCTTGTCAGTATCATAAGATAAGCTAATCTATTGGGAGTATTAGTGCGATAGGTGTGCACATTAGAAGAGAGGTGAGAATTTCCCAAGAGAGTGCCGCACTAATATGATTGTTGCATTAGCCGGTAAGCATTTTAAATACTTGCTAAACTAATTTTAAATTGTTTTACAATCGGGCTCTGACCCGTTTCCTATTTCCTTTTCTCTCTTATATATATATGTATATATTACAGGTGCCCAGCCACAAGAGCGTCTTGCATAGGATCCTTTGGAAGAAACGCGCTGCAGCTTAGGTGGGAGTTGCAGGCCTTTCTCTTAGACGACCTCATTATTGATTCTACATCTAGCGCTATTTAATCCAGTTGGGCATGTGTCCCCCTCTTCCATTATTTAGATGTTTTTATCAGAGATTGTGATTCATTTATTTCCAGTATTTATACATTGGGATTATTACTGTTAGGATGTTTTCCTTAAAGTTTTAAAGTTTGAATTAACTAGTTGAATGTTTAATTCTTTGGATTATATATTCCAGTATAGTTGTTGTGTAATTCTTAAACTATGGATTATGTAAGGTTTTAAATATTGGTTTTAAATTAAATTGGGAAATTGAAGTCTAAAAAATGGTTTTATCACGTAGCTTAATTTTTAGGGTGTTTAATTGGAAAAGTTTTTTTTTTGTTTTTTTTGCGACAGTGATGCTAAGGATGAACCAATCGTTCACCTTGATTATAATTTAATAAAGGACTGATCACCCGGTATTTAATTAGGCGGGGTGTCACAATATGAAGGTTGGATTGATAAAAAATGGTTAAACCCGTAGTATAAGAAATACAGAAAAACTGGGCTGCTACCTGGGCGATCGATCGATCAACCCCCTACCTTCGATCGATCGACCTCCCCAGAATTGTTAATGTTGTTTCCTTTTAATGTTGTTTCTTATCCCAAACTTTTTGTAGATCTTTGGTGATTATTAATTGGAAATTATGGGACTTAGAGAAGATCAGTAAGCCCTAGTTAAGATTTGAATTAATTTGATTGGGATTTAATTGATTAGAATAATGATAATTAATTTAAAGGAATTTCAGTTGCTAGATTCATTTGTTCGATTCTAATTGGTATAAATGAGGATTAAAGATAAGACCAGTAGGGGTGATTGAATATAACACATGGGTATCCTTAAGTTTAGAGAGGGTTTAATCCTAAGTGAAAGAAGATGTGTTTATAAGAGATTTGAAACTATCGGTTTTAACCCTAATTAAAGGGAGAGTTTAATTCGTAATAATTCGGGAGATATGACGATAAGGACCAGTAGGATATTAGTGACTTCTTACTGAATATATGTTGAGTAGAAACCTATTTGAACCTTGAGTATTGAGTGAGGCTCGGGGATAATTAAATTAAGAAGTAAAGTTATGATATTTTAATACGTGGGATTTAAAGAGATATAATGCTACGTATGGGAATAATCTAAGGTTAATGTGAGTACCTTGTTGATAGTATATTATAGGTATGATAATGACTATTTGATTGATTGATGATTATGTGTATGACATACCTAGCTTACTTGCTATCGACGGGAGGTTTGCGCGTGAGGGCAGTCATATCCTGATGAATCCATGGGATCTTTGATTTGTCGCTCAAGAACATAGGTCTATGAAAGACTTATCGGGGAGTTGATAAGTCCCCTGACTGTGGGAACGTAGGTATGTGCGTGACCCATGGATACGAGGACTATGTTCGCCTCCAATTTGCATGTTGTTGTTTGTGGTTCGAGGAATCCTTACCGAACCTTTAGTCCCCTATTCCGCGACCAGCGATGATGGGACATGATAGCAGAGTAATGCATTGCACCGCAGTTGTGACTCGGGGTGCCGTATTATATATATATATATATATATATATATATATATATATATATATATATATATATATATATATATATATATATATATATATAATGAATTAAATGAATGTGTATATAGTGGTTTGATTAATCTATCTACAGAGATAATTGTAGATAACGGTGAATAGAGAAAGAGAATGGAATAAGGTTAATGAATGTTTATTCTTATAGAATTGAAAAGATTAATTCATATTAATGAGAACCGATTCATGTTAATGAGAAATGTATATGAATAATTATATGACGTATGGTATGGAACATACGGGGTTACGATATGGAATAGTAACATAATATGGAAACTAGTGAAAAGTAACCATTAACTAGGAGGTTAATAGGAAACATTAAGTGTGCACTCTAGATGAGAGGTGAGAATAGCAAGTGAGAGTGGGATACTAACATGTACATAATAAATGCTTTATTGCACTTGTTAAATACTTGCTGTTTTAAAAATCATTTTTCACAATCGGGCTCTGACCCATTTCCTTGCATATTTTATTTTCTATTGTACCTTTTATATCAGGTGTCCAGCAACAGGGACACCAACCTTAGTTGATTTTGACGATCTATGGAGTTATGGAGTATTCCTTAGATGCCTATCTTCAATTGATTCATAGTATTCTTTTAGTTAGGGGATGTCGCCCAAAGGAATTCAGTTATCTTTTCTACCGGAGTCAAATACTTTTGCAGTCATGTCTTTTTAATACGTTTACTATTATTGGGATTACTGTAATGGATTAATATTATTTGGGAATGTTTATTCCAATTGCATTTAAATTCTTTTGTGTTATCTATTTGGATATCAGTGTTGTAGAATAATATGTGTAGTATTATTCTTAAACTAAAGATGGATTTTGTTGAAATTAAAATTTGGAAAGTTTTTAACACCAACTTAATTGGGTATTGGGTGAGATGTAAATGTTTTCGAAAGTGATGCTAAGAATGAGCCAACTGCATATTCTGTTTTAATTTGGTATGGGATTGGCCACCCGATATTTAATTAGGCGGGGTGTTAAACACTAGGGTATGAGTATTATGTGAGCATTACATGGGCGTGAATGATTCCATGCGGTGTTAACTCCATAAGTGGACTGGATGCGGTGATAAATTATGTGAGCATCACTAGTCAGGTATGATGTGATGACAAATTTCATTATATATTAGTAGTATGAGGTATACTAGTATGAGTATTATGCTTTATGAGAGGATCAACGGATGACAAGAATCGATTAGGTTAGACAATTATGATCTTTAATTCTAGTTGCATTACTGTTTCGATTGCATGGAGATCTGTCTTGTTGTGTGACAAACTCACCTTCCTTGTTATCATTTTAGGTCCTCATGGTGTACCTTCATTTTATGAGTATTCTTGGAGAAACTGTAGATCTGGTAGTAGTTTCTTTCATCATTGTAGAGACATGGGACCTCTCTCTTTTTATTTTTGTTATATTATGCTCATGTCGATACTTTTGCGATTCATGGGGCCTAGTATATTTGGTATTACATAATTTTATTGTAGGATTATTGGTTGGTTTTATTTATGGATGGATAATGGTTATTCCTCTCTCTATTTTTGTTATTTATATTCATTTTTTCTTTATGTTACATTTTTAGAATGGTATTTAATTTATTTAGCATGTGTAGTTGTAAAATTTATGTTTGACCCCGTTGAAATATTATATATATGGGTTATCACAATTGCTATGAGAGCATGGTTGTAGAAAAGTATGGTCAATAATTCATCTTATTTTTTGCATAATGTTCTTTAATACATTGTTTGTGTGAGTGGGTGTATATATATTATGAAATTGACAAATGATATACATTTGAACCTCGTCTTTTCAAATGGCACGTACTAGGAAAGGTCATATTTCTAGAGCCCATGGAGGTAAGGATTACGGTGCTGCAAAATAGCTAGGACATGGCGATGCTTTATAAGGGACTCTATACGTGGATGTTATTATTAGTTACGATTGGAGTGGAATCAGCTAAGTACTTTGTTAAAATACGACGCAAGATAGGTGTTTTCTTAAATATAGAGCAAGCCTGATATTTTTTAAAAATGGTGATCGGACTGCAAAGAGATGAACTTAATGAAAGGTGAAAGATTTTTCATAAATGAGTAATCGGGATAAATTTAATAAGGGTAAAGAGCCTTAGGGTGAGGCTTCAAGCAAAAACCACTAGTCAAGTAAGCAATGGTTGCGACATTTATGGCAAGTGATAAGAGCCCGTAAACATATGAGATACAGTGAACTCTGAGATAAAATGCCAATTACTAAAAAAGAAATGAATTTGGTAAATTCAAGGGTAAGGAAAAATTTTATAAGCAAATTATTACAAAAAAATTATTCTAGCTTTTAAGAAATATGACCCACAAATCATGATAAATATGTAAAAATTAATTAGTGAAACCCAATCATGAAATGAAATTAAGCGCCTAGTACTCGAAAATTTAAAGAACAATAAGATGGCCACCAGGTGTGTAAGTAAAATCCAGATTTAATATGGGAATGTTTGGGTAATTCGACTCGTTTCAAAGGGGAATAAAAAGGATAAAGATTTAACATGTTATGTTTGAATAATTATTTTCAAACATCGACATGTGTTAATTCAATGATAAGTTGATATTTCAAAAGGACATTGAGTAATTTAATGGTAGTCCAAGAAAGTTATTTTCCAAATAAAGCATGTTAGTTAATGAATTAATGGACATTTTGGTATAGAATGGCAACTTATGAAGATGCAGGTTAATAGTATTTAACCGGGTTGAAGATAATGTTTTAGATATATAACATGGTTAATGCATATATTGTATAGTAATTGCATGTTGTTTTGGGTAGAGTTATATTAGTTATAATACAACCTTCATTTATATCAACCGTTCATTTTCGTATTGCATTTTATTAGGGAACCCCACTGGGCATTGGCTCACCTCTTTTCCTTTGTCATGACATGTCGATTAAAATTTCGTCGATTGAGAGCGTTTTTCAGGTAAGTAATTCTTATTCTTACACTAGTATCTCTGATTACTATAACTATGTGATATTTTCTAATGGGTTTCACACTTGTTATTATCATGCTTGTATGTCTTTAAAATGGTATTTCATGCTTACTTGGTCATTTAAAGTAATTAAAATGGACTAAAAACATTATTTAAGGGTTTTCACATCTCTTAACACTTACTGCAGCTAAATCAGATCGGTTGACTCACGAGTCACCCTAAATTCCAAGTAGGGGTGTTAAAAGTAGGGTTTATTGTTCATCTTATTTTTCTCACGGTGTTCTTATATATATATATATATATATATATATATATATTGTACTTGTGATACCCCGCCTAATAAAATACTAAGTGATCAACCCTATTTCAAATTAAAACATGAATCTTATTTGGTTCATTCTTAGCATCACTGTCGAAAAGATCTACAATCTCATATTTTTCAATAACTAAAGGGGACGATCGATAAACTCCTTAGGTCGATCGATCGATCGACGAGATATCCATCTTCTTCCCCGATTCTGTTTCCACCATTTTTGAAACCTGAATTTTTTTAATTCTCTCCCAAACTTTTATCCAATCAGAATCAACATTCAATTCATGAAATAGTAGGTTGTAAAGACCCTAGAAACCTTTAATCATCAATAAATTTACATAAATCTAATGTTTGCCTGATTGGGTATTGTTCGGGTTTTATTCCACCGATTTCAATTCATCATCCAGAGTTAATGTTTTATCATCAATATGTACCGATTCTCACCCTACAATATGATTCCAACATTCCCATATCATAGTATAACATCAATTGAGTAATTAATCTACACACATTACTCTAATTCAGAAAAATCCATTTTAATTGTCAACACACACCCAAAAATGGAGTTTTGATATACTGACTATGATATGAATTGATTATCACTAAATTAAAACGACTGCAAGTTAACCACTTGCCTCTATGAGTTCGTAGAGTCTGATCCATTGAGGTAGATGAATGTTTGATGAAGAACACCCAAACCCTTCTCTTGATTTGTCTTCAAAAGCTCCCCAAATTGCTCTCAATTTTCTTCCTCTATTTCTCTCTCAAAGTCCTAGGTTTGGAATATGATTTCTGCCGTTCAATACTCTAAGACCTAGTTTCATTATACTAGATCGCGTTTTTAGCCTAATGGGCCAAGTCCAAATGACCCGAACACTCTTTTGTGGGCCCGGTTATGTCCAAAAACGTCCCGAGACCATTATTATCTCAGGGTACTCTTTTTCGACTATCTCAGCCTATCCGGACTGAACCATGTACTCAGAATTGTCATCCAAATTAATTTACTAAAATTCCTTATCTTACCCCCAAACTAGTCTATACTCCTGGTTGAGATAAATAAATGCCACGTCACTAATACATGTTGATGATGTTAAGAATCAGCACCACCAGATAAGGTGTTTCCAAGCTCAATATATGAATAACAATGGCAGCACAACTATATAAAGAGATAAGAGAAGGAGATGAGAATATGAGGAATCAAGACCGGAATATAGGTGGTTCAGCCAATCTGGCCTACGTCTACTGTGAGTGTGTGAGTAGTATCACTGAATGAAGGCACTAATGGCCATGGATGCAATTCTCTCAAGCTCTCTCTCTCTACTGTGAATTCAGACAGGGTTTCAGCTAGGGTTTAATAACTTGGATCCTTTTGCAAGGTAGGGGATGATCCCTATATATAGTGCCTAGGGGGTGTAATGTACCCCCCATGCATGTAATGTGCATGTGTGTGGTAGCCTCACCAATGGGGGAATGCCATCTGTCGCTGCCACATGTAAGTATTGATGATGAAATATTCTCCCCACATGTGGGGAATAATCTTGTTACAACTGATTTTGTGCCCAGGTGTCCTTATCCAAATGTTCAACAAATGCTTGGCTGCAATGTTGAGGGATGACCTCGGCCTGGGAGAGGCCGAGCTGTAGAGGCTTGATATTCGTTCAATCCGAGGTGTCATAGGGAGTCTCGGCCTGGTCTTAGCCGAGTCATTATGCTGGGTCGGCCCCAGCCGAGGTAGGAATGATTCCATGCTGACAGTTACCAAGGCTTCTTATGACCTCGGCCCAAGACGAGGTTGGACTGGTTCCATGCTGACAGTTACCAAGGCTTCTTGTGACCTCAGCCCAAGCCGAGGTTGGACTGGTTCCATGTTGACGGTCAAGGCTTCTTGTCACCTCGTCCTACATTCGGCCGAGGTTGCCATACCCAGGTATATGAGAATGCTGTTGATGCCTGTGATGCGCGTAGTGTCCAATAGGAGCGTAGATGGTAGTGTCATCCTAGGCCGACCCTGGTCTGGCCGAGGGATGATATTGTGGGCCCATGGCTTATCTTGGGTCGATCAGTATCTCATCCATTGTCTCGGCCGATGTTGGTGTCTCTGGGGCGAGGTAACACTTGGGGCACATCAATCACCCCCCAGCCCTTAGTCATATGCGAGAGCAAGTGGCTAGGGGATTGCTTCACCTCTGAGGTCTGTCCGTCCCAAGGCTTATACCTGCATGACACCTGTCCCAAGCTAGGGCGTGCAAACCTGGCTGGCGTGTGCGGTCAGTTGCCCCTTGGGTTTCCCAAGGCAATGATGGGCCTTGGGAAGTGTGCCCAAGTACTTAAGGGTTTAAACCCTTCCGTTCTCTTTCTTCTTACTCATTTATTTCCCATGCACGCTGTTCTTGCAAATTTCTTCTCTCAAAAGCTTCTTCACCCAACGTCCTAAACCAGAGGATTTTCCCGGTTTTCTTGCGAGTTCTTCTTCGCTTCCTTCATCAATTTACTTCCAGGTACTTCTCCCTTACCATTTCCTTTCTTTCTGGCATTTGGTTTGCATATTTTCCGGCGTGTTTCTGAGTTTCCTGTTGAGCTTTTAAGTTTTCCGGTGACCTTTTAAGTTTTTCGGCGAGCTGGGTTTTCTTGAAACTCCTAAGTTTGATCTTTAGGCTTCTTCATTTTATAAGCCAAACGTGTTTGTAGCTTTAGGAGTTTTCCTTAAAGTTTAGGGTCGTCCTCTGATGCTCAGACCCCTATACCAGCTTCTTGAGAATTTCCCTTCTGTTAGAGAGAAGACCTTAGAAAAGATTAGGCAAATAGAGAGAGCTCAAGAGGAAGCTCGTAGGTCACAAGAATTTCCTGTCAGACCCATCTTTCCCCCACCTCTCAAGGTTGTATATCCTGATCCTCCTGAGAACTTCTATCAGGCAGACATCTCTGCCAACCCATTGCCGATATCTGAGTCTGAGTCTTCCTCCTCAGACCCCATGTCTGTGGACTCCTTCCAAGAAGCCATGGATTTTACACCTCGGCCTGATCAGGACCCTGATCAGGCTGAGGTATCCAGCCGAGCTTCATCCCAAACTGGCTCAAGCACCTCAGATTCTTCTTCAGAGGTTGAACTTGTTGGGCTGAGTGTGGCTGTGCCACCCATTCTTGATGCCATCCCTCTGTCGGTCGTTACTGGGGCAGAGTTTGCTCAAAGATTTCCTAGTCACCCATCCACGTCTGCTCCAGCCGACGTTGAACTTGATGATGATGATGAGGATGCTGAAAGTGATGTTGACGTCTTTGAGGCAGCCGAGTACGAGAGCACAGTCACTGAGGTGGATCTATTGCACTTCAGATATTTATACTCCATTAGTCCCTCAATCAAATTAAGGAGACCTCTGAGGGAAGAGAGGGCCTATCATGGCCGAGATGGAGAAATATGCTTGTACAAGCAGATGTTTAAGTTAGGGTTTCACCTACCCATTAATCCCATCATCAGATCCATTCTCTCTTTCATGAACTTGGCCCCCTCGCAGCTCTCTCCTAATGCTTGGAGAGTCATTATAGGGGCCATCATCTTGTGGAGGGCAGTCCACCACTCTGACCTTCCAGTTCAGGTCTTTGCTGGTTGTTATGTCCCCACCTCGGCCAAAAACCATCCGAGCTACTATCACTTCGTGGCTCGGAGGCCTGAGAAGAAGATGCTCCAGGTGACTCAGACCTCAAATCACAACTGGAAGCCCCGATATTTTTTCGCCTCAGGGCCATAGGAATTCGGCACATCTGTTCCTTCTTCCACCTTTGAGCCGAGGATACCCCTCAGATGGGGTAAGGTCACCATGTCTGCAAGGGCCGATCCTGGCCTAAGTTTTCAGAATATCAAAAAGGTGAAGGCCCTGCAAGACTAAGGGGCACATGGTCTGTTTGTCAAGTTCGAACATCTGCTGACCCCCCAGTATCTCTCGGGGACGAGCCTATGTGGAAGTCCCCTTGTTGATTTTGGTAAGTATTTTTCTTTTAGTTTAACCTCTGAACTCATTCATATCTGATTTCTAACTCATATCTTTCAACTTTTGCAGAGAGACCACCAGGTGTCCCAGACGAATTGTGGGAGATGGCAGCTCCGAGTTTGGCAAGGCTTGCAAAGAAGGTTGGTCTGAATGCTCCTCCTCCACCTCCCACTACATCCAAATCATAGGCCTCCAAGAAGAGGGCCCCAGAGGTCCCGGCCTCTGAGGATCAGAGGCCGACCTCGAGACAAAAGAAGACCTCAGACGCTGCGATCCCAATTTCTTCGACTGACATCCTGACGGCTAGTCTGGAGCAGTTGAAGTTAACTGACAGCGTGATCGGCAACAGCTGACAGGCCATGGACGTACTTGCCGCTGTAATGACCGAGGCAGACAAGCATTTCTATAGATCCATGGACACCCCTATGATGATTGAGTTCGGCCTTCACCGAGTCGTCCAGGTATGACTTGTTCCTTTTGTCAATAATTTTACAAGTGCAACATCTGAATTTACTCCCACTTAACCTCTTCACTAAATGTGCAGGGAGTGACTGCCATGTACCAATTGTCTAACTAGGCCATGAGGAAATTTCCCCTCATTCAGAAGGGGCAGGAGGCTGAGAAGGTCGAGAGCGCCCTGAATGCCGAGGTTGACCGTCTGATGTCAGAGTTGCAGAATTCTGAGAATAAGGCCAAGAACTCTGAAAATAAGGCCTAGGGTTTGGAAAAAGATATCTCTGCGCTCATCAAAAACCATGCTAAGGCTCTGAAGGACAAAGACGATTCTCTGCAGCAGAAGGTCAACGCGGCTGTGAAGGCTGCCCTTGCAGATGCCTCAGAGAAAATAATTTCTGACGATAAAGTCTCTGAGGAGTCGTGGGTTTTGGTTTTGAATACCTCTAAAGAGGTATCAAAGCCACTACCAAATGGGCCGAGGTCGGAGAGAAGGAGGTAGGCACTATAAAGGCCTCCGACTTTGTGGGCCTTGGCTTCGCCGACCCTCAATTTGCCCAGGCACTGCAAGAGGTAGAAGACGAGGCCGCTGCCCCAGCCGATACTGCAACTCTGGGAGGGGCCGATCTCGGAGGGACAGACCCTGCTGCTGATGTGGCCGAGGTGACCAACGCCGATCAAGTCAACCCATCCGAGACTGTCAATGTTCCCGCCTCAGACCTTTAACTTGTAACAAATTTGTATTTTATAACTTGTAATTTTTAACTTGTAGCTTGTAACTGAACTTGTAATTTGTAACACCTCTGAATGTTATATTATCTTCTCTTACTGAAAGCCAATCTCTTCTCTTATTTCGACCTCTGAATACCTCTGAATTCTATTAAGCTCTGAAGTCATTACCTAGTATGTTGTTCTCATAACCGACTTCACCAAATTAATGATGTTAAGGGTCTGAGGTCCTCTAACCAAGGTGTCTGAGCTCCGACCTTGTCACCACCGAGTGATGTTATGAGGGTCTGAGGTCATCACCTAAGAGGTTAGCCTCATAATAAGTGTCACCAAATTAATGATGTTAAGGGTCTGAGGTCCTCTAACCAAGGTGTCTGAGCTCAGACCTCGTCACCACCGAGTGATGTTATGAGGGTCTGAGGTCGTCACCTAAGAGGTTAGCCTCATAATAAGTATCACCAAATTAATGATGCTAAGGGTCTGAGGTCCTCTAACCAAGGTGTCTGAGCTCAGACCTCGTCACCACCGAGTGATGTTATGAGGGTCTGAGGTCATCACCTAAGAGGTTAGCCTGATAATAAGTATCACAAAATTAATGATGTTAAGGGTCTGAGGTCCTCTAACCAAGGTGTCTGAGCTCAGACCTCGTCACCATCGAGTGATGTTATGAGGGTCTGAGGTCATAACCTAAGAGGTTAGCCTCATAATAAGTATCACCAAATTAATGATGTTAAGGGTCTGAGGTCCTCTAACCAAGGTGTTTGAGCTCCGACCTCGTCACCACCGAGTGATGTTATGAGGGTCTGAGGTCATCACCTAAGAGGTTAGCCTGATAATAAGTATCACCAAATTAATGATGTTAAGGGTCTGAGGTCCTCTAACCAAGGTGTCTGAGATCAGACCTCGTCACCACCGAGTGATATTATGAGGGTCTGAGGTCATCACCTGAGAGGTTAGCCTCATAATAAGTATCACCAAATTAATGATGTTAAAGGTTTGAGATCCTCTAACCAAGGTGTCTGACCTCAGACCTCGTCACCACCGAGTGATGTTATGAGGGTCTGAGGTCATCACCTGAGAGGTTCGCCTCATAATAAGTATCACCAAATTAATGATGTTAAGGGTCTGAGGTCCTCTAACAAAGGTGTCTGAGCTCAGACCTCGTCACTACCGAGTGATGTTATGAGGGTCTGAGGTCATCACCTAAGAGGTTAGCCTCATAATAAGTATCACCAAATTAATGATGTTAAGGGTCTGAGGTCCTCTAACCAAGGTGTCTGAGCTCAGACCTCATCACCACCGAGTGATGTTATGAGGGTCTGAGGTCATCACCTAAGAGGTTAGCCTCATAATAAGTATCACCAAATTAATGATGTTAAGGGTCTGAGGTCCTCTAACCAAGGTATCTGAGCTCAGACCTCGTCACCACTGAGTGATGTTATGAGGGTCTGAGGTCATCACCTAAGAGGTTAGCCTCATAATAAGTATCACCAAATTAATGATGTTAAGGGTCTGAGGTCCTCTAACCACGGTGTCTGAGCTCAGACCTCGTCACCACCGAGTGATGTTATGAGGGTCTGAGGTCATCACCTAAGAGGTTAGCCTCATAATAAGTATCACTAAATTAATGATGTTAAGGGTCTGAGGTCCTCTAACCAAGGTGTCTGAGCTCAGACTTCGTCACCACCGAGTGATGTTATGAGGGTCTGAGGTCATCACCTAAGAGGTTAGCCTCATAATATCTCTCTGATCTAAAAAATGAAGCAAAAACTATCGTGGAAACTGATCTTTATTAATAAACTCTTCTTGATAAGATGATACATTTACAAATTACACATTCTGTGCAACATCATATGTAATATCTCTTCAGGTGGTCAGCATTCCATGGGTTAGTGAAAGGTTCTCCTTCTAGGTTTTATAGCCTGTAAGTGCCGGGCACAACCTCTTCTGTTACTTTGTAGGGGCCATGCCAGTTTGGGTGTAGCTTGTTTGTCTTCTGTAGGGTCTTCTTTAGCACTAGGTATCCCACTGCAATGGGTCTCGACTTTACCCTCTGGTTGTAGAATCTCGCTGCCCTCTACTGGTAGGCTGCTTTCCTAACCTCTGCGTCTTCTCTTCTCTCTTCAATAAGATCTAGGTCTAGCCTCCTCTTTTCCCCATTGCTATGAGGGTCGTAGGTCTGAATCCAATGAGTTGGTAGTCCTACTTTCGTTGGTATGACAACCTCAGAGCCATGTGCTAGCATGAATGGGGTTTCTCCTATTGGTGTCCTTGTCGTGGTTCTGTAGGCCCATAACAAAGCGTAGACCTCTTCTGTCCATCTCCCCTTCGCGTCTTCTAATCTCTTCTTGATTCCATCCAAGATGGTTCTGTTCGTGACCTCGGTCTGACCATTTGCCTGAGGTCGACCAGGAGATGAGAAGAACTGTTTAATCCCCATACTTTGGAAATACTTCTCCAAGGAGGAGTTCTTGAACTGAGTCCCATTATCCGAGATGAGCGTGTTTGGGAGGCCATATCTACATATGATGTTCTTCCAGATGAACTGGAAGGTCTTCTACTCTGTAATTGTTATCATTGGTTCTGCCTCCACCTACTTTGAAAAGTAATCAATGGCAACTATCAAGAACCTATAGTTGTTGACATCTCTTAGCAAAGGTCCTACCAAGTCAATTCCCTATACCGCAAATGGCCATGGAGAAGAGATCGACATCATAGGCTGATGGGGTTGGTGAGGGATAGTGGTGAACCTTTGGCATTTTTCGCACCTCTTCACATAGTCTACATCATCCTTAGACAAGGTAGGCCACCAGTATCCATGAGTGATGATCCTCTTGGCTAAGGGCCTCCCCCTAATGTGGCTAGAGCAAGAACCCTCATGAACCTCCTGTAAGACCCGGGGTACCTCCATGGGATGCACACATCGGAGGAGGGGCAAGAGAAACCCCTTTTTATACAAGACATCTCCTACTAATGAGAACTTGGCAGCCCTGTATCTCAACTTTCTTCTTTTCAGCCTGGACTCAGGTAGCTCCCCCTCTCTTAGGTATCTGACGAGCAGGTCAATCCATGAGTCTCCTATGCTAACGTTGTGACAAGGACTACATACCTCGTCCTCCTCGATGCTCGCCTTTCCTAAGACTTCGATTGGGATGGTCCTTCCCAAATCTGTCTTCAATGCTGAGGCCAGCCTTGCCAACGCATCAGCGTGATTGTTGCTCAGTCTCAGAACTCTCTTCAGTTTGGCCTCTTCAATATATTCTAGCAAACCTCTTACCTTTATCAAGTACTTGGCCATCCTTTCATCCTTTTTCTCGTATACCCCCAACAGTTGATTGACAACCAATCTTGAGTCACTATGAAGCAGGAGTCGCTTACTCGAAGGGTTATTGCCAATAAGAGACCTGCTATCATGGCCTCATACTCAGACTCGTTGTTTGAGGCTTAAAAGTTGAATCTCAAGGCGTATTCAATGTTGGCACCATCTGGGGCCGAGAGTATTAGCCCCGCGCCGCTCCCACTGTCACAGGAAGAGCCATCAATGAAGAGGCTCCATACGTCTGCATCTGATGAGAAGACCCCTTCTCTCATAACCCCCTTTTCGAAGAGGTATCGACCCTCTTCATTTTCTTCTACTCTGCTCCGAGTTTTGCCTGGGACAACCTCTTCTCGGCCTCGGAAGACGTACGGGGCAGTCTCTTCCGAATCTCGAAAGACACTTCGGTTCGTCTTTTCGCCGCCATCCAAGCCCTTCTCTGTCTCGGCCTCTTCCCAAGTGAACTCTGCGACAAAGTCTGCGAGGGCCTGCCCCTTGATGGCTGTCCTGGGCTGGTAGGTAATATCATACTCCCATAGTTCAATGGCCCAAGTCATCAATCTTCCAGACTTCTCAGGTTTGTGCAGAACCTGTCTTAGTGGGGAGTCTGTAAGGACTACCATGGAGTGAGCTTGAAAGTAAGGCTTCATTTTCCTTGAAGCATGTATAAGGGCATAAGCCAACTTCTCCATTCGGGGATAGTTTTTTTCAGACCCTTGAAGGGCCTTACTGTTGAAGTACACAGGCCTCTGGATTCCATCCTCTTCCCGTATGATGGTTGCGCTGATGGCTGATTCAGAGACTGCCAGATTCACAAATAACCTTTCCCCCGCGATGGGCCGGGACAACAGCAAGGGAGACCCCAAGTAGGACTTGAGTTGATCAAAGGCATTTTCACACTCTTCATCCCATTGGAAGGCCTTCCTTAGAATTTTAAAGAATGGAAGACACTTATCTGTCGCCCTAGAAATAAACCTGTTAAGGGACGCCACTCTTCCAGTGAGTCTCTGGACATCTTTGATACTCCTAGGAGTCTTCATGTTGAGTAATGCCTTGATTTTTTCAGGGTTTGCCTCAATCCCCCTCTGATTAACGATTAACCCCAGGAATTTCCCAGCTCCTACCGCGAAGACACACTTCGCTGGGTTGAGCTTCATTCTGTACGACTCCATGACATCAAAGGTCTTCTCAAGGTCTGCTACGTGAGTACATGCTTTCAAGCTCTTCGTTAGCATATCATCCACATACACCTCCATGGTCTTACCTATCTGCTCCTCGAACATCTTATTGACAAGACGTTGATACGTTGCCCCAGCATTTTTCAGACCAAAGGGCATCACCTTGTAACAATACGTCCCCTCATCAGTAATGAAGGTTGTCTTCTCAGAGTCTTCAGCGTCCATGAAGATTTGGTTATAACCTGAATAAGCATCCATGAAACTCATGAGCTCGTGCCCTGCCGTTGCATCTACCATCTGGTCTATCCTAGGTAAGGGATAGTTGTCTTTCAGGCAAGACCTGTTCAGGTCTGTGAAATCTACATATATACGCCACTTTCCATTGGCCTTAGGCACGATGACTGCATTTGAGAGCCACTCTGGATAAGTAACCTCTCTTATGAACTCGGCCTCTTCCAACTTATTCACTTCTTCTCGGATTACCTCATACTTCTCTCTGGAGTAGACTCTTCGCCTCTGTTTAATAGGCCTGGCATCTCTGTCCACGTTGAGCTTGTGGCTCATGACCTCAGGGTCGATACCAGGCATGTCTGCGTGGCTCCATGCGAAGATACTCTGTCTTCTTATGAGGAATTTTACCAGCTCTTCCTTGATCCCTAGCTCTAGGGCCTTATCGACCTGGACGGTTTTTTCTGGCTCGTCCTCATTGAGGACGATGGATTCTACCTCTTCCGCGGCCTCGCCCTTCTTCAATTTTGTTTCATCTCTTGGGTCAAGAGTGTCAATGCTGTAAGTGGCGGTTGCTCTCTTATGGGCCTCTCTATCTTCGGTCGAGTTGAAGTAACACTCCCGCGCTGTGGTCTGGTCCCCTTGCACTTCCCCTACTCCATAAGGAGTCAGGAATTTTAGCATCTGATGGACCGTCGACGTCACGGCTTCAAACTCTTTGAGGGCCACTCTTCCGATGATGAGGTTGTAGGCCGAGAAGACATTTTCGTCCATAACAAAAAAGTTGATCTTCTTGGTCAGCCTCTTAGGCCATTCATCCCCCATCCGTACATCCATTTCATACATTCCCAATGGGTGCACCTTCTCACCACTGAAACCTATCAATGGGTGATGGTAGGGCACCAGCCTTGCCCTGCTAAGACCCAAGCTTTTGAAACAAGGCCAGAACATCACATCTGTTGAGCTTGCCCCATCTATGAGGATTCTCCCTACATCGCACCCATGCACCCTTGTTGTTATGACTAAAGTGTCATTATGGGGGGCTAAGATGCCCTTGAAGTCGAGTCTGGAGAACCCCACCACGAGGGTGTCCATGTCTACCTTCTTCCTCTTCTGCACTACGTCAGAAGATGTCAGATTCACAACCTCAGGCTTGGACACTGACTTGGCCTCTGCTACATGAGCCTTCCTATCGGCTACCTCAGAGCCACCTCCTGCGAATCCCCCACATATGGTGCTAACACCAAAGGAGATCATTCCAACCCTCTTCACCGGGGTGTTGTCATCCTTTGGCGAGAGATCTGGGTCATCTCCATCATCTCCCTCTGAGTCATCATCCCTTCTGACCGGGACATCGCCACGGCACCTGCCATTCCTTCTTTTCTTAGGGTCTTCTCTCCCACCCTTTGGAGCCTTGCCATCCACATACTTCCTCAGCTTTCCGGACTTCATCATCTTCTCAATCTCATCCTTTAAAGAGAAGCATCTATCTGTGACGTGGCCATAATCCTGATGGAACTCACACCAGAGGTTTTTGTTCCTCTTATGTGGTGGGGCCTTCAGCTTCTCTGGTCACCTTAGAGTCCGGTCAGTCTTAATCTCATTAAGGATGTGCTCACAACTCACAGTCAGAGGAGTGTAATGAGAGAACTTGTCATCTCCTGACCTCTTCTTCCCCTCTTTCTTACTTTGGGACCTCCCAGCGCTACCGCGGTTTTCCTCCTCATATTTGGCGGCCATTGCCTCTTCCGCATTCATCACTTTCCCTGCGATTTCCAGCAACTCCTCCATAGACCTAGGAGGATCTTCCGCCAGTTTCCTCAGTAGCTTCCCCTTCTGGAGGCCTCCTATAAGGGCTGTCATAGCTATGCTTTCTTTATAGTCTTCCACCTCCAACTTCTCTTTGTTGAATCTTGCTATGTAGTCTCTTAGGCTTTCACCCTTAGCCTGTTTGACATATAGCAGGTGGGTAGTCTTCTTTTGAGGTCTTACCCCAAAGCAGAAGTTGTGGATGAACTGCTCAGCCAACCCCTTGAAGTTTTCGATCGAGTTCTTTGGAAGAGAGGTGAACCAACTGTGCGCTGCCTCTGTCAAGGTTCCCGAGAAGGCCCTACACTTCATCTCATCGGGTATCGAGTAAATATCTGCCACCGACTGATACATCTCGATATGGTGCACAGGGTTAGTGCTGCCATCATATTTGGGAGTCACTGTAGGAGGCTTGAACTTAGCTGGGGTTGGGAACCCCACTATCCTAGCCACAAACCGGGAGCCCTCTAAGTAGCCCCTCTGTAATGGGTCCCTGCTCTTTATGAGGTCCCCTATCTTCTCCTCAAGGCGTTGGATTGAATCATTCTAGAGTCTTCTATCATCAACTTGGCCGAGGTTATCCCCTGCCACCTCCCTGCGAGGGACAGAGGGTTCCCCAGCCATAACCCGTTGGCTGTTGACCTCTTCCTGCTCGCTGGCTCTACTCTCACAGGGTCGGCCTTGGTATGGCCGAGTCTGCCTATCCCCTCTTTGGGAGCCTGCCACGCTCCTTGACCTTGATAGCCTTTGTCTTAGGTCATTAACTGGGCCTAGCCTCTCGAAGGCCGACCCTCTACTCAACCAGTCAAAGGCCGACCCTCTTTGTTGGGCCTCTTCTCTTCTTTGGCCGACACATCCCTGACTCTGCCTAAGAGGTCGTATAGTGTTATCGGACACCTTATACGACTCCCAGCAGTCTTCTGGGGCCTCTTCAGCTCCTAGGTCATCATACCTATCCTCTGGGCAAGGGTTTCCTTGCCTCCCCAGGCGCAAGCGCCTAGGGTCAACAACGTCCCTTCTCCGCTGGGGTGCAGACTGGTCCTTCACCGGTGCCTGGGGTGGTCCCCTGGCGTCCGAATGAGGCTGAACTGCCGCCGGAGTGATCATGTCCGGTGAGACTCCAGGTGGCCTCATCATCATGGTTTGACTGAGTTGGGCAAATTGCTCCTTCATGGCTTGTTGTGTTGCAGCCAAAGATTTCTAGGCTGCTGCTACCTCCGCCATTTCGGACTGAGGAGGAGCCTGACTGGAACTAGCCCCTCCACCTCCGGGCGGCAGAAGAGGCGGTGGTAATTCTGGTGCCATATGTTAACTGTATAGAGCTTGAGTAGCAAGTGAGCTTAATACCTTAAAGGACCTCTTTCAATGGTGAAACAGCTCCACACAAGGGGCGGTTCCTGGTTCACCACCAGAGTCTCCGATGAGGTTAAGCGGAAAAAGAGGAAGAGATAGCTTCTCTTTCCCACAGACGACGCCAAAATGATGATGCTAAGAATCAGCACCACCAGATAAGGTGTTTCCAAGCTCAATATATGAATAACAATGGAAGCACAGCTATATAAAGAGATAAGAGAAGGAGATGAGAATATGAGGAATCAACACCGGAATATAGGTGGTTCAGCCAATCTGGCCTACGTCCACTGTGAGTGTGTGAGTAGTATCACTAAATGAAGGCACTAATGGCCATGGATGCAATTCTCTCAAGCTCTCTCTCTCTACTGTGAATTTAGACAGGGTTTCAGCTAGGGTTTAATAACTTGGATCCTTTTGCAAGGTAGGGGATGATCCCTATATATAGTGCCTAGGGGGTGTAATGTACCCCCCATGCATGTAATGTTCATGTGTGTGGTAACCTCACCAATGGGGGAATGCCATCTGTCACTGCCACATGTAAGTAATGATGATGAAATATTCTCCCCACATGTGGGGAATAATCTTGTTACAACTGATTTTGTGCCTAGGTGTCCTTATCCAAATGTTCAACAGATGCTTGGCTGCAATGTTGAGGGATGACCTCGGCCTGGGAGAGCCCGAGCTGTAGAGGCTTGATATTCGTTCAATCCGAGGTGTCATAGGGAGTCTCAGCCTGGTCTCAACCGAGTCATTATGCTGGGTCGGCCCCAGCCGAGGTAGGAATGATTCCATGTTGACAGTTACCAAGGCTTCTTGTGACCTCGGCCCAAGCCGAGGTTGGACTGGTTCCATGCTGACAGTTACCAAGGCTTCTTGTGACCTCGGCCCAAGCCGAGGTTGGACTGGTTCCATGTTGACGGTCAAGGCTTCTTGTCACCTCGGCCTACATTCGGCCGAGGTTGCCATACCCAAGTGTATGAGAATGATGTTGATGCCTGTGATGCGCGTAGTGTCCAATAGGAGCGTAGATGGTAGTGTCGGCCTAGGCCGACCCTGGTCTGGACGAGGGATGATATCGTGGGCCCATGGCATATCTTGGGTCGATCAGTATCTTGTCCATTGTCTCGGCCGAGGTTGGTGTCTCTGGGCCGAGGTAACACTTGGGGCACATCACACGTTATGACGTAAATAAATTCTTACTATTCACTTAGTAATTTAATTTCCATAAATATTAACCATTTACTCACCCGATTAATGTTTAAATAAAAACTAATAATAATTAATTAAATTAAATTACGACACACAAGTAATTTAAAATTATCGAAATTAATTAAAAATTAAATGCACAAAAATACGGGGTGTTACATACTCCCTCCCTTACAAAGGAACTTTGTCCCCGAAATTAGGTAATGCCTGCGGCGAATAACTCTGTATACTGCTCTTGCATATCCTCCTCCCGCTCCCACGTAGACTCGTCCATGCTGTAATGAGCCCACTCTACTCTAACTAGGGTACCACCTTAGATCGTAGCTTGCGCTCACTACAACCCAAAATAGGCTTGGATCTCTTCTCATATGAGATGTCTGGTTGGAAATCAAACTCCCCGAGTTGGAAGTGTTACAAACCCTCTCTCCCCTCCGTTATTCCTTCAGCGATGCCATGTGAAACACATCATGTATTCACTGAAGATGCTCTGGAAACCCCAATTTATAAGACACTTATCCCACCCTCTTAATGATAGGGAAAATCCCCACATACTTCGGTGTTAGCTTCCCCTTCTTGTTGAACCTCATCAATGCTTTCATAGGAGATGCCCGCACCATTACCTGGACACCGACCTCTAACTCCATGGTCCCCGACCATATCTGCCTTAAAAGATGAACCTATACTTCACCGGATCCACTATCTCTGTGTTAGGAAATTCCCCTTCTGCATGGGTTCCAATTTCCTCATTGCCAAACACGCGAATTTCTCCCGAGAAATTACCCACAATAATTCCTAACTATGCATGTCAGTCATCCACCTTCAATGCACGGTCATGTATTACTCATTATGTTCCTGAATTATATTGAAAGAGATAACTTACTCAATCCCACTGATGGACCACAACCCATTTCGGGTCCTAGTAGTTTTCCATTTCCCCACCCTTTTCCAACTAAAGGTTGGGTAACAATACTTTTCCCATAGGTTCTCCAAAAGTGTCATGCAGACACTAAACCGTTACGAGGTATCACACATCACTCTACTAGTGGTAATTACTACTCCCAAATTACCAAAAATCTAGAATGCGCATTCCTCAATTTTTCCTACTACTTAGTCGCTTCCCGTCTACCCATCGAATTATAGGTGACACGTCTAGTACAATATGTAACTTCATCCCTACTCCCTCCTGACACTTCTTACCAGAGGTGGAACTGCAAGGTCTCATCCAAATTCACAACAATATTGGACGGAAACATGTACTGTTTCATTTATTCTTTTCAATTAAATAGTTGAATGTACTACCCGATCGTATAACCCATCCAAATTTAACAATCAATCATTCTGCTAAATCCATTCTGCAAACTCGATGGAAAACCCTGACCTCTCCCCGACTTTGGATAGCTAAATTACGAATTTACTAATTCGCGTGTAAATCCCATTCCTGGAATCGCAAAATTACAAAAATCTCGGTTGATAACCTCGAATCAATCTTTTCTACCCTTAAATTGTGTACCCGGAGACAACTTCACTATGTCTCATATAACACAAACCCCCATGTTCAAAGGAATCTATACCTTATCTATGCGTAAAACCATACTAGGCATATGACTAAGTGAGACTCTTCTCTACTTTCCCAAAAATGTGGCTTCTTCCTTGCCTAAAGATATCTTGTTACATGTGTCTCCACTGCCTTTCCACTCCTCACGGTGGAGGTCATTCTCCTTGATATACAAATAGTCAAATTGTTTTCTTTCTCCAACGGATTCTAGTTCACTATACTCTTCCACTTATTTCTAATTGCTGCACAGGTATATAATCCACACGATTATTTACACATTCCTTTATTTAAGACGATTCTGAAATCACACTAACTAGGGCGCCCATACACCCTATATCTCGTGCATATTTTCACAACATCATAGATGTCACATACTTAATATTTTTCTTTCAAGATTATCCCACATATCACTCTATATTATACGATTATTTTTTATTACTCCCCCAATCGCAATTAAATCTTCTCTATGTTTCCCCACCTATTAACTTGTGGTGCAAAAATTCTCTTAGTGCTTCTTTTGCATCACTATTCGGCTATACTGGCCTTATAGCGGAATAGCTTTCACCTCAAAGTGTAATTTCACACGTTCAAAAATCACCCTTTAAACTGATGTCTAGAATCCAAGAACATCTCTCCACTACCCGCATTTATTAGGGATTATGCATATAACATTTCATAATAGAGTCCAAAAGAACTTTCCCCAATGCATTAAACACTAGCATTGTAGTTCATTGATTTTCGTAGACCAAAGCATATAATCATGACATTCAAAACTCTGGCCCTATACTAATAGGTCTAATTATCGACTCTTGTATCTATAAAGGAGTTATAAAATACTGCGCTCACACTATCACTAAGTCCTTAGCGTTAAGTTGCTAACGAGCCAAATCTCTCCGCTTCATGGTCAATCCGCCATGCCCTGAATCACATCAGTAAAAGTCCCTACGCACCGGGATCCAATATAACTAGACAACTGTACCCTCTGAAGTCTAATTCACCCCAAAATTTGTAGCGAGACCGACCCTCTTTCAAGTGGAATATCGCAAAAATATACATCTTGCCATGGAATAGAGAATATGATAGTCTTGCTGTATCCGCCCACCACCGCTTACCCATCGCTAACCAGTCCATACCCAGGATAAAATGATGCTCGCGTAGCACTCTCAAAATGATCTAACCTCGTACCATATTTATCCTCTCAGTGTTTGCATCTACCCCTTGCGGATGGGACTAAAGAGATCACCGCTACCTAACGATAAACATATACAAACCATAATAACAATAACGATACACTCACTAGACCCGTCTTTCATGGGAATATAGTGTTACATAAAAATTTCTGTGATTCACCCGTATCACAAATAATTTACCCCATTTACCCGAGGATAAAACTTATACTTTCCCTTGTCAATACACTGACGATTATAATGGTTCCTGGACATAATACTCTCATCCAAACCGAACGAAAATTCTGATAAGTGTTGACCTTGTCGGGCATCCCACTCCTGTACTTACTCTACTACAAGTGGGGTTCGCACATGTGTTCCCACTCTTTACACACTATACATCTGTGTGTCATTCCCCTTTATCCAGCCTCACTGGCCATGTTAAAATTATTCTTTCCCCGGATCGAGAAATTTTGACCCAGATTGGCACTCCTGCTGTTCCTTCGGCTTTGTTGGCCCTATAGGAGTTGCTGCTGACCTTGATGACATTGGTTGAATCACCATCACTTGGTAGAGATTCCACTTACCATAATCATTAAAATTGATCCTTTACTGGGTATTCCCACCGATGGTGTCTCACTAGCACCATTAAATCCATTTCTTCCCTTTGGATAGATAATCCAACCCTCTTAGTTCCCCCTTCATGGAAGAGTTGATGTAAACTCGTAAACGTATGACTCCGAACGATAATCGACACTAGTCATCCAGGATGGATTTTCCATCCATGCCTGTATACTCTAGCCATGAGTCTATTATCCACTTACGAACTCCATTATATTCTCTGTACCCTTCGTCGGGTATAAAGTTTGCTAAACTAGTCAACTTATCTACTATGATCGGCCTTTATCTTGCCCACTAGTGAAAAGTTTCGAAATTCCATTCGAATATCTGTCTAAATAGTAGATGGAAGGTCTCCCAATCAGACCGCACCTAAATTTTTATTACACTCCACATATATTTCTCTATGTGGGGTGGCTGAATCTTGTCAATCAACGCTACTCTTATAAATAAAAAATTTTGCCTGAACTTTAACACTGGGTGTCGCTACACTCCACCCTACATGATTGTCTTTGGATTCTCTCTTTCCATTGGCTCATCAAACTTCCTTTCTTCCTCGAATCCGTATAATAGCTCTTCGAAAGAGTCCTTCTGACCCCCACCTTTTTTGTTGACTTTTGTGACACCCCGATTAATTAAATACCAGGTAGCTACTCCTTTATTAAATTAATACAAAATGCCAAGTTGGTTTAGTTCATAGCATCACTGTCGAAAACATTTTAATATTACTAACCACCTAGTATTTAAAAAGAAGGTTGTCCATTTTAATTAAAACCGATTAACGTGCAATAAATGAATTATGAAAAGTTAACATAACCAACAATATAGCACAATAGAATAACCATCCATTAAATAATGAGTCTGGAGGAAAACTCCTCACAACATACCGAATTCTGATATAAATAAATACAAAGTCCGCATCACTAAAATTAATTACATCCCAAAGTCTGAAATAACTAAATAAGTAAGATGTCTATAAAAGGAATGGGCAACATGCCCAACAAATGATAAAAACTGATAATGGAGTCAAAATCGAAGATGGAGGCGTCTACTGTCAAGGTCCTCTAACTTCCACAGCTACAGCACGTCACCTGAATAGAACTCCTATGCATGGTGTCCTTGTGGCTGGGCACCTAAAAGGGTTTTTACAAAAAAATAGATTTGGAAGCAAACGGGTCAGAGCCCGAATGTGAAAATAATTTAAAAAAATGCAAGTGTTTAATATCATTAAACAATGAATATAAAGTACATGATAGTGTGTGCACTCACATGAGTTCCTCACCTCTCAACTAATTATGCACTCCTATCGTACCCGTACCCATTCTAACTCCCATCTATAACTAGTCCAATGCTAAATCTAACATTCCTCTATGATATCCAATTCAAATCCCAACATTTTCTATTTAATTGAGTATTGTACCTTATTACACAGTTTCCCCCCTTTAGTAATTCAATATTATAAATCTTACATTTTCACTAAACAAACCGCTGCTATTACTTATACCCACAATTATTCCCGACTATCCATTTCAATCAACAGTATATTATTCTCACCATAAATATACAATACTAGCACCCCGAGGCTAAGCTGCGGTGCTCACATACTCTGCTATCAAATCCCGGTACATCACGTACATGAGGACCACGTATTCCGAATCTCTCAGGAAACGTTTCATTAACAACAATCACAAATAGTGGAGGCAAACATAGTTCACATCACATGGGTCACGCACATACCTACGCTCCCATGATCAACAGACTTATTAACTTCTCAATAAGCCCTTCTCTGACCTATGTCCTCGAGGTACCAATCTAAATCCCCCCCGTAGGTACACAAAGATTAGATGGCCCTAAACGAACGCCAATCTCCCACGATATCAATTATGGTAGGTATGTCATACACATATAACTACATATACTAAGCATTCTCACATCTTAGATATTAAAATATTTTGTTAGTGTATACTTCTCGTTCTTATACCAACACTTAGTGTTATACAAATCACATGTCCCCGGTTTATATGTATTTAATTTATCGATTAATCTCACTTCGTGATTAATTACTCGCTTCCCAATCCACAAATGACATCTGGTTTAAGACTTTATTCTAAGTTTTACTCCTCAATCTACCCCAATCTCCCAACTATACCCACTAGTTAATAAGGAAAGGTTATCTCACCATTTAAAAAAGTCTACGGGATACTAGAAATCAATTCAGGACAAAAAGGCCATTTTGTCAACTCGTTAGAAATCTCGTTCGAACGAGGTCTTTCGAACGAGTTAGTTCGAACGAAGGGCTTCGAATGAAATACCAACTCGTTAGAAGTCATACTGTCATCTCGTTAGAAGTTCGTTCGAACGAGGTCGTTCGAACGACCTGGGCAGGTCTTCTAACGAGATGGGAGTTTCAGCCCAGAAAATCCCAATCCCAATTCCGTTTTTCTCAATTCTTCTCCCCTCCAAATCCACCCTAAGACCATCCAAATTATGTTTTAACATATATAAACCATTCCTAATCACCCTAGATCATTCCTTAACATATTTAAGGTGTTAAATCTTTACAAAAATCATGGAATTACTATGAATCTGCAAATATATCTCCAAACCTTATGAACATGAACTCCTAATTTTCTTATGTCTAATTACTCATCATAAATCCATTTTTAAATCATCATATGTAACTACTCAAGCATTAGATCAGTCCATTATCATACTACATGAAAATTCTAACCCAAATTCAAGGTTTCTCCAACAAATTTCATGGGTTTTCTTCCAAAAAGTTAAACAAAAGATAATTCCTACACTAAGCATGGAAGACATATTCAATGCATTAAAAATACTAAATCACTTGCCTTAGATTGTTCTTCAGAATTTGATGTTGAAGGTTGAGGGTTGATCTCTCCCCTTTCTCTACAGATTTTCTCCCAAGGTTGAAGATGGTGGTTATGGGTTTTCTTTTGGGAACCTCTTCCAACTCTTCCTATAACTCCCGTAGCCATCTAACTTGTCAAATGCTGGTAATGGGCTTAGTGGGTTACTAAATAATGTATAATTAACTCTTAAAATTCGTAGGCTTTAATTCTCAAAATTTCAAAATTACCAAAATACCCTTTTAAGTTGCCGGTATGGCCCAAAAATGCCCTGGGACCCAAACTAAACCCCCGGCTAATGTTTTCTGAATATTTCGAACCTTTCGAACTCGTTGGTGCACTCAGAATGACTATTCGGTTGATAAAAATAAAATTTACTTTTTAATTCAAATAAATTATATTTTTGACGCGACTAACACGGGCGTCCCAACTAAATTTCCCAAATTGTCGTATTTCAGTCTCGCGACAATTTTAATATTTCCAATATTCATATATTGCCATATATACACAACATAATCAAATACCAACTCATGTATCGTTAGTATTTATATTCGGATTAATTCACATTTAATTTAATTAATTCCTTTAATAAATATCAATAAAAATACGGGGTATTACATACTTCCTCCCTAATAACAGAATTTCGTCCCGAAATTCGGAACTAAAAAGTACTGGGTAAAAATAACTCTGGATAACGTCCGCGCATCTCATCCTCGCGCTCCCATGTGGACTCATCAACATTATGATGCCGCCACTGAACACGTACTAACAGTACTATCTTTGACCGCAATTTCCACTCGCTTCGGTCCAAAATAGCAATCAACCCCTTATCGTAGGAACTATCGGGATGGAGATCGATGACCTCCAAAGAAATGTGAGTATGGACCAAATCATTCCTATGATATTTCCTTAGAGAGGAAATATGGAACACATCATGAATCCCATGCAAGTGCTCCGGTAACCCAAGTCTATACGCAACTGGCCCAATCCGCTCGATGATAGGAAATGGCCCCACATACCTCGGTGCCAGTTTCCCCTTCTTCCCAAAATGCATAATCCCCTTCATAGGAGATACTCTGAGTAAAACCTGGTCCCCCACTTTGAATTATCTGAAGAACCTCTTGGCATCATCATAGCTCTTCTGCCGGTCCTGAGCTACCCGAATGCGACTCCTTATCAATTCTATCCTTGCCGACGTGTCCTGAATAACTTCCGGGCCAAGGAGTTTGTTATCCCCCACCTCTAACCAACATGCTGGGGAACGACAAGGTCTATCATACAACGCCTCAAATGGAGCCATGCCAATGGTGAATTGGTAGGAGTTATTATATGCAAACTCCACCAGTGGAAGGTCCTGCTCCCATCAACTACCAAAGTCTATGATGCAAATAAGCAATATGTCCTCCAACATCTGATTTGTACACTCAGTCTGCCCATCGGTCTGCGGGTGATAACCATACTCAACTGCAATTCAGTGCCCATGGCCTCCTGGAAACTCTCCCAAAACCGTGAAACAAATATCTTGTCTCGGTCAGACATGATATTTAGGGGCATACCATGGAGTCTCACTATTTCCGTAATAAAAATCTGGGCATACTGTCCCGTAGTGTAGTCTGTCCTTACGGGTAAAAAATGAGCCACTTTGGTCAAACGGTCTACAATTACCCAAATGGAGTCGTGACCCATCTGTGACGTAGGTAACCCCATGATAAAGTCCATGGATATGCTCTCCCATATCCATGTCGGAACCTCTAATGGCTGTAGAAGTCCTACCGGTCTCTGATGATCCACCTTCACCAACTGACAAGTGGCGCATTTAGAAACAAACACGACAATATCTCTCTTCATCCCGCTCCACCAATACTGATGCCTCATATCTTGGTACATTTTGTCCCCACCAGGGTGTACCGCGAATCGTGAGCCGTACGATTCTGCCATCACCTCGTGTCATAAGTCTTCCCCTTCCGGAACGACTAGTCTCCCATTGAAACGTAATCCCCCGTCTGAGCTAACGGTATAGGACTCGGCTCCCTCTGCTAGTAATCGAACTATCTGCTCTTGACAGAATGAGTCATTTGCCTGTGCCTTTTCCACTTTCGTAACAATCTGCGGTGTAACAGTTATCACAGACATGAACGATCGGGCTACTGCATCTTGGTGTCCCAACTCCTTCCATTTTGCTTTCCACATCGCGACTACCTCATTTACTGGCCTACGGCTCAACGCGTCTGCTACCACGTTAGCCTTCCCCGGGTGATATTGGATATCAAACTGATAATCTTTCACAAACTCAAGCCACCATCGTTGTCGCATATTCAACTCCTTCTGCGTGAAGAGGTAATGTAGAGACTTATGATCCGTGAACAATCAAAATTTCTCCCCCAGGAGGTAATGTCTCCAAATCCGAAGGGAAAATACAACTGCCGCTAACTCCAAGTCATGGGTGGGGTAATTCTTCTCGTGAGGCTTAAGCTTACGGGAAGCATAAGCTATGGCCTGACTCTCCTTCTGCAGTACACCTTCGAGTCCTTGTAAGGACACATCGGTGTAGACTAGATACTCAACTCCCGATCTGGGCAACACTAACACATGTGCTGAGGTCAACTTATCCTTCAACTCATCGAGTGCCAACTGATAGGCATCGCTCAAGATAAATGGCACACCTTTGCGAGTCAGATGTGTCAAAGGACCCGCTATCTTCAAGAAACCCTGAATAAACCTCCTGTAGTTTCCTGCTAGGCCCAAGAAACTACGGATCTCAGTTGGCGTCATGGGCTGTCCCCACTCCCTCACCGCGGATACCTTCCCCGAATCAACAGATATCACCCGGTCTGAAATGATATGCCCCAAAAACTGAACCTCCTTCAGCCAAAACCCACACTTCTCACACTTTGCATACAACTCGTTCTGACATAGCGTCTGCAAAACCTGTCTCAAATGCTCGGCGTGCTCCTCTTCTATCTGGGAGTAAACCAGAATGTCATTAATAAAGACAATGACGAACTGGTCTAGGAACTTTCTGAACACCCTATTCATCAACTCCATAAACACGGCTGGAGCGTTGGTCAAGCCAAAAGGCATAACTCGAAACTCGTAGGAACCATATCTCATTCAGAAAGTAGTCTTCGAGACGTCCTGTTCCCTGATACGCAACTGATGGTATCCCGATCGTAAATCAATCTTTGATAAGAAAGAAGCTCCTCTCAACTGGTCGAATAAGTCATCGATTCGGGGAAACGGATACTTATTCCTTATCGTGACCTTATTCAACTCTCGGTAATCTACACACAACCTCAATGATCCATCCCTATTCTTTACGAACGACACAGGGGCACCCCACGATGAAGTAATCCTCCGGATAAACCCCTGACCCAACAACTACTCCAACTGATCCCGTAACTCTCTCATCTCTGCAGGAGCCATACGGTAAGGTGCGCGGGTAATAGGTCGAGTGCCCGGCGTCAAGTCGATCACAAAATCTATCGCTCTACTCGGAGGTAATCCAGGTATATCCTGAAATACATCAAAAAACTCCCTAAAAACTGGAATCTCATCAAGTGGTATCACCACTTCCTTAGAGGTCTCATCCTCTATATAGTACAAGTGAGTGGACGATCCTCCCTCAGGGCGAGGCATCGCCACTAAAAATATCTCCTGCCCGGGAATGGCAAAGATAATACTCCTACTAAAACAGTAAATCATGGCTCGGTACGCAACTAGCCAATACATACCAATAATGGCATCATACTCAGTCATCTCTAACACTAACATATCCACGGGTAAAGTAAACCTCCCGATCTCTATACCCACACCTCTACAAATAAGAGAAATCACGGAAGCCCTACTCAATGGAGAATCTACACAAGTAACCGTGGTCTCGGCGGTGTCTAATAACCCAATAGTGCATGCAAATCTCATGGCAATGAAATAATGTGTGGCCCCCATGTCAAATAAGATACTCCCCATAGTCCCCTGAATAGAGAACATACCCTCAATGGCAGGTGGATCCTGTGGGGCTGCGGCATGATGAAGCTGATACACTCTCCCATACTGAAGCTGTCCCTATTGAATTGGGACTACTGGAATGGGTTGTAATGCTGTCATCTGTGGTGGTGCTGGGAGGGCGGCGGGAAATATAGGCCTCTGTGGCTCGTGTCGAGCACCCTGCTGCTGCTGCTGCGGTGGGGCCCTGCCCCTATCAGGACAATCCTGGTGTTTGTGGCCCATCTTGCCACAAACAAAACAGTTCCTTGGGAAGTTTCCCCCTCGCTGTCCCTGCTTCCCTCGGCCCTGATGGCCGTTACCATTCCTCCCCTGGCCATGCTGGCCCTGCTGAAACTGCTGCTGCTGGCCCTGATGGCCCTGTCTGAAACCTCCATGTCCACTTCTGAAACCCCTACATCTTAATCTCTTAAATTCCCCCTGTTGGGAACCCTGGTCACCCTGCCTGTGCTGTCCCTGAGAAGATTGTGCCCCGCTGGCATCATTTCCCCCGGTCCTGCCCTGTTGGCTGGACTCCCCTGATCTCTTGCTCTCAGACATGTGGAAGCGATGATCCTGGCAGTGAAGTAATGAAGCGTTAACCACATCAGAATAAGTGGCTAACGAGAGATTACCCAAAAAGTGTTGACGGATCCTCCAAGTCAATCCATCCGTGAACTTCTGAATCTTCTTCTCCTCAGTCGGTATCTCATCCGGAACAATGTTCAAGAGATTGGTAAATTCAACCTCATACTCGGCTACAGTCTTTCCCTCCTGCTTGAGGTTCATCAATTTCCTCCTCATTTCCGTGTGAACAGCTGACGGAAAATATTTGCGGTTGAATCGCACCCAGAACTCCTGTATAGTGAGGGTGTCCCTCTCCTCTGCAGTGGTAATGGACTCCCACCACTGTAATGCAGATCCTACTAGCTTGAAGGTAGCTAGTATCTACTTCTGAACATCTGTGCACTCGTACATCCTTAAGTGCCTCTGAATATCCTTCCTCCACTGACTGGATACCACAACATCGGAGCTACCTGCTATCTCCGGAGGTTGTGCTTTCTGGAAAGCATCACGGATGCGTTCCCAAGCAGACGGGAATGCATGAGACTGAACTGGTGCAACTACCGGCGCCTGGGGTGGTGCCTGCTGTACAACGGCTAGGGCGACATTTACCGCTTGGGCTATAATAGCTGTAACCTCTGCGGCATTCATAGTGCCCTGAACTGGTGCAGGCTGTGGCTCTGGCTGTGCATCCCTAAGAACTCGCTGCGCACGTCGTGGAGGCATCTGAAATGAGAGTAAAGTCTTATAAGTTCACAATAATTAACTCAAAATAGTTGAAGAGCGAAGCATACTCAAAATAATACAACAGTCCTAAAGTAGGGCTCTACATCAAAGAAAGCTCAGCGGAAACATAACAAGCCGTACAGATCCTAAGGACACTAGAACCTGATGCTCTGATACCACCTGTGACACCCCGACTAATTAAATACTAGGTAGATACTCCTTTATTAAATTAATACAAAATGCCAAGTTGGTTCAGTTCATAGCATCACTGTCGAAAACATTTTAATATTACTAACCACCTAGTATTTAAAAAGTAGGTTGTCCATTTTAATTAAAACCGATTAACATGCAATAAATGAATTATGAAAAGTTAACATAACCAAAAATATAGTCACAAAAGAATAACCATCCATTAAATAATGAGTCTGGAGGAAAACTCCTCACAACATACCGAATTCTTAAATAAATAAATACAAAGTCCGCATCACTAAAATTAATTACATCCCAAAGTCTGAAATAACTGAATAAGTAAGATGTCTTTAAAAGGAATGGGCAAAATGCCCAACAAATGATAAAAACTGATAATGGAGTCAAAATCGAAGATGGAGGCGTCTACTGTCAAGGTCCTCTAACTTCCACAGCTACAGCACGTCACCTGAATAGAACTCCTATGCATGGTGTCCTTGTGGCTGGGCACCTAAAAAGGTTTTTACAAAAAAATAGATTTGGAAGCAAACGGGTCAGAGCCCGAATGTGAAAATAATTTAAAAAAATGCAAGTGTTTAATATCATTAAACAATGAATATAAAGTACATGATAGTGTGTGCACTCACATGAGTTCCTCACCTCTCAACTAATTGTGCACTCCTATCGTACCCGTACCCATTCTAACTAGTCCAATGCTAAATCTAACATTCCTCTATGATATCCAATTCAAATCCCGATATTTTCTATTTAATAGAGTATTGTACCTTATTACACAGTTTCCCCCCTTTAGTAATTCAATATTATCAATCTTACATTTTCTCTATACAAACCGTTGCTATTACTTATACCCAAAATTATTCCCGACTATCCATTTCAATCAACAGTATATTATTCTCACCATAAATATAAAATACTAGCACCCCGAGGCTAAGCTGCAGTGCTCACATACTCTGCTATCAAATCCCGATACATCACGTACATGAGGACCACGTATTCTGAATCTCTCAGGAAATGTTTCATTAACAACAATCACAAATAGTGGAGGCGAACATAGTTCACATCACATGGGGCACACAAAGATTAGATGGCCCTAAACGAACGCCAACCTCCCACGATAGCAAGTATGGTAGGTATGTCATACACATATAACTACATATACTAAGCATTCTCACATCTTAGATATTAAAATATTTTGTTAGTGTATACTTCTCGTTCCTATACCAACACTTAGTGTTATACAAATCACATGTCCCCGGTTTATATGTATTTAATTTATCGATTAATCTCACTTCGTGATTAATTACTCGCTTCCCAATCCACAAATGACATCCGGTTTAAGACTTTATTCTAAGTTTTACTCCTCAATGTACCCCAATCTCCCAACTATACCCACTAGTTAATAAGGAAAGGCTATCTCACCATTTAAAAAAGTCTACGGGATACTAGAAATCAATTCAGGCCAAAAAGGCCATTCTATCAACTCGTTAGAAATCTCGTTCGAATGAGGTCATTCGAACGAAGGGCTTCGAATGAAATACCAACTCGTTAGAAGTCATGCCGTCATCTCGTTAAAAGTTCGTTCGAACGAGGTCGTTCGAACGACCTGGGCAGGTCTTCTAACGAGATGGCAGCTTCAGCCCAGAAAATCCCAATTCCGTTTTTCTCAATTCTTCTCCCCTCCAAATCCACCCTAAGACCATCCAAATTATGTTTTAACGTATATAAACCATTCCTAATCACCCTAGATCATTCCTTAACATATTTAAGGTGTTAAATCTTTACAAAAATCATGGAATTACTATGAATCTTCAAATATATCTCCAAACCCTATGAACATGAGCTCCTAATTTTCTTATTTCTAATTACTCATCATAAATCCATTTTTAAATCATCATATGTAACTACTCAAGCATTAGATCAGTCCATTATCATACTACATGCAAATCCTAACCCAAATTCAAGGTTTCTCCAACAAATTTCATGGGTTTTCTTCCAAAAAGTTCAATAAAATATAATTCCTACACTAAGCATGGAAGACATATTCAATGCATTAAAAATACTAAATCACTTGCCTTAGATTGTTCTTCAAAATTTGATGTTGAAGGTTGAGTGTTGATCTCTCCCCTTTCTCTGCAGATTTTCTCCCAAGGTTTAAGATGGTGGTTATGGGTTTTCTTTTGGGAACCTCTTCCAACTCTTCCTATAACTCCCGTAGCCCTCTAACTTGTCAAATGCTGGTAATGGGCTTAGTGGGTTACTAAATAATGTATAATTAACTCTTAAAATTCGTAGGCTTTAATTCCCAAAATTTCAAAATTACCAAAATACCCTTTTAAGTTGCCGATATGGCCCAAAAATGCCCCGGGACCCAAACTAAACCCCCGGCTAGTGTTTTCTGATTATTTCGACCCTTCCGGACTCGTTGGCGCACTCAGAATGACCATTCGGTTGATAAAAATAAAATTTACTTTTTAATTCAAATAAATTACATTTCTGACGCGACTGACACGCGTGTCCCAGCTAGATTTACCAAATTGTCGTATTTCAGTCTCGCGACAATTTTAATATTTCCAATATTCATATATTGCCATATATACACAACATAATCAAATACCAACTCACATCTCGTTAGTATTTATATCCGGATTAATTCTCAATTAATTCACATTTAATTTAATTAATTCCTTTAATAAATATCAATAAAAATATGGGGTATTACAACTTTATGGGGTGAGTCTGAAATACACCACCGTTATTTACTACGATACTTAGGATGCTACTGTTCCTAAGAAATCATCCTATTATCACCTCCCTGAACAATAATCATGATGTCCCTCATCACGATCACCATTTCTAGAATACTCCATGTCTTTTGCTGAGCCTCTCATCCTGCAATCCTTCTAACGTCCCTCACTGGTCGTTCTGTGATGTTAGGTGTACCAAGACCAACCGAACTTGTGTATGAACCATATAAACTATACTTAATAGCAGGAAAATGTAAATGTACGTACGTAAAGGAATAGAACAATCCTATCATAAGGCTCTACATCAAATAATGCTACGCTGAAGCATAAAAAGCCGCACAGATCCTAAGGACACTAGAACTTGAAGCTCTGATACCATCTGTGACATCCCGTCCAATAAAATACGGGGTGTTACATACTTTATGTAACACCCCGTATTTCTATGCATTTAATATGTAATTAATTCGGATAATTTTAAATTACTTGTGTGTCATAATTTAATTCAATTAATTATTATTAGTTTTTATTTAAATATTAATCGGGTGAGTAAATGGTTAATATTTATGAAAATTAAATTAGTACGTGAATAGTAATAATTTATTTACGTCATAACGGTAATTAGTAACGTGGCATTTATTTATCTCAACCGGGAGTGGGGTGTAGCCTAATTTGGGTGTGAGATAAGGACTTTTAGTAAATTAATTAGGATGACAATTCTGATTGCACGGTTGAGTGCGGATAGGTCGAGATTATCGAAAAAGAGTACCCGAGGGTAGTAATCAGGTCTCGGGACATTTTTCGACATAACGGGGCCCACATGGGAGTGTTTGGGTCATTTGGGCTTGGACCATTAGGCTAAAAACGTGATTTAGTATAATGAAACTAGTTCTTAGAGTATTAAATGACATTAAATCATATTCCAAACCTAGGGCTTTGAGAGAGAAATAGAGGAAGCAAATTGAGAGAAATTTGGGGAGTTTTTGAAGACAAATCAAGAGAGGGATTTGGGTGTTCTTCATCAAACCTTCCTCTACCTCAATGGATCATACTCTACGAACCCAAAGAGGTAAGTGGTTAACTTGATGTGATTTTAATTTAGTGATAATCAATTCATATCATAGTGGGTGTATCAAAAATCCATTTTTGGGTGTGTGTTGACAATTAAAACGAGTTTTCTGAATTAGAGTAATGTGTGTAGATTAATTAGTCAATTGATGTTAGATTATGATATGGGATTATTGGAATCAGATTGTAGGGTGAGAATTAGTAAATATTGATGATAAACTTTAAATTTGGATGATGAATTGAAATCGCTGGAATAAAACTCGAAAAATACCCAATTTGGTAAACATTAGATTTATGTAAATTTGTTGATGATTAAAGGTTTATAGGGTGTTTAGAACCTACTATTTCATGAATTGAATGTTGATTGTGATTGGGTAAAAGTTTGGTAGAGAATTAAAAAGCTTAAGGTTTCAAAAATGTTGGAAACAGAATCGGGGAAGAAGATGGATATCTAGTCGATCGATCGATCGACCTAAGGAGTCGATCGATCCACCCCTTCAGTTATTGTAAAATATGAATTGTATATCTTTTTGTCACGGTCCCGTGGGCACCAACCTCTATTTTTCTGTTTTTTTTGGATTTATAATGATTTTTCTACGAAAGGGTGCACGAGACCGACACCTTTAGGAATATAAAAATTTGGGTTATTTGGAGATGTCCGTAGATGAGTGAAGTACTTTGAAAAAATATTAAGATACAGGCCAAGTGAGCGAGTCCAGGTATATTGATTGAGTGACACCAAGGTAATAAATTAATTATTGGGTAAATTAATTAAAGTAGAGTCGGATCATAGTCTCGAGAAGGTAATAAATTTAATTAATGGATAAATTTATTAAATTAGAGTCGGACCATAGACTCGGGAAAGTATTATATTAATTAATGTGTAAATTAATTAAATTAGAGTCGGACCATAGACTCAGGAATATTTTAGGCTAGTGCTACGGATCTTGTACACGGTAAAGCTGGGAACTAATATATATATATATATATATATATATATATATATATATATATATATATATATATATATATATATATATATATATATATATATATATATTGTGTGTGTGTGTGCTATTAAATATCAGTAACTAGACATTTATTTAATCTATATTCTCTAGTGCTATCAAGTGAGGTTGCGCGATGTGGGTGAATCTCCTGGCTTGAGGAGCAGGGAGAGTATATACCAGCTCATAGCGTTCGTTATATGGGTGAGGGACTTATCTCACTTTCAGGAAGGAAATATGACCGCCTCCACAAAGTATATATTTTTGGCCAAGTTCGTGAGCGATTTTGACTTGGGGTAACTAGGTTAACTGAGCACATCTGGTACGATAACACTTTAGAGAATACATCTGGCGAGGTATTTATCGGGAGGATGCATTATATATATATATATATTCAACATATGTGTGAATGTTGTAATATCGCTTTACGTATATAATGGGATGAATCATAATACATACAGGTAATTTAATACATGGAGAAAATTGTATTACTAATATAACTAGTGAATGTTATATGGATTTCAAGGTAAGATGATTAATTAAGTTAAGGGGATTATTTAAGTTATAGTGATAAATAACTTATAATTCATATTAAATATACTCAGGCTATAGTAGTGTGGCAGGAAGGAGTTATAACAAGAACTAGTTATGGGGTAAATGACTAGGTTGGTTATAATGAAAGCGTTAGGTGTGCACATTAGCTGATGCGTGAGGTTGTACTCAAGAGAGTGCAGCACTAGCTTAAATATGAAGAGAATTCATGCATTTTAAATTGCTTCAATTAATTACTTGCTAAATATTTTCAAAACATTTTGGGTTCTAACCCTTGTTGTCAAATATTTTCAAAACATTTTAGGTGTCAAGCCACAGGGACGCCAGGTGTGACTTCATTTCAGGGATTCGCAGCTGCAGCATATGTGGATGTTGCAGGATTTGGATAGACGCATCTATTTTTCTATTCCTAGTGTAGGATTCATATCAGTCTATCTCGAGTATGTCGCTCACAGTTTTATTTAGTTTCTTTTCAGATTGTATGGGATTTATTACTCTCTGTTAGTTTGGTTGGTTTTCGATTTAGCCAGTGGCTTATTTGGCAAGACTTTAATTATTCTATGTGATGATTGATGCTATCAGCATTGTATATTTTATTTTAATTCCGCATTTATTTTGTATTGGATTAATAAAGATAAAATTTGGCACCAGCTTTTTTGAATACTATGTGGTTAGTAAGTTTTAAAAAGTTTTCGACAGTGACGCTAAGAATGAACCAAATGAGATTACAATTTTAATTTGATATAGGACTGATCACCCAGTATTTTATTGGGTAGGGTGTCACAATACTCTTATGAAATTGACAAGTTATATACATCTGAACCTCACTTTTTCAAATGGTACGTACTTGGAAAGGAGGTATTTTTAAAGTACGGAGTTAGGGATTATGATGCGAGATATCTAGGAAATGGATATGTCCTATAAAGGATTACAAACATGGATACTATTATTAGTAAGGAAATAATGATAGAAATGGAAACATCCCTTCAACATATGACACCACCAATTATAGCACCACAATAGTAGTAGAAACTAGTCTCCACCTAGGAAAATGTAAGCGCAAATATTTTAGCTTGGGCTTTTTATTTATTTTATTTTCACTTTGGAATATGTCCCATATGCCATTACAAATCGACTTGCACTAACTCGTCAAACTAAACACCAACATCTCTAAGTTCAATACTCCTCTACATCTCAAGAAGGTATAAAGATTTTTAGGAGTTTGAAATTATCCATAAGTTGCTTGGGATGTTTATTTTTTATTTAAAAATGAGGTTAGTATTTTTTAAGCTTTTAGAAAAAAAATTATTTTTAACCTCGTTTAAATAAGATTCGTTTCTCGACCGAATGACTTTACATTCTCATTAAAAGGGTCATTTGATCTTATATCATACGAACATCCAATGAGGGCGTTCTGTTTTGCATCGTTTGAATGCCTTTTGAAGGTCGTTCAAACGATATGGCCTAGTCATTTAAATGAACTCTATTTTCGTTCAAACGAACTGCCTTTCTCTTTCTAATGAGTTTCACTTTCATTCGAACGAGCTGTCGCCTTGAAATTTGTGTCATGTTTATAAATACCTGTTTTAACTTAAAATTTTGTAAGACTTTTGCCCAAACTTTTCTTGCATATCTGTTGCAAAATTTTTCACTTTTTCTGTTACCAAAATACTGTTTGATTCACAATTTATTTCCCCAAATAGTTTTGTGAATCTTTTCAAAGCCCTAAAAAGTTTTTGTATCTTTACATACATCTTTGTGAAGAGGATTATATACTATTGACCTTGTGACTCGAGGGATCACGGATAAAGAAGAAGGCTAAAGGTTGATCGGTGGATACCGAGGGTGGATCGCCGCTTGTGGATTGCTCTGGATAAAATGGTATTCTTTAGAGGTTCTATGAAGACTGGGCCTTAAACTTATGGTTGTATCAAGTAATTTGAAAGTCGATTGTTTTGTAAAATTCTATGAAGTGCTAAAATAAAAGTTTTACCCTGAAAATGAATTTTTCCTCAATATTTGTGTTCTTTGAATGCGTAGTATATATCATTATATTTAAAACACATATTTGACGTCACACCTAATTTAAGAAAATATTTTTTTTTTTTAAATTGGTTTTGTATGTTTGGGACTTTAAATTGATAACAATACAAAAATAAAATTTTTATTTGTGAGCATCCTTTCCAAGCACATTTATTTCTGCATTCTCAAATTCGTATCAGAGCGTTCATCATTTTTACACTTACAAGTGGTATCAGAGCATTCATTATTTTTACACTTATAAGTGGTATTAGAGGGGGTTGCACTAAGTTATCATGTTAGATCCTTGTTTAATGCTGTTTAGAGTAGTTATTTATTATTCTCTCAGATTTGTTCATTTTTCTCTCGATGGATGGCCATAGTGAAAATTTATCTCATTTGAATTTGAAGTTTGATAAAAGAATTAAAATTCTTGAAAAAGAAAATTCTCATTTTAAAGTTTTTTTGGAACTTTTGCAAACTATTCAAACTCAAAGAGATTTCTTTTGTGAGAATATTATGGACATGGACCATGATTTTAAAAATTTAGGATTGTCCATGAAAGAGAGTGATGATAGAGCCCAATTTTTAGAGAAAGAATTAGAAGACTCTAAAATTTCTAGGGTTTGTTTATGTGCCACTGAGGATAGTGATAAAATTGATTTTAGATTTGAGGGCACGTGAGAAGACTCTAAGGGATAAGTTCACTTGCATTGAGGGGGAGTGAGATAACTTTCTAGGAATGATTAAATATATAAAGACGGATTCCCTAAAACTAGCAAAGTCTAATTCCTTACTTGAGTCTAAAATTTTAAAGTTAAAAGATGATTTAAAAGATCCGAGTAGTTTTGGTAGTGATGGTACTAGCTCTCGTGTTTCTAATGCCAAGACCATTGTTTATTGTAAAGGGCCAAAAGTTCTAACCACATGGAAGCGAGGATGATATTGGATTCAAACACAAGTATATGTCACATAAAATGTGTAAAACTAAAATACACCCCAAAAAAATATTTTTGAGTTTCTCAAAATTTTTATACAAACACAAACATAACCCCAAAGACAAAAAAAAATATTTTTGTATTTTGTTTAACTAAGACACAATGAATAAAAATTAAATACAAAAGATACACAAGTCATAATTCTAGAAACACATATATGATGAATCAAAGACTAAAAATGACAAACAAACATGCAACTAGCAAAAATATATCACGAGGCACAAAAGCTAGTGTATGTAAACAAAAATAACACAGTCAGTCTTTGGATTTAGCAAGTGAGGAATCATGTGAAAGTAAATGATAATCATAAACTCTAGCATGTAAAGTCTCCAAGTCGGATATCTTAACCCAGATAAGTGAAACACTGTGCTCATGGGATTTGGTGACCTTAGTGACTCTACCCTTTGACTTTCTAGGACCATTTTTAAGATCAAAATAGAATTTCCTAAGGTGCCCCTTCTGACCACAATGTGTGCAAGGGAATACACAGTGAGAAGTATTACCTAAGGGTTGATCTTTTCCAGTGCTCCTAGACAATTCTCTCAAAACAAAGGTTTTGGCTTTATTAGTAAAAACACGTTGAGTATTGAAACCAATACCACACTTGTCGTCTTTGATTTGTTCGGTCCCTAAGATTTTATCTAATTTCCCTGACTTAGACTCCAAATTAAATTAAACTCGACTTGAGTATTTCAATTTCTCTTCAACTTCTACTATTCGAGACTCAAGTAAACACCTACTCTCTTCAAACTCGAGAAGATCTTTCTTTATTACCTCCATTAAACCTCTAAGGTGATCTCTTTCACCTTTTACTTACTCTAGCTTCTCACAAAGAATTCTCTCATGTGACTTAAGGTCTTCAACGAAAACACTCTCATCGCCACAGCACACTCTCTCATTTTAGCTTCTAACTTCAAGTTTTCCCTTTTTAATTTCAATGACTCCTCATACAACTCACGAAAGGCTACTTGAAGTTCACTCTCATCCTACTCTTCTTCACTCTCACTTGCTCCTCCACTCTCTTTACTATCAAACTCTTGGGATTCACAAATAATGGCCTCGAAAGTGTCGTGTAAAGGAATATCTTCATGGTAAGATTCATTGTCAATGCTTACATGACTTTTCACTAATGGTGGCATTATATGAAATCGGTTGCTTGCCTTCCTTCCTTAGTTTAGTAGGACACTCGAATGACCTATGTCCATAACCCTCACAACCATAACACTTATTTGACTCGTCTCTATTAAGATCCTCATTATGATTTTTAGGGAGTCTCTCTGCTTTACTATGCTTAGACTTCTCATACTTCTTAAAATCGTTTTTATGTTTCTCTTTATTAGTTTTAAGAAATTTTCTTAACTGCCTAGCAAATAAAGCCATATCATCCGAGTCAATCTGAAACTCATCATCCGAAATCGATGTTTTCTCCTTGCGAGCTTTCAAAGCTATGCCATTGTCGTTCTTCTTCTCATCCTTGGAAGGAAAAATGTCAAAGTTCATAGGTTTATAAGTCATTTACAAGCTCTTCTAGTTTCGTAGAGTCTAAAGTGCCTAAAGAATTTAAAACAGTCACCTTTAGAATAAATCTATTGCTAATGACCTCAAAATTTTCTTTACGATACAGCTATCGGGTATCTTTTCTCCCAAATTAAAACATGAATTCACAATATCTGACAATCTCACTTTCTATCATCTTAATAGTTTCAAATTAAGTGGTGAGGTTTTGGAGTTTCGGAGCTATAATGACATTTGTTCCCTCATGGGTGAGTTGGAGTTTATCTCATGCCTCCCTAGACGTTTCACACGTCATAATCTTACGGAACTAATCCAATGTAATCACACTAAAAAGGGAATTTAAACCAAGGGAATTCCAATTAGCTAACTTAAGCTCAGTCTCACTTCATCTTTCTATGGGCTTAGGTACACGAACCTCTCCTTCTAGACATGTTGTAGGGGTCCACCCTTTAACTACCGATAACTAAACCCGTTCATCCAAGGACTTAAGTGTCGACCTCATACGCGCTTTCAAATACGCGTAGTTGGAACCATTAAAAATAGAAAATTTTGCATAAGAATACTATATGGTTCACACAATATACCAAACTTAAATTTACTTCCAAATTTTAATAATTAAATTTCCCAAATTTTAATTTCCAAAAAATTAAAATTAAACTCAACAAAACAAATATTTAATTTTCTACCTAATCACAATTAATACAATTTAAGTTCAAATTATGTCAAGCAAACTTAAGCATGCATTTTGTCAAATTAATTATGACAACTTGAATTAAATTAAACAAAAATGACCCAAATATAATTAGAAACAAAATCATACTAAAGTTATGATTTAAAAAAATATCTTTTTAGTCCTAAGCATGCATCTAGGTGATTTTTCAAGTTAAAATGAACAATCACAACACAATACCACGATGTTTGAGGAAAACCCACCACGGGAAAAACTTCAGATATCCCAGCTAATAAATGCACTAGGTATGGTTTTACATAAACAAGACAAAAGACTTACTTTCCCGACTCGACTCCATTTCAAGCCTTGACGCTTCTTCTTGCTTTTACCTCCCCCTAGTTGATAACTCTGGAATCCACCGTAGTCTCGGAATCCACTGATGGGGCTAAGCTACCGTTAAACATACGAAAACCTCTCCTCTGTATACACAACACGAATCACAACAAACACGGACTCCTCCGTATGGAAAGCTTCTCTTTTGGGATGAGAATGAAACCCAGGGACAATTTGATGATCTCAAAACATAATATATCAAGAAACTTGGATCATACTAAACTATGTATGTAAATATTGTGTTTTGATGAGAAGAAAACCATAAAATCAAAAACACCAAAATCGGACTTTTTGGTTAGTAAATTTTCTCTCAAAATCCTTCGGCAAGTAGAAAAAAGTCCATTGAAAAAAACTATTCCCGAACACTTAAAAACTGGTACAAAAGTAGTGGGAAAGTGGGAAGTTTTTTAAGAAAAAATGTCAAAAACTGACCTCGGTCGTTCGAACGAGTTTAATAACAAGATTACTAATGAACATTCAGTGACAAAATTCGTTAGATATGTCATTCAAATGAAAATTCTAATGAGAAAACAGTGAAAACCTCGTTAGATAAGTGGTTCGATAGAGAAAAAATTATCGTTCTAATGACATTTCAGAAAAACCAAAAAGGCTTTTTAAGCCCAGAAACTTTATGCAAACTTTTAAAATGATTTTCGGAGAAAAAATAACAAGACGTTATAGCAAAAGAGTTATAAAAAGACACCCATAAAAAAACCAAGTCTCTATATATATCAAATGCATTCATACCTTTAGAGACCTTGGAATCCAAATCTTGATGACGTAAAAGCTTGGCACATAAACCGGTAATGATGTAAACTTCAAACTCTTGACCACTACGTCTTCAACTCAAACTTCATAGGCTTGAAAGGATATAACACACTGCTATCCTATGATGCAATTAGGTTTGTCTGAAATTAGGCCAACACTACAAATAGACTCGATTGGAAATTTGCCCTTACAGAAGCATATTAGGATATTTGTCATAGAGGGGGGTTTTAGTTAGTTTTTGTACCGGAATAGCAAAAGGCGGAGATTTTTAAGTACAAATATTTTAGCTTAGGCTTTTTATTTATTTTAATTACACTTTAGTATATTTGGCGTATCCCGTTACAAACCGACTTGCACTGACTCGTCGAACTGAACACCAACATCTCCAAGTTCAAGACTCTTCTACATCTCAAGAAGGTGTAAAGACTTTTAGGACTTTGAAATTATTCATAAAGTTATTTGGGATGTTTAGTTTTTATTGAAAAAGGAGGCAGGTATTTTTGAAGTTTTTAAATATTTTTTTTATTTTTAACCTTACTCAAACGAGATTCGTTTCTCATTCAAACGACTTTACATTCTCGTTAGAAGTTTTGCTTGATATTATATCGAATGAACATCCAATGAGGGTGTACGGTTTTGCATTGTTTGAAGCTAGTTCAAATGAGATGGCCTTGTCGTTCGAAAAAACTATGTTTTCGTTCAAACAAACTTCCCTACTCGTTCGAACTAGTTTCACTTTCGTTCGAACGAGCCGTCGCCTCAAATTTTGTGTTGTTTTTATATATACCTGTTTTGACTCCAAATTTCATAAGACTTTTGCCAAAATGTTTCTTTCTTAGATGTTGCAAAAGTTTTCAGTTTTTGTGTTACCAAATCACTTTCTGATTCAGACTTTACATCCCCAAATAGTTTTGTGAATCTTTTTCAACTATTTTTCTTTATATCTTTGCATATATCTTTGGGGAGAGGATTCTCTACTGCTGACCTTGTGACCAGAGGGATCACGACTGAAGAAGAAAGATGAAGGTTAATTGGTGGATACCAGGGGTGGATCGCCACCTGTGGACTACTCTGGATCGAGTGGTATTTTTAGAGGTTCTACGAATGTTGCGCGTTATACTTATGGTTGTATCATTTATTTTGTAAGTCGATTGTCTTGTAAAATTCCCTGAAGTACTGAAATAAACTTTTTTCCCTGAAAATGGATATTTCCTCAATATTTGTGTTCTTGGAATGCGGATTTCAAATCATTATATTTACAACACATATTTGCGTTTACACCTAATTTAAGCAAAGATTAAAATTTGTTTAAAACTGGTTCTGTATGTTTGGGACTTTAAATTGATAACAATACAAAAATAGAATTTTTATTTATGATCATCCTTGCCGAGAATGTTTAATCCGGCATTCTTAAATTGATATCAGAGCATTCATCATTTATAGACTTAAAAGGTACGAGGTTCCTTTGGTAAAGGTAACCAACAAGTTTGATCGACCCTAAGGTGTCTCACACGGGGTAACGATCGCCTTGTAGGTCTCCCAACTTATTCTACCCTAAAGGCCAACAATAAAAAATAAATCCCCTCGAACAGAACTTGCGATTTTCATCATATTGTTAGGTCCAAAGAGCAATTCTTCCAAAAATCTCACTCAAAAGTTGGTGAGTTGGAATCCTATTCTAACTTAGTATCCTCATGGTTCCAAAGGATCCATATATATAAGAACCAGTAACATGGAGCTTTCCCCCCTTTCTGCTAACGTTTTGGTCTTAATGATGTTGGCTTTAAGAACAATTAATTGTCATTCTCCAAACCTTATTGCCCACCTAAGAGAGAAAAACTAATGTGTTCCATATATTGAACAAGTAACTATGAGAACTTCAACCCGAGGCTGCACGCCTCTCTTTCGTCACATCCACCGTACACGCATGCTCTTAAGTCCGTCTTTGGGATAAAATATAGAGGATAGGGTCATTGGCAGTAATGAATGGTCATCGCCTCGTTCTCTTTTTGAATGGAATATAGTTACCTTATTATTTTACACAAAACAAAAAAAAATGAGTAGGCCTCGGTGGATACCTAGTGAAGAGTGATCTACGCATTTAACTAAAAAATCAAAAGTCTAATGACTGGGTTACGTATTTGGATGGTGTTAAGCATCCACTCTGCCTTTTTGGTCTCAACTGTAAATCAAAAGTATGTGTAGTATCATGCTATAGTGTAAAAGAAATAATAAAAATAAAATAGTCAATACGTAAATATATTGTGTAATGTTATATGTGATGTACATGTAGGTAATATAGATAGAGCATAAATATATATGAAGTCATACTTGTTCACTCAGAAGATTATTCGAGTGAGCCTAAATACTCACACGAAGTAATTTAAAGTCCATGTAGTTTATGTTGAGGCAAGAGGGATTTTACCTCTTATAGAAGCTCGATGTAAGAGATATAGACTTTCTTTGATCATTCAATGTGTTTTTAAATTGAAATAAGATTGGATCGGAAAATTAAATTATTTATGTTCATAAAAGAACTTGAATGATATGGATTCACTTATAAAGTCACTTTGATGATTAAAGAATGATGAAACTTTCGACATCAAGAACAAAATAATTGGTGAAATCCAAGGATCTAGTGATCATCTAACCTATATGAGAATATTCATGGTTTTAGACTTTTTTGTTTCATTTTTAGGCAATGTAAGAATAAAGGTAAAGATGGATGAATATGTATAAGATTTGACTTGGGTCTTAGACATCGGGTTTCTCTAATACACATATGGATCCACCGTAGGTTGAATCAATGTCAATGTAGTTTGGATATGACCTTTAAAGAAAATTCATGCCTAAAATAAGATATGAAGAAAAAAGAGTTGGGGTGCAGCACACCACCACTCTTTTATGTGAAGACTTCAAAATAAAAGGGTAAAAAGCAATGTACATGTAATGTTACACATGCACCTTTTCATTTGGGAAGTTTTTTATCTTGAAATCATCTGTTTTTAGAGTATACGTAACTTTAAAGTAAATTACCTTTTCACAAGAAAAATGAAGAAAAAAGAGACAAATCTTTTGGATTCTTTTAGGTTTGAGAGAGAAGAATAAAGTTAGGGCTTTGGGTTACGACTCTAGTTATTAGATTGGAAGTATTTTTGAAGGTATAAGAGAGAGTTTAGGGGCATTTTTGGTGACAAAACACTTCTAAGAAGAAAGACAATATTTAAGAGGTGGAGTTATTGCTTGTTGAACTGATTGGTGAAGGACCCTTTTATTGGCAAACTATCTAGGTCGCGGGATTAATAGGCCCTCTGAAAAAGCCCCAATCAACCATGTACATTATACACCATGATCGATTGTCCATGGGCATATATATTTTTATTTAGGTATATCATGGGGTTGGTTTGGGGTTGTCTGGATAATTTATTTTTGGGCCTATTAAGACCTTTGGGTCTTTAGTAATATATTATTTGGGCTACCTTAAGGTTTGGGCTTTATTTAGCTTTGCGAGGTTATGACAAGTTGTACCATAATACTTTTATGATTTATGGATCAGAATGGGGGGTGTATAGAGGCCCTCAATAACGGAGTTAACTATTGAGTGAAGGTTTTCGTAAAGAGAGATAGTCGGTCTACGAGTTATGAGAAGATTTTGCTATTTTTTTGGTTATTTTTGTGTAGAAGTCTTGGAATTACGTTACTTTGAGGATTTTATTTTAATGAAAATTTCTTTGAGATTATTATAGGAAGATTGTGTCATTCTCCTAGCGGCCTTCATGGTGCTGGAGTACATTCAATTTTAATGTCCGCTTGGGACGATGGTGTTTTATCGCCACACTGGAGCAACGTCCTACTTGGGCGGTGGTGTTTTCTCGCCCCACTGAGGAAACGTACTCCCGGGATGGTGGTGTTTTATCGCCACACAGGGGCAATGTCTACCTAGGATGGTGGTATTTTATTTCCACACCATGGCAATGTCTTCCTCAGGCGGTAGTGTTTTATCACCACACGAGGGAAACATTCGTTGGGATAGTGGTGTTTTATCACCACACAGGGGCAACATCTACTTGGGACGGTTGTCTTTTATCACCAAACTAGGGCAATTTTCTCTTATGATGGTGGTGTTTTATTTCCACACTAGTGCAATGTCTGCCTGAGATGGTGGTGTTTTATCACCACACCGGGGCAACGTTCGTTCGGGGATGGTGGTGGTTTATTGTCATACCAGGGCATAGGAAACTTACTTTGAATGAGTGATATCTTCAAGAATGGAGGAATTGGTACATAAATGAGATTTCAATTTATTGTAAAATATTTTTGGTTGAAAATAGGGAGGAGGAATGATCGGCTAGGCACTGACATGACCATCCGATCACACTCACGCATGACCGATTAGGTAAGTGCACATATAACATCAGTTATGCGCTCCAGCCTCTTTATAAATGGGATTATTTCCTAATTCACTCATTCTTATCCTTTAATTTCTCTCTATATATTCTCTCTAGATCATATTTCTCTCTAGTTTTTTTAGTTTCTTTTTCCCGAATTTTTAGCGATGGCCAAGATGGAGATTAGAGATTTGTTAGAAATTGTATTAGATAATATCCCTAACACTAGGCCTCATCCTGCTGCTGGGGATGTCGATGACTGGGACGCCATGGATGGATCCTATTGCCAGGCATGCGGGAGTGCGCTAACATGCAACTCATTTTGGCAATTAGGTCGTCCCTCTTCAGGAGCCTGTTAGTCACATTTCCATTGTTATACGTAGTGGTTAGGTGTGAGATTTATTTTTCTACAGTCCATTACATTTACTCTATGCATTTATTTTGATTTTTTACTTACGCGCACATAATGTTTTTTTATTTTTCTCTTTATTTAATATTTTTTGTATATTTATTTTGTTGTGCACTTTTTCATAGCACCATCAAGAGAGTCGTGTTAGACACCAGAGACTTTGGGGTTACCCTAGATGGGTAGTGTCCTTATAGATCAGTGAGTCTTTTTGCAAGGTCGTTCGGGAGATGAATTGGAATCTAGTCTTTGTCCTTTTTGTGGATTCTATAGTTTTGGTTCGCTCTACAACCATGATCCCCATGCTGATAGAGAGTTAGTGGGATACGACTTCCACCTACCAGTGGGTGAGATGACACTCACTCCATTACATTTTCATGTTCAGACCGATCTTCCATTCTACCCATTCCCAGTGATGATTCCTTGACATGTTCAACTATTGAGGGCAACTATCCAGGCGACCATAGTCTTTGTCCCTAATACTCGTTCTGGTGCAACTCTGGCTATCGGATCTCTCTATGCTCATATAGAGTCCCATTGGAGGATTTGGGGTAGATACGAGACATGAAACTTCCAATTCACTCGGGTTTTATTGATTTTCATTTGGACACACAATTTAATCTTTTGATCACGAGGCATTCCACAAGGGTCTTATTTTCCCTCTCAAGTATTTCATCTCATCAGGCAGTATGACTAGTGTAGTTTCACTCTTGGTTTACTTTCTAGCATGAGTGCCATTTACTGATGGGTAACTAAGGGTCTCGTCAGCTATGTACTGATATGGCAGGTACCCATTTTATTATTTTTTGTCTTTTATTTTTTCTACATCTTTCCTTATTTTGTTACTAATATTTGTTCATGCTTGTGCAATTATGGGTTTACTAGGTCTTCGTACTTCATCATGATTCCTTGAGGGTATTAGATGAGTACTGTAAGCCTCGCCAAAGGAAATAGAGGGATCCAACAGGAGGGAGAGATTCCAATAGTATACCCAGGTGAAGATATTCCCTCTTTTGAGTGGGTTGACCATGGAGTCGATATGTATCGATTTTATTTTGTCTTTTCTGCAAACTTTTTAAATTTTCTTTCATTTCCTTATTAGCCTTTTTTATCTCATGTCACTTTTTTCCCTTAGGCCATGTCCTAGGGTCATTAAGTTGTGGATAAGGTCATTGGGTTGTGGATATGATTGCCACCGAAACTACCTATTGATTTCTTATTTATACTGACGGGATCGCAACCTTCTATTTGGGAGAGAGGGTCATTCATTAGTGTCCCTTCTTGACTAGACTGGTTCCTCTTATAGATCCTCCTTTCGGGATGAGGAGTCGCACCTTCTTTCTCCTAACGACATACTCCCGTTAAGTCCTGATGGTGAGTGTCCATTTTTATTATATTGTCCCTTACTCTATTTTCATAGAAGAGCAATTGATGCCAATGGTCCTATCAATCAGAGAGGGCTAGGGTTTGAGAGAGGCACGTCTAGTAACTACCTTGGTTCTTCCTTCTGAAGAAACTTTTATAGGTGCTTAGAGGCATCCGATTGGTCGTCTTTGTCATTAGTGATACATGTCCCTAATCTATGAATGCACTTTATTAGGGATGAATGGGTCAGTATGAGGCGTTAGTTCATGCTCTCATCCTTATTTCTCAATGCCAGCATGAGTTAAGGTATGCAATGCTTTTTTATTTTATTTTTGTCTTTTTTAACTTTATTTTCTTTAGTCATGTTATGATATATTGACTTTTTTTAATGCAAGCTTTTTCCTTCCCTATTGCGGTATTAGAGCAGATGTTTGGATCCATTGGATCATATCTGGTCATTATTTGTAGGACAATGAGAGACTCGGGTTTGGGGCAACCAGTGATTAAGGATGTTTTCGATCCTTTCATCTTGGCGATCGAGGTCCTTATATTACTGTCTATCCTACATCGGATGTTCCTGAGTCCTGACAGAAGGTAGGTCCTTGGTGTCGAGGGTCTACATATCCCATGGTTCCCAAGAGAGGGGCGATGATCCGAGAAGGTGCTTCGATGTGACCATATGTATTAGACTCTATCTATGAGGAAAAGGATGATGGAGATTTTTCTTTCGTGGGATCCGATGATCACTTTTAGTTTATTTTTCTTATTTTTTATGTATTTTCTTTTTTTGAGGATTAAAAGGAGTTGTCTTTTATTTCTAAATAAAGTTATGATTATAAAGAATGAAAGCATATTTTTATTTTTGAGGAATATTATTTTTTTATGCGTTTTGAGTTATTTATTATTTCACACCAATTATGATACACAATAGATATACAAAGGATAAAGTTATGGATCAAAATGGAAAAAATCTCATTTTTAAAGTTTCATATTTATTACAGTTTCCATTTTATAACATGTCATTTCAAATAGATTTTAAATACGCAGGCCTACAAGGATAGTCTGAATTTTCTACATTTGGCTTGAGGATCGATTGATCTTAGGGCCTTTTTAGGAGGACCAATCAGTCCATCCCTTCTACCTATAAATGGAGGCATATTTCTGGTTTGAAATATCACACCTTTATCTCTTCTTTCTCATAGTTTAGATATCGCTCCCACATTTTGATTATCAAATTTTACTTAATCATCAGGCAAAATCTTTCATCCATGGTTTTAACATATGGTCTCTTTCAATCCTAGATCGTTATGGTCTTGTTACCCTATTGTCTTTGAGGACCATCACTATTAATTGGGAGTTCTGGCAATAAATTTCTCATTTATAGTATCCAGAGGAACATCTTTTTCGCTTTGCGTTAGGGTTATAGTTTCTTAGAAGGGTATGGTATATACCAATCCATAATTGAGCCTTATTTGGTCTAATGAGGAATTTTCTCCCTCGTCGAACTATTAAAAATAGATCATCTTATTTCCCATGAATTCCTTTCTAAGGAAAGGATTTATCTCATTATGGTCATTTTCTTCTTTCTTTATAACATCCCAGAGATGAGGCATAAGGGAGGATAAAAGTGTGATTTAGCTTTGGTTATTATATCTCAATATTTTTTATCATGAGTACCACATGCGTTGACATGAATTTGGTGGACGTAGTCTTACCTATGAAAGAAACTAAAGTCCCGATACCCTTGGTTTTAGGTGAGACTATTAATGGCTTGTCTGTTTGTCATTCCAAAAAATGCTCATATCTTAGGGACAACCCCTTGATTTTATACATGTGGCTTCTAGAGAGGTTGAGATTTTTCGGGGACCCCATGGCTTCTCCTTATCAACTATCTAATTATTTTATTCGTGATCCACTTATCTAATTCTTAGATACTAAAAGAGAGTGGTTCTTCTAGTTATTCGTATATGGGCATTCCTACATTCATTAGTAATTCCCTTAGAGGTTGACTGTAGTATCTTATTGTCTATAGGATTATTCCCTGACATCAACTTGTGCAATTTGCATTTGACTTCTTTCTATTTCCCTCTATGCATGATGTGTAAATATGGAAAAAGGAAAAAGATTACACCCTTATAGGTTGATTCCATCCAGTTCAACATATTTTCTTATACTTGGGGAGCATAATATCTAGCTTCTAGAGGAATGATGTTCCATTGTTCCTTACAGTTATATTTGGATTGTTTGGAGGCATGGCAATGCATTTATCTAAGGAGTACCATATGTGTCAATAAGAGAAGGTTAGAAGTGCATTAGTCTTGAGGGAAAAAAGGCCTTTGTTGGCTCTTCGGGTTGACCCTTTTAGGATCTAATAAAGAGGAATTTTTCTATTGCGAGATGAGGGTGCAAATTTATTTGTCCATATGAGAATTGACTAGACGGAGCTAACAAATAAAAGCATTGGTTCATACGACATGAGAATCTCTATGGAAAAGGATTTTGTTTTTTCTAACAATGTTTGTAGTAATTCCCTTTAAGTATCTTTGGGTAACTTGTTATTTTTTATGATGATGAATGTGCATTTGTAATGAAAGTACTTATCTTAATGAAAAATAAGTCCCCCCTATGGGCCTCAAACCTTTCTTTATCACCCTAATGACTCTGGAATCAATTATTTAGAAATCTAAAAGATGAGATAAAATGAAAATATAAAGTCCTTACCCCAAAAGGGGCATTGTTTTGTTAATCGAACCCCTAAGGGTTGCCTATATACTTCCTTCATGTGGTGAGTTCAACTTAGTGATGACCTTATGAGGAAATTTCTTTTAACTTTATGGAGGATCAGGTCATACGTAGTTCTTGTTGGTTATTTAATGCTTTTCTTTTTCACACGTAGTACTGATTGAGACAATCAAAATTCGTCAGTTTGTCTAATTCTGTTCCATAGAGATCAACAAGATAGTTGCACCCACTTATGGCCCCATCCAATTAGGATAAAAGTTTCCTTGAGGATTCCATATGGGTTTTATGACCTCTTCCAATACAAGGTCTCCTTTGTACTTGGCATCATTGTTAAATTCCCTAACAATTTATCTCTGGTAGTCATGTATGTGATAGCGTGCTAGTAGCCATCATTCTACAAGCAATGTTAGCTCTGCATATCTTCTTTTTCCCCAGTCAACTTCAGAGATTTAGTTCTCTAGTAACACTCTTAAGGAAAGGATTTCCATCTCTATTAGAAACATTTCTTCTATCCCACATACAAGCGAATATGGAACGGATCCTATAGATGTTATGATTATGGTTCAATACCCTCAAAGTGGATATAGAATCCAGTTAGTCCAATCTCAACATCCTTAGAACATCTTACTTAGTATCACTTTCACATTTTTATTAAACAAATCTACAGCGTTGTTAGTTTATGGGCGGTACGAAAAAGAATAATATATTTTAATTTCATATTTTTCAATGAGTTATGAGACCTCTTCCTCATAGTGCATTCCTTTATTAGATATTAGCACAAAGGGTATGCCATATCTGTAGATGATATTCTTTGGTAAAAACTTGTTTCTCTTATACCACTTGAATTAATCTAATACGTAACAGTGTAATGATTAATTAAAATCTCTTTTAATTCTTTTGTAAAACCCTTTTTAAATTTCAAAGATTGAATACCCACGCATATAAAAAGTTTGTACTGGTTGGTGTGATGTTCTATGTAACAAAAATAAATTAGAATTAGAATTGGATGAGGAGAATCTATAAATACACAATAGTTTGTTCATGAGGAAAGTAGCTAACTGAAAAACCCCGAGTCTCTTGGTCCCAAGACCACACACACCCCCAAGTCCACTATAACAAATGTTTAGATACAAATTACAGATTATAATGTGTAAATGAAATACTCTATCTAATGCAAACTATATACCAAGGCTGACACTACACAACCCCACAACTACTGAATTTTATCGAACACAACAAGCCAGTGACAATTTAGGAACCACAGATTTAGAGCTTCATACTCAAAGCAAGAGTATCACTGAAGATGATTCAAAAATAATTTTAAAATAATTTTTAGTTTAATCCAAATAGTAAAGATCATAACATTAAATTATTAGACAAATTAAAGTCCTCTTCAGTAGTTTAGAATCAACAAAATGAATAAACCTAAAGAATATCAGTTTTCTGTAAAAGCCAAGTTTAGATCAATAATGAATATACTATGGCAGAAATAATATAAAAATGCATGTGAAATAACTAAATTCCAATTGCATATATTTAATAGTTTAAGAAGGAATTAGGTTCACATAAATAGACTTAGTGAAAATATGTAAAGGGTTTTAGCAGTTATAGAAACACACACACACACACACACACACACACATATATATATATATATATATATATATATATCGTTAAAATTAAAAAATAGTAAGATTTAAGGTTTTAAATTTTTTATCTTTGCTATAACCCAGTTTAGGGAAAATTTAACATACACAAGGCCAAGCTTACTCAAACTAGTTTCTACACTAAAAATTTGGGTAAAAGAAGTTTAGGGTTTTAAAAGAGGTAAGTTTGGTTTAAATAACAAATACCAGTTAAATTGCACAATCAATTTAGAAGTTGAGTTACAATTTGAAACATCCAAAGCTTAACAAACCTGTACAAACCAGATTATATATATATATATATATATATATATATATATATATATATATTTATATATTGAGAACGTGTGTGCTTGCGTTCAACTGAGCAAATTATATATTAAACACCTTTTAATCCAAACAAACCCTAAACATGCAACAATATGTGATAGAATAAGATGATAATCTAAGCAAGAACATTCAAACACATGCTTGTGAGGAAAAATCCCCCAAAGGGGCAAAAATCATTTATTTTCATTATAATATTGTAGGCTGTACAATTTTAGATTACAATGAAAATACAAGTGACTAAGAATTACCCTCAGGTGTCGGATTCTATAGTCGGCGGCTGGAACTATCCCTTTCTAGTAGGGCTGCAATGGAGAAGAAGAACGGTCTTCTCCACAAGGGCGTGAACAGTAAAAGTGCGTTCCTGGGTTGCAAAGTGATTCACAAAGGATTGGCAATTTGTGTGAATCAAATACCTAGAGTCTAGATGCTCAATAGGTGAAGAATTAGGGCTTTCTATACTCTGAAAATCGTGTGTATAAGTCTTGGAAAACCACTTCCCGTAGTGGGATTAAATAAGAGGACTTGAGCCATAAAAATCTGACCACGATCTGAACACGATCTATTTAAGTTTATCCCAGGCGGACCGGTCCGGGTCTGAGGCGGATCGATCCAATTGACCAATCGGTTCTTTTATTCTGAGGCAGATCGGTCCGATTGAGGCGGATCGGTTCTTTTATTCTGGCTTCATCGGTTTGCATGCGGTCCGGGGTATACTGGATTTGAAGCAAACGAATCAGTCCGGTCTGAGGCGGACCGGTCCGGTTGACCGGATCGGTTCTTTTATTTCAGGCGGACCGGTCCGGTCTGTCAGACTTTGATTCCTCTTCTTCTTCTTCTGATATTCGGATCCGTTGATGAATGTATGAAACTTGAATTTTCTTCAACGGTGTAATGGCGTACGACATATAAATTGTTAATGGACAAAAATGTCCTTACAAATCTCCCCCTATGTCTATGCCGGTACATACATAAAAACAAACATCCGAATTATCAAAACAACAAAAAATGCCTATACAGATCTACCCTTCCATGAACCCAAAACTGGAAAGATACAATTGAATAAGACTACAACGTTTGCTCTTCAATTCTGCAGGAATCTCAACGCTTTTCTCATAAGGGTGTGCAATCCAATGATAATCCATGTAGTACCTACACACATGAGAAAAAGCATAATACCAAGTGACATATCAAGTTTGAAATGAGATAAACATATATACCAATTTGTGAGCAAACTCAACTTTCAAATCTCCCCCATAATAAGATAATTCATTCTCCCCCTTTTTATGATGTCCCCAAATAGACGAATGAGAGAAATAAATCAAATAAGCAAGTGCGGGGTGTCACTAGGATAAAATCACACCATGAATGAACACAAAGCAACCAAGACGATGATAGCGTAAATGAAGTGGTGTGATCAAATTCGATAGGAAAATCAATGCATACAAACATGACATATGCGCACGATGAATATTGGATACTCCTAGCGAATGAACTCAAATGCTTCCTTTGGTGTAAAATAATGACAATATAAGATATTGACTCAATCAAATCAACAAATTAAAGCTCAAAGTGATTTTCACACCAATAAAGTCCAAAACGATTTTATGCTTTTTCAGGACTTTCAAGGAAGTGCAAACCCGTTTAAAGATTCTCCAACCAAACTCCCTCAGATATAATTTTGAATAGAGGCATTCTAAATTCTCAAACTTTGGAGAATTGATGGTGAAACCTAAGTGGCCCATATTTGGCATGAATTGCTTTTTATTACCTTCAAATTTTTTTCGGGCTCTTTTAACCTCTTTGGACCTCAGATATTAAAATTCCTCCATTTTTAGGTCCTTTTTAACGGTGGCTTTTGCGCAAAGGATAGATGATTACCTTTCGCAGCCCCTCCCCATTATACAAAAACACACAGTCTCACCAAAACGGTTGTTACATGCATTCCAATCTTGTCAAGTTTTATCGCATATTGTACATTGTATAGATAGGATTGAGATGGAAACACTCAAGCCAATATGAGATAGACAAGTGCAATAATCAAATATAGTCGTGCATGTGTGCAAAAAAGGATATAGGAGTCAAACATGTGAGAAGATATCACTAATTACATCTCAAAGACTCCATACTAAGTAAAGCACATTGATGAAATGATGTAGCGTCTCAAATCTCTATCAAACAGTCACATGGATATATGGAATGAAGTTGTGACTTGGATATCTTAAATGCTCATCCATAAAAGAAGCAAAAACAGAAATCTTTTTGGATTTTTCAAAAATTTTATCAAACTAAAATCTTTTTGTGCTTTTCTTAAAATTTTTCTTAAAGGAAAATCTTTTTGTATTTTTTAAAAGAAATATAAACAGCAAAAAGAATAAATAAAACCTGTACAACTAAGTAATGGTACATATAAAACAGACTAGCAATAGGAAGCATATGATATGAACATGAAGAAGCATCCTATTCTAGACATAGACCAACCCCTCAGTCAACTGTGCAAATGCCCAAAGACTTCCTAAGACTCTCAAATCTAAGGGAATCTAAACGTTTCGTGAAAATGTCGGCTAACTGACGGTCGGTGGGAACGAAACTCAGGGATACGACTTTCTCCTCAACTAGCTGTCGTATAAAGTGCTCACGTATCCTGATGTGCTTGGTGCGTGAATGCTGAACTGGATTGCGGGATATGTGTATCGCGCTCGTGTTGTCACAGGAAATGGTCATGGTGTCCTGTGAAATCCCATAATCCTCCAGCATTTTCTTCGTCCACAAGAGTTGTGTGCAAAAACTCCCGGCGGCTATGTACTCAGCCTCTGCAGTGGACAAAGAGATGGAATTTTTCTTCTTGCTCAGCCAGGAGACAAGAGCAGAACCAAAATAGAAACACCCACCAGAAGTGCTCCTACAACCATCTACATCCCCATCCCAATCGGCATCCGAATAGGCGGACAAACTGTCATCAGTATCAAAGGAATACCAAATCCCGTATGAGAGAGTCCCACTCACGTATTTAATAATACGTTTTAGAGAAAGTAAATGTGACTCTTTTGGGGACGCCTGATATCGCGCACAGACTCCAACACTAAAGGCGATGTCGGGACGACTGGCAGTCAAGTAGAGAAGACTACCTATCATACTCCGATATAAGGTTTGCTCTACGTCCTTGCCTGAAGTGTCCTTACTAAGCTTGGTAGTGGTACTCATAGGTGTACGTGCATGCTTAGCGGAGTCTAAACCAAATTTCTTCACTAGATCTCTAGCATACTTGGATTGGGAGATGAACATCCCATCCTCTAGCTGACGAACCGGGAGACCAAGGAAGAATGTAAGCTCACCAACCATGCTCATCTCAAATGTTATACCCCGTATTTTTATGATATTTATTTATGGGATTAATTGAATTAAATGTGTATTAATTGGAAATTAATCCAGATAAAAATACTAGCGAGATGCGAGTTGGTATTTGATTTTAATGAGTATATATGGCTATATATGAATATTGAACTATTGAAATTGTCGCGAGATTGAAATACGGCAATTTGGGAAATTTTGTTGGGACGCGCGTGACAGTCGCGTCAAAAATATAATTATTTGAATTAAAAAGTGAATTTTATTTCAATTAACCGTATGGTCGTTTTGAGTGCGCCAACGCATCCGGAAGGGTCGGAATAGTCAGAAAACACTTGCCGGGGGTTTAGTTTGGGTCCCGGGGCATTTTTAGGCCATACCAGCAACTTAGAAGGGTATTTTGGTAATTTTGGAATTTTGGGAATTAAAACCCACGAAAATTAGAGTTAAAAATCTGATTTAGTCCTAACCCACTAAACCATTTCCAACCCCAATCTAGGTAGTGGGCTACGGGAGAAGTTTAGAAACCTTAAACTTGCCAAAAACCAACCTCCACCTCCATTGTCATCCTTAGAGAAGAAATTTGTAGAGAAAGAAAGAGAAGAGAATTCTGCAGAGAGAGAGAGAGAGGACAATTCAACCTTCAAGATTCAACCTCAAATTCAGAGAAAGATTAGAGGCAAGTGGTTTAATTACATATTTTGCAAAGAATGTTTCTTCCATGCGTAGGAAATTTATGAAATTTTATTGTGCTTGGAGAATGATAAAAACCTATTGAATTGGATTTAGAGATTTATAATTTTATGAGGAGATTGCATGTAGAACAATGTTAGGGTGATTATTCAGATAAAAATACATCTTTTATATCATAAAAACGGATTTAGTTATGTCTCTGGATGAATTTAATTTTCTAGGGTTCATGTTCATGGGATTTGGGGAAAACTGAGGGGATTTGATGATTTGATGATGTTTAGGAAGATTTGGCCCTATATAAATGTTTAATTACGACCTACGAATGTTTAGTGTGTATTAGAAACCTTAAAATGCTGTTGCGGCGAATTGTATATGGGATTAGAGGTGAAGAAAGTTGGAAAAACGAAAAAAGGAAATTCTGGGCTCGAAACTGGCCTCTCGTTAGAAGACCTGCCCAGGTCGTTCGAATGAGCTTCTAACGAGGTGACAATTTTCCTTCTAAAGAGGGGGAATTTTGTTCGATGCCTTTCGTTCGAACGAACCCTCGTTCGATGCCCACTTCGTTCGAACGAACTCTCGTTCGAACCAGCCTCGTTCGAACGAGACTTCTAACGAGACTTCTAACGAGCCGACAGTTTGGCCTTTTTGGCCTGATTTGATTTCGAGTGTTCCGTAACCTTATTAAATTGTAGAGTTGACATTTCCTTGACAAATAATTGACATAGTTGGGACATTTGGTATATATTGAGGAGTAAAATATAGAAGTGCGATTTGAATCAAATGACATTTATGGGTTAGAACGTGAGTAACTAATTATGACATGAGGATAATGGGTGACGTGTACATATAAACCGGGGAAAAGTGTGTGGGTATAAGAACGAGAACTATACCACTAAAATAAATATGGTAATAGCTAAGATGTGTGCATGCTTAGTATATATGACTTGATGTGTATGCCATACCTACCATACTTGCTATCACGGGAGGTTTGCGTTCGTTTAGGGCCATCTAATCTTTGTGTGCCTACGGGGGGATATAGATTGGTACCTCGAGAACATAGGTCAGAGAAGGACTTATTGGGAAGTTAATAAGTCTGCTGATCGTGGTAGCGTAGGTATGTGCGTGACCCATGTGATGTGACTGTGTTCACCTCCATTGTTTTGTGATTTGCTATTATTTGAGTACAATTCCTGAGAGATTCGGAATACGTGATCCTTATGTACGTGATGTACCGGTATGCATAGCAGAGTATGTGTCCACCACATCTAGTCTCGGGGTGCTTGTATTATATAATTATGACGTGAATAATATACACTTAAATAATGAGAACTTTCATATTTGTATTGTGAGTATAACGATGGTAATGTTTTGAGAAGATATAACGGGATAACCGGTAGTGAATTGTAATGCTAATAATTGAGAATCCGAGTTTAAGTAAAGCCCTCTATCTAGTTGATAACGCTAGAATGCATAATGAGAATCGAGTAGTAAGGGGTAGAACTTATTACGGTTTGGTTAGAAATGTATGTCACTTAGATGTGTACGGTACGTTAGGAGTGCACAATTAGTCGAGAGGTAAGTATTTCATGTGAGTGCACGTCCTAACATGTATTTTGAATTCATTGTTTTTATGTTATTAAAACACTTGCTATTTTAAATACTCTCCACTTTTGGGCTCTGACCCGTTTGCTTTCAAATCTATTTTTTTGTAAAAACCATTTTAGGTGCCCAGCCACAAGGACACCATGCTTAGGATCCTCATTCAGGTGACGAGCTGTAGCTGTTTGTGGAAGTTATAGGACTTTGCTAGTAGACACTTCATCTATCCTGATTCTATATTCAGTTTTCATCAGTTGTAGGGCATGTCGCCCATTTCTATTAGAAACATTTCCTATTTCAGATTTTCAAACTTTTGGCATGTAATTAATTCAGGATACAGTTTTATTTATTTCAGCTGTGAGATTGTTGTGAGGAGTTTTTCCTCCGGACTTATTATTATTCGTTGGTTATTCCATTGCTTCGTTATGGTGAATGGTTATTTTATTCGTTCATAATTATTTTATTGCATGATAACTAGACTTAATTTAAAATTTGGCAACTTACTTTTTAAATACTAGGTGGCTAGTAATCATTCAAATATTTTCGACAGTGATGCTATTAACTGAACCAACTTGGCATTTTGTATTGATTTAATAAAGGAGTAGCTACCCGGTATTTGATTAGTCGGGGTGTCACATCAAACTCACTTTTCATCTCCTCCTCGAAGTGGTAAGCATACTGGGAGTATGTGGATCCAAAGACTATGTCATCCACATAGACCTGGGCAACCAAAATAGCACCGTCATCTCTCCTGAAGAACAACGTCATATCTACTCCCCCTCTCTTGAAGCCACGAGCTAAGAGATGGGAAGTAAGCCTCTCGTACCAAGCACGGGGTGCTTGCTTCAAACCATACAAGGCTTTCCTTAGATAGTAGACGTGCTCTGGGTGCTGAGGGTCTTCAAACCCTTTTGGTTGTTCCACATAAACCTCCTCCTGTAGAATGCCATTCAGAAAGGCACTCTTGACATCCATCTGATATACCTTGAAGTGCAGATGACATGCGATGGCGAGCAGAAGACGGACGGACTCAAGCCTCGCAATAGGAGCAAATGTCTCCCCAAAGTCTACACCCTCTATCTGAGTGTAGCCTTGAGCGACCAACCTAGCCTTATTTCTGATTATGGTACCATTTTCATCCTTTTGTTCTTAAAAATCCACCGGGTACCTATCACATTAGTCTCACTAGGTCGGGGGACAAGTTCCCAGACATTATTCTTTTTAAACTGAAGCAACTCATCCTGCATAGAAGATATCCAGTGTTCATCCTTGAGTGCTTCTTTATGATTCTTGGGCTCGACTTTGGACGTGTAGCAAAGATGGCTAACAACATTCTCTAACTGAGCACGAGTTTTGACCCCTAGAGTGGGATCACCAACAATGGCAGAAGGGTCATGACTCTTGCGAACCCAAGAAGGTGTGTCCCCTAACACAGGAGTAGGGTCCACAGAGTGTGAGAGAGGAACAGGTAAATCACTGTTAAAACAATCCTCATCCTCACACTGAAGGTTAGGATCAATAACCGTCGGAGGTTCGTCATCTTGCACGGTGATGTTTATTGATTCCATAACCTTAGAGCTCTTCAGGTTAAAAACCCGATATGCTCTGCTATTCGATGAATATCCTAGAAATATTCCCTCGTCGCTCCGGGAGTCGAACTTTCCTAATTGTTCTCTATCCCGTACGAAGTAGCATTTACTCTCAAAAACACGGAAATATGCCAGGTTGGGCTTCTTGCCAGTCCACAACTCATAAGGAGTCTGAAGTGTGTGTGGACGCAAATAAACCCTATTCACCGTGTGGCATGCAGTAGACACTGCCTCTGCCCAAAATCTCCTAGAAACTTTACGACCTAAAATCATAGATCTAGCCATCTCTTGGATGGTTCTATTCTTTCTCTCAACAATACCATTTTGCTGAGGAGTTCTCACAGCAGAAAACTCATATTTGATCCCAGGGCTATCACAGTAAAGGTCTACCTTTGCTTCTGTGAATTCAGTGCCATTGTCACTACGCATCCTGTTAATAGTGACACCGTATTGATTTTGCAGGGCACGGCACTTGGTCGTTAAAAATTCTACAGCATCAGATTTCTCTCTCAGAAAACCTACAATGGAGTACCTGGAGAAATGATCTACCATCACGAGGATGTACCTCTTACCACCTAGACTCTCAGTACGAGTGGGACCCATAAGATCCATGTGAATCAACTCAAGAACACGAGAGGTGGTAATGGAGTGCAACTTCTAATGAGGACTACGAATTTCTTTTCCCAACTAACAGGGTCCACAAACGGTCGAAGTTGACTTTCCAAGATATGGTAAGCCACGTACTAGGTCCTTTTTATCAAACGAGTTAGATCTCTAACGTTCACGTGACCTAGACGTTGATGCCACAGATCCATAGGAGTGATCGTGGCGCTGTTGCAGACATGTGAGGATGTGGGATCAGTCCCATAGCAATTATCCTCGGTCCTCACCCCTTGCATCAAAAGTTTACCGACTTGATTATAGACTTTACACGCGTCCCGGTCAAACTTTACTGCAAAGTCAGCGTCGCACAGCTGGCTAATGCTGAGAAGGTTTGCTTTCAAACCTTTGACGTACAAAACATTTTCTAGCTTAGGAAATCCAGGTAACTCGACAGTACCACGTCCTATAATGCTAGACTTTATCCCATCTCCAAAGGTGACTCTGCCATCATGATAGTCCTCAAGAGTCGTAAAAAATGAGGCATCACCTGTCATGTGTCTGGAGCATCCACTATCAAAATACCACTGAGAGGTATTATGTGCTTTGAGAGCAATATGAACAACAAAGGCCTTTTTATCTTTCTTAGGTACCCAAGCAGAGATGACCTTTTGTTTGCCTTTGTTGTTGTTGGTTTTACCTGGAATGTGAGAAGCATTCACTAACGGCAATGACATCCGTCGGAATGCTTCCATTAAACTCTGGGTCGTGGCAGCTAAGAACTCAACTCTCTCTCTCAGACTAGAAAACTCATCAGTATGACGTGGTGGAGCAGTAGTACGCCGTGTCCGACCCATGCTATAGCAAGACTCCCTAAGGTGGCCTTTTCTTTTGCAATAAGTACAAAAGAGCTTAGTTAAAGGCGGACCTTGGTTTGCTTTTCTTGGTCGAACTCTCCTTCGAGGTTTTTGACGACGGCCATAAGGATTCGTAGTAAACTCAGGAACTGGTCCAGGTGCAATTTGGGACATGGAGGCACCATCATATCTAATTCCTTGCCGATCACCAAAACCTAAAGCGGGGCCGAGGAGCATCTTTCCCATCTTCCCAGATCTGTCCTCGATTTGTACCTTGACTTCCCGTGCTTTCTCAAGATCATGAGTCAGCTGGGCAATAAGGGCTTCAAGTTTCTTTCGAGTCTCCACGGAGGAATGAAGCTGACTCGTAAGACTAGCCACTTATTTAGTCAAGTCCTCTCTCTCTTTCTCTAAAACTCTCTCTCTCTCTCTCTCTCTCTCTCTAAACATAATCTCTTTCTCGACACAGGCAGATTCTCTCTCTCTCAGGGTGGTGACGGTGAAGGACTCTTTCTCTCGCCTTTCTTAAATCATCCTCTAAGCCGGTGATCTTAAGAACTAGCGCTTTCATACATTTTTTAGTTTTAAATGACTCAGAATATAACTCAGCGTAGGCGCGTTGAATATCACTCTCGCTCTCACTTGAGTCATCCTCCCCCTCACTCACATCGATCTCACTGTCGAGGTGTCCCTGTGAAGCATCATCTTCATCGTCGTGAATAGAACTAGGAGTGCTCACTTGACTGGCCATGAATGCGGTGAAGTTACACTTATGCGGTGACTCATCTCCTGAATCCACCGTCTCGACCTCACTGTCGTCACTAAGGGTAGCATTAAGGACAACTTTCCCTTTCTCTCTATTCAGACGATTGGCACACTCAAAGGCTCTATGACCCCTACCATCGCACTCAAAATATCTCTCACTTTCTTTCTTAGGAGGATTTTTGGAGCCTTTTTAATTTTTCTTTTCAAACTTATTTTTCTCAAATTTCTTTTTATCTTTAAAATTGCCATTTTTCTTAAATTTGAGAATCCTCTTGAAATTTTTTGCAAAAAGAGCCAAATCATCTAGGTCAAAATCACACTCAGAATCTGACGTGTCAATCTCTCTCTTTCTAGACGACTCTACCCTTTTTTCTAGCCGACCCCTGAATCCTTCTCTCTTGGGCTTTAAGTGCAATTCCCTTATCTTTGGATTTAGCAGTTTTAGGGAACATATCAATTTCATAAGTTTGCAAATCTCCTACAAGTTCTTCCAATTTTAGCGTATTTAAATTACCCATAGAATTTAGCACAGTGACTTTAGGAATAAAGCGCTTAGGTAAAGAACGAAGAATCTTTTTAACAACTCTAGCATTAGGAATATGTTCACCAAGATTAAAGCTAGTATTCACAATGTCGGAAAGTCTAGCATAAAATTCATCAAAGCATTCAGATTCATGCATGGTGATGGTTTCAAATTGAGTTGTCAAATTTTGCATCTTAGATTCTTTCACAGCATTAGTTCCTTCATGGGTGAGTTGTAAAACATCCCATGCCTCTTTTAACGTGGTGCACGTCATTATACGTTTGAACTCATTAGGTGTGACAGACCCAGAAATAGCACTTAGACCCTTAGAATTAAAAGATGACCATTTAAATTCTTCATCAGTTCAAGAAGTGTCAGGTTTCAAGTTGGTCACATTATCAATAGTCATGGAGGGAGGAGTCCACCCTCTTTCAACTAAAATCCAAACCCTTTCATCTATGGCTTTTAAAGCCGATCTCATTCGGGCTTTCCAATAAGCATAATTTGTCCCGTCAAAAATAGGCATTTTATTATATAACTTCTCCATTTGAACACGCACTTTTTCAAAAATCAATTTTTTCAGAAAATTGATATCTTAGAAAAATTTTACGGAAAATAGGAATACGGGATAGATTAGCGTAACCTGCTCTGATACCAATTTGAGAACGTGTGTTCTTGCGTTCAACTGAGCAAATTATATATTAAATACCTTTTAACCCAAACAAACCCTAAACATGCAACAATATTTGATTGAATAAGATGATATTCTAAGCAAGAACATTCAAACACATGCTTGTGAGGAAAAATCCCCCAAAGGGGCAAAACCATTTAAATTTCATTATAATATTGTAGGCTGTACAATTTCGAATTACAATGAAAATACAAGTGAGTAAGAATTACCCTCAGGTGTCGGATTCTGTAGTCAGCGGATGGAACTATCCCTTTCCAGTAGGGCTGTAATGGAGAAGAAGAACGGTCTTCTCCACAAGGGTGTGAACAGCAAAAGTGCGATCCTGGGTTACAAAGTGATTCACAAAGGATTGGTAATTTGTGTGAATCAAATACCTAGAGTCTAGATGCTCAATAGGTGAAGACTTAGGGCTTTCTGTACTCTGAAAATCGTGTGTATAAGTCTTGGAAAACCACTTCCCATAGTGGGATTAAATAAGAGGACTTGAGCCATAAAAATCTGACCACGATCTGAACACGATCTGTTTAAGTTTATCCCAGGCGGACCGGTCCGAGTTTGAGGCGGATCGGTCTGATTGACCGGATTGGTTATTTTCTTCTGAGGCAGATCGGTTCGATTGAGGCGGATCGGTTCTTTTATTCTGGCTTCATCGGTTTGCATGCGGTCCGGGGTATACTGGATCTGAAGCAAACGGATCGGTTCGGTCTGAGGCGGACCGGTCCAGTTGACCGGATCGGTTCTTTTATTTCAGGCGGACCGGTCCGGTCTGTCAGACTTTGATTCCTCTTCTTCTTCTGATATTCGGATCCGTTGATGAATGTATGAAACTTGAATTTTCTTCAACGGTGTAACGGCGTACGACATATAAATTGTTAATGGACAAAAATGTCCTTACATATATATATATATATATATATATATATATATATATATATATAAGGATATAAATATATAAGAGGATATAAAGTAAAATAAGCTAGAGAATATACCCAAAGCAAATTGAAGCCTAAAGAGAGTCCAAATCGTGCTTGCATCAAAAGCTTTTGTAAGATCAATAACAAAGTAACTCAACAAGTGTTTAAATCAAACCCACAAAGTTTGAGAGCTTTCAAACTAACAATCCAAAGCCACAACATAAAAAATACTCAACCCAAAGCAGAAATGAATGAAAACCTTAAACCCTACACATGAACTAAACATTTAAACCTCATAATGTATAAATCAATGTTTAGGTGTATGGAAGAATCATAAAAGAATGAAGAACAATCAATAATTTTAGAGCGATAATATAAGCATTAATTTTGGCAGATTTTTGTTTTACTTTTGGAATAAAAATCCTGATTTTCAATAGAGACAAATTCCTCTACTTATAGAGGAAGAAGAACGGCCCCTCGTCAAATCATAATTACCAGAAGTATAGGGGTATAAATGTATAAGATCAAAGAGATAAGGGACTAATATAGAAAGGCACAAAAAATGAATCGGAAGGAATACATGCATAAATAACTAGACCTAGATTAAGGGCAAATAATTTCACCAACAATTTCTAGCCCTAACACGACTTATCACCAACAATTTCTATACCTAACACGACTTATCACCAAAAATGAATCGGAAGGAATACATGCATAAATGATTTTTCAAGTGTTTGTATCTGATTAGAACTCTTTTCTTAATCAAACCCTTAATCTTTTATATATCAACAAATTCATGGCTTGGCTTTTCAAATCACTTTTTCTCAAACTTTTTAACCATAAGACCTCACCAAAGTTACACCCTTTCATCTACAAACCATAGCCCCGAACTTATTAAAGATTTCAACCTTATATTAGAAGGCCTATTTGGTAATTTCTCGAGTTTGGGCTAGAACGAGATTTGATTATTTTCGCAAGAGGAACATGATGGTGTGATCAGATTTTGAGGCTGAAATTATGTGATAATTCATGTGATGATTTTGAGGTACAGAACTTACACAATATGCTCCTAAATTCTCTCGAGAGTATTCCGTTTTTATTTTTTGTGTCGATTGCATCATATTGAATTGTGATATTCTTTGAAATCTGGGAAAATTGTTGGAATCTAAATATTGATTCATTGTGATATATTATATTGTGATTTGAGCATCGTGTCATGAGATTTTAATATGGCACGGAGAATGGGCACTCGCTAATAGTCCAAAATTCGGATATGCTTAAGAATTCATAGGCGCGGTGAGGTGAGGCCTGGTGACACATTGATGTGTTGTTGATAAATTAATATTGATATAATGCTGGAGTATTGCATTTGATTTGTACATACATATTCGTATTGTTGCAATTTATTCACTGTGCTAACTATTTTTGAGCATCTATTTCTGTTATATTGTGTACTTCCCCGTATTTTCTTTTAGTTAACAGGTTAGCGTGGATTGGGACGCTATGGACTATTTTGGAGAATTGTTTTAGATCTTGGATTGAAAGATTTATTTTTGATATAATAATTAGTGATGAAATTTTTAGTTGGAGAATTTTATATTCGAGAGACTTTATTGAAATCTTTTTGTGGAAATAGAAATTGTGGATTTATTTCATTTAAACTGTGGACATTTAGATGCTCTATACTTGTTGATTGATGGATTTAGTTTAGTTTTATCGTAGTGGCGCTCCGCTCGCTCTCCCCGGGGGGCGGGGTGTTACAGATGGTGTCAGAGCTTAGATATACGACAACTCTCGGGTCTTGGGTTTTGGGTCTAGCATACGGTTTAGACAGGTTTTTTGGAAATACAAATTGCTGGTGATAAGTCGTGTTAGGTATCGAGGTTAGATGTGAGGTATTTAAAGTTGATTTTTGGAGACAAGATTTATTTTTGGAGAACGTTGGTGTGGCCTAATTTTTTTAGTGTTAGGCTTCGTTGAATTTCGAGGGTGAAATTCCTTATTAGTGGGGAAGTATGTAACAACCCGAATTTTTTTTTAAATGAGAATTTTTCTTAAATTAATTTTGGAAATCGGAGAAAAATAAAATTTTGGATTTTATAAATTTATAATTTAAAATGTTGTTTTTTATATTTAAATAATTAGTTTTCAAGCGTAATTGGAATTAGAATTAAAATGGAGTTTTAATTGAATTTTTATTATATGGAAGAGTCCTCAAAATATAAAACTCTCTAAGAGTCCTCAAAACATAAAACTCTCTGCAAAAAAATAATATTTTTAGAAATCCGACCGTCCGATCGAGCCGAATTTCTTACAGCAGTCCTATCTCGCCGTTCGCTACAACATACTAAAATTTCAAGCCATTCAGACGGTCCGATCATTCGTAATTATTTTTCAAGTGTTTGTATCTGATTAGAACTCTTTTCTTAATCAAACTCTTAATCTTTTATATATCAACAAATTTGTGGCTTGGCTTTTCAAATCACTTTTTCTTAAACTTTTTAACTAGAAGACCTCTCCGAAATTACACCCTTTCATCTACAAATCATAGCCCCAAACTTAGTAAAGATTTGAACCTTAGATTAGAAGGCCTATTCGGTATTTTTTCGAGTTTGGGATAGAACGAGATTTGATTATTTTCGCGAGAGGAACCTGATGGTTGGATCATATTTTGAGGCTGAAATTATGTGATGATTCAAGTGAAGATTTTGAGGTACGGGACTTACACAATATGCTCCTAAATTCTCTCGAGAGTATTCCGTTTTGATTTCTGTGTCGATTGCATCATATTGAATTGTGATATTCTTTTAAATATGAGAAAATTGTTGGAATCTAAATATTTATTCATTGTGATATATTATATTGTGATTTGAGCATCGTGTCATGAGATTTTAATATGGCACAGAGAATGGGCACCTGCCAATAGTCCAAAATTCGGATATGCTTAAGAATGCATAGGCACGGTGAGGTGAGGCCTGGTGACTCATTAGTGTGTTGTTGAGAAATTAATATTGATATAATGTTGTAGTATTACATTTGATTTGTATATGTGGATTCGTATTGTTGCGATTTATTCACCGTGCTAATTATTTTTGAGCATCTATTCCTGTCATATTGTGTACTTCCCCATATTTTCTTTTAGTTGGCAGGTTAGCGTGGATTGGGACGCTATGGAATATTTTGGAGAATTGTTTTAGATCTTGGATTAAAATATTTATTTTTGATGTAATAATTAGTGGTGAAATTTTTAGTTGGAGAATTTTATATTCGAGAGACTTTATTGTAATCTTTTTGTGGAAATAGAAATTGTGGATTTATTTCATTTAAACCGCGGACATTTAGATGCTATATACTTGTTGATTGATGGATTTAGTTTAGTTTTACCATAGTAGAACGCCATGTGTCTCTTTTCGGGTGCGCGGGGTTTTACACAAACTAACCTAGACCAACCTTCTGCGTGCCAGAAATTTGTAGTAGCTCACGCATGGTCAAACTGCGTTGTCTGAATGCACTGATCCCATTGGCTAAAACCATATACATAGGATCGATAAAAATGACCCCCGGATAGTTAAACCACTAACATTTAATATTTTGTTAAATTAAACAATTTAAATGTTTAATCAAATGTTAAATTGAACAGTATGAAATCCATAATAAAATATTAAAAATATTTTATAACTTCTAAAATTTTTTAAAACCATTAAAAGTATAATATAAAAAATATTTAGGTAAAAATACTTATAAATGTACAATTATAAAAATAATTAAGATATTAAATCAAAATTTAAAAATTAAAAATAGGTTTTAAAAATAGAAATTTATATTTAAAAAAAAATAATTAGTCATGTGTTAAGTGCAAAAAAGGGACCAAAAGAGACAATTTGTGACAAAATTGAGTCAAACTAAAAGAGAGTATTTTCAATCTTTCTATCTGGCCAATTTTATTACAAAACCATACTGAAACTCAAATAAAATATACACACTGAAATACCTGACTCAACTATACACATGATTCCTTAAAAAAAGAAGAGTGCGTAACTCAACTAATAACATGTGTCCAAAAAAGAGGGGTAAAAACTTAACTACCACCATGTTTCCTAAGAGACTCAACTATATATAATAAAAACATGACTCTCACAAATATTCCAATAACCAATAATAACATACAAAGTAAGAGTCTCAAATTCTCCATGTGTTTGTCACAAAGGAACAAAGGGTATGAAATAATCCTACAAAAAAATGTTAGTAGCACATGATATAATCATAAAAATATTTAACAAACCGCCTAAAATAATAACGGGTGGCTAGCCCTATACTACCTTAAATCAGGAATCTTAGATGGCTCAGTCTCAACATCAACTGACAATACTAAATAATATAAGACTAACTACCCGAAATCATATATGCGAGATGTTAAAATTTAATAAAAACATACCACAAACCACGAACCACAAACCAACAATATAGAACTACTAACACAGGTAACATACGCGAGTACATGATAAATGAAGTGCTAGAATAAAATTAAATGAGTATATACAAATGAATATACCCGAATAAGCTGTCGGATCACAGACAGTACAATATCTGAAATGGAAACATATAAACATCTATAAATATCCCTTGGGTATAAACCCGATATGCAATATGAATCCTACCTATATTTTCAAGGAAATAGAGGCGACTACAATCTAAGTCCCGCCACAGTCCGCACCTGTTACGGCTCCCACGATTCTGGATAGAAAGCATTCAGCATCCATGCGGTAGGACACCTGCAGTAATATATATATATATATAGCAAGAGAGAAAATATAAACGGGTCAGAGCCCGAGTTGTAAAAATGTTTAGCAAGTGTGTTAACTGTGCATAATAAATATAAATGCGCTTATTTCATAATTTAAAATGGAGTCGCACTCTCGTAAAACCCCCAAACTCACCTCTCATCTAACAACGCGTACCTATTCGCGTCCTGAAATCTTAATTAAGTTACCCCACCCATAAGGACAACCTAACTTACCGTAGGCACGGTCTATACCCGCACGACCTGCCATCCTTACATAACCCAAGAATCCAACCTATTCTAAACGTACTTGAATTATTTTTACACATATATGCTATACTAGACTAGTTTCCCATTTTATTAGATTACAACAGTTATAAGTCTTAATATGTTACCCATTGACATTAGGCTTCAATAATATAATTTAATTTCTAAATAACATGCATACAAATTAATAGGGTCAAAACTTCTCTCCACTCTCAACATTGTACTACGTTTTGTGCGTGGGGCATCTCGCAAAGTGAAATCCAAACAAGGACCCCCCCCCCCCCAATACACTACTCCTTGACAATGTCGATCGTAGCGATCCATAATGTCATACACATAATTCTACTATTACAACTACGAAAATTAGATTACTCTCTAAGAGTGACCTCAATATCTCCAATTATATCCTTGGGATGATGTAACCGAAATATTCCTTAAATGCGATTCAGCAACCCCCAACAATCTAGTACACCATAATCACCTGTGATGTACACCATAGAACTTTTATATCCTTCCATCTATAGGATAAAATAAGCATATATACATTTTCTCTAAACATATATATATATACACAACTATTCATTCCTATAGTCAAGTGCACATATCATATATAATGTACAAAGGCCATGCACATAATATAACCGGCTATATATATCACCGATAAATGGCACCATGCTATCATCTTCTAGTTCCCGGATCACGTAGAAACTGGGGCCACCTGTAGGACTCAAAGACACCTACCCCGTGGTCAACACACAAACGCAACGTTCGGGAACTGGTCATAGCTCCTAACCGGTCAATGAGACAAAACATACCCACAACGTCTCACCCCAAAAGAAATGTAAATCACATAATAACATAATGGACGACTATAACCTGGGGAATATCCACACTCTACTCCTAGAGCCAGGGTGCTCACCCTCAACACGCAACTTCCCAATGATATCATGTGCGGGGTATGCTTAACTACATAAGTATATATATCGTTCACATGCACAATATATATACATCCATATGATCCCATCATATAATTAAACCATCACATACGGTTTAGATATTCACAACTTGAGCATGCACATATATCCATATCTATACAATTATATATATATATATATATATCCACATATCTACATAAATATACACATTACTTCTCGTTCGTATGTATAAGTTTTATAAACTCGGCTATAAGTATACATAATCCTCAATATACTAGCCATCATCCCCAAACACATTCAATTTATCTCGATATGTGAATACGATCCCTCACTTGAAGCATATTCATCCATTTTTCCCATGATGAATAGTCTTCCAACATATATATATATATATATATATATATATATATATATATATCCAACATTAAGGCTATCACCCAAAGTTTTGTGTAGGAAACCATCACTACACATCTCATCTATATCCGAAAGTACATCCACATTTCTAATACTAAATTTCGAATATTGGTATACACATAACTAATAGCCTATAAACCTCAAGTTAAATCTTAAATTCATCTCATGGTCCCATCACTTAGGGAGAATACCCTTGGTAAATCACACACCGATATATAACAACTACCCCGACTAGATTTACACGCGCTACTCTAGATGGAAATATGATCCCATCGCTCTCAATTTTAACTACAGTTTAACCACTCTTGTGAATCCCCTAGTCTAACGCCTTTCTGAATTATTCCTTGGATTTATCATTACTAAGGATATGCAACTAGTCTCTCTCGTCTGTCCTCAATTTGTATCTTAATAGAATCCTATGTCTATAAGGATTCAGCACAAACCTCGGCCTACGCTTTCATGCCGTGCTCTCACCACTCTCTCTCAAAGAGTTCTAAACCATACATCGTATGTAAGATCACTTATGACCTCTATATATAACTACCGTTCAAAAAGAAATTCCCATATTAAACCAATTCAATAATCTCCAATGCATACATATATACATCTCCAAAATGGCTCGATACATACCCGCAATATCATCATGAGAGAAACTTCAAATAAATCTCCAAAACATATTCCTTACATCATATAATCATGTCCCAAGTCAATAAACCCAACCAAAAAGGGTTAGAAATCATCCTAGAAAAAATCCATAAAATAGCCCTGTTTCCGAATCGATTCGGTCTCAAGGGCAATCGATTCGCTCCAACTGCGAATCGATTCGGTCCAAAGGACCTGGGACTCTGTCTCAAACCAAATCAATTCTCCTTGGGTCCGAATCGATTCGGTCATGCAGACCTGCCACTTTTTCCTTGGCCGAATCGATTCGCTTAAGGGGAATCGATTCGGGTCTACAGAACCCTAAAAGTCTCTTCTTCTCCATTAAACCCACGAATTCTAAACCCTACAATTTCACTTCTTACCCCTATACCTTCATCATATTATGATTATAAGCCAACAAATAAACCCAAAGTTGGTCCCAACCATTTCTACACCATCAAACCCATATATAAACATTAATTTCAAGATTAAATCTTCAAAATCTAGGTTTTGTTATAAATATCCAAAATCCAATTTTCTTATCCACAAATTATGAAATGGAATACATAAATGAAATATTTAGCAAGATTAAACACTTTCCTCAAAATTGTAGAGGTTGGATCGTCCATGGGATCCTGTTTGGGCCAGAATCTCCAAGTTTTTTCTCCTCTCTCTCTCTCTCTCTCTCTCTCTCTCTCTCTCTCTTCTTCTTTCTTTCTTCCTTTATCTTTTCTTTCTATTTCTCTTCCTCTCAAATGAGAAGGCTTGATCCGTAAGCCTCTTAAGCCTTTAAAACAATAAACCCAATTTTAAATGTTAATACACACTTTAAAAGACTCGTTTACTCCAATTCGAGTCAAACATACTTAAAAATATTTCGGAGCCGAAATAAAACCCAATGACAGTCATTTTGACTATCTCGACCCATTCGGAACCAATGGTACACTCAAAATCCTCATCCAACAAACTTTAAAACGTCCTAAATTTTTGGACTTCAATTTCCAAAATTTAAAATTCTCCGATTTAAATGAATTTTATTTTTCTCAAAATTCAATTTCTCAGTCCCAAAATCGTGGGGTGTTACAAAATACTAACAAATGATCCTAACATGTATTAAATTGGGTGGGAACAAAAACAAATAAACATTGGAAGTGCTTTAAAACGATGGTTATCTAAAGATTTAGTAAATAAATCTGTTAATTGATCTTTTGTTTTAAGATATTCAATATTTATTTATTTTATCTCAATTAATTCTTGAATAAAATGTTCTCTAATTGTTTATCAATTTATAAAATACCGCAGGTGTACAGACTATTATAGAATAGCAAGTGTAAGTACAGGTCGTACCCACATAGATTTGTTAATTTTTTCGCTTAAAATAATTATGACTCTCCAACTAGACAAAATGGGTTGAGAGAGGAGACAAAATATTAACTAAACTAACACAAATAAAAAGTTCAACTATGAAATATATAATCAAATGTACGAGAAAACTAGGATGTTGGATCCATTTATCGCATTTAACTAGTACTATGCAGTAATTTAAACCCGTCATTCCCAATTTTATAACTCAAATTATACCGACTCTCGTCACGTTTAATTCAAAATATAACACGGTTAAGTTCACAATAAAATTAAATATCTCTAAATTTAGACGGATAAGATCCCAATTCCCTTACAAAGTACACATTTAAATTTCAAATTATAGTCTTTAAGGATGGACTATCAAAATAATCGAGTGTAAGCACAATCCATCGAAAAATACTCACACTTGAAATAAAAAATGATTTTTCAAATAAAGTCGAAGATTTAAAACACACTCTCATGTTGTTTTAAATGAATACTGACTTTTAAAAGCAATTTAAACAAGTCAGGAAAAAACGGATTTAAACTAAACACAATATTAATCAAATATAATATACTTCACCTAGTCCTAGTAAAGAAATTAAGCTAGTATCATTGAAGAAAAAATAAAAGTGCAAGAATAAATAATAAGTTTCATTAATAAAACAAACTTAAAAATTAATCGTGCCTTACAATTCATCTTGACAAAAAAAATCCCATAAAAGAATAATTTTGGCCCTTAAAAAAGATAACTCTCAAAATAAAAGTATAAAAAATTATCTCTATCTAAAATTCTCTATAAAAAAGTGAACTCAAAGGTCTTATTTATAGGTTTAGGGTTGAGGTATTTGATTTGGATCAAAATATCATTTTATCGGTTGTATTTAGGTATGTAATTATCCTAAAAATAACCATAAAAAATATACTCACATTTTTGGGTATTTGATACAAAGTGGGACTCTTTTTTATACGAATCTGATAGAATTTTCCTCCAAATATGGGTCTAACAACTGTTGAATTTTTACTGAAAATAATAAAGGTCAGGGGAAATTGAACCCCTGACCTCGTGATGCCTTTCGCGTGTGCATGACCACTGCACCAAGCAACATTCCAATTATATTGTTGCATCCAGTTATCTTTAAACTCTTCTTCAAGCCGAAATTCATTAATTCCTATTTTGAACCTCATAATTTCAAAACTTTACCAAATGACCTCGGATCTTCATCAAACTTTATGGGTATCTGTAAAAATATAAAAATGACTTATATTAATTAATTTCAGCCATATAAAGTTTAAAAAATTATCAATTTACTCTTAATTGTTTTTTAGACCCCAAATTTTAAACTTTTTCGTTTTAACATCGAATTCAATAAAATTTCAGAAAAACTTTATGTTGCCTAGATAAACTTTTAGAAATTATTTTTAGGCCCGTAAATTTTTTGAATTTACAATTTCACCCTTATAGGTTACTAAAATTTCATTTTTAACTAAAATTTTCTTTAAGCTTGTATTTTTTTACTTTTTATTTACGAAATGACTCTAAAAGCTCCTTATTTATGATACAATTGGCCTAACAAGGCCTAAATTTAGGCATAACTCATATAAAATAATGCATTCATCACTCAGATGAATATGTTATATTCGAGAATGAAAATTCGGGGTTTTAAAAATACATATTGCATTTTGATTATCTCAAAGAATCGGGGTAAAATATTCATTTAAATCGTAGTCACTCAGCATTTATTTCATCTACAGATATGAATACAACAACTACCAGAGGTACAGTATTTGAATTTTTCTGATGAAAACAAAATGTTGTTTACATTTTAGAGGACCAAGAGATAAGGTTACGTTCTATGTAAGAATACCCACCTGAGGTGGTTTCACTATCATCGGTACAACCTGCGCAATCGACGTCTGTATACCTAATTATTTTAGATACAGTGTCAAAAGTGTAAAGAGTACCATAGTTTATTAGTTTACTTATGTATTTTAAAATGTATTTTAACAGAATGGAAGTGGGACTCTATTGGTTCACATTGGTATCTAACATTAACACAAACGCTATGCATTATATCAGGTCTACTCGCATTTTAATAAAAAAGATTATATATCGTGGTACGATATAATGTAGCATCTATATTTTTACCGAATAGGTCTTTAGAAATCTTGATAGATGAATTCATAGGAGTTACCATTTAAAAATACAGATTTAACATCCATTTGATAGAGCTATAAATTTAAATGATGAGAGACAGTAAGTAAAAGTCTAATAGATTCTAATCAAGCCACAGGAGCAAGTGCTTCATCAACATCAATTCCATCAATTTGAGTACATCCTTGTTTAACTATCCTACCTTTATTTCTTAAGATGTTACTAGATTCATCACACTTTTTTAAAAATTCATTTTGCTCCTATTACGTTAGTGTGAATGGGGCGAGGCACTAAATACCATACATCGTGTAATCTAAATTTTCCTAATTCTTCTTACATGGAAAGAAACCATAATTCATCTATTAAAGCTTCCTTTACATGTTTAGGTTCAACTACAGTCACATAAGAAGAAAATAGGGCATTTATAGGTTGGGATCTAGTCCTTATCGAGTCTCTAACATCACCTACGATGTTTTTCTTAGGGTGATTTCCCTTAACCCAATTAGGAACATCGGGTTCATCACGTGGTAAAGAGTTAGAATCCCTATTTGTTGACTATTTTTATAAATCTTCATTTTTAGTATTGTCAACAAGTAGGGGATTCTGACTTTCATCCAAGTGATGGGCGATACTAACATTTATAACAACGTTAATGGATTCCATTATAGTTTGTGTTTTGAGGTTATACGCGCGATACGCGCTACTACTTTGAGAATAATCCAAAAAGGATATATTTATCTCCCACAATGTTAAATTTTGAAAGGTGTTCTCTATCTTTACAAACATAACATTAACTACCAAAGACCCTAAGTATTTCAGATTTTGTTATTCCTGTACCAAATTTCATAGGATGTTTGTTTGTTGTTTTTCCTTAAAGACACTCGATTTATAATGTGACACGTAGCTTGAGTAGCCTCAACCCAAAAGTATTTTCGTAAATTCTTATCATGAAGTAAGACACGAGCCATTTCTTGTATGGCCTAGCTCTTCCTTTCCACTACACTATTTTGTTATGGGGTTTTGGGTGAACTAAATTTATGTTGGTACCCATTTCCTATGTAGTATTCTACAATACCAGTGTCTTTCAATTCACCACCCCTATCACTACGAATCTTAGTTACTTGGATGCCTTTCTAATTTTCAATTCTGGAAAGAATTCTTAAATTTTTTTGAAAAGTTTCGGGGTTTTTTCATGAAAGCCACCCAAGTAAAACTAGTGAAATCATTGACAAAGACAAGAATGTAAAAATTGGCACACATACTAGTAGTCCTAGAGGGACCCATTAAATCCATGTGAAGTAATTCTAAAGGTTAAGAGGTTACTACATATTTTACTGTCTTGTGAGGGGCTTTGTGAATTTTACCAACTTCACATAGTCCACAAACAAAATGTTTTACTTTGGGAATTTTAGGTAGACCATGAAACAAGTTGTTGACTAGTTAGCCTAAATAAATTATCATAATTAATGTGTCCTAGTCTTTCATGCCACAAGTCTAATTCATTTAAACTAGCGGATAAATAATTTTCAACATCTTTATTTTGAATAATGGCATAACAGTTATCGGGCATTCTTTCACCATGGAGAATAGTTTTACCCTATAGATTAATAATTTTGCGTTCAAATTTAGAAAAATTAACGGTGTGGTCTTTGTTGCAAAATTGATTTATACCAAGCAAGTTAGCTTTAAGTCCCTCAATAAGTAAAATTTCATCTAAGGTAGGGTGCCCATCAACCTTAATTGTTCCTTTGCCTATGATCCAGGATATTTTTCCATCTCCAAAGGTCACATTTTCTCCAATAAAAGATCTCAAGGAGGAAAATTTGATTTGTCCTCGGTCATATTCCAAGAACAACCTGAATTTAAGTACCACTGAGAGTTTTTATACATAGAAAAATGCTGACACGACAATATTACATCTCAATTGGTAACGTAATTCATTTTTCCTAATTCAAATTGGCTTAGTTTTTAGAAAATACAGTTTTTGTTTTGAAAGGAATTAACTTAGTAGGTGTGGGTTTCTTAATATATTTGATCTTTATAGGTACCTTGGGTCTATTAGCATTCCCATATTTTGTGTTTAGGTTTAAATGTTTATAATTACACTTTTCTAGATGGCCAGTTATATAGAAGAAATCACAATGGTATAGACGCTTATTAACAAATTTGGCTTTAAAAAGTATTTTGGGTCTATTAGCATTTGCACATATTTTGCTTAGATTTAAACATTTAAAACATAATTATTCTGAATGGCCAGATTGATGACAAAAGTTATAATGATAAATATACTTAGCATAACAGTCGCACATGTGGAATAGATACACGAATATTAAATGAATTTGGACAATCTTCAGTGGAGTTAACAAAGTTTGTTTAAAAGAAACTTCTCAACTAAAACCAATTCCTTATTTTTTCCATTTAAGCCTTTCAAGAATCAACCATTTGTTTCACCATAATGCTGGAAGTGATATAAGATTTTAATTTATTTGAAGTTTCTTTTAATTCAGTTTGTGAGTCTTCAAAATGATTTAGGACAGCCCCGTGCCTTACTTCTAATATGTGATTATTTTCAGTTAATTTCGAAATATTTTTCTAAAGCAAAAGATTATCATATTCAAGATTTCCATTTACATATATGATTAATTAAAAATTAGGCAAATTTGATTATTTAGAACAATAATTTTAGATACCAACCTAGAATCGATTTTGCCTAAGTGTGTGCACTTTCCCAAAATTGATTTGCACAATTTCTTATAATTGAAATCATCATCACAATCACCATTACTACACTCAGTCTATGGGGATGAGTTACTATATAAATCAATTTTGTCATCTAATTAGAGTTACATTCATACAAAATGTTAGAAACAATGGAAGTAGTGTGTTTCTGTTCACGAGTCTTAACAGGTAAAGAGTTTTATCACTAGGTGACACATAATTGTCCATGAAAAGATCAAAATCATCAGATATAATAGAAAACTTATCAAACTCATTTTTAGACTCATTAATATACACAAAAGTAAAAGCCATAAGATTATTGTAACCTTCACTATTGTCATTATCTAAACTATCATCCCATGTTTTAGATATATAGGCCTTATTGGAAGATTGTCATTTTGTTTTTGAAAAACATATATTAGCATAATGACCAAATTCATTACACTTCCTACATGGAATATGAGTACTATATTTATTTGTGTCATATTTTTCAAAGTTTTTCTCTATAAAATATATTTCGTGAGGCATGTTTGTATAACCAGGTTAGCCTTCTTTAGAAGCAAATTTGTTCCTATACTTAAAAAATTTCTTAAAGTGTTTAGAGGGTAATTTCATTATCTAATGATTCAAGGTAAATAGAAGAGTCGTCTAAATTAGATAGTGAAGATACAAAATAAAGTCTATTTACATTATATTTAAAGATTAAAGATGGTTGTGTAATGTGTCCATGTGATTTGCTTCTTTGATTTTTATTTAAGGCAGTTTGCAATTCCAACGTTTTCATTTTACTACATGGTAATTGAGGTGTCATATTAGGATCATTCATTTCATCTATAGCATGTATTTTCCATATTAAAACTAGTAGGTAAAGATCTAAGTATATTAGCATATATTTCATAATTAGCATACACTATTCCATTAGCATGTGATTGATTAACTACGTCTTATAGTCTAAGATAGAAATCATCAAACTTTTCATCGGCTTTCATGAATATTATTTCATATAAGTGTACTAAAAGTTTTGATTTAGCCTTTTTAACCTTGGTGTCACCTTCATCGGTAGATATTAATATGTCCCAAGTTGATTCAGATGTAGTGCAGATTAAGATTCGTTTAAACTCAGACTCACCCATAGCTAGAAAAAGGGAATTTATGCCTTTATTATTATATTGTGAATTTTGGTTCTCCTCTTTTGTCCATTCAGAAAGGGTTTTTCTTACAAAAACTTGAGCATCACCTTCACCAGTAGATTTAATAGGTATAGTAAAACTAGTTTCAACCATGTCCCATACCTCATCTCCTAATTGTTGGATGAGTGTAACCATCCTTACATTCCAGTAAGCAAAGTTAGCACCGTCAAATATGGAAGGACGTACAAAATTACCATTATGGTTTTCCGTTTAAAAATAGGATTTAAAAGAGTTTAGGATCTTAAAGGTAAAAAAAATCTTTAAAGTAAAGTAATCTTATTTCTCTGAGATCATTTGAAATATTCTAATACACATAAGTGTCAAGATTAATTAAAATATCTTTTAACTCTTTGGTAAAAATCTTTTTAAATTTCGTGAATTGAATACCCACATACAAAAAAGTTTGTACTGGTTGGTGTGATTTTCTATGTAAAAAAATGAATTTAAATTAGAATAGGATGAGGAGAATCAGTAAATACACAATAGTTTGTTCATGAGGAAACTAGCTAGCTAGAAAACCCTGGGTCTCTTCGTTCCAAGACCACACACACCCAAGTCCACTATAACAAATGTTAAAGTACACATTAAAGATTATAGTATGTAAATGAAATAATCCATCCAATACAAATAATATTCCAAGGCTAACATTACACATACCCACAACTACTAAATTTTACGAAAGATAACAAGACAGTGACAACTTAGGAACCACACACTCAGAGCTTCATACTTAAAAACCAGAGTATCAGTAAAGATGAATTAAAAAAAAAATTTAATATAACTTTAGGTTTAATCAAACCAATAAGGATTATAAACACTAAATCATTAAATAAATTAAAGTCCTTCTTTAGTAGTTTAAAATCAACATAAATGAATAAACCTAAAGAGTGTCAATTTTGTGGAATACCGAAGCTAAGATCAACCATGAATATACTATGGCAGAAAACACAAAAATTGAGTTGACGAAACCCAAGTCCAATTTCAATTATTTCATAGTTTATACAAGAATTAGGTTCACATAAACAAATCTAGTGTAAAAACATGCAAAGAGTTTTAGCATCCATAGAAACACACATGCACGCGCGCGCGTGTGTGTGTGTGTGTGTGTGCGCGTGTATCGTCAAAATAGAAAAATAACAAGTTTTAGGGTTTCAAAAATCTTATCTTTTCTATAAATTAGATTAGGGAAGATTTAACATGCACAAGGCAAAGCTTACTCACCAGTTTCTACACTAAAAATTAGGCTAAAAGTAGTTCGTACTTCAAAAGAGGTAAGTCTGGTTTAAATAAGAAGTATCAGTTAAATTGAAAAATCAATTGAGAAGTTGAGTTATAGTTTGAAATATGCAAAGCTTAAAAAACTTGTATAGACCAGATTATAGAGTCCAAATCGTGCATGCACCAAAAACGTTCGCAAGATCAAGAAAAAATTAGTTCAACCAGTGTTTAAATCAAACCCGAAAATTTTGAGAGCTTTCAAACCAACAATCCAAAGACACAAAATATAAATACTCAACCCCAAAGCAGAAATGGATCAAAACCTCAAAGTCTACACATAAACTAAACACTCAAACCTCATAATGTATCAATGAAGTAAAAATCAATGTTTTGGTGTAAGGATGAAGGAAAAACTCTCAAAGAGTGAAGAACACCCAGTAATTTTAAAGATAAATGGGGTTTAATTTTGGCAGAGTTTAGTATTAGTTTTGGAATAAAAATCTTGATTTTCAACTGAGCTAGAGCCCTCAATTTTTAGAAGCTAAAGGATAGCCCTGAATACCCCGTAATTTTGAGGACTGGGAATTTAATTATTTCGGGAGAAATAAAATTTATTTGAATTGAAGAGTTTTAAATTTGTCAATTGAGGTAAAAATTAGGGGATGTTATAAAGTATTTCGGATAAATATTCTGAGTGAACGGTTGATCTGGGATGGGTCGAGATAGTCAAATGATTGTACTTGGGTTTTAATTGCATTCCGAAATATTTTAAGTTAGTTTGACTCGAATTGGAATAAACGAGTCATTTAAAGTGTGTATTATCATTTAAAGTTGGGTATCTTGGAGATAAGACTTATAAATCCTATGTGAGATAAAAATCTCATTCTTGAGATTGAGAAAGTCCGAGAGAGAGAGAGAGAGAGAGAGAGAGAGAGAGAAGAGGAAAGGAAGAAGAGAAAGAGGGAAAAAGCTTGGATACTCCGGCTAATACACGATTTCGAGGACGATTCAACCTCTACAACTTTGATGTAAGTGATTAAACTTGCTAAATAATCTATGCGTGTAATTTATTTCATGATTTGTGGACAAAAATATGGATTTTGGATTAAAATGTCAAAACCTAGATTTTGGTTAAATCTTGCATTTGAGGTGTGTGTATATGGATTTGAGGTCGTATACTTAGTTGGGTTAATATATAATGAGTTTTGATGTTATAAACATGTTTGGGTTGAAGATTGATGGAGAGAAGATGATAAATTTGGGTTTTGGAGATATAAGCCATTTCGTAGCTTGCTGAATAGGCTGAATCGATTTGCCCCCTTTGCGAATCAATTCAGAATGTTGCAGACTTACAGGACTTTGTGACCGAATCGATTTGGACTCAGAATCGAATCGATTCGGCCTAAGACAGACTTACAAGTCCTTTGGACCGAATCAATTCGCATACTAACGAATTGATTCGCTTTTGGGATCGAATCGATTCGAAAATAGGGCTATTCCGTGAAGTTTTTCTAGAGTGAGTTTTACTGTGTTTAGATTAGGTTTATCAATTTGGAACATTCTTATATAATTCGAGAGACATGATTTGGAGGTTTATTAGGAGTTTCTCATATAATGTGATCTAGGGGACGTATCGAGTTACTTGGGAAGGTACATAATGGTGTTGTCGCATCGACTTAATGGGAATCATAGTAGCGAAGGGAATCCTACTTGGAGATTTGATGTGAGTTATTATATGATGTGACATTGGGGATTCATTGAGGTGGTTGTGAAGGTATGACTTGGAGTTGTTATGTTGACTGTTGTGTTGAATTCTCCTAGCAACGGGATTTTTATTTAGAGATGATTGGGACCAATGAGAGAGAGGTCGTGTATCCTTAGTGACGATAAACTTAGGGGTTTAATATTAAATGCGATAACGTTAAAGGTTCACATGAGTAATTGAATCGTAATCTGAATTTGGAAGGATTCACTATATTACCGACTAATAGTTTGTGTTTATACTTATAGCCAAAATAACTATTGTATATCTATGTGCGATTAATGATAAATATTCAAATGCGTGACGGGATCATAAAATGAATTGGGAATGAGCTTGTGAATAATCGACTAGAATAAGTTGTGTTTATACTTATAGCCGGGATAATTATTGTATATCGGTGTGCATCCGGATATAGATGGTGTGTGTATGATGATTGTTATATACGTTCGGTTTTGAGATAGTATCCTTAATGTTGGTTAAATTGGGAGACTATTCATATCATAGGTGTAATGGATGAGTAAGTTTCAAGTGAGGGATCGTATAATGAAATGAATTGGGAGGGTATGCATTATAGCGTCGGTTAGTATAAGGAGAGTTATATACCCATAGCCGAATTCATTTCTTTTATACATACGGAAGGAAGATAGTATGTATATATACATATATGGTGTAAATGTTAATACCTTGTGTGATGGTTTGTATATATGATGTGATCACATGTATATATAGTTTGAATGAGATATATACTTATTGTGTGAGCATACCCCTCCAGTGCTATCATGGGAAGTTGCACGATGTGGGTGAGTCCCCTGGCTTGAGGAGCAGGGAGTGTATAGTCCCCATGTCATAGTCGTTCATTTTTTATTGCACGATTTTTATTCTGGGTGAGAAGTCTTGGGTATGATTCGTTGTCACTTTTAGGTTCGAAATTATGACCGCTTCCCATACGTTGTGTTTTGTTTGATTACCAGGGCGGTGGGATAATAGTCCGGGTGCTGGTAACCCGGGATAAAGTGAGTAATTCCTGGAAGATAATAGCATTGTGAAGTATATTTATATCCTATAAGTGATTTTGCTCTTGATATTTAAATGCACGCTAAGTGTGTTATGTGTACGTGCTTGTTAGGGTTAAATGATCGTGTCTGATAAATATAAATAATGTTATATAGACCCTAAAGGTTCTGTGTCATATCTTATTTGTGTACTTAGAGATAAATGTTAATAAGTAGCTAAGGATATATGTGTTGTGTACTAAGGGAATAATGGATCTCGACGATCAACACTCTCAAGGAGTAGTGTATCGGGGTGGGGGGGTGGGGTCTTTATTTGATTTCTTTTTGCGAGATTCCCCAAGCATGAAATGTCATGCAGTGCTAGGAGTGGGGAAAATTTTAGTTCTTGGTACTAGGGTTATGCGTTATGTTGAGATGTTACTTTATAAGTATATAGAGATGATGTGTGACTATTCTGATGCTAATAACTTATATAAGTTAATAAGTAGAAAATGATGAATTATAGTAAGGTATGTATATATATATATATATTGATGTATAAGTTCGGGCGTAAACTTAGGATATGATAGAAGGAGAGGAGTTTGGGTTTTACTTGAGATAGCTTTAGATTATGCGTAGATTAAGATTGAATTGTCTCTAGAATGTGTCGGGTAGCTTAATTAAGGTTCATGTACATACGTTTAGGTGCGCTCTTTAGTCGAGGGGTGAGTTTAAGTTCCACAAGAGTGCGACTCCACTTTAATCATGGAACTGTGCATTTATAATTATTATACATTTTAATGCGCTTGCTTAAATATTTTCACACCTCGGGCTCTGACCTGTTTATATTCCTCTCTTGCTTCACATATACTATAATATATTATAGGTGTCCCACCGCAAGGACGCCATTGATGCTTTTCTACCCAGAGTCCTTGGAGCTGTAGCAGTTGCGGACTGTTGCGGGATTTTGTTACAGCCGCTTCTTATCTTTTGAAATTCTAGTTAAGGATTCACTTTGTATATTGGGTTTATACCCAAGGGTTATATATATGTAGTACTTCTATATTTCTCTCATCAGGATGTTGTATTGCCTGTGATCCGACATCATATTCGGGTATATTTATTTTGTTGTACTTATTGTGTTTTATATGAGTACTTCCTTTTATCGTGGTATGTGTGTACATTTTATCATGTTTAGTAGTTATTATGTGGTTGGTATGATGTTCATGGTATGTTTTAAATTTTTTTGGCATCCGCTTAATGTAGTATTGGGTAGTTAGCTATGTTTATTTAGTATTGACGGTAGATACTGAGAATGATCCACTTGAGATTCCTGATTTATTTTAGCATAGGGATGGCCACCGGTTATTATTTTAAGAGGGGTGCCACAAGCCCCTAGTCAAACCTTAATTCCCATAGGTGTAAGGGTATAAAGGTATAAAACCAAAGACAATAAGGAGCAAACATGGAAACGCACAAAAAATGGATCGGCAAGGATACGTGAGTAAATAACGAGCCCTAGACTGAGGGCAAAAGAGATAGATTAACCCAGACCAGCCTTCGGCATCCCAGCTAGCCAAAGTAACTTGCACGTGGTCGAACTGCATGGGTTGAACGTTCCAATCCCATTGGCCAAAACCATATACATGGGATCGATATAAATGACCCCCAAATAGTTAGTGCGTTGTCGTTTAATGTTTTGTTGAATTTTGTTTAATTAAATAATTTCAATGTTTAATCAAATATTAAATTTAACAAAAATTATAAAGAATATAAAAATATTTTATAAATTTTAAAAAATTATAAAACCATTAAAAGTATAATATAAAAATATTTCGATAAAAATACATATAAAATGTATAATTACAAAAATAATTAGGATATTAAATCAATAATTCAAAATAGGTTTTAGAAATAGAAATTTTGATTTTAAAAATTTATAGATAAAAATGTTTTTAGACGTATGTTAAGTGAAGGAAGGGGACCGAGTGTAAATCAAAAGTTTGTCACAAAATTAATCGAAACTAAAAGAGGGTATCTTAAGAGTTATTGGGTAGTCCTTAAACTATGGTTTTAGTCTTCTTTCCTTACTCAAACGAGTGGTCTTAATTCTTCTATATCCTCTCTATATAACAAGTAAAACCATCATTCCACCTTTCAATGATCAAGAGTTAATGAGGGTGTTGATGGTGTTTACTTGTAGAAGAAAGCTTGTAAGGATCTTGGAACTAGGAGATTATTTGAAATTTCTTTCTACCTCTTCTTAAAAGGATTTATATCTTCAAGAGGTAGGGGGTCTACATTATTTTCAAGTTTAAAATCTAGCATGCAAGTTATATGTATATATGTATGAATTTGAAGACTATTTATGGTTATTATTACTATATAGCAATATATGTTGATAAATATGTGATAAAACTGTTTAAACTTGAGGTTGGAATTAAGTTAAAATCTCATAATGCTTATGGAAGTGATTCCTTATGGAAATTGTATATGGGTTTTATTGGTGTAATTCCCTTAATTCATGAACAAAATCATATGTGCTAATGGAAAATGGGCTTATTATGCTGAAAATACGTTTAAACAAGATTTTGAATATGAAATAATAATGTTGAAAAAAAAAGAATGTTAATCATATAAAATGACATTACTTTATGGGTAGAAAGTTTAAGAAGTTTAATAATTAAAGCACTCAAAAGTGAAAATAGTAATTTATTGAGGTTGAAATATGAAATATAGAAATATTTACCATAAAATGACAAGGATACTAATTATAAAATCAAAAAATATAAATTTGTAATAATACATCTCGAAATGTCAATAGTGTTGTTTTTGGGCCAAACTGTCATTTAATTCAAAGTGTGGATTTAGATAGTAATCTTTGTCAATATGATTATTGTTTTGAAAGTTAGTTTTAAATGAAGTAATATGAGCACATAAAATAATGAGAAATAGTATGGAATGTGCAAAGTTAATAAGTCAAAAATATAAGTCTTGAAATAATAAAGTGAAGTTTTAGTACAAAAGGGTCATTTTAAAAATAAAAAAAAGTTAGACTTATGTGTAAATATTTGAAAGTAAAGAACTCTAATTAAATGAGTTGGATTTTATGTGGTGAAAACTCACATTTTATAAAGTAAAGGTGAAAAGATTTTTTTTAGCAGAGTGTAGAAAACGCATGTTTACAAATGTGCATGAATAGTGAAAAGTACAATAAAATGTATAAATGGGTATTTGGAATCAAACGTTAAAGTTTAATAAGGGAATGACAATCAAAGTTATTTTCATAGGTGAAATATCGAGTTCAAGGTAAAATGAGAACGGACTTTTAATAATGCGTGAAACTTGAATTTTAAGTGTCGGGACTAGTCTCATCCCAGGTATGTGGCCTCATCGGTCGATTAAAAGGAAATAGAGGAAAAGGGTTATAATGAAGTAACAAATAAAAGGCACATAGAGGTAACCAGGAAATTTAATAAGGTCCTGGACCCCTAGGGTGCAACTTAATGCTTAGACCCCAAACCACTTATCAGGAGCATATTGTGGCATGGTGGAAATAAGTGAAAGGCCGTATAATACTCATGGATTAGTACCCCGATTAATTAAGTGAAAAGATTATTTTGAGCATATATCTCAATAATGTAAATACAAGTTTATCAAACAAATGGGGAAAATGTGAAAGTACGTAAATAGTCAAATTAACAGGATATTGGTATTATTAACAGGAAGATTAAGTGTGAGTGGGATCATCGCTCAGGTTACATAGTCAAAATGTCAATTTCATGTCACGTTGCAATTTTCATGAGAATACTTAATCTAATGAAGGATGATTTCATAATTACTAAAATATACTTTATATGTGTAGATAATCTATATACTTGTAACTCTTCTAGTATTTCTGCTACTGAGCGCATGCTTATAATCCACCATTTATCAACCCCTCCCCCCCCCCCCCCCCCTCCCACCACACACACACTCACCCCCCCACACACATACCCTAGATACTTCAAGGAAAGATAAAGGAAGGGAAATCATGAGAGGCAAAAAAGGATTTACACGTCAGTAGAGCTCTGCATACTATTTACTTTGAATGTGTTATTTAAATGCAAATTTTTGAATATGTTATTTTGAAACTATTTGGAAGTATTTTAAATTTGGTTTGTAATAAAACAAGATGATGTGAAGTTTCTTTAAATTGTTATTTACTCTATGAAATTAGAAAACTCTTTTAATTCAAGTGTTCTTATAAACTTCATAAGCTCGACATCATTTCATTAACTAAACCAATGGATATTATGATAAAAATGTAGAAGGAAGATTTTACTTTAAAAGGAGGGCTTTCTTGAAACAACTCAATGTATAAAAAGTTTTTCGCATTAACCCCAGACATCGGGACGTCATAACTCAGTATGAGAGCATAGGTTATGTGTTGTAATACCCCGTCTTTTTATCATGCTAAATAATTGTGGGATTAATTATTATTTTTGGATTAATTAAATTAAAAATGTGAGAAAATTGATTATTAATTAATCCAGATTAAAAATAAATATTAACTAGCGTGCCAAGGGTTAATACTTATTGTTGAGAATTATGGGATATTATTGTGTAAATACGTAGTATAGAATTATGAAATTTGTATAAATTATCGAGAGTGGGAAATAGACAGTTTGGTACATTAAGTCAGGACGCGCGTGTGAGTCGTGTCGGGACTAATTTAAATGGTTAAAGAAGTAAATTATTTTTAAGTAACTCGTATGGTAATTTTGAGAGCTCCGTTGAGTTTGAAAGGGTCGGGATAGTCAGAAAACTCTACCCGAGATTTTATTTGGACTCCGAGATGTTCTTAGGCCTAACCGGCATTCCATAGGGGTATTTTTGTCCTTTGAATTGTTGGAGAAATATTATGGAAAAAAATTAGGAAATTAAATATAGATAAACGAGGGTTAGAGGGGAGTTATCAGTTCTAAACCTACGAGAGAGAAAAGAGAAAGGCACAGAGGAAGGAAGAAGAAGCCATAGGAGTCCTTGGTGCATAACTCAAGAACACACACCAAAAATCCCAACAAATTGTAGATCGTGAGATGAGAAACACACCTATATCAACATCACCAGGAAATCAGACCTTCAAAATTCAGGCAAGTATTTAATTCTTACAAAATTGTAGCAACAATAATGTTCATGTTAGTATAAATATGTAATACTCAATTATGGTTCATAAATTTTGATGAAATTGGAGAAATAAGGACATTAATCGAAATATGATATCTAATTAGGATGAATCTTTCATGTAGATAGGTTGAAAATCACGAATTGATGATTTATTTATGATAGATGAATCTGATTTTGAGTTCTTATATAGAAATTTGAAGAACTAGGGTTTGTTTGAATAATTTTGGGGATTTTCAGAATTTATTAAGGTTTATGCATGATTAAATGATTCTAGTTTATTAGATTTTATCCCAACATGTTTAATTATTGATTGGAAGAAATTGCTTGGAGTTTGGGACAAAATTGTAGAGGTTTTAAGTTGAGAAAGATGGGAAAAACGCAGCAGGTAGCAGAATGGAGACGACGACGTCTCGTTCGAACGAGATGCATAGTCGTTCGAACGACATACATAGTCATTCAAACGAAACTAGTTCTGGTTCGAATGACAGTCCTAGAAAAATTTTAGAAATCCCTATTTCCCCCCCAAATTGTGTTACACAATTAGTTGAGTGAGGAAACCTGGCATTTACTGAGATTAACTTAGTGCAGAATTAATTCGGAAGCATTCCTAGGATAATATCTTAAGGGTTGGATGGGTAAATTAACCTTTGAAATTTGGAGAGTGTGAATAATCGAGTTAATTGCATAATAAGCAGTAATGAGAAGTATACTACGTGTAGAAATGTATGTATGGGTTGGGTGAATACCTAAATTTTAATAGGGCTTAGGAAATGCCTATTATTTTAGCATTATTATTGTGTGTATAGCATACCTACGCTTCCTGCTATCGGGAGGAGGTGTTGTGCAGTGTACAGTCTTATCATGGGTGACCCAATGGGGGGATATTTGACTTGTACCCAGAGCATATGAACTTGGATACGTGCTATCTGAGACCTAGGATAGTTTCGATGGCTGAATGGGAGCGTAGGTATGTGAGTGACCCATTTGCTGGTGAGTATGCTCGCCTCCAATATTTGTGTTATGAGATTTATGGTTCGTGAGAGACGCCGGACCAATTGTCCTTTACACAGTGAGCGATGCATCGAGACACGATATCAGAGTATGCATTGCGCCAAGTGGTCCTAACCAAGGGGCTCATAATTCATATATATATATATATATATATAGGGATGATGTGACTATATGTATATATAAAGATATACTTGTGAATGATTCTAATGGGTGAAATTAGAAAATTTATACATGTTGGTAAGTAAAGTAATTTCAGTGGATAAAAGATTTTCTATCAGAATAGTGAATGTGAAATACGATTAATTGGCATAAAAGAATATTATTAGCGTATTGTATGGGCGATACGGGTTACTCCTTTGAGATATATTTTGAAGTATAAGTCTATGATCTAGTTGGGAAAATTATGGATAACTAGGTTAGGATAGACATACGTTAGGCGTGCACAATAGTGGAGAGGTGAAAATCTCATGTGAGAGTTCAAAACTAACATGCACTTAATAATTCGATCATTGGAGTTTTAAATACTTGCTAAAACAAATAATTTTACAACTCTGGCTCTGACCCGTTTCTTGCTATTCTTTACTCTTTTGATATATATATATATATATATATATATATATATATATATATCATTTATCAGGTGCCCAACCACAGGGGTACCAGACTTAGGTGCGTGGATCATTTAGCGAGCTGCAACAGTTGTGGGAGTTGCAAGCGTTTGCACTTAGACGCTTTTATCATTTCTCTCCGCTCTTTTCAGATATTTCATTTAGGGCATGTTAAGCCCCTTTCCTTGTCATTTAGTAGAGATTGTATTCAGTTCACTTCAGGATTTTATTTCTATTTCCCTTGAGGATATTATGGTTTGTTGGTTTGTGACTTTAAACTGGAATGTTTTATCCAGTTCGATTTATTTCAGTATTTGATTCATGTTCAGTAATTATTGTATCCTTGTGGAATGTGAGTAGCTTATATTTTAAAGAATGGAAATTTATTAATGAATTATTGGGTATAATTAAATGGGAAAATGTTTTGACACATAGCTTAATTATTTATTAGGTGATTAAAAATATTAAATGTTTTCGACAGTGATGCTAAGATTGAACCCACCGAACATTTTGTTTTAATTTTAATAAATGACTGATCACCCGGTATTTAATTATGCGGGGTTTCACATGTGTGTGTCTAAGAGTAAGCTTACATTTCAGTTTTTGATAATAGTTATCTATATTTTATCTCGTTCTAAACTATCATCCCCTCTTTAGAATGACTATATGTAGAGGTGGCAGGTGCACTACACAAACACCAATAAGTTACGACAAATGAGTCAAGCAGTTAGGAAACTATTTAATTCTCTCTCTAAAGAGCGTGAAGTCAAAGATAGCATGGAAGAGAGTAGTAGAGCGACCACTATACTAAAATAATGTAGGAAACTCAACCCCCTACGTTTAGCAGAACTACATTACCTGAATAAGTCGAGGAGTGCCTACACCGTGTCACTTGTATCTTTGAAGTTCTTAAAGTGTCACCTGCTTATCGAGTCCATGTGGCTACATTTTAATTTATGGACCAAACCCAAAAATGATGGATGTGCTATCAGACCATTTTGAATGGGACTGTCTTTTAGGAAGATTTCAAGGGAGAATTTCTAGATCGATACTTCCCAGAAGCTTATCGTGATAGGAATAGGGATGAGTTTTCGATTTTATTTTAAGGAAAAATGTTCATTGGAGAGTATAAGGTTAAGTTTCAAATTTTGTCAGATTATTACAAGTATGTGGTGGGTGATGAGAAAGAAATGACTCGTTTGTTCATCAAGGGTCTTAATTTGTCAACCCAAAGACTCATAGTCAAACAAGGCATACGTAGGTTCTGGTAAACCATCAACAAAGCCATCATGCTAGATATATGGAGTTTGAGGATGATAAAATGATCAAAGAGAAGAGAAAAGGGTCCTACAATGGACAAAATAGTTATGGGAAAAAACCTAAAGATAGTGGACCCAGAGGTTTCTTTGCAAAACTAAAAATGATAGTAACTGGTTCCTCTGAGAGTCAAGGTGCGGGGTCAGTGCATACAAAAAAAATGTGTTTCATATATGGGGCACCTAACCACTGGAAGAGGGAATGACCCCAGAAATGCAACGGTCCTCAACCCAGCAATCGGGGTTCCAATTTCTAGTTAGTAAGGAACTCAAGTTTTAATGCACCCGCACAACATCCATAACAATCTAGTGGATTCTAATAGGTTAGGTAAAAAATAATGGTTCCCATCCCAGCAAGGGGTATGGTGGATAGGGTTAGTCAAACTAGCAAGGCAGTCACAACAATAAGTTTAACCAGGGGCATGCCTATGACCTCACCCGACCAATAACTCAACCAAATTCCACCATTATGGAAGGTATGATTATAATATACCAAATGTGGTTCCAAGAATTGTTTAATTTTGGTGCATCACATTTATTTATATTTAGGTCTTTGGCTTGTAGTTTGGGTCTTGAGGTTAATTGTTCTTATCCTCTATTTCCGTGGGACTTCCAATTGGCAGAGGTATTTATCTAAACCATATTTGTCGTAATTGGATTATCATTGCAGGGAAGTATGTTCTTGAGTATGACTTAATGTTTTTGGATATGGAAGGTTTTGAGGTAATTCTCGGGATGGACTGCTTATCTTATTTTAATACCACGATAGAATGTCATCGGTATAGTGTTTCGGTGTTAATTGTGGGATGCGTACACCCACAGATTTAGTAGTGAACAATTTACATAACATCCTTGTAAATACACTAACAATAAGGAACAATGGAATTACTTCGAACGACTTCTGAGCCTTGTGGGATAAGATGCCCCTGACCGTATGGTTTTTGATTATTCATTATATGAGAATTATCGTATATGTTTTCAAAAGATCTTCCAGGGTTATCACCGTAAAGGGAGATTGACTTTGCGATAGAGATACATTCAAGTGTATCACCTATTTCTATTCCTTTACATCGTTGGGCTCCAACTGAATTGAACAAGCTGAAAATTCAGTTAGAGGTTTTATTATCGAAAGGCTTCATTAGACCAAGTGTGTCATCATGGGGAACACCAATTCTTTTTGCCAAGAAGAAGAAAAATTATTTCAGACTCTGCATTGACTATAAATAAGTTGAACATAATCATAACTAATAATGACTATCTTATGCCTCAAATTGATAATCTATTCGATCAGTCACGAGGCGCAGGTACATTTTTATAAATGGACCTTCAGTTTGGTTACCATTAGTTGCCGGTCAGAGCTAAGGACATTCAGAAGATAACATTCAAGATAAGATATAGGCATTATGAGTTATTAGTTATGTATTTTGGTTAATGAATGCACCAGTAGTGATTATGGACTTGATGAATCAAATTTACCACCCGTACCTAGATCGTTTTGTTGTGTTATTTATTCACGACATTTTAATTTACTCAGCATCAGAAGTAGACCACAAGGAACATCTATGACCAACTTCGCAAATACTTTGGGATAAACAATTGTATGTAAAGTTCAGTAAATGTGAGTACCAGATGGGTGAGGTCAAATTTATTTGCCATGTCATTTCAGGACATGGAATTTTTGTGGATCCAGTTAAAATTGAATTAGTTCTAAATTGCCACCAATCGAGACAGTCACCGAAATAAGAAGTTTCTTTGGACTCGTCGGGTATTATGGTCATTTCATACAGGTTTTATCTCAAATAACTAGGTTGAAATAGGAGAAGGTTCCCTTTTAGTGTTCTGACAAGTGCGAGTCAACATTATAGGAGTTGAAAGCACGACTGACTTCAGCACCAGTACTCATCCTCCCATAATGAGAAAATGGATACATCGTGTATTATGATACATCAGGGTAAGGTTTAGGGGTATTATTAATTAAATGGTATAACTTAGTAGCTTATGCATCAAGGTAGTTGAAAGTCCACGGGAAGAACTACCCAACTCATGACCCTGAGCTTGGAGCAGTTGTCTTTGCTCTTAAGATTTAGAGATATTACTTGTATGGGGAACGGGTTGACGTGTACTTAGCATACAAAAGTCTCTGACATATTTTCACTCAAAAGGATATGAACATCAAGCAGAGAGGATGGATATAGCTCATGGAAGATTACGATTTTGGTTTCCATTACCACCCAGGTAAGGCCAATATTGTAGCTGATCCAATGAGTAGGAAAACAATAGTATCTTTTGTTGTAATGTAGTGATAACATCATAAGATAACACGAGACCTTTAGAGCTATGAATTTAGGGTTATACAGGTTGATCATTATGCTTACATTTACGAGATGGTGGCAAGGCCCGTCATTCAATAGAAGGTACATGGTGAATAAGCTTGCGATAACAATTTGATGCACTTTAGGAACCAGATCTTGGTAAGAGAACCAATAGATGAATTATAACTAAATAATGATAAAAGAGTTAGGTTTCGAGGAACGTTGGTAGTTCCAAGTATTGTGGATATTATGGAAGAAATAGTGGAAGAAGAAAACCAATCTCATTTTAGCATTCACCATGGCAGTACAAAGATGTACATGGATTTATATAAAGACTACAGGTGGTCAGGAATGAAAAAAGATTTCTTAATTTTTGTGGAAAGTGTCTTACTTGTCAGAAATTAATGGTCGAGCACCAAAAACCAAAAGGATTGTTGCAAACACTATCGGCAGCACAGTAGAAGTTGGAGCACATAACGATGGACTTCATCACAACTTTGCCTAGGACTCAGGCTGGGCATGATGTGGTATGGGTTTGTGGTTGATCGACTCACCAATTCAGAACATTTCCTTCCCATCCGTGAAATCATAAGGTTGCACGTTGCACATTTATCCATTCTTTCAGATAGATACCCGAGGTTTGTGGCCACATTTTGGAATAAAGTGCAGTGGGAGCTGGGAACAAATCTAAACCTTAGCGCATCCTATCATCGACATTCGAATGGATAGTCCGAGAGTACTATTCAAATCCTCAAAAATATTTTATGAGCTTGTGCTATAGATTTTCAGGGTAGTTGGGTTGATCATCGAACGTTGGTAAAATTCATCTACAACAACAACTTTCAAGCTAGTATTGGGATAGGGCGATAAGTACATCTCAGGGTTAAAAAATTACTGTAGAGGCCAATGAAAATATTCAAGTCATTCAAGCTAAACTTGAAACTTCTCACCGTCAGAAATGTTTCGACATAGAGTTCAGTGTGGGTGGTCATGTATTTCTAAAGATCAGTTTAATAAGAAGGGAAAGTTATCACCAAGGTACACAAGACGATTTGAGATCTTGAATAGGATTAGTCTGGTAGCATACTGTTTAAATTTGTCGCCTTGGCTCACTAGTGTTCATAACATTTTCCACTTATCAATGTTATGAAAGTATATTCCAAGTCTATCAGATATAATCAATTATTATTTGTTAGGTCTCTAGGACGATGTTTCCTACTAGACCAAAACGATGCCAATAGTGGACCACAAGTAGAAGATATTTCGTAAGAAGATGATTCATCTCATTAAGGTTGTTTGCGATACCAATGGCATTGAGGGAGCACCTTGGGAATTAGAATATACGATTAGAAAATCATATCCCAAATTGTTCACTTAGAAATATTTAATGTTTTAATTTTAAGGACGAATTTCCCAAGGTGGGAAGGTTAAAATGCTCGGATTTTTGTAAATTAATAAAAAAAATTGCTTTATAAGAAATTATGGGATTAATTTAAATATAATAATCTTGTAATTAAAATTAAGAAGAAAAATTTGAAAATGTCACCTACCACATTATGCATATTAAATTAAGCTATACATTTAAGAAGAATTAAAAAGAATTATACGAAATAAATTATATAATCAGACTTATATTTATGTATTATATAATTAATAAATAAAGGAATCAAAAAAAATTATTAGCACAAAAATGTGTACCTATCACGTGGGAATCGATTCGGATTAAAGGCCGATTCGATTCAGCACCTACTAATTCATTCCCCTTTTAGTTGTCAATAAGGGCAAGGTTATAGAGTAAAGGGGAACCTTCACCCCCATTTTTATCCCATGTTATCAGACTCCCTACACCATCTATCATAGTGGTTTGATCATTGAGGGATGGGGAACCATTTTCGCATATCTAGGAGCATTATAAGAGAGAGGGTGAGGGACTTTGTCCTCACAATCCTCCTCAATTCTTCTCAATTGTTGGGCAACCCCTAAATCATGGTTTTTATTCTTCTTTCCTTTCTCAAATGAGTGGCCTAAATTCTTCTTTATTCTCTTTATATACCAATCTTGTAAGATTCCATTCCACCTTTCAATTATCAAAAGTTAAACAGGGTGTTAAAGGTGTCTAATTGGAGAAGAAAGCTTGCAAGGAGCTTGGAACTAGGAGCTTATTTAGGATTCCTATATACCTCTTCTTCAAAGGATTTATATACTCAACAGGAAAGGGCTATACATTATTTTCAAGTTTAATATCAAGCATGCTAGTTATATGTATATATGTATGATTTACAAGACTCTTTATGTGTATTATCACTATATATGAATATATGTTGATAAATATGTGATAAAATGGTTAAAAATTAAGCTTGGAATTAAGTTAAAAACTCATAATGTTTAAGGAAGTTATTCCTTATGAAAATCATGTATAAACTATTTATTTCATGTCAAATGATAAGTTGAACTTAATGAAGAAATGTTTGGATGCATATGTGGATTTTATTGATTTAATTACCTTCATTCATGAAAAAATCATATGTTGTTATGGAAAATAGGTTTATTATGTTAAAAATACATGTAAATAGTCCTTTAAATATGAAATATAATGTTGAAAAATCAGCATATTAACCACATAAAATGATGCTACTTTATGTGGAGAAAGTTTAAGAAGTTTAAGAATTAAGGGGTTAAAAGTGAAAATAGTGAAGTATTGAGGTTGAAACATATAATAGAAAAATATTCCATATAACATGATAAGGGTAAAAAGTATAAAATGAAAAGTTACAAATTTGTAATAAGAAGTCTCGAAATGTCAATAGTGTGGTTTTTGGGCCCAAGTGTCATTTTATTAAAAGTGTAGATTTAGATAGTAATCTTTGCCGACGTGAGTATTGATTTGAAAGTTAGTTTTAAATGGAGTAACAAGAACACATGAAATAATGAGAAATAATATGGAATGTGCAGAGTTAGTAAGTCAGAAGTATAAGTCTTGAAATAATAAGTGATGTTTTAGTACAAAAGTGTCATTTTATAAATAAAAAAAGTTGGACTTATGAGTAGATTTTCAAAAATAGAGGACTAAAATTAAATGAGTTGGATCTTATGTGGTGAAAACTCTTATTTTTTTAAGTGAAGGTGAAAATAAGCATTTCTTAAAAAGTGTATAAACACAAGTTTACAAATGTTCGTGAAAAGTGAAAAGTAAAATAAAATGTATAAATGAGTATTTAAACTCAAATGTTAAAGTTTCATAAGGGAATGATAATTATAGTTATTTTCAATGGTGAAAGGTAAACTGAGAACAAAAATGTGTGAAACTTGGAATTCTAGTCTCGGGACTAGTCTCGTCCCAGGTATGTGGCCTCATCTGGCAGTAAAAAGGAAATAAAGGAAAAAGGCTTAAAATTGGGTAAGAAATAAGGAAAGGCAAAAGGGTTAGAATGACATAACAAATAAAAGGAACACGGAGATAATGGAGAAATTTAAGAAATTCCCGGATCCTTAGTGTGCGGCTTAGTGCTTAGATCCTAAACCACTAATCAGGGGCATATTGCGACATGGTGGCATTCGATGAAAGGTCGTATAACTCTCATGGATTTATACCTCAATTAATCAAATGAAAAGATAATTTTGAGTAGTAAGCATTAATATAAATACAAGTTTATGAAATCACATGGAAGAATTTGAAAGTACATTAATATTCAAATTAATAGGATACGGGTATTGTTAAAGGGAAGATTGAGTGTGAGTGGTCCCATCACCCGGGTTACATAGTCAAAGCGTCAATTGCATGTCACGTTGTATTTTTCCTTAGAATACTTAATAAAATGAAGGATGATTTCATAATTGTTAAAATATACTTTATATGTGTAGATATTCTTCGTACATATTATTCTACTAGTATTTCTCGTATTGAGCGCACACTCATACCCCATTGTTTATAAAAAAAAATCAGGTATTTCAGGAAAAGAAATAGTTATGGAAATCATGAGAGGTAAGGAAAGATTTATGTGCGAATAGAGATTTGTCAACAATTTACTTTAAATGTGTAATTTAAATAGAAATTTTGACTACTATATTTTGAAACTATTTCGAAGCACTGTAAATTTGATTTGTTATAAAACAGGATGATGTGAACTTTCCTTAAATTCTTATGTTCTCTATGAAATTGGAAAACTCTTTTATTTCAAGTTCTCTTTTAAACTTCATAAGATAAACATTATTTTATTAACTAAACCAATGGATTTTATGACAAAAATGTATAAGCGAGATTTTACTTTAAAAGGATGGGTTTCTTAAAAGAAATCAATGCACAATTGTTTTTTGCATTGACGCCTAAAATTAGGGCGTCACAAATGTGATCATGTTATAAAATTCCCTTGGAGGTAGATGTCGTAAATTTACGAATCATTGGAATTTTGGATACCTTTGTACATATATAAAGTAGTCATATTGAAGGGTGCTTTAGTAATACCCTTGGCAAATGATCTTCGTTGTTAACGTGTTTCCATTCATGTGACGGCTGCACTCTCCTCCGTCGATTTCTTCCATAACCTTTCCTGCTTCAACCTTATCAAGACATCATAATCGAATGCCATGAGGATGTCTTTTGTATAGATTTTTTTGGCGCATATGATGAATCGAGTGGCCCACCATTTGAGTGACATCTTATCTTTCTTACTAAATCCGAAAGGATATTTGCCCCTTTGAAGCAGGTCTTTTAAATCTTAGTACTATGGACCTTTGTTTGTAGCCTCAGTTATGCAAATTTTGTATATCAACCCAAATCGATCATGTTTTCATATGTCCACTTGGACTTTATCTATATCTTTAGGGATTTCCCCCATAGAGGCTAGAGTAGCGAATGCATCAACAAAGTTATTTCGATCCCTTAGGAGATAAAAGAATTGAGTTTCATCGAATAGGGAAGTAATTTAGTCCAAGTATTAACGATAGGGAAATAATGTTTCCTCTTTAATTTTCCAATATCCTAGGATCTGTCAGATAATGAGTTCAAAGTCTTGAATCACGTCAAATTTCTGCATTCCTTTTCCATGGGCTATCTTCATCCCCATAGTGCAAGATTCATATTTACCAATGTTATTGGTCATGTTGAAGTTTCACCTGATGGTTGTAGGTTGATGCCTCCTATATGGAGAATTCAATAACATTCCAATGTGAAATCCTTTCTTATTTGATACTCTTACAAAATGTAATTGTCATTTGTTGTGTGATAATGTCGAGGTTTACCTTAATGGTTGTAGGTTGATGCCTCCCATATGGAGAAATCAACAACATTCAGTTATTAAATCCTTTCTTATTTGATACTCCGTCAAAATGTAATTGTCCTTTGTTATGACACCCTCGATTTTTCACGCCTAGTTGATCAGGTCGCACATGAAATATCGGGGATATCTAAACAATCTATATCATTCTCAGCATTAACGTAAACTAAAATCCATGGTAAACTAAAACTAACACAATAAAGATTTCAACAAGAGATGATGAACAAAAATATTAAACTGTGAAAACTGAATCCATTATATAAATATCTCTGATTATAATTGTTCAACTGAATAAAAGAGTACAACCGAAACTTCCTCTAACTACAAAATCCCAATTGAAATACAAATTGAATACAAAGGTAACCCTTCTATGTAACTTCGAATATGCTGAAAGCTATAATTAACCGACGACTCCAACTATGCGAATACCAAGCTAGATCGCCACAACTGTAAGTCTGACTGTTCAGTCATGTTAAATTGTTTATATAATAATAATAATAATAATAATAATAATAATAATAATAATAATAATAATAATAATAATAATAATAATAATAATAATACCTAGGGAGACATCTTATAATCAGCTCCCTAAAGCTGCAAGAATTAACTTCCAATACCAATAAAAATCATGCAGTTAATTTGCAACCCATCGTCTCTCACATGCTATAAGTATCTCACGTCTCACTATGCTATAAGTATCTCATGTCCCAAACCAAAGCTTAACTTATAAGTTTCTATATCTAGAAAATTAAGAACTATCACATAATGAACAACTACCATGGAAGGCTACCAATAACCTGAATAGGTTTTAACCCAAGGCCCACACATATATTTTTATTAATGTACTCTTAGCCTCGTAAATGTAATCCTCTGCTCGTTTAAATATCTTTTAAATAAACGATTTTTTATCCAACTACATTAAAGGATAGGGCATAACTAGATACCCTGGACAAAAGAATGCAACTAGCCACACATGTAAAAGTATCAACCCAAATAGCTACCCTCAAAATGTCACTCACAAGGACATACAGGTAAATCACATAAAGTACCTAACATGTCATAAGGTTCAATATCAATGTCTATTATTAGACTAGATTAATTATATATATATATATATGCATAAATTCAAGCATACTCAAACATCTAGATCCCCACGACGTTGTATCCTTAACTAAATTAGGTTTACAATATCTCCAAACCAAGTTAAACATATATAAACAAGTAGGATTCTTCTTAACATTTTTTGGTTTATCAACTTTTAACCTTATTAAACTCAACTCCTAGTTTTTTATGTCTCTAAACTATGAGTACATCGATCTCTCTCTCTATATATACACTCTATCGTAACGTAAATATATGTTTTCTCATTTAATTTCACAACCTATATCCTCTCAAGGCATGCATTAATCCTCCCGAACACTTAAACTCGCTACTCTCTAAGCTCGATATATAATACCGCTCACTCGTGCGTTTACCCATTTTAACCAAATTCTAAAATTGAATGTAATTATAATAGTACAAAGGCCACTATCCTCAATATTTACAAAGTCTAATCCGTTACTAAATTAGATGTAGTAATCCTAAAGGAAGTCCTAATTAAATATCACCAAAAAATACATATCAAATCCTTTTAGTAAAAAACCATATCAAATCCAAAAGAATTTAGAAAAATATAAAATTAATGCCCACGCCTTCGTGTTTTCAAACTCGTTTGAATGAAAAGTTACCTCGTTCAAACGAGAAAGAGTACCTCATTCGAATGAGATAGGTCCCTCATTCGAACAACAAAAGACGTTATCCTCTGTCCCAAACTACGAAAATCATACCCAAAAGTCTAAATCTCCACCAAGGTCTCCAGTGGAATCCCCCTCATACCATAACCTAAAACTAACATCTAGGGACAAGAATACTAATGATGTCTAATCATAAACAAGGGTTATCAACATGATTTCAATCGATACTCTTATTAACCTAAAATTATTCAAGAACAATTTATAAATCCCTAATATATTTCAATTCAAGATTTATTAAACATGCATTCGATTAAAAAGTAACTACAAACCTAAACATGGATTCTAAGTTAATTCCCATAAGTTATTCAATATCAATTTTGGGTTATATCCCCAAAATCTTCACTTTCAAAGTAAGCTTAATCAACAATTTATCCTAAACAGTCCCAATCCTAAATCATTACAAAAATCAGTCCCCAGCATGTTTACAAACCCAAAATTGCATGAGAAAGCATGCTTATAAATTAGGAAACATATTATTAAAGGTTTTGCAAGAAAATTGTTTCCTGAAATTGGAATATTGAAGAACCCCTCTTGAATTCCCCTTACTTTCTCCTATCCAAGCTTGTATAAATTCTCCCAAGTGTTGGAAAATACGTAAATGATGTGGTTTAACTCCTTTTTAAAACTATTAAACATGCCTCTTTTAATGAGGCCTAAAATCTGGCCCTTGCCCCAAATGCTACCCGAAATGGCCCGAAATCTCTTTTAAGGGTATACTACCCCTTGGGACAAATATAAAATAACAAAAACACATAAACAGACATCTGTATCACCCCAGAGTCTAGATTAAATTATATGAACCATAACTCACAGTAATATCTCACGACATCAATAAAATGACACACTTAATTATTTTACGCATGCACGTAGCCCACAATCATATAATTAATATCACTAATAAATTTTATTAATGCACGTTACAAAAATCCTAATGCCTACAATATTTAATTATCAATTAAATTGTGCCAAATTATTATTACTAAGCCACACAAGTTTTAATTAGTCCCATTTACTAATTTATTCTCACTTAATAATTAATAAATATAGTCCACGAAAATACAAAGTATTACATTCGTGTTAATCCTAACCTTCAGTCACTAGAATGTCTTCATCCGAGAAGTGTGCACCAATCTCATCTTGTTCTTCCAAGTGGGACTCGTTCGAGTAATCTGGAATGTTTGCCCTCTGATCGCCTTTTGATGTACATACTCGATGTTAAATTCGATAAGCAAGAATAGCCATTTGGCCATTTTTCTTGCTGATGAAGGTTTTTCAAGTAAGTGCTCCAATGGATCCATTTAGGAGATCAACTTAATTTAAAAAATGACCATGTAGTCTCATATTCTATGTCACCCATATTAGAAACAAGCTAATTATTTCTAAAGTGGTGTAGCGTTCTCCACGAGCATTGAGCTTTCAGCTGGCATTGTATACGGCTTTTTCTTTTTGGTATTCTTCGATATATTCATCCAACATGTCCCTATTGCGAAATCTATAAGTATGAAGTATAGGATAAGAGGATGTACAGATTGAGGTGGAGCCATTACAAGAAGGTTGATTAAATACTACTTGATTCTATGAAAAGCCTTTTTCATAAAGATTTCTAAATGTTGGTAGAATCTTTATAGAGTAGTTTGAAGATTAGCTCATATATGGAGGTCATCTAAGAGATAAATCTACTGATATGTTAGATTCTTCCTAACAAACCTCTGATCTCATGCACGGGGGTGGAAATTTGAAATGGCTTTGACTTTAGCGGGGTCTACCTCAACTCCCCTTTTATTGATGACGAATCCTCGCAGATTTCCTTTAGTAATTTGAAAGTCACTTTTTTTGGGATTTAGGCACATCTGATACATCCTAATTCTCTTAGATAACTTTTTGAATGCTGGAACATGCCATTCCCTTGTCTTGGACTTGACGATCATATCATCCACATATAGTTTAACATCTTTATAATCATGTCATGCATCAAAGTAGTAGCCCCTCATTTATAAGTCAACCCAACATTCTTAAGCCCAAACGACATCACAATGTAACAAAAGGTCCCCCATGATTTTTCTCTCGATCATTTGGGTGCATATTAATTTGGTTCTTGTTGATGAAGCCATCAACGAAGGACTTGAAGGCATGGCCAGCGGTATTATCGATGATCATATCTATATTTGCCAATGGATAATCATCCTTGGGACTGATTCTACTTAAATATTTATAGTCAACACACATCCATACCTTCCATCCAATTTTATGGACAAGTTCAACGCTAGCCAACCGTATCGTCTATTCGACTACTCTTAAAAAACCTATGTAGGCTCATTTTATCAACTCTTCTTTAACCCTGAGAGACCATTCTGGTTTGAGTTTTTAGAGTATTTGCTTAACTGGCTTGGAATTTGGATATGTAGGTATGTATTGGATAACAATTCAGGATCGAATCTTGGAATATTAGTATAGGATCAGGCGAAGACATGAATGTACTCTTCAAAAAGTTGGAGGAGTATGAACTTTTTTAGATCGTCTAAAGAATAACCTAGAAGAACCTATTTTAATTTCATTTATCTCATCTAGAGATGCTAAACTAATCCTTGATATTTTGTTAATAGGTTGTGCGCAATTGGTTGTTTGTCATTAAAATCTTTTAGATGCTCTTCTAATTCTTCATTATGTAAATTAAATTAATTACTTTTATTTGGAAATTGAACATCATCAATGTTTTGGCACAAGGATACTCAAAGTTAAAATTTATTTCGTCGATGGAAAGATTGTTATAGTTGAGTACATCAAAGTATTTTTCCCCACGGGCCTTCTTCTCAAATGAGAGATAATTGATAGTGGATGGTGGTTATAGGAGATCTCATCTTTGAAAGGTTTCTCGATCGATGGAAGGTGGAACAACCTCTAAATTTTCTCGCCTTTCATCATTACCACCTGGAACAGTTCGATGTTCTTTAAATCTTTAATGGAACCCGATTTGCATAGGGCTTTTCTAATTTCTCAATCCGGTATATGCAGGATGGTCCTCAAAGAAAAACTCCCACCCTAGCATTTTTTTCAGAGTTAACATCCATACATGGTTCAGGAAATCCGCGTGAGGGAATCCTCTCCTTTCTTGACAAAGTGTCCATTGAGTCTAGAGCGATAGGGTGCATGTTCTTCCCTTAGTTTTTTGAATTTGGGTCCCCTAATCTTCATGGCATTGGAAACGAGGTCATCACACTTCCTTTTGTATCGTAGTCCATTGGTGTTAGACTGTTGAGGTATCTTAATAGGCCCACGGATCCATTATTAGTTTTTTCCAAGTCACATCTCGAGCAAAAATTTCATCTTCTTCATTATATGTGTGACATTACAACATCTAGATTCCGAGTATGGCAGCGGGGTTTTGACGCGACTAAGAATGTGTCTCAGAAGTGCGTACTCTCTAGGCTCAAGTGCAAGCCTGTCACGTTAGTAATAAACCCGATAAGTCGGGATCGTATCCACAGGGAAATAGGACAACCGAATTGTAATGACGTTGGATAGATAAGGAAATCCTAACTCTGACTCTAAAGGAAAAGGAAAAATGATTTGATTTGTGGAATGACTACACTAGATGCACTTATGAAATTATGAAAAGGTGCAATTATACTAAATTACCTAAAATACTGATGAAGAATGATTTAAAACTTGAAACTATATGATGAGAAAAACAAAACGGGAATACAATCCCCCAACCCTAGTGTATTGCAGGTATAATACTAATCGTAAATTTAAACGATTAATTAGACCCAGAATTTAGTACTCCCAAGAATTACGTATATGAGGTTCAAGCCCGCACCATACATAATCAGAGGACGAGTAAATCGGTATTACGGTAGTTACACTCGAATTGTATTCTAAAGCATCCCGATTACCCGAAAGCAAACGAGATCCAAAGATCTACAATTGTCTTGTTCCTACGCAATACGGTCGTAATAAATCACTAAATTCAGAGGATTAATGTTATACACAGGCAACTATCACATCAGGCTGGGTTCATGTATCCCGGCCTTAGAAAATCTAGCCTAGCATGCTGAAACTAATGAAAATAATTTTTGAATTGCATAAAACCACGATTAAACTAAGGAGAATTTGTAGAATGATGTAGAAAGGAATTGGACTGAAGAGAATTAACTCCTAGACTTACCAAAGCAGTAAAAGCAACAATTAAGAACACTTGTAATCACAGAAATCTGAACAATCTTCAACTTTGAAATGTGGCACTGCGGACCGGTCCAGGGCTACTGCGGATCGGTTTGGCTCTTTGACTTTTTTATCCAACTTTCATTGCTCATAACTTTTATTTCGGGACTCCGATTGAGGTGCCATTTTTTTTAGGTTCATATAATTGAAATCTCTTCAACTTTCCAGTTGATGCCTCATCCGAATTTTGGGTAAAAATTACAATTTTGCCCTCTGACTTTTCATTCTTTTCTTTCTTGATTCTTCCGATATCTTTCTTTCATTATTGACATTAAATACCTGCAAAATTAGTATGAAATACCAGCAACTCGTAATACTCGTTAGGATAAGTCAGTAGCAAGATTATGAGATAAAATCCAATTGATTACGTTGTTCGAGGTACTAAAAGTAACTAAATTAAAGGGATAATTTTGGAAGAATTTATGCCTAATCAAATCCCCCTAACATATAACTTTACACGTCCCGAGCAATGTAAGAGAATCCTAGAAAGGCTCAACTCTTGAAAAACATTTTATTGGGATATAATACCTCTTTCGCGGGCAAGCGATTGCATTTAGCGTATGCAACAAGCCTTTAAACCCCTAGGTCACCCTAGCAGGATGAGTTGTGTCTCGTGAGGGTTTGTAGAGAATATACCCTCAAAATTTGACTCAAAGAAACTTCAAAATACGCAAAAAATTGTATAACTCAAACTTTCCCAGAAAATAGTCATCATCAAGTCATATTTAGAAGTCTCAAATCATAGTGCGTGTGTGCGAAGCCAGAAATTTAACCGCTGACTTCCACTGATTGACCATTATGTTACTTATCCGAAAATTCGTTTTGATTTTAAATTCTCACGGAATTCTCTCTCAAACGAATCACTCGAAATGTGGTTATTCTCTCGATATGTGTGATATAAAGAGTAAATATAATGGATACATAGTCACGCACACAAATAGAAAGACGAAAATTTTATAGTAATAGGATCTCATCAACGGAATACGGTTTTAAAAACGGGAACATTGTCTCTTATTCGCGCATTCAATCTCTTTTATTATCTTTTGGTGTATTAGTTCTCCACACGGTGACCAATTTTCGCAATTTAGACTCGGTTAGGAATTTTTCGGGTTTTAAGGTATATGGGGTAAAATGACAATGGTATGGAAGGTTGGAATTGGAAAAGTCATTTATGATGTCCATTTGTGCTTTTCCCTGGCTATTGCTCATTTTTTCTTCTTCTTTTTTTTTTTTCTATTTTCACTTGTTTTCTTTTCTTGCTATTTTTGTTGAGCATATCTATTTTTTCTTACCCCTTTATATGCACTTTTCGGACTTAAATTTTGATTTTTTCCATTTTTTGCAATTCTAGGCTATTTGGTTTTTTGGGGGTTGTCAAACGAAAGGGAAAATCTATTTGGCTCAATTTGGGTTACAAAAGGGGTGATTTTTCGCATCTTTTTCTGGCCAATATTTTTGGGTGACAAACGAGTTCCTACTTCATTGTCCAAAATACCAATTGCATTACCATATGCGTTTCGAGATGAATTTAAGTTTAGAGATCAATTTTAGCACGTTTTTCAAGGCAATATCGCACACGTTTTTCATAACCGATCAAAATGAAAGGATTGAGATCCTTGACGAATTTTTAGGTGCTGAAAAGAACTTTGAGTTAATAATTAACTCGGGTTGATTTAAAAACTCGCAAAAAATGATAGGCTCGAATCTCACCGGGTTTGTTAATCTCCACACTTATTCGTTAAGTCGTCAATTTTTGCTCAAGTTCCATCTTTAGTCAATTTCGGCTTTGTTTATGTTGAATTTTACAACTTGAGATTTCAATCTGACTTTTAATGATATTTTTGAAAAATTTGAATTCCAATTTTTATATATTTTGAACAAAAATATTTTTGGGTTTTTCAAAATTTATGATTTTTTTGGAAATTTCTGGGCATTTTTGAAAATTTGTGGAGTTTTAGAAATACGCATTTGTCACCCCCCCCTAACTTAGACTTTTGCATTGTCCTCAAGCAAAAAGGACTAAAAGCTAAACAAGGGAAAATAAGAAGTACGATAAATAAAATAAACAAATGGCGAAAATGCAGATTTTATATAAAACAGGACTGTGGTACAATTACAGGGAAAAACAGACAACCAAGTGAAACAGGGAAAACAAATAAAAACTGTCATCCAAATATAGCTTCATTGTTGCGGGGGTTGGGAAGACCCGGGTGCGTCGGGGCCATAGGGGTCATAAAAGTAGGAGGTTAATGGCTCGTTGGGATCCCCTTGGCGTCGGTACAAGTCATCTTGGAATCAAAACATCATGCTCGTGTCGCGACGGTAGTCGATCAAAAAGTTGTCGAATCGCGTCTCAAGGTCCGACATACGGTTCGTGAGGTCGCTACCTGCCCATTCAAAATCAGGGTCATCTTCTTCATCCGCCGACTCTTCATCCGCACCTACGTCACCCATTTCCTTATCCGCACCGGCTGCCTCTTCTTCCTCTTCTTCGCTCTCACTTGAGGTAGCATCATCCTTGCTATCACTTCCCCGCCTCGCCCGAAGGACGGCTAGCTGTTTGGCGCTCTTAGTGCGGGTTCCCTGTCCAAAAGGACTGGGAAGGCGAGTAGGATTGAGCGGTGCCACAATGCCAGCATCCTTAAGGATGGAGGTAATCAAACGTGCATATGGAAGTGGGGATGCACCTTTCTCATCCAGGGCTGCGACCATGATGTCGGTGTATAGGGTGCGAGCAAGGTGGATGGAAGTGTGTGGATCAAATAGGTGGTAGGTCAATGTGGCCTGATGGGGCCGCATTACTGAATCATTGGACGTTTGCAAGATGTTTGCACACACTATTTGGAAGGTGAGGCGTGATGTTTCATTGAGACGACCAATCGCGACAGTTTGCCCTCTCCATGCAACATCGGGGGGAATACGCTCCATGATCAATTCTTTGGCGACCGGGGCGATGTTCCTTGGGTAAGTGAATTCTTGAACATCGGGAACATCTTATTTGGCCAACTTGTCCGTGAGAAGGGCCAATGAAAAGGGGATGACGGTACCATCCATGTATGCTTGAACCTCAAATTGGCTCTTTCGAATAAGGTTTCCATAGAAGGAGCGAACCTCGGCTGCCCAAACCTCTTCGTATGGTTCATTTAGGAATCGTCACCAACCCCTAGCCATAAAGAGGACGGTGACGGAGTTGGGTAAACCTGTCCATTGGACAGTGCGCTCCAAGTGGAGTTTGCGATCCGAACCGAAGAACCGATTGCACCAACGTTCCTCTTGGCGGGAACATAATTCCCTATGGCCTGAGGATAGGATCTCCGTGGAGTCGTATTTGGTGGGGGCAGGTCATTGGGCCATGATAATAGGGAGAGGTTTTGCTGGAAAATTAGGGAGAGAGAAGAGAGGAGGGATATGATTGAAGGTATGGAGGGAAAGGGAGGCTATGGGTGTTTATTTATAGGTGGAGGGTGTGGGTAGGGTTGGTAATTGGAGGGAAAGGTGGTGTATTTGGGAGGGAAATTGAAGGGTTGGGTATGGGGGGGACGAATTGGGAGGGAAGGGAGGGGATTGGGGAGAAAGGGGGGTGAACCTAGGGAGTGGGGAATTTTTTTTGCAGAAAGCGGACCGGTCCGCCTGGGAACCGGATCGGTTCGTTCCTTTAATATGCAAGCCATTTCGACTACCGGACCGATTCGGCCAAAAAATAAATGAACCCATTCGGCCCAAAATTAAAGTAACCGGTCCAGTTCTTATTTTTTAACTAGATTTACCCCTAACTAAATTTCTATCGCTCTTCTCCAAAAATTTTCACTTTCACAACATACTCCCTATCAATTTTGGACTAAAAACCTCTCGATATCGATGGTCAATGGAACTTGACTCAATTTCCCGAAACATGTGAATGCTTTCACCTTATTGTACCCTAATCCTATGGACTCTCACTACGCACACAACTCTCGTCTACTATACACAAGAATTCACCCCATACGCATCGGAGGTGAGACGACCTCGCTATAGCAGCTCACCTTACCCCGTACACGAGATCCGAAAACTAAACGGTGTCGACTTCTTCTACACATGCCTCTAGATATGGCTTTAGGCGTTGTCCATTTACTTTGAATATATTTCCCCCTTTCAAATCGTCTAACTCAATAACTCCGTGAGGAAAAACATTCTTCATAACAAACGGGCCAGACCATCGTGACCGCAACTTGCTCGGAAAGAGATGAAGCCGAGAGTTATAGAGAAGAACTTTTTTTCCGGGAAGAAACTATTTGCGACGAATGATGTTATCGTGAGCAAGTTTCATCCTTTCTTTGTAAATTTTAGCATTCTCATACGCATCATTGCATAGCTCTTCTAACTCATTTAATTGAAGCTTGCGAGCTTCACCGGCCTTATCCATGACATAGTTCAACTACTTAATCTCCCAATACGCCTTGTGTTCTAACTCCACGGGAAGATGGCAAGGTTTGCCATACACAAAGCGAAAAGGGTATATACCGAGTGGATTTTTATATGCGGTGCGATAGGCCCATAGCAAATCGTTCAATCTAAGTGACCAATCTTTTCGGGTAGGATTGACGGTCTTTTCAAGAATGTTCTTGATTTCCCAATTTTCTAGTTTGGCATGCCCATTCATTTGCAGGTGATAAGTCATTCCAACCTTGTAAACGATTCCATACTTTCTCATTAGTTTCTCGAATGGCCGATTGCAAAAGTGTGTGCCATTATCGCTGATTATCGCTTTCGGAGCACCAAAGTGGGAAAGTATGTGTTCTTGCAGGAAGTTAATCACCACTTTGTTGTCATTTCTCTTGATAGCTATAGCTTCCACCCATTTAGAAACGTAGTCTACCGTGACAAGGATGTATAGGAAACCAAAAGATGGGGGGAAAGGACCCATGAAGTCAATACCCCAACAGTCGAAGATCTCAATAATGAGTATGGGGGTAAGAGGCATCATGTCTCGTCGGGTAATGGCTCCCATTCGTTGGCACCTATTATAATATTTACAAGAAGCGTTCACATCCTGGAATATTGTGGGCTAATAGAGGCCGCATTGAAGAATTTTAGCAGCCATCTTTTTTATCGAAAAGTGGCCTCCACAAGCTTCCGAATGACAAAACTGGATGACTTTTAGGATCTCATCATCCAGTACACATCGTCGGATGATTTGGTCGGTGCAATATTTAAAAAGGAAAGGATCGTCATAGAAGAACATGCCGACCAAGTAATAAACCTCTTCTTATCTTGCGGTGTCCAGTCGGGAGGGACGGCTCTTGTGACAAGGTAGTTCACTATATTCGCAAACCAGGGCAAAGAAGAGGTAGCAAAGAGTTGCTCATCCAGAAAGTATTCTTCTATGGGTATGGGATCACTAGGCACGTCGGACGAAAGTCGTGATAAGTGGTTGATAACGACGTTTTCTATCCCTTTGTTATCGTTAATGGAGAGATTGAACTCCTGTAGGAGTAGGATCCATCTTATGAGGCGCGACTTTGCATCTTTTTTGGCAAGTAGGTATTTCAATGCCGTATGGTCGGTGAACCAAGTAATGGGTGAACCGATAAGGTATGACCGAAATTTATCAAGGGCAAAGACTACCACTAGAAACTCCTTCTCTGTGGTAGAGTAGTTTAGTTGTGGTCCGGTAAGAGTTCGGCTAGCATAGTAGATGGTGTGAGACTTCTTATCTTTTCTTTGGCCTAAAATAGCCCTGATCGCATAATCTCTAGCATCACACATAAGTTCGAATGGTAAAGACCAATCCGAAACTTGTATGATGGGGGCGGACACAAGCATGGTTTTTAGTTTTTCAAAAGAGCTTTGCCATGCTTCCGTCCACTAAAATGGGGTGTCCTTCATGAGTAGGTTACTTAAGGGTCTAGCGATGGCACTAAAGTCCTTAATGAACCTTCGATAAAACCCCGCGTGGCCCAAGAAGGAGCGCACGTCTTTGAGTGATTTTAGTGGGGGAAGATCAGCTATGACATCTATCTTTTCCCTATCAACTTCTATACCTTTGGATGACACTATGTGGCCAAGAGCTATTCCCTCAGTGACCACAAAATGGCATTTCTCCCAATTCAGCAGTAAGTTCTTTTCCACACACCGGGCAAGCATTTGTTCCAATTTTTCTAGACAAAGATCGAAAGAGGTGCCAAAAACGTTGAAATCGTCCATGAACACTTCGAGTCCTCTCTCGACCATGTTGCTAAATAGGCTCAATATGCACCTTTCAAAGGTCGCGGGTGCATTACATAAGCCGAACGTTTGTAGGCAAACGTACCAAAAGGGCAAGTGAAAGTCGTTTTCTGCTGGTCAAGTACATCTACCTCAATTTGGTTATATCCGGAGTAACCATAAAGGAAGCAATAATAAGGGTGGCCCTCTACTCTCTCAAGCATTTTATCAATTAATGGCAAGGGAAATGGTCTTTCCTAGTTCCTGCATTGAGTTTCTGATAATCAATGCAAACGCGCCACCCAGTGGTGGTACGTTTTGGGAACTAACTCTCCCTTAGCATTCTCAATCACTCTCATGCCCGACTTCTTCGAGACGACTTAAATAGGGCTCACCCACTTACTATCCGAGATTGGGTAGATAATCCCGGCATCCAATAACTTGATGATTTCGGCTCTCACCACTTCTTTCATATTGGGATTAGCCTTCTTTTCATTTCTCTCGAGGGCTTGACATCCTCTTCGAGATGGATCTTGTGAGTGCTAATCAAAGGACTTATCCCCTTTAAATCAGCAATGCACCAACCAAAAGCACTTTGGTGCTTTCTCAAAATTTTCAACAGTTTACCCTCTTGCTCTTTGTCTAGGTTAGAGGAGACAACAACAAGAAATGTCTCATCCTCTCCTAGGTATGCATATTTAATATGGGAGGGAAGTTTCTTCAATTCAATTGTTGGAAATTTTTCTCTAGAGGGAACCATGCATGCATCCCTCGGGGGTAACTCCTCGAATCTAGAAACCCAACTTATATCTCTCACGTCCTCGTCTGATGATCTTTCATCGAGTAACTCTCTCAACTCCTCAACCTCCCTCTAGAATTCGGTGTATGTCCCCTCACTCTCGTTTCTCGACACTATAAATGACCCTAAGGCGTCTCCACAATAGTTTTCCTCAAAGTACTCCTCTACTATCTCATCTATGAAGCTCACCGCGTGAAGATCATCTTCTTCTCTCGTATGTTGGGCTCTATGGAAGATGTTGGTCTCTAAGGTCATATTCCCAAAAGTGAGTTGTATCTGGCCATTCCTAGTGTTGATAATAGCGTTAGCCGTAGCTAAAAATGGGCACCCGAGAATGATGGGAACATGATTGCTTGAGACGAAGGAAGGCTCCGTGTCCCAAATGACAAAATCAATCGGGAAGTAGAAAGTGTCAACTTGGACGATCACGTCCTCAACTACACCTCGTGGGATCTTCACAGTTCGATCCGCTAATTGAAGAGTGATTCTTGTGAGCTTGAGGTCGCCCAAATAAAGTTGCCTATAGATTGAGTAAGGGAGGATATTGACACTTGATCCTAAATCAAGTAAAGCTTTTTCGATTTTATTTTCTCCAATGATGTAGGAAATGGTGGGTGCACCGGGATCTTTGAATTTAGGCGGGAGATCGTTAAGTAGAATGGAGCTCACGTTCTATTCTAGAAAAACATTTTTCTTTACCTTCATATTTCTCTTTATTGTCAACAAGTTTTTGATGACTTTTGCATAAGCTGGAATTTGCTTGATGGCATCGAGGAAAGGTAAGTTCAGCTTTACTTGCTTTAGCACATCTAGCACGTCATCACGTGGGTTTCCTTTATGGGAAGGAATCAACCTTTGAGGAAATGGTGCCGCAGTGGGTGGTTTCACTACTACCTCGGGCTCATTAGTGTCTTCTTTGTCACTCTAATTCAAGGGGATATCTTCGGCCTCTTTCGTGCTGGGAAAAATTTCCTTATCTTTCATTGTGTTATGTGAGGGAGGTGATTTTTTTTTTTTTTTTTTTTTTTTTTTTTAAAAAAAAACAATCCAATATATAGGAGTGAAAACGCCTCACTCGTGGCAACTACAAAATTTGAGGACATGATTATAAGGAACTGAGAACTTACAAGCCTCCAAAAGGAGAGAGGTGATAAATCAACGACTCTCCCACTATGAAGAGTGGTCACATCTTGAAAATGCTCCTGATGTTCAGTAGAGGTGGAGCTAATACCAGTTTGACCTTGGGGAGGTCTTTGGCCCTGGGCAGGAAACTTGCCCTTCTCTTGGACACTCAATGAGGATTGTATCTTTGACAGGTTTGCATTTATGTCACTAATCAGGCGATCAAATCTAGCATTGGTTGCAGTCTGGCTATTGATAAATTGATTCATAGTATCCTCGAGGGTTCTCTGCGGTGGCGGGATATATGCTCCTTGAGGCGGTGGTGCTTGCACATGTCCTTGCATGTGTGGATCTCGTTGAAAGTGTTGTGGTGGAGGAGGGACAACATATGAAGGAGGGTTCATCGCCGCATGTTATTACCCATAGCTAAAACCAATATGGTTTTTCCATGAAGGGCTGTAAGAATTCCCGTGCGGCGCACCGAAATTACCCTTAAATCCTCATATACCACTGACTTGCTCTTGAAGCATCACTTTATAGGCAAGTATAGTCGGGCATTCCTCAGTTTAATGACCCGCCTCACAAATTGCACACACCTTCTTGATGGGATTTGGTATGGATCCAGTTGCTCCTCTTCCATATACCTCATATATTTATCGAAATCCTTTCTCAAGTATATCCAATCGACTGTCTGCCATAGAATTCCTATCTACGTGAAACAGACCAGACGTCGTTGGAGTGTTGGTCACTTAACGATTTTGATTTTGAGCATTAGGATCAGATGTATCCCAGGATTGGGTAGTCTGGGCGACATACCTCAGGTGAGGCTCAGCATCGTGGGCGTCTAGTTCGACAAAAGGACCACTACCCATGGTTTCAACAAGTTGTTTAGAATTAAGATTCAGCCCATTATAGAGAAAGGAAATGGTTTTTGCTGTATCAAATCCATGATGGGGGCACGAAGTAACTAACTCATTGAAACGCTCGTAACATCGATGAAATGGCTCAATTTATGATTGTCTCAACGCTTGGATTTGAGCCTTTATGGAAATTGTTCGATGTGGGGGAAAAAATTTCTTGAGAAATCTAGATTGCAACTCGTTCCAAGATTGTATCGAGCTTGGAGGTAAAGACCATAGACAGGTCTTAGCTTTATCTTTTAGCGAGAATGGGAAGAGTTTGAGGCGGATCACTTCTTTTGTGCAAGTTTGATCATTGAGGGTATCACACACATCCTCAAATTCCCTGATATGGAGATATGGCTTTTCAGACTCCATACCATGGTAATGGGGTAACATCTGGATCATTCCATTTTTAAAACGAAATTGCCCGGCATTATACGGGAGTATAATGCATCCCGGAGTGACAGTTCGCTCGGGATATTAGATTTCTCTCAGTGGGCGGTATGTGGCTTCTTCCTCACCGGCGGCTGCACTACCGTGTTGCGACATCTCTCTCTCTCTTAACGACTCAGTGTCTTCACTTGGTGTACTCGGAGTGTGATCTAAAGTGTGTCCCAAGAAAGAAAACGGGTGTTATTTGAGATTGAGTGTGACGGTGTGGGAGGTGGAATCCAGGACTGTGGAGCGTTAGGAGTGTGGGGGCTATCAGGGTCGTACTCAACTATTGGATTTTTGTGAATGCGGGTTGGAGTATTATGGGGTGTGGGAGTGAGTTCAGAATTTTGCATTAATATCTTGTGAGAGATTATGATGGATCTTTTTGTGCATTTTTTTTTTATTTTTTAAATATTTTTGGATTATTTTGGAAATTTTTGGTCAAAGTTTTAGATTAACTCGATCAAATCCTAAGTCTACCTACTTCCCCGGCAACGGCGCCAAAAACTTGACGCGACTCTGAATGTGTCTCAGAAGTGCGTACTCTCTAGGCTCAAGTGCAAGCCTGTCGCGTTAGTAATAAACCCGGTAAGTCGGGATCGTATCCACAGGGAAATAGGATAATAGAATTGTAACGACGTTGGATAGATAAGGAAATCCTAACTCTAACTCTAAAGGAAAAGGAAAAATGATTTGATTTGTGGAATGACTACACTAGATGCACTTCTGAAATTATGAAAAGGTGCAATTATACTAAATTACCTAAAATACTGATGAAGAATGATTTAAAACTTGAAACTATATGATGAGAAAAACAAAACGGGAATACAATCCCCCAAACCTAGTTGTATGCAGGTATAATACTAATCGTAAATTTAAACGATTAATTAGACCCAGAATTTAGTACTCCCAAGCATTACGTATATGAGGTTCAAGCCCGCACCATACATAATCAGAGGATGAGTAAATCGGTATTACGGTAGTTACACTCGAATTGTATTCTAAAGCATCCCGATTACCCGAAAGCAAACGAGATCCAAAGATCTACAATTGTCTTGTTCCTACGCAATACGGTCGTAATAAATCACTAAATTCATAGGATTAATGTTATACACACGCAATTATCACATCAGGCTGGGTTCATGTATCCCGGCCTTAGAAAATCTAGCCTAACATGCTGAAACTAATGAAAATAATTTTTGAATTGTAGAAAACCACGATTAAACTAAGGAAAATTTGTAGAATGATGTAGAAAGGAATTGGACTGAAGAGAATTAACTCCTAAACTTACCAAAGCAGTAAAAGCAACAATTAAGAACACTTGTAATCACAGAAATCTGAACCATCTTCAACTTTGAAATTAAAATTATAATCTAACTTCAAAACTAGGTTTTTTACAGAATGAATTGGAAAATTATATTTATTCTCCATACTAAAAATGATAAATACTTGGGTTTAAATACCCTACAAAATTTCAAGAGTTTTAGCTGCACTAGGACTCTCCATTAGAGAAGGATAAAAAATTCAATCTCGACAGCCGGACCGGTCTGGGGCTCCTGCGGATCGGTCTGCCTGGAATGCTGACTGGTTCTTTTATATTTCTGGCGGATCGGTCCAGGGCGGATCGATTCTTTTATTTTTCTTCATTTTGGATCCGCCTTCGGTCCGGGTCCTTTGGAATGTGGCACTGCGGACCGGTCCAGGGCTACTGCGGATCGGTTTGCCTTTTTGCCTTTTTTCTCCAACTTTGACTGCTCATAACTTTTATTCCGGGACTCCGATTGAGGTGCCATTTTTTCGAGTGTTCTTGTAATTGAAAGATCTTCAACTTTCCAGTTGATGCCTCATCCGATTTTCGGGTAAAAATTACACTTTTTCCCTTTTGACTTTTCTTTCGTGTTTCTTCCAGTTTCTTTCTTTCATTATTGTCATTAAATACCTGCAAAATTAGTACGAAATACCAGCAACTCGGTGTACTCGTTAGGATAAGTCAGTAGCAAGATTATGAGATAAAATCCAATCTATTATGTTGTTCGAGGTACTAAAAGTAACTAAATTAAAGGGATAATTTGGGAAGAATTTATGCCTAATCAGGTTTGTTTATTAGTATCGACAAAAATGACCTATAAGTCGTTCTAATTGAAAAACACTAATGTAGATATCTTATCTCTCATGTTAGATCTTTAGAACTGAGGTTCTAGTCCCTTCCCCTTTGAGAAAGTTAGCATCTTTAGATATATAAATAATTGTTTCCTCATAGAAGAATTGCAGTTTTTGATGTAGTGATGAGAAGCACCTTCGATATCATATGGCCATGGCCGTACCAAAATTAAATTTAAAGAAGTTATACGCCAATTACTTAGACTTAGTGAGGAAATTAGATTTAAAGATTTTATACGTTAATTACTTATATTCAATGAGGCTTTTTAGTGGTCCAATCTCGATACTGATTTTGATGGGACCCATTACTTATATTCAAGTATTAACATAGGACCTCACAGTTAAAGTGTGGGTAGGGTGTGAGGTCCTCATGCTTAATTCTCAATCATTTGGTTATTCTTACTCGATAGAGGTTTAGGGAAAATCCGTTATCAACAAGTACCATGGGGATCCTTTGTCATTGGAAATTAATCGTAATATATAGGGTCATATTATGACATGGTCCTATCTTCGACAGTTCAGTACTAGCAAATGATATGCTCTTTGCGAAATTCAAGCTCTTGATTATTTCCGTAAGCTCTTCGGGACTAAAGGATATGGGTACCACCTTTTGAGAGGACTATTTCATAATGAAATCTCTAGAAGATAGTAGGACATGAGGAGTCCCCATATAGAGATATTGGCTTGTGTTTTCTTCAACTTATCTAAAACTTGGTATCTTTAACTTACGGGTCTTCTTCAAGAAACTATTTTCCTTTGTTTTTATCCATTTTCCAGAAGGAATGGGGTTAAGGACTGGGTGTTTGTAGAACTTTCCAGATCAAGTGAGATGGTCGACTTATACGAACTCCCAATCGGGGTAAGGAATTTGGCTAATAATTCATCGATGTTCTGAGTACAATTATAATCCTCATCTTCTAAGGAGGGGTGACAATATGGTCATCAAACTGAAACATAATTTACCTCTTTTGGTTCCTTTTTTATTTTTCAAGAAGGGAAATTTTGGAGTCGTAAGTTTATTTTACTCAAAATATACAGAAAAAGATATAAGCCTTAGTTAAGATCTAGTGATGGTAAGTGATCTGCATTTTTAACCAGAGAGTCAAGGGTCCAGGGACTCGGTTACAAATTAAAAAGTTGTAAAACATCTGCTCCACCTTTTCAATCTCAAATATAAATATAAAGTATGTGTACTGGCATGTTATTGTGTAAAATAAGTAAGGAAATGCAAATAGTTATTATATAAATAGATTGTGTATGGGATACGTGTGTAGATGATATAGGCAAAGGGATAAATATATACGAAGTTAGACATTTTCATTTGGAGTGAGCCTACATACTTTTATAGAGCAATTCAAATTCGGCGTAGTTTGTGAATAACCAATAGGGATTTTGCCTCATGCATAGTCTTATTTTGAGAGATATAGTCTTTCTTTGATCATGTGAGATGTCAGATGTGAAAATATGAATGATTTGGGCACGTGAAAGAACATTGAACAAGATTGATTCACTCATAAATTCACTGAACGATGAAGGAATGACCAAACTTCCAACACTTGGCACAAAATAGTAGGTAAAATCTTCGAATCTAGTGATTCCCTAACCTATATGAAGTTATTTCATGCTTTTAAAGATTTTTTTTAGAAAAGAAATGAAAATGGGTGAATATGTACAAGATTTGACTTGAGTTTTAGAGATCACGCTTCTCTCATACACCTACGTATCTACTGTAGGAAAAATTAAAGTCAACGTAGTTTGAATATGACCGTTGGAGCAAGATCAAGCTTCACGCAACAAAGAAATGAAAATAAAGTAGATTGAGGGTCGTGTTACAGAATAACACGACCGCCCATTTTTGTATTAAAACATTCAAATCAATGAGTGAGATCACGTATCCTAAAAGTTATGTGAGCTCCTTTTCATCTTAGCAACATTCTTGATTAGGATAAACTTTTTTTAGAATGGATTTAATGAAATTTTTAAAGGAAAATTGCCGTAAAGAATAAAAATGTAAGAAAAGGGGAAATGGGTCTTTGGGTTGTTTCTTAGACTTGGACAATGAGATAAATGCTAAGACTAGATGTGAGAACATTATATCTAAACTTAAGGAGGGTTTTGATGACAAATTGAGAGTATTTCAAGGCTTTTTGGAAGGAAAAAGACTTCTGGCCAGTGTGCTCTGCATTTAAGAATTTGGAGTTAATGACCTCGGCTGGTAGGTGAAGTCCTCCTTTTATAGGAAAATTTTGGGGTTAATGACCGATCGATCATCGGTACTGTGTGCGCTTGACCGAATGGGCATGGGTGCTGAGCGCGTTTGATCGATTAGTCATGTAGGTTCCACCATGGGCTTTTGGGCCTATTTTGGATTGTTTTGATCTTATTGGGTAATTTTCTGGATTGTTTGTGGTATTTGGACCTTTAAAAAGGTCTCCATGAGCTTGGATTAGCTTTTGGGGGCTTTGGAAACTCATGGTAGGTGTGTCTACTTTTATGGTAAAGAACATGGTGTCTACACATAGTTTTGCCAAATGATCTCAAGTCTTTCATGACCAGTGAAAGAGAAGCTTCACATCAGCAAAGGTCTTGAAAATTTTGCACCAATATCATTTTAAAACGATATTTTTATATAGAAAAAGAATTATACCATATGATGACAGCAAACACAAGCACTTAAAATGATTTTCAAAAGTTTTTGTTATTTTTATCACATAACCACAAAAATCTATTTCTTCTAGGCTATTTTACATTCATCATAAATACAATCATGCAGTGACTAGGATTAACAAAGATTGTCTTCAAAGTTTTAGATATTGAAGAAGCTTTTCGTTAGAATAAATCCATATAGACGGATACAAATATGTATTTTAGAAATAAGAATAAGATAATCCAACTAAGTGATGACACATAAGTACAACTGTAGAGGGGTACACAAGTAAATTCTCAATAATAGACTAATTGCTTCAATTTTATAAGAGATTAACTTAGATAGAGGCCTTGGTTGAGCAATAAGGTCTCGATCAACCGAATAATATGGGACCTTTTGAGAGTTTTGGTTTAGAGGATGAAAGGTAAGACTTGTTGAGTAAGCTAAGACACAACCACTTCAATAATTAGAGAAAGAGAGAATATCAGTGCAGCAGACCCTAAGGGTCACTCGCACAGACATCCATAGAATAACCATTTAGGTCACTCATACATACACAAGATATCAAAATTGCACATTGATACGAACAACCAATGTGGTTCCTCGTAGAATTACAAAGTCATAATGAGTGACCATTAGGGTCACTTGCAAGGTTTCGTACATACACAACAAGTTTTGTCAATATTAATATCCATGCTCAATCTTTGCATAGTTCAAAAGTACAAAATAAAAAAATGTTTTAGGCTACGGGCCGACAAGATTACCTATTTGTCATCACTATACCAGGGGTCGCACCACTAAAAGGTAATAATGATCTAACAGTGATAGATAATCGAGAGGGAAAAAATGTCCCCAAATGTTTATCACACTGAATATTCTATATCCGCGTAATGACATGCTAACCCTAAGATTTTCCTATAAATAAGACCTCACAAGCACATCAAAAGTTATGACATAATATAGAACTGTTATGATGCACAAAATATCACAGACACAAAAGTATTCTCTCCTTTCTTCTCTCTCATAATTATTTACATGCTTACTTATCCTCTCCCAAAGAATCATTGCTCTCAAAAGGGCCTTTATTATCATTTTGTTATCTTTTTTGTTGTTATATTACAAAGTTACTGCACTTGTCTTCTATGGCTATCTTCGCTTTGTAGTAAAAAGACAAGTTACCATATAAGAAATCTCACTCTCTTTCATTTACAAGGATTTAACTATTATTTTCTTAGAAAATAATTTCATAATTGGTGGTTGCACCTCTTCATTAATCATTATTCCCAGACCCCGGTACAACTACCCTTTTATATTTGGAGACTCCGTTAGGGAGATATTATCACAACTATGGAAAACTAATGTCATAATATCTCTAATTATCTTATTTTTAAGATACACCAATAGCTTTTTAAGGCCCAAGTGGTTGTTATTGCAATCGAGGGCTTATTCCATTTTTGGGACAGACGAGCAACTCAGGTGCAACACCATAATTGTTATGGTTGAAACACCATGAGGATGATCTTTGAGTTTTTAAAGAAGCATAATATTGATGCGTCTATCCTATGTCAAGTTAGTGCTACACGTTTGGTCACCCCGATTGTGGGGGTAACAAAGCATGAGGCATCACCAGTAAATAAAATGCTAATCAAGCAACTACCAGATGATCCTTCCTCAAATTAAATCTACTTCTATTTACAAAGAGGTAAATAATGCTTATCCTGAAAGTCTCAAAGATATATTGTATCCTAAGGGGTACATAATTTTTATAAGTTCAATGGGAAATGTAAGAATCCCTAGGAGCATGTTAAGAGGCTTGTGGAATTTCTTGGGGTGCACCGCAATGATAATAAATCGAGGCTGAGAGAGTTCTCAAAAACTCATACTCGAAAAGCCTACACGTGGTAATCTCATTTGTCACCAAATAATACCCCACAAGAGAGGAGATGAACAAACAATTCCTCCAGAAATTTTATGTTGTAAGATATGAGTTTACTCCGAGGCATTTGGCATAGTGGGTGTAAAAGCCTAACAAAGGTTAGTTGTAATATATCAAACATTTTAGAAAGGTCTTTAAACTCACACGGAGGAAAGTTTGTTACAAATATGTGTGGAATGATTGTTCAAAGAGTAGAAAATTATTTTGATAAATTAAATAATGGAGATAATTGACTAGAGTAACAAGGAACATCGCAATGATCATCAAGTCCAAAGCATAAGGTTAGAGAACCCCAATGGTTCCTCAGTACGAAAGATTCTGGATTACTCAGAGACAAGTTGTGAACTATGTGGATAACACTCTTAAAGGAAAGAAAAATGGTTAAGGAACACCAAAGAATGATGGTGGTGGAAAAAGGAATACTGAAAATGATGTACCTCCAGCTTTGCCTTGTAGTATTGTAGAAGCAATGGATTGTTATTAGACACTTATGCAAGAAGGAGTGGAAGGTCCACCTAACTCGCTTGTAAAATGCATATAATTGCAAATAGAGCCAACATAAAATTATGTGACCTACATCAAAGAGTTCAACACTTGACCAAATATTGTAATTATCCGCATAAGATAATAAATGAACATGTAGCCCAAGGTACCGTTTACATCCTTCTTCTGTATGTAAATGAAATACTATTGCCAACTAACTAATCAATCGGTAAACATGGTAGTTGATTATGACCTAGATGGAATGGAAAGGGAATCATCAATTATTTGATGATCTACTCCAAAATTTGGTAAGTATAGATTACATGTGCTAATGGGATGAGGAGATAAAAATTGAATAAAGGAATGTGAGTGTGGTGATTGTGATTAACGAAGGAGGAACCTCTTAGGCAAAATATGTTTGCAGCGTGTAGAGTTACAAAATAGTGTTAGATTTGGAATGTATATAAATATCTAAAAGCCCCAATTTTAAGTGGTTTTATGACCAGATAAGGGTCAAAGAGGGAACGAAGGTAGAAATAACTGGGAAGATTTCAAAAAAAAATTAAGACAAAATAAATCCCTAGATAAATTGGCATGGGACAATTAGAAGACTTATCAAAAGTTACATGTTAGATGTACTATTCTAAAAGGTTGATAAACAAGTGACATTATATCATAACACGACACTCTATATGATTGATATAGTAAATGGGATTATCTTCCCATGGTGATTGTTGGGTAGGGCCTCAATCAACATCATGTCCATTAAGACGCTTTATGAGACATTATTATCTAAAGGAAAGATTGTACTAAATCTTTTGGTAATTTTAGGATTTGATAATGCAAGATTTCAGTCCATGGGATATTTGAATATATGGATAAAATTAGGAAATTTTAAATCTCATATCAAATTCCATGTTATTTATACCACCATGAGCGACCACTTATTGATCGAAAGAGTATGGATAAACACTGATGGGATTGTGACTTCCACATTTCATCAATGTTAAAAAGATAAAATTTTAGGAACATAGATTATTATTAAAGCAGCATAAAGGACTTTCTCAGTGGAAGAAGGTCATATGGTGGATGTTGCATTTTATACAAAGTTGTATGTAAGAAGGAATGCTCTCCTTATAAAAGATGTGGAAGAACCACGAGCAACACAGGCGGTGGATCAGGCAAGGAAGTATGTCCATGACAGGTTGGGAGAACGAGTTGTGCTAATAAAAGAACATATCAAAGGCAAGAGTAAAGTCAAAGATAAGACTAGACTCAAACATGCAAGAAATTAATTTTTCCAAATGTCAAGGTAATATACCATTTATAAGGTTGTAGGGGGAAACGTTCTGGAATAAGTATATTGACCCTGTTATAGAAATCTTTGTGATTGATGACTCTCACATAGTGCATAATATAGACGGAGTATATGACATTCCGAAATGCATGCAAGATGGACCGAAAGAGCAAATGTAAGAATTAGAATAATTAAATTTGGCAGTATAGTTTAGGCATGAAAAACCCATATTCATACCAAAAGGATTGAACCTAAAATAAATAGAGGGTATAGTGAACCTACTTAAATAATTCACCGATGTCTTTGCCTAGAAATGGATAGAGGTTCCTAGAAAATATCATAATGTTCTTATAAGCTCAACATATTGCCTAATGATTTGCTTATGAGACAGACACTCGAACTTATAAAGCAACGCTAAATATAAAGATAAAACTAGATGTAGATAAAACTACTTGTAACAGGTTTCATCAATCCCATCCATCACCATATATGGCTCTCGATCATTGTAGCAATTGTAAGGATAGACATTTAGCAAATCCTAAATTGTGTGGATTTCATAGACTTAAATTGGCCATGTCCTAAGATGAATTCCCCTTGTAGATATAAAAAATTTGGTAGATGTAACCACAAGGCATTAATTATACATTTTTATGTATGGTTATTTAGATATAATCAAGTTAATATGGATCCAACAGATGTAGAGACGATATTTTTTTTATCCCTCTTGGGAATTTTCATTATACCATCATGTCGTTTGGTTTAAAGAACATTGGAGCAACCTATTAACAAATTGTGATGGCCATATTCCATGACCTATTTCATGAAGTGTTGGAATTTTTATGTGGATGAATTAGTGATGAAATATAAGAAAGAAGACATGTATATTAAAGAATTAAGGAGAGTTTTTAATGTTGAAAAAAAAATACAAGATGCGAATGAACCCATCCAAATGTGTTTTTAGCATTATAGTAGGAGAGTTCATTGGATTTGTTGCCAATATACTAGGTGTGAAAATAAACATGGAGAAGCAAAATTCAATTATGATGATGCCACCTTCGAGGAGCTATATACAGCTCAAAAGTTTTGCTTGATAAAGTCTCATACCTTAAAATATTTATATTTACAATGGTACAGACTACCTAACCTTTTTCACTGTTGATGAAGGAGAAAGTAAAATGATTTGGGGGAGAAGTAGTAAAAAGATCTTGAAAGGATAAAATAAATTTTGACAACTCCTTTAATGTTGATCGCACCCGAGGTAGGAAATACGTTGCATTTTTATCTAACCTTTATCGTTAAGTCTATTAGAGATTTGCTTACGTATGAACAATAATGACATGAAAGGACAATGCATTATTTATATAAATTTATATCAGGAGCTGAGTCCAGATATTCGAGCATGGAAAGGCATTTCCTAGCTTGAGTATTTATGTCATAAAAGTTGATTCACTACCCACTCTCATTTACAGTGCACATCATGACTAAGTTTGACCTAATCAAATACTTATTAGCCAACCTATTCTAGCTGGGTGAGCAGCCGGATGGTTTTTTTATTTTATATCAAAATGATTTAAAGAGCAATACACCTAAAATATTTGTTATATAAAAAATACACCAACTAATGGAAAGGAGACACGTGGCATAAAAGCCTATGTAAACATAATAAATATATGTTCAAAGACTAGCAAAAGGTTATAGACCCTAGGCACAAGACTACATCAAAAGACCATGGCCGAATGTCTGTCTAATAGGTCACAGTCCCTCAAATATAGTGACCCCAGAAGACCATGGCCAGGTGTCTTACAGCCCACAAACCCTCAAGCACAGCGACCCCGAAAGTACAAGCTGCAGACCCTAGGCACATGACTACATTAAAAGACCATGTCTAGGTGTCTAACGGGTCGTGGCCCCTTAAATATAGCGACCCCAAAAGTCCATGGCTAGGTGTCTAATAGGATGTGGTCCCTCAAGCACAACGACCTCAAAAGTACAGATCGGAGACCTTGAAACATTAGTAATGGGCTGCCAATTGTCCACCTTCTGCAAGGATTTCATTTGATTAATACTTATCTATAAGGCATATAGGTTGTGCATGTGATTCGCTCGCCAACTACTATAAATAAAGGTGCTCACCTCCTTATTTAGGGGAAATATTTGGTTAAAAAAGTTATGCCCAACTCTCTTCAGCTTCTCTCTACATCGGAGTCCACACTCCAATCACCTGTTCTGGCAGCCTGTATCACCAACGCTCGCGGACCCTCCAGTTTACACTAAAAGGTTGCAGCCTCCACTACGCAACGTGTATGTTTATGTATGTTTTCTACTTCTCTCCACTTGTATGCTTTTAAGTCACTCCAAACTTGTTTATTACATGCATATAATAAGAATAAGGCACTAAAGTAGACGTAGGCTTATTTTCATAACCGAACTACTCTAAATCATATGTTATCTCTCTTTTACTTTGTTTTCTATACTTTGACTGTTGTGTAAAACATTGACGATAAAATTTACTTTGCTAAACCATTTTTAGACAACAACATTTTAGCCTCATTTATGGGAACGAGGTGTTATACTGAGTTTCTCCTAAATTGGGTCCATTATGCCTTATCTCATCCATAAGGACCTCCGAATTTCCATCTTATTAGTGTGGTTTTAGCTGTTAGACCCATATTTTCATATAAACCCTATTAGTGTATCTTCATATTTTTAAATTTGTTTTCCCAAACCAATCATGAGGTTTTTTGGCAGATCCACCTACCCCGATGATGTTTCCATGTCTAAATCTTGCTAAGAATCTTGACAGGACATAGCCTCATGAGGATTGGGAGCTAAGTATGCATATATGTTCTGCTTTCTCTACATATTAAAATTTTGCGACCATGTTATGACTTATATATTAGGAACTTAATGCTAAAATTATGTTATTTTTCACATAGGGACTTGTTAAGCCTTGAATATATATCCCAAATACTTTTTAGTCCAATTCTTAGGCTTTAAAATCACATTTGGGAAAATTTGGGTTGGAACTTACATGTTGTCCCCACTGTCCATGTTGTCATGCTACAAGTCGCGGCCTCCAGTTAACGGTTTAGCTTATATTTTTGGCATATTTAGCATTTCTGATTGAAAAAATATTTTATTTTAGACCAAAGATACCATAAAATGCTTAAAAAAATCTAATGAGCTATTGATTGGATTACGACTCAAGTTAAATCGCATAAGACTAGGTCTTAGGATTGAAAACTAATGATTCTATGAGCAAAAGTTAGCTAGGTTACTGCCTTAAGGATTGATAAATCACTCACGATATATTAAAATGCTTTAACTAACTTTTCACTTTTTGTTTCGTCCAAGGGAGTGTACTCAGCAAATTGTCGGCCAGATATAACCATCCTAGGAGAAAATTATGTTCGATCATTTCAATCACGATGGGAAAAATCCTTATAAAGGACAAAGGCCACGACCTCATCCCCTGTTAGCCCAACAGGCCACGACCTCATCCCCTGTTAGACCAACAGGCCACAACCTGAATGAAATGGATTCATCCTTTTATTAATATTTGCTTAATGTTTTATTCTTCTAACTTTATGATTGTTAGATTTATCATTATGTTCAGTTTATCTCGAAGAAAAGATTTTCTCTAGAACTAACAATCTAAAGATAAGAATCATGAAAGGAAGCTCCGGATTAGGTCCTTAGTAAATTGAAGATGTAGACTATTTGATGATATGCATCAACCATTTGTATAAGGGTCAAGCCTCTCTCATGGTCCAGATTAACCTTCTCGAATAGAGAATTCTAATGCTTAAGTCTGCAGCCTTCACTAACACGCTAAAGGTCGAAGACCCCAAGCTAAATATAGTGCCTACGGCCTCTGAGAGGAAGATTGTGGCAAAATCAGTGGAAAGGAGGATGCATGATAATCGCTCAGAAAATTCGTATAAGGACTTCACCCCCCTAAATTATGACCCGAGGGATATTTTAGATGACGTCAAAGAGAAAAACCTTCTCAAATGGCTAGGCAAGATTAAATCTCCTGCTAACAGTCATGATAAAACCAAATGGTGTGATTTCTATAAGGACTACGGCCACAAGACCGTCAAGTGCCTAAGCCTAAAGATTAACATCAAGAAGCTTTCCATATAAAGAATCCTGGAGAGATTCACAGAGGCTGCAACCTTCAACTAAACTGAGGTTAGCCACAGCCCTATAAAAGTTTTGAGGGAGTTTATTTTGTATTTTTTTAAATCATTGCAAAGTTATTACTAGAAAAATAAATTATGCATTCCCTCAAGTTTATTACCAATGAAAAGCTAACATTTTACATTAATGCCTTTGCAAATTCATGTTCCATAGGTTTAACGATAAACCTAGCAATAATCGCACCTCAAGACAGTGATTAAGGTAATGGTTTCAGACCACAAGAAGATTGGAGCCAGGGAAGCAGAATTGCCTAACAACCTTATCAATGATCGCAGAGGCAGAGTTTCCCAAAAACCTGGGAGCAAAAAGACCACGGCCAGGGAGATAGAAATAACTAATAACCGTATCAATGATCACGTAGTCAGAGGTGCGCATAAACCTAGGAGATGAATGAAGAGATCGAATTCAACTCCAATGAAAAAACCTAAGTAATGAGGAACAACACATAGTACACATTGAGATCCTAAGTGTAAAGAACTCGTGTCAGTGCTTCTAGTTAAATCATTTACGATGGAGGTTCCCTGATTGGAGTGAGTCTTTTATCAAAGTCTCGGGGCCGACTCTTGAATAGCACATCAAGCCTAGGAGGTCTTATAACACATAGCTTCTGAAGCCTTGGGGGGATTAAAAAATATATCCTCAGTAGCGAAAGGAGGATACTAAATAATACCTCAACATTCTTTGAATATTTTTAAATCGTGAAGAACGTGGTAGCAATAAAAGACTGTGGAAGTTAAAGTTATAATCCTTGAATCCAATATTAATAAAGCCTTAAGGGTCCACTGTACCTCTCCTGTCGTGGTGTATTCTCTGAAGCCTTTGGACAGTATGACCCTACTAAAGTTGCATCCATAATCAAGTCCAACAAAAACTAAGTGCAAAAGATAACAAGTTAAGTATGTGGCCTTAGAAAGTAAAGGCCTCGGCCTTCGCCTCTGAAAGAAAAACTTTGTGGCCTCAGCTTATAAATGCCTCGGCCTCAGCAAGCTAAGTATGCAGCCCTTGACAATAAATACCTCAGCCTCATGAAATCAACGGCCTTAGCCTCAGTAAATAAAGTCCACAACCTCAATTAATAAAGGCCTCAACTTCAGCAAATAAAAGCTTCGTCCTCGACCTCAATAAGAAAAGTCCACATCTTTGGCCAATAAAGTCTATGACTTTATGAAGTAAAGGCATCGGCCTTGGACTCAGTAAGAAAAGTTTGTGGCCTTAGACAGTGAACTTGAGCTTCGGCCAATAAAGGCATCGACCTCAACAAATTAAATGCCTCGGCCTTAGCAATTCAAAGGCTTCAACCTCAGCAAGTAAAGACCGTGACCTTTGTTTATAAAGGCCTCAGCCAGAGAAAGTAAAGTCTGCGGCCTCATCCAGTAAACCGCGACTTTGGCTAATAAAGGTATGGGTCTCAACAAATCAAATGCCTCGGCCTAAATAAATAAAGGACTTGACCTTGGTAAGTAAATATATAACCTCGACTAATGAAATCCTCAGTCTCAACAAGTAAAGTCTACAGCCTTATCAAGTAAAGTTCTCGTCCTCAGTAAGAAAAGATCATAACATCATCCAATAAATACCTCAACCTCAGCAAGTGAAGTCTACGACCTTAGTAAGTTAAGGCCTCAGCATTGCCTTAGTAAGCAAAAGTATGTGTCCTCATCCAATAAAGGCCTCAGCTTAAGAAGGTTAACTCTGTGGCCTCAGCAAATAAATGCCTCAGCCTCATCAAATCTAGGGTATCGGCCTCATCAAGTAAAGGCTTCGACCTTGGACTCATTAACAAAATTCTATAGCATCAGTCAATAAAGGCCTCAGCCTCATCAAGTCAAGTTTGAGGCCTTTATTGATTTCATGAGGCCTCAAAATTAATGTGGCCTTTACTTGACTTGATGAGGCTGAGGCCTTGATTTGATGAGGCCAAGTCTGCGGCCTCAGTAAGTAAAGGCCTTGACTTTGACCTCAACAAGCAAGAGTTCATGGCTGCAGCCAATAGAGGCCTCGGCCTCACCAAGTTAAGTGAGACCTCGGCTAATAAATGCCTTGGCCTCATCAAATCAATAGCCTCATCCTCAAAAAATAAAACCAATGCTTTCAGAAAGTAAAGGCCTCGGCCTCAACCTCAAAAATTAAAGGCCTCGGCCTCGACCTTAATAATTAAAGGCCTTGGCGTCGATACAAAAAAATTTGTGGCAGCGTCCATAGACTCTGAAAAATCAAAGGCCTCACCCCGAGTAAGTAAAGTCTGTGACTTCAGATAATAAAGTACTCGACCTTGACCTCCTATAATAAAGTCCTCGGTCTCAGAAAATAAAGGCCTCATCTCATTCCTTGGCCAAATATATCAACCTCGGAATATAAAATGTCAAAAACTAAAGAACCTCTATAATAAGCCATGACATCCACAAAGCTGGATCCTCTCAACATTTGGCTTTGGCTTCAAGATAATGGTCCTCAAACAAGAACAAATCCATAGAACTAAATTAATAACCTCTTATCACTTAGGATTAGTGGGGGTTTTTATACCCAAAATATGTCAACCAATGAGTAGATGGAAGCCTAGGCAAATATAGTGAATATATGCTCCAGGACTAGCAAAAAGTCGTGGACCGTAAGACTACATCAGAAGGTGACAGTCAAGTGTCTAACAGGTCATGGACCCTAGGCACAATACTACATTAAGCGTCTACAGCCATATGTTTAACAGGTTGCAACCCCTCAAACACAATAACCCCAGAAGGCCACAACCAGGTGTCCAATAACCCTCAGCCCTCAAGTACAGCGACCTTAGAAGTATAGATCGCGAACCCTAGGAACAAGACCACATCATAAGGATATGACCAGGTGCCTAATAAGTCACAGCTCCTTAAATACAGCAACCCCAAAAGGCCATTGTCAGGTGTCTAATAGGTTGCGTCCCCTCAAGCACAATGACTTCAGAAGTACAAGTCATGGACCTCGACATGTTAGCAATGGACTGCTAGATGTCTACCTTTAAAAGGATTTCATAGATTAATACTTATCCATAAGGCATGTGGGGGTTTGCACGTGATGTCCTCACTAACTACTATAGTTCTCACCTCCTTATTTAGGGGCAATGTCTTGGTAACGAAGTTCTGCCCAACTCTCTTCATCTTCTTTCTACAGCAAAATTCACACTCTGGTCACCTACCAGCAGCCTAAATTACCAACACTCACGCTCCCCTCTAGTTTACACTACAAGGTCACAACCTCTATTGCACAACATGTATATTTACGTATCTTTCATATTTCTCTCCTATTGTATGCCTATAAGTCCCCCCAAACTTGTATAATTATATGTATATAATGAGAAGAGGCACCAAAGTGGACACAGGCTCATTTCCATGGATGAACCACTCTAAATATAGTGTTATCTCTCTTTTACTCTATTTTCTATACTTTGACTATTGTGTACAACTTTGACGGTATAATTTACTTTGGTAAACAAGTTTTGGATAACAACACTATTAAGATCCAAGCTTTAGTTGATTTGTTGGGCAACTTCCGTAGACATATTTTTGACTCCTAAATGAATAATTTCCAAGGGATGATTTTTAATATTTTATGTATGAAGTAATGGAAGATGGAGCTTGATGGCTCTTCCATGCAAGGCATTGTTATAAAGGAGAAAATTACGTTTTCTTACAATTTAGATTTCTAGTGTTAAAATAATGAAGTTGAGTTTAATGTCTTAATACTGGGATTGCTTGAGGCATTAACAAAAGGAGTGAAAGTTCTCCATATACGACAGGATTCCGACCTAGTGGTTAAGCAGTTCAATGGAGAATTTTCTTTGAACCATGAAAATTTATCTCCTTATCGAGAAAGTATTCAACTCTTATTGAAAAAATTCTTATTAGTGAAGATTGGAAGACATCCTTGAACAATGAATAGATATCCAGATGTGCAAGAAATAATTGCGTAGAAGTTAAAAATGGACGAACCCATAGACACAGTTAGTATTAGTAGAAGAACGATGCCTACCACAGTCAAATTCTTATTTCTTATAAAAGAACCCTAAGATTGGAGGACCCAAATTATTGAACAGTTAGAAACATAAGAAGGGACGATGAAATTATCAAAGTTAGAAAACTGCTTCTTGTTACGAGGTACCTTGTACTTCAAAAACTATGGAGGTCATTCACTACACCAAAAAAAGTAATTTGACACACACTGATATTAAAAATCTAGCACAGTTTAAAACTGTACCAAATTTTGGCACGGTTTAATGACAATCTGGCACACTTTAAAACAGTGCCAAAATTTGGCACTGTTTTAAAGTGTGCCAAAATTGAGTACACTTGCTAAAATATAAAATGCCCTAAAAAATCATTATACTAACTTGGTGTATCTCTCTCGCTCATTCCCGCTCTCATTTTCCCGCTCACCCTCTCACCCTTTCATCCTCATCCCATCTTTTCTTCCACTCTTGACGACAACATCCTTGGAGCAAGCAAACCACACTGGGTGAGATCCATGTCGTCAAAGTACACGGGACAGTTGTACGTCTGTTGGGATTTCGTAGGAGGTCCATTGGTTAGGATGGTGAGAATCATTCCATTTCTGTAATTTTATTTCAGGCTATTAGGTCTCTCTGTCTCTCTCTATATATATCAAATTTTTTTCCAGCTCATAATCATTGTTCAAATAAGGGTTTTTGAAACCCAAATATGGTATATGTGGTTTGTTTTATAGATCCCACTCTTGGATTTACCCTAGGTATACTCTCTGTTTTGTTATGGATTTTATGATCTAAGTCGGAGATTTCAATTTCATTTTTGTGGGGTTTTCTCTAATTGGGGATGACAGTTGAAGTTGGAGTAATTTGAAGAATTGTTGAACGACACCGTTTCAAGAAAGCTGTCCCAAATCTTTAGGTATTTTTTCTTTAGCTAAACATACAGTTTTGAGTTAATTTTTTTATTTTTTTATAGTGTTTAAATATATTTTTGGACTTTATGTGATTCTATTTGTTTTGCGAGAATTGTTAGTTGTTTTAAATATCTAAGTCTTCAAATCCCCCAAGGTATACTCTATATATTCCATAAGGTTGAGTTCGAATTTCGTTTGCCCTATACATATTTTGTGGTTCGGATTTGTAAGTTGTGACATTTTATACATTGAGAACTTCACATGGTTAGGTGAATCCAGTTAGGCCTTTTGTGTGTATTGTGAACTTATTATTTGATTTCTTTGAGAATAATCATATTAAGTTAAACATACATGCTAATGACGAGGTTTAGATATTTTAATTTTTATACTTTCATGTATTTCATCACCTGATGAAAATTTAATTTATCTCCTTGATTAAGATTGGTTCTAAGTATGTGGTACAACCCTCATAACATGACAAAGCAAAACGGTTTCATGTTGTAGAAAAATAATATATATTCGTAGCTATTGACACATTCGACTCTCCAAGTTACACACATCTCAATTTCTTGGTATGTTGATTTGGGTAAAATCTACGATTTAACTTTTTCCATATGTTCTTCAAGTGCATTTGAATTCAATGTATATACTTCATTTGACTTCAAGATCATTTTTGTGATTTAAATTTTGAGTATTCACTAAGAAATTGACATATTAAAGATACTAAGTATAACGCAATTGATGTGTATTCACTATATTGCGTCATTTGATAATTTTGGATTCATGTACACACCAAATATTCAATCTCCTCATCACTGTGTATATACAGATTTATTTTATAGAATATAACACAATTTCTTATTTGTTAGGTTAAAAGCAGTGGAGGTGGAGTGCGGTCAATTGCGATTTTTCCCACGGTGAAGTGAATGATAGTATCGAGAACATTGACGGCCATGGGCTCGATGCAATTTGTCTACTAAGGTGAAGTTAATTTAATTTTCATTTTAGTTAAAATCAAATTGTTAACTTCATGTAGTAGTAAACCTCATTGATTCAAATTGGTTGCCTCTGTTTATAATCAAGGTCCTTTTGACGAGGTTGAGAGTGGTGCTTAGTGAAACCATCTCTCCCACTCAGAGCACTTATAAAAGTGGTAGAGATATTTTGGAGGCATCTTTGGTGGACAATTAGGTTATTGAGGATCCCTATTGATATGGTTGCATTTGATCCAATGTTTTATTATAGTTTTTGCCTTTAGAAAGTCAGTTGGAAGATTAAGGATTAGGGTTAAAGAATGTTTGGAAAATAATGTGAAATCGGTCTAGTGGGTTCGTTGATCCAGGATATTCTTTTTGACATCCCCATAGTTGAATTATTTGAATCCCTTTGTGTGTGATCCTAGTAGAGGGACCCTCAATAGGCCTCTGAGTCCTGTTTATATAATTTATAATTTATTGATTGCTCTATTATTTGGAAAAAATTAGGTATTTGAGTTATCCATTTACAAAATTATAGATCTCTTCTTTATAATTTAGAAACACAAAGTACTCACGCATAGTTATGTCTATCCTTTGGAATCTCAATGGCTCTTTGGATTGTTCACCCATGCCCGTTTATACCTATTATGTAACTTTTCAATTGACATAATTTATTTTGCCCGGGTATTTACTAGAAATCGTATTGAAATTGATTCATATCATTTTGAAGTGGATATCACGGTGCAAATGGTTATCGGCTTAAAAATGGAGATGAAGGTGCTATTGTAGCTATTGTGTTGATGAAATCCCTTAGTGACAAGTTGGCGTTGTAGTGTTCAATACTCCAATCAAGTTAAGTTCTATTTTTGTTCGATTTTTTTTAATCATTTTTAAGTGCTAAAAGGTTTACTTGATTTAAAATACTCCAATCCAGTTAAGAATGATTTTACAATCTTTTGGTCAGATTGTGTAGGGTTCGTTGTTGAGATAGAATCGGGGCTAGTTAAATCCTACTTAAAAATTATTAAGTAAAGAATGGAGTAAGGTGCTTGATCAAGATTAAATGTAGGAGCATAAACCGCACATATCATAACCCCTCTCAATTTAAATTCTACAGGTTGTATTCTTACTGCAGTATGATTTTTATTCTGTGTTCAAATTGGTTTTTGCAACTTATTATTGTGTACTCTATTATAGATAGTTACCTAAAAAATATAATTTCTATATTTCGTATTAGTTTGTTTTTGGTTTGTAAGGTTGTTCTTTTGTGTGTTTGGGAATTAATTATCACTGACATAAGGCGGTTATCCCCTTCGGATCTCCTAAATGGGTCAAGCTCATCATCCTCAGCATTATAAAGGGCTACATGTGGAGGATAAGGGGCTGGATGTTGGTGTAGAGGTCTCACGGGTGGTGGAAAGTTTAGGTCCTCCTCGCTAGGCTTGGTTGGGCACTCATCCATTAGGTTCCTTTGCTCTAGGATAGAAAATAGGGAGCTCAAGGGACGTAGGGAGTGACATTCTAACCCAAAGAAGTCGACGAGCCACCATTCATAACGAACTATATTACAACAGTTCATCTATGCCATCATACATATTGGATCTTTGGTGGGTTGATTTCCAGAGTGGTGTCTGAATTGAATGGGCTGTAGTAATAGCGGAGGATACTGAGCCAAATCGTGTATTCCACAATGATTGTCATGGTCCAACTTATGGAGGTTTATGGGGGCTGAGACTGTCTATTGGACATCTAACAGAACTCATGGTAGCTTCACAGGGGCTTGTCCCTCGATGAGAAGGACATTAGTGATCTCTTCTCGGGGCATTTGATGGGGCATTCAGTGTGTGGATTATTTAGAGATCCAGCAAATATATCACAAAACTTATATATAATTCCTCATAATCTGTTTGTGTGAAAATAAAAGATGCAACCTCTAAAACCATGAGATCACCGTCCAAATTTGATATCAATTCTAAGTAACTGAACTTAATCCAAGTTTTCTGAACACTATCCCATGTGCTATTTCCCCATAAATATGCTTCATATCAATCTAATACTCCACCAACAACATTCGTATTCTCCATCAAAAACTTCGGTATTCTTTATTATTTAAATATCAACTCATTCTCCATGAAGATTTTTTTAATATCGGCCATGCTTATGGCATTGGCCATGGTTACTCGATCGGTAACAACATCCAAAGAACCATTGATTATTGATGATAATGAAGAAGTTGGTTCTAAAATCTGTAATGAACAACTAGCATCTCTTAGAGGTAGTAACCTCTTTCTAGCTCAGAATCTGCGTAGGATAGTGGGAAGCTAGGCCCCTGCTTGTTGCAAAAGGAAATGTGTAGATGTGATTACTGATAGACATAACTGTGGCAAATATGGGAAGAATTGCAGCTACTCGGAGATCTGATGCAAAGGTGAGTGTGTGAACCATCTATCCAACATGAGGCATTGTGGGAATTGTAACAACAAGCGAAAGAAAGGGAGTTCATGTGCCTACGGAATGTGCAGCTACGCTTAGAGTTCGAAGGATAATATCGACACTGCTACAAACTTTAGTGCAGCATGCTCCTGTGTGAATGGCTTACTAAAGCTATACAATAGGTTGCATGGCTTACTGAAATTGATCTTATTTTAGGAACTCACTTGCTCCTGTCTGAATAAACACACACACACACACACACACACACACACACACACACACACATATATATATATATATATATATATATATATATATATATATATATAAGTTATTTGATCATGCACTTGATGTTTTGCTTCTTCAAACACTTGCCTCCACTAATGTTTAAGAATTTTAAGGGGGAATTCAACTCCTTCAGTACCTGGATCTCAGCCATATTTTTACAGTAATAAGCTACTATTTCTCTTATATTTTTAAGGGATGAAAAATCAGGTAATGCTTCGATAGACATGCAATCGTTATTATTTAACTTTCTTAAGGAATTCAGTCCCTCAAATCCCATGATATCTATCAGTTTATAACAAAAACAAGATAATATATCTTCTAAGTTATTTAGGTTTGACAAGTCAGGTAGATCTTTAATTGACAAGCATCCGCTTATGTACAATGAGACTAACGACGTTTGTTAAAGTTAATTGTCTCGCAACTAGAAAGGACGATATTTGCTAACTGCTACTGATTACCTGTATGTTTCATCATTTTTAAATAGATATTGAGATGATGAAGGAAAGATTTGCAAAATTGTTGCTTGGAGAAGATATGTCTGGTTGTGGAAATGGGGTTTGTACAGCGCTGGCTTTTTCAATGCAATTACTAATCTCTGAGGTATGTCAATCTATCAATAATGGAGTTTGTGTTTAATTTGTTTGTTTTATTTATTAAGAATTTCGTTTTGGATAATTCTTTTGAATTTTGATATTATTTCTTATGGAATTTTTAGCTAAACTATTTGGGAAAATATGGAGATTAGAACCTCTAGCTCACGAAAAGAAATTGAATGGCTTCTTTGTGTTAGTGATCACATTGTGAAGTTGATACCGTCTTGGCAGACATTTCCCGATTGAAGCAAACTTGAGGTATAATGTAGTTTCTTTACTAAATCAATGTTGAATGCTTAAGTTTCAAGCTTTGATGCCCTTACAGTTTTACTAAAATCCAAAAAACTATATTGTTGCATTGTTCCCAACTCCCAACTATATAAATACTTTAAGTTGTTGCATGTTAGTCTAGAGTTCTATATGTACGTTTATGTAACACAAAGCATCCATCTAACAACTAAAATTTAATTCTCGTAAAAGAAATTGGGAAGAATTTATTAGGTAAAAAATGTTACTAGTTTCGAATCTTTTTCATCAAGTAGAGCTCAATTCAAACTCATTTTCTTATGATTAATTTTTCCAAATCTGATATGTTTTAGTCATCATTTGGCTTTGAGATGGTATTTTGTCCCTTTTCAAAAGGTAGCTAGTTTGACAGTCTTAAGTCATATGCCATGCTAATTTAAGATGTAAATCTCCAAAGGAATTTGTAACATATAGGACAGCTCATATGTGTGTGTGTAAATCATTGAACTTGTTCTCATTATTTTAATTTTATGATATGATTCAGGTCATGACTTGTAGACCCCGAGCAGATCTTTACATTAATATCCCAGCTCTGCGTAAATTAGATAACATGCTTCTTGTAAGATTTGTTAGGCTATTCATTGTTGATCGTGCATATTTTTTGTAATCATTCTAAGTTTGTAGCTTCTTGTCTGAGGAAATATTAGATTGTGCCCATGACAGTCCACATCTGGATCATGATCATGACCAATCCACATCTGGAAAGTCATTGCCCATGATAGAGAAATATGGGGTAACTTCAAAGATTGAGCTTGTTCACAACATGACATCTGCAAGGAGAAAGGATTTCGAATTTATCACATTTGACACCCATGATGCTACCATGACAAGTGCTAAAAGCATCAATAATCAAGGTTTCATTACTAAATAGTGTTTATCTCATGTGTTTTACTGCATTGAAAATTCTAATCATGATAAGATAATCAATCGTTCCCCCATTTGTTGTTTTACTATCCCCATACTATCTTTGTTTTGTACGAATTTATTTATTGATTATGAATAACTTGGTAAGTTGACATCATTTGGTAGTCAAAAACTTAGTGCCCCATCTGGTTATGCATTGGATTCATCATCTGGATATCCAGTCAATTCTCACCTAGAAATCACTAAGGATAGTTTATATATATATATATATATATATATAAGAGGGAGGGGTGGGGGGAATGTTGACACAATTTGGGAGAAATGAAATACATGTCTTGTACTCTTCCAATGTCCTTTACCACATTTGAAATAATAAAACTCATTGTATATCTATCGTAAGTTATGTTACAATGAACCGAACATCACTTGGATATATGTTGTTGTGGTTCTCTATCTTGTGCCGCATCGCTGCTGTGGGTCGAGGGTTTTAGGGAAGCTTGTTGTCTCCACAGGGTCTTCATCTACTCTCTCAGGTTCTGTCAATAATCCTTCTTAATCATTATTTGTTTTTTTAATAGGTTAAAATCAGAAATGGAATCTACATTAGGGTTATTGAGTTAGTTAGTTGGCATTTGGATTGCAGCTACAGTAGCCTTATACAACAGTTATATAACTGTTATAACTTAATTATATAACTATTACTGCAATTGGAATTGAGGACCTTATGTGTTTCCACTACATTGTTTTATCTTCGGGACAATTGGAATTGAGGATGAACATAAGGCTGCTAAGTCTCATGGTAAATGTTTTCTCTAGAAGAAACTATAAGCTTTGATGGTAGGTTTAATCACAAAATACAACCTTCTCAAGTATGTCATATAATTTTCTACCACGAACACCACTGTTGATACCAAAATTAATATGCTGATATGGACGAATAATATGAAGACACGTGTCAATCTACGTGGCACAATAGCAGCGAGGAAGTTCATTTCCCCGACCAACTCATGTTCTCTCCGAGCAACGAGAATACACCGAGGAACTCTAGCACTCCGAGGTACTCGAGCGCTCCGAGGAACTCCTGAGAAACAATCAACTAAGGCGGTCCGAGCTGCATCTCGGCCGTAGTATTAATTGCCAGAATATCAACAGTTCAACTATTCATTGAATGCTTATCATCTTGACGCACACGCTGCATTAAATGTATTACCCTTTCATATGTATATCATTTAATGTATCAACCCTTTCATGTACAGCCTAAGGGCTATAAATACCTTGTATCACCCTCATTCAAAGGGATCGGAATTTCTTGGTAGAACTTGTAATCAAGAATTCCCAAACACTCAGCAATAACATAACAGTGGACGTAGGCCATTCTTATAAGGCTGAACCACTTTAAAAATCTTTATCTCATTTTATTTATCTGTGATTGAATAATTAGAGCGATCTAATTTTTTACATCAACAGATTGGCGTCGTCTGTGGGAACGATTGTTACTATCGTTTTTCACCAAAAATCGTCTATCATCAATGGCGGATAATCCAGAATCTAGCAATCGAAACGGTGGAAATACTGGAAATCCTCAGAATCCCTCTGCACCTCCAGATCTAGCCGGGATTATGACGAATCTGGCTCAAGGACAAACCGCCATGCAAGAAACAATGAGGCAACTCATACAAACCCTTCATGGTGGTGCACCTGCACGTTCAGGACAGCAAAGTAGTCAGAGGCAAACTTATTTACTTTCTTCACGATCCAGGCGTACTGAGTCACGTCGTAATGAGGAATCTGATGATTTCTCTTATCAAACTGGGCGAACTTCGTCAATAAGGGCAACAGATACTAATCAACATATCACCCTCTCTCCAGAAAGACCTAGTGCCTTAGAAAGATTGAGTAGGGTGTCTCCTTTCAGTCGATTAGGCCCTAGGAGAAATAGGAGTCCACCTAAGACCATGTCGAGGAGTTTTCAACGACCATCAGATCTAAGAGAAGGATAAGCACAATCACGACCAGTTGCTCGTCAAGATAAATCTCAGGAGGCTACTTCAGAACGATCTATTGCTCGAACCAATAGGCCCGAGGAAGGAAATGAAGCGTGGAAAGGATCCCTTCAGCGCTTGGAGGATAGATTGGGAGAAATGGATAAGGCGAAGAATCCCTTACAACGAACTTTTGTTCAAGGGACACCTTTTGTCCAGGCCATTGTGGGTTTTCCTACCCCGTCAAAGTTTAAAGCACCTGTGGTGACCCCCAAATATGATGGAAAGACAGATTATGTTCTACACATAGAGCAATATCAAGCTGCCGTCGATATCTATGCTGTCCCCGACGAGATGAGATGTAGAGCATTCTCTAGAACTCTTACTGGAGCTGCCCAGATTTGGTACAACAATCTTCCCAGGGGTAATATTTCAACTTTCTTTCCGTTGGCCGAGTTGTTTATCGGCAATTTCTATTTTGGAGCAAAGCCAGTAAAACGAGTAGCACATTTTTTAAGTGTTAGACAAAAATCTGGTGAGAGTACTAGAGATTACATAACTCGTTTCAATAACGAGAAGCTGGAGGTCATAGATTACGAAGAGAAGACAACAATCACTGCTTTGATGAGTGGGTTGTTGCCTAATAAGTTGTATTATACTTTGGTGAAAGATCCACCTAAAACTATGTCAGAATTGATGGCAAAAGCAGCCAAAATCATAAATGCCGAGGAAGCTATGGCTGCAAAGAAGAATATAGATAAAGACACCAAGGTGGAAGTCCACAAGTCTAAGAAGAAAGAGCATAAAATCAATGGTGGAGATAAACATTCCAAGAATAAATGGGAAGTCATGAAGAAATATGATAATTATACTCCTTTGAAAATGGGTATTAATCATGTCTTGGAGGAAATCAAGAACAACGAGGAGGTAAAATGGCCAAAGAAACTGAGGTCAGACCCTGATTCGAGGAGTAGGGATAAGTACTGCGAATTTCATAAAGATCATGGTCACATGACCAAAAATTGCATAGCTCTTCAGAACGAGATTGAAACACTCATCCGAAGAGGAAAGCTAGCAAAATATGTTGATCGGGGAGGTGAAAGAAAAGATAACGACCGAGCTAGAGAGAGGTCTAGATCTCCTCGTCGGGCAGAGGAGAAAAAGAAGAGAAACTATGAAGATGATCCAGAGGAGATCTTCCCAAGAAACCAAGGCAGCTAGAACGAGAGGTATTTTCTATACGTTTTGGATCATTTGATAGTAATGTTATTACAGGAGGAGATGCAGGAGGAGGAGACCATACTGCAGAAAGAAAAGCATACCTCGGAGAGGCTCAAGCTTGTTCATATATTCAGCGAATAAATCTGGCAGAGGACGATCGTCCGAGGAAGGTAAACAAAGAGAAGCTGGTCATTGGTTTTTCAAAAAATGACCTGGTAGGTGTTCTTTATCTTCATGACGATCCTTTGGTGATCAAAATGAGGATGAAGGAAGTAGTGATTTCAAGGGTGTTGGTAGATAATGGAAGATTGGCAGACATCATGTACTATTCATGCTTTGATAGCTTGAATCTGAAATTATCTCAATTGGAACCTTATCACAGACCCCTCCTGGGTTTTGCTGGTGAAAAAGTTTTTCCACTTGGGACGATCAAGTTGGATATACTCATTGGAACTTGGCCTGCTTGTCGAACAGAAAGAATACGCTTCTTTGTGATGGATAAGAATTTGCAGTCAGCCTACAACATCATCATGGGAAGAGTCGGTTTGAAGAAGTTCGAAGCAGTTCCATCTACAGTGCATCAATGCTTAAAATTCCTAACAAACTTTGGTGTAGGAGTTGTGAAAGGTGATTAAAAAGTAGCTCGGGAATGCTATTATTCATCTGCCGAACAAGAAGAGATTGAGGAATCAAGGAAAAAGACTATTACCTACCAGGTGGAAGAAGAGACATAGATCGAAACTCTGGATCCCAGAGATGAATCTCAACATGTAAAAGGACAGGTGGTGGAATCTACAGAAAATGTTATTCTAGACGACGAGCACCCTGAACGAGTAACCCAGATAGGTTCAACGTTGGATGCTTCAATAAAACAGGAGTTGATAATTTTCTTGAGAAACAGGAAGAAAACTTTTGCATGGAGTCATGAGGACATGCCAGGAATAGATCCAAACTTCTTATTCCACGAGCTCAATGTGAATAAGGAGATCAAGCCTGTAAAGCAGAGAAGAAGGGTATTTAGCCCCGAGAAGAATCAAGATATTCAAGAGGAGGTCGACAAACTCCAGAAAGCTCAATTCATTGAAGATGTGAAGTACCCGGACTGGTTGGCGAATGTGGTGATGGTAAAGAAGAAAAACAACAAATGGAGAATGTGTGTGGACTTCACTGATCTTAACAAGGCCTGCCCAAATGATCATTTTCCATTGCCCAGAATTGACCAACTAGTAGATTCTACCTCTGGGCACGAGTTGCTTAGCTTCATGGATGCTTGCTCTGGCTACAAACAGATCAAAATGAAACCTGAAGACAGGGAAAGTACTTCTTTTATTACCCCTAGGGGAACTTATTTCTATAATGTTATGCCTTTTGGTTTGAAAAATGCAGGGGCGACATACCAGCGGCTGATGAACAAGGTTTTCACCCAACAAATCAGTTGCAACATGGAAGTCTTTGTCGATGATATGCTGATAAAAAGCAAGAAAGCTGCAGATCATCTAGTTGACTTAGCTCAGACATTTAATCAACTGGATAAATACCAGATGAAGCTCAACCCGACGAAGTGCACATTTGGAGTACGAGAAGGAATGTTTCTCGGATACATTGTCAACCAGCGAGGCATTGAAGCAAATCCAGATAAGATCAAAGATCTTTTAGGGTTGCGATCTCCAACAATAAAGAAAGAAGTGCAGAGTCTTACAGGACGAGTTGCAGCGCTCAACAGATTTGTGTCCCGAGCAACTGACAAATGCCTCCCATTCTTCAAAACACTTTGAAAAACTTTTGAGTGGACTGATGAATGTGAGAAGGCCTTTCAAGACTTGAAAAAAATATTTGGGAGCACCTCCATTGTTATCCAGGCCAATAACAGGAGAGAAGTTGTACTTGTATCTAGCAGTATCAGAGAATGCAGTCAGTTCAGCATTGATCAGATTGGAGAATGGAGTCCAGAAACCAATCTATTACACAAGTAAGGCTTTTCGAGGCGCGGAAATCAGATACCCAAAGCTGGAGAAATTGGCATTGGCATTAATTGAAGCAAGTAGAAGAATGAGGCCATATTTCCAGGCCCATACCATCGTCGTTTATACCGACATGCCACTGAGGCAAGCCCTTCATAAGCCAGAAAAGTCAGGGAGATTCATGTACTGGGCAATAGAGCTCGATGAATATAATATTGTGTATGAGCCCAGATCATCATTGAAAGGGCAAGCTGTAGAAGATTTTATAGCAGAGTTTATATATCCTGATACCCCCGAGGAATAAAAATTGCTCGCTGACCAACCTGTGGATGATACAGGATCAACAGACATAAATCCAGACCAACTCCGGTTGGTAAAAGGACTTATGGATGAAGAAAGATCATCAGCTTCGAGCTCAGACCAGCTCCGGTTGGTAAAAGAGCGAGAAGAGATGATCGACGAGGAGAGAAAAGTGTCAGGGAAGGATGAAAAGAAGCAACAAATATTTCACCGAGGAATTATGTCAGATAAGAAATTTGAAGACGGGTTACCCATATAGAGATTATATGTAGATGGCTCATCTTGCACAGCAGGTTGCGGGGCAGGAATTATTTTGAACACCCCAGACGAGATTGACATGGAATATGCTTTGCGATTCCAATTCAAAGCCTCCAATAATGAGGCTGAGTATGAAGCCATGATAGCAGGTCTTAATTTATCAAAGATTATGGAAGCGCAACAAGTGATGGTATTCAGTGATTCTCAATTGATTTTGAATCAGATGATGGGAACGTATCCGGTTAAAGGAGAGATAATGGTCAAGTATCATGCAAAGGTGATGGAATTGTTGGCAGAATTTGATGCCATTCAGTTGATCAGAATACCCAGAATAGAGAATGCACAAGCAGACGCACTGGCCCGACTAGCATCAGCTACTCGTACCGAGCTGTGAAGAACAATACCAATTGAAGTACTGGAAGTCGGAGCGTAGATGAAAACCTGACGATGAATGTTATTACCCTAGATTTAGGACCATCTTGGATGGATACCATCAGGGTATATATTGAAGAGGGAGAATTGCCAGAGGATAAGCTCGCTGCCAAGAAATTAAAGTATAAAGCTGCTCGGTATGTATTAACTAATGGTATTTTATATAGACGAGGAATCATGGCAAGTTTGCAGAGATGTGTACATCCCTCCGAAGTGAAATAATTGATTGAAGAGATTCATGAAGGGTCTTGCGGAGCTCATGTAGCAGGTCGAACACTTTTGCAAAGGGTAATGACTCAAGGATACTACTGGCCGATGATGAGGGCTGATTGTATAGCTTATGCTAAGAAATGTGATAAGTGCCAACGATTTTCCTCCATCCGACAAACTCCACAAGCATTGGTGACACCAATAACTTCCCCTTGGCCATTTGTCATATGGGGAATTGATTTGGTTGGACCACTGCCGACCACCCGAGGAAGATTCAAGTACCTCGTCGTTGCAGTGGACTATTTTACTAAGTGGGTAGAAGCTGAGCCACTTATTGATATGACATACGAGAAGGTATACCAGTTCGTTTGGAAGAATATCATCTGTCGATATGGTCTCCCTCATGCCTTCATCACATACCATGGAACCCAATTTGATAACGAGGAATTTGCTGCCTATTGTCATCAGTCGAACATTTTGAAGGTTCATTCAGCACCAGGCCATCCTCAAAGCAATGGACAGACTGAAGTGACGAACATAACACTGCTAAATGGTTTGAAGAAAAGGCTAAGTGAAGCTAAAGCTAACTGGATTAATGAGCTACAATCAGTATTGTGGGCTTATCGAACAACTCCCCGAGCAGCGACTGGAGAATCACCATATATGCTGGCATTTGGAAGTGGGGCTGTAATACCTGCCGAGTTGGGTCTTCCAACGCATAGAGTACTAAATTTCAATTCTCCTGTCAGTGACTTGATGAGAAGATTGGATTTGGATATGCTCAAGGAGGTCAGAGAAGAGGCAGCCATTAGGAATGCTGCTTATCAACAACGAATAGCTCTTTTCTACAACAAAAGGGTGAGGAAATGCGATTTAAAGGAAGGAGATTATGTGCTAAAGAAGGTAATTCAGAAGCACAATAAATTGGAGGCAAACTGGCATGGGCCTTACCGAGTTACAGAAGTTGTTTGACCAGGAACTTACCGAATAGCAACTCTAGAAGGAGAAGAATTCAAGAATGCTTGGAATGCTGAACACCTTCGCAAGTATTATCAATGATGTAAAATGTACAATGGTTCCATCAATATGAATAAAACGATGACGTTTTTCACCATTTTTCTCTCCTTTGTTTGAAAGTTTTTCGGGGAATACTAGTGTTGTACACTACGCTGCTCGACAGCAAGAAGAAGATGATAGTTCAGACCCATGACCAACTCCGGTTGGTAAAAGGGCGAGAACAACTGATATACTCCTTTGGTTAGGAGGTGTACACTTGCGTGATTAACTTCGGTTGGTAAAAGAGTTTGTGGACAAGATAGTTCGAAAGAACCTGATAGTTCGAGCGTGATCAACTTCGGTTGGTAAAATAGCGAGAACAAATTATACTCCTTTGGTTAGGAGTCGTACACTTGCGTGATCAACTTCGGTTGGTAAAAGAGCTTGTGGACAAGATAGTTCGAAAGAACCTGATAGTTCGAGCGTGATCAACTTCGATTGGTAAAATAGCGAGAACAAATTATACCCCTTTGGTTAGGAGTCGTACACTTGCGTGATCAACTTCGGTTGGTAAAAGAGCTTGTCGACAAGATAGTTCGAAAGAACCTGATAGTTCAAACCCACGACCAACTTTGGTTGGTAAAAGGGCAAGAACAACATTCTTATAACGCCAATCTCGGTTGGTTTGAAAACAAAATATGCTCTCAAATGCCAACTTATGTTGGTCGGAAGGTAATATTATTACAAAAGTTCCTCAAAGAACAAAATATTCCAAACTGAACCAAGTATGGTTGGTCGGGGATAAAAACCCAATAACTGTATTTGGTCGACGAGGAGAAAATATTTCAAATTGAACCAAGTATGGCTGGACGAGGATAAAAGCTCACCAACTATAGTTGGTCGACAAGCACAATTTAACAACCATGGTTGGTTGGGAATTTTTTTTAACATTTTTATACTCATTACTTTATTATTAAGTGATTGAGCAACATTAATACTTGTAACTGTTTATTACTAAGTTGGTTGATGAACAACACAAAATTGTTATCTTTTTAACAGATACATACTTAGTGTTTAGCACAGAACAATAGCAATACAAATTTGCAAACAAAAATGAAATTCTTTCATTAAGGTCAAAATGTATTACAAACTACATGTGTACCAACTATTAAATTAAGATCCCTACTCTATTGGTTTCTTTCCCTTTGCTTTTGAAACAGGTTCCTCGCCAGCAGGAGGGTCTTCCAAGCAAAGAGGATAATTAATGAAGTTAATATCTCTGAGCATTCTGACGTTCATTACAGAAGGTGTGTCCATTAGATGTTCAAGATGAGATACTTCGGTTTGAGAATGAAGATTGTAATCACCAAGGTATTTTGAAATTAAACTCCGAGGAATGGAACGAGCGGGGATCCATTCCATGTCCAATTTATAAGGTGGCACAGGCAAGTCTAGTAATCCTGGAGCGTGATAATCCCATAAATAATGTCCTTGCTCCAATTTTAATACACACAGGGCGTTCAATCATCCTTGTTTATAACCTTCGTTATTGGCACTTTCAAGACGAGCATCCAAATGACAAAGGGCTTCATTGTAGCCTGCCATCCAAAACTCACGAGGTTGTTTATGAAATTGGAAAGTTATTCTCTCTAGTTGCTTGTGAAGGTTCCTGGCAAAAACATCTTTATCATTCAAAGCAGACTTCGTTGCAGTAAGTTGAACTTCTAAAGATAGATTTTTCTTGGACATTTCAGATAAAGCCCGATCTTTGGTGTTCAATTGGAACGCTTGAGTTTCCAGAGTAGACTGAGTGCGAGCCTCTTCAACATTACAGCTGAGAACTCTTGATCGACTCCGAGCATGTGGAGAAATTTTCTCCTCGACAACATTTTGAACAGCTCTTCCTCGCCCACGAGACCCTCTTCCTCGTCCCCGAGAAGTAATAGAGATACCAGATCTTCTCAGAGTATCCAATTCTTGCCTTAATTTGGCATTCTCAACCTCTAATAACGAGAAACCCTCATCGGTAACCGGTACTAAAGCAGTGGAAGATGAAGCTGCAGACTCATATTGTGCCAACTTTTTCTGCAAATTATTGTTCTCTTATTCCAGCAACCTACCTACAGGCTTCAACTTCACCTTTTAGGGTTCTCTCCCTAATATCGTATCCAGCAAGGATCTTTTTATGGCCTGTTTCAGAAGAAAGTTATTGATATCTATTTTCATACTCCTTGTGCAGCAAAGCAGTTGATTCATTGTGTTGATGTTGTAGATCTTCTAAGTAATAATGAAGCTCCTCAATCAAGTCATAGTAGGCCACGTTGTTGGCCACAGCTCGGTCAAGTAAATCCTTCAAGTACCGATAAGCCTCAATTTCTTGTTCTGAGGCATCATGGCCAAGGATGTCAGCAATTTCTGATACACTCAAATTTGTATGACCAGCTCTATAATATTCATGGCATTGTTGCATCAGCTTTGTATCATGTGCAGATATCAGTTCCATTCTAGCCACAAACTAATAATGAAAAGAAGACAACAGTCAACAAAAACAAATCATCAATAACAGAGATGAACAAAGATGTATTTTATTAGATCACAAGAAGATTACATTGTTTGATTAGAGATAATGAAAGATAGAAATGATACCGAACAACTTCACACCTTTTCCTTATCTCCCAAAACTTTCTCGGGAGGCTGGGACGAGGAGCTTGGTTGCTCGGTGGTAACAACAGATTGATCAGCAGGAGTTGAAATTTTCTCAGGAGGAGGAGGCATGGAAGAAATGTCCTCGTTGGCAGAAGGTAGAGATGCAGGGACTTGATCACCTATGGCCATGGAAGATTCATCAGAGATAGGCTCATCTTCTTCTTCTACAATTGGTGGGGGAGGACCAGGGAGGTGTAGCTGAAATAGCTCAGAGTCGTCTGTGATCTTCAATTCCTGCAGAGCAGCTACCCAGCCATCTCGGAAGTATTTCAACTTCCCGTATTGTACTTGGGATGTCATCGTAGCAATCCCTTTGTCCCATCCTTTATCCCAGTCAGCGCTGAAGGATTTTTTTAACTGCGAGCTTTCTTTTCAGTTTCTCCGAGGAGAGCTTCTCGGACAGCAGATCCTCGGCAGTCTTTAACTTCACATCCAATTCCTATTTTTGGCGCTTTATATCTTGCAGGACGGACAACTCTTCCTCTGCCTTCTTCAGCTTATCTTCAAGCTCTCCAAAGTTCTTGAGCTTGTCGTCATATTTTTTATGCTCAATCTCTAAACTTTTCACCTTGTTCTCCAAACTCTTGGAGATCTCAGCTAACTTCACCTTCTCAGCTTCAACTATTGACAACTTTTTCTCCCAGACAGCTTTGTCCTCATTATACTGCTGACGAGAATCCTTCAAGGATTGGGTCAAACCCAGCAGAGCATCCTCTACCCCCGACGAGGAGCTGGAAGCTTTAATTGCTTCATCTTTCTTCACGATGTTGTTAAAACAATTCACCAGCTAAACAAAGGAAAAAGCGACAGGTCGGTACAAAAATACAAGTATTCAAAGAAAGAAAGGAAATTCAGAGTGTGAGAAATTTACCGAAGCAAGGTGACGAGTAGCTAGGGATGTCAGCATATCCCTAGAAATCTTTTCATCAATTCCTTAGACCTCGGGTATGATCCAAGTTTTTACCGAGCTCATGGCAGAGCTCGGAGGAATGATGGTTGGAACACCAACACCACCAGCTGGTAGAGAAGAGATGGTTTCAGTCAGATTGGCAGTTCAGCCAAATTTACTGAGGACGATTTCCTCAATCTCCTCAAAGGAACTTCAGCAGCTTCAACCAAGGAAGAGCTCTTGGTCGGAGAGATAGCAATTATCTCCACAGGAGCAACCTTCTTGTTCGGAGCCACTGGGGGCTTCTCGGTAGCTTTGGAAGGTGCAACATCCACCTTCTTAGTCCCCTATGGGACATCAATTTTTCTTTTCTTGGCTTAAGCAGCAGAAGTAGTGTCATCAAATAGAGCAGGGGGAGCTCTTTTCCTGCCCATTCTTTGACTTAAAGGGATGTGAGAATCTGAAGAAGAATCCTCTGGAGTTGAGGCTGGTTCACCAGATCTAATCATAGGAAGAGCAGTATAAGAAGTCGTATAGCTCCTATACTGTAGCAGATATGATGCAGACCTGATGTGCTCGTCTGCAACGTTCTTATGCAAACCCCAGATAAGTTTCAGATGCTTAATATTAACCTCTGATTCTTTTGGAGTTTTTCTTTTACTATCAACTGCAAATGATATACATAATGAAATATCAGTCATACATTTTGTCAAATATGATAAAAGCATAATTTCATAACTAAAGGAAAATGAGAATAAACATATCCCATTGCCATTGGGGGGCATTTAGGACCCTGGTATACTGCATCTCCAACCAAGGGGGCATATTGCCAATTTTTAATAACCACCCCATGTTCAAAATAATCTCTGTTTGCATTAGGGAGGTTAACTACAAGAGCCCTATTTAAAAACCTAGTTTTTAAGTAATAAACATTATCTAAAATAGCCCATCTATAGCAATACATAATCTCAGGAATCCCTATACGAGTTCCATGAGTTAGATTCAATTTATACACCCCATTAATTATTCTCCATGAATTGGGGGCTATTTTTGCAGGAACAACGTCAAAGTACTGACAGAACTCTAAGCATAAGGGGTTTGGCGGAAAAGAAAACCCACATTCAGCAATGAATAGACTAGGGAACCAATGTCCCTCAGCCAATCGAAAATAATCTAAAGGCTCAGAAAGAACCTCCAGAGTTACCCAGGAAGGAATGGAAAAATCGAAACGAAATTTCTCAACAGACTCCACAATATAAACCATAGTGAATAAAAGAAATACAGAAGAAAAGAAGAGAATCTTACAGGAAAAAGGAAGAGCTGACAACTAGCGAAGGAAAAGATGAACGCACAATGGAGAGAGAGAACAGAAAGCTTGAATGCAGAAAATTGGAAAAGGTAGAAGACGGTATGGTTACCTAAGAAGTTTAAATACTTTACCTTGGGAAGAAGCGAAGGAAATGATTACACAAAAGAAATTAATACTCCACCGGCGGCTAAAAGGACAAAAATGCACGAAGATCGAAGCACTCATAAAAATTCGAAAAAGGTGGATTCTATGAATTTGAAAGAAATTCAAATATGAAGAAAAGGCTCCTAAAACCCAGGAAAGTAATTTAATATCGCCATATACCGAGAAAGAATGTTCCATACTCCTCAAAGTTTGAAATATGAAACATTGGGGGCTTCTGTTGATACCAAAATTAATATGCTGATATGGACGAATAATACGAAGACACGTGTCAATCTACGTGGCACAATAGCAGCGAGGAAGTTCATTTCCCCGACCAACTCATGTTCTCTCCGAGCAACGAGAATAAACCGAGGAACTCTAGCACTCCGAGGTACTCCAGCGCTCCGAGGAACTCCTGAGAAACAATCAACTAAGGCGGTCCGAGCTGCATCTCGGCCGTAGTATTAATTGCCAGAATATCAACAGTTCAACTATTCATTGAATGTTTATCATCTTGACGCACACGCTGCATTAAATGTATTACCCTTTCATATGTATATCATTTAATGTATCAACCCTTTCATATACAGCCTAAGGGCTATAAATACCTTGTATCACCCTCATTCAAAGGGATCGGAATTTCTTGGTAGAACTTGTAATCAAGAATTCCCAAACACTCAGCAATAACATAACAGTGGACGTAGGCCATTCTTATAAGGCTCAACCACTTTAAAAATCTTTATCTCATTTTATTTATCTGTGATTGAATAATTAGAGCGATCTAATTTTTTACATCAACAACAACCAAAAGAACTTTCTTGTACCTAGACATAAGGCAACCATTTCAATACTTTTTAAGCATGATAACACGTTATATATAATAGCTGTTATATATAACAGGTGTTATATATAACAATTGTTATATATAACAGCTCTGTTATATATAACAATTGTTATATATAACACCTTTGTTATATATAACAGGTGTTATAAGCTGTAATATATAACAGCTCTGTTATATATAACAGGTTATAGGGTTTTATGTATTCTCTCGTTGATTTCTTATATAGAACAACTAACCGGATTCCAAGAAATCACCCTCGAACAACTATTATATAGAACAATTAACGGGATTTCTTATTCTCTCTTTGATTCTGAAAATTATTTTCAAAGAAGATTTCTTGGAACTGATCCTATGTTAAGTCATTAATATCTCACTAATAAATAAAAGATTTCCACTGAAAATCCAAATCTCTTTTAAATAGATACGATACCAATTTTACCCTAATGTATGGACTTATACCTATGTGACACCCCGACTAATTAAATACCGGGTAGCTACTCCTTTATTAAATTAATACAAAATGCCAAGTTGGTCCAGTTAATAGCATCACTATCGAAGACATTTTTATGGTTACTAACCACCTAGTATTTAAAAAGTAAGTTGCCAAATTTTAATTTAAGTCTGGTTAACATGCAGTAAAAGAATAATGAAAGAATAACAACCATTCACCATAACGAAGCAATAGAATAACCAACAAAATAATAAGAGTCCGGAGGAAACTCCTCACAACAATCCCACAACTGAAATCCTGAATTAATTACATGCCAGAAGTCGGAATAACTGAAATAAATGAAATGTCTCTAAAAGAAATGGGCGACATGCCCTACAACTGATAAATGATGAATATAGAGTCAAGATAGATCAAGCGTCTACAAGCAAAGTCCGGAAACTTCCACAAACAGCTACATCTCGTCACCTGAATGAGGATCCTAAGCATGGTGTCCTTGTGGCTGGGCACCTAAAATGGTTTTTACAAAAATAGATTTGAAAGAAAATGGGTCAGAGCCCGAAAGTGGAAATCATTTAAAAAACAGCAAGTGTTTTAATAACATTAAAACATTAAATGCAAAATACATGTTAGGACGTGCACTCACATGAAATTCTCACCTCTCGACTACATGTGCACTCCTAACGTACCGTACCCATCTAAATGACATACATATCTAACCAAACCGTAATAAGTTCTACCCCTTACTACTCGATTCCCATATTACATTCTAGCATTATCAATTAAATAGAGAGCTTTACTTAAACTCAGATTCTCAATTTGTAATACAATTCACTATCGATTAACCCGTTATGTTTTCACAAAACATTACCATAATTATATTCACAATACCAACCTGAAAGTTCCCATTAATTAAGTGTATATTATTCACATCATAAATATACAATACAAGCACCCCGAGACTAAGCTGCGGTGCACACATACTCTGTTATCCATCCCGGTACATCACGTACATAAGGATCACGCATTCCGAATCTCTCAGGAATCGTTCTCAGATAACAAGAATCACAAACAATGGAGGCGAACACAGTCACATCACATGGTCACGCACATAACTACGCTCCCACGATCAGCAGACTTATTAACATCCCAATAAGTCCTTCTCTGACCTATGTTCTCGAGGTACCAGTCTAAATCGGAGCAACACAAGGATTAGAGGGCCCTAAGCGAACGTAAACCTCCCGTGATAGCAAGTATGGTAGGTATGTCATACACATAAAATCATATACATATACTAAGTATGCACACATCTTAGTAATCACCATAATATATTTGTGGTACACTTATCATTCTCGTACCGACATATAATGCTACAAAATTTATATGTTCCCGGTTAATATAATTATTTAGGCCGTCAATAGTTCTCGTATCGTAATAGACACTCACGTCCTAATTCATAATTTCCCTTAGGTTCAAACTACACTTCTAAGTTTTACTCCTCATTATATCCCAAATATCTCGAATATATCAATTAATCATCAAGGAAGTGTTATCTCTACATATACACAAGGTTATGGGACACTCGGGATTAAAACAGGCTAAAAAGCCTAAACTGTCAGCTCGTTAGAAGTCTCGTTCGAACGAGGCTGTTCGAACGAGAGTTCGTTCGAACGAAGTGGGATTTCTAACGAGGTCTCGTTCGAACGAAAGCCATCGAACGAACATCACCCTTGTTAGAAGTCAAAGGTCAACTCGTTAGAAGCTCGTTCGAAAGAGCTCGTTCGAACGACCTGGGCAGGTCTTCTAACGAGTGGCCAGATTCGAGCCCAGATTTTCCCTATATCGTTTTTCCAACTTTTCTTCACCTCTAATCTCATCTAAACCTCAATCCAACAATTTTTCATGGGTTCTAATCATTCCTAAACATACTTAGGTCATATATTAACGTTTATATAGAGCCAATTCTTCCTAAACATCATTGAATCATCAAATCCCTCCATTTATCCCCAAATCACATGAACATGAACCCTAAAATTTTAAAGTCACCAATGGGCATAATTAAATCCGTTTTTGTTATGAACAAGGTGTATTCCCATCAGATTAATCCTCCTAACACAATTCTACACGCAATCCTTTCATCAAAATATAAAGTTCTAATTCCAATTAATGGGTTTTTATCAAACTCCCAAGAACAATACAAATTTTGTCAATTTCCTACGCATGGAAGAAACATTCTTTGTAATAAACGAAATTAAACCACTTACCTTATGTGTATCTCTGATTTTGATGTCGAATTGATGAATGATTCTCTCTCTCTCTCTGTAGAATTCTCCTCTCTTCTCTCTCTACAAGCCTTCTTCTCCAAAGTGACAATGGTGGCTAGGGTTTGCCTTAGGAACTCTTTTGGAACTAGTTCCAATAACCTCTGTAGCCCATTAGGTTATTAGTGGGTTTAGTGGGTAATTGCCAAATCAGATATTAATTCCTAATTTTCGTGGGTTTTAATTCCCAAAAATCCAAAATTACCAAACTACCCTTATACGTTGCCGATATGGCCTAAAAATGCCCCGGGACCCAAACTAGACCCCCGGCTAGTGTTTTCTGACTATTTCGACCCTTCCGGACGCGTTGGCGCACTCAAAACGACCATACGGTTAATAGAAATAAAATTCACTTTTGTAATTAAAATAATTATATTCCTTACGCGACTGTCACACGCGTCTCAACAAAGTTTCCAAATTGCCGTATATCAATCTCACGACAATTTTATAATTCAATATTCATAAATAGCCATATCTACTCATTATAATCAAATACCAACTCGCATCTCGTTAGTATTTTAATCCTTCAATATTCATAAACAACCATATCTACTCATTATAATCAAATACCAACTCGCATCTCGCTAGTATTTTAATCCAAATTAATTTCCAATTAATACACATTTAATTCAATTAATCCTATAAATAAATGTCACAAAAATACGGGGTATTACATACTTCCCCCCTAATAACAGAATTTCGTCCCGAAATTCGGAACTAGAAAGTACCTGGTAAGAACAACTCTGGATAATCGTTCGCGCATCTCATCCTCATGCTCCCATGTGGACTCCTCGACATTATGATGTCGCCACTGAACACGTACTAACAGAACTATCTTTGACCGCAGTTTCCGCTCATTTCGGTCCAAAATAGCAATCGGCCCCTCCTCGTAGGAGCTATCAGGCTGGAGATCGATGTCCTCCAAGGAAATGTGAGAATGAGCCAAATCGTCTCTAAGATATTTCCTTAGCGAGGAAATATGAAACACATCGTGAATCCGATGCAAATGCTCCGGTAATCCAAGCCTATACGCAACCGGTCGAATCCGCTCAATAATAGGAAATGGTCCCACATATCTCGGTGCCAACTTCCCTTTCTTCCCGAAACGCATAATCCCCTTCATAGGAGATACTCTGAGCAAAACCTGGTCCCCCACTTGGAACTCCCTGAAGAACCTCTTCGCGTCAGCATAGCTCTTCTGCCGATCCTGAGCTACCCGAATGCGACTCCGAATCAATTCTATCCTCGCCGAAGTATCCTGAATCACTTCCGGCCCAAGTAGTTTGTTGTCCCCCACCTCCAACCAACATGCTGGGGAACGACAAGGTCTACCGTACAATGCCTCAAATGGAGCCATGCCAATAGTGAACTGGTAGGAGTTGTTGTAGGCAAACTCCACCAGTGGAAGATACTGCTCCCATCCACCCCCAAAATTAATGATGCACATACGTAACATGTCCTCCTACATCTGGTTTGTACGCTCGGTTTGCCCATCGGTTTGCGGGTGATACGCCGTACTCAACCGCAATTTCGTGCCCATGGCCTCCTGAAAACTTTCCCAAAATCGTGAAACAAATATCTTGTCTTGGTCAGACACGATATTTAAGGGCACACCGTGAAATCTCACTATCTCTGCAATAAAGAGCTGGGCATACTGTCCCGTAGTGTAGTCTGTCCTTACGGGTAGAAAATAAGCGACTTTGGTCAACCTGTCCACAATTACCCAAATGGAGTCGTGACCTTTCTGTGACGTAGGCAACCCCGTGATAAAGTCCATGGAGATGCTCTCCCACATTCACATCGGGACCTCTAACGGCTGTACAAGTCCTGCCGGTCTCTGATGATCCACTTTTACTAGCTGGCAAGTGGCGCATTTTGAAAATAACACGGCAATATCTCTCTTCATCCCGCTCCACCAATACTGTCGTCTCATGTCTTGGTACATTTTGTCCCCACCGGGATGTACCGCGAACCGTGAGCCGTGCGACTCTGCCATCACCTCATGACGCAATTCCTCCCCTTCCGGAACTACCAATCTCCCATTGAAGCGTAATCCCCCGTCTGAGCTAACGGTATAGGACTCGGCTCCTTCTGCTAGTAATCGAATTATCTGCTCCTGACAGAACGAGTCATTTGCCTGTGCCCTTACAACCTTCGTGACAATCTGCGGTGTAACGGTCATCACAGACATGAACGACCGGGCCACTGCATCTTGGTGTCCTAACTCCTTCCACTTGGCCTTCCACACCCCTGCCACCTCATCTACTGGTCTACGGCTCAACGCGTCTGCTACTACGTTAGCCTTCCCCAGGTGATATTGGATATCAAACTGATAGTCCTTTACAAACTCAAGCCACCTTCGCTGCCGCATATTCAACTCCTTTTGCATGAATAGGTACTGTAGGGACTTGTGGTCCGTGAACAATCGAAAATTCTCCCCCAAAAGGTAATGTCTCCAAATACGAAGGTCAAATACAACTGCCGCCAACTCTAAGTCATGGGTGGGGTAATTCTTCTCGTGAGGCTTAAGCTTACGGGACGCATAAGCTATGTCCTGACTCTCCTGGTGTAATACACCTCCAAGTCCTTGCAAGGACGCATCGGTGTAAACTAGATACTCAACTCCCGGTCTCGGCAATGCTAACACAGGTGCTGAGGTCAACTTATCCTTCAACTCATCGAATGCCAACTGGCAGGCATCACTCCAGATGAACGGCACACCTTTACGAGTCAGATGTGTCAAAGGACTCGCTATCTTCGAAAATCCCCGAATGAACCTCCTGTAGTATCCTGCTAGGCCCAAGAAACTATGAATCTCTGTCGGTGTCGTGGGCTGTCCCCACTCTCTCACCGCGGATACCTTCCCCGGATCAACAGATATCCCCCGGTCGGAAATAATGTGCCCTAAAAACTGGACCTCCTTCAGCCAAAACCCGCACTTCTCATACTTTGCATATAACTCGTTCTGACGTAGCGTCTGCAAAACTTGCCTTAAATGCTCGGCGTGCTCCTCCTCTGTCTGGGAGTAAACCAGGATATCATCAATGAAGGCAATGACAAACTGATCTAGGAAATCTCTGAACACCCTATTCATCAAGTCCATAAACACGGCTGGAGCATTGGTCAAACCAAAAGGCATAACCCGAAACTCGTAAGAACCATATCTCGTTAAGAACGCAGTCTTCGAGACGTCCTCCTCCCTAATACGCAACTGATGGTATCCCGATCGCAAATCAATCTTCGAGAAGAAAGAAGCTCCTCTCAACTGGTCGAATAGGTCATCGATTCGAGGCAACGGATAGTTATTCCGTATCGTGACCTTGTTCAACTCTCGGTAGTCCACACACAATCTCAGTGAAACATCTCTCTTCTTCACGAACAACACAGGGGCACTCCACGGCGAAGTACTCCTCCGTATAAATCCCTGACCCAACAACTGCTCAATCTGATCTCGTAGCTCTCGCATCTCTGCTGGAGCCATACGGTACGATGCGCGTGCCATAGGTCTCGTATCTGGTAATAAGTCTATGACAAAGTCTATCTCTCGACTGGGGGGTAGGCCTGGTATCTCCTGAAACACATCGGAATACTCCCTGACAACTGGGATCAAATCTAAAGGAATCATAACCTCCTTAGAGGTATCCTCCTCTATGTAATACAAATGATCGGTCGAGCCTCCCTCTGGGCGAGGCATCGCCACTACAAACATCTCTTGCCCCGGAATGGTAAAAACAATGCTCCCACCGAAGCAATCAATCATGTCTCTATAATCTGCGAGCCAATCCATACCGATAATCACATCGTGCACATGCATATCTAATACCAACATGTCTGCAGGTAATACCAAACTACCAATCTCTACCCCCACTCCCCGGCATACAAAGAAAATAAGTGACCCACTCCCCAATGGTGAGTCTACACACGTCACTGTGCTCTCTGCTGTGGCTAACAACCCTAAGGCTTTCGCAAAATGTGTAGCTATAAAATAATGCGTGGCCCCCGTATCAAATAAAACCCGGCCCATAGTACCATGGATAGGAAGCATACCCTCAATCGTGGGTGGTGCCTGTGGAGCTGCTGCTTGGTGGACGTTATAGACACGTCCATACTGTAACTGCCCCTACTGCACTAGAGCTGTTGGAATGGATGGTAGAGCTGGCACCTGGGCTGGAGGTGGGAGGGAAGGTGGAAAAAGTGGCCTATGTGGCTCATGTCGAGCACCCTGCTGCTGCTGCAGGGCCCTGCCCCTATCAGGACAGTCCTGGCATTTATGGCCGGTCTTGCCACAAACAAAACACTTCCCCGAGAAGTTTCCCCCGCTCTCTCCCTGCTGCCCCCCGCCCTGGTGGCCGTTACCGTTCCTCCCCTGGCCCTGCTGGCCCTGCTGAAACTGTTGTTGACCATTCTGACCCTGATGGCCCTGATGGCCGTTCGGACCCTGATAGCCCTGCCAGAAACCTCCCTGTCCGTGCCTGAAATTTCCTGATCTGAACCTCTTGTAATCCCCCTGTTAGGAACCCTGGTCACCCTGTCTCTGACCCTGAACAGATTGTGCCCCACTGGCACCATGTCCTCCAGTCCTGCCCTGGTGGCTGGACTCTCCCGATCGCTTGCCCTCAGCCGTGTGAAAGCGGTGATCCTGGCAATGGAGCAATGCAGCGTTAACCACATCAGAGTAAGTGGCCAACGATAGGTTCCCCAACAAATGCTGTCGGATCCTCCAAGTCAACCCGTCTGTAAATTTCTGTATCTTCTTCTCCTCTGTCGGTATCTCATCCGGAACAATGTTCAAAAGATCAGTGAATTCGGCCTCATTTTCGGCCACAGTCTTACCCTCCTGCTTGAGGCTCATCAACTTCCTCCTCATCTTCGTGTGAACAGCTGACGGAAAATATTTGTGGTCGAACCGCACCCAAAACTCCTGGATAGTGAGAGTATCTCTCTCCTCCACGATGGTAATAGACTCCCACCACTGCAGTACAGATCCCACTAGCTTAAAGGTAGCTAGTATCTGCTTCTGGACATCGGTGCACTCATACATACTCAAGTGCCGCTGAATGTCTTTCCTCCACTAACTCGAAACCACCACATCGGATCTACCTGCGAACTCCGGAGGGTGTGCTTACTGAAAAACATCACGTACACGTTCCCAAGCAGACGGGAATGCATGTGCCTGAACTGGCGCTGATACTGGCGCCTGAGGTGGTGCCTGCTGAACTACTACTAGTGCGGAATTTACCGCCTGGGCCACAATGTCTGCAACCTCGGCGGCATTCATCGTGCCCTGAAAATAGCTGAAGAACGTAGCATATACAAAAGAATACAACAATCCTAAAATATAGGGCTCTACATCAAAGAAAGCTCAGCGGAAACATAATAAGCCGTACATATCCTAAAGGACACTAGAACCTGATGCTCTGATACCACCTGTGACACCCCGACTAATTAAATACCGGGTAGCTACTCCTTTATTAAATTAATACAAAATGCCAAGTTGGTCCAGTTAATAGCATCACTGTCGAAAACATTTTTATGGTTATTTAAAAAGTAAGATGCCAAATTTTAATTTAAGTCTGGTTAACATGCAGTAAATGAATAATGAAAGAATAACAACCGTTCACCATAACAAAGCAATAGAATAACCAACAAAATAATAAGAGTCCGGAGGAAACTCCTCACAACAATCCCATAACTGAAAATAATATGACAAGTCTGAATCCTGAATTAATTACATGCCAAAAGTCCGAATAACTGAAATAAATGAAATGTCTCTAAAAGAAATGGGCGACATGCCCTACAACTGATAAATGATGAATATAGAGTCAAGATAGATGAAGCGTCTACAAGCAAAGTCCTGCAACTTCCACAAATAGCTACAGCTCGTCACCTGAATGAGGATCCTAAGCATGGTGTCCTTGTGGCTGGGCACCTAAAATGGTTTTTACAAAAATAGATTTGAAAGCAAATGGGTCAGATCCCGAAAGTGGAAATCATTTTAAAAACAACAAGTGTTTTAATAACATTAAAACATTAAATGCAAAATACATGTTAGGACGTGCACTCACATGAAATTCTCACCTCTCGACTACACGTGCACTCCTAACGTACCATACCCATCTAAATGACATACATATCTAACCAAACCGTAATAAGTTCTACCCCTTACTACTCGATTCCCATATTACATTCTAGCGTTATCAATTAAATAGAGAGCTTTACTTAAACTCAGATTATCAATTTATAATACAATTCACTATCGATTAACCCATTATGTTTTCTCAAAACATTACCATAATTATATTCACAATACCAACCTGAAAGTTCCCATTAATTAAGTGTATATTATTCACATCATAAATATACAATACAAGCACCCCGAGACTAAGCTGCGGTGCACACATACTCTGCTATCAAACCCGATACATCACGTACATAAGGATCATTCATTCCGAATCTCTCAGGAATCGTTCTCAGATAACAACAATCACAAACAAAGGAGGCGAACACAGTCACATCACATGGGTCACGCACATACCTACGCTCCCACGATCAGCAGACTTATTAACATCCCAATAAGTCCTTCTCTGACCTATGTTCTCGAGGTACCAGTCTAAATCCGGGTAACACAAGGATTAGAGGGCCCTAAGCGAACGTAAACCTCCCGTGATAGCAAGTATGGTAGGTATGTCATACACATAAAATCATATACATATACTAAGTATGCACACATCTTAGTAATCACCATAATATATTTGTGGTACACTTCTCATTCTCGTACCGACATATAATGCTACACAATTTATATGTTCCCGGTTAATATAATTATTTAGGCCGTCAATAGTTCTCGCATCGTAATAGACACTCACGTCCTAATTCATAATTTCCCTTAGGTTCAAACTACACTTCTAAGTTTTACTCCTCATTATATCCCAAATATCCCGAATATATCAATTAATCATCAAGGAAGTGTTATCTCTACATATACACAAGGTTATGGGACACTCGGGATTAAAACAGGCTAAAAACCCTAAACTGTCAGCTCGTTAGAAGTCTCGTTCGAACGAGGCTGTTCGAACGAGAGTTCGTTCGAACGAAGTGGGCTTTCTAATGAGGTCTCGTTCGAACGAAAGCCATCGAACGAACATCACCCTCGTTAGAAGTCAAAGGTCAACTTGTTAGAAGCTCGTTCGAACGAGCTCGTTCGAACGACCTGGGCAGGTCTTCTAACGAGTGGCCAGATTCGAGCCCAGATTTTCCCTATATCGTTTTTCCAACTTTTCTTCACCTCTAATCTCATCTAAACCTCAATCCAACAATTTTTCATGGGTTCTAATCATTCCTAAACATGCTTAGGTCATATATTAACGTTTATATAAAGCCAATTCTTCCTAAACATCATTGAATCATCAAATCCCTCCATTTATCCCCAAATCACATGAACATGAACCCTAAAATTTTAAAGTCACCAATGGGCATAATTAAATCCGTTTTTGTTATGAACAAGGTGTATTCCCATCAGATTAATCCTCCTAACACAATTCTACATGCAATCCTTTCATCAAAATATAAAGTTCTAATTCCAATTAATGGGTTTTTATCAAACTCCTAAGAACAGTACAAATTTTGTCAATTTCCTACGCATGGAAGAAACATTCTTTGTAATAAATGAAATTAAACCACTTTCCTTATGTGTATCTCTGATTTTTATGTCCAATTGATGAATGATTCTCTCTCTCTCTACAGAATTCTCCTCTCTTCTCTCTCTACAAGCCTTCTTCTCCTAAGTGACAATGGTGGCTAGGGTTTTGCCTTAGGAACTCTTTTGGAACTAATTCCAATAACCTCCGTAGCCCATTAGGTTATTAGTGGGTTTAGTGGGTAATTGCCAAATCAGATATTAATTCCTAATTTTCGTGGGTTTTAATTCCCAAAAATCTAAAATTACCAAACTACACTTATACGTTGCCGGTATGGCCTAAAAATGCCTCGGGACCCAAACTAAACCCCCGGCTAGTGTTTTCTGACTATTTCGACCCTTCCGGACGCGTTGGTGCACTCAAAATGACCATACGGTTAATATAAATAAAATTCACTTTTGTAATTAAAATAATTATATTCCTGACGCGACTGTCACACGCGTCTCAACAAAATTTCCAAATTGTCGTATATCCGTCTCACGACAATTTTATAATTCAATATTCATAAATAGACATATCTACTCATTATAATCAAATACCAACTCGCATCTCTCTAGTATTTTAATCCTTCAATATTCATAAATAGCCATATCTACTCATTATAATCAAATACCAACTCGCATCTCGCTTGTATTTTAATCCGAATTAATTTCCAATTAATACACATTTAATTCAATTAATCCAATAAATAAATGTCACAAAAATACGGGGTATTACAACCTACTCCATTAAGGACCTTATGTGCTTGACGCATCCATTTTTGGGCTTCGAAAGCACCAGGTTTCCCTTGAAAACAAGTCGTTCGAGGGTGAAAACCCAAACCAACCCCCAAATGGCCCCGTAAGAGGCACGAACACCTCACACGAGACCAATGTAACTCGTACGAACTGACCGCCTAGTCCCGGGTCTCCCGGTTTCAGAATATGACGATAATTTCAAAATACGTATATTAGGCTTGAAAACAAGTCGTTCGAGGGTGAAAACCCAAACCAGCCCCCAAAATGCCCCATAAGAGGCACGAACACCTCGCACGTGACCAATATCTCTTACGAACTGACCGTATAGTCTTAGGTCTCCCGGTTTGAGAATATGACGATAATTTCAAAATACGTAGATTAGGCTTGAAAACAAGCCGTTTGAGGGTGTAAACTCAAACCATCTCCCAAACGGCCCCATAAGAGGTACGAACACCTCGCACGGGACCAATGTAACTCGTAAGAACTGACTGTGTAGTCCCGGGTCTTCCAGTTTGAGAATATGATGATAATTTGTAAAAATCACACTTAGACTTAAAAACAAGCCGTTAGAGGGTGAAAACCCAAATCAATCCCCAAACGATCCCGTAGGAGGCACGAACACCTCGCACGGGACCAATGTAACTTGTAGGAACTCACCTCGTAGTCTCGGGGCTCTCGGTTTGAGAATATGAAAATAATTTGCAAAAATCATACTTAGACTTAAAAACAAACCGTTAAAGGGTGAAAATCCAAACCAGCCCGTAAACGACCCCGTAGGAGGTACGAACACCTCGCACGGGACCAATGTAACCTGTAGGAACTAATCGTGTAGTCCCGGGTCTCTTGATTTGAGAATATGACGATAATTTTTAGACATCACACTTAGACTTAAAAATAAGCTGTTAAAGGGTGAAAACCCAAACCAGCCCCCAAACAACCCAGTAGGTGGCACGAACACCTTGCACGGGACCAATGTAACTTATAGGAACTAATCGCGTAGTCCCGAGTCTCCCGGTTTGAGAATATGACGATAATTTGTAAAAATCACACTTAGACTTAAAAACAAGCCGTTAAAGGGTGAAAACTCAAATCAGCCCGCAAACGACCCCGTAGGAGGCACCAACACCTCGCACGGGACAAATGTAACTTGTTGGAACTGACCGCGTAGTCCCGGGGCTTCCGATTTTAGAGTATGATGATAATTTGCAAAAATCACACTTAGACTTAAAAACAAGACATTAAAGGGTGAAAACCCAAATCAGATCGCAAACGACCCCGTAGGAGGCACGAACACCTCGCACGGGACCAATGTAAGTTGTAGAAATTGATCGCGTAGTCCTGAGGCTACCATTTGGTGAATATGGCGATAATTTGCATAAATCACACTTAGACTTAAAAACAAGTCGTTAAAGGGTGTAAACCGAAATCAGCCCCCAAAAGACCCCGTAGGAGGCACGAACACCTCGCATGGGACCAATGTAACTTTTAGGAACGGACTGCGTAGTCTCGGGGCTCCCGATTTTAGAATATGATGATAATTTGCAAAAATCACACGACTTAAAAATAAGCCGTTAAAGGGTGAAAACTCAAACCAGCCCGCAAATGACCTCGTAGGAGGTACGAACACCTCGCATGGGACCAATGTAACCTGTCGAAACTGATCGCATAATCTCGGGTCTCCCGGTTTGAGAATATTACGATAATTTGCAGAAATCACACTTAGACTTAAAAATAAGCCATTAAGGGGTGAAAACCCAAACCAGCCCCCAAACGATCCCGTAGGTGGTACGAACACCTCACACGGGACCAATGTAACTTGTAGGAACTGACCGCGTAGTCCCGGGTCTCTCGGTTTGAGAATATGACGATAATTTGCAGAAATGACACTTAGACTTAAAAACAAGCCGTTAAAAGGTGAAAACCCAAACCAACCCCCAAACGACCCTGTAGGAGGCACGAACACCTCGCACGGGACCAATGTAACTTGTAGGAACTGACCGTGTAGTCCCGGGGCTCTCGGTTTGAGAATATGACGATAATTTGCAAAAATCACACTTAGACTTAAAAACAAGCCCTTAAAGGGTGAAAATCCAAACCAACCCCCAAACGACCCCGTAGGAGGCACGAACACCTCGCATGGGACCAATGTAACTTGTAGGAACTGGCCGCGTAGTCCTGAGTCTCCTATATGTAATTTTTAAGTTTGAGTAAATTTTTTTTTGTAAATTATTGGGTTACTAATATCGTATATTTTTTGTATCCTATTTTTTTGTAGGATAAAAGTTTATCATTGGCATTTATTCACGTGGAACACACAGAGAACTCAATGGTGTACAACAAGGGGTTTATTCATGATTCCATTTTTTTGTGTCATGGTCGTGCGGTCTTTTATTATTTTATTGTTGACTTTATGGCCGTGCGGGCTTTTGTAAGTTAATTGTTATATTTTGTGTCCGTGCGGGCTTTATATTAGGCAGGTTTTGTATTAGCAGGTTTTAGAATGTTTAGAAAATAGAGAAAACTCTGTCCAATTTTTTTGGGCCTATGAACTGTTAAAGACTTGTAATATTTTGAAGTTTGTATGTACATTAGTTTATTAACAACATGCAATATTATTAATTTGTGAATTTTGTGCTTTGAAATAATTTTTTTTTTCTTTTTATAAAAAAATTTGGCACAGTTCAAAATCGTGGCAAAAGTGTGCCATATTTGGGCACGGTTTGAATCTGGCATAGTTAAAAACTGTGCCAAAAATATCAAAATCTGGCACGGTTTAAAAGTGTGCCAGAAGTGTTCCTCTTTGGCCAAATCAGGCACACTTTTAAGCCGAGCCAGAAAAAAATTGCCATTTAGGAACACCTAATTCTGGCACAGTGCAAAACCGTACCAGATTTGATCTGGCACAGTTTTAAACCGTGCCAGATTCCTGTTTTTGGTGTAGTGATTTGGCAAAACGCATTGGAGATGAGGAAGCTCAAGAAAACTTACGACAAGCCCATTGTTGAGACACTGATATCCCCATCTATAAGTGCTTGCAGTGAGGGGATACTACTAGCCCAATATGAGTAAACATGATGCCTATTTAAAGTAAAGTTGTGTAAATTAACAAACCCAGTTCGAATATCCAACAAAATCTAATTTTTTGGACGCTATAGGTAATTGGAAAAAGCATACATACCTTATTAGAAATATGGAAAACTACCTATCGAAAGAACATATGAGATTTATTTACAAAAAAAAGTTGCTTAATTATATTTAATAAATGGTGAATTATAGAAAAAAGGGTTATAATGAGAAGGCATTGTGATGCATATCCAAAGAGGAAACTAAAATGGTATTGAAAACTCTCATGAACCATCACATATGAGTGGAGTCAAGTTGTACGATTGGTTGATGATGATGGGATATTAGCGGCCAATGATGAAGGTTGATTTCATTAACTTTATAAAACGGTTCAAGGCATCGGTGTATGGAAATTTGGTACATACCCCATCAGTAAGATTGAAAGGTTTAGCTACAACATATCCCTTTTACACATAGGCATTTAATCTAATAGGGAAGATAACACCAGCCTCTTGGGACAACTCTTTCATTTTGGTAGCTATATAATTGTATACCAAATAAGCAGAAGCAGTCCCTTTAAGGATGATCATCACCCAAGTTGTGACCTAATTCATACGAGAATATATCATATTGAGATTTGGCATTACAAAAGTCATTGTCAATGACAACAGAAAGAAATTCATATGTAAAGATATGGATTTATCGATAAAAATGTACAAAAATATCTGTAATACTTCTACCATTTCCTTTCCAAAAGGGAATGGGTAGGCAGAGGAGACCAATAAAACCTTGATCAATATCCTCAAGAAAATAATGAAAGACCTTTTAGGATTACAAGCTGCCAATAGTTCAATGATCTTATAGGACTTCAAAGAGGAAACCCATGGAATTCACTCGCTTTTTTCCTTATATATGGAATAAAAGTTATGTTATCAGTTCAATTAGTTCAATTAGTGGCACCCTCTGTAAAGATGACATTGAACCATTATTTACTACATGTTTACACTTTATAATTTATAGCCAATGAGTCATCGGCATATGGAAATATAAATTGCTTATTATATATGGTAAATAAAAATACAAATATGACATATTAATACAAATGGAGCAATAAGAGAATGCCACCTATTACACTCATAACGTGGTGTAATCTCACAAAACTGCATTAGGGCATAAGAGCATTAGGGCGGGAATATTTAAAACATATAATAGACTAACAATTAGAATGGGAGTTGAAAAAGTAAAGCTATCTATAAATAAGTAATTCAAGGACAATCCAAATGATGACTCTCTAGCCACAAAACTATTTTCCTCATTCAAAAATTTTCATTACGTTTTTTTCATTTCTTCTCCATTTTTAGCATAGTTTCAACCTTTAATCATTCAGTTCTTCTACGAACTAATTGTAAGTAAGATTTTAACTCCCTCTTTTTGGTGAATTGTAAATATATTCAACCAAAATTCAAAGAAGTACAAACATCCAAATACAAAACACTAGTCTACACAAAATAACTCATGACCGAATAGACAGGCCCACCTAATAAGACCCAATAACTAAGACCGACCCAAAATAACCCAACAAAACTTAGGGTAAACTTAACAATCAACCCTATAAAAATGCTGATAACGGCTTAGACACAAACCAGAACAAAATAAAATGGTAACACAAAACTTTAGTCTCTAGCCTTGTATCGAAGCTTGAAGCTTCTATACAAAATAAGACCAACTCCTACAAACATCTGCCTTTAGCTCAAAAAAAATCTCCAAGCTAAACATATATTCTTCTTTAATAAAGATCGATGCAAATAGAGCCCATCCTCTACCTTCTATACTGGAAACCATCCACGATGTTGCATGCAAAATCTGATCTCGAGATAAATAGAAGATCTAGATAACTTAGCACATAAAATCAACGTACACCCGTTTCTCACAAAAATGTTGAAACTTTTTTTGGATCAAAGACTAAGTCAACAAAAATAAACATTATCAAGTAAACAGTTTGCATATCTACAAGATATTTTCTGGAAATCAGACCTCCCAAACAAAAGAAATATATAAGTTTCTAGATCCTTTCAAAACTAACTCCTCCTCCTTCAAAGCATGGCTGTACTAATTTTATCGATATAACTCGGAGCCCATTAACTAGCAGATGATGAAGATTGTCAATGGCAACCATAGATGATCATCCTAAGGGCAACAACTGAAGGTCTGTAAGAGATCTTCAAGAAATCGGGCCTCTAAATTAAAAAAACAAATAAGCCTCTAGATCTTTTAAAAACTAAAAAACCCTTCTACTAGTAAGGACAAGACTAATTTTATCATATTTTACAGGAACTCAATAACAACCAAGGAAACTCTATGATAAAGTTCAACAGTGGCAACCATAGATAACCATCCAGAGGAAACAAAGATTCAGACAGAGAAAATTCAAACAGGTAAAAAAACCTTTCTATAAAACTATACTGGGACATAACACGAAGTAGCTACAGAGTGTTTGACCCTCTTCTAGAATCAAGAGATCAGCAGATTGCAGAGGCAAAAGATTATTTACTTTAAAAAAACCTACCACTCTTTTTATATCCCTCTCGAATTACTCAACTATCTATATAATTTGGCCTTTTCAAATCCACCCTCCTCTTGTGTTATGGTTGATGCGTGCATGCATACCCTAACCCCATATATTATGCTAAACTTGCATGAATCCCCCAACCCAATATTTTGCTAGATTATATTATTTTCTGAAATACCCCAACTAAGATACCAAAATTCCACATGCACACACTGTCCCTTATTAAATCTTCAACATGTCTGACAATTATTGTTGAAATATAAATTTGGTTTTATATTTATCAACCAATTTTCTAGAAGTATCCTAAGTTAGGTAAGGTGTGTTTATTTATTCTTAGTGCTTCGTAATGGCTGAATAAGTGGAAGCAAATTGTGTGACTTATAAATATGTGTATTAATTTAGTTTGAATCACATTGTGTGGTAGTAATTGATTTTCTTCAAGTATAAATACCCATCATCCTTCAGTTCTTAGAATCATCAAATAATAAGAAAGATAATAAACAAAGCTTATTAGTTGTAATAGAGTGAAGTTAAGTTGTAAGAGTGTTTTCTTCTTTGTAATAATATTTGAGTGCTAAATACAAGATAGTTGTGTGAGTGTCTTTGAAAGCTTATTTCCAACAAAGTGGTATCAGAGCAATTGGAAATTTGTTTCAAAGTATACGCTATAGCATATCAAATCGAAGCTCTCAACGAGACGAATCCAACGTCGCCAGATTAATCCAGATCGGAGGTCTGACGCGCCGCCACGTGTCACCAGAACGTTGCTGCCAGAAAGTGAGTTAACTCACCGAGTTAGCCAAATCATTCGAGTTGGAACCGAGATGATCGAGCCGTGAAGCCTGTTTGAGCTGCTTGACCGAGTTGCCGAGCGTTGACCAAGTTGTTGACCATTGACCAAAGGTTGACCATTGACTTTGACAATTGATTTTGACTAAAAAAATTTTGGCCCACGTTGTGCCTGAGGTTTTTGGGCGTTCCGGATCCATCTGCGCAGTTAAAAATTTCAAATTCTCACTATAATTATAGCAAATGTTGGTATGACATCCTTTCAAGTCCCGATACTCAACAACAACAACTATAATAATTAGAGTATTAAGATGAAGGCACTTTTGGGTGCACATGATGTTTTGAAAGTCGTGGAGAGAGGTTACAGTAAGCCAGAAAATGAAACTGTCTTAAACCAAACTCAGAAGGAGAGTTTGAAAGACTCAAGAAAGAGAGACAAGAAAGCTATTTATTTCATCTATCAAGCATTAGATGATGATGGTTTCGTGAAGATTTCAAGTGCAATCTCCTCTAAGCAAGCGTGGGAGAAACTGCAAACCTCTTATAAAGGAGCCGAACAAGTGAAGAAATTTCGTCTTCAAATTTAAGAGGTGATTTCGAATCTCTACTTATGAAAGTGTCTGAGTCTATCTCCGACTACTTTTCAAGAGTCTTAGCTGTTTCAAATCAATTAAAAAGAAATGGCGAGAAGTTAGAAAATGTGATGATCATGGAGAAGATACTCCTCTCGTTTGATCCAAAATTCGAGTACATCGTTACGACAATCGAAGAAACTAAAGACTTGAATGAGTTGACAATCGAACAACTAATGGGGTCATTGCAAGCATAAGAAGAGAAGAAGAAGAAGAAGAAGAAGAAGAAGAAGAAGAAGCAAGAGATTGTGGACCAACTTCTTAAGACGAAACTCTATCCGACAAAGAAAGAAGAAAGTTTCAACAACGATAAAAGCCAACTTGGAAGGGGTCATGGCCGAGGACGAGTTTACGAATGTGGATGAGGTTGGAATTATAACAATTACAATTCCAATAACTACAATTCCAATAACAACTATAAAAGAGGGGGAAGCTCAACACGAGGTCATGGAAGAGGCAATCCGAACTCGAGGTATGACAAATCTCAAGTTCGATGTTATAATTGTCAGAAGTTTGGGCATTATGATTCAGAATGCAGAGCACCCGACAATAGAGTTGAGGAGAAGGCCAATTATGCGGACGAGAAGACAAATGAGAAAGAAAATATTCTTCTTCTAGCACGGAAGGAGACTAATGGTAGCCAAGAAAATTCCTGGTATCTTGACAACGGTGCAAGCAATCACATGCGTGGAAGGAAAGATATGTTCGTGGAGTTGGACGAGTCAGTAAGCAAAAATATCTCATTTGGAGATTATTCCACAATATCGGTGAAAGGAAAAGATAACATCCTTATTCATGCAAAATATGGTAGTCACCAATTAATTTCAAATGTCTACTATGTGCCTAATATGAAAAGCAACATCTTGAGTATGGGTCAACTCTTAGAAAAAGGCTATGATATCCATATGAAAAATTATAGTCTTTTTATAAGAGATGACAACGGAGATTTAATTGCCAAGGTACAAATATCAAAGAATAGAATGTTCCCTTTAAATATTCAAAACGATGTTGCAAATCGTTTAAAGGTATGTTACAAAGACGCATCGTGGCTGTGACATCTTCGATTTGGGCATCTCAACTTTGGAGGATTGGATCTATTATCCAAGAAGGAAATGGTGAGATGCTTACCTTGCATTAATCACCCTGACCAACTGTGCGAAGGATGTTTAATTGGGAAGAAATTCAGAAAAAGCTTTCTAAAGGAGTTAGACTCAAGAGCTAAGAATCCACTCGAGCTAATCCATACCGATGTATGCAGTCCGATCAAGCCAAGCTCTCTTGGTAAAAGTAATTATTTCCTTCTATTCATTGATGATTTTTCAAGAAAAAACTGGGTATATTTCTTGAAGCATAAAGCAGAAGTTTTTCAAATATTCAAGGAGTTCAAAGTTGCCGTGGAAAAGGAGAGTGGTCATAAGATTAAGTCAATGAGATCTGACCGAGGAGGAGAATTTACTTCAAGTGAATTTCAAGAATTTTGTGAAGTAAATTTAATTCGTCGAACAATGATAGTTCCTCGATCCCCTCATCAAAACGGAGTAGCGGAAAGAAAAAATCGAACTATCCTCAACATAGCTCGGAGTATGCTCAAAAGCAAGAAACTGCCCAAGGAATTTTGGGCGAAAGTAGTGGCGTGTGCTGTCTACTTGTCCAACCGATCTCCAACAAGAAGTGTTTGGGGGAAAGACACCACAAGAAGCATGGAGTGGAAGAAAATCGGGTATCTCCCACCTGAGAGTTTTTGGGAGCATAGCCCATGTACATGTACCAGATGAGAGAAGAACCAAACTTGATGACAAAAGCGAGAAGTTCATCTTCATTGGCTACGTTAACAACTCCAAAGGTTATAAATTGCACAATCCTAACATTGGAATGATTGTAATTAGCCGAGATGTGATATTTGATGAAGAAGGAGAATTTGATTTCAGCTCAAATATAGATGATTTCAACTTCTTTCCCGACTTTGAAGAAGAGAATGAAGAAACCATGATAGAGCAAGAATGAGAAGTTCAACAAGAGCCCACTACTCCACCTACCTCACCGACATCAACAACTCATGGAGACTCATCACCATCGTCAAGTGAAAGTTTCAATGAAAGAGTTGTTCCCTGCACAAGAAGTCTATGGGATCTCTATGAGGTAACCAAAAGACATGATAATCTCACACTCTTCTGCCTCTTTTCCGATTGTGAAGCAGTAAACTTCCAAGAAGATGCACAAGACAAGAAGTGGAGAGACGTGATGAACGAAGAAATCAGGGCCATTGAGAAGAATGACTTGGGAACTTGCTGCCATTACACCAAAATGGGTAAATTGGCACCCTTCCAGCGCTTAGCCTTGTCACGGATAAAAAACACGTGTTTTGCGTCACGATCATTGATCATGATAAGGTCGTGACCGTGACAATACTTATAATATTGTCACGTTCAATGATCGTGACACGACCGTGACAAATGTCTCAGTAAAAAACCATTTTCCCTTCTTCCCCCCCCCCCCCCCCGTCGTTTCCCTGCTTTTCTCTCTCTCTCTCTCCCATTTATATATATATATATATATATATATATATATATATATGTGTGTGTATGGGGGGGGGGGGCTATTTTGTGTGTGTGCGTGTGTGGTGGAAAAGGGGGGCAGGGTGGGGGTAGGGGTGGGGCAGGGTGGGGTTGTTGTTGTGTGTGTGTGTGCATGTGTGTGGTGGGTGGGGGTGGGGAGGGGTGGGGGGCGGAGGGGGCAGGGGTGGGTGGGTGGGTGGTGAGGTAGGGGTGGGGGCTACGTGTGTGTGTGTGTGTGTGTGTGTGTGTGTGTGTGTGTGTGTGTGTGTGTGTGTGTGTGTGCACGTGTGTGTAGTGTGCATGTTTGTGCGTAATGACCCTTGTAAACGAATTGATTGATTATTAAATTTTTTAGTAAATTAATATATAATTGTCCCTCATTGTAAACTAATAAATTAATATATGATTAATTATGAAAGTAGGATTGCCCCTCATTGTAAATTAGTTAATTAATAATTGTATACTTTAATTGTTAGTTTAATTGATGAAAATAATTAATTTAGTAGATGAATTAGAAGGAGTACGGGATACACATTTGTAGTTGACATTGTTGTTGGATTATAGTGGATCGATGTTGGGTTGGTTAATTTTAAAAGTGGCATGAGCACTGGATTATTATCCATATGGGAGTGGGATTTTTCAACTTTTTTTGAAAATTACTTTGTATATCGAACAATATATATATATATATATATATATATATATATATATATATATATATATATATATTAAATGAAACATACTTGAAATTACATATAGTGCGCATAGATACTAGCCTTCTAGTGCTTATGCGTATGCATTCAATAGCCCTTAGACCCGTTCAAGAGTCATTACCCCTGTAATGAGATCTCCCGAATTGTCCCGTTTGGACAGTTTGGGACTGCATAATTTTTGTATAATATTCTTAGTGGCTTAAAGTTGTTACTTTTGGAGGAAGTTCTGCAGTCGTATCCTAATGTTCTCTGGGTACATACTAGATTGACAAGTGTGACTGTTATTTTAATTCATTAATTGAAATAACACTCATACTTGCCAATATACATCGTGTACTTGGAGAACTATGGGGATATGCTGCTAATTGTTTTTCAAATTATAACAATGTGCATGAGGTGTTAAGTATATTACAGAAAAGTGCAATATTGAATGGGATAGGACCACTCACCTTTTAGAGGAGATGGAGGAAATCTAAATTTCTATTATAAATTGAATTTGAATATAAATAAGACATAATTAAATAAAACATACTATAAATCTAAGTTTTGTTTATACTAATCCATGAATATACGGTTAGTACCTTTAATAGGTGATTAGTTGTGGTAGCTGTGATGGGATATCCAAAATACAAAGAGTGGATGGGTGAGACAAATAGAATGGGGGATGTGTTTCGCAGAGGTGCTAATGAATTTGTGAAATATGCAAAGAGATGTCATAATGATGAAGAGTTTCCGTGTCCGTATACTAGGTGTAAGAATGGTAAGGTGTTTGAGTAAAAACAATTGAACTACATTTGTTAAGATCGGGTATGCAAGATAGCTATCGATTTTGGAGTTTTCACGGTGAATTGAAAGTTCCTTTTGTACCCGACCAACCTTCACAACAACCATCAACAAGTAGGATAGATGTAGTAGGGGATGACGTAGATCATAATATGTTAGAGGATTTAGTTGATGATGTGTACGGAGTTTATGAAGAAGAGGAGAATGAGGTTACTGATGATGTAGAAGGTTCAAGTGCTCGTGAAGATATCACGATAAAACTTAACGATGACTACCAAAGTTTAAATTTTAAGGCGACCCAACCGTTATACTCTGGTTGTGAGAAAGATCAAACAACTTTACATGACATGGTTGGTTTGTACAGTTTGAAGACACAATACGATTTGTCTGGCAATAGCGTGACATGAATTCTGAAATGGGTGAAGGACTTATTACCCAAGGAGAATACTCTCGTTATGAGAAAGATCAAAAAACTTTACATGACATGGTTGGTTTGCACAGTTTGAAGACGCAGTATGGTTTGTCTGGAAATAGCGTGACAAGAATTCTGAAATGGGTGAAGGGCTTATTACCCAAGGAGAATACACTTCCAAATAGCTATCATGTTATGAAGAATAGTTTGAAAGGTTTGGTAATGAAGTATAAATCGATTCTTGCTTATGTGTATGACTGCATACTATACTGAAAGGAGTATGAAAATCTCGATCGTTGTCCGGTATGCGATGAACCTATATATGTCCAATCTACTAGTAAGGAAGGTACAAGCTCAAAAGTGCCTCAAAAAGTATTGAAATATTTTCTCGTTGGGCCTAGATTAAAGTGATTTTTCACAGTACCATGGATAGCAGAGGCAATGACTTGGCGTGCTAGGGTAGAAGTAGGGGTAATATCATGCGTCATCCTATTGATTCTACTGCTTGGAGGAGGATGAATTATGAGTATCCCGATTTTTCTCGAGAACAATGCAATATTCGTTTGGCTATATCAACATATGGTTTCAATCTATTTGGAAATATAAGCACCAATCAGAGTATATGGCTAGTGATCCTAGCCCCCACTCAACCTCCCTCATTCACAGTGTATGACACCTGAAGTTTCGATGATGGCTTTGTTGATACCTGGGCCAAAGGCACCAAGTGATGACATCGACGTCTACCTAGCTCCTTTGGTAGAAGAATTAAATGAGTTGTGGGAAGAGGGTGTGCAATCATTTGAATTTTTTAGAAATGAAGAGTTTACGCTGAAAGCTATGTTGATGTAGATAATTCATGATTTTCCAGCTTATGGGACATTATCCGGTTGTGTAGTACATGGTTATTTGGGGTGTCCTATTTGTGGATAGGAGACTGAATCTCTTCGTCTATCCTTTAGCTCAAAAAATTTATACCATTTTCACAGGAGGTTTTTGCCCCCGACTCATAGTTTCAGATCTGAGAAAGGTTCCAATTTTTTATTGGGCTGGGTTGAACATAGGCTACCGCCGAGACAACTTTTGGGTTCAGAAATTGAAAGTAAATCTTCTGAATGTGGCCCTAATATGCCAGCTAAGAATCCTAAATTTAAGAACATCAAGCATAAGAAGACCCCAACTGGGAATGAAACTGAGGTAATAAAGGCATGGTCTAGGAGGTCAATTTTATTTGACTTGCCTTATTAGAAGAATAACCCGGTGTGCTATGTATTAGATGTGATGCATGCAGAGAAGAACTTCGATGAACATATTATGGGCACTTGCCTTGGGGGGAGTCATTCGAAGGATGGAGAAAATGCACGAAAAAACCTTAAATCATTGAAACTTAAGCCATAACTATAGTTGAAAGAAGATAGTAAGGGAAGGACAATAATTCCCCCTGGTGCATTTACTTTGACAAGTGGGGAAAGGAAGGCTCTTTTAGACACAATATATAATTTGAAGGGCCCATCTACTTTTTGGTCCAACTTGCAAAGGATTGTGAATTATGCTACTCATGATTTACATAAGTGTAAGTCCCATGATTGGAATGTGATCATGCAATTGGTTCCTCTATTGTTTAAGCATTGTTTCTCCAAGCACAAGGATTTGCGGAGGGCTATTATGCAAATTAGTATTACCTTCCCACTCTTGTGTGAGAAGGTAGTTAATCGAGAACACATAGTGGCAGCAAAATTAGCGGTGACCGAAGCGATTTGTATATTGGAGAAGTACTTTCCCCCAGCATTCTTTGACATAAGTGTTCATTTGTTGGTACACCTATGCGACGAGGCACTTATTTATGGTCCAGTTAGATATCGGTGGATGTATCCGTTTTAAATTTTGATGAAAGTTTTTAAAGATTACGTCAAGAATACACGATACATTGTAGGATCAATTGTAGAGGAATACATCATCGTGGAGTCATCAATATATACTCGGGAATATATGCCTGACTCGACTAGCATTGATGACACTGATGAGTTCGTCGATGATGGTGGCCATGTGATGGAAAAACGAGTGAAATTAACGAGTTTGTAACATAAACAAGTGGCTCGTTATCTATTTGACACACATGAAGATGTCGATGAATGAAAAAAGTAAGCTTCGATTATTATAATGTTTAACATTATTTTAGATTATTTTATACATGATTAATTTTGTAATATGCATAGAATATCAAGCCTATGGGAACAATAAAAGATGAAAAATAATGGTACAAGCAGACAGCGAATTTAGGTTGTGGTTGACACAAGAGGTAATTATAATGAAAATGGCTGTTATATAATGTTACATTACACTCAAATTTTACCACTAATATAATTAATTTATCTATATTCTCAGCTCTTAAAGACGGGTGATGTGACATCAAGGCTTGCTCGTCTAGCCACTCGACCCTTGTTTGTGGCACAAGAGTACAAAAAGTATCGATTGAACGGTTACATTTTCAGCGCTAAACTGTACGAGGAAAGTAAAAATGTACAGAACTCGGGCATTTCATACAAGGATCTTACTTTCTTTCGAGCGAGCGCAAAAGATAAAAACCTCGTTGAAGCTGAAATGACTTACTATGGTGTAATCCGAAATATATTTGAATTGGATTATATATACTTCAAAGAGGTTGTATTTTACTGTGACTCGGTAAAAGTTGAGGATAAAAATGCTTGTAAAGTTGATCCTATCACCAATTTGATCATGGTTGACTTATCCAAGTTGAAGAGCAACGATCACGTGAGCGATGAGCCATTTGTTTGTGCATTTTAAAAGGTTAACCAAGTGCTTTACTCGGAGTATATCAACAACAAGCCACAGTCAATTGTCCAACACGCACCAAAGCGTCTAAATAGTAATGTGGATGACTTGGCTGCTCCTACCGAATATCAATCCATTTTTTATGATAACCCGAATTTCAAACAATTTTTCAATTTGTAATAAATATTCCAATTTGTTCCGAAACATCCATTTTTAATGCTTTTAATTGATTTGCACTTTATCATTTTCACTCTTGTGTAGTGTGCGTGTGTGGGCAGTAGGGGTGGGGGTGGGGATGTTTCACTCTTGTACATATTATGAGCTAGATGTTGTTGTTTTGGAAACCATTTTTAATACTCTTGCACTTTATCATTTTCACTCTTGTACATAACAGTAACAATTCATTTTTATTTGTAGTAATTGAACATATTTGCATGTCTTCTTTTAATTCATTTTGATATGTACTAATAACATTTTTTTACAGAAAATGTCTCCTTCAGGTATTAAGGCGGGGATGATGATATCGTCTAGGCTCGGTGGTAGCATAGGCGATGAGGGCTCCTCGACCCCTAGTCTCCCCAAATATGGTAAATTGGGGATGCCCATCGAGAACAAGTCGGGGCTATTAGCGAGATCCCTCGAGCTGGTAAAGACGATCATCGGCCTGGGGTACATTAGTTGGAAGGAGGTGCCATATGAGCTCAAGTTAGCTGTTTGGGTGGCACTACAGGTAATGTATTTATATTTATATTTATAAGAATATTTCAATTTCAATTTCAATTTCAATTTCAATTTCAATTTCAATTTCAATTTCAATTTCAATTTCAATTTCAATTTCAATTTCAATTTCGAATTCAATTTCATTTTATATTTATATTTATATTTATTTGCAACTAACATTGTATTTGTTGGACAAGAACAATTCAACGTGGATATAAAGCTACGTGATTTCGTCTTGGAGCAGTTGAGGGAGCAACACAAGACGTGAAAGAAAAATATGAGGACCCAGTACTTTGGGAAGACACGAGAGTCCATTATCCAAAGGCGTGAATCCGTCCCGCCGAAGGACCTGATCTCATTGGCACAATGGCAAAGGTTCATTGACAATGAGATCGGACAGCGATAATTGGCATCTCGCCAATCAGGAAGGGAAAATCGGGCAAAAAAGACAGACGTGCACTACGCCGGCCGGACGTCTTACGCCGAGGTGGATCATAGGATGATGGTAAGATTTAATTTTTCTATAACTACATAAAATATATTATTCTGCATTATTTTACTTTGTGGGGTCGATACTAATTTTACGTTATTTTATTTCAGGGGACAGGGAGTGTCCCTGGGGGTAGGCCACATAGGCTCGATACTTATGTGGCTCTTCGGACGAAGAAGGGCGAGGACAAGGAGGTGTCCCCAAGCATCGCGGCTACGATTGTAAGTAATCCGAAAGTTTACTTTTTGTTAATTACATTATAATTTTTTAATTTAATTATTTTACTAATCATGTGCTTTTTGTCGTTTTTAGGCAAAGCTTAAGGAAGTGCATGAGTCGCAGTCTGATGCCGACAAGGCATCTTTGTCCACAGACGCACTCAGCCAAGTGCTTGGCTCTGATCGCAAGTGGAGGATAAGGGGGTGAGCTCGCGGGTGGTCAAATCTAGGATCATCGGATTGGAGACGAGCGATACCGGGTTGGCCAGAATGGTGGATTCACATGACGCGAAGATGTCCCGTTTGGAGGCGACGATCTAGTATATGTTCTCATTCGTGAAGCGTTCCTTGGGCAAAAACCGTAAGGGTAAAGGGAAGGAGAAGGCGGTGCGGGAGGTGGTGCGGGAGGATGAGGTGTGGGAGGACGATGACGAGGACGCGGATGTGGACCTCGCTGCTTCATCGCCGACACATGCGGACTTTGATGATTCACTTCCTTATTTGGCTACTTTTAACAGACCGATTTCGACACTTGGTTGGCCGAGCATGTTTATAATGGACATATTTGATGGCCAGTGTATAGGGTGGGGGTTCAGGGACCCGAATATCGTCCAGGGTGCACTAGTTCATGGACGTGAAGCTTCAAGACATTGAGTTCAGGGTGCTCGTTACGCATGTGATGCCCGGGAAAAAGAACTCTTAATTGTGGTTGCGCGAACAATGCAGCACGATGTATATTAGTGGATGTGTTAATTCATATATCGTGTTGCCTACTCACCTCCTCAGTGTTAACCATACCCCAGACATTTAGTGACATTGTTTTAAGTTTGAATTGAATTGTTTTAAGGTTGAATTGAATTATTTTTAAGTTAGTACATTTGAATTATATTTGGATTATATCGTGATGCATATTGTCTCTATTTTGAATGTATATTTGCCTTATCTCTATTTTATTTGGATATATGATGCTTGAACAGGTACAACGTTGCTATAATAGGTACAAATATACTGCTGGGCAGTGGAAGTGTCCAAACTGCCCAGCAGATTTATTTTCAATTCTGCCCAGAATTGTCACGGTCAATGACTGTGACAAGTCCTTGACATATAAACTTGTCACGGTCATTGACCGTGATAATTTTTTATAAAATATCACCGGTTTGTCACGGTCCTTAACCACGACAAACCTTGTCACGATCAAGGAGCGTGACACGACCATGATAATTCTAATGAACTTATCACGGTAAATGACCATGACATGACCGTGACAAAAAAAATTGTCTCACCCAAAATTGTCACGGTCATTGACCTTGACAAGTTCAACTTGTCAAGGTCAATGACCATGACAATTCGGCAGATTTGGTGTAGTGTTCACTTCCAAAAGGTCAGAAGGCTATCAGTGTCAAATGGGTGTACAAAATGAAGACGAATGCTATGGGAGAAATAGAAAGACACAAGGTGAGACTAGTCGTAAAAGGATATAGTCAAAGAGCTGGAATTGACTACGATGAGGTATTTACTCCTGTTGCCCGCTTAGAAACTGTGAGATTAATTATCTCCCTAGAAGCTCAAAATAGGTGGAAGATTCATCAGTTGGATGTAAAGTATGCATTTCTAAATGGAATACGTGAAGAAGAAGTCTACATAGAGCAAACTTTGGGATATGTAGCAAATGGACACGAAGACAAAGTCTTAAAGCTGAAGAAAGCTCTCTACGGGTTAAAGAAATTACCAAGGGGGTGGAATAGTCGTATCGACAAGTACTTTCAAGAGAATGGTTTTAGCAAATGTCCATATGAGAATGCTTTATATATCAAGATCAAAGATGGAGATATTTTGATTGTGTGCCTGTACATGGATGCTTTGATTTTTATCGGAAGCAACCCAAACATATTCAATGGCTTCAAGAAAGTAATGACGAAAGAGTTTGAGATGACATATATTCGGCTAATGGCATACTATCTTGGCATCGAAGTTAAACAACAAGAAGATGGAATTTTAATCTCACAGGAAGGCTATACAAAGGAGATCCTCAAGAAGTTCAAGATGAATGACTGCAAGCCAATAAACACACCAGTGGAGTGCGGAGCTAAGCTATCAAAGAATGACGAAGGAGAAAGCGTAGATCCAACTTTATTTAAGAGTTTGGTTGTAAGTTTACGATATCTAACTTGTATAAGACCTGACATCCTCTATGTAGTTGGACTTGTAAGCCGATACATGAAAACCCCAACAACCTTGCATTTTATGGCTGCAAAAAGAATTTTTCGCTATCTTAGAGGTACAATTGACTTTGGTCTATTATACTCTTTTTCTAATGATTACAAGCTTGTTGGTTATAGCGATAACGATTGGGGTGGAGATACAGATGATAAAAAGAGCACCACAGGGTTCGTATTCTTCATGGGAGATACCGTTTTTACATGGATGTAAAAAAATCAACCATTTGTCACACTCTCTACATGTGAAGCTGAATATGTAGTCGCTACATCATGTGTTTGTCATGCAATTTGGCTCAAAAATCTGCTGAAGGAACTGGGTTTGTTACAAGAGGACCCAATAGAGATTTGTGTTGATAACAAGTCAGCGATAGCCCTGGCAAAATAATCCAGTTTTTCATGATCGAAGAAAGCATATCGAGGTACGTAAAGAGAATGTATTACAAGAAAAGATGTGAAACTGAGGTACGTAAAATCTTGATACCAAATTTCCGATATGTTTACCAAGCCACTGAAGTATGAGGACTTTGTCAGATTAAGAAATTCTCTTGGCATAACAAAACAAGTTTAAGAGGGGGTGTTGAAATATAAACTTGTTTTTATATTTATCAACCAATTTCCTAGAAGCATCCTAAGTTAAGTAAGGTGTGTTTATTTTTTCTTAGTGCTTTATAATGGCTGAATAAGTGGAAGAAAATTGTGTGGATTATGAATATGTGTATTAATTTAGTTTGAACCACATTGTGTTGTAGTAATTTATTTTCTTCAAGTATAAATATCCATCATCATTGAGTTCTTAGAATCATCAAATAACAAGGAAGATAATAAGCAAATCTCATTAGTTGTAATAGAGTGAAGTTAAGTTGTAAGAGTGTTGTCTTCTTTGTAATAATATTTGATTGCTAAATACAAGATAGTTGTGTGAGTGTCTTTGAAAGCTTATTTCCAACAATTACTTGGAATTTTTACTTAGTTCCATTAAAAATTCTGGCATTTCTTTTTTCTATATGATATATGCCAAAGCACACACTGATAGGCACATTACATGTTAGGGGAAAGAAAGTTTTCTAAACTTATTTAAAATCTCTTCAATCTCTTGTAACAACACACCTGGCCTTTTACTAATCCCACCATCAAGGAGAACTTTTTCCAAAATTGAATTTGAAAAAGGGCATTTAAAATATAAGTGGCCATAATCTTTAGTAGATTCACCACACAACACATACACATCATTCATAGCAATTCCCCACTTAAATAGCATATCTGTTGTTCTTAATTTCTTATGATAAGCTAAACAAGTAATAAACGACCATTTAGGAATTCTCTTTTTATCCAACACCACCGAGCACCAAATGACTTTAGCGCCAGCAATCCTTTGCTTGTTATATTTTTCTTTACATAAATAAACTTTATTCTTTGAGGGTAACCATTCTACCCAGTCATTTCTAGTCTGGTTAGGATTATAGAAGTATCCCTAATTTTAACTAAACCTGATGAGATAGGATTAGTTAGGTTCCATCCAGCTACATTGATGTACTTAGCATCTTTATCATTTATATTTACCCTGGCATCATATATAACACAATACCCAAATTTATCAACCCGTCTTCCTAACTCATGTCATGAATCAGTCCAGAAATAATTATCATTTCCATTTCCTTTCATGTATTTAATGAGCATTTTATGTTAGCCAATTTTCTCCACATCCATGAACACTGTTGAGGCACTCCTAAAGTCCATAAACAATTATTCTTAAGCACAAAATAATGGATCCAGTGAATCCATATAGAGTCTTTTTTGTTGGAAATGTCCCATAAAGTTTTAAGCATATAAGATTTATTCAAAGTGAATAAATATGTTATGCCTAAACCTCATTCTTCCTTAGGCGTACACAGAATTTCCCATGCAATCTTGGCTTTTGACGTAGAAAGATCATGGCAGTCCATAAAGAAGCTCTTAGCCTTTGATCAACGTCTTTTGTAATCATTTTTGGGATTATAAGAAGGTTAATCCAGTACAGTTGCATACTCCTCAACATAGTCAATGCAATTGCAATATCCCCGTGTATAATAGCCATTTAGAAGTCCAGGATTGAATTGTAGATGTAATATTTTCAATAAGACCCCTATAGTTCGCCACCTTTAATCAAGTAAAAATTAGTGGAATGCCAAGGTATTTAACTCGTAGAAGAACTTCCTTTATATTAAGCATGTTAGAGTACCGAATCTCTTCCTGATATGCTACACCAACAAAAAAAATAGAACAATTTTCTTTGTTAGGATATAAGGCAAACCTCTAGCTGAATTCCTCCAAAATCTCCTCTGCTGTAGTAAGGGTCCTTTCTTCCATTGTTGCTAGAATAAAAAGGTCGTTAGCAAACATAACATGCAAAATTCCAAGTTCTTCACACTTAGGATTATATCTTAATTGACCTGTATTAATTCTATAGTCGAACAACTAGGAAAAAGCCTCTATAATTATAAGCACAAATAAGGAGACAGTGGATCTCCTTGGAACAAACCTCTTTTTCCTCTATGCCCCCATTAAGACTGATGGTAAAGGTTGTGGTAGAAACACATTCCATAATCCAATTAATAACAAGAGGAGGGAATTCTAAAACATTCAACACATCCTTTAAAAACCTCCAACTCACTGAATCATAGGCTTTCATTAAATCCACCTTAATATCACATCTAGGCTGATTACTATTATTATAATATCCTCGAACAAATTCTTGCATCAACAGAATATTATCTACTACATTTTGACCTTTAGAAAAAGTTGATTGACAATTATTAACCAAAGATGGCATCATATCCTTCAGCCTATTTACTAGAACCTTTGAAATGACTTTATATAACACACTACAACAAGAAATAGGTCTAAAGTCTTTCATCATAGTATGACGAGGACTTTGGGGAATTAAGCTAATAACTGTACTATTAATTTGCTTCAACATCTTCCCACCCTTGAAAAATGATAAGACCACTTTAATATTCTCATCCCCAATCATCTACCAACTTTTTTGGAAAAAAAATTCATTTCCACCATCTGGCCCTGGCGCTTTATTAGGATTTAGATCAAACATTGGTTTTTTCACGTCTTCACTAGAAACATCACCACTCAGAATACTTTTATAATTTTATGATAAAAACATTTTCTTATGGCCATCAATTTATCTTTCACTCCCATAGAGTACCCACCATTTCTGCTAAGAATATAAGAAAAAACTCGTATAGCTTCTTGATGAACTTCCTTTTGCACGTTAAGGATAGTGCGAGTAGAGTTTTGGATGGAAAGAATTTTATTTCTACTAGTATGGGATTTAACATTAAAATAAAAAAAAAGTTATGTCTTTATCCCCCAACCGAAGCCAATTCACTCGAGATTTTTGTTTAAAAATAGATTCCTCTCATTCCCGAAGTATCAAGCATTCTATTCGAAATTACTTATTTAGTTGTAACAAAACGACTATCCCCCAGATTCTCTATAAGCTGCCTTTGAATATGATCCCATTTTTCTTTATGATCCAACACCCAAATGGATAAATTAGAGTATTTTTTCTTATCTAAAGTTTTCAGATCCACCTTTTAACCCTTAAATCTTTCGCTACTCTAAACAGAGGAGACCCTACATGATCAACTTTCCAATGATTTTTTAAAATACTTCTAAATTTTCCATCTCTTATCCAGAAACCAAAAAAATTGAATGGTTTATTAATTTGGGCAGCTTATAAATAGAGGTTTAAAAAAAATAAGGTAATGGTTAGACACACCCGATAGGTCTATACAAACCTCACCCTCCATAAAGCATCTAAATCACTTCATTATGTAAAACTCTATCCATTCTACTCAGTATATTCTCAGAACATTCTCTACCATTACTCCAAGTAAACCAAAGCTCCTTACTAGAAAATTCCTCCAAACATAAATAGTTAATACAGTGATTAAAATCTGAAACTTCCTTCCAATCAAAACCATAATCTATATTCTATACAAATCATTTCTACTTATATTAAAATCTCGAAGAATCATCCAAGGATCATTGCTTATTCTTCCTCCTATATCCTTAAGATAATCCCAAAGAGCTACACGAGCCGCCCTAACATTTGTATCATAAACAACTGTAATATAAAAACTCCTATTGATATTAATTCTACCTACTTTCATTTGTAAAGCTTGATAACAACTGCTAACTTCACTTGCTTCTGAACTGTTGCGATTCTAAGAAATCCAAACTCTTTTGGGTCCTATATTAGGATTATTATGCATGAAATTCCAATCTCCAAAACACCCCCGACTAACGTATTCTAAATTCCTCCTCCTAACTTTCAATTTAACTAACACATAACATCAATATTATTATCATTAATATATTTAAACACTTAGCATTGTTTAAACGGATCATTGCATCCCCGAATATTCCAAATCGAGATCTTAAACATCAACGATTTTTCCCTCTTCCCGTACTAGACCCACCCCATCCCACTTTTTTCAAACTTGAAACTATTTCTTTGCAGGGACTGATCTGATTTATGTTTCCCTTTATTCCACTTCAGATCTTTCGATTCAAACTCCCCATTTAAATCTCTGTCAACGAGGATATCACCATCTCCTGTTTCAATAGTATCAAGCACTTGGAACATATTAACATTGAACTCTATAGGTTTTGCCTTCTCTATTTTTAATCCACTTTTAATAAATGTAAACACATCAACATCAACATTAGCTAAATTCTAGTCTCGAATTAACACCCCAAGAGATATAGGTATATGTTATATTCTTTACCTTTTTGTGTAGGCAGTCTTCACTTCCTCGTCTGGTAATGTTTTATGTTTACTAGATTCTCCCTTTTCAAAATGTTATTGTGATTTTTGAACCCATCCGACAGTTGGCTTGACACTCTTCATACACATATTGTCATTATGACCAAACACATTACAGTTATTACACTTTGTTGGGGACTATTCATATTACATTGGTTGCTTAATGACATTTTCATTTTGACTATAGATAGGGATTAATTTTGGAAGAGATTTATTAACTTGAATCTCAACACATATTGTCAAGATCGCAGTTCTATGCGTAATGGTACTAAGTTATAATAGTAATAACAAGAAAAAATTAAGCGAAAACTTTCATTATTTAGGATGCGTAGTATCTTATTACATATATGGAGTCTTCATAAACAACAATATAAATCCTCGCACTGGCTTCTTATAACATAGAACGACATGGGACTTAAAAGATCATAGGAGCTGATATGTTATAGTAAAATGTTCCAATGGGAACTACCATCTTTGCTTGTTGCAGCCCACAGGCATGTTATTAAAAACATTTTCCTTGGCAAAACTTAATTGAAATCCATATGTGCGGGTGGTATTTCTACCTCTTCTAGTTCACTGTCCATTTGGAAGGAAGACAATTCAGCAAAAATATGCTAAGTAGATCATTTTACTTTTATAACAAGGTATATGCAGGAATTTGTTGTGATAATATAACTGGGATTAACAATGTAACGGTTGTAACGCAATTTATAATAGTCTAAAGAAAAATGAAATATCATAGTACTGAATAGGGATATAGTGGAGTTTGATGATATTTAAAAGAATAGTATGGTGATTTAAAACTGGATAGGTTATTTATCGAGTTATAAAGATAAGGGTTCAGACTATAGCAAGATAACCCATAAATTAAATGTTATAGGGGCTTCAAATGCATATCAATACCATTATAATATCATCCAAAACCTTTGGACCGTCGATCCAAAATAATTGGGGAAAAAATAAATGGGTAGGCACACTAAGTAGAGTGTCACTCATACGTATGTAGCAAATAAAACTAGGGACTCAACATTTGAGTCCTAGGGGCCAAATAGAACTTTCGTTGTATACCGGAGTCTAATCCCTGAATTATAAGATATTCCATTGGGTTTCACTGAAAATAGTTTATAAGCTACAAGGGTTTACTACAATCATCCGGGGTTATACCACATCAATTGGTTTAACTGAATTCAGTGGTTCTACTGAAATCATAAGTTTTAAATGTTTATTGGGTTTAAGGAATACATTGGATAAAGATTGAATATATATTCACGGTAATGTGAACTACACAAAAGAGTTCATAAATGAGAACACGAGTTCAGGGGCTATTACATAGTGATATAAACAATGCAGATTTCACAGGTATAACCTCGAATTTAATAATGAAATAAAATCACCTACTTTTAAGTTCGATTTGTAGAAGTTTGCTCATTTAATTCACGGGAGTGGACTAGGTATTCAAGAGTTAGGGATAGCACAAGTATGTAGTATAGGCCTAAAAGTAAAACTATAGTATGTAGTTGAGTGGAATTAAGTGGACTTTTTAGTGTAAAATTAATGTTGGGGAAGTGTGAATTTTAATAAAAGTTTAGGGTTATAATTTTTTTCCTACATTTCATCTGGATTTAGGTTTGGTGGAAAGAGACAATGTTGATATATTTAGCATATGGAATTATATAAAAAATTTGGGTCTAGTTTGAAATATTTAAAAAATTGCTAGGGGTAAGTGAAATTGAAAAGTTTAATTTTTAAAAGTTAAAATTTATTTTCTCAAGATTTTACTTTTTAGGAATTTAAACAGGGTGATGTAATATACAAATTTGTTTGGGATTAAAAAATAGAATTTGGGGGGGGGGGGGGGAATCAGATTTTCCTGATTGGAGTTGCACCCTCACGCATTGGGTTAAATTCCAAACGCATCTGGGTATGACCCCACTCTCACGTATATAGCCTACATCATCTCCTACCTTCGATTTGTTAACTTTAGGGTTTGCAAATTTTGACCCTATATTCGAATTGTTTTAGAATACCATTTGATTTGATTCCAGAATGAAAGTTGTGTAGTTTTTTAGAGAAATTCAAACATATTGGTTTCAAAGATTTTATTGGACGGGTTCGAGCTATTGTTTTTCTCTACAAAAAGGGAAAAAGTTTGACTTGAACATTAGTAGATTTAAGCAATGATTCAAGCCACAACATGCTTATATTTGTGTTCTATGGTCAAAATGTAATCGAACAGGTTTGGTTTCAATGATTTTGGTTCACCATATTCTCTGAATTTGAGTTCGAAAAATCTCAGAGATGTAAATTTCAAACTTTGATTTGGGGCATTAAAACTCATTTTTTCAATTAAGCATTTCACCTAGGCTCCTTAGAACCAAAGCTTGAGTTCTCTTACATTGAAACTGGTTCAAGGTTAATAGTCTATATTCCACCATTAAAGTTCAAGCTTTAATGTATATTCCTAGTATTCAAGCATTTTTAGTGATATTCTTACGTTGAAACCTTCATGTAAACTCATATTTTTACTCTAGGAAGGTGTAGAAACTTAATCAAATGTAAAGAAACTGAATCTCTACATAAAATGATAGAGATATAAGAAAAGCTCAAAGTTTACTTGTGATTTTCACTAAGGTTGTATGTGTTATATAGGGTTCATGAAATAGAGGAGATTGGTGGGAAAATAGGTGGGTTTAAACCTTAGTAATGTTAAGTTTAACCATGGTACCCTGTGGGAGGACATGGGTACCATGGGAAACCATGTGGTACAACTTCCTATAGGGAATCCACCTGGCCAAAATAAGAAGGGGTAAAGTGGTAATAAGTTTGGGTTTGAGTTGAGTCCTTAGGTATTTTATATGTTAATTTTCAACACATTTATGCCAATATTTTAAAGTTTAGGGGGTTTAGGTCTAATTTTACAAACTTATGGGTTTGGTTCATAACATTAGTACTAAGTATATGGAGTTTAATGAAATTTTATGTTCAAGTTTGGTTTCAATTGGAAGGATAGGGTGCAAAAACTAGCATAATTCTTGCTTAGGGGCATTTTGGTAATTTAAAAAAGTCTATGCCTTGGTAATTTATCTAATCTTAAAGGATTGATTTCATATTTTGGTGAGCTGTTACATTCTACCCTCCTAAAAAAAATTCTTCCTCGAAATTACCTGAGAAAAGGGCAGGATAATGTAGTCTCATAAAGTCATCTGTTTCCCAAGTTTCTTATCATTCCTTGATGTTGCTAAAGGACTTTAACTAGTAGAACAACTTTATGTTGAAGATCCTTATCTTACCGTTCAAGGATTTGGATATGGATTTCCTTGAAGTCATGGTTGGGTTTTATTATTATGCCTTTCCAAGTGATGATCTGGTTGGGATCAGGTATGTATTTACGCAATTTCAAAACATGGAATACGTTGGGTATATTAGATAATTCTGGAGGTAACTCCAAACAATAAGCTACAGGTCCTATATATTCGATGATTTTAAAAGGACCAATATAACGGGGTGATAACTTTACTTTTTCTTTTCAAATCGTATTATACCTTTTTATTAGGGATACGTTTAAGAATACTTGATTATCTTTCCTGAATGATTTGTATCTTTTCAGTGGTTTCGGTGATAATTTCGGGTCCAAGGATATGATTTTCTCCTGATTTATTCTAACATAGGGGTGAACGATAAGATCTTCCATAAAGGGCTTCATAGGGGGTGGTTTGGATGTTGGTTTGATAGCTATTGCTGTCATAAAATTCAATCAAAATAGGTTGCAAATAGGTGTTCAAAGTCAAAGAAAATGCAAATGGAAGTATAAACAAATACAAGGAAAGACTTGTAGCTAAGGGATTTCATCGGGTAGCTAGTTTTCATTTTAATGAAACTTTTAGTCCTATAGTTAAGCCTACTATAATAAGGATTATTCCCATTGTGGCTCTAGCAAGAGGATGGAATATAAAGAAGCTTGATGTAAATAATGCTTTTTAAAATGGAGACTTACACGAGGAGGTATATATGGAACAACCACCTGGTTTCATTGATCTCAATAATGCAAATCTAGTTTTAAGACTTCAAAAGGCTTTGTATGGCCTCAAACAATCCTCGAGAGCATGGTTTGACAAGTTACACAATTTTTTACTCAAGTTTAGATTTACTTCTTCTAAGTAGGATCAGTCTTTATTTACTAAATTTACAGAACAACATATCATTTTCATTCTTGTTTTTGTGGATGATATCCTCATAAATGGAAACTGTCAAAAGGTTAAATATACCCTAATATATTATCTTAATAGAGAATTTGCTCTAAAATATCTTGGAGTAATCAATTACTTCCTAGGAATTCAAGTAAAGCATGCTGCTGATGGGATGTATCTATCTCAAAGACAGCATATTTCAGATTTACTTGCTAAAGTAAAAATGGAGGGAATTCATGGAACTAATACTCCACTGACTACAGAGGTAAAGTTATCTTATCAAGAGGGAGAAGAATTTGAGAATGCACACTTGTTTAGAAGTGTATTTGGAGCATTGCAGTATGTCATAATTATAAGGACAGAAATAGTACACACTATTAATAAAGTGTGTCAATTTATGCAAAATCTAAGAGAATCTCATTGGAAGGGAGTTAAAAGAATATTGAGGTACCTAAGAGCAACAATGGATTATGGCTTACATCTCAATAAATCTGAAGATTTAAAAGTAATAGGATACTGTGATGCTAATTGGGCTACTGATGTTGATGATATGAGATCAACATCTGGGTTTTGTTTGTATCTTGTCTCAAATTTAGTCAGTTAGCAATCAAAAAAGTAACATACTATCTCTAGGAGAATCACTAAAGCTGAGTATAGAAGCCTAAAAAATTTAGTTGCAGAAGTTATTTGGGTTCAGTCTCTTTTTGAAGAAAGAAAAGTGTCATCCCCAAATATTCCTACAATATGGTGTGAAAATTTGAGCAATGTAATGCTTTCAGCCAATCCTATTTTTCATGATAGAAGTAAACATATAGAGATTGATTTATTCTTTGTCAAAAAAGAAAGTTATTGAGAAGAAAATGGTAGTTACGAATGTTCCCTCTATTGATCAAATAGCAGATGTTTTCACCAAGGTTTTGCCATGTAATCAGTTCGACTCTTTTAGAAACAAACTCAAAGTTGAACAAGTTCCCCCTTGAGTTTGAGGGAGGATATTACGAGAATTAGTTATAGATGTTAGTTATGGTTAAGTGTTAGTTCTGGTTAGTTTGTTACATATGGTTATATTAGTTGTGTGTATATTAGTTATTTATGCTCTAACATACTCCTTCTTATAGCTTTTATAAATAGAGACGTGTAATTATGCCTCATTAATTATTGAATATAGGAATTCTCTTATTGTCTTTTTCATTTTATGTATTGTTCACACTTCTATCACGTTTGGTTCCAAAATCTTTCGCATTGAATGTTATAGCCGAAGATACTTGCTTTTCAACTTCATTAAATATGAAGGGTATGCTTTAAAGTCAACACCAAATTCATCTTCAACATAATAATTATGTAGGTCATCTCTAAGACTAGTGCAACATGATATAAAAGATAGAGTAATAGTATATGCCTTTGTAGAGCCACTATATTATATGTTTCTTTGGGTAAGAGAAAGAAAATGGTATTCAAAAAGTATGGGAGAATGTAGGGTGATATAAGGTATGGGAGTGATTACAATAGATGAATATAGGATTATCTGAGGTATGGTAGTTGATAATAAAGTCACGTGAGCTTCTATATTTATAGAGGGTGTTTGAAGAAAGACTTTATACGAAAGGGTCTCTTAGGCAGTTGTTGACTTTTTCTCATATGCATGGTTGATAAACAAATGTTAAAGATATCTATATTATACCTCTAATACAATAATATTAGTTGTATTAATTCTAACCCGTATAAATAATACCAAAATGAATGTATTTTGTGTTTCGAAGAGCGTTTTTCTCTATTTCTCAGTCCAGCTCATCACAATTCCAATCACCCATTCCACCGACATCTCTTTCATTTTCTATGTCGCTCTGGTTTTCTTTTGGTCTATTTCTTGTGACACCCCGACTAATTAAATACCGGGTAGCTACTCCTTTATTAAATTAATACAAATTGCCAAGTTGGTTTAGTTCATAGCATCACTGTCGAAAACGTTTTAACAATTACTAGCCACCTAATATTTAAAAAGTGAGTTGTCAATTTTAATTAAATCCAATTAACATACAATAAGTGAATTATGAAATGCTAACATAACCACCACAACATAGTCACAATAGAATAACCAACAAATAATAATGAGTCTGGAGGAATACTCCTCACAACAATCCAAATACTGAAATAAATAAATACCAAGTATGCATCACTAAATTTATTACAACCCAAAGCCTGAAATAACTGAAAAGTAGGATGTCTCTAAAAGGAATGGGGCGACATGCCCAACAAATAAGAAAATCTGATAATGGAGTCAAGATCGGAAATGGAGGCATCTATTGGCAATGTCCTGTAACTTCCACAGCATCTACAGCACGTCACCTGATTAGAACTCCTATGCATGGTGTCCTTGTGGCTGGGTACCTAAAAGGTTTTTACAAAAATAGATTTGAAAGAAAACAGGTCAGAGCCCGATTGTGAAAATAATTTAAAAGTTTGCAAGTGTTGAATATCCTTGAACAGTGAATATGAAGTACATGATAGTGTGTGCACTCACATGAGTTCCTCACCTCTCAACTAATTGTGCACTCCTATCGTACCCGTACCCGTACCCATTGTAGTTGTTCCCATATCTAACTAGTCCGATACCAAATTTTACATTTCTATACGATCACCAATTCAATTCCCAACAACCTTTTAATTAACAGAGTGTTACAACTTGCTACACAATTTCCCATGTTAGTACTAGTAATTACTAGAGATCTTCCATTTTCACTTTACAAATTGTTGCTATTATTTATACTCATATTTATTCATGACAATTCATTTTAAATTAACAGTATATTATTCTCATCATAAATATACAATACTAGCACCCCGAGACTAAGCTGCGGTGCACACATACTCTGTTATCCAATCCCGGTACATCACGTACATAAGGACCACGTATTCCGAATCTCTCAGGAATCGTTTCATTGAACAACAATCACAAACAATGGAGGCGAACATAGTTCACATCACACGGGTCACGCACATACCTACGCTCCCATGATCAGCATACTTATTAACTTCTCAATAAGTCCTTCTCTGACCTATGTCCTCGAGGTACCAATCTAAATCCCCCCGTAGGCACACAAAGATTAGATGGCCCTGAACGAACGCCGACCTCCCATGATAGCAAGTACGTTAGGTATGTTATACACATATAATTACATATACTAAGCATTCACACATCTTAGATATCATAATATTTCATTAGTGGTATACTTCTCGTTCTTATACCAACATTTAGTGTTATACAACTCACAAGTCCCCGGTTTATATGTATTTAAGTTATCAACTCTTCTCATGTCGTGATTAGTTACTCGCTTCCCAATCCACAAATGTCATCCGGTTTACTACACGATTCTAAGTTTTACTCCTTAATGTAGCCCAATCTCCCAACTATACCCATTAGTTAATCAGGGAAGGTTATCTCACCATTTAAATAAGTCTACGGGATACTAGAAATAAATTCAGGCCAAAAAGACCATTCTGTCAACTCGTTAGAAATCTCGTTCGAACGAGGTCGTTCGAATGAGTGTCTTTCGAACGAAAGGCTTCGAACGAACTACCAACTCGTTACAAGTGATACTATCATCTCGTTAGAAGTTCGTTCGAACGAGGTCGTTCGAACGACCTGGGCAGGTCTTCTAACGAGATGGCAGTTTCAGCCCAGAAATTCCCAAGTCCATGCTTCTCAATTCTTCTCTTCTCTAAATCCACCCTAAGACCATCCAACTTATGTTTTAACGTTTTTAAACCATTTCTAATCATCCTAGATCATCCCTTAACATATTTTAGGGGTCAAATCTTACAAATCATCAAGGAATTTATATAAATCTCAAAATATTTCCCAAACCCTATGAACATGAACTCATAATTTTCTTATGCCCAATTAATCATCATAAATCCATTTTTAAATCATCATATATAACTCTTCGAATATTAAATCAGTCCATCATCATTCTACATGCAAATCCTATCCCAAATTCAAAGTTTCTCCAACAATTTCATGGGTTTTCTTCAAAAATTTCAATATCCGATAATTCCTACACCAAGCATGGAAGACATATTCAATGCACTAAAAATATCAAATCACTTGCCTTAGACTGTTCTTCAGAATTGATGTTGGTGAATGAAGGTCGCTTCTCTCCTTTCTCTATAGATTTTCTCCCAAGGTTGAAGATGGTGGTTGGAGGTTTCTTTTTGGAACTTCTTCAAACTCTCCTATAACTCCCGTAGCCCTCTAACTCACCTAAGGATAATAATGGGCTTAGTGGGTTCATAAATAATATAAAATAAACATCTAAAATTCGTGGGTTTTAATTCCCATATTTTTAAAATTGCCAAAATACCCTTTTAAGTTACCGGTATGGTCCAAAAATGCCCCGGGACCCAAACTAAACCCCCGGCTAGTGTTTTCTGACTATTTCGACCCTTACGGACACGTTGGCGCACTCAAAATGACCATTCGGTTGATAAAAATAAAATTTATTTTTTAATTAAAATAATTACATTCCTGACGGGGCTGACACGCGCGTCCCAACTAAATTTCCACATTGTCGTATTTCAGTCTCGCGACAATTTTAATATTTTCAATATTCATATATTACCATATATACTTGGAAATAATAAATTTTTAACATCATAATCAAATACCAACTCACATCTCGCTAGTATTTATATCCGGATTAATTCCTAATTAATTCTCATTTAATTTAATTAATCCCTTAAATAAATATCAATAAAATTACGGGGTGTTCCATCTTATTTAACCTGGTCCACTCCTAACAAATCCTCCACTTGTCTCATCAACGGCTTAACCAATCTCACTTGAACCCATCATTCTCTCGATCACCTATCAATCTCACTCATATCTGCCGCACTTGACTAAGATACTGGAATCAATAGAGGCCATCAGAATTCAGTCCGGTTTGAACCTTAATGATTAATTTGACCTTGAAAATGATGGCCTGACCCATACTCTTCGAAATGATAAAAGGGGGAGACCGAGAGGTGTTGGATCACATATGCCAAAAACAAAATTTCAGCACACCATACCTCTCCTGAAAGAGTTTTCTTCTATCAATGATCATGTCTCGTCCAATGAGGAAAGACAGTTTAAAACCGATGGGATGTTCAGGATATCAAAACTAACCTGGGAATATTGATGAATCAAATTGGGCAACTTGTGTCCCTTGTTAAAAATTATGGGGTCCTAATGCCTCCTCCTTAAGGTTACCCTTACCTTCCTACTTAAGTTTTCCCCTATCCTTCCCCTTCAAGTTTCCCTTCCCAAATGCTGCCTCATCCAACATTCCCCTCCTAAATATTGACTCCTTCAACATTACCCTTCCCCGTGCCTCTTCCTGTCATGGGACTTGGATCATCATCAACAACTCATGGTGACTATTATTAAAATCACTATATTAGAGACCTGAGTAACGCGAGGGTTGTTGCAATGTGCAGACTCATCTCCATAGTTGTCAGAACTGCATTACATGGCGAACTTTGGAGAGCGGTGAGGCTGAAATAATGGTGGATGAAATATACAACTGTTGTGGAGATGTATATGTGCACGTTGACAGTGAGGAAGGGATGGAATTGAGCAATTATGCAAACTTTTTTATTGATTGGCCATTTTTATTAGTTGACCAAGTTATAATAATAATTTCTTTCGTTTTAGTTTTAATGACATTTTTTTTGTTTCAGTTGTAAGAATATTGATTTTGTTTCAGTTGTAAGAATATTAGTTTTGTTTTAGTTGTAATAATAGTTTTTTTGTTTCAGTTGTAAGAATATTGTTTTTATTTCAGTTATAATAAGTTTGTTTAACCTATTACCACAGGACTGAAATTCGGAGATTATTACATGGATTTTCCACAATACAAAGAGTGGATGGGAGAGTATAGGATTTTAGTTTTAAGACTATTGGTCGTTGGCTTGTTGTTGGATAGTATGTTAAAAGGAGTACGAGATAATTACTGATTGTTGGGTTGTTGTTGGTTTTTGGATGTTGGATAATCATAGGAACCCAGATTTGGGAATATGGCGTTAATTTAAAAATATCTAGGCTTAGGCTTAAAAACATGTCGTTAGGGGAGAAACCTTGAAACACCCCCCCCCCCCCAAATGGCCCCGTGAGAGGCACCAACACCTCACACAATTCCAATGTAACTCGTAGGAGCTGACCGCGTGATCACGGGACCCCAATTAAAGAACACGGCTATAATTTGAGAATATCTAGACATAAACATGGCGTTAAAGGGCGAAACCCCGAAACACCCCCCAAACGGCCCTGTGAAAGGCACTAACACCTCACACGGGACCAATGCAGCACGTAGGAACTGACCGCGTGGTCACAGGCCCCCGATTTGAGAGCACGAAGATAATTTGAAAATTTCTAGACTGAGGATTAAAAATATAAACATGTTGTTAGAGGGGGAAACCTCGAAACACCTTCAAATGGCCCCATGAGAGGCACCAACACCTCATACGGAATCAATGCATCTCGTAGGAACTGACCACATGGTCACGGGACCCCTGGTTTGAGAACACGATGATAATTTCAGAATATGTAGACTTAGGCTTAAAAATATGCCGTCAGAGGGCGAAACCCCGAAACACCTCCCAAACGGTCCTTTGAGAGGCATCAACACCTCACACGGGACCAATACAGCTTGTAGGAACTAACTGTGTGGTCAGGGGAGCCTTGGTTTTCGAACACGACTATAATTTGAGAATATCTAGATTTAGAATTAAAAATGTAAACATGCCGTCAGAGGGAGAAACCTTGAAATACCCCCAGACGGTCCTGTAAGAGGCACCAACACCTCACACGGGACTAATGCAGCTTGTAGGAACTAACTGCGTGGTCACGGAGCCCTCAGTTTGAGAACACGATGATAGTTTGTAAAGATCCACACTTAGTCTTAAAAAACATAAACATACCGTTAGAGGGAAAGATCTCAAAACACCCCCCAAACGGTCCCGTGAGAGTCACTAACACCTCGCACGGGATCAATGCAGGTCGTAGGAACTAATCGCGCGATCACGGGAGCCCCAGTTTGAGAGCATGATGATAATTTGAAAATATATAGACTTATATTTAAAAACATGTCATTAGAGGGCGTAACCCGAAACACCCCCTCCCCCCCCCCCCCAAAAAAAAAAAGGGCCCCGCGAGAGACACCAACACCTCGCACGGGACCAGCGCAGCTCGTAGGAACTAATCGCGTAGTCATAGGACCCTCGGTTTGAGAGTATGATGATATTTTGAAAATAAATTAGTCTTAAAAACAAGTCGTTAGAGGGAAAAACCCTGAAACGTGCAAAAAATTATGGGGTTTTATAATTTATTCTTTAACATTATAGTCGTGCGGGGTTTACAAAGTCCATGACCGTCTCTATTTTTTGTCACGCATAAATAGGGTCACGGCCTAAGGCCATGACTATTTTGGTGATGTCAAGTATAGGTCACGACCAAGGGCCATGACCAAAATCATGTACCAAAGTATGGGTCACGACCTTCAACCGTGACCAGAGCTATGACCAAAGTCATATACGAAAGTATGGGTCACGGACTTGAATCGTGACCAGAGCCGTGACCAAAATCATATACCAAAGGATGGGTTATGGCATTGAGTCATGACCAGAAGTGTGTATGAGTAACGGCTATAGTCTGCGACCATTTACTGTGACCCATAGGTCCGTGACCCTTCGTTTGGTCAGATTTGGGCCGCGACCCATGAAAATGGTCATGCCCGAAATGGTCACGGCACTTTTTCGCGACCCACAGTCATAGTCAGGGACTTTGGTCATGACCATTCACCTAATATGGTGTAGTGGTCCAGACTTCCATCCTTAGGAGTAAGGCGATCCCCCTCACATCCTTGACACACACGAGCCACTCCGACTGGCGAAAGCCTAACGCCTCTGCCACAGCTAACCTTGTCTATATCTCTAGTGATATCGTGACCAACCCAACACACCTAGGTCAATATCATACCATGATCTCATCCCAATGTCTCTTTAAGAAGAACCCCGTTAAGTGAAACATTCAGCTTATAATTAACCTCTAACTACTAAGGTTGTCACTAAGCTAATCTTTGAATTCTACCTAAATTGAATTTACGTGACGAAGACATCGGCCATCATTAGCATTTTAAGGGCAGTAAGTACCACTCAGGGCTACATCTTCTAATCTGTACCGACATAGCAAGACGTGCAAAGAACTAATATATATCTTGCTAGGGCTATCGTGACTTATGCTATCGACACACGCCAACATTCTAATCATGCTTTTATATCCCCCTTTGGGGTGCCATTTTTAAATCCCCATACGATATCATTAACCTAACTCTCGAATACATTTCCTATCACTCCTCAAAATCAAGTGTCACACTTCTTACCTATGGTCATTACCTGACCCTCACTACGATCAATACCAGGACATCAGTACTGCTTCATAATGGACTTAACTGGTTTTCTAAGAGCACTAAACATACTCCATGTCAAAGTCCTCAAAACTGGACAAGATTTCATCATCCATAACTTTCTCATTATAATTACAATCTACAAACTTCTTAATACCCACGTCGTGATTACTAGGTTCTCTCAAAAACACTAGTCTACTACCCTCTACATATGGCGCACCTTAACCATTGAACACCTTAAAACGTCTTAACAAGTCTATTTCTATTCCTAATGATGCCTCAAGCAATTAGTCCTATGGACACTCCAAAATGCCCTTAAACCACACTCACACTGGGATTGCCTCATATCTAACCATTACTTAGGTCACTAAAACGGGACCTGACACTTAGATAATAACCTGATTACCCCTTCCAAATGGTTGTGACCCTAGTCCACGTACTAAATCACAAAGTAAAACTACTAAGGATTTTGGTAGGGTAAAAGATGTTGCCTATGACCTATAAACCCCTAGGCCTTCATCATTGACATCACTAAAGATCCTATCCCTCAAAATTGCATCATATCTCCTACAACCCTAAAGTGGAATACTATCTAGATTTCACTCCTGATATGCCCCAAGTTTAACCTCGGCCTAGAGACACCAACCTCGACCGATATTATGGTCGACGTTGGGCATAACTTGGACACGCGATATCACCCCTCGTCCATACCAAGGTCGGCCCAAGCCAACACTACCATGAGCCTCACCAAGGGACGTCACAAGGATCGGCAGCATTCTCGTATATCTTGGAGTAGCATCCTCGGCCAGATCTAGGCCGAGCTCGCAGGAAGTCACCAGCAACCTCATCAAGCCACCAGTTCAACCTCGTCTCAGGCCGACATTGTCCATTGTCTCGGCTAGGATTAGGCCGAGACCTCCATGGAATACTCAGACTGAATAGGTATCAAGACTCACCAACCTTGGCCTCACTAAGGCCGAGGTCATACACCAGACGCGATAGCCGAGTACCTGTTGATATTTAGATAAGGACACGTGGACACAAATCAGTTATAACAAGATTATTCCCCACACGTGGGGAGAGTATTGTATCATCATTCTCTACATGTGACAGTGACATATGGCACTCCCATATTGGTGAGTTAACCACACACATGCTCATTGCATGCATAGAGGGTACATTACATCCCCTAGGTACTATATATAGAGGTCATCCTCTACCTTGCAAAGGGATCCCAGATATTCAACCCTAGCTTAAACTCAGTCTAGATACACAGTAGAGAGAGAAAGCTTGAGAGATTGTATCCATGGCCATTAGTGCCTTATTGCAGTAAGGTTATTCACACACACAGTGAACGTAGGACAATTTAGGCTGAACCACTTATATTCAGGTGCTCTCTCCTCTTATCCTCATCCCATTCTCTTACCTTTACATAACTATGCTTCCATTATTGTTCTTAGATTGAGCTTGAAAACACCTTATCTGGTGGTGCTAATTCCAGCATCATCATTTTGGCGTCGTCTGTGGGAATCGAGAATCTATCTCTTCCTCTTTTTCTGCTTAACCTCACCGGAGACTCTGGTGGTGAACCAGGCCTCCCCCTAGTGCGGAGCTGTTTCACCATTGAAAGAGGTCCTGTGAGGTACTAAGCTCATCTTCTACTCAAGCTATATAGTATTAACATATGGAACCAGACTTACCACCGCCTCTTCCGTCGCCCGGGGGTGGAGGGCCTAGTTCCAGCCAGGCGCCCCCTAGTCCGAAATGGCGGAGGTAGCAGCAGCCTTGAGATCTTTAGCTGCAACACAACAAGTAATGCAGGAGCAATTTTCACAGCTCAGCCAAACTATGATGAGGCCACCCGGAGTCTCACCGGACATGATCACTCCGGCAGCAGTTCAGCCTCATCCTGATGCCAGGGGACCACCCCAGGCACCAATGAAGGACCAGCCTGCACCCCAGCGGAGAAGGGACGTTGCTGACCCTAGGCGCTTGCGCTAGGGGAGGCAGGGAAACCCTTGCCCAGAGGACATGTATGATGATCTAGAGGCGAAAGAAGCCTCAGAAGACTTCTGGGAGCCGTATGAGGTGTCAAATAACACTGTACGGCCTCTTAGGCAAAGTCAAGGTTGTGTCAGTCGAAGAGGTGAAGAGGCCCAACAAAGAGGGTCAGCCTTTGATAGGTTGAGCAGAGGTTCGGCCTTTGAGAGACTGGGCCCGATGAATGACCTAAGACAGAGACTATCGAGATCAAGGAGCGTAGCAGGCTCTCAGAGAGGGAACAGGCAGGGTCAGCCAGACCAAGGCCGACACTGTGAAAGAAGAGGCAGGGAATAGGAAGAGGTCAACAGCTAATGTGTCGTGGCAGGAGAACCCTCGGTCCATCCCAGGGAGGTGGCAGGGGATAACCTCGGCCAAGTCGATGACAGAAGACCATGGAATGATTCTATCTAACTCCTTGAGGAGAAGATAGGAGACCTTATTAAAAGCAGGGACCCGTTACAAAGGGGTTACTCAGAGGGATCCCCATTTGTGGCCAGGATAGTGGGGTTCCCAACCCTAGCTAAGTTCAAGCCTCCTACAGTGTCTCCCAAGTATGATGGAAGCAGTAACCCTGTACATCATATCGAAATGTACCGGTTGGCAGCATACATTTACTCGATACCCAATGAGATGAAGTGTAGGGCCTTCTCTAGGACCTTGACAGGGGCAGCGTACAGTTGGTTCACCTCCCTTCCGAAGAACTCAATTGAGAACTTCAAAGGCTTGGCTGAGCGATTCATCCACAACTTCTGCTTTGGGATGAGACCTCAAAAGAAGACTACCCACCTGTTGTATGTCAAGCAGGCCAAAGGCGAGAGCCTAAGAGACTACATAACGAGATTCAACAAAGAAAAGTTGGAAGTTGAAGATTATGAAGAGAGCATAGCCATGACCGCCCTTATAGGAGGCCTCCAGAAGGGGAAGTTTTTGTGGAAACTGGAGGAAGACCCCCCTAGGCCTATGGCGGAGCTGCTGGAAACTGCAGGGAATGTAATGAATGCAGAAGAGGCAATGGCCGCCAAGTATGAGGATGAGAACCGCGGTGGCAGCGGGAAGTCCCAAAGCAAGAAAGAGGGGAAGAAAAGGCCATGAGATGACAAGTTCGCTCACTATACACCCCTGACTGTAATTTACGAGCATCTCCTCAATGAGATTAAGACTGACAGGACTCTGAGATGGCCAGATAAACTAAAGGCCCCACCACATAAGAGGAACAAAAACCTGTGGTGCATGCTCCATCAGGATCATGGCCATGGCACGGACAGATGCTTCGCTTTAAAAGATGAGATTGAAAAGATGTTGAAATATGGAAATCTGAGGAAGTATATGGATGGTAAGGCTCCAAAGGGTGGAAGAGATGACCCTAAGAAAAGAAGAAATGAAAGATGCCGTGACAATGTCCCGGCCAGAAAAGACGATGATTCAGAAGGAGATGACGAAGACGATCCGGATCTTCTGCCAAAAGATGATAACACCCCGGTAAAGAGGGTCGGTACGATCTCCTTTGGTGTTAACACCATATGTGGAGGATTTGCAGGAGGTGGCTCTAAAGTAGCTGATAGGAAGGCATGTAGTAGAGGCCAGGACAGTGGCCAAGCTTGAAGTTATGAATCTAACGTCTTCCGATACAGTGCAAAAGAGGAAGAAGGTAGACATGAACACCCTCGTAGTGGGGTTCTCCAGACTCGACTTCAAGAGTATCTTAGCCCCCCATGATGACCCTCTGGTCATAACAACAAGGGTGCATGGGTGTGAGGTACAGAGGATCCTCATAGACGGGGGGGAGCTCAGCGGACGTGATGTTCTGGCCTTGCTTCAAGAGCCTAGGTCTTAGCAGAGCAAGTCTGGTGCCCTATCATCACCCATTGATAGGCTTCAGTGGAGAAAAGGTCCACCCCTTGGGCATGTATGAGATGGACGTACGGATGGGTGATGAGTGGCCTAAGAGGCTGACCAAGAAGATAAACTTTTTCGTTATGGATGAGAACATTTTCTCAGCCTACAACCTCATCATAGGAAGGGTAGCCCTTAAAGAGTTTGAAGCTGTGCCGTCGATGGTCCATCAGATGCTAAAATTCCCGACTCCTTATGGAGTAGGGAAGTGCAAGGGGACCAGACCACAGCGCGAGAGTGTTACTTCCACTCGGCCGAAGAGATAGAATCCCATAAGAGGGAAACCACCACTTATAGCATTGACACTCTAGACCCAAGAGATAAAATAAAGTTGAACAAGGGAGAGGCCGCGGAAGAGGTAGAATCCATCGTCCTCAATGAGGACGAGCCGAAAAAAACCGTTCAGGTCGGTAAGGCCCTAGAGCCAAGAACCAAGGAAGAGCTGATAAACTTCCTCAGGAGGAGACAGAGTGTCTTCGCATGGAGTCACGCAGACATGCCTGGCATCGACCCTGAGGTGATGAGCCACAAGCTCAACGTGACCAGAGATGCCAAGCCGATCAAGCAGAGACGAAGAGTCTACTCCAGGGAGAAATACGACGTCATCCGAGAATAGGTCAAAAAGTTGGAAGAGGCCGAGTTCATAAGAGAAGTTACCTATCCAGAGTGGCTCTCAAATGCAGTCATCGTGCCTAAGTCCAATGGGAAGTGGAGAATGTGTGTGGATTTCACTGACCTGAATAGATCTTGTCCAAAAGACAGTTATCCCTTACCTCGGATAGATCAGATGGTGGACGCGACGGAGGGACACGAGCTCATGAGCTTCATGGACGCGTATTCAGGCTATAACCAAATCTTCATGGATGCTGAAGACTCTGAGAAGACAACCTTCATTACTGACAAAGGGACATACTGCTACAAAGTGATGCCCTTCGGTCTTAAAAATGAAGGGGCAACGTATCAACGTCTTGTCAATAAGATGTTCGAAGAGAAAATAGGTAAGACCATGGAGGTGTATGTAGACGATATGCTAACAAAGAGCTTGAAACCTTATACTCAAGTAGCGGACCTTCAGAACACCTTCGATGTTATGGACTCATACAGAATGAAACTCAACCCAGCAAAGTGTGTCTTCGGAGTAGGAGCTAGGAAGTTCCTGGGATTCATCGTTAACTATAGAGGAATTGAAGCGAACCCTGATAAAATTAAGGCATTACTCGACATGAAGACTCCTAGGAGTATCAAGGATGTCCAAAGACTCACGGGAAGAGTGGCTGCCCTTAACAGGTTTGTTTCTAGGGCAACGGACAAGTGTCTTCCATTCTTTAAAGTTCTAAGAAAGGCCTTCCAATGGGACGAAGAGTGTGAAAAATCCTTCAACCAACTCAAGTCCTACTTAGGGTCTCCCTTATTACTGTCTCGGCCCATCGCAGGAGAAAGGTTATTTGTGTATCTGGCGGTCTCTAAATCATCCATCAGCGCGGCCATCATACGGGAAGAGGATGGGATCCAAAGTCCTGTATACTTCAACAGTAAGGCCCTTCAAGGGTCTGAACAAAATTATCCCCATATGGAAAAGTTGGCTTATGCCCTAATACATGCCTCAAGAAAAATGAAGCCTTACTTCCAAGCTCACTCCATGGTAGTCCTCATTGACTCCCCACAAAGGTAGGTCCTGCATAAACCTGAGAAGTCCGAGAGATTGATGACCTGGACCATCGAATTAGGAGAATATGATCTTACCTACCAGCCTAAGACAGCCATCAAAGGGAAGGCCCTCGCGGACTTTGTTGCAGAATTCACCTGGGAAGAGGCCGAGACAGAGAAAGGCCTAGAGGATGGCAAAGAGACAAACCGTAATGTCTTCCGAAATTTGGAAGAGACGACACCAAATGTCTTCCGAGATCGGGAAGAGGTCATCTCAAGCAAAACCCATAGTACAATAGAAGAGAACGAAGAGGATCGATACCTCTTTAAGCAAGGAGTTATGATAGAAGGAGTCTTCTCATCAGATACAGACGTCTGGAGCCTCTTCGTTGATGGCTCTTCCTGTGATAGAGGAAGCGGTGCGGGGCTAATACTCTCGGCTCCAGATGGCACCAACATTGAATACGCCTTGAGATTCAACTTCTAGGCCTCAAACAACGAGTCCGAGTATGAGGCCATGATAGAAGGTCTCTTATTAGCAAAGACTCTTCGTGTAAGATGACTCTTACTCCATAGTGACTCAAGGCTAGTTATCAATCAAGTACTGGGAGTCTATGAGGCCAAGAATGAAAGGATGGCGAGGTACCTGGAGAGAGTGAGAAAGATGTTGGAATATTTTGAAGAGGCAAAACTGAAGAGAGTGCCTCAACAAATTAACAGCCACGCAGATGCATTGGAAAAGTTGGGCTCGGCAACGAAGACAAATGTTAGAAGGACCGTTCCGATCGAGGTCTTAGAAAAGTAAACCATCGAGGAAGAAGAGGTATGTAACCCTTGTCATAATTTGAACCTAGGAGACTCATGAATCGACCCGCTCGTGAGATACCTAAGAGAGGGAGAGCTGCCTGAGTCCAGGCTAGAAAGGAGAAAGTTGAGATATACGGCTGCTAAGTTCTCAATGGAAGGAGACGTCTTGTACAAAAAGGGGTTTCTATTGCCCCTCCTCAGATATCTGCATCCCATGGAAGTTCCCCGGGTCTTACAGGAGGTTCATGAGGGTTCTTGCTCTAGTCAAATAGGGGGAAGGCCTTGGCCAAGAGGATCATCACTCAGGGATACTGGTGGCCTACCTTGTCCAAGGATGCTACAGACTACGTGAAGAGGTGCGACAAATGTCAAAGGTTCGCCACTATCCCTCATCAACCCTATCAGCCTATGACGTCAATCTCTTCTCCATGGCCATTTGCGATATGGGAAATTGACTTAGTAGAACCTTTTCCAAGAGCTGTTAACAACTATAGATTCTTGATAGTTGCCATTGACTACTTCTCAAAGTGGGTGGAGGTAGAGCCGATGATAACAATCACAGAGTAGAAGACCTTCCAGTTCATTTGGAGGAATATCATATGCAGATATGGCCTCCTAAACACTCTCATCTCGGACAATGGGACCTAGTTCAAGAACTCCTCTTTAGAAAAGTATTGCCTGAGAGTAGGGATTAAGCAGTTCTTATCATCTCCTGGCCGACCTCAGGCAAATGGTCAGACCGAGGTCACAAACAGAACTATCTTGGACGGAATCAAGAAGAGGTTAGAAGATGTGAAGGGAAAATGGACTAAAGAGGTCTACGCTGTGTTATGGGCCTACAGAACCACGGCAAGGACACCAACAGTAGAAACCCCGTTCATGCTGGCACAAGGCTCAGAGGCCATCATACCAATGGAAGTAGGATTCCCAACTCATCGGATTCAGACCTACGACCCTGACAATAATGGAGAAGAGAGGAGGCTAGACCTAGATCTTATCGAAGAAAGAAGAAAGGACGCAGAGGTCAGACAAGCAGCCTACCAGCAGAGGGCAGCGAAATTCTATAACTAGAGAGTGAAGTCAAGACCCATTGAAGTAGGAGACCTAGTGCTGAAAAAGACCCTATAGAAAGCAAATAAGCTTCACCCAAACTGGCATGGCCCCTACAAAGTGACAGAAGAGGTTGTGCCTGGAACTTACAGGCTAAAAAACCTAGAAGGAGAACCTTTCACTAACCCATGGAATGCTGATCAACTAAAGAGATATTATATAAGATGTTGCATAGAGTTTTATGTAAATGTACCATCTTATTATGAAGAGGTTATTAATGAAGATCAGTTCCCATGACAGTTCTTGCTAAATTCTTAGATCAGAGATTCATTATGAGGATAACATCTTAGGTCCTGACCTCAGACCTTCATAAAACCATTCATTGGTGACGAGGTCTGAGGTCAGACACCATAATGAGATGACCTCAGACCCCTAACATCATGAATTTGGTGAGATTAATTATGAGGATAACATCTAAGGTGATGACCTCAGACCCTTATAACATCACTCAGTGGTGACAAGGTCTGAGGTCAGACACCTTAATGAGATGACCTCAGACCCTTAGTGAAGACCTCAGACCCTCATAACACCATTCAGTGGTGATGAGGTCTGAGCGCAGGACCATTGGTTGAGTTTAAACAAGGCCATTGCAAAAAGACAAGCTTAGAAAGAGGGCTTCAGAGGTTGAAGCTCATTACAAATTTGTTTTTTAGCAGACATCATTGCAATGAAACTAAGAATGAAAATTAATGAGATAATAATGAAAAGCATCACATGACATTCAATGAAAAGAAAGTGAAGATGGTCCTCATCAGAGGTTGATACATGTATTCAGAATTTATATGTTCAACGATTACAGAAACTCCATAATACAACGAGTTACAAACAATGATAAAAAAATACTAAGGGTTGGAAGAGGGAACGTTGACATCCTCGGATTGATTAGTCACCTTGTCCGCATCATCACAATGGTCTGACCCTCCAACCTCGGTGACCTCTAATGTTGCAGTCTCGGCAGGAGCGGAAGCCTCGAAATCAGAGGCCTTCAAAGTGCCGACCTCTCTCTCCCTGATGTCTGCCCATTTAATAGTGGCTTTGATACCTCTTTTAAGGTATTCAAAGACTAAGCCCATGAACTCATCAGAGGCCTTATAATCAACAATTATCTTCTCAGAGGCATCATCAAGGGCGGCTCTGACAACTGAGTTGACTTTCTGCTGCAGAACATCGTCCCTAGCCTTCAGTGCAGCAGCATGATCCTTGCCGAGCTGGGAGATGTCCTTATCCAACCCCTTCACCTTCTTCTTAGAGTTATCCAGCTCAGACTTGAGGCACTCGATCTCTGCGTTCAGAGTACTCTGGACTTTCTCGGCCTCTTTCCCCTTTTGGATGAGGGCCAAGTTCCTCAGAGTCCAGTTGGATAAATGGTGCATAGCGGTCAAGCCCTGCATATTTAGTGATCATGAATAAGCTGAAGTAGAATCAGATGTTACACTTAGAAGAATTTCTGAAGAAGGATCAAATCATACCTGAATGGCTCTGTGAAGGCCGAACTCAACCAGCAAGGGGGTGTCCAGAGACCTGAAGAAGTGTTTGTCAGCCTCGGTTATTACAGATCCGACGGCATCCAGATCCTGCATACTGTGGCCGACTACACTGTCAGTTAGCTTCAACTGATCCAGACGAGCCGACAGGACGTCAGCTGAAGAGATAGGGATGGCAGGGTCAGTAGTCTTCTTCTTCGGCCTCTGATCCTCAGGGGCATGACCTTCGGGAGCCCTCTTCTTTTTGGATTTGGGCTTAGAGGCAAAGGGAGCTGGGGGAGGAGCGTTAAGACCTGCATTCTTGGCAAGTCTTATCAAGCTTGGTGTAGCCATCTCCCAAAGCTCGTCCGGAATATCCTTTGGTCGCTCTGTAAAAATTAGTAGACCTGGGTTAGATAATCAGATATGAATAAACTCAGAGGTTAAACTTCAAAAACAAAAATGCTTACCAATCTCGGCAAGGGGACTTCCACCCAGGCCTGTCCCAGAGAGGAAGTGGGGAGTCATCAAGTCTTCGAACCTGACAAATAGCCCATGGACCCCCTGATCTTGAACGGCTTTCACCTTATGGAGGTTTTGTAGACTTAGGCCAGGATTGGCCCTGGCAGACATGGTGACCTTACCCCACCTCAGGGGCATCCTCTGCTCCAGATTGGACGAGGTAACACTTGGGCCAAAATCCCATGGCCCTGAAGCAAAGAAGTACCGAGGCTTCCAGTTATGGTTGGAAGTCTGAGTCACCTGAAGAAATTTCTTCTCAGGCCTTCAAGCTATTAAATGGTAGTAGCTTGGATGATTTTTGGCCGAGGAAGGGACGTAGCAACCTACGAAGACCTGAACTGGAAGGTCTGAGTGGTGGACAGCCTTCCATAACACTATGGCCCCTATTAGGACTCTCTAAGCATTAGGAGAGAGTTGAGAGGGGGCCAAATTAATATAAGAAAGGATGGACTTGATAATGGGGTGAATGGGCAGACGAAAACCCAACTTGAACATCTGCTCGTACAAGCAGATCTCGCCATCTCGGCCATGATAATACCTCTCTTCCCTCAGAGGTCTCCTAAGTTTTATTGAGGGGCTGATAGAATACAGATATCTAAAGCAGAGAAGGTCTACCTCAGTAACAGTACTCTCAATCTCGGCTGCCTCTGAGACGTCAACATCGCTCTCAACCTCATCATTATCCAACTCACGTCGGCCAGAGCAGAAGTTGATGGGTTACTCAGAAACCTCTGAGTGAACTCTGCCCCGGTGATATCCGACAGAGGGATGGCATCAAGTGGTGGTGGAATGGCCACATTCAGCACAAGAATCTCAACCTCTGAGGAAGACCCTGGGGTGCTTGAGTGATTATGCGACGAGGCTCGACTGGAGACCTCGGCCCGATCAGGCCTAGGTGTGAAGTCCATGGCCTCCTGAAAGGAATCCACAGACATGGGGTCTGAGGCAGAAGATTCAGACTCAGACATCGGTATGGGATCAACAGGAACCTCTGTCTGATAAAAGTTCTCCGGGGGGTCAGGATATATCACCTTCAGAGGTGGTGGAAATATGGGTCTAATGGGAAACTCTTGTGATCTACGAGCCTCCTCCTGTGCTCTTTCTATTTTCCTAATCTTTTCTAAAGTCTTCTCTCTAAGAGAGGGGAACTCCTCAAGAAGCTGATATAAGGGTCTGAGCATCAGAGGACGACACTACACTTAGGGATTTTCCTAAACTCCAAAAATTACAAATAAGACTGGCTGATAAAGCAAAGGAATCTAAAGATCAAACTACTTAAATTTGGCAAGATTTGCTCGCCTGAAATTATGGTGGTCTTGCCGGAAAACTAAGAAACTCGTCGAAAAATACGAAAATAAGGGTGCTTGCAGGAAAAATGAAGGAAAATATGGTAGACCTTACCTGAGGATGAAATGGTAAGGAAGAGAGGAGAAGACGTGAGAAATCACCACCCAAAAGCCTTGAACCCAGATCTTTCTAGAGAGAGAAAGCTGCAGGAACGAGAGCGGCTGAAATGGGAGAAATGAAGAAGAAAGAAGGAAAGAAGGGTTCAAAACCCTTAAATACTCAAGCATAACTCCCAAGGCCCATCATTGCCTTGGGAGCCCCAAAGGGCGGCTGAAAGCACACGCCTACCAAGCAAGCATGTTCCAGCATTGGATAAGTGTCAAAGAAGTATTGGCTTGTAATAGATAGGCCTCGGAGGTGTGGTAATCCCCTAGTCACTTGCTCTCACATATGACTAAGGGCTGGGGGATGATTGATATGCCCCAAGTGTAACCTCGACCTAGAGACACCAACCTCGGCCGATATTATGGCTGACGTTGGCCATGACTTGGACACGCGATATCACCCCCCGGCCATATCAAGGTCGGCCCAGGCCGACACTACCATGAGACTCTCAAAGGGATGTCACAAGGATTGGAAGCATTCTCGTATATCTTGGAGTAGCAACCTCGGCCAGATGTAGGCCAAGCTCGCAGGAAGTCACCAGCAACCTCATCAAGCCTCCAGTTCAACCTCGTCTCAGGCCGACGTTGTCCATTGTCTCGGCTAGGATTAGGCCGAGACCTCCATGGAATACTCGGATTGAACAGGTATCAAGACTCACCAACCTCGGCCTCACTAAGGACGAGGTCATACACCAGACGTGATAGCCGAGCACCTACTGACACTTAGATAAGTACATGTGGACACAAATCAGTTATACCAAGATTATTCCCCACACGTGGGGAGAGTATTGCATCATCATTCTCTAGATGTGACAGTGACAGATGGCACTCCCATATTGGTGAGGTAACCACACACATGCTCATTGCATGCATAGAGGGTACATTATATCCCCTAGGTACTATATATAGAGGTCATCCTCTACCTTGCAAAGGGATCCCAGATATTCAACCCTAGCTGAAACTCAGTCTAGATACACAGTAGAGAGAGAAAGCTTGAGAGATTATATCCATGGCCATTAGTGCCTTATTGCAGTAAGGTTATTCACACACACAGTGGACGTAGGACAATTTAGGCTGAACCACTTATATTCAGGTGCTCTCTCCTCTTATCCTCACCCCATTCTCTTACCTTTACATAACTATGCTTCCATTATTGTTCTTAGATTGAGCTTGAAAACACCTTATATGGTGGTGCTAATTCCAGCATCATCAACTCCTAAGTCTCCTCAGCTATCATTATTGCATACGTAATATACTTACCGCATTTGGTCGTAAATCTCATCATACATTGCGAGGTACAACCTTCAATCAACAATCACCAAGACGCTTACTTACACTAATAGTATCTCATCTACTCAGACCGAGTACACCTCCCTAAGTGTTTACCAACATGATTCATCATGTTCATCAAGCTATCAATTGTCTGCGATATAACACTACCCCAAGGATCGGGTTCTCCTTATCACAACATTGTTGCTATCTATTCGAAAGTACCTCACCTAAAACTTCATATATCATCACCACAAATCAATACTACTTAGGCATGACACTCTAGTCACCTAATATCCACGGTTGACTTTACACAGTTCATATCTCTAATTCAATGGACGTCCTTAAGCTCTATCAACATCTCAACAGACCTCTCAAATCATTGAGGGTTTACACACAAGCACCTCACACCAAAAAAATGCAGTGTCACCACTATTGGCTCGTACAGACACTCGCAAATCACCAACATATCTAAATCAGAAGAGAGGAAATGATTAACGACAACTAACTTGGTCGTATGCCACTTGGTATTTACCGTCGTTCTAATCTCTTTGACTTCAACGTTGAGAATACGAAATCGAAACCGTCACCAATCTAGCGTGATGGGACCAAAACTAATACTGACGTCGAAAGATCCCATACCGAACTCACCACATCACACTCAAAAGGAACCTTAAACCTAGTGCTCTAATACCATTTGTAATGCCCTAACCCGAATTTATGGGTTACTCGTGGCTAACCTAGTCCGACCCAAGCTTTAAGTGTGAAGTGTAATGAAACAACCTACGTAATGTTGCTAGTCCAGTTTTATTTAATTAATATTTCACTTATTTAGCATGCAATTTTCATTCAAATAAAGCTACATGAGGTACTCGTGGAAAGCATCCCCGGGATCCATACATAAAGAGCTACTGATGTAAAATAAAAAGAATACTTACTTTTTCAACACTCTTAAAATACGGAACCATAACCCACCAGCCGTAACAAAGACGAGGGAATGAGCTGAATGCCTATTGGGAATTATACAGTATTACAATATATAATCGAATGGAAAAAAAGTCTATAATACGTTATATCTACGTGCACATACAACTATCATACACACACGCACACACACACACACACACACACACACACACACTTATATGCTTGAAACTGTTTTTATTCCAAAAACATTGTTTACCCCGATTAATTTACCTTAATCTTGTAAAATAATTTCCGTTTACTTAACTTGACATTTACTTCTTGATTTAACATACCCAGTTAAATACTTAAAACAAATAGACTTTTGTTTAAGTAAAATCATTTCTTTCACCCAAAGTACCCACTTTATTTGTTCCAAGCCTCATTAGTATTTTTATGGAAATCACCATATCAACACACGCCATGCCGTTTAGAAAATACTCAATTATTCCTTTGAAAAACCTTTCATAAACCCACCCTTGTGTTAATTATGGGTTAAACCTCTTTAGATTGCTTAAACACCCATTTAATCACTTCACTTTACCATTCCTTTACCTTATAGACATTAATCAATTTTCAAATTACTTTTCCATTTATCCCTTACCGGAAAATTTATTAATTCATTTACGTTAGGTTGTATTTTCATATATTCACCACACACCCCATTCTTTGACATGTTCCATTTTCATTATCTTTTTCTCTAAATCTTCCAATATACACATACTTTAATGGGTTCCACATCATCGGCTATGGTACCATATGCTCTGGCCAGTAATTTTGGGCCTTCCACTCCAGTGCGTCTTCCACTCCAGTGCTTCGAGACCTCCTTAATTATTCTTGTGTCATTTGAGTTATTATTAACGTGTTTTAATATTTTGCAAATGTCCACATTATTCCCCCGTTTTATTTTTTTCGACCGAAGCCAAAATTCGAGATTTCACCTCAATTCGTGTTACACTTTTAAAATCATCATTTCTTGTCCTTTTTACTCTAGCATTAATTTTATCCCAAATTCATGTTTATTTAGGGCCTTTTTGTGTAATACGTTTTTCAACATTTTTATTTCATAAAAAAGATCCACTTTACATAAAATTACCGTTTTATCCATTGTTTCCAGACTTGTCATTTTCTCCATTTTCACAAGTGTTATTTCCCAAAAAACCTTTAAGTTACCCACGCTAACTTATTAAGTGTTTTTATCTCATTAGAACTTCTTTAACATTTTGAAACGACATTCTTTTCAAGTTGGAAACATGTTTATTTCATTACTTTCTTCTCCAAGAAATCATTGAACATATAAGACTACTTTATAAGAAAGTACCATTTTCTTTATTAATTCATATAGTCTTAAAACCATACACTTATAACCTTTTTAACACCTTTTTCTCACACTTTAAGGGATGAAATTTCTATTTTCTCCATTTGATGTTTAAACCTAATAGAACCCTCATTAAACTTGTTTATGTTCTCAACTTCAAAATACTATAAGTTTATATGAATGAGAAGATGAATTTTACGTCCAAAAATCCTATCAAATGGGTCTAACACGTGATTTACTGTAGAAATTGCATAACACTTGCGAAAATATAAATTTTCAAGACTAAAGGACATTTTTATTATTCAAAACTTTAAAAAAAATGCCCAATTTTATAAATCTTCATTTTTATAAGAAGATTTGAAACATAATTCACTCAAAATATCTTTAGCAAGATAAATACTTTTTTCAAATATTTTATTCCATAAAATGTTTAGCACGAAACTTCTTGAAATTTCATCATTTGCATAAAATAACAACTATTTCAAGAAAATTTTAAAATATCAATTCATAATTTATTCCCAACAAAATAAAAATTCTACCAACATTTTTATTCCATAAAAATGTTTAAACACCAAGTTTTTTGAAAGAGATAATTTATGTTCAAAACCATTAAAAACCCATGTTTGCAACTCATAAGAAATATCATTCTTAAATCCCATATGCATCATACTCTTAAACACTACAAGCAAGACTATTACTAAGAAAATAGACTCATAAATTTAAGATTAGAGTGTTTTCCACGTCAAATTTGGATCCAAAAATGGTAGGATGAAATTTCTAAGAAGATGGCTCCCACCTCCTAAGGTGGCCTTAAAGAGGTTTCCTAGATCTACCAAGTTTGTCTCCATGAAAGCTCCATTAAAACTCCTGTCAAGCTCCATGATTTATTCCATCTTTATCTTTAAAACCCCCAACAACAACTTCATAAATTCGTAACTCTTCTCAACAATGGAGGAAATAGGTGTATTAGTCTATTTATGATGGAATATATCTAGAATATGGTGGCATAAGGTGGGTGGGTAGTGGTTCAGGGTGGTTAATGATGGTGGGAGAGGGTGGTGGATCCCTCAAAAGGTAGAGAGGGGTGGAGAAATATGATAATTCCCACCCTCATATCCCTCCCTTCTTTCAAACTCAAAAATAAATCCCAATTAACCCCAAACAAGCCTTATAAAACATCCCCAACCCATAAAATCCCATTTTTGCGGGACCCACCAGATTTAGACACATCATCAATCTTACGACCCAAAATGTGACAGTACACGAGGGCAACCCGATTTAAAATTTTTGGGTGAACTCGTTCGAATGAGAGTGGCTTTGCGTTCGAACTAACCTTAGGATGACCTTTTAACCAGTCTGTTTAGGTATGCAGTGAGGTCTCATCCAATCCTCTTTCGATCTCCACTTCAAATTACCTTGGATTTTTATTCGAACCACCTGTTTTTGTTAGAACGAAACAACAATTTTGCTCGAATGACCCTTAACTCGTTCGAACCACAATTTTCTAATTTTCTCAAATTTTACCCAAAACCTTTCAATAATTATCGTCAAGACTCTAAAAATAATCAAATGAATATACGACCCCAATTATAATGATCCAATCCCAAGGGTTTCCATACTACTATAATTTACACGGGAAAATAAAATAAAATATTAGGCACGAGTATTACATTAGTCGAGATTTGATATTTGATGAAGAATGAGAATTTGATTTGGGCTCGAATATAGATGATTTCAACATCGTTCCTGACTTTGAAGAAGAGAATAAAGAAACCATGATTGAGAAAGTAGGAGAAATTCAACAAGAGACCACTACTCCACCTACTTTACCAACAAGAAAATAAACAAATGTCCCTACGAGCACGCTCTATATATCAAAATCAAAGATGGAGATATTTTGATCGTGTGGTTATATGTGGATGATTTGATTTTTAATGGAAGCAACCAAAACATGTTCAATGACTTCAAAAAAGCAATGACGAAAGAGTTAGAGATGACAGATATTGGGCTAATGGTGTACTACCTTGGCATCGAAGTTAAACAGCAAGAAGATTGAATTTTCATCTCACAGGAAGCCTACATAAAGGAGATCCTCAAGAAGTTCAAGATTAATGACTACAAGCCAATTAACACACCGATAGAGTGCGAAGTTAAGCTATCAAAGAATGACAAAGGAAAAAGTGTAGATCCAATTTTCTTCAAGAGTCTAGTTGGAAGTTTACGCTATATAACTTGTACAAGACCTGACATCCTCTATGCGGTTGGACTTGTGAGTCGATACATGGAAACCCCAACAACCTCTCATTTTAAGGCTGTAAAAAGAATTCTTTTCTATCTCAAAGGTACAATTGACTTTAGTCTATTGTACTCTTTTTCTAATGATTACAAGTTTGTTAGTTATAGAGATAGCGATTGGGGTGGAGATATATATGATAGAAAGGGCACCACATGGTTCTTGTTCTTTATAGCATATATTATTTTCACATGGCTATCGAAGAAACAACCAATTTCCACACTCTCTACATGTGAAGCTGAATATGTAGCTGCTACATCATGTGTTTGTCATGCAATTTGGCTCAGAAATTTGCTGAAGGAACTGGCTTTGTCATAAGAGGAGACAATAGAGATTTTTGTTGATAACAAGTCAGCGATGGACTTGGCAAATAATCTAATTTTCCATGATCGAAGTAAGCATATGGATACTCGCTTCCATTTCATAAGAGAATGTATTACAAGAAAAGATGTGCAACAGAAGTACGTAAAATCTCGAGACCAAATTGCCAATATCTTTACCAAGTCACTAAAGGATGAGGACATTGTCAAATTAAGAAATTCTCTCGGCATCACAAAACAAGTTTATGAGCGGGTGTTGAAATATAAACTTGTTTTATATTTATTAACCAAATTCCTAAAAACATCCTAAATTAGGTAAGGTGTGTTTATTATTTTTAGTGGGTTCATAATGGTTAGATATGTGGATGCAAATTGTGTGGCTTATAATTATTTGTATTAATTTATTTTAAACCACACTGAGTGGTATCATTTTATTTTCTTCATGTATAAATACCCATCATCCTTGGGTTCTTAGCATCATCAAATAACAATGAAGATAATAAGCAAAGCTTATTAGTTATAATTATGAGAAGTTAAGTTGTAAGAGTGTTTTCTTCTTCATAATAGTATTTTAAGTGTAGAATACAAGATAGTTGTGAGTGTCTTTGAATGCTTGTTTCCAACTGTTACATATAAAGCCAGTAAGGTCTCTATATCTCAAGCATGGCCATTTTGTGAAGGGGTTGTTGTTATTGTGATTTTGATATTTGTCGTAGATCTTGCTTTGATTCTGAATGTTTTTCCCTTTAGTTTGAAAGCAACTTGAGTGAGTTTCATTTTATGGTTTTGAATTTCGTTGTTAAACACAAATAGAATCTATCTTTAATATCCTTTTCTCAGACTTTCTTTTTCCACAATTTTAAGAAGGATGGTGGCACTTTCAAGTGAAAAATTCTTTCATTTAAGCCCCAGTGTATTTTAAAAATCTTATGACCCCCTTTTCGAATGGATGAGAATTCTCTCTCTAGGATTCAGTCATGTGTCCCTAACCATAAACACATTCCATTCCTTGTTCTTTATGTTGTTCGATTCCCCACCCTCCATGAACTGAAACTCTCCCCCTTCATAATCGCCATCATATTCATGTGTTCTTCATGTCAAATTATGTTTGGGATGAAAACGTGGTTGTTTTTGGTAGATTCTCCCATTTTTTAATCCATCCATTTATGCCTGGTCGTCATCTTGTATAGAGCTTCACGTCAGACTGAGTTGTGTTGTGTCTGACGATGGGTTTTTTGTCTAGAATTCCTTGAGGTTTGGGTTATTTCTCAAACCCTCCGGTGGATTTGACTAGATCTGGTCCTTACTTTCATCATCCATTTCTTATCCTTGGCTGTGAGAAGATTATACAATGAATCGCCATCTATTATGTGTGCTTCAGGTCAGATCCATGGTGTTATTATTTTTCGGCATATGGAGGATGATTGTGGTGGTATGTTTGGAGGATTGGGGCGGAATGGTGGTTTGTGTCTTTGGGTTGCATCCTGATATTCTAAGGGGTTTCAATCACAATTGTCATGCATTGGTTTATTCCTTGTTGTTGATTATTAGTTTTGTTGGCGTCTAGTTAGGATTTATGGTTTTATCTTTGAGTGATTGATGTGCAGTTGTATGTGTTGGTGTTTGAGGTGTGTTATACATTTATGGTGACTTGTCCCCTTTTGTGGTGTTGTTGATTCATTTTTATTGGGTGTGGTTCAAGTTGTATATGTTTTCAACCAGCGTGTGTGATGGTTAGGTTCCATTGTCACGTTTCCACTGCCTCTCCTTCTTATGTGTCCTCACCCCTCTAAATTAGTTTAACTCCTTACCCTCTCCTAATCGCCATTTATCCTAAGATTAACTTCATGTTAGGTCGTCTTTGGGTGAGTGATTGCGGATTGGGAGGAGCGGCTTCCTGTGAGTGTCGTCTCTCTCGGTGGATGGATCCATTTTATTGTTTGCTTGATCGCCATTTTTATGGAGCTTCATGTCATATTGAGATGTTTGGATGTGTTCCATCTATGGAGGTTGTTCGCGGTCATATTAAGGTTGTGGGTATAAATTTTGATTCAGACCTTTCCTCTGATGTTTTCATTGGGTTCGAGATCCAGCCGGCACCATCCACCATATTTTCCATGCCTGTGAAGATCCAATTCAAGACCGTCATCTTTGCTTCGTTCTTCAGGTCAGGTCGGAGAGTTGTCATCCTTCCGATGGTGGAAATTCTTTGCCTTGTGTATTTGATTATGGCCGAGATTTTTTGTCTAGTGTTGCTTGGGTGTGGTTCGTGCTTTGGTTTTTTTGTGTTTCTCGTGTTTGGTGATGTTGAGATTGTCGTCATTTTATTCTCTATCCCTTATGGCAAGTGATGATGTGATGATGTGATGTTTTATTAGATATATAATTTGCAATAGTGTTGATTTGAGGCCTGCGTGCTTTTAAAGTTTTGTACTAGGTTTTTATAAGTAGTGTGATGGGTGGTGTTAGCTAATATTGTGTTTGGCTTTAGTCGTAGTTGGTGCTTGGGGGCCATGTTACGGGCTTCATTGGATTATATTGTAGGCCATTGATTGTGTGTAGTTGGGTTGGGTGTTTGATTTGGGCTTTTTGTGTCTGTTGTTGGTTGTTTTGTTTGGGCTTTATTGTAATACGTTTGGGTTGTTTCACTATGATTCAATAAATTACATTTTACCCCAAAAAAAAAATCTTTCCAATTAGGAGAGAGTTTATCAATCACGACATATGAAATTTATTATCTAAATTCATCCCTTAAAAATAATTTTCCATGCATTGGTTTGAAGTGAGACCTCATGGGCCCACTTAATAGGGTCGACCCTAGTAGTAGTCATATTTGTATTTGTTGAGTGAGGTATTTTATTCTAAAGTTGAATCATATTAGATACCATCCTATCTATCTACATACATACGTATATATTTGGTTATGTGTGTAGATAAATACATTTTATCTATATACATATGTATGCTTTAGTTTCTTTTCTTTCTCCACTTGTAATTTGCTTGGCAGTTCAATTATTTCCTCACGATAGAAAGTTCCATAGAATAAAGACTATTTATTTATAAATTTGGTTATGCTCAATAAAAAATAAATTATTATAAAACCATAAATAAATCAATGTTCTTATACCACACATAAACACTTTATTCCTGTGATTTTATTCATGAGAATGAAACTAAAAATAATCAGATTTTAAAAGGATCAAATCAATGAACCATCAAATACTATCCAACTCTATTTAGTACAAACAAAATAATTCACTTTATTTTTCTGTTACATGTATACCAATCATCATAGCTACTAAAAATTATTTGTACACCCAACAAGTTCTTCAGCAGTTCCATATTTCCAGTAAACCTGTGAAATTTATAACAAAAAGGAAATGTGAGATTAATGTTAGTTAACATGATAATCTCTTTTGAGATTTTTTAAAGATAATAAATTATGAATTAATTTGATATCATTTTTATATAAAATGTATCAAAATTTTGTTTATAGTTCATAAGTTTTGTCCACTGAATTCTAGAAAAAAAATTAAAAAAAGATACTGATAACTAAAGAAAGGATGATTATAATCATTTCTTACCTCATGGGGTTTCTTCTAGTATTCACAGCTGCAATGACCAGTTTATCTTCAAATGAATATCTCATAAATAACAAACACACTACCATCTTTATTGTATAATTACACACACAAATTCAAAATGTTCTCCTATAATTTCATCTATATATGCCCCTCCTTCTCAAGGGCAATGTGGGGAAACATCTGCTATCTTATCAAAACGGACATTATTACATACTGCTTTGGATGATTCGTCGCGCTCTTGTCCTATATTAATATCTTGAAACACAATCCCTTGACATGGAAATTTTTTGCTACAATCCAATTTTATAGCCACATCCGAAGCACTTGTTCCTTTGATGTTTTCGTACACCACATTTTTAACTTGTACAGTCGAGTTCTGTTCATTTTCAAAAGAAAAAAAATTGATTTAGTTTTTATTAGTAAACTCAGGGGATAATGTTATAGTTTAATGGTTTTGTGAAGATCATATTGGGTTTGGATTTGTTTAATTACCTGTTCTTTGCATGGCTTCTGTTGGTCACAATAGTTTTGGTCTATAAGTATAGGATTAGCTACATTATGCATGTCAATGTTTTGAAATTTTATGTTGCTTGCACTTCCAGATCCTCCCTGCATGTCACAATTATAAAAGACATAAATATATATATATATATATATATACAGTAATGCTCTTGTACGAATCAATCCGCATTTTAATAGTGCGGACTAGACATGTGTCACCTGACGGTGAGCCCAAAAAAGAGAGAGAGTGTGCCTATAATTTAGTCGATAATTTCTAGGTTCATCGTAAAGTGACACATGTCCGGTTCGCACTCTTAAAATGTGGACTGGTCCGTACAGGAGCATTATTATATATATATATAATATATATATATATATATATATATATATATATATATATATATATATATATATATATATATATATATATAATAATGCTCCTGTGCATATTAGTCCGTATTTTAAGAGTGCGGACCGGACACGTGTCACCTTACGATGAACCTAGAAATTATCGGCTAAATTATAGGCACACTCTTTCTCCTTACAATAATGCTCTTGTGCGAACCACTCCGCATTTTAAGAGTGTGGAACGAACATGTGTCACCTGGAGGTGAGCCCAGAAAAGAGAGAGAGTGTGCCTATAATTTAGCCGATAATTTCTAGGTTCACCGTAAGGTTACACATGTACGGTTCTCACTCTTAAAATAGCGGACTGGTCCGCACAAGAGCATTATATATATATATATATATATATATATATATAATAATGCTCTTGTGCGGACCAGTCCTCTATTTTAAGAGTGCAGACCGGACATGTGTCCCCTAACTGTGAGCCCATAAAAGAGAGTGAGATAGTGCACCTATAATTTAGCCGATAATTTCTAGGCTCACCGCCAGGTAACACATGTCCGATCCGCACTCTTGAAATGCAGACTAGTGCGCATTTTAATAGTGCAGACCGGACATGTCACCTAGCGGTGAGCCCAGAAAATAGAGAGTGAGAGAGAGAGAGAGAGAGAGAGAGAGAGAGAGAGAGAGAGATAGAACGCCTATAATTTATGAGTTTACCGCTAGACGACACATGTCCGATTCGCACTATTAAAATGCGGGATAGTCCGCACTATTAAAATGCGGGACAATCCGCACACACACACACACACACACACACACACACACACACATATATATATATATATATATATATATATATATATATATATATATATATATATATATATTTGTGTGTGTGTGATATGACATTATTCATGTATAGTGGAACTGGAATGTTTAAGCAGTCAAGAATCTGCGCCATATATATGTTCATGTAATTAAGCTGTAAAAGTAAATATTGGGTGCTTTACCATTATTTTTCCTTTTTCCTCCTTGTCTTCTTGTTGTAATTATTTAATGCATAGGTTATAGATTTAAGGATCAATAATTCTACGGCAATTCATAAATACGACACAGATTAGTGCAACACACCGCATTGACGTGCAATTGAGTGCCATTAGTGTTAGACTCGGACACGAGTCAACACGGGCGCGATACGTCAATTTGTCTCACCAAATACCTCTCATTTATGAGTCAGCGTGGAAGAGCTCTCTAACGATTGAGTGCAAATAAACACAAGTAATCATTATCTAAATGAGGGTTATGATGTTATTTTAATTAGGGCCTCAATGTAAGATACTGTCCCATTTATGAGAGGATAGACACACTTTTTAAGTTTTTAATATAAAGATGATGTGTCCATGGTAGTGCATATATCGGTATGCAATATCTTTACCTGCCATGTCTTGATCCTAACACCATTTGTAGTTCCATTAAGCTTAACTCTACTCACTGTTACATCTGAAACATAAGCTTCTGAATTTTTGGATCCTAAGCTTCCAATACTATATTCACCCATCAAAGAAAAATAATAAAAAATTAAAAATAAGAAAAAAAATATACTAGTAAATACACGGTGTTAAGGCAAGGAGTTATGAAATATATTGATCAATTTATTAGTATGTAGAGAATTAGAGGCTTGAATATTTCATACCTTATCCCATGACCTGGTCCACATGTTATATCCATGGCTTGCACTGTCTGGGACCCACTTACAATTGAAATACAATCATTTCCTTTAGGAAAAAAAAACATTAAAGTAAATTAATTTGAGTGATATTAACCAATTACAGTGTTCAATACCTATTTTTAAGTTTTGGTTGAAGTACAAAAGAACTCTTGAATTTATTTTTTATTTTTTGCAAGATCTCCCCTGAACTACTTTTAATGCAAGATTGAGGTATATGAACTTGATAGCCTTGGGTGCCAAATTTTCGCATGGCAAAGAGGAAATATTTTGAATTTGTCATTTTTTTAGTTAGTCTAATAGTTTTCATTTGCCTTGACTAATTTTTTCAACTTCCATTAAAGTACTTCAGACCAATACACATTCCAATGTGTTGGCATTACAAAATTTTCTTTGGTTTGGTGTGGCTAAATTTTCCAATAAAAATTTTACCCGACAAATTTTGGTACCCATGCTTTCAAGCACAGAGTGTATTGAAAATGTATGATGTGGAAAATTCAAATGGAACGGAATTTTTATAGGTCACACAGACCAAAAGTTTAATATAAAAAATCATTTGTATAATTAACTATTTGAATTAAATTATTGGCTACGACTCAACATGCGTACAATCACACTCACACACGTACCAGTTCCTATGACATAGCTGGAAATTCGGATGTTTTGGGTTCCAGTAACATGGATTCCATCTGTGTTGGGGCTTTTTACGGGTGCAATCACCATGACATTGGAAGCTACAACATTCACACATTTCTCATAAGAAACATGAATTTGCTGCGCATTTTGGATCTTCAGGTTGGTAGTTGTCAAATTCTTGCACTTGTAAAAGGTTAGATCCTGTAAAAAAATGCAAATTATAAATCTTCCATTTACTGATATTTACCTTATAAACACTGTACTCAATGATTATATTATTTAGGCTAAACTGCAAGAAACCTCTTGAACTTTCATTTTTTTTCAAATAACCCCTTTAATAGCCCAATAACCCGATGAACTATACATGTTTATTACAAATACCCCTTTCCTTTGATTTATATTGACATTTTGATGACACGTGGATATTTGACACAAAATTCATTGTTAAGGGGGTTTCCATTATCATAATAGTCGAGGGAGTTTCTTTACAACAAATTAAGGTAATTTTTTTTTGTACATAAGCATATTGTGTGTGTGTGTTGTAACAACCCGAGGTCTTGGAGACGATGATTTTTTTATTTTCGGAAAAATAAATAATATTTTATTGGAGAAATAATAAAAATTGGCAATTGAGGTCAGAATTTGGAGTTGTTAGAAAGTATCTCGAATGGAATTTCTGAGGGTACCATTGTTTCCGGAAGGGTCGAGAAAGTCGAAATGACTGTACTTGGGGTCTATTTGGGTTCCGAAATAAAATAGGACCGTTTGACTCGAATTAAAGTCACCGAGTCATTTAAAGTGTGTATTATCATTTAAAGATGTGTATTTTTGGATTTAGGCTTAAAAATCCTACGAGAGATATTTGTCCCAAAAGAGAGAAAGAGAAAAGGAAAGAAAGAAGAGAGAAGAAGAAGGAAGAAGAAAAGGAAGGAGAAAGAGGGAGAAAGCGGATTTTCTGGTGGATTCAGACCCTACGAACCCGAGGCAAGTGATTAAACTTGCTAAATAATTGTTGTGTACCATTTATTGCATGATTTGTGGATTGATTTTTGGGTTTTAGGTTTAAAATGTTAAAACCTAACTTTTGGGAAAAACCTTAGATTTGTAGTGTATTAAATGGATTTAAGGTTAGAAATTAGTTTATATGTATTCTAGGATGAATATTAAGGGTATATTTGTGTTTGGGTTGAAGAGAAATGGAGAGAAAACCATTAAAATGATTTTTTGGGTATTTTGGCATACTTAAAAAGTAGCCATTTTCGAGGTTCAGCAGGGCCGAATCGATTCGGCCCCCTAGCCGAATCGATTCGGAAACATGCAGATGCCCAGGTCTGAGTGACCGAATCGATTCGGACTCCGTCCGAATCGATTCGTCCTGAGGCAGAGTCCCAGGTCTTTTGACCCGAATCGATTCGCCTTCCTGGCCGAATCGATTCGCTGGGCCGAATCGATTCGGAATAGGCCCGAATCGATTCGGAAACAGGGCTTTTGAGGGAAAGTTTTTCTAAGGAGAATTTCTTTCCGCTTTATTCGAGGTTATCGATCGGGGATCTCTATAGGAGATATTTGGATTATGTTTTGGAGGCTTTTAGAGAGTTTCCCCTACAAGTTATAATTGGAGTCATGCAGACTTAATTTGGGGATTTCCGATTAGAGAATTTGGTATCTTCTAAGTGGGGGAGCCCACTTTCATTTGGGATAACTTTAAAGGATTCTTAAATGAAATGAACCATATTATGAGTGGATGTTTACTAATACTATTTGATGTGCTTTTGGATATGGAAATATCCTTATTAACGATTGAATTGGGAGATATCTCACATTGTGAGAAATGCATTAAGGTGCAATAGGATATAGAATATCCCTAACAAAATTGTATTGAAAGGCAATTCATTATTAGAAGCGTCATGAGAGCTTCAAGCGAGAATTAGTATAGCATATACTAAGTGGGGGTAACGTGTGTGAGTATTAACGGTTAGTGTATCATGAGAGAGTATACTAAACTATGATGTAAATCAACTGCGCCTAAGTGCGTATTATGAACATGAATATGATGTTTCAGGTATACCTTATAAAATGGTATATCTTTATTATGTGGGATGTATGTATACCTTATATATGGTGTATATACATGTTAAACATACCCCCTCCTTACTATCATTGGGAAGTTTCGTGCGTTGAGGCTGAGCATCCTGACAAATATGCAGGGTGTGGATATTCCCCAGGTCATAGTCGTCCTTTGTGGTATATATATATATATATATATATATATATATATTTACTTATTTTGGGGGTGAGAGGTCGGGGTATGTGACGCTCTCACTTGTCGGTTAGGAACTATGACCGCTTCCCGGACGTCGTGTGCGTGAGTAGATCACGAGGTGGGTGTCGTTGAACCCCACCAGGTGGCCCCAGTTTGCTACGTATATGGGCTGCTGGAAGATGATAGCATGTGAGCCTGCGCCCTTCGAGTTATAGCTCGGTTGGATGGTTATTATTTGCTTGTGTTTGTATTTGGGTGTCAATGGCATAACCGACCTTAATGACCTACATTGCCAGGATTAGTGTATCGGGGGGGTTCCTTGTTTGGATTTCGCTTCGGCGAGACGTCCCACGCACGAACCGCAGTGTAATGTTGGAACTTGGGGATAAGTTTAGTCCTTAATGCTCATCATTATATTATATTATATATCTATCACCTATCCCGACGATCGACAGTGCCAGGAGTAGTGTAACGGGGGGGTTCCTTGTTTGGATTTCTCTTCGGCGAGACGTCCCACGCATGAAACACCGTGTACTGTTGAGAATTGGGAATATTAATTAATTAAAATTGGATACTAATCATTTGAGTTACATGCATCTTGCATTGAGGGCATAATGAGCCCTGAGGATCGATACGGTCAGGAGTAGTGTAACGGGGGGGTTCCTTGTTTGGATTTCGCTTCGGCGAGACGTCCCACGCACGAAACGCAGTACCGTGTTGAAAACTGGGAGGAGTTTAGTCCTTAGTTCTTGATGCTAATAACTCATCTATTATTATTATATATATGGTTTCTTGCCTTATTTGGGCATCGCTAGAATAAATCTAGTACATGATATTGTTTATGTGTTGTGATGATGTAGCATGATTGGATCACGTAACTTTATATGTTCAACAAAAGAACATTATAAAGATAAGCGTAATGTTTATATTAAAGATAATAATTATAACTATTAGTATTGTATTATATGTAGAATCGGGTGATAGGTTAGATGGTTTCACTTAAATACTTTATTTGGGTTTAAGTTAGAATCCTCTTACCTAATTAGAATCGAACATCCTTTTTTGAAGTCACATGCATACGCTTAGTGCGCGCTTTAGATGAGAGGTGAGTGGAAATTTATGGAGTGTTCGGTTCCAGCTAAATCATGTAATAATGCATTTATAATTATTATGCATTTTAATACACTTGCTATAAATGTTTTTCACACTCGGGTTCTGACCCGTTTCTATTTCTCCTCCCCCATGCATATATATATTGTATTACTTCAGGTGTTCCCCCGCAAGGACGCCTTTATTATTCCTCCATTCAGGATTCGTGGAGCTGTGGCAGTAGCGGACTGTTGCGGCACTTGGTTTTAGTCGATTCATATCTTTGTATATCTAGATTAGGATTCAGTTGTATTGAGTTAGTATTCAAGTGTTATAGATTAACACTTTCATATTTTAATTATCTGATTATTGTATTTGTCTGTTGCCCGACAGCATATTCGGGTATTTCATTGTTGGGATTTTTGTTGTACAAAGTATTGTACTCTTTCATTATTGGAGCATGCACTTTCCACATTATAGATAGATGTGTATTGTTGGTTGTATTTCATTCGGGTATTGGTTTGTTTGTTGTTGTCAAATAAAAGTTTCAAAATTTTTGGCAATTCGCACTTTATGATTTCGGGTAGTTAGCCTTATATTAGTGTGTTTAGTTGTTGATGTTGAGACTGTACCATCTGAGATACCTGATTTATGTAGTATAGGGCTGGCCACCCGTTATTATTTGGAGCGGGTTGTCACATGTGTATATATATATATATACACACACACACACACACACACACACACACACGTACAAAGACACACAATGCTTTTTTTGTCAGATTAATTCATGTTATATTTGATTGCTCAATTAAAATATTGATGACATATTTATTTCTTGGTGTTGAATTAGATACTATAAGATTAGAAATTATAGTAATTTTGAAAAGATTTATGAGTTATTAAATTAATCAATTTTATTTTCTTATCAAAGCTCGATATTGCTAATGGTTAGCAATTAATGAGAATATTAAAAATTAATCACGTTAAAAATAATGTATTAAGAATATTAGCATTTCGCAAGGGCGGGAAAGAGAATTTCTTGCTCCACCACAATTACAGAACCCTTAATATAGTAGAAAATTTTCCTATTTAACACAATAAAAATTGAGGAAAATTACATAACGTGGGTGTATCCTTGCATGGCTCCTAATCAATGAAACACAAAAGAATAATCAGATTTGAAATACAGTAATAGTAAAAAAGCAATTATAGCAATGAAAGAAAATAAATAAATAATAATTGACAAAATTGTGTTTAGTACTAGCTTACAAGAGCTTTATTGACTTTGCAAGAATTTTTCCACCAGACTTCCCCATTGCCATTGAGGGTTAGAAACAAGCAAAGATTATGAGGTAGATAAAGGGAATTTGTATATCATTGTCATTATATCTCATCCTAGTACACATGGAACCACGCGGATATAGAATTTATATTTAGGGAGATCAAATGCCGGGGGTTCGAGGGCAGATGTCTCGGAAGCAATCTCATTTTGAACAGTCCTCACCATATGTATTTTCGGAAACATTCCCCATACAAGAATGTGAACTTAAAGGTTAAAAGTTTGGTTAACCTTAAATAAACGGCCGTATAGGATGGGAATTGTATATTTTGTACAGGGTGGATGTTTTTGGATCTGAAATGAATATTGATTAGAGAGCCATCTTATCATAACGTTTTTTACACCCTTACACAATTGATGTATCTGTAGAGATAGTTTGGTTTGACAGGGTTTATAAGAGTAGCACTAGAGAGTATGTTTGGGGATATAAAACACATGCCACGTCATTAATATACTGTCATTTCATCATCTAGTTTTTAATAATCTATTTTTTTTTATTTTGGGAAAAATTGGTATAGTTTACAAGAGAGTTATTTGACTTTTTTTATTTAAACAAAAACTGTTTTATTAGAAGAGAATGTTTTTTATAAATTAAAAAAAATTGTTAGAAAACACTGTTTTAATATAAATTTTATTTTTTTTTGAAAAAATAAAATTTAGTTTAATATAAATAAAAATCTTTTTATTACACTCAATGTTGTAAAGAAAATAAAAACGCTCATTGTTGTAAAGTAAATAAAGGATGCCGCTGGCACGGACCTTTAAAAATAACAGAATATTGGGTAAATAGGTGTTTGAGATACTAAATAAGTTAAAAACAATTATAAAAAAAAATTCTTACTAGAATAGTTTTTTAATGCGGACCTTTAAACAATAATAAGAAATACAAAAATTGTTTTAAATGTCGTAAAATTAAAAAAATAATAAGTTTAAAAATAAAGGGTGTCACTGGCGCGAACCTTTAAAAATAAGAGAATATTGATTAAATTGGAGTTTGAGGGACTAAATGAGTTTTTTAACGCGGACTTTTAAAAAGTTTTAAGAAATACAAAAATTGTTTTAAATGTTGTAAAATTTAAAAGAAAAGCTTAAATGTATGGAGTGTCGCTGCCGCGAACATTTAAAAATAAGAGAATATTGGGTAATCTAGTATTTAAGGGACTAAACGAGTTAAAAAATTACTCAACAGAAACCAATTAAATAATTACACAATACTGGTGCGGTCAATTTTTTCTAAATAGTAAAAAGATTATTTTTTAAAATAGTTAAAAATGGTGTCACGTCGCATTTTATTTGGGTCGTGTTCGTGTTAGTTAAAAAATAAAAGATTCATAATCGCATTGTTTAGTTATTTAATTGGTTTGCGTTAAGTAAAAAAAATTAACACAATGATGTATTCTAGCATATATATTTTTACATATATTTATATATAGTGTGTATTTATGTTTTTTAATTGGACTATTTTTTTTTAATTTGAAAGTTATATTTTGAAAAATAAATTAATTTATACAGTGATAAAATAAATAAATAAAAAGATATTTTGGGATAAATGAATATTATGTGATTAAAAAAAATAGAGGCTTAATGATGTGGAGGATGATGTGGGACCTCCACATCATTAAGTCGCGATTTTATGTTCAAAACGCAAGTCGCTCTATCATTTTCCATAATATAACTCATATCCCTTAACGGAAAAATGAGCGTACCATAAGTAGTCTAACTAGTAGAATTAGTCTTGGTTTCCTCACAACAAATTGATTAAATATCTAAGGATTAAGATTAGGGAGTCGATAGTTACTCAAACTTGATTGGAAAAGTTTAACGAGCTTACGAGTCAAGTAGCTTGATCTTTTCATATTATTTAATCTAATATCTAATATATATATACTAGCCCCGGCCCATTCCACCCCCCCCCCCCACCACCAAAAAAAAACCTTTTTATTAAAAAATAAATAAATAAGATGATAAAAAAATATTTAATAAAAAATAATAATATATGTATGCGTGCAACACATAAAATATCATGCATGAAAATACGCATACCCCATATGCTCGAATATTATACGAATATATTTATATTATACTTCTAAAACAACGGAAAGAGAGTTTAATAAGGATTTATACGTGGAGTTTCTCTTTCTCTCTCCCTTCTCAATAACTCCTCCTTAGCTATTACTCGTATGTACTAATAATCTAAACTGTACTAATAATCTAAACTGGATCTATTATAATTTCTTTCTCTCACCCAAACCTTGCACCCTTCCAGATATCGCACCATTAATATTCTACCCTTCCCATTTCTTATCGGGACTTTGTAAATTTAGGACCTATTATTATATGCATTTTGGAAATAGGACAACAAATATTTTATTTATGATTTCAGTCCCTATTTTTCAATAAAGCCGCAGGCGCGGATCCATATTCATAAAACGTCAATCAATCACAACATGCCACGCGTCCCTTTAATTTTAAAATAGGGACTAAAAATAGAAACACAATGTTTGTTGTCCTATATCCATAATCAATATTATTTTAAGTCCTAAAAGTACATAACCTATTTCTTATCTACTACTACTACTCAACAAAGTCTTTTTCCAATTATTTGGGGTCAGCTACATGAATCCTATTTTTCCATTCCATTCTGTCCAGTGCAATATCTTCGGTTAAACCACATGATATCATGTCCTTTTTTATAATATCCCACCAAGTTAATTTAGGCTTACCTTTACCCCTTGGGTTACCATCAATACTAACTAAATCACTCTTTCTTACAGGGGCATCCATTGGTCTACGCTTGACGTGTCCAAACCATCTAAGTCGATTTTCTCTCAATTTATCTTCTATAGGAGCTACTTTTACCGTTTCACGAATTTGTTCATTTTTTATTTTATCCTTTCGAGTTTTACCACAAATCCATCTTAGCATTCGCATCTTCGCCATACTCATTTTCTGCACATTTTGTTTCTTGATTGCCCAACACTCTGTCCAATATAACATGGCGGGTCTAATGGCCGTCCTATAAAATTTTCCTTGTAACATCAAAGGTATATGCCTATCACACAGAACGCCGGTCGCACTTCTCCATTTAACCCAGACAGCTCTAATCCTATGTGTAACATCATCACTAATATCTCCATCTTTTTGTATAATCGATCCTAAATAACGAAAATGATCATTTCTAGGTATTTCTTGACCCTCCAATTTCACCACATCTCCATTTGTCCTCCTATTACTACTAAAATTACACTCCACATATTCTGTTTTAGTTCTGCTTATTTTAAATCCTCTTGTTTCTAAAGTTTCTCTCCACAATTCCAACCTAGCATTAATCCCCGTCTTAGTCTCATCCACTAAAACAATATCATCTACAAATAGCATATACCATAGCACCTCATCTTGTATTTGTCCAGTCAACTCATCCATAACAAGATTAAAGAGATAAGGACTTAATGTTAAACCTTGGTGTAGACCTACTGTAATTGAAAATTCACTACTTTCTCCGGCTGATGTTCTTACTGTAGTCATCGCACTATCATACATATCCTTGATCACGTCAATATATTTGCGAGTCACTCCTCTTTTATGTAGAACCCACCATATTATATCTCTGGATATCCTATCATATGCCTTCTCCAAATCTATAAAAATCATATGAAGATCTTTCTTTTTCTCTCTATACATCTCCATTAATCTCCTCAATAAATATATTTCTTCGATTGTTGACCTCCCAGGCATAAACCCAAATTGATTCTCAGATACTGTTGTCTTCAATCTCAATCTATATTCAATCACTCTCTCCCAAAGTTTCATTGTACTTTTCGCACTCGTGATTGATTTTTAATATTTATATCCAACACCATTATCCTATGTTGTGAGGTTAAGCTCTCTCCTGGGATAACCTTACAATCTTTACACGTTAATCGGTCTCCTTTCCTAGTAATGAAAAAATCTAATTGACTCTTATGTGTTCCACTTTTATAAGTTATTAAGTGTTCAAGCCTCTTTTTAAAACATGTATTTACTAGTACAAAATCATAAGCCATAAAAAAATCTAAGATAGACTCTCCCCCGTCATTCTTATCTCCAAAACCATGTCCTCCATGCACTATCTCATATCCTACACGATCTTCTCCTACATGGCCATTAAAATCTCCACCTATATAGATTTTCTCACCTAGGGGTATTTCTTGAATTAGTTCATCCATTTGTTCCCAAAATTGTACTTTAGTGTGCTCATCTAATCCTACTTGAGGTGCATAAGCACTAACAATATTAATTATGTTTTCACCTAATACCAATTTTACAAGTATAAGTCTATCACCTTTCCTAATGACGGTTACGATATCGTCCTTAAAGTTTTTATCTACTATTATTCCAACTCCGTTCTTATTTCTATGTTTTACTGTATAATATAATTTAAATCCTGTATTTTCTATTTCTCTAGCTTTCTCACCGACCCATTTAGTTTCTTGTAATCAAGCTATGTTAACTTTTCTTCTTATCATGGTATCTCCTAACTCCATCCCTTTTCCTTTCATAGTCCCTATGTTCCAAGTCGCTAACCTAAGTCTAGTATCCTGTACTAGCTTCTTTACCCGCACACGTCCAGCTTGTTGTAGGAACCCTTGCGTATTTATCATCGCATCCGGGCGCCGATGCGATGCCCCTTGCCTATTTTTCGAGACACCCGGTGGCAGGCGCAATGCCCCTTGCCTATTTTTCGAGACACCCGGTGGCAGGCGCAACGCATCACTTAAGGAGACTGCCCTAGCATTAGCACGTATATTCATAGGATTCATGTTCATAAGGATCTGACAAAGTTTTACGCTGGCTGTCAGCTACATAACGCAACCCTCCTCCTTTTTCCGGGCTTGGGACCGGCAGTGTCAAAAAATTAAGAAGTTAAGAACGACACAGGCGGAGTTAACCTATTTCTTATATTCATCATTATTTATGCAGGGGTGAAAAGTTTATTTAACACATTCCTAGATACATTGAATCGATTGAGCAGCTCATTTCAAGGTTTTTATCATTTCATGTTCCACGAAGATGTTCTTTCTCTCACGCCCATTTCTAGGTAAAAATCTTCCACTAAAAAGTTATTTTATTGTTGTTTACAAATTGTTCATTTCTCCTATTCCAAATTTATGGTTGCATTATTGTTGTCATTCTTTTTAAGATTTTATGCATTGCAGTTCTAAAAATCCTATTCATATATATTTTACACATTGTCTCTTGTACTTATGTTCTGTGTAGCTGGTGTTTGTCCATGTATTTTTATTAGGGAGGACAATACAGTCGTTTGCATCTTTCAGACACATGTGATGTGAAGATTCTCCAAACATATTAGTTTTTCAAGTAAACTGTGAGACAGTTTTGAGTACCTACCTCTTAATATATATGAATCTTAAGAGCACAGATGTCGACCCATGACAAGCTTAGTTTTTTTGGTAAATAGAATGCTTCGATGAATGGATCCAACATGTATTATTGTAGTCTAAAAAAATGTTAGCTGAATGAATGGTTCATTACCTCTTATTAGATACATACAATATGTTTGATAAATTGTCCAGTTGAGTTTCTTTTTGTAATTTTGTTTAGAATTGATATTCAATTACATGTTTTATACTTAATTAAATTAAAATTTAGTTTCATTTTTTATAATAATTGTAAAGATTAAAAATCCTCTGGATGGTGTGCATGATAAGATCAACATGTATATCACTGATATTATTTTTGTAGAGTTTTAATTTTTAATTTTGTATTTGTTATATATTTTAAGCAGTAATTTTAAAAATTATTACATTACACCCGTGCATCACGCGAGTTACATGCTAGTATATATAAATGATGTTTCTTCATATTATTGTGCCACCTATTTACACTAAATGCAAAGAGTTATGTTAAAAATTGTGTCTCCCCATATAATTTTTTTTTATATGAAACATCTTTTCCCTCAATTAATAAATATTAGTATTTATATAAAAAGTAATTTTTTATATATAACTTAAAAAATATTTTTTTTTATAAAAAAATGTACAGTTTGCTAAAACAGTTTGTAAATTTTGAACGCTAACATTTCTTTATAAAACTAACTCTGAGAATTTTGAATGTGCTCATAAATTTTTTGATTTCAAAATAATTGTTCTTCCTAAATGTGGCAAGTTGTGTGTTTTTCATACTAGCGATTTTATAAGCGAAACTCTCATGTAGTAAATTTGCATATTACGACCCTAAAATTCTAGTTAATACAAAAAAAAGGTTAATGAGAGTCACTAGAAAGCTTTCTCCTTAGTTTTGTAAGATACCATTATCCATTTGTAAAGTAAAAATAATAGTGGTTTTTTTAAGAATGGCAATAATATTGTGATAGGTGGTAGAAGTGGTGCTAGTCTATTGATGAGATCATGGGGTCCATTGACCCGTATATAAGTTTTTGGCACCATAAACCTTTTCGATTCGGGGAGCATGTGCATACATCCTTTGATGGGCGGACTTCTATTGTTGTCATTGTTGATGAATGTGAGATTGTATGTTATTATGAAGAAATGTAACCTTGTTCACAAGAAATGATGAGAGGGAGTTTAAACACGGGAATTTTTCACCCATAAAGTTATTTTCGTGATGAGAATTAATTGGAGAAAGTAAGAACTAGTTCATGGGTGGAATCATTCGGAGCGCAAAATTGACCTCTTTAGCATCATTATCCTTTTGGGCAAACATAACCATAACATCTTCGCTTTAATGGATAATGGATTGATCAAATAGTTCCCATATATCATTAACTTTTTTATCTTCATCAGTTAACGGACATGGGTGATGGGTGTATTATCATCTATGATGTGATGGAGATAAATATATGAGAAATACAAATTTTACCTCATGTATCTTTAATTAATCAAACAATAGAAATACGTTAAAGCAAAACTAAGTTTGAAGAACAAAACTAAAGTTTTGAACAAACTACCTTTGTGAATCCAGTTCCAATCCCATGGGAACAAAAGTGTTTGTTGAAGATGAAGTGCTGCCTACTTTTGGATCTCCAAAATCTTGCTTAACATTTTGTAAAACTTGTATCTTTGAGCTTATGATCCTCTCCAAATCTAGGTAGGTACATGGGAACCTTTTGAGATAAAAACCTTTTGTATAAAAGGTTGGACTTGTGCAAAACTCGCGTTCTTGAGAGATCGGGATTAACTACTTAGGTATACGGACTACACTAGAGACTTAAAATAAATAATTAAATTAGTTTCCAAATAAATACCCAAAAATCACATATGACAATTAATATATTTCATTCCTTTAGTTAATTGTAATACCCCGTATTTTTATGCTATATTAATTTGGGGATTTATTAAATTTAATGTGAGTGAATTATTTAATAAAAATCCGAAAATTAATTATGTTATAATTATAAATGTGACGAGAGTTAGTAATTATGGGAAATTTGTTGAATATTACTAATGAGCAAAGTAATATATTATATTGATTATATTGAATGTCATGAGTGAGTTAAATGACAATTTCGGAAATTTAAGTCGGGACGTGCTCGTGTCGCGTCGGGACTAAATTTTGATAAATAAAAAGTGAATATTTTATAAGTTGCCCGTATGGTCGTTTTGAGTGCGCCAACGCGTCCGGAAGGGTCGAGATAGTCAGAAAAGTGTACCCGGGAGTGTAGTTTGGGTATCGGGGCGTTTTTAGGCCTAATTAGTAACCCGGGAGGGCAATTTGGTCATTTTACATTTTTGGGTAATTAAACCCACGAAAATTAGAGAGGCTATATCTGATATTGAGGTTGTCACCTAGGGTTAGAATACCCAAAACCTAGAACGGCCATTGGAGAAGAGAGGAGAGAGCTCTCAAGCAATTCCAAGGCTCAAAACTCAACGGTTTGCACCGCCGCCACCACCAACGCGTAGATCGCGAGAAGGGGAATGCAACCACACCAAAATCAGCCGCAATCCAGACTTTTGAAAATCCCAGGCAAGTGTTTATCTTGCTTATTTTGTTGGTGCAATTCCCATATTAGTTTAGGAATGATTAGGGATGAAATATATGGAAGAAAACCCAATTTGTGACAGGAAAATCCATGTAGTATTGGTTTATATGATGATTCTGGAAACCCTTGCCATGTAGAGGAATTTAACCATGAAATTTGGATGATTATAAGAAAGAAATTCTGGAGAAAATTTGTTAGAAACCTGTTTAAGAAAATTCTAGGGTTCTTGATAATTAGATATAATTTTGGGTTGAAGATCCATGTTTAAATGATAGAAATGTAGATGCCTTACGTTAAAAACATCTGGTATATTGTTATAATGTTAGTAGTAGAATTTTTGGGACGTTTGGGTTTAGAAAATATGGATTTGGATGAAGAAAAGTGGTAGAACCCGTAACTGCAATTCTGCAGAAATCGAAATAACTGCTTGATCGATCGATCGACCCTAGAGCTTCGATCGATCGAAGGTTCGATTGATCGAGCCCCAGACCTCAATCAATCGACCCCTCCTGGAAGACTCCTATTTCCTTTATTAATTAGTTGAAATTCAATTTATTGTGGGATAATTCTTGGGCATCCTTAATAAAATGTTTTGGGAGATAGGGAAGACCAGTAGGACATGTGAATAAATTTTAGGACCCTAGAGGACGGGCAAAGATTGCATTTTAGGATAATTACATAAGGGTCGGTAAATTTATGACTTAAATAGAGAGACACGTAAGAGAGTTACTTTGGGAGAAATGTGTATACCTACTGAATTTTATAATTGGGAGGATAGAATCTATGAAGCGTTATGTAGTAATTGGAAAAGTTCCTCAAATTAAAGTAAGATGTGAATGGTTATACGTGATAACTATATAATTTGAAATAAATGCGAATGATGTAAGTATGGGAATTGAAAATTTACCCATTATTGATATGGTAATATTAGTATAGGTATATGATTGTGTATGCATATACTATCTATGTGTGAAAATCATGCCCACGCTACTTGCTATCCCTGAGGTTTCCGCGCTGGGACAGTCTTATCTCGATGGGAACTTTATGGGGGATATTGACTTGTACCCTACAAGATAGATATCCTTGGTACAGGCTATCGGAATGATAGTTCAGACGGTCCTAAGAGATGCGGGTATGTGCTTTCCTCTTAGACACTTGGAATCTATGCTTAGCCTCATATTGTTTGTGTATATGTATCCTTTGTACAGGCTATCGCAGGGATAGTTCAGACGGTCCTAAGGGACTTGGAATCTATAATTCGCCTCAATATTGTTTGAGTATGTGTTAATACAGTTCAAGAGTGATTCCGAATTTGTATTCCCTTAGTACGAGTGATACGGGGATTGAATAGTAGAGTATGCTCGCACTATAGTTTTATTTGGGGTGCTGTTATGATATATATATTTTATGAGTAGTTAATATATATATGAAATTCTGAAATCTGGAACTGCCTACTGCGATGTGATATGTAGGAAATGGTCGATGACTCAATTATAAATACTTGTTTTGAGAAAGTAAAATATGACACTGGAAAACTTTATTGATTAATAAAGTCAAAATGAGAACTTTGGTTACTAATTGAAATATTCTTTTCAAACAATTGAATCGTGGAATTTTGAATCTTACTGGTAATCTAAGATAAGTTAAATCATTTGGAAGATTAGTGCGATAAATGATAAGACAAACCGTGGGAAGGGTTAGTGCGATAGGTGTGCACATTAGAAGAGAGGTGAGAATTTCTCAAGAGAGTGTCGCACTAATATGTGGTTGCATTGGCCTGTATCAATTTAAATACTTGCTAAACGTATTTCAAATCAAACACACTATCGGGATCTGACCCGTTTCTTTTTTTCTCTCTCTCTCTCTCTCTTGTATATATATATGTATGTATTACAGGTGCCTAGCCACAGGGGCGTCTTGCTTAGGAACTCTTGGAAGGAACGCGCTGCAGCTTAGATGGGAGTTGCAGGTCTCTTGATTAGACGACTTCGTTTATTCGGACCCACTCTTAGTACTTTCATCTAGTTGAGCATGTGTATCTCTTTCCATTATTCCTTTGTTATTGGACATTTGTATTTCAGTTATTTTCAGTATTGTTACTATGGGATTTATTCAGTTTAGATGTGTGACTTTAGATTTCGTATGTTGACATTCGATTGACGAATGCATTAAATTAATTGGATTATGTTGCAGAATTTAATGTGGTGTGATTCTTACTTATTGAATGTTGTTTAATAAAAATAAAGGATTTTTCTTTAAATAAAATTTGGAAAGTATGTATGAAAATGGTTTCGACACTTAGCTTAATTGTTTAGGGTGTTAAATTGAAAAAATTTATTTTTCGACAGTGATGATAAGAATGGACCAACTGTTCACCTTGGTTTAATTTAATAAAGGAGTGATCGCCCGGTATTTAATTAGGCGGGGTGTCACAGGTGGTATCAGAGCATCAGGTTCTAGTGTCCATAGGATCTGTACGGCTTATTTCTCTTTCAGCTTAACGTTATTGCTATAGAGCCCTATTTTAGGATGGTTGTATTCTTGCTTTCAAGTTTATGTCTTCAGATATTTGAGATTTGATAATGACTGTAGACTAATAAACTTCTTCACGTTTTAGATGCCTCCGAGACGTGCTCCGAAGGATAGGCGTGCCCAGGCCGAGCAGCCAGCAGTTCTGGCACAAGGCACAATGAATGCAAATGAAGTAGCCGCCATTGTTGTTCAGGCGGTGAATGCCGCACTAGCGGTGGTTCAGCAGGCTCCACCTCAGGTTCAGGCAGTGGCGTCAGTACCAGCACAGCTTCCATCTGCATGGGAGAGGGTTCGGGAAGCTTTTCAGAAAGCACATCCCCCTGAGTTCTCTGGTAGCTCCGATATTATCACAGTTAGCCAATGGAAGAAAGACATCCAGCGACATCTCCGTATGTATGAGTGCACTGATGTGCAAAAGCAGTTATTGGCTTCCTTTAAGCTGGTGGGAGCCGCTTTGCAGTGGTGGGAGTCCACTACCACATTGGAGGAGAGGGACACGATCCCTATTCAGTTGTTCTGGGAGTGGTTTGACCGCAAGTATTTTCCACCCGCCGTGCAGACTGAGATGAGGCGGAAATTACTGAATCTGAAGCAGGAGAGTCTTACCATAGCGGAGTATGAGGAGGAGTTCATGAGACTTCTCACCATTGTGCCAGATGAGGCACCTACTGAGAGCAAGAAGATTATGCTGTTTGTCGACGGGTTAGCTTGGAGGATCCGTCAGCACCTTATTGGGAATTTATCCCTGAGTACTTTCACTGATGTACTCAATGCCGCTATGCTACATTTCCAGGATCACCGCTTCCATCTGCAGGGAAGCAAGAGAGCAGGAGAGTCCAGCCAGCAGGGCATGACCGGGGGTAATAGTGCTAGTGGGGCACTATCTCATGGACAGACTCGTCAGCATGAGCAGAGTTCCCATCAGGGGAACCCTGCTAAGAGATTCCATGCAGGTGATTCTAGGCAGGGATATGGGGGCTATAGGATGGGCCAGCAGGGCCAGCGTAATCAGTAGGGCCAGCAGGGCCAACACCGACAGCAGGGACAGCAGCATGGCTAGCAGGGCCAGCAGCGTGCTAATCAGGGCCAACAGGGCCAGTGGCGAGGAGGTAACGGCCAGCAGGGCCGTGGTCAGCAGGGGCAGAGGGGAGGAAACTTCAAGGGTCGATGTTTTGGATGTGGTAGACACGGCCATAGGCTCCAGGATTGTCCGGAGGGAGATAGGGCCCCACAGCAGCAGGGTGCCCGTAATGAGCCACAGAGACCACTTTTTCCGGCTGCACTCCCAGCTCCAGCCCAGGTGCCAGCCCTACCAGCCGTTCCAGCAGCTCCAGTGCAGCAGGGGCAGTTACAGTACGAACGTGTTTATAACGTCCACTAAGCAGCAGCTCCACAGGCACCACCCGCGATTGAGGGTATGTTTCCTATCCATGGTACTATGGGTCGGGTTTTATTTGATACTCGGGCGACACACTATTTTATAGCTACGCATTTTGCGAAGTCCTTAGGGTTGTTAGCCACGCTGAGAGCACAGTGACGTGTGTAGACTCACCACTGGGGAGTGGGTCCCTTATTTTCTTTATATGCCTGGGAGTGGGGGTAAAGATTGGTAGCTTGGTATTACCTGCAGACATGTTAGTTTTAGACATGCACGAGCATGATGTGATTATTGGTATGGATTGGCTCGCAGCTTATAGAGCCATGATTGATTGCTTCGGTGGGAGCATTATTTTTGCCATTCCGTGGCAAGAGATGTTTGTAGTGGCGATGCCTCGCCCAGAGGGAGGTTCGATCGCTCATCTGTATTACATAGAGGAGGATACCTCTAAGGAGGTTATGATTCCCTTGGATTCGATCCCAGTTGTCAGGGAGTATTCCGATGTGTTTCAGGAGATACCAGGCCTACCCCCAGTCGAGAGATAGACTTTGTTATAGATTTATTGCCAGATACGAGACCTATAGCACACGCACCGTATGGCTCCGGCAGAGATGCGAGAGTTACGAGATCAGATAGAGGAGCTGCTAGGTCAGGGCTTCATTCGCAGGAGTACCTCACCTTGGTGCGCTCCAGTTTTGTTTGTGAAGAAGAGAGATGGTTCACAGAGATTGTGTGTGGACTACCGGGAGCTGAACAAGGTCACGATACGGAATAAATATATGTTACCTCGAATCGATGATCTGTTCGACCAGCTGAGGGGAGCAACTTTCTTTTCGAAGATAGATCTAAGGTCGGGGTACCATCAGTTACGTATTAGAGAGGATGTTTCAAAGACTACCTTCTTGACGAGATATGGGTCCTATGAGTTCAGGGTGATGCCGTTCGGACTCACAAATGCTCCAGTCGTTTTCATGGACTTAATGAACCGAATATTCAGAGAGTTCTTGGATCAGTTTGTCATAGTTTTCATAGATGACATTTTGATATATTCACACTCCGAGGAGGAGCATGCCGAGCATTTGAGGCGAGTTCTTTAGACTCTACGAGAGCATCAGTTGTATGCTAAGTACGAGAAGTGTGGATTCTGGTTGCGAGAAGTACAGTTCTTAGGCCATGTTGTTTCTGAGCAGGGGATAGCAGTTGACCCGAGTAAAGTATCAAGGGTGAGGGAGTGGGGACATCCCACGACACCAACGGAAGTGCATAGTTTATTGCGATTATCCGGATACTACAGGAGATTCATTCGGGGATTCTCCAAAATAGCGGGTCCATTGACGAATCAGACTCGCAAGGGAGTACCATATGTTTGGGATGACGCTTGTCAATTGGATTTCGACGACCTGAAAGACAAGCTTACTTCAGCACACTTGCTTTACCGAAGTCGGGTGCGGAGTACCTGGTTTACACCGATGCCTCTTTACGGGGACTTGGGGGAGTACTTCAGTAGGAGGAGAAGGCTATAGCTTTTGCCTCCCGCAAGCTTAAGCCGCATGAGAAGAATTACCCCACCCACGACCTGGAGTTAGCAGCGGTCGTTTTTGCATTGAGGATATGGAGACACTATTTATTGGGGGAGAAATTCCGTTTGTTCACAGACCACAAGTCATTGAAGTACCTATTCACACAGCGAGAGCTGAATATGCGTCAGCGCAGATGGCTAGAGTTTGTGAAGGACTACCAGTTCGATATACAGTATCATCCGGGAAAGGCCAACGTAGTTGCTGATGCGTTGAGTCGTAGACCGGTAGACGAGGTAGCAAATGTCTGGAAATCAAAGTGGAAGGAGTTAGGCCACCAGGACGCAGTAGCCCGTTCCTTCATATCTGTTATGCCAATCACACCCGAGATTGTTATGAGGGTAATACAGGCCCAGACCACAGACCCGTTTTTTCAGGAGAAGATTGTACGACTTTTAACCGAGGGTGCTGAGTCTTATTCTGTTAGTTCTGATGGGGGTTTGAGTTTTAATGGGAGATTGGTGGTTCCAGAAGGAGCAGAATTACGTCATGCAGTGATGACCCAGTCTCAAGGGTCCCGATTTGCAGTACATCTTGGTGGAGATAAGATGTACCAGGATATGAGGAGGCAATACTGGTGGAGTGGGATGAAGAAGGACATTGCTGAGTTCGTGTCCAAGTGTTCTACCTGCCAGCTGGTGAAGGTGGACCACCAGAAACCGTCAGGATTGCTTCAGCCATTGGAAGTACCCGCGTGGAAGTGGGAGAGTATTTCCATGGATTTTATTATAGGGTTGCCTACATCACACCGGGGCCACGATTCTATTTGGGTGATAGTAGACCGTTTGACCAAGGTGGCTCATTTTCTTCCGGTGCGGACAGACTATACCACGGGTCAGTATGCTCAGTTGTTCATTGCTGAGATTGTCAGATTACATGGGATGCCCATGAATATTGTGTCAGATAGAGACAAGATTTTCGTGTCACGTTTTTGGGAAAGCTTTCAGGAGGCTATGGGTACTGAGTTGAGGTTGAGTTCAGCTTATCACCCACAGACAGATGGACAGACATAGCGTACTAATCAGATGTTAGAGGATATGCTACGCATGTGTGTTCTTGATTTTGGAGGAGGTTGGGAGCCACATCTTCCACTGGTAGATTTTTCTTATAATAACTCCTATCAGTTTACGATTGGTATGGCTCCATTTGAGGCTTTGTTTGACAGGCCTTGTCGTTCCCCATCTTGTTGGCTCGAAGTGGGGGATAACAAGTTGCTAGGACCATAGGTGATTCAGGAGACCTCCGCGAGGATTGAGATGATCAGGAGTCGCATTCGGGTAGCACAGGACAGACAAAAGAGCTACGCCGATGCGAAACGGTTCTTCCGGGAGTTTAGTGTGGGGACCAAGTGTTATTGCGTGTATCTCCTTTGAAGGGAGTGATGAGGTTCGGGAAGAAGGGGAAGTTGGCTCCGAGGTACGTGGGACCATTTCCCATCATCAAGAGGATTGGGCCGGTTGCATACAGGTTGGGACTGTCAGAGCACTTACATCGCATCCACGATGTATTCCACATCTCGTCATTGAGACGATATCTTCGGGATGATATGGCCCATACTCACATTGCGATAGATGAGATAGACTTACATCCTGACAGCTCTTACGAGGAGAGATCGGTGGCTATCCTAGACTATAGTGAGAGGAGATTGAGTTCGAATATAGTTCCACTTGTGCGGGTCCAGTGGGAGCATCATAATGTGGAGGAATCCACTTGGGAGCGCGAGGCAGATATGCGCGAGAGATGTCCATAGTTGTTTTTACCAGGTATGCCTTATTTTCTGAATTTCGAGACAAAATTTCGTTATTAGGGGGGAAGTATGTAATACCCCGTATTTTTATGCTATATTAATTTGGGGATTTATTAAATTTAATGTGAGTGAATTATTTAATAAAAATCCGGAAATTAATTATGTTATAATTATTAACATGACGAGAGTTAGTAATTATGGGAAAATTGTTAAATATTACTAATGATCAAAGGAATATATTATGTTGATTATATTGAATGTCATGAGTGAGTTAAATGACAATTTCAGAAATTTAAGTCGGGACATGCTCGTGTCGCGTCGGGACTAAATTTTGATAAATAAAAAGTGAATATTTTATAAGTTGCCCGTATGGTCGTTTTGAGTGCGCCAACGCGTCCGGAAGGGTCGAGATAGTCAGAAAAGTGTACCCGGGGGTGTAGTTTGGGTCTCGGGGCGTTTTTAGGCCTAATTAGTAACCCGAGAGGGCAATTTGGTCATTTTACATTTTTGGGTAATTAAACCCACAAAAATTAGAGAGGCTATATCTGATATTGAGGTTGTCACCTAGGGTTATAATACCCAAAACCTAGAACGGCCATTGGAGAAGAGAGGAGAGAGCTCTCAAGCAATTCCAAGGCTCAAAACTCAACGGTTTGCACCGCCGCCACCACCAACGCGTAGATCGCGAGAAGGGGAACGGAACCACACCAAAATCAGTCACAATCAAGACTTCTGAAAATCCCAGGTAAGTGTTTATCTTGCTTATTTCGTTGGTGCAATTTCCATATTAGTTTAGGAATGATTAGGGATGAAATATATGGAAGAAAACCCAATTTGTGATAGGAAAATCCATGTAGTATTGGTTTATATGATGATTCTGGAAACCCTTGCCATGTAGAGGAATTTAACCATGAAATTTTGATGATTATAAGAAATAAATTCTGGAGAAAATTTGTTAGAAACCTGTTTAAGAAAATTCTAGTGTTCTTGATAATTAGATATAATTTTAGGTTGAAAATCCATGTTTAAATGATAGAAATGTAGATGCCTTCCGTTAAAAACATCTGGTATATTGTTATAATGTTAGTAGTAGAATTTTTGGGACGTTTGGGTTTAGAAAATATGGATTTGGATGAAGAAAAGTGGTAGAACCCGTAACTGCAATTCTGCAGAAATCGAAATACTTGCTTGATCGATCGATCGAGCCTAGAGCTTCGATCGATCGACCCCTCCTGGCAGACTCCTATTTCCCTTATTAATTAATTGAAATTAAATTTATTGTGGGATAATTCTTGGGCATCCTTAATAAAATGTTTTGGGAGATAGGGAAGACCAGTAGGACATGTGAATAAATTTTGGGACCCTTGAGGACGAGCAAAGATTGAATTTTAGGATAATTACATAAGGGTCAATAAATTTATGACTTAAATAGAGAGACACGTAAGAGAGTTACTTTGGGAGAAATGTGTATACCTACTGAATTTTATAATTGGGAGGATAGAATCCATGAAGCGTTATGTAGTAATTGGAAAAGTTCCTCAAATTAAAGTAAGATGTTAATGGTTATACGTGATAACTATATAATGTGAAATAAATGCGAATGACGTAATTATGGGAATTGAAAATTTACCCATTATTGATATGGTAATATTAGTATAGTTATATGATTGTGTATGTATATACTATCTATGTGTGAAAATCATGCCCACGCTACTTGCTATCCCTGAGGTTTCCGCGCTGGGACAGTCTTATCTCGATGGGACCTTTATGGGGGATATTGACTTGTACCCTACAAGATAGATATCCTTGGTACAGGCTATCGGAATGATGGTTCAGACGGTCCTAAGAGATGCGGACGTGCTTTCCTCTTAGAGACTTGGAATCTATGCTTCGCCTCATATTGTTTGTGTATAGGTATCCTTGGTACAGGCTATCGCAGGGATAGTTCAGACGGTCCTAAGGGACTTGGAATCTATACTTCGCCTCAATATTGTTTGAGTATGTGTTAATACAGTTCGAGAGTGATTCTGAATTTGTATACCCTTAGTACGAGTGATACGAGGATTGGATAGTAGAGTATGCTCGCACCATAGTTTTATTTGGGGTGCTGTTATGATATATATATTTTATGAGTAGTTAATATATATATGAAATTCTGAAATCTGCAACTGCCTACTGCGATGTGATATGTAGGAAATGGTTGATGACTCAATTATAAATACTTGTTTGGAGAAAGTAAAATATGACTCTGGAAAACTTTATTGATTAATAAAGTCAAAATGAGAACTTTGGTTACTAATTGAAATATTCTTTTCAAACAATTGAATCGTGGAAATTTGAATCTTACGAGTAATATAAGATAAGTTAAATCATTTGGAAGATTAGTGCGATAAATGATAAAAAAAACCGTGGGGAGGGTTAGTGCGATAGGTGTGCACATTAGAAGAGAGGTGAGAATTTCTTAAGAGAGTGTCGCACTAATATGTGGTTGCATTGGCCTGTATCAATTTAAATACTTGCTAAACGTATTTTAAATCAAACACACTATCGGGATCTGACCCGTTTGTTTTTCTCTCTCTCTCTTGTATATATATGTATGTATTACAGGTGCCCAGCCACAGGGGCATCTTGCTTAGGAACTCTTGGAAGGAACGCGCTGCAACTTAGGTGGGAGTTGCATGTCTCTTTATTAGACGACTTCGTTAATTCAGACCCACTCTTAGTACTTTCATCTAGTTGAGCATGTGTAGCTCTTTCCATTATTCCGTTGTTATTGAACATTTGTATTTCAGTTATTTCCAGTATTGTTACTATGGGATTTATTCAGTTTAGATGTGTGACTTTAGATTTCGTATATTGACATTCGATTGACGAATGTATTAAATTAATTGGATTATGTTGCAGAATTTAATGTGGTGTGATTCTTACTTATTGAATGTTGTTTAATAAAAATAAAGGATTTTTCTTTAAATAAAATTTGGAAAGTATGTATGAAAATGGTTTTGACACTTAGCTTAAGTATTTAGGGTGTTAAATTGGAAAAATTTATTTTTCGACAGTGATGCTAAGAATGGATCAACTGTTCACCTTGATTTAATTTAATAAAGGAGTGATCGCCCGGTATTTAATTAGGCGGGGTGTCACATTAATCATAATTAATTCCACTAAATAATTACGAGTGCTTTTCTATTTAATCATCTCAGAAATTACTTAGATATAACGAGGTCTTATTTGCAAAGTTGATAATGGTACATAATATGATTCCCCGCATTAAGCTTTTGATATTCGCTTCGTCAAATTAATTTGTCCCTAATTGGCTTTTGTCAGGATCTAATCCATTCTTTGATTCTCAGACTTAACTTTTTTTTATACTCCACTTGATTATAAATAATGCACTAATCAAGTTTATTGGTAGAAATAAATATTATATGTCTATCAAGGAGGTATCGCAATCAAAGGACTCCTCGTACGCAAATTCTTTTGAATTAAGATCTCAGGCCTACTTACATGACTGTCACCCAATACGCAGAGATAATATGATTCAATCTAGGATTTAATCTCACCAATAGCAATCAAAATAGTAATCACATAAGCATTTAAACCCTCATAATTCTCAGGATTAAGAATTTATCCACCCATTGAAAATGATGTGAGATTACCAGAGTCTAGTCATAACCACCCTTAAACTCAAATCTCATGAGTGATCGTGTTAAATTCATTCCTAAGATAAACCGATCACGACCCTTTATTGAACTATCATACGAGTTTTTAAACCATCATATAGGTTCCCTTAGTTTAAGATGAAATACAAGGAATGTATTGCAATCGTTTCGATTGGATGTCAACTCCCTATTATGGACTTTTCAATAGTGCTAGAATCGTAATTCAAATCTCCTTGGGAACAACCCGAAGCCAACTCCATATAATTCTTACTAAGATATATGACTGACCTATATACAAAACAATATATTTAAAAAAATATAAAATCATTCTCACAAACTCGATTCTCATTTCAAAATAAATAAAACGATCCTTTATTAATTAAAATAAAATATGTTACAAATGGTTGTAAAAATAAGCCCTCATAATATCCCACTTAGTCTTAAAATCATGTATCCATGTACTTGACTACCATTACTTTTACTTGCATTTCTAAAGTCTTAACTGGTAAGATATTTGTAAAAGGATCCTCCAGGTTGTCCTCAATTATAATCTTTCTCACCCTCACATCTTCCCTCTGTATGATTTTCCGAATGAGGTGATACTTGCGCTCAATGTGCTTCACCCTATGACGAGTCCTTGATTCTTTCAAATTTACAATCATACCACTATTGTCACAATAAAGTGTAAAAGTCGATTATACCGAATGAGCCACACTCAAGTAACTTAGTATGTCCCGTAGATAAGCAACATATCTTTCTAGCTTCTAAGCAACAACATACTCGACTTCCATAGTCGAATTAATAATACTTGAGTTGTTTTATACTCCTCCAACTTATGGATCCACTTCATTGGGTAAACGTATATCCTGAGGTCAATTTTTTGGAATCCCAATTTAATTGAAAATATGAGTAAGTGTACCCAACGGGCACTAGATTCATCTTTGTTTAGCAAACCAATACATAGTCTCTAGTCCTATTAGAGTACTTGAGAAGTCCAGCGCTCCCCACTTGGATTAGATTGGAATCTTCTAACCATAACAATGGTATTATAGAAATCTAATCTAATACATATCATAGCATACATGAGGCTCCCCACGGCCTAAGTATGGTATATTCCTTGTCCTCTTTATCTGATATGGTGTCCTAGGAGAATGATCTTTAGATAAACAAATTCCATGGATGAAAGTGAGAAACCCTTTATTGGGTATTGCATGCTTAACTTTGTGAGCATTGTGTTGATATAAGTCGCTTTGGATAAGCCCAACATCCTATTTTTCGATTACATAGTAGCTTGATCCCTAGTATGCGATTGTCTTATTACAAGTACTTCATATCGACCTAGCTAAACAGCAACACCCTTACACTCCCTACACCAAAAGGCTCATTAGTAACAGACTATTTTTTTTATTACTAACAGTATTATACTGTTACTATTTCTCCCAACACATTACCATTACTAATCTCTCATAAGTGTTACTAATATTATTTGAGTATTTTAAAAGTATTTTTTTTTTTAAAAAGTTAATTTTCCCCCACCCCAAGAAATGTCCACATCCTGGACTATACACGCTTTCTTAGAACTGGATGAACCTCTTCCTCTTCTCCAAAATGCTCACCTCTAGTGTAACCTGCTGCCTTGAACCTCTTCCTCTTCTCCAAATCGCGACATGTTGAACATAGGGTTTGGAAGAAGTCTCACTTAGGGTTTGGAGGAATCGCAACCTAGGGTTTGGAAGAACTATCATCTAGGTACGTTTCTCTCTCTCTCTCTCTCTCTCTCTCTCTCTCTCTCTCTCTCTCTCTCTCTATATATATATATATATATATATAAAGACATACATATATACTTGTTTAAATTTATCTGGGTGTACAGAAACTCTGTTAATTTTTCTAAACATCTCTGTAATCTTTAATGGGAAAATCTTGTGGAAGTCACTTTTACATTTGTTGGTAGTTTTATTTTTATTTGGCGAACTACAAAAAGTTAGCCATATCGTTATTGATACACTTGCATAAAATGGAAATAAGTGAAATTTATTTATAATGATAATTATACAAGCGAATCTGCACCAGTAACCAATAACTGTTTTGATTCTCAGTCAAGCAAAAGAAGAGCATAGGAAAGAAGAACACACACACACACACACACATGCATATATATATATATATATATATATATATATATATATATATATATATATATATATATATATATATATATATGCGAGTACCAAATGCAAAACTAGAAATAAAACAAGGCTGGTAATTTCAAGAGCTAAGAATCATATCTTACACGACACTAACATGATAACACGTCAAATGTCAAAAAATAGGATAGAGCATGGCGGGGCAACGATGATGATATAGAGAGATTTAAAATAATATAGAAATATAAAATCATGTTTGAATATATATTAAAATGAATAAATTGATAGATTTAAGCAAAATATGAAAGGGTTTTTTTTTAATCTTATAACGTTAGTGGAAAACCATTCTAGTGCCAGTAAAGCAGGGCAAAGCCATTCGAGTGGCACCGAGACATATTCTTTAAAAAGATGAATCTCAAAACGATTCCACCAATTTAAATTATATTGTTATGTACTTATACTAGGCACGTTCAATAAATGTAGGACACCTGAAAATTAGTGTCGGACACGTTATTTTTGTATTTTGGTTATGGACATATCAAAAGGACCACGATGTCGGTGTCCAACACATGTTCGACACTAACACGTTGCCTTCTCAGAAGTGTATGTTCTCCCTCCCTAGTTCAAGAGTTTATAAGGGAAATATTATCACCAAAGCAATCTATGCTTTTAGCAGCTATACCCACATCTTATTTGACTGTATATTGTTTTTAAACAAGCCACTATTCCTCTAAAATTTCTTACTAGAGATATTCCAACATATTCACTGTTAGTGGGAATGAAGACTCATTTGATACCATTATTTGGGTTGGGGGAAATTCTGATTACAAAGCAGCTAAGTTATACATTTATTGGATTTTCCTTGCCTTTCTGTTTCTTTTTCCCTACTTCTTTAACGATAGATGAGGAAAGTTCATAGTAAAATCAATGAGCTTATTATTTTAAATATCACGTAATTCTACCAACTACTTTACTTGCCACTTTAAAGATTATTGATCTATTAAATGAAAGTGTGTTCTTGTATTCCATATTTACTTATTCTCCATTTGATTGTCAAGAGGTCTTAGAGAAAAAAATCAAAACTAGAGTGTTGTTGGAGTTTGTTGATACTTAGATAATTTGTTTCCTTTTTCCTTTTCAATTAAATATTTTTCAAACATGGTAATGGTCCTTTTTATCTTTTATATCTGATTATTTTTCTTATTTATTCCACACCCAAGTTCTCTCATCATGAAACATGCTTTACTCATGTCTTAGTAACAGGTGATGCGAGCTATATTGGTTCTTATGATGCGTTGTAGATTTGAAGGTTTGATTTTTTTATAAGTAAATGCTTCAATAAAACAAACCCACCTAAGGGGGCAGAAACCCGTATACAGGAAGTATACAAAACAAAAAGCAAAGGGCCGAAGCCCGAACCAAGCAACTAGAACTCCTCCAAGAACTCTAGGAGGTGAGATAACCATGAAACATGCCTTTTTCTATACCAAGTAAGAAGAAGACTTAGGAAATTGTACCGAATTCGAGATGGGTCAAGATCTACCCCCTCGAATCACCTCCTATTCCTATCCTGCCAGACGGTCCAAATAATATAACGAGGGACCATCATCCAGACCACTTGAAGACCAGTCCAACCCCTGGGCCTCCTCTAGGTTTCATATTTTGAAACCATTGTGGAATTTCTCTTTCGGAAAATGCGCTAATACATTTATCAAATCATTTTTATTCAATACCTATAACTTTATAGGATTAAGATATAGTAATTAATAAAATAAATGGTTGATTTTCTATTCAGTTATGTGATATGCTATTTATTTTGTTGATTATTTTCTCTATTCAATAAACGATATTATTTGACTTATATTATGTATCTTTTATAAGTTGGGGAGGCTTAAAGGCAATTCAATATGCAAATTTCTTCCTTTCTAAATATACAAAGATATTGATTGTTATGATTTTACTATTTCAAATTCCTACTCCCCCAATTTTTTATACTAATATTTTTGTTGTGGAAGTTCCCTTCCATGATTAACTGTGTAAGAGAAATACATTGCGGAGAAGCTAGTGTTGATGGACAATACACCCTAACTAGAACAAAGAAGAGACCTGTGGAAATTGTTTATTAAACAGATTGAAAAGCCAGTTCCAGGCCTGGATAGAGAATTCACACTTCACATATATGACCAACACTTTAACAATAATTTAGGCAAAGGATACATCTCTGAACCAGAGATATTTCTATTTTTTTTAAGATTATCTACTGTTGGCAGCTTGTAGTGCATAGCTATCCATGCCACCAGAGAGGATTAGGGAGGAATGAAGCTCTTCCAAAGTGGTTTACACCAAGAATATGTAGGCTTAGGTGGAGAAAAGTATAAGGTACCATCTTTAATACATAGATTTCCAATGGGATTGAGAGGCGATATCAAAGTATTAGCAGTTGGGATTATAGGCTTGTGATTGTTAAGGATTTGGGAGGAAATATCTTCAAAGTTAGGTTTGAAGAATGGGGTGAGTTCCAAGACTAGTTTATGAGGTGATGTTATAGTTTAAATCTGTTAAAGCCTTCAGTGTCTCGGTTCACATTCAGTAGTTGAATAAGAGGTGAAACCAATCAAATATCCAACCAAAACAAAATGTCTTCTCTAGTTCAAACATTCCATTAGGCATTAAGATAAATGTGACGCAACACCTTCTTAAATCCGTCGATATAAAAAAAATTATATATGATATACTCTAAGAAGATCTTAATTTTAATCTGGCTTTAATCAAGTTAGCACATAGGGAGTTGGAGTGAAACAAGTCCCAATTGTTTGTCATCAGAGCCTGTTGTTCTCCTCTAACCTCGTTTCTCCTTTTATTTTTGAGTTTATTTTTTGATTATATAAAGACTCGCCATGGTTGTTGGATATTTAGAGGTTCTTTTATTTTTTAGTTTACAGGTTTTGCTATATTGGTTTAACCTTCCTATTTTTACTTCTTGTACTTTAAAGTTGAAAAATTATTAAGAATAATAAGGGTAAATTAAATACGTATAAGTGCAATTTTTGCAATGGAGAGAAATCTTATTGTGTTACCATGCATACACTTGCAGAGATCACTGAAGTTGATCTTCGTTTTCATGTTGACATGCTTCACTGCGGAGTGTGCATACAAGATTTGATGGTACAGCTCAGGTGCCACCTGAATTCCTTTCTTGAGCAAAGTTATCGTGAGTGACATGGTAGCATGGATCCTCAAGCTGTGCTCATGGCTTTATCATCACAATAAGTCAATTCACAGTAGCATACGTCCTCGGTGTTGGAATTTAATGAGAACTATATGGTTGTATTAGAAGAAGCAAAGAAGTGAAGAAAAAATTAGAGATAAGTTGGAGAAGACAAACTTGTTCTTAGAGAAAGAAGTGTTTTTTTTAGCAGAGTACACTGTAAAACATGAGTGATGGGTTGCATTTATGTGCTCATCTTTTTCTACTAACTAGGAACATTTATTTCCCTCTTAGGCACACATTAATTATCCCTATAGCAACCACTATATCAGCCCCTAAGCAGCCTCTAAAACAACCCCTTTACATTAATTAGGAACTCTAGGTAGAGAAGCTAAAAACATCTCTGCATTAATTTAACACTCCCCCTTAATGCATTTGTTGAATACCCATCATTTCTCTAAGAAAATGAAATTTGTCCTTGGGTATAGCTTTGGTGAAGATATTGACAACTTTCTCTTCAGTCTTGATATATTTGAGTTGAATCTCTTCATCCTCCACGGCCTCTCTAATGAAATAATGCTTGATTGCAATGTGCTTGGTGTGACTATGGTAGACGGGATTCTTTGTCATGGCAATCGCGGATTGGTTATCACAAAGTATTGGAGTAGCATCTCCTTGCTTTGTACCAACATCCTCCAAAATTCTTCTTATCCACATCGCTTTTGAAGTATCCAATGATGCCGATACATATTCGGCCTCGACGGATGATTGCGCTACCGTTTGTTGCTTATTTGATACCCATGAAACTGATTCGGAGCCAAGAGAAAATACATACCCGGAAGTACTTCTCATGTCATCAATAGAACAGGCCCAATCACTATCACAAAACCCAAGTAAATTTATCTCTACATTCTTCTTATACATGATGCCAAAATCAAAAGTTCCTTGGATGTACCTCAACACTCTTTTTGCAGCCCCAAAATGAGTTTGACTCGGCTTGTGCATGTACCGAGATAATAAACTAGAAGCATACATGATATCCGGCCTCGTAGCCGTCAAGTACAACAAACTTCTAACCAAACTTCTATAAATAGATGCATCAACCTCTTTGCTTCCATCTTCTTTCAATAATTTTTCATTCACCACCAAAGACGTAGCCACCGATTTGCAATTCATCATTTTGAATTTTTCAAGAAGGGTTTTAGTATATTTCTTTTGGCAAATAAAAATACTATCTTATTGTTAATAAATTTCAATGCCCAAGAAGTAATTTAGAAGACCCAAATTACTCATTTCATATATTTCCATCATATCACTTTTGAAATCTTCAATCATTTTTGCATCACTACCAGTAAACACTAAGTCATCAACGTAAAGAGAGATAATAAGAACACATGTTGCCCCGCTTCTTTTAATGTACAAGGTTGGCTCGCTTTTACTTCTTTGAAAGCCTCTTTCATTGAAGTATGCATCAATCTCACTATACCATGCTCGGAGAGCTTGCTTAAAGCCATACAAGGCCTTTTTCGGCTTGTATACCTTCTCTTCCTCACCTTTCTTCACGAATCCTTGAGGTTGGTCAACATACACTGCTTCACTTAACACACCATTCAAGAATGAAGATTTTACATCAAGTTGATACAAAAACCAACCTTTTTGAGTGGCCATGACAACAAGTGCTCTAATTATGTCAAGCCTTGCTATGGGTGAAAATGTCTCTTGAAAATCAATTCTGGGTTATTGAGAATACCCCTTTGCTACAAGTCTTGCTTTGTTCTTTTGGATTGAGCCATTCGGATTAACCTTCCTTTTGTAAATCCACTTCACACCAATGACCTCTTTATTTTTAGGCCTCTCCACCAATTCCCAAGTCTTGTTCTTCTCAATAAACTGTATTTCTTCTTCCATTGCAAGCTGCCAGAATCTTTCATTTTTAGCATCTTCAAAGGTCTCCGGTTCAGGTACACAAAAATTACATATAGCATACACATCATTTAGACTTCTTATTCTTCTTCTAATTAAGATTGGAGATGAGGAGTTTGAGCTTGATGGAGAAATTGAGGATGATTATGGACTTGCATTTGGACCTGCATTTGGAGACATTTGAGGAGCTTCTACATCTTCCTCTTCATCTTCTTCAATGCTTTGTGATTCTTCATTAAGGGTGATAACTTGATTTTTGGATTTTTTTTTTCTTTCTAATTCCAAAGGTCTTTCTCATCAAAAATCACATCTCTACAAATAATCAATTTGTTCCTCTTCAAGCTAAAGAGTATATAGCCCTTTGATTTTGAGCTATACCCCACAAAAATGCATTTTTCTCTACTTTCATCAAGCTTGTGTCTCACTTCTTTAGGGACATGAGCAAAGCAAATACAACCAAACACCCTCAAGTGGTTCACGGATGGTTTTCTTCCATTCCATGCCTCAAATGGAGTTTGGTTTTCTACGGCCTTTGTAGGGCATCTATTCATCCAATAAACCGTCGTATACATCGCTTTGGCCCGAAATGTATATGGCAGCCCTTTCTCATGTAACATGGATTTTTCCATTTCCTCAATGGTTCTATTCTTCCTTTCCGCCACTCCATTTTGTTGTGGAGTATACCCAACCGTTAGTTGTCTTTCCATGCCAATATCTTCACAAAATTTATCAAACTCCTTAGAGTTGTATTCTCCACCTCTATCACTTCTCAAAATTTTCAAGTAGTGACCACATTATTTTTCAACTAGTTTGTGAATTTTTTTAAAAATGGCATAAACATCTGATTTTTTTTGCATAAAATACACTGAAGTCATCCTTGTAAAATCATCAATAAAGGTAATGGAGTATTTGTTGCCGGCATGAGAAGTGTTCTTCATTGGTCCACACACATCGGTATGAACAAGCTCCAATGGTGGTTTAGCTCTCTATGCTTTCTCCTTTGGAAAAGGCTCTCGGTGGTGCTTTCTAAGAGCGCATCCTTCACAAACTCCATTTACTTCTTGGATGCTTGGCAGGCCATATACCATGCTCTTTTGATGCAAATTCTTCATACTTTGAAAATTCAAGTGCCCATATCTTCTATGCCATAGCAATATGTCGTCAACCTCATTCATCTTCAAGGCCACATTCTTTGAGTATAAAAAAGTGAGAGGAAAACTTCTATTCTTTTTCATCTTGAGTTTTTCAACAACTTGGCTTCTCCCCCCTTTGTCAAAAATTATGCACGAGTCTTCTTCAAAGAGAATAGTGTACCCATGTTTCGCAAGTTGCCCAACACTCAACAAATTCTTCTCTAAATCCAGAACTAGTAACACATCTCGGATATACTTTATTCCTTTCTCCGTTTTAATGGAAATAGTACCCTTGACCTTTGCTTGGACTCAGGCACCATTACCCATCTTCACTCGAGAATTAGAAGAAGTATCCATAGAGGTAAAAATATTTTGATCTCCGATAAACCACAAATAATTTCTTTACTCCATTGCACTTTGACAAGCAAAAAACATATTCCCCTCACATTCTTGTTCTTCGGTGAAGTTAGATTGTTGGTTGTTTTTGAGCCGATAATATTTTTTAACATTCCCAAATTTCTTATAATTGTGACATTGTGGCTTTCCCCGGAACCAACAATCTTTATCAATATGGCTACTTCTCTTGCAAATATTCCACTTTTGTTGATTAAAACTTTCATTATTTTCTCTTCTTTCAAAATTATTTCTACCTCTTCCTCGAGTGTTTCTTCCTCTTCCTCTTTCATGTCTTCCACCTCTTGAAGATCCACCTTTAGGTTGATCAAAACATGGTTTGGCCCCAACATTGATCTTAGATTGAAAGGCACTCTCAATAGATTTTTCAGAGTGTCACTCAACCTTTGCTCATATGTTTTAATGGAACCCATCAATTCTTCAACACTCAAAGAGGCTATTTCTTTAGTTTCTTCAACAATGGGGTCATACTTTTTTGGCAAACTAATCAAAATCTTTTCAACAATCCTTTGATCAAAAAGTTATTCCCCGTATGTTTGCATTTGATTCACAATCTCCATTAATCTAGAGAAATAATCTTTCAACATTTCCACATCCTTCGTCTTCATATTCTCAAAATCTCTTCTTAAGGACTGAATTTTAATAGCCCTTACCTTCAAAGTACCTATGAATTCTTTTTGTAAAATATCCCAAGCCTCCTTTGCTTTGTTTGCATTGATGATTCTTTGAGATATTGTATCAACTAACCCCTATTTAATTAGGCTTAAAGCTTTTGCATCTTTTTTCTTGTTCTCCTTAAACTTTTACTTTTGAGCTTCCGGTAACGTCGAGATATCCTACAGTTCATCAAACCCATCTTCAATATACTCCCATAAATCAAATGAAAGGAAAATGGTTTTCATTTTTACAGAGAAAAAATCATAGTTCTCTCCATCAAAAATTGGAATGAAGGGTTGTTGGGTACCCATTTGGTTCCTAGAACTTGCCATAAATTTTCTGTCGCTTTTCGTCGGGTTTATTTTTCGGCCAGCAAAGAAAATACACCCAAATCTTGATTTGAACAGGGCTCTGATACCACTTTGTTGGAATCTAATGAGAACTATATGGTTGTATTAGAAGAAGTGAAGAAGTGAAGAAAAAATTAGAGATAAGTTGGAGAAGACAAACTTATTCTTAGAGAAAGAAATGTTGTTTTTTTTCCAGCAAAGTACACTGTAAAACATGAGTGATCGGTTACATTTATGTGCTCAGATTTTTATACTAACTAGACACATTAATTTCCCTCTTAGGCACACATTCATTATCCCTATAGCATCCCCTAAGCAGCCTCTACAGCAGCCCCTATACATTAATTAGGAACACTAGTTAGAGCAGCTAAAAACAGCTATGCATTAATTTAACACTCAGATCATAATCCATCAATACCGAGTCTTCATTTTGTTTGCCCTTGTTTTCATCACATCCTGGTGAACTTACGGAGCCTTCTTATTTTTGGTATATCGACACTTATTAATCTTCTAATATTAATGAATTAGTTCATTTTTCTTATCTTTGAGGAGCATTTTAGTTGTCTAACTAAAATTGGGACTAAAATTGCATAAACATTTTTGGCATTCCTATCTTTTACTCTGTACATGAAGGTTACGGCCACAATTTTTGTATATCTATTTTATTTTGATTATTAGTTGGATATGGTTTAATGAAGTTATTTGCGTGGCTGTGTAAATGTGCAGCTTTGCTCCCTCAGTCTTCTTGTTGGGATATTGATACAATGATAAATCTTGATACCATAGCATTCTAAGTGACTACATCTTTGAAGCCCATCTCATCAAAGAGACATACTGAGTCACCCAATTGGCCATATTTGGAGTACATGTCAATGAGGGCAGTTTTGGTGATTGTTTTTTAGTCTGAACCTGTTTTGATGATGAGAGAATGGACTTAATGTCCATGCACATTTTTCGGCAACTAAATGGATCAATCATACCTTCTTAATCATTACTATTTAGTTTTTGAACATTTTGTTAAGTAAATTGCTCTTATTCAACTGAGTGTTCAAATTTGGTTTTAGCTGGAATTTAATATCTTAATTATAAATTGCTTCATATTTGTCTTTTCATGTTCTTTATTTTTAACTACGATTTGGATTGATATATTTATTTGACTAATCCTTCATTTGATACTATTTCGTCACCTGTAATGACACTTGCCATCTTCTTCTTTTGTCAACTTCTCACTTATATGATTTTGACTCATTACTTAAATTGATTTTGAACATGAACTTGTTTGTGAAGTGCTGAAACTATTTTTTTTAACATGTATTGATTTTTCGTCCATTTATAGTATAAAATTATCACGCGTAAATATTTGAAATCCATTACACACCAAATTTGTAACTTCTACTTTAATACATCATATTAAAATTTAAAAAGACCATATGTTATCAAAAAACATTTAACCCCCCAAGTTCCATTGTGGCTGGTGATTAAAATTAAACCAGTATTACCGATTACTCCAAATATCTTTTTTTATTATTATTTTCCTGCCTCAGGACTCCTATAACCTGGATCACTGTTAGCAGTCACTTATAGATCATGTGAACAGGCAAATGAGGGAAAATTTTATTTATGTTACGTTGTTCATATTATAACATTATATCTTTATTCTTTATTGATTTGTATTTCAGGTTGATTATGACGAGGTTATATTTTTATGGAGTGTAGAGAAGAAAGATTTTCTTCTATGGACAATTACTAGTGCAACGACTTTGTTCCTTGGTATAGAGATTGGTGTCCTTATTGGGGGTAAGTATAAGCATATGATACTGTATTGAAAGTTGTCGAGCGTAACTGTATGAAATTTGATTACTATTGCTATGCATAGATTCTTGTTTCAACTTTCCATATATCAATGTGTTATCTGACTTTAATGGTTCAAGTTTGCAAGGATTCAAAATATATCAAGTTCTTTATTTTCTTACTTGCCTCTATTAATAATACAAAAGGGATTGGGTTAACATTTATACATGTGTTAACTTTACAAAATGGATTGCAAAACTAATCTGACTTGAAAAGTATAGGGAAGTTAACTTTTCATTTTCTATCGTAGCGTTTAAATAAAGTTATATACGTGTGTTTGTGTTATCATCGGTTCAAAAGATCATATAGTAGAGAATTCAGCTGTTCAAGTCGTTGCAGAGGCAGAAGTCACCATTACAGAGGCTGAAGAGGCTGCAAAGGGAAGCAGAGAATGAAGAATGGGATGCTGAAGCAGCACAAGCATCTTAAGTTTTTTATTTTTTTACTTGCCTCTATTAATCGTACAAAATGTATTGGGTTAACTTTTATACGCATGTTAACTTTACAAAATGGATTGCAAAACTAATTTGACATGAAAAGTTGAGGCAAGTTAACTTTTAATTTTCTATCGTAGCGTCTAAATAAAGTTATATACGTGTGTTTGTGTTATCATCTGTTCAAAAGAGCATATAGCAGAGCATTCAGCCGCTCAAGTTGTTGCAGAGGCAGAAGCCGTTATTACAGAGGCTTAAGAGGTTGCAAAGGGAAGCAAAGAATGCAGAATCGGATGTTAAAGCAACACAAGCATTTTTCGAAGCATCAATGAAGGTATTGAAGTGTAAAACGCTTTGTATTTGGTAAACGCACAAAATCTATTATTATCTTTATTTTCAATTCCTCTCTTTAATTCGAACATCTATACTGTGACGCTGATGTTTGTATCTGGTGTAAATGATGCTCAATTCGGAATCAAGTAGGGATCGAATTGACATGTTGAGAATTAGCATTTTTTTGTCTTATTTCACCCTTTTTTTGAAAGAGTGTTGTGATATTGTTAATTTGTATGACTAAATGTTGATATTATAACTAATATGATAATTTTATTTTGTTTCACAGAATGTCATTTTTGGATCCGCATTAAGTTTCCAGCATTGCGACTTGCGGTGTTGATGGCGATGATAATAGAACGAAAGTTGATAGTCAACAACAACGAAATTTTTTATACTTCATTTAATCGGTTATAATATAAAAACATCTTATTTAGGGATGATTGTAGTAGGATGTTATATTGGATGCTTCTATTAAAATAATGTAACTTTCAGGGCGATTGTATTATGATATTTCATTTGTTTGGTTTAAGTTTCTTTTGTAAATAAAGAGTGGAGGCTTATATAAATGTAAATGTCGAATATATTACCCTTATTTTTGTGGCCTATGTTTGTATATGTTTTGAGGATTTAAATAGTGTGGTAAGAATAATTGAATTTGTTAAAATTCAGGATATTGGATCTTGAAAAATATTTTTTTAAATATGTATTAATATTACTAACACCATTTTACCGTTACTATTAGTAACAAAATTTTACCATTACTAATTTTGAATTTTAGAGTGACTATTAGTAGCAGAAATTTACCGTTACTAATTTTGAATTTTACCGTTACTATTAGTAACAGAATTCCACCATTACTAATTCTGAATTTCACCGTTAGTGTTAGTAATAGAATTTATCGTTACTAATAGTAACAGTAAAATTCCGCTACTAACTTCGTGCCCCACTCCTTTTTTCTAACGAAAATATTGTGTTACTAATATTTTTAGTAACGGTAAAATTGTGTTAGTAAAGGCGCATTTTGGTGTAGTGACTAGACAATACACCCACATCGTCTTAATTAGGAGAATATTATTTGTGTATAGCATTACAAAAAAAACACCACATTTCAATCATTCTTCTTATACATATAAGTCTCATCCAAACATTTATCAAAATAAAAGGATTTGATTGCCATATAAAATTCGATGTTCCAAGACCTTAATGCTTGCTATGTCCAAAAATGAATATCTTAATCTTACACACCATTCTTTCTTATCCATATATTATAAATCTCGTGGGTTACATCATATCGATGCACTCATCATGCTATCGTTCAAGAAAGCAGTAACATCCATTTTACAAATCTCATAATCGACATGTGCCATAATGGATACGAGAATTCGGATAGATTTAGTCATGTCTACCGGTGAAAAGGTTTCCTTGTAGTCTATCTCTTCGTTCTGAGTGAATCCTTTTGCAACTAGTTATTCCTTGAAGTTTTCCAACTTCTTATCCACCCATGTATGCATATTATAGATCCACTTGAATCTAGAAGGTTCTATCCCATATGGAAATTCTACAAGTTCCCATTCTTGATTCGAATCCATCAAATCCATCTTAGTATTCATAGCCTTTAGCTAAAGCTCGGCACACTCATCTTGGAGTTCATTGTCATAGTTATAGAGATCTAGGTCATGTTCCCTTAGGGCTTCACTAAAGTACTATACTAAATACAATAACCTATAAGGCTTAAGCATTCCCTCCAATTACGATGTGGCTCCACTTGTGGTATAATATAAGTGGCACGCGTATTCTGATCATTGGTAAAGAAATGTACACAAAGAATGGACTCACTTTTGGGAGATTCGCGAGTGTTAAAGATATGTACCTCCCACGACTTTTACGCAGGTGGGTGAAGACCGAGTTAAGTCGATCGGAGGAAAATTTTCCTAACTTCAGTCGTCCTCGGGAGTCCTACGGACCCAAAACAGAGAGACTTCTAAATCCACTCAAAGGGTGTTCTATCTCTTTATTTTGTCCTGTTTTCCTTTCCACTTTTTATTTTGTGATTAATTATTACAAATTAATGGTGTCAAAAATGCACCCAAATAAGTACAACGCCTCAATAATACTAATGCAATCAATCTAATGAATAAAAAAATAACAACTACAACCACAAATGAAAAGAAATACAATACTTTAACTTGTCTACAACTTCAACAAAGAGACAACAATGCCATTTGATAACTTGCCTTTTTGTTTGGAGTGAGAGGATAATTTTATTCTCTCTTTAGTGTGTGAGGAGGTGAGTAAAATTAAACAAGGTCCAACGTCTCACGCACTTATAAGAATTGACGGATATATGAAGGAAGATGATCTCATGAAAGAATTCTAACCACTAGATTGAAAATGTCGAGTTATTCACCATATAGACTTCTCGTTTGCCAAACATCTCACCTAGGATGAAAATGGGGTTTACTTAAGGCTCGAAAGGAAAATGAAATGAAGGATATGAATGATAAGATGGTAGGGTTTTTGAGAAGGGTGGAACGAAATTTTAATAACAAATGTCTTCATTTTACAAAACTATATCACATGCTTTTTTTCTATATTTTTTCTTTTCTTATTTCCTTATCCTTTTTCTATATTTTTATCGGATTTTATTTTTTCTCTTTTTTTATTGTGATGCATTTTTCTTTCCATAACACAAATGAAGAAAATTTTTACATTGACAGTTTCAAATACTATTTTTCTCAAAAACGATGGTACTGTTCGGAAATGATATATGGATGGTACGTGGAATATATATGGACAAGGAAAATATGGAAATATAATGGGTGAAGTGAATGATAATGTGATATAGAAAAATGGTAAGTTTATGGTCAAAACTAGTTTGGTGTTCGAGACAAACTACAAGACACATGTTTCTTACAACTCGAAAGCGATGTCATTTTCATTAGTTATGCCAAAAATGAAAAATAATGAGACCATGCAATGACTAAGTGTGCTATCCAAGGAAATTTGAGTCATCTTATGACTCAGAGATTACGTAAAAACCCTAAAAAAGGTGAATATCTCAAATCTCAAAGGTTTAAGTCTCCACTAGTGATCTTTTAAGGCTTTCTTGAGAATGTTATCACTCTTCAACTTTTGATCATAAAACGTGATAGTGTAAATTTGCCGAGTTTATAAATTCATAGTGCAAGTACGCCTTAAAAGGTATTATTTAATCTTATTGTAAAAAGCGTAATTTCAGGTTCGAATAAATGAATTCTGAGACTTCTAAAAGCGGGATGATAGACAATTCATGTTATAAAAAAATGAGTTAAAATGAACAATAAAGTTAAAATGAATTGTTTCTGACAAAAAATTTCAAAATAGGTATGATTTTGACAAATTTCGCACCCCTAAGCAAAAGAGAACATCATCCTCAAAGTTTAAAATTATATAAAAATTGAAAGCACAAGATAGGAAAGAGATTACGCTAGTCAACTACTAATGAAATGTGGACTGTATGATGGAATCAATGGCAGAACCTGAGGAATAAAGGCGGTACACAAAATATATATAACCCTATAAAGCATGTTCAATAATTGGAGGAGGATAAAACACCACCCCAAAATAGGATATGACTCATACTCAGAAACAAGACATAGCAGACTGCTTTCCGTTAGCGCTAAGTTTAATGTCTTCAGCCAAACCGAATGGAACACACCCATAAAGAAGATATAAACATGGATAGAACATGGTGGAAGAAAAGGTGTGGGTGATGAGAAGCACACCCAAACAAGACTGAAAAATCAGTCTTGGTGGATAAAGGTGACAAGGTCAATGCACTTGTATAAGAAAGTACTTTACGCAATGCAAAGCATCAGTGGACCAGGGGTGGGTGCGGAGAAGGGTATAGGGAAGAAAGGCAAGGGTGAGGGGAAATATTCACCAATCACGGGCCTTATTGTGCATAAAGGTGATGGAAATAAGGCCCTATAGGCATGGCGCTCTAATTGAGGGGGAGGAAAAACGGTTTGGCAATTGGGATGTGGTGGATCTCACAGAAAGAGCAAGACTGTTCAATAAATGGACGATGATAATTATCGCGCCATGACACATCAATGAGCTGACGGGAATAATAATCACCACGGTAGACGTGTAGGGGCATGGAGGAACAAGCTTTGTGTCACCTAAGCTGAGAGTAGTACCACAAATACTCTCATGAATGTTGAGGTGGTTGAAAATCTCACGAGAGGGATCGTAGAGATTGAGGATGGAGGGAAGATTCAAGTGGAGGCCTAAACGCATAAATGGGAACATGTGAGGTATAATATCAAGACCATTTTATGGATTGGAAAGGACAATGGGTGGGTCAGATGAGACAACGGGTGGGGGAAGATGATCCGACACAAGAGTAGGGGACACACTCTCATCATGAGGATCGGAGCTATCCTTAAGGGTATTCATAAGAGGAAGTGTGGAAGTAAGGGATAGGGAGATCAATTGATCTACCCACAAGTCACCATTCGAGGTGGTGGAAAAATCTAATGAGGCACTCAAATTAGAGATATAAGAATCAAAATTAATATATGACTCAAAGTGATCCAAGCATGTTTGGGCATGATCCATATGAAGATAGGTAGGAACCATCTCGGATGCCATATCGAGGCTTGGGTGAGCACTCGTAGCTAGAGCTAACTTATAAGAAATGGATGCCACGGGGAGAAACTCGGGAGGCTCAAAAGGTGTAAACTCTAGAGTATTTTTGGATTCAACAGCGGGGGGGGGGGGGGGGGGGGGGGGAACTTCAACCTCAACGGTGGATTCTTTAAAACAAATCAAGGCTTGAGAAGGATCATAATATTTTAGTAAGTCAACACAATTGTCAACGTGGGGGAAGGACCATGGGGTGGTCTCAATTTTGAGATTCTCGAGGTGATAGGGCTAGTCACACGTAAAATTCCTATTAAAGGATATCCATGGTCGACCGTAGTAACAATCATATTTATATTTGTTGAGTGAGGTATTTTATTTAAAAGTTGAATCATATTAGATACCATCCTATCTATCTACATACATACCTATATATTTGGTTATGTGTGTGGATAAATACATTCTATTTATATACATGTGTATGCTTTAGTTTCTTTTCTTTCTCGACATGTAATTCGTTTGGCAGTTCAATTATTTCCTCATGATAGAAAGTTCCATAGAAAAAAGACTATTTATTTATAAATTTGGTTATGCTCAATAAAAAATAAATTATTATAAAACCATCAATAAAACAATGTTCTTATACCACACATAAAAACTTTATTCCTATGATTTTATTCATGAGAATGAAACTAAAAATAATCAAATTTTAAAAGGATCAAATAAATGAACCATCAAATAATATGCAACCTATGTAGTACAAACAAAACAATTCACTTTATTTTTCTGTTACATGTATACCAATCATCATAGCTACTAAAAATTATTTGTACACCCAACAAGTTCTTCAGCAGTTCCATATTTCCAATAAAACTTTAAAATTTATAACAAAAAGGAAATGTGAGATTAAAGTTAATTAACATGATTGTCTCTTTTCTGATTTTTTAAAGATAATAAATTATGAATTAATTTGATATCATTAGTTCATAAGTTTTGTCCATTGAATTCTAGAGAAAAATTAAAAAAAGCTGTTGATAACTAAAGAGGTGATGATTATAATCATTTCTTACCTCATGGGGTTTCTTCTAGTATTCACAGCTGCAATGACTAGTTTATCTTCAAATTAATACTTGAGAAATAACAAACACACTAGCATCTTTATTGTATAATTACACACATAAACCCTAAATGTTCTCCTATAATTGCATCTATATATGTTCCTCCTTCTCAATGGCAATGTGGGAAAACAACTCTTCTCTCATCCAAATGGACATTATTGCATAGTGCTTTGGATGATTCATCGTGCTCTTGTTGATGATGATGGAATTAGCACCACCAGGTAATGTGCTTCCAAGCTCAATACAAGAATAACAATGGCAGCACAATTATATAAAGAGAAGACAATGAGATGAGGATAAGTGGAATCAACACCGGAATATAAGTGGTTCTGCCAATTTGGCCTACGTCCACTGTGAGTGTGTTTGAGTAATATGAGTGAATGAAGGCACTAATGGCTATGGATACAACCTATCAAGCTTTCTCTCTCTACTGTGTATCTAGACAAAGCTTCAGCTAGGGTTTAATATCTGAGATATCTTTGCAAGGTAGGGGATGATCCCTATATATAGTATCTAGGGGGTGTAATGTACCCCCCGTGCATGCAATGAGCATGTGTGTGGTAACCTCACCAATGTGGGAGTGCCATTTGTCACTGTCACATGTAAGGAATGATGATGAAATATCCTCCCCACGTGTGGAGAATAATCTTGTTACAACTTATTTGTGCCCAGGTGTCCTTATCCAAATGTCAACAGATGCTCGGTCGCCATATTGGTGGATGACCTCGGCCTGAAAGAGGCCGAGCTATATAGGCTCTATGTTCGTTCAATCCGAGATGTGTCATAGGGAGTCTCGGCCTGATCTCAGCCGAGACATTATGCCGGGGTCGGCCCCAGTCGAGGTTGGACTGGTTCCATGCTGACGATTATCAAGGCTTCTTGTCACCTCGGCCCCAGCAGAGGTTGGACTGATTCAATGTTAAGGCTTACCAAGGCTCCTTGTCACCTCGGCCTATTCTCGGCCGAGGTTTCCATACCCAGGTATATGAGAATGATGTTTATGCCTGCGATTTGCGTAGGGTCCATTGGAAATGTAGGTGGTAGTGTCGGCCTGGGCCGACCCTGGTCTGGCCGATGGATGATATCGTGGGCCCATGGCTCATCTAGGGTCGATCAATGTCTCGGCCATTATCTCGGTCGAGGTTGGTGTATCTAGGCCGAGATTACACTTGGGGAATATCAATCACCCCCCAACCCTTAGTCATATGCTAGAGCAAATGGCTAGGGGATTAATACACCTCCGAGGCCTGTCCGTCCCAAGCTAATACCTGCATGACACCTGTCCACGCTAGAACGTACTTACTTGGTTGGCGTGTGCTGTCAGCCACCCTTTGGGGTTCCCAAGGCAATGATGGGCCTTGGGAAGCGTGCCCATGTATTTAAGGGTTTGAACCCTTCCTTTTCTCTTTCTTCTCCATTTCAATCCTGTGCGCGATTTCTTCCTGCGATTTTCTCTCTCTACAGCTTCTTCAATCAGCGCTCTTCTGCAGAGTTTTCTTGCGAGTTTTCTTCGCTTTCCCTCATCGTTCCATTTCCAGGTATTTTCTCCCTTTCATTTCCTCTATTTCTCATATTTGGTTTGCATTTTTTGGCGAGCTTTTAAGTTTTCCGGTGAGTTTTTAAGTTTTCCGGCGAGCACCATTATCTCAGGTGAATTGTGTTTGCTTTAGACTTCCAAGTTTGATTTTTAAACTCCTTTCTTTTACAAGTCAATCCTGTTTGTAGTTTTAGGACTTATTCCTAAGTTTAGGGTCATCCTCTGATGCTCAGACCTTTATACCAACTTCTTGAGGATTTCCCTTCTCTTAGAGAGAAGACTCTAGAAAAGATTAGGCAAATAGAGAGAGCTCAGGAGGAAGCTCATAGGTCACAAGAGTTTCCTATTAGACCTATCTTTCCCCCACCTCTCAAGGTGGTATATCCTGATCCCCCTGAGAACTTCTATCAGATAGAGGTCTCTTCCAACCCATTACCGATGTCTGAGTCTGAGTCTTCTACCTCAAACCCCATGTCTGTGGACTCTTTTCAGGAAGCCATGGATTTCACACCTCGGCCTGGTCAGGTCCCTGATCAGGATGAGGTATCCAGCCGAGCTTTATCCCATGATGGCTCAAGAAACTCAGCCTCTTCTTCAGAGGTTGAAGTTGTTGAGCCGAGTGTGGCTGTGCCACCCATTCTTGACGCCATCCCTCTGTCGGCTGCCACAGAGGCAGAGTTCGCTCAAAGATTCGCTAATAACCCATCTACATCTGCTCCGGCCGACGTTGAGTTTGATGATGGCGAAGATGCTGAAAGTGAAGTCGATGTCTCTGAGGCGGCCGAGTTCGAGAGAACGGTAACTGAAGTTGATCTTCTATGCTTAATATATTTGTACTCCATCAGTCCTTCCATCAAGTTAAGGAGACCTATGAGGGAAGAGAGGGCCTATCACGGCCGAGATGGAGAAATCTGCTTATACGAGCAGATGTTTAAGTTAGGGTTTCGCCTACCCATTCATCCCATCATCAAATCCCTTCTCTCTTACATCAACTTGGCCCCCTCACAGCTATCTCCCAATGCCTGGAGAGTCATCATAGGGGCCATTATTCTATGGAGGGTAGTCCACCACTCTGACCTCCCAATTCAGGTCTTCGTTGGTTGTTATGTCCCAACCTCGGCCAAAAACCATCCGAGCTACTATCATTTTGTGGCTCGAAGGCCCGAGAAGAAAATGCCCCAGGTGACTCAGACCTCAAATCATAACTGGAAGCCCAGTTATTTTTTCGCCTCAGGACCATGGGAATTTGGCCCATGTGTCCCCTCTTCCACACTTGAGCCGAGGATACCCCTCAAATGGGGTAAGGTCACCATGTCTTCCAGGGCCGATCCTGGTCTAAGTCTTCAGAATATGCAGAAGGTGAAGGCCCTGCAAGACCAAGAGGCACATGGTCTGTTTGTCAAGTTCGAACACTTGCTGACTCCCCAGTATCTTTCGGGGACGAGCCTCAGTGGAAGTCCCCTTGTTGACTTTGGTAAGAAATAAGAATTTTTATTTCAAGTCTAACCTCTGAACTCATTCATATCTGATTCTTGACCTATATCTTTTAACTTTTGCAGAGCGACCACAAGACATCCCGGACGAACTGTGGGAGATGGCTGCTCCGAGCTTGGCGAGGCTTGCCAAAAAGGCTGGTCTGAACGCTCCTCCCCAAGATCCCTAAACATCCAAATCTCAGGCTTCCAAGAAGAGGGCCCCAGAAGCCCATGCCTCTGAGGATCAGAGGCCGACCTTGAGGCAAAAGAAGGCCTCAGATGCTGCAATTCCAATCTCTTCAGCCGACATCCTGACGGCTCGTCTGGATCAACTGAAGTTAACTGATAGTGTGGTCGGCAACAGCAGGCAGGCCATGGATGCACTCACCTCTGTAATGACCGAGGCCGACAAGCATTTCTACAAAGCTATGGACACCTCCCTGCTTGTTGAGTTCTGCTTTCACAGAGCCGTCCAGGTATGATTTGTTCCGTTGTCAAAATTTTATAAGTGCAACATCTAACTTTTCTCCCGATTAACCTCTTCATTAAATGTCCAGGGAGTGACAACCATGTATCAACTTTCGAACTGGGCTGTGAGGAAATTTCCCCTTATCCAGAAGGGGCAAGAGGCCGAGAAGGTTGAGAGTGCCCTGAATGCCGAGGTCGACCGTCTGAAGTCAGAGCTGCAGAACTCTGAAAATAAGGTCAAGGGGTTAGAAAAAGACATCTCTCTGCTCGTCAAAGATCACGCTAAAGCCCTGAAGGCCAAAGATGACGTGTTGTAGCAGAAGGTCATCTCGGCTGTGAAGGCTGCCCTTGAAGATGCCTCGGCCAAAATAATTTCTGACTACAAAGGCTCAGACGAGTTCATGGGTTTTGGCTTTGAATATCTTGAAAGAGGTATCAAGGCCACTACCAAATGGGCTGAAGTCAGAGAGAAGGAGTTAGGCACTCTAAAGGCCTCTGACTTTGTGGGTCTCAGCTTTGCTAACCCTCAATTTGCTCAAGCGCTTCAAGAGGTGGAGGACGAGGATGCTGCTCCAGCCGAGACTATAACTCTGGGAGGGATCGAGCTCGAAGGGACAGACCATGCTGATGACGTGGCTGAGGTTACTAATGCTAATCAAGCCAACCCAGTCTAGACTGTTGATGTCCCCCCCCCCCCCAAACCTTTAGTCTTTTTAGCTTGTAACTCGTAGCTTGTAACATGTAAATTTGTATTCAAGGAAAATTTTGTTACTTCTTGGTATTTCAACCTCTGAATGCTATATGATCTCCTCGCTTTACTGAATGTCAATCTCTTCTATTATTTTGTTGCAGTGTTCTTGTTTATACTCAGTCAATAATTCTGGATTGTAATTAGGCTCTCAGGTCATCTAACTAAGGTGTCTGAGGCCATCACCTAAGACGTTAGCCCCATAATAATTTTCACCAAATTAATGATGTTAAGAGTCTGAGGTCATCTAACTAAGGTGTCTGAGCTCAGACCTCTACACCACCGAGTGATGTTATGAAGGTCCGAGGTCATCACCTAAGATGTTAGCCCCATAATAATTTTCACCAAATTAATGATGTTAAGAGTCTGAGGTCATCTAACTAAGGTGTCTTAGCTCAGACTTTTTCACCACCGAGTGATGTTATGAAGGTCTGAGGTCATCACCTAAGATGTTAGCCCCATAATAATTTTCACCAAATTAATGATGTTAAGGGTCTGAGGTCATCTGCTAAGGGGTCTGAGCTCAGACCTCTTCACCACCGAGTGATATTATGAAGGTCTGAGGTCATCACATAAGATGTTATCCTCATAATTCACCAAATTAATGATGTTAAGGGTCTGAGGTCATCTGCTAAGGTGTCTGAGCTCAGACCTCTTCACCACCGAGTGATGTTATGAAGGTCTGAGGTCATCACCTAAGATGTTATCCTCATAATTCACCAAATTAATGATGTTAAGGGTCTGAGGTCATCTGCTAAGGTGTTTGAGCTCAGACCTCTTCACCACCGAGTGATGTTATGAAGGTCTGAGGTCATCACATAAGATGTTATCCTCATAATTCACCAAATTAATGATGTTAAGAGTCTGAGGTCATCTGCTAAGGTGTCTGAGCTCAGACCTCTTCACCACTGAGTGATGTTATGAAGGTCTGAGGTCATCACCGAAGATGTTATCCTCATAATTCACCAAATTAATGATGTTAAGGGTCTGAGGTCATCTACTAAGGTGTCTGAGCTCAGAACTCTTCACCACCGAGTGATGTTATGAAGGTTTGAGGTCATCACCTAAGATGTTATCCTCATAATTCACCAAATTAATGATGTTAAGGGTCTGAGGTCATCTGCTAAGGTGTCTGAGCTCAGACCTCTTCACCACCGAGTGATGTTATGAAGGTCTGAAGTCATCACCTAAGATGTTATCCCCATAATATATCTCTGATCTAAAAATGAAGCAAGAGCTGTCGTGGAAACTGATATTTATTAATAACCTCTTCTCAATAAGATGGTACATTTACATAAAATTCTATGCAACATCATATAAAATATCTCTTTAGGTGGTCAGCATTCCACGGGTTAGTGAAAGGTTCTCCTTCTAGATTTTCTAGCCTGTAAGTGCCAGGCACAACCTCTTTCGTTACTTTGTAGGGGCCATGTCAGTTTGGGTGTATCTTGTTTGCTTTCTGTAGGGTCTTCTTTAGCACTAGGTCTCCCACTGCAATGGGTCTTGACTTCACCCTCTGGTTGTATAATTTCGCTGCCCTCTGCTTGTAGGCTGCTTTTCTGACCTCTGTGTCTTCCCTTCTTTCTTCGATAAGATCCAGGTCTAGTCTCCTCTTTTCCCCATTGCTGTTATGGTCGTAGGTCTGAATCCGATGAGTTGGTAGTCTTACTTCCGTTGGTATGACGACCTCTGAGCCATGTGCCAGCATGAATGGGGTTTCTCCTGTTGGTGTCCTTGTCGTGGTTCTGTAGGCCCATAACACAGCGTAGACCTCTTATGTCCATCTCCCCTTCGCATCTTCTAACCTCTTCTTGATTCCGTCCAAGATAGTTCTATTAGTGACCTCGGTCTGACCATTTGCCTAAGGTCGGCCAGGAGATGAGAAGAACTGTTTAATCCCCACTCTTAGGCAATACTTTTCTAAGGAGGAGTTCTTGAACTGGGTCCCATTATCCGAGATGAGAGTGTTTGGGAGGCCATATTTGCATATGATGTTCTTCCAAATGAACTGGAAGGTCTTCTGCTCTGTAATTGTTATCATCGGTTCTGCCTCCACCCACTTTGAAAAGTAGTCAATGGCAACTATCAAGAATCTATAATTATTGATAGCTCTTGGCAAAGGTCCCACTAAGTCAATTCCCCACACCGCAAATGGCCATGGAGAAGAGATTGACGTCATAGGCTGATGGGGTTGATGAGGGATAGTGGTGAACCTTTGACATTTGTCGCACCTCTTCACATAGTTTGCAGCGTCCTTAGACAAGGTAGGCCACCAGTATCCCTGAGTGATGATCCTCTTGGCTAAGGGCCTTCCCCCTATGTGGCTAGAGCAAGAACCCTCATGAACCTCTTGTAAGACCTGGGGTACTTCCATGGGATGTACACATCTGAGGAGAGGCAATAGAAACCCCTTTTTGTACAAGACGTCTCCTACTATTGAGAACTTAGCAGCCCTGTATCTCAACTTTCTCCTTTCCATCTTGGACTCATGTAGCTCTTCGTCTCTTAGGTATCTGACGAGCGGGTCGATCTATGAGTCTCCTTGGCTCACATTGTGACTAGGGATACATACCTCGTCCTCCTCGATGCTTGCTTTTCCTAAGACCTCGATTGGAATGGTCCTTCCCAAATCTGTCTTCATTGCCAAGGCCAGCCTTGCCAATGAATCAGCGTGATTGCTGCTCAGTCGAGGCACTCTCTTTATCTTTGCTTCTTCAAAATACTCTAACAACCCTCTTAACTTCTTTAAGTACTTGGCCATCCTTTCGTCTTTGGCCTCATATACCCCCAACACTTGGTTGACAACCAACCTTGAGTCGCTATGGATTAGGAGTCTCTTTACTCGAAGAGTTGTTGCCAATAAGAGACCCACTATCATGACCTCATACTCGGACTCATTGTTTGAGGCCTGGAAGTTGAATCTCAAGGCGTATTCAATGTTGGCATCGTTTGGAGCTGAAAGTATTAGCCTCGCGTCGCTTCCACTGTCACAAGAAGAGCCATCAACGAAGAGGCTCCATACGTCTGCATCAGATGAGAAGACCCCTTCTCTCATAACCCCCTTCTTGAATAGGTATCGATCCTCTTCGTTCTCTTCTACTCTGCTATGGGTTTTGCCTGGGATGACCTCTTCTCGGCCTTGGAAGACGTTTGGTTCAGTCTCTTCCGAATCTTGGAAGACACTACGGTTCATCTCTTCGCCGTCATCTAAGCCTTTCTCTGTCTCAACCTCTTCCAAACTTTTATCGACCTCTTCCCATGTGAACTCTGCGACAAAGTCTGCGAGTACCTGCCCCTTGATGGTTGTCCTAGGCTGGTAGGTAAGATCATACTCTCCCAGTTCGATGGCCCAGGTCATCAATCTTCCGGACTTCTCAGGTTTGTGCAGAACCTATCTTAGTGGGGAGTCAGTGACGACTACCATGGAGTGAGCTTGGAAGTAGGGCTTCATCTTCCTTGAGGCATGTATGAGGGCATAAGCCAACTTCTCCATTCGGGGATAATTTTGTTCAGACCCTTGAAGAGCCTTACTGTTGAAGTACACAGGCCTCTGGACCCCATCCTCTTCCCGTATGATGGCCGCGCTGATGGATGATTCAGAGACTGCCAGATACACAAACAGACTTTCCCCCGTGATGGGCCGAGACAGTAATAAAGGAGACCCGAGGTAGGACTTGAGTTAGTGGAAGGCTTTTTCACACTCTTCGTCCCACTGGAAGGCCTTTCTTAGAACTTTAAAGAATGGAAGACACTTGTCCGTTTCCCTAGAAATAATCCTGTTAAGGGCAGCCACTATTCCCGTGAGTCTCTGGACATCCTTGATACTCCTAGGAGTCTTCATGTCGAGTAATGCCTTGATTTTCTCAGGGTTTGCTTCAATCCCCCTCTGATTAACGATGAACCCAAGGAACTTCCCGGCTCCTACCCCGAAGACACACTTCGCTGGGTTAAGCTTTATTCTGTACGAGTCCATGACATCGAAGGTCTTCTCAAGGTTCGCTACGTGAGTGCAGGCTTTCAAGATCTTCGTTAGCATATCGTCCACATACACCTCCATGGTCTTACCTATTTTCTCCTCAAACATCTTATTGACAAGACGTTGATACATTGCCCCCTTATTTTTCAGACCGAAGGGCATCACCTTGTAGCAGTATGTCCCTTTGTCAGTAATGAAGGCTGTCTTCTCAGAGTCTTCAACATCCATAAAGATTTGGTTGTAGCCTGAATAAGCGTCCATGAAGCTCATGAGCTCGTGCCCTACCGTTGCGTCCACCATCTGGTCTATCCTAGGTAAGGGATAACTGTCTTTTGGGCAAGACCTGTTCAGGTCAGTGAAATCCACACACATTCGCCACTTCCCATTGGCCTTAGGCACGATGAGTGCATTTGAGAGCCACTCCGGGTAGGTAACCTCTCTTATGAACTCGGCCTCTTCCAACATTTTCACATCTTCCCGGATGACGTCGTACTTCTCCCTAGAGTAGACTCTTCATCTCTGCTTGATTGGCTTGGCATCTCTGTCCACGTTGAGCTTATGGCTCATGACCCCAGGGTCGATGCCAGGCATGTCTGCGTGACTCCACGCGAAGACACTTTGTCTCCTTCTGAGGAATTTTACCAGCTCTTCCTTGATCCCTGGATCTAGGGCCTTACCGACCTGGACGGTTTTTTCTGGCTCGTCCTCTTTGAGGACGATGGATTCTACCTCTTCCACGGCCTCACCCTTCTTCAATTTTGTTTCGTCAAGAGTGTCAATGCTGTAAGTGGCGGTGGCTCTCTTATGGGCTTCTCTCTCTTCGGCCAAGTTGAAGTAACACTCCCGCACCGTGGTCTGATCCCCTTGCACTTCCCCTACTCCATAAGGAATCGGGAATTTTAGCATATGATGTACCGTCGACGGCACGACTTCAAACTCTTTCAGGGCCACCCTTCCTACGATAAGGTTGTAGGCCGAGAAAATGTTTTTGTCCATGATGAAAAAGTTTATCTTCTTGGTCAGCCTCTTAGTCCACTCATCCCCCATCCGTACATCCATTTCATACATGCCCAAGGGGTTCACCTTTTCACCACTGAAGCCTATCAACGGGTGATGGTAGGGCACCAGCCTTGCCCTGCTAAGACCCAGGCTCTTGAAACAAGGGCAGAACATCACGTCTGCTGAGCTTCCCCCGTCTATGAGGATCCTCCCTACCTCGCACCCATGCACCCTTGTTGTTATGACCAAAGGGTCATCATGGGGGGCTAAGATACCCTTGAAGTAGAGTCTGGAGAACCCCACTACGAGGGTGTCCATGTCCACCTTCTTCCTCTTCTGGACGGCATCGGAAGACGTTAGATTCACAACCTCAGGCTTGGCCACTGATATGTCCTCTGCTACATGAGCCTTCCTATTGGCTACCTCAGAGCCACCTCCTGTAAATCCCCCACATATGGTGCTAACACCAAAGGAGATCATACCGACCCTCTTCACCAGGGTGTTGTCATCCTTTGGCGGAAGATTCGGGTCGTCTTCATCATCTCCTTCTGAATCATCGTCCCTTCTGGCCGGGACATTGCCACGACATCTGTCATTTCTTGTTTTCTTAGGGTCTTCTCTCCCACCCTTTGGAGCCTTGCCATCCACATACTTCCTCAGCTTTCCAGATTTCAGCATCTTCTCAATCTCATCCTTTAAAGCGAAGCATTTATCTGTGACATGGCCGTGATCCTGATGGAACTCACACCATAGGTTTTCGTTCCTCTTATGTGGCGGGGCCTTCAGTTTCTCCAGCCACCGCAGAGTCCAGTCAGTCTTAATCTCATTAAGGATGTGTTCACAGCTCACAGTAAGAGGAGTATAATGAGCAAACTTGTCATCACCTGACCTCTTCTTCCCCTCTTTCTTGCTTTGGGACCTCCCAGTGTCACCGCGGTTCTCCTCCTCATATTTGGCGGCCATTGCCTCTTCCTCATTCACTTTCTCTGCGGTCTCCAGCAGCTCCTCCATAGACCTAGGGGGCTCTTCCACCAGTTTCCATAATAGCTTCCCCTTCTGGAGACCTCCTATAAGGGCGATCATGGCTATGCTCTCTTCATAATCCTCCACCTCTAATTTCTCTTTGTTGAACCTTGCTATGTAGTCTCTTAGGTTCTCACGCTTGGCCTGTTTGACATACAGCAGGTGGGTAGTCTTCTTTTGAGGTCTTACCCCAAAGAAGAAGTTGTGGATGAACCGCTCAGCCAGGCCTTTGAAGTTCTCAATTGAGTTCTTCGGAAGGGAGGTGAACCAGCTGTATGCTTCCCCAGTCAAGGTCCCAGAGAAGGCCCTACACTTCATCTCATCGGGTATCGAGTAAATATCTGCCACCGACTGGTACATCTCGATATGGTGCACAGGGTTAGTGCTGCCATCATATTTGGGAGTCACTGTAGGAGGCTTGAACTTAGCTGGGGTTGGGAACCCCACTATTCTATCCACAAACGGGGAGCCTTCTGAGTAACCCTTTTGTAATGGGTCCCTGCTTTTTATGAGGTCCCCTATTTTCTCCTCAAGGCATTGGATTGAATCATTCCAGGGTCTTCTGTTATCAACTTGGCCGAGGTTATCCCCTGCCACTTCACTGCGATGGACAGAGGGTTCCCCAGCCACGACACGCTGACTGTTGACCTCTTCCTGTTCCCTGTCTCTTCTTTCACAGGGTCGGCCTTGGTCTGGCCGACCCTGCCTACCCCCTCTCCGAGAGCCTGCTGCGCTCCTCGACCTTGATAGCCTCTATCTTAGGTCATTCACTAGGCCCAACCTCTCAAAGGCCGACCCTCTGCTCAACCTATCAAAGGCCGACCCTATTTGTTGGGCCTCTTCTCTTCTTCAGCCGACACATCCTTGACTATGCCTAAGAGGTCGTATAGTGTTATTTGACACCTCATACGTCTCCCAGCAGTCTTATGGGGCTTCTTCATCTTCTAGGTCATCATACCTGTCCTCTGGGCAAGGGTTTCCTTGCCTCCCCAGGCGCAATCGCCTAGGGTCAGCAACGTCCCTACTCCGCTGGGGTGCAGACTGGTCCTTCATCGGTGCCTGGGGTGGTCCCCTGGCGTAAGGATGAGGCTGAAGTTCCGTCGGAGTGATCATGTCCGGTGAGACTCCAGGTGGCCTCATCATCATGGTTTGACTGAGTTGGGCAAATTGCTCCTTCATGGCTTGTTGTGTTGCAGCTAAAGATTTCAAGGCTGCTGCTACCTCCGCCATTTCGAACTGGGGAGGAGCCTGACTGGAACTAGCCCCTCCACCCCCGGGCGGCGGAAGAGGCGGTGGAAAGTCTGGTGCCATGTGTTAACAATAAAGATCTTGAGTAGTAAGTGAGCTTAATACCTTAAAGGATCTCTTTCAATGGTGAAACAACTCCACACAAGGGGTGGTTCCTGGTTCACCACCAGAGTCTCCGGTGAGGTTAAGCAGAAAAAGAGGAAGAGATAGCTTCTCGATTCCCACAGACGGCGCCAAAATGATGATGCTGGAATTAGCACCACCAGGTAAGGTGCTTCCAAGCTCAATATAAGAATAACAATGGCAGCACAGTTATATAAAGAGAAGACAATGAGTTGAGGATAAGTGGAATCAACACCGGAATATAAGTGGTTTAGCCAATTTGGCCGACGTCCACTGTGAGTGTGTTTGAGTAATATCACTGAATGAAGGCACTAATGGCCATGGATACAACCTATCAAGCTTTCTCTCTCTACTGTGTATCTAGACAAAGCTTCAGCTAGGGTTTAATATCTGAGATCTCTTTGCAAGGTAGGGGATGATACCTATATATAGTATCTAGGGGGTGTAATGTACCCCCATGCATGCAATGAGCATGTGTGTGGTAACCTCATCAATGTGGGAGTGCCATCTGTCACTGTCACATGTAGAGAATGATGATGCAATACTCTCCCCACGTGTGGGGAATAATCTTGTTATAACTGATTTGTGCCCAGGTGTCCTTATCCAAATGTCAACAGATGCTCGGCCGCCATATTGCTGGATGACCTCGGCCTAAAAGAGGCCGAGCTGTAAAGGCTTGATGTTAGTTCAATCCGAGATGTGTCATAGGGAGTCTCGTCCTGATCTCAACCGAGACATTATGCCGGGGTTGGCCCCAGCCGAGGTTGGACTGGTTCCATGCTGACGATTATCAAGGCTTCTTGTCACCTCGGCCCCAGCCGAGGTTGGACTGATTCATTATTAAGGCTTACCAAGGCTCCTTGTCACCTTGGCCTATTCTCGGACGAGGTTTCCATACCCAGGTATATGAGAATTATGTTGATGCCTGCGATGTGCGTAGGGTCCATTGGAAATGTAGGTGGTAGTGTCGGCCTGGGCCGACCCTGGTCTGACCGAGGGATGATATCGTGGGCCCATGGCTCATCTAGGGTCGATCAATGTCTCGGCCATCATCTCGGCCGAGGTTGGTGTCTCTAGGCCGAGGTTACACTTGGGGCATATCACTTGTCTTATGTTAATATCTTGCAACACAATCCCTTGACATGGAAATTTTTTGATACAATCCAATTTTATAGCCACATCGGAAGCACTTGTTCCTTTGATATTTTGGTACACCACATTTTTAACTTGTATAACCGAGTTCTGTTAATTGTCAAAAGAAAAAAAATTGATTTAGTTTTTATTAGTAAACTCAGGGGATAATGTTATAGTTTAATGGTTTTGTGAAGATAATATTGGGTTTGGATTTGTTTAATAACCTGTTCGTTGCATGGCTTGTCTTAGTCACAATAGTTTTGGTCTATAAGCATAGGATTAGTTACATCATGCATGTCAATGTTTTGAAATTTTATGTTGCTTGTACTTTGAGATCCTCCCTGCATGTCACAATTATAAAAGACATTAATATATATATATATATATATATGCTCTTGTGCGAATCAGTCCGCATTTTATGAGTGCGGACCGGACATGTGTCACCTGGCGGTGAGCCCAGAAAAGAGAGAGAGTGTGCTCCTATAATTTAGCTGATAATTTCTAGGTTCACCGTAAGGTGACACATGTTCGATCCGCAGTTATATATATATATATATTAGAGTACGGATCAGACATGTGTTACTTTACGGTGAACCTAGAAATTATCGACTAAATTATAGGCACACTCTCTCTCCTTATAGTAATGTTATTGTGTGAACCAGTACGCATTTTAAGAGTGAGGACTGGATATGTTTTACCTCGAGGTGAGCCCAGAAAAGAGATAGAATGTGCCTATAATTTAGCCGATAATTTCTAGGTTCACCGTAAGGTGACACATGTCTGGTCCGCACTCTTAAAATGCGGACTGATCCACACAAGAGCAGTACTATATATATATATAGAGTGCGGACCGGACATGTGTCACCTTACGGTGAACCTAGAAATTATCAGCTAAATTATAGGCACACTATCTCTCCTTACAGTAATGCTCTTGTGCGAACCAATTCGTATTTTAAGAGTGCGGACTGGACATGTGACACCTGGCGGTGAGCCCAGAAAAGAGAGAGAGAGTGCCTATAATTTCTAGGTTTATCGTAAGGTGACACATGTCCAGTCCGCACTCTTAAAATGCGGACTAGTCCGCACAGGAGCATTATTATATATATATATATATATATAGAGAGAGAGAGAGAGAGAGAGTCTCACATTCGGACTCCCTCCTATACATACCTCCCTATATTCTTTATTTTACACACGCAATCGAGGCTAATACTCTCTCACCTCTCTCCTATGCTACTCACGAATTCCAAGATAGCTATAGCTTGTGTAACCAAACCCAACCCTTACGTATAGATACAAACAAACATTTACAAAAGATTAGTATTCTCTATTATCTATAGAATCAGAAGGTGGTAAATGAATAAAAGTCAACTCCCAAAAGGCTTTAATATTCTCTATTCTCTATACAAGACCCCTTAAATGACTCCTTTCAAAAGGGGTTAATTTTTTTTAAACAATAATCGATTATTATGTGTTTAGTTTCCTTTTTAATTTTTGTATAACACCTGTTAATTTTTAATCTCGAAGACCTGTTAATTTTGAATTTCAAAGACTTGTTAATTTCAAAAACCTGTTATTTCTGTCTAACACTTATTGATTTTTAATTTTTTTCAGAAATGAAATATAGCATTGGGTCGTTGTAAAAAATATTTCACTCATTTAAAAAAATTGTTATTTGTTTCTAATTATTAAAAAACTGTTTATAAAACATAAAAAATTGTTTATGTAAAATAAAAATTATTTTTACAAAATAAAAACTATTTTCATACCGCCGGTGCGTGCCATTTTTTACTATTATAAAAATAATCTCGTACTATTTAGAAAAAAACGATTTGCGCCAACGGTATTTATAGGTGGTCGGACGGCCTATAAATACCGCTGACGCGGATCATTTTTTCTAAAATGTTGGTCCGCGTTAGCGGCATATATAGGTCGTATTATAAAACAGTTTTAAATAAAATGTACAAAATATAAAATTTGTACATTTTATATAAAACTGTTTTATAATACCACATATATATACCGCTGGCGCGGACCAACAAATTAGAAAAAATGGTCCGTGTCAGCGATATTTATAGGTGGTCCGATCACCTATACATACCGTTGACGCGGACAATTTTTTTCTAAATAGTTAAAATATTATTTTTATAATAGTAAAAAATGGTAATGGGCTTTTTAAAACATAGTTTTTTGAGTGTTTTTATGTGGTAATAGACTTTTTAGAACATAGTTTTTTTTATTTATGTGGTGAGGAACTTTGTAATAATAAACATAGTTTTATTTATTTATAAATAAATATTTGTCTTAATTTTAATAAAAAAATGTTTAATTTGATGTCGTAGATTCGCGATTGATTAGTACCGCTGGCGCGGACCTACATCCCAAAAAAAAGTGTTAAAACTAGTTTTAACAAAAAAAAATTATTACCTAAAAAAAATAATTACCGAAAAAATTTATGTTGTGTTTTAATTAGATCATGTCCGAATTTGGTACAATTTTTTTGTCTCATTTAATTGGGTAGGATTCGGGTTATTTTAGTTTAGTCATGTCCGTGTTCTTTTTTTTTTTTATATATAAAGCACTATTTTTTATATAAAAAATATAGATTTTTATAAAAGAAAATAGTTTTAATGAAAAGAAAACAAATAAGAACGGAGCTTTTTTCCATACGGTTTGGTATTGAGAAGTCTAGCACTGCTCTATTTGAATTAATTTGAAAGATAAAAGAATAGTCTTGTTCTCCATGAGTATTCTTTTTTCCTGATCAAAGAATAGTCGTGTTCTACATTTCAATAGTTACAATAAAATAAATGAATGCAAAGCGTGGGCAAACACGCCCGAATAAACAAACTAAACATAATTAGAATGCAAAAGAAAGAGGCGTCTAAAACAAATAACCTACAACATACGTAATATGCCGTAGATCCATGACAACTGGAATGGAAATGTAAATTCGGGTGTCCATGCGGTAAAACACCTGTAATGGCAAAAAGTATGTGCAGAAATAAGAAATATAGACGAGTGAGGGCCCGGTTTGATATGATTCCCATGTGACTAAAATGCATGGCAGTTAAGTGCGTGATTCTCTCGCAGTTAACAATCACATTTCTCGCCTCTCAGTCTAAAAGCAACCTAGCACAATGTCAATGATGAACTAGTTAACCCAAGTACTAAGGGATAACTTCTCCCCATTCTCAACACTATGACCTATTCGTGCGTGGGGTGTCTCGCAACGCGAAATCCAAACAAGGAACCCCCCCGATACACTACTACTAGGCAAGGTCGATCATTGAGATCCATTAGACCCTAAGTACAATATAGATGTATATGGTCATCTAATTTAATTCCCCTTAATATAGTACTAAGGGCTGAACTTCTCCCCAGTCTCGACACTATGCCCTATTCGTGCGTGGGGTGTCTCGCAAAGCGAAATCCAAACAAGGAACCCCCCCCCCTCGATACACTACTACTTAGGCAAGGTTGATCGTCGAGATTCATTAAACTCTCAGCACATAACTAATATATACATAAATCGGAAATCATCTACAGCTACTCAAGGAAACATAATTAAATCCATTCACTATCTAAAAGCGTAATTCCTATTTCTTTCTTTAGGAATATATATCAATGGTAAAACACTTTATCAAATGTTTATCAAACAATTTCATTATGTACACTAATTCATTTCATAGTTCCATTCCTTATCAGGAAATATAATCACAGTTTTTATGCTCTTTATGGCATTTCATTGGGCACTTTATCGCACTTTTTAAAAATCCCTTCCTTATTAAGATTATAATCATCATCATATGATCTTTGTGGAATTTCATTGTGCTCTTTATGGAACTTATCATACATCAAGTCCCACTTGATTTAGAATAGTTATAATTATATATATATATATATATATATATATATATATATATATATATATATATATATATATATATATATATATAGAGAGAGAGAGAGAGAGAGAGAGAGATTCTAAGACCGCCCGCTCGGGCGCGCCCCTAAATGACCATCATCTTCTAATGCCTATCAATTACGACACCTGGGCACCTATATGCAAGATGTTGGAAAGCGACCATATGCCTGCGGGCTAGTCATAACCACATCCATAATTACCTAACAATCGCAGAAAACATAACATAAACGCTCATATGGCCTAGGACTATATCCACCCTGCATGCACTAGCCAGAGGGTTTCACCTCACGTGCGAACTTCCCTTATGATGTCATTTGGAGAGGGTGTTAACCATAAATTAACATTTATGAAAACCATTACTTTTTCCTTTTGAAAACATCCAATTTTACATTCTTAAAATCATTTGTACTTATTTATTTAGTACCACATTTAATAATATTTATTTCTTATTCTTAGAGTCATATTTTATTAATGACCTAAGACCCGAAGTACCATAAACCTCAAACTAGTCTCCAAGAGTTCATACATTTTCATAAAACCTCAAATTAAGTCTCCCTCAAGGGGTATCTCCCCAAAATCCCATCATTAACATTTTATCTCCAATGTATTTTTTGGTTAATCTCCTATATCATACGGACATTAACCTAAGCAAACTAGCCCTCGGGGTAAGCCTAATCATCCCATTTTATCCTAGGGCATTAGTCTACCCAAAACCACCCTATAGGACTCTTAATTACTTCCCAAAGGAAGGTCCCTAAACCTTATACCTAAAAGAAAAAATATTAAAAATCAAACTAGGAAAAATTTCAGAAAAACAGGGTAACCGAATCGATTCGCCAAACAGCAGAATCGATTATGTGAGTGAAAACTGACTTTCTGCAATTGTCGAATTTATTCGTCCTTAAACCGAATTGATTCGGTTTTCCCAGACCTGTATCCTTCCCCTTATCCGAATCGATTCTCCCCAAGGACCGAATCGATTCAGTCCTGCAGAAATTTCAAGTTGGGGCTACGGGTTGTATAAACCGTAAAATCCCCAAAACCCCAATCTTTGATTTCTTCCAACAACAACTAAACTTTATTCTCTCAAATCACTTCTACACAAATTATAACCAATATATATTCCTCAAACCAAGTTACAGCTAAGATTTAAGGGATTAAACACGAAAATCAACAAAAACCCATTTATGGTTTAAATCTCCAAAACCTAACTATACATGCAATTTATCACATTAAATCAACATCTAGCAAGTAAGAAACTTGCCTCGAGGTTGTAGTCTCAGATTCTCTTCCGGTAGCAATGGATTCCGGCTAAAATCTTCCATTTTCTCTCTTTTTCTCCATTTCTCCCAATCTTGCTCTCTTCTCTCTCTCTCTCTCTTGGCTTCTCTCAAAAGATTGAGAAAATAAAAGGGGTGGGGGACTTAACCGGGTCTTAAAACACAATTTCCCTCTTTTAGCTGCTAATACACCATTAAAATGACTCGTACCCACTTAATTGGGTCATAACGCATCAAAAGTGCCCGTAACTCAAAAATGCAACATGGCACTTATTTCGACTATCTCGACTATTCTAAAAACAACCGCACCCCCTATTTTGGCATTCGGAGAAATGTGAACTGTTTTTGCGTTCCAATTTCATTTTATTTCATTAATTATACATCAATATAAATGTGAGTCATAACCGTCGCTTTATATATAACGATGCAATAAAACACAATATAATGTTATTTACCTTCTCATATGGTAAATAGAAAAAACATAGTAAATATTATCCCTTCATATCATGGGAAACAATATTTACTCCCACATCCCCTATTTTATAAAATTATCCCATTAGGCAAAATAACATAAAATAGCCGCTCAGAATCCTGGGTTGTTACATGTGTGTGTGTGTGTGTGTGTGTGTGTGTGTGTGTGCGTGTGTGTGTTCGTGTGTGTGATATATGACATTATTAATGTATAGTGGAACTGGAATGTTTAAGCAGTCAAGAATATGTGCCATATGTATGTTCATGTAATTAAGCTGTAAAAGTAAATATTGGGTGCTTTACCATTATTTTTCCTTTTTCCTCCTTGTCTTCTTGTTGTAATTATTTAATGTATAAGTTATACATTTAAGGATAAATAATTCTAAGTCAATTCAGAAATACAACACATATTAGTGCAACACACCGCATTGGCATGCGATTGAGTGACATTATTGTTAGACTCGGACACGAGTCAACACGGGCGCGATACGTCAATTTGTCTCACCAAATATGTCTCGTTTGTGAGTCAGCATAGAATAACTCTTTAACGAATGAGTGCAAATACACACAAGTAATCATTATCTTAATGATGCTTATGATGTTGTTTTAATTAGTGCCTCAAAGTAAGATACTGTCCCATTTATGAGAGGATAGGCACACTTTTTAAGCTTTTAATATAAAGATGTTGTGTCCATGGTAATGCATATATTGATATGCAATATCTTTACCTTCCATGTCTTGATCCTAACACCATTTGTAGTTCCATTAAGCTTAACTCTACTCACTGTTACATCTGAAACATAAGCTTCCAATACTAAGCTTCCAATACTATATTCACCCATCAAACTAAAATAATAAAAAATTAAAAATAAGAAAATAAAAATATACTAGTAAATACACGGTGTTAAGGGAAGGAGTTGTGAAATATATTGATCAATTTATTAGTATGTAGAGAATTAGAGGTTTGAATATCTTATACCTTATCCCATGACCTGGTCCACAAGTTATATCCATGGCTTGCACTGTCTGGGACCCACTTACAATTGAAATACAATCATCTCTTTTAGAAAAAAAAACATTGAATTAAATTAATTTGAGTGATAAAAACCTATTACAGTGTTCAATACCTAATTTTAAGTTTTGGTTGACATAAAAAATTGACGTACAAAAGAACTCTTGAATTTTTTTTTTTTTTTTTGCAAGATGTCACCTGAACTACTTTTAATGCAAGATTGAGGTATATGAACTTGATAGCCTTGGGTGCCAAATTTTCGCATGGCAAAAAGGAAATATTTTGAATTTTTCATTTCTTTAGTTTGTCTAATAGTTTTCATTTGCCTTGGCTAATTTTGTCAACTTCCATTAAAGTACTTAAGACCAATACACATTCCGATGAGTTGACATTACAAAATTTTCTTTGGTTTGGTGTGGCTAAATTTTCCAATAAAAATTTTACCCGATAAATTTTGCTATCCATGATTTCAAGCACAGAGTGTATTGAAAATGTATGATGTGGAAAATTCACATTGAATGGGATTTTTATAGGTCACAAAGACCAAAAGTATAATATAAAAAATCATTTGTATAATTAACCATTTGAATTAAATTATTGGCTATGACTCAACACGCGTACAATCACACTCACAGACGTACCCGTACATATGACAGAGCTGGATATTCGGATGTTTTGGGTTCCAGTAACATGGATTCCTTCTGTGTTGGGGATTTTTGCGGGTGCAGTCACCATGAGATTGGAAGCTACAACATTCACACATTTCTCATAAGAAACATGAATTTGATGCGCATTTTGGATCTTCAGGTTGTTAGTTGTCAAATTCTTGCACTTGTAAAAGGTTAGATCCTGTAAAAAAAATGCAAATTATAAATCTTCCATTTACTGATAGTTACCTTATAAACACTATACTCACTTATTATATTATTTAGGCTAAAGTGCAAGAAACCTCTTGAACTTTCATTTTTTTTTCAAATAACCCCTTTAATAGCCCAATAACCAGATGAACCATACATGTTTATTACAAATACCCCTTTCCTTGGACTTATATTGACATTTTAATGGCACGTGGATATTTGTAACAAAATTAATTGTTAAGGGGGTTTCCATTATCATAATAGTCGAGGGAGTTTCTTTACAACAAATTAAGTTAAAAAATTTTTGTACATAAGCATATTGTGTATATATATATACACACACACACACATACACAGACACACAATGATTTTTTTTTCCAGATTAATTCATGTTATATTTGATTTCTCAATTAAAATATTGATGACATATTTATTGCTTGGTGTTGAATTAGATACTATAAGATTAAAAATTATAGTAATTTTGAAAATATTTATGAGTTGTTAAATTAATCATTGTTATTTTCTTATCAAATCTCGATATTGCTAATGATTAGCAATTAATGAGAATATTACAAATTGATCCCGTTAAAAAGAATGTATTAACAATATTATCATTTCGCAAGGGCGGGAAAGAGAATTTCTTGCTCCACCACAATTACATCACCCTTAATATAGTTGAAAATTTTCCTATTAAACACTATAAAAATTGAGGAAAATTACATACCGTGGGTGCATCCTTGCATGGCTGCTAATCAATGAAACACAAAAGAATAATCATATTTGAAATACAGTAATAGTAAAAAAGAAATTATAGCGATAAAAGAAAATAAATAAATAATAATTGGCTAAATTTTGTTAGTAATAGCTTACAAGAGCTTTATGGATTTTGCAAGAATTTTTCCACCAGACATCCCCATTGCCATTGATAGTTTCGCTTCCTTGAACTACCATATTCTCGAAACTATCAAAGACAAGCCAATGACTCTTATATTCACTGTAATTTGATATATCACCTGATGCTTCAATTGTTGCATAAATCTGATATTTTTTCAGAGAATAATAAATAAATATTTTGTATAAATTTGATTTTTTTCAAGCATTTGAACAAACACCACCATATATTAATTTTACTTTACCTGCATTGTAAGAATAGGCTTGCAAGGACCCATGAATCGGATTGGTTTAAGAAGATAATTTTTATTTTGGGGAACCAGAAAAATGTAACAACCTGGGCTTTTGAGCGGTTATTTTATATTATTTTGCCCGATGGGCTAATTCTATAAAATAGGGGAAGTTGGGGTGAATATTGTTTCCCTTGATATTAAGGGATAATATTTACTATGATTTGTCTATTTACCATATGAGAAGGTAAATAGCATTATGTTCTGATATATTGCGTCGTTATATGTAAGATGACGGTTATGACTCATATTTAAATTGAGGTATAATTAATGAAATAAAATAAAATTTGAACATAAAATTTGTTCACACTTTCTTGAATGTCAAAATAGGGGGTGCGGTTGTTTTTAGAATAGTCGAGATAGTCGAAATAAGTGTCATGTTGTATTTTGGAGTTTCGGGCACTTTTGCGGTGTTATGACTCAATTAAGTGGATACGAGTCATTTTAATGGTGTATTAGCAATTAAAAGAGGGTAATTATGTTTTAAGACCCGTTTAAGTCCCCCACCCCTTTTTCTTTCTTCATTTTTGTTAGAAGCCAAAGGAGAGAGAGAGAGAGAGAAGAGAGAACTTGGGAGAAATGGAGAGAAAATAGAGAAAATAGAGAAAATGGAGATTTGGGCCGGATTTTTGTTGCTACCGGAAGTGGATCAGAGACTACGAACCTCGAGGCAAGTTTCTTACTTGCTAGATGTTGATTTAATGTGATAAATTGCATGTTTAGTTAAGTTTTGGGAGATTTAAACTATAAATGGGCTTTTGTTGATTTTGATGATTAAACCCTAAATTATTGGTTTTAATTTGATTTGAGGATAAATCTATAAATATTAATGGTGCAGAAATGAATTGGGTTGAATTGTTGTTGTTGGTATTAGGAAGAATCAAGGGTTTGGAGATTTTGGGGTTTTAGGGTTCAAACAACCCGTAGCCTAACTTGGAAATTCTGCAGGACCGAACCTATTCGGCCCTAGCGAATCGATTCGGTAAGAGGGTAAGTGTCAGGTCTGGGTTGGCCGAATCGATTCGGACAATCCGAATCGATTCGGGGTTATGCAGAATGCCAGGGTCTTCTTGACTGAATCGATTCGGACTTACCGAATCAATTCGCTTCGGGATCAAATTGATTCGGCCAGGGCGAATTGATTCGGAGTCCCTGAATTTTTGGGATATTTTTCTAACTTTTTTTAGCCCTTTTCTTTTGGGTCCAAGGTTTAGGGACCTTCCTTTAGGAAGTAATGAGGAGTCCTAGAGGGTGGTTTGGGTAGACTAATACCCTAGTATTTAATGGGATGTTTAGTCTTATCCCGAGGACTAGTTTTCGTAGGTTGATGTTCGAATGATATAGGAGATTAACCGAAAGATAAATTGGAGATGAATGTTAAGGTTGAGAAAATTGGGAGACACTCCTTGAGGGAGATTTATTTTGATGGTTTATGATATTATATTGAAGTCTTAGAGACTAATTTGAGGTTTATGGCACTTTGGGTCTTAGGTCATTAATAAAATATGGCTCTAAGAGTAAGAAGACATATTAATTAATGTTGCACTAATAAATAAGTACAAATGATTTTGAGAATGTAAAAATGGATGTTTTCAAATGAAAAGAAAGATGATTTTCATAAATGTTAAAAGGTATGGATACACACCTCTCTAAATCGCTATCTTAAGGTAAGTCCGCTCGTTGGGGTGAAGCCCCCTGACTAATGAATGCAAGGTGGATATTGTCCCTAGGCCATGTGAGCGTTTGTCATTATATATTTTTCTGCGATGGGTAGGAGATTCCGGGTGTGGTCTTGACTATCCCGCAGGCACATGGCCGCTTCCCGACGTTTCGGTAGGATCCCATGTTGTCTAAATGATAGGCCCTGGAAGATGATAGCCATTTAGGGGCGCGCACAGTGGGAAAACCCGGATGGGAGGTCTTAGAATCGTTATATATATGTAATTATAACTATTCTAAATCAAGTTGGACTTGATGTATGATGGGTGTCATAAAGAGCATAATGAAATGCCACAAAGAGAATGAGGAAGTGCCATAAAGAGCACGATGAAAATGCCACAAAGAGCATATGATGATGATTATATTCCTGATAAGGAAGAGATTTTTACAAATGTATAATTGAAAGAAAAATTCCACAAAGAGCATAAAAACTATGATTATATTTCCTGATAAGGAATGGAGTTATGAAATGAATTAGTATACGATGAAACTGATTGGTAAACATTTGATAAAATGTTGTATCCTTTATATATATTCCTAAAGAAAGAATGGGAATTACGTTTTGATGGTGAATGGATATAATTATGTATCCTTGAGTAGTAGTAGATGAGACCTCTCATATATATATAAATACATATAATATTGTGCTAAGGGTCTAATGTATCTTGACGATCAACCTTGCCTAGTAGTAGTGTATCAGGGGGGTTCCTTGTTTGGATTTCGCTTTGCGAGACACCCCCCGCACGAATAAGGGCATAGTGTTGTGACTGGGGAGAAGTTAGCCTTTAGTACTTTGATTAATTAGGACAGGGTCTAATGTATCTCGACGATCAGCCTTGCCTAGTAATAGCGTATCGAGGGGGGTTCCTTGTTTGGATTTCGCTTTGCGAGACCCTACGCACGAATAAGGGCATAGTGTTGAGACTGGGGTGAAGTTAGCCTTCTATTTTTTGCTTAACCTGAGCATCATTAATATTGCGCTAGGTTGCTTTTAGCCTGAGAGGTGCGAAATATTATTGTTATCTGCGAGAGAATTATGCACTTAACTGTCATGCATTTTATTCACATGGGAATCATATCAAACCGGGCCCTGACCCGTATCTATATTTCTTTGTTTCTTCATATACTCTTTGCCGTTATAGGTTCTCTACCGCATGGGCAACCGTATTTACATTTACATTCCGGTTGTCATGGAGCTACGACATATTGTGGATGTTGTAGGTTACTTGTTTAGACGTTTCTCTCCATTGTACTCTAGTTATGTTCAGTTATTTATTCGGGCGAGTGTGCCCAAGTGTTACACTCATTTACTACATTGTAAATATTGAAATGAAATACTGGGTGTAACTAATTGTATTAGTCTGTGCACCGACAACTTATTCGGTGATCACTTGTATATTGTCAGTCCTTATTTATTGATTTTTGATATCCACCGTTTTAACAAATGGGATTGTCTCAGTGTTTTCTTTTATTTACAAAATTTTCTTTTATTGACAGTTCGTTTTCTAAAATGATTAGTGATTATCTCGTACTATTATTTTAATCGATAGTGATGATGAGAATGGACCATCTATGATTCCTGTGATTATTAGAGTATTGGGTTGGTCACCTATTATTTTAGTAGGCGGGTTGTCACAAAAAATTGCTCCTGTTCCTGTGGATGAACAAGATTTCTTCCAAGCACTCTTAAAAGCCTGGTCCAAAAGAAAATGTGAGAACAACTCCAATTCCAAACTTTACAAATTGAGATTTTTGGTTCATCATTACTCGAGATTGCATAAGGCTTTTTTTTTATTTTTTTTAACCATTCAGATGTAAGAGTTATGAATTTTTTTTCTAGTTTACAAAGAATAAAAATCATTTTCTACTTTTAATGATATGCATCTGAAACCAAACTTGAATTAGACTAAATATATTAATTGAGAAGCTTTTTAGATAAAAAAAACATATGTTTCAACTTCGGAGAAATGCACCCTAAGTATTAATCAATTTAGTTAAAAGTGTATTGTTATAAAATATCAGAATTACAAAATACGTTTGTGTTAAAAATGAAGCCAAGAAGACACACCGTAATTATGTGAAAAAATAGTTAGTCTTTAATAATCAGGAACCTTAACCTATAAAGGATTGAAACCTCTCAATTACTTATTTTCTCAATTTTCAAAGTTGATTATGTCAAACATATAAATGCATGGAGGGAAATTAAAACAATGGCTAATGGAGATATATGTATTATTGAACCTCTAATTAAGTCTACTCTATGAACAATTTATATACCTCTGTATCATCAGTTCTTCCATCGCCTTTAGCGCCAAAATTTTCCACATTGAATGTTTTAATTGAAGCTACATGCTTTTCCAACATCATTAAATATGAAGGGTATGCTTTGAAATCAACACCAAATTCATCTTCAACATAACAATTATGTAGGTCATCTCTAACACTGGTGCAACACAATATAAAAGATAGAATAACAGTGATGGATGGGAGAATATGCCTTTGTGGATCCATTATATCATATGTTTTTTGGGTAAGAGAGAGAAAATGGTATTAAAAAAGTATGGGAGAATGTAAGGTGATATAAGGTATGGGAGTGATTAAAATGTAAGAATATAGGATTATTTGAGGTATGGTAGTTGATAATAAAGTCACATGAGTTTCTATATTTATAGAGGAGGTATGGAGAGAGACTTGTACGAAAGGGTCTCTTAGGCAGTTGTTGACTTTTGCACACATGCATGGTTGATATACACATGTAAAACATATGGATGTTAATAATCTAAGTAAACTCTTATTATATATGGCTATGAATTCAGTTTATACAAAAAATAACTAATTAGGAAGATTAAAGTGTTTTTTAGATAGAGAGACGTTTTCTGTTGGATCATTAAGTTTTCTTGATTTTTTGGGAACTACTTATGGAGATGGTTTGCATTAATTAAAGATTAATACTGGATTACAAAAGGGACACAATGTTCTCACACATCTAAATTTAGTTTCTAGACATGTCCCATAGTGTTCTACAACCAATAAATATGTAACATGCATATTGTGAACTCCACAATAAAATAAACCTTTGAGTAACACATACGCACTAAATCATAATTAGGGACCTAATTAGGTCTCAAATGTAAGGCAACATAAACTATTTTCTATAAATGTAAATTTTACACAGTTATCTACATCTTGATGTCTAATAGGTGTGAAATTTAATGAAAATTAATACGAGTCACAAACCTATTCTCCAAATGATGGCGCGTATAAGTATTGTACTCTCTGTTGTATGGAATACAAGGTGCAATATATCACCCCATTTGAATGACGGGTTTGAGACCCATATGATTTATTCAATGTGAATGCGCTTGTCCGGTCATGCCTTGCAAATTCAATACTATTAATTTTGGGGAACCAAAGCATATGAAATATTACTAGCTATTTTTCTAGAAATATTGCCCATAAGTAAATAGAGCAAATATAGAAGGTTGAAAAATAGTCTTGAATATGTGGCACTAATTGCAGTTGTCCGTTAGTTACATTATAGGATAGACGGTTGCTGAAAAATGAATCTAACGTTGCAAACTATGTCCCTCTAAAATTAAATTATTCTTTTGTGTGTAGATTTGAAATCCCAAAAGTTTTAAGTTCCATATTTTTTTCACTTAACTTGATTGGTGTAAAGAGTTTTTTCTAACTTAACTCACCTAAGCTGGTAAGACAATCTGCTTAGATGAAATATTAATATGAAGCAAGTTTAATACTTGTTCATTCACGATACACATAATTACAGAGGAAAAAAATATCTAGGTTGTATGAAATGTATTAGTAAAAAATTACAAAATGTCTGCTTTGCATTGGAATCAAACAGATAATTCATGTATACATCATCACGATTTTCTCCACGTGGTACTTGTTATAACATGATATTAGCACATATGATCAAATACTATATCATGGATGGCTAATAAGACACGTAAAAATTGGTATTTATCCACTATAATATTGATAAGACAACAGATTTCGTAGATGACATGTCCAAGTGCTTTTTTTTCATGCTGTCAAGTGTTTGATTTCAGATGTAGTTTTTAGTGGAATTTGGCAATCTTTTAGGTGATTGTTCAGAAAGTCGACTTTGAGGGTTAGAAACAAGCAAAGATTATGAGGTAGATGAAGGGAACTTGTATATCATTGTCAGTATAGCTCTTCCTAGTCCACATGGAACCACGAGGATATAGAATTTATGGTTAGGGTGATCAAAAGCATCCCATTTTGAAGAGTCCTCACCATATGTATTTTCGGCAACATTCCCCATACAAGAATGAAAATTTAAGGTTAAAATCTTGGGTCAGTTGACCTTAAATATACGACCGTATAGGATGGGAATTGTATATTTTGTACAGGGAGGATGTTTTTGGATCTGAAATGAATATTGATTAGAGAGACATCTTATCATAACGTTTTTTACAGCCTTACACAATTGATGTATATGTAGAGATGGTTTGCTTTGACAGGGTCTATTTATTGAAAAGGGGCACATATAATATAACTCCTATCCCACAACGGAAAAGTGAGTGTACCGTAAGTAGTCTAACTAGTAGAATTAGTCTTGGTTTCCTCACAACAAATAGCTTAAATATCTAAGAATTAAGATTAGGGAGTCGATGGTTACTCAAACATGATTGGAAAAGTTTAACGAGCTTACGAGTCAACTAGCTTGATCTTTTCATATTATCTAATTATATATATATATATATATATATATATATATATATATATATATATATATATATATATATATATATATATATATATATATATAATTTCTCTCTCACCCGAACCTCGCACCCTTTCAGATATCGCACCATTAATATTCTACCCTTCCAATTTCTTATATTCGTCATTATTTATACAGAGGTGAAAAGTTTATTTACCCCGTTCCTAGATACATTGAATCGATTGAGCAGCTCATTTTAAGGTTTTTATCATTTCATGTTCCACGAATATGTTCTTTCGTCCCTCACGCCCATTTCCAGGTAAAAATATTCCACTAACAATCTGTATTATTGTTGTCTACAAATTGTTCATTTCTCCTTATTATAAAATTTATGGTTATATTATTATTGTCAGTCTTTTTAAGATTTTATGCATTGTAGTTCTAAAAATCCTATTCATATATATTTTACACATTGTCTCTTGCACTTATGTTTTGTGTAGCTGGTGTTTGTCCATGTGTTTTTCTTAGGGAGGACAATACAGTCGTTTGCATCTTTCAGACACATGTGATGTGAGGATTCTCCCAACATATTAGTTTTTCGAGTAAACTGTGAGATAGTTTTGAGTACCTACCTCTTAATATATATGGATCTTAAGAGCACGGGTGTCGAACCATGACTTGTTTGGCTTGTTTGGTAAATAGAATGCTTCGATGAATGGCTCCATGTATTATTGTAGTCTAAAAAAATGTTAGATGAATGAATGGTTCATTACCTCTTATTAGATACATACAATATGCTCGATAAATTGTCCAGTTGAGTTTCTTTTTGTAATTTTGTTCAGAATTGATATCCAATTATATGTTTTATACTTAATTAAATTAAAATTTAGTTTCATTTTTATATAATAATTGTAAAGATTAAAAATCCTCTGGATGGTGTGCACGATAGAATCAGCATGTATATCACTGAGATATTATTTTTGCAGAGTTTTAATTTTGTATTTTCTAGTTTTTATATATCTTAAGAAGTAATTTTCCAAATTATTACATTACACCCGTGCATCACGCGGGTTATATGCTAGTTTATATAAATGATGTTTCTTCATATTATTGTGCCACACATATTTAAACTAAATGCAAAGAGTTATGTTAAAAATGGTGTGTACCCATATAATTTTTTTATATGAAACATATTTTCCCTCAATTAATAAATATTAGTATTTATCAAGGTTCTAAAAAATGCGGGGCGTAATCGAGGCGTGGAGGCCAAGCCTTAAGCCTTAGAAGCCTAGGCGGGCCTTAGCGTAAAAAGGCGTGAAAAGGCGTTTAGGTCTTTTTAATATATTTTAATATTTTTAACCATAACAAGGCTATTAAAATACTAAAATTGTACATATCATAAAAATATGTCTGAATATTTGCAAATAAAAATATTATTTGATTATTTTGGATGAGATAATGGTTCGATTTGTAAAAAAATCTTTAAAAGCGATATCGTTTCACTAAAGCATTGTTGTTTTTAGAGAAAAAGTACGCCTTAAGGGTTTTACCAAGCATAAGGCATCAGAATCTTAAGGCGGGGCATTTCTCCCAAGCCTCAAGCCTAGGCGTGCGTAGGCGGAGCGTAGGCGGGTTTTTTAGAACAGTGGTATTTATATAATAAGTAATATTTTATATATAACTCAAAAAATATTTTTTTATAAAAAAATGTATAGTTTTCTAAAACAGTTATAAATTATGAACGCAAACATTGCTTTATAAAACTAACTCTGAGAATTTTGAATGTGCTCATAAATTTTTTTATTTCAAAATAATTGTTTTTCCTAAATCTAGCAAGTTGTGTGTTTTTCGTATTAGCGATTTTTCAAGTGAAACTCTTATGTAGTAAATTTTCATGTTACGACCCTAAAATTCTAGTTAAGACAAAAAAAAGTTAATGAGAGTCACTAGGAATCTTTCTCCTTAGTTTTGTAAGATACCATTATCCATTGGGAAGTAAAAAATAATAGAGATTTTTTTAAGAATGGCAATAATATTGTGATAGGTGGTTGAAATGGTGCGAGTCTAGTGATGAGATCATGGGGTCCATTAACCCGTATATAAGTGTTTGGCACCATAAACCTTTTCGATTCGGGGATCATGTGCATACATCCTTTGACGGGAGGAGCTCCATTGTTGTCATTGTTGACGAATATGAGATTATAAGTTATTACGAAGAGATGTAACCTTGTTCACAAGAAATGCTTAGAGAAACGGGGATTTTTTCACGCATAAAGTTATTTTCGTGATGAGAATTAATTGGGGAAAGTAATAGTTCATGGGTGGAATCATTCGGAGCGCAAAATCGACCTCTTTAGCGTCATTATCCTTTTAGGCAAACATAACCATAACATCTTATCTTTAATGGCTAATGGACTGATCACATAGTTCCCATATATCATTAACTTTTTTATCTTCATCTGTTAACGAACATGGGCGATGGGAGTATTATCATCTATGATGTGATGGAGATAAATATACAAGAAATAAATATTTCATCTCATGTTTCTTTAATTAATCAAACAATAGAAATACGTAAAACCAAAATTAGGTTTGAAGAACAAAACTAAAGTTTTCAACAAACTACCTTTGCGAATCCAGTTCCAATCCCATGGAAACAAAAGTATTTGTTGATGAAGTGCTTCCTACTTTTGGATCGCCAAAATCTTGCTTAACATTCTGTAAAACTTGGATCTTTGAGCTTATGATCCTCTCCAAATCTAGGTAGGTACGTGGGAACCTTTTGAGATAAAAACCTTTTGTATAAAAGGTTCGACTTGTGCAAAAGTGGCTTTTTTGAAAGATCGGGATTAACTACTTAAGTATACGGACAACACTAGGGACTTAAAATAAATAATTAAATTAGTTTCCAAATAAATACTCAAAAATCACATATTACAATTAATATATTTCATTCCTTTAGTTAATCATAATTAATTCCACTAAATAATTACGATTGCTTTTCTATTTAATCATCTCATAAATTACTTATATATAACGAGGTCTTATTTGCAAAGTTGATAATGGTACATAATATGATTCCCCGCATTAAGCTTTCGATATCCACTTTGTCAAATTAATTTGTCCCTAATTGGCTTTTACCAGTATCTAATCCATTCTTTGATTCCCAAACTTAACTTATTTTTATACTCCACTTGATTATAAATAATGCACTAATCAAGTTTATTGGTGGAAACAAATCTTATATGTGTATCAAGGAGGTATCGCAATCAAAGGAATCCTCTTATGCAAATTCTTTTGAATTAAGATCTCAGACATACTTACGTGACTGTCACCCAATATGAAAAAATAATATGATTCAATCTAGGATTTAATCTCACCAATAGCAATCAAAACAATAATTACATAAGCATTTAAACCCTCATAATTATCGAGATTAATAATTTATGCACCCGTTCAAAATGATGTGAGATTACCAGAGTCTAGTCATAACTGCCCTTAAACCCAAATCTCATGAGTGATCATGTTCATTACATTCCTACGGTAAACCGATCACAACCCTCTATTGAACTATCGTACGAATTTTTGAACCATCATATAGGTTCCCTTAGTTTAAGATGAACTATAGGGAATGTATTGCAATCATTTCGATAGGATGTCAACTCCAGATTGTGGACTTTTCAATAGTGCTAGAATCATAATTCCAATCTCCGTGGGATCAACCCGAAGCCGACTCCATATAATTCCTACTAAGTTATATGACTGACCTATATAATAAACAATATATTTAAATAAATATAACATCATTCTCACAAACTCGATTCTCATTTCAAAATAAATAAAATGGACCTTTATTAATTAAAATAAAATATGTTACAAATGTTTCTAAAAATAACCCCTGACAGTATCCCATTTAGTCTTAAAATCATATATCCATGTACTTGACTACAATTCCTTTTACTTGACTTTCAAAAGTCTTAACGGGTAAGATATTTGTAAAAGGATCCTCCAGGTTGTCCTTAATTATAATCTTTCTCACCCTGACATCTTCCCTCTGCACGATTTTTCGAATGAGGTGATAGTTACGCTCAATGTGCTTCACTCTATGACGAGTCCTTGATTCTTTCAAATTTACAATCATACCACTATTGTCACAATAAAGTGTAATAGTCGATTATACTGAATGATCCACACTCAAATAACTTAGGATGTCCCGTAGATAATCAACCTCTCTTTCTAGCTTTGAAGAAACAACATACTCGACTTCCATAGTCGAATCAATAATACTTGAGTTTTTTTATACTCCTCCAACTTATGGCTCTACCTCATTGGGTAAACCTATATCCTGAGGTCAATTTTTTGGAATCCCAATTTAATTGAAAATGTGAGTAAGTGTACCCAAGGGCACTAGATTCATCTCTGTTGAGTAAACCAATAAATATTCTCTAGCCCTATTCGATTACTTGAGAAGTCCTGTGCTCCCCACCTGAATTAGATTGGAATCTGCTAACCGTGCCAATGGTATAATAGAAATCCAATGTAATACATATCATAACATACATGAGGCTCCCCACGGCCTAAGTATGGTATATTCCTTGTGCTCTTTATCTGATCTGGTGTCCTAGGAGAATGATCTTTAGATAAAGAAATTCCATGGATGAAAGTGAGAAACCCTTTATTGGAATATTGCATGCTTAACCTTGTGAGTATTGTGTTGATATAAATCACTTTGGATAAGCCCAACATCCTATTTTCCGATTACACAGTAGCTTGATCCCTAGTATGCGATTGTCTTATTACACGTACTTTATATCGACCTAGCTAAACAACAACGCCCTTACACTAGACAATACACCGACATCGTCTTGATTAGGAGAATATTATTTGTGTATAGCAATTCAAAAAAACTCATCGCATTTCAATCATTCTTCTTATACATACAAGTCTCACCCAAAGATTTATTAAAATAAAAGAATTTGATTTCCATATTAAATTTTATGTTCCAAGACCTTAATGCTTGCTAATCTCACACACCATTCTTTCTTAGCCATATATTATAAATCCCATGGGTTACATCATATCGATGCACTCATCAAGACTATCGTTCAAGAAAGAAGTAACATACATTTTCTAAATCTCATAATTTATATGTTCCATAATGGATACGAGAATTCGGATAGACTTAATCATGTCTACCGGTGAAAAGGTTTCCTTGTAGTCTATCCCTTCGTTTTGAGTGAATCCTTTTGAAACCAGTTATTCCTTGAAGGTTTCCACCTTCTTATCCACCCCTGTATTCTTATTATAGATCCACTTGAATCTAACGAGTTCTATCCCATATTGAAATTCTACAAGTTCCCACACTTGATTCGAATCCATCAAATCCATCTTGGTATTATTAGACATTAGCTAAAGCTCGGCACACTCATCTTGGTGTTCATTGTCATAGTTATCGAGATCCAGGTCATGTTCCCTTAGGACTTCACTAAAGTACTCTACTACATACAATAACCTATAAGGCTTAAGCCTTTCCTCCAATTACGATGTGGCTCCACTTGTGGTACAATATAAGTGACACGCGTATTCTGATCATTGGTAAAGAAATGTACACAAATAATGGACTCGCTTGTGAGAGATTCGCGAATGATAAAGAAATGTACCTCCCACGGCTTTTACACATGTGGGTGAAGACCGAGTTGAGTCGATCGGAATAAAATTGCCTAACTTCAGTCATCCCCGGGAGTCGTACGGACCCAAAATAGAGAGGCTTCTAAATCCACTCTAAGGGTATTCTATCTCTTTAGTTTGTCTCATTTTCCTTTTCGCTTTTTATTTTTGTGATTAATTGTTACAAATTAATGGTGTAAAAAATGCACCCAAATGAGTACAACGCCTCAATAATCCTAATACAACCAATCTAATGCATAAAAAAAAATTAACAACTACAACCACAAATGAAAAAGAAATACAAGACTTCAACTTGTCTACAACTTCAACAAAGAGACAACGACGCCATTTGATAACTCGCTTTTTACGTGTACTTATATCGTTGTCTTCAAAAGCCAAGTCTCAATATCATTTGAATTACCTACAAAAATTATTAAACAACTTGTATGGTGGTAAGCATGGGCATTAATCCAACTTTCAAGGTGAAGAAACAAATAGCGTGAATGACTGCACTTATATTTTTTTTATTAAATTTTATATATATTTATAAAAATTTCATGGCACAATAAAAATGCAAAAAATTATAAGTGACTAAATAAAGTAGTGAAAATAAAAGGTGACATGTAACCGAGTTTATAAATGTGATAAGGACAAGGGATGGGATAACACCGCATGATTAATTATTTTAATTTCCTAATTTATTTATTTGAAGCATTTTGAGATAATATTAAACTTACAATCTAACTCTCGTTACAACTATAAATTCAATAATATCTTTTCTAGAAAATTAATTTAAAATTGACACAACTCTAAAAAAAATTATATTTATTCTCTCTTTAATAAATTACCCGCTAAGATTGATTTATTAAAAATTATATAAACCCTTGAAATTAATATAATATGGAAATCAAATTATATAAACCCTTGAAATTAGGAAAAACCTATCTCTAGTTTGATTCCAAAATTACAAATTAAATAAAAAGATGAAATTAATTTACCCTCTCTCGAGGCATAAATTAATTTGTGACAATTCAAAATTAATCTTCCTAGAAATATAACAATCAAATATATTAATTAATTAAACAACATCACACATGATTTCATCTCACCTCTTGAACGGGGTGTTTTGCCAAACATTCTCATTTTAGCATACACAGTAATCAATAAAATATCAAGAAATGATATAAAATTAAAAAAGAGAGAAAGAAATGCAATTCCCAAAAGTCTCCTTGTCGAATTGATTTCTTGAAATGCATCCAATTTCTTCCCCTAAATAGTCTTACTTAATTACAATAAAATAAAAAAATAGTCCTAATCAATTTTCTAATCCTACACTAATTTATTTAAAATTTTCTGAATCCCTTTTTTTTCTTGACTTTAAAATATGACACTCTAGAGAAATGCAGTCTAGATTTTAGCTCTAAATGAGAGATTGGGTTTTTGTTGGGGAGTTTTTTTTGGGAATTGAATATGGCTAAGTCAAAGGTATTAGAGGGAGTCTTGTTTTTTTATGGTTTTTACACATGGGTTATTGGGAAAGGATGATTTTTGAAGGCATAAGGATGGAGGTTCCTATTTTGGTGGGTATGGCTGGTGGTTTTGTTAGAGTGAGAGGATAATTTTATTTTCTTGTTTTGGTCAGAGGTAGTGGATGGAATGGTCATCGAAGGGTATAAAGGAGTTCATAAGATTTTAGGTGGCCAGGTTTGGTTGGTCGGAGCTCAAGTGGTGAAGCTTGGTTTAAATGGAGAGTGTTGGTTATGGAGGAAGAGGAAAGAGAAAATGGGATGTGGATTGGTGATGGATAGAGGAGAGTGAGATTAAAAATCGGAATTGTTTGTTTAAAATGAGGTGTGGGAGGTTAGTGAGGGTGAGTGAGATACATGGGATGTAAGTGTGAGTGGGTAAGTTGTTTGGGTGTATGAGTGTGTAGGGGTGTAATGTGTGGTTTAATTTGTATAAGACTCAACTAAAGCTAAAAAAATAAAGTCTAATAAAACAAAAAATTTGAATCCTAACTTATAAACTAGTAAAAGACTAAAATAAAGTATTAAAAACTAAACTAAAAAAAACTAAAAAAACAAATAAAATAAAATAAAGAAAAATCTACAAAATGTGCAAACCTAATATGAAAACACCCTGTGACACCCCGCCTAATTAAATACCGTGCGATCACTCCTTTATTAAATTAAAATCAAGGTGAACAGTTGGTTCATTCTTAGCATCACTGTCGTAAAAATAAACTTTTCCAAATTAACACCCAAATTAATTAAGCTAAGTGTCAAAACCATTTTTTTACCTTTCTAACCAAATTGTATTTTTAAAGAAAAACTTATTTATTTAATTAGTAACAACATTTTCAATAAGTAAGAATCATATAACAATTATCCTGGAACATAATCCAATTACTTTAAACATACAACATCCAAAATCCCAACATTTAAAACTAAATGCAAAACATACATGCTGAATAAATCCCAAAATAACTGTACGAGAACTAACTGAAATATAAATGTCCCAACAAAACAGATAAATAGTGGAAAGGGCGACACATGCCCAATGAGGAGAATGATAGCAGTGGAATCAAGTAAATGAAATCGTCTAAGCAAGTGGCCTGCAACTCCCACCTAAGCTGCAGCACGTTCCTTCCAAGGGATCCTAAGCAAGATGCCCCTGTGGCTGGGCACCTATAGTACATACATATATATACAAGAGAGAGAGAGAGAGAGAAAAAGAAACGGGTCAGAGCCCGATAGTGTATATGATTTAAATTTTTTTTATCAAGTATTTAAATTGATACAGGCCAATGCAACAACATATTAGTGCGACACTCTCTTGAGAAATTCTCACCTCTATTCTAATATGCACACCTATCGCACTAACCTTCCCAGTGGTCTATCTCATCATATATCACGCTATCCCTTCCCAATGGTTTAACTTATCTTAGGTTATTCGCAGGATTCAAAATTTAACGATTCAATTGTTTGAAATGGATATTTCAATTAGTAACCAAAGGTCTCATTTTAACTTTATTAATCAACAAAGTTTTCCAGTGTCATATTATACTTTCTCAAAATAAGTATTTACAATTTGAGTCATCAACCATGTCCTACATATCAATTCACAATAGGTAGTTCCAAATTTCATAATTTCATATATATATTAACTACTCGTAAAATATATATATCATAACAACACCCTAAATAATAACTATAGTGCGGGCATACTCTACTATCCAAACCCCATATCACTCACATTAAGGGGAATACAAATTAGGAATCACTCTCGAATTGTATTAACACATACTCAAACAATATTGAGGCGAAGCATAGATTCCAAGTCTCTAAGAGGACGACATATGTCTGCGTCTCTTAGGACCGTCTGAACTATCACTGCGATAGCCTGTACCAAGGATATCTATACATAAACAAGATGAGGCGAAGAATAGATTCCAAGTATCTAAGAGGATGGCACATGCCTGCGTCTCTTAGGACCGTCTGAACTATCACATCGATAGCCTGTACCAAGGATATCTATCTTCTAGGGTACAAGTCCATATCCCCCATAAAGGTCCCATCGAGATAAGACTGTCCCAGCGCGGAAACCTCAGGGATAGCAAGTAGCTTGGGCATGATTTTCACACATAGATAGTATATGCATACACAATCATATAACTATACTAATATTACCATGTCAATATTAGGTAAATTCTAAATTCCCATAATTACGACATTTCCATATTATCATATTTTAGTAAACACTTATAACGGTTCATTTCTAACCTTGATTCGGTATTATTCCAACGTACCACACAACTCTCATGGCTTTATTCTCCAAATTATAGAATTCAGTAGGTATACACATTTGTCCCAAAGTAACTCTCTTACGTGTCTCTCTCTTTAAGTCATAAATTTACCGACCCTTATGTAATTATCCTAAAATAAAACCTTTGCCCGTCATCAAGGGTCCCAAAATTTATTCACATGTCCTACTGGTCTTCCCTATCTCCCAAAATATTTTATTAAGGATGCCCAAGAATTATCTCACAATAAATTGAATTTAACTAATTTAAAAAGGAAATAGGAGTCTGCCAGGAGGGGTCGATCGATCGAGGTCTGGGGCTCGATCGATCGAACCTTCGATCGATCGAAGCTCTGGGCTCGATCGATCGATCAAGCAGGTCTGCGAAAACTGAAATTCTGCAGTTATGGGTTTCATCTCCTAACTTCAACAATTTCCATATTTTCTAATCCCAAACGTCTCAAAATTTGTACTACTAACATCCTAACATGATATCATACGTTTCCTACGTAAAGCATGTCAATTTACGTCACTAAACATGGATTAATCATGCCATAATTCATTGAATATTCAAGAACCCTAGAAATCTCTAAATCATGGTTCCAATCTGTTTTTCTAGAAATTTCTTCTTATAAACATCATAATTTCGTGGGTAAATTCCTCTACATGGAAAGGGTTTCCAGAATTATCATTTAAACCATAACTACATGCGATTCCTATCTCAAATCTTAGGTTTTCTTCCATAAAACTCATCCTAATAATTCCTACACTAATATGAAATATGCATCAACGAAATAAGCAAGATAAACACTTTCCTGGGATTTTCGACGTTCTGGTTTGCAGATGATTTCGGTGTGGTTGCGTTCCCCGTCGCGCAATCTACGCGTTGGTGGTGGTGGCGGTGCAACCAGATGGATTTTGGGCCTTGAATTTGCCTTGAGAGCTCTCTCCTTCCTCTCCTATGGCCGTTCTTGTGTTTGAGCTTTCTAACCCTATCTGACTAATCTAAATGGATGATATAGATTACTGATTTTCGTGGGTTTAATTACCCAAAAATGTGAAATGTTCAAAACGCCCTCCCGGGGTACTAATTAGGCCTAAAAACGCCCCGAGACCTAAACTAAATCCCCGGGTACACTTTTCTGACTATCTCGACCCTTCCGGACGCGTTGGCGCACTCAAAACGACCATACGAACAACTTATAAAATATTCACTTTTATTTATCAATAATTAGTCCCAACGCGACACGGGTGCCTCCCGACTCAAATTTTCCAAAATTGTCATTTTATTCACTCGTGACATTCAATATAACCAATATTACATATTACTTTTCTCATTAGTAATATTCAACAAATTTTCCATAATTACTAACTCTCGTCACGTTAATAATTATAACATAATTAATTTCCGGATTTTTATTAAATAATTAACTCACATTAAATTTAATAAATTCCCAAATTAATAAGGCATAAAAATACGGGGTATTACATACTTCCCCCATAATAACGAAATTTCGTCCCGAAATTCGGAAAACAAGGCATACCTGGTAAGAACAAATCTGGATATCTTTCGTGCATATCGGCCTCGCGCTCCCAAGTGGATTACTCCACATTATGATGCTCCCAGTGGACTCGCACAAGTGGAACTATCTTTGACCTAAATATCCTCTCACTATAGTCTAGGATAGCCACCGGTCTCTCCTCGTAAGAGCTGTCAGGCTGTAAGTCTATCTGATCTATCGCAATGTGAGTATGGGCCATATCATCCCGAAGATACTGTCTCAACGACGAGATGTGGAATACATCGTGAATGCGATGCAAATGTTCTGGCAGTCCCAATCTGTATGCTACCGGCCCAATCCTCTCGATGATGGGAAATGGTCCCACGTACCTCGGGGCCAATTTCCCTTTCTTCCCAAACCTCATCACTCATTTCATAGGAGATACACGCAGTAACACTTGGTCCCCCACATTAAACTCCCGGAAGAACCGTTTCGCATCGGCGTAGCTCTTCTGCCTGTCCTGGGCTACTCGAATGCGACTTCTGATCATCTCAATCCTCGCGGAGGTTTCCTGAATCACCTCTGGTCCCAACAACTTGTCATCCCCCACCTCGAGCCAATAAGTTGGAGAACGACAAGGCCTGCCATACAAAGCCTCAAGTGTAGCCATACCAATCGTAAACTGATAAGAGTTATTATAAGCAAACTCTACCAGTGGAAGATGTGGCTCCTAACCTCCTCCAAAATCAAGAACACACATACGTAGCATATCCTCTAACATCTGATTAGTACGCTCTGTCTGTCCATCAGTCTGTGGGTGGTAAGCTGAACTCAACCTCAACTCAGTACCCATAGCCTCCTGAAAGCTTTCCCAGAAACGTGACACGAAAATCTTGTCTCTATTTGACACAATATTCAGGGGCACCCCATGTAATCTGACAACCTCAGCAATGAACAACCGAGCATACTGACCCGTGGTATAGTCTGCTCGCACTGGAAGAAAATGAGCCACCTTGGTCAAACGATCTACAATCACCCAGATAGAATCGTGGCCCCGCTTTGATGTAGGCAACCCTGTAATAAAATCCATGGAAATACTCTCCCACTTCCACGCGGGTATTTCCAATGTCTGAAGCAATCCTGATGGTTTCTGATGGTCCACCTTCACTAGATGGCAGGTAGAACACTTGGACACGAACTCAACAATGTCCTTCTTCATCCCACTCCACCAGTATTGCCTCCTCATATCCTGGTACATCTTATCTCCTCCAGGATGTACTGCAAATCGGGACCCGTCAGACTGGGTCATCACTGCATGACGTAGTTCTGCTCCTCCTGGAACCACCAATCTCCCATTAAACCTCAAACCCCCATCAGAACTAACAGAGTAGGACTCAGCACCCTTAGCTAAAAGTCGTACAATCTGCTGCTGGAAAAACGGGTCTGTGGTTTGGGTCTGTATTACCCTCATAACAATCTCGGGTGTAACTGTCATAACATATATGAAGGAACGGGCTACTGCGTCCTGGTGGCCTAACTCCTTCAACTTTTCTTTCTAGACGTTCGCTACCTCATTTACCGGTCTACAGCTCAATGCATCAGCAACTACGTTGGCCTTTACCGGATGATACTGTATGACAAACTGATAGTCCTTCACAAACTCTAACCATCTGCGCTGTCGCATATTCAGCTCTCGCTGAGTGAATAGGTACTGCAGTGACTTGTGGTCTGTGAACAAATGGAATTTCTCCCCCAATAAGTAGTGCCTCCATATCCTCAATGCAAAAATGACCGCTGCTAACTCCAGGTCGTGGGTGGGGTAATTCTTCTCATGCGGCTTAAGCTTGCGGGAGGCAAAAGCTATAGCCTTCTCCTCCTGCTGAAGTACTCCCCCAAGTCCCCGTAAAGAGGCATCGGTGTAAACCAGGTACTCCGCAACCGGCTTTGGTAAAGCAAGGGTTGGCGCTGAAGTAAGCTTGTCTTTCAGCTCGTCGAAAGCCAACTGACAAGCGTCATCCCAAACATATGGTACCCCCTTACGAGTCAGATTCGTTAATGGACCCGCTATTTTGGGGAATCCCCAAATGAATCTCCTGTAGTATCCGGCTAACACCAAGAAACTACGCACTTCCGTCGGTGTCGTGGGCTGTCCCCATTCCCTCACCATTGACACTTTACTCGGGTCAACTGCTATCCCCTGCTTAGAAAAAACATGGCCCAAGAACTTTACTTCTCGCAACCAGAATCCACACTTCTCGTACTTAGCATACAACTGATGCTCTCGTAGATTCTGAAAAACCTACCTCAAATGCTCGGCGTGCTCCTCCTCGGAGTGTGAATATATCAAAATGTCATCTATAAAGAAGATGACAAACTGATCTAAGAACTCTCTGAATACTCGGTTCATTAAGTCCATGAATACGGATGGAGCATTTGTGAGACCAAATGGCATCACTCTGAACTCGTAAGACCCATATCTCGTCAAGAAGGCAGTCTTTGAAACATCCTGCTCTCTAATATGTTACTGATGGTACCCCGACCTCAGATCTATCTTCGAAAATAAAGTTTCTCCCCTCAGTTGGTCGAACAGATCATCGATTCGAGGCAACGGATACTTATTCCATATCGCGACCTTGTTCAACTCCCGGTAGTCCACACACAACCTTAGTGAACCATCTCTCTTCTTCACAAATAGAACTGGAGCACCCCAAGGTGAGGTACTCCTGCGAATTAAGCCCTGACCTAACAGCTGCTCTATCTGATCTCGTAACTCTCGCATCTCCGCCGGAGCCATACGGTATGGAGCGCGTGCTATAGGTCTAGTATCTGGCAATAAATCTATAACAAAGTCTATCTCTCGACTGGGGGTAGGCCTGGTATTTCCTGAAACACATCGGAATACTCACGAACAACTGGAATTGAGTCTAACGGAATCATAACCTCCATAGAGGTATCCTCCTCTATATAATACAAATGAGCGGTCGAACCTCCCTCTGGGCGAGGCATCGCCACTACAAACATCTCTTGCCCCGGAATGGCAAAAATAATGCTCCCACCGAAGCAATCAATCATGGCTCTATAAGCTGCTAGCCAATCCATACCGATAATAACATTATGCTCATGCACATCTAAGACTAACATGTCTGCAGGTAATACCAAACTACAAATCTCTACCCCCACTCCTCGGCATATAAAGAAGATAAGCGAACCATTCCCCAGTGGTGAGTCTACCTACGTTATAGTGCTATCTACTGTGGTTAATAACCCTAAGGTCTTCGCATAATATATAGTTATAATACAATGCGTTGTCCCAGTAACAAACAAAATTCGACCCAAAGTCTCATGGATAGAAAACATACCCCAAATCGCGGGTGGTGCCTGTGGGGAGACTGCCTGGTGGACATTATAGATATGTCTGTACTGTAACTGCCCCTACTGCACTGGAGCTACTGGAAAGGTTGGTAGGGATGGTACCTGAGCTGGTACAGGGAGAGCGACTGGAAAAAGTGGCCCATGTGGATCATTACGGGCACCCTGCTGTTGTGGGGCCCTATCTCCCTCCGGACAATCCTGGCGCCTATGGCCGTGCTTACCACACCCAAAACATCGGCCTCCGAAGTTACTCCCCCTCCGACCCTGCTGCTGTCGGTGTCGGCCTTGCTGACTTGGGACTTTATTCCTCTTTCGAAACTGCTTCCCTTTACCACGTTGTTGACTAGACTCACTTTTTCCTTGGTCTAGCTGGCCTTGAGGGGAAATTTGCGGAAAAACTATGTCAAGGTGAGGACAATCCATCCACTTGTGACCCGGCTTTACACATTTATAGCAAAGTTTAGAAATTCTCCGCTGGTCGGATTGTAGTTTATCCCCAGTCTGATTCGGACAAGATTTACGTTTGTGATCGTCCATTCCATAACTGAAACACCTCTTTGTGACTTCACTCGGACCTTGGCTTTGTTGACCCTGATGCTTTTGGGTTTCCCCGCACAATTTGTTACCCTCGTGGCTTTTATGGGTCTGAAGAGCTTGTTGTTGCGATTTTTGTGTCTTCACACACTTGTTATTTCCAGTCATGACAGACTGATTGTACTCTCTAGATCTTTTGCCCCCCATGAGTTGTGTGTTGCGTTCTTGATAATGCAAGACCGCAGTGGTAACTGCTTGTGCTACGATACCTACTAACTCTGCGGTTGATATTCTCTCTAGGGATACCTGAGGTGTGAGTCGATCCTGCTCGTTGACTCCCTTAACCGTTCTAGCTAGTTCTTCTTGACGGTCCATCTGAAAATTTAAATAAATTTGGATGAGTTCATCATTCAAATAAACAAATCGCAGAAGCACGAATTCCCAATGTATAGAGATGAACACAACATTCCTAGTATTTAGGGCTCTATATCAAAGAAAGCAACGCTGAAAGCATAATAAGCCGCACAGATCCTAAAGGACACTAGAACCTGATGCTCTGATACCACCTGTGACACCCCGCCTAATTAAATACCGGGCGATCACTCCTTTATTAAATTAAAATCAAGGTGAACAGTTGGTTCATTCTTAGCATCACTGTCGTAAAAATAAACTTTTCCAAATTAACACCCTAATTAATTAAGCTAGGTGTCAAAACCATTTTTTTTTACCTTTCTAACCAAATTGTATTTTTAAAGAAAAACTTATTTATTTAATTAGTAACAACATTTTCAATAAGTAAGAATCTTACAACAAATATCCTGGAACATAATACAATTACTTTAAACATACAACATCCAAAATCGCAACATTTAAAACTAAATGAAAAACAGACATGCTGAATAAATCCCAAAATAACAGTACGAGAACTAACTGAAATATAAATGTCCCAACAAAACAGATAAATAGTGGAAAGATCGACACATGCCCAATGAGGAGAATGATAGCAGTGGAATCAAGTAAATGAAATCGTCTAAGCAAGTGGCCTGCAACTCCCACCTGAGCTGCAGCACGTTCCTTTCAAGGGATCCTAAGCAAGATGCCCCTGTGGTTGGGCACCTATAGTACATACATATATATACAATAGAGAGAGAGAGAAAAAAAAATGGGTCAGAGCCCGATAGTGTATATGATTTAAAAATTGTTTAGTAAGTATTTAAATTCATACATGCCAATGCAACAACATATTAGTGCGACACTCTCTTGAGAAATTCTCATCTCTCTTCTAATGTGCACACCTATCGCACTAACCTTCCCAGTGGTCTATCTCATCATATATCACGCTATCCCTTCCCAATGGTTTAACTTATCTTAGGTTATTCGCAGGATTCAAAATTTAACGATTCAATTGTTTGAAATGGATATTTCAATTAGTAACCAAAGGTCTCATTTTAACTTTATTAATCAACAAAGTTTTCCAGTGTCATATTATACTTTCTCAAAATAAGTATTTACAATTTGAGTCATCAACCATGTCCTACATATCAATTCACAATAGGTAGTTCCAAATTTCAGAATTTCATATATATATTAACTACTCGTAAAATATATATATCATAACAGCACCCCAAATAATAACTATGGTGCGGGCATACTCTACTATCCAAACCCCATATCACTCACATTAAAGGGAATACAAATTCAAAATCACTCTCGAATTGTATTAACACATACTCAAACAATATTGAGGCGAAGCATAGATTCCAAGTATCTAAGAGGACGGCATATGTCTGGGTCTCTTAGGACCGTCTGAACTATCACTGCGATAGCCTGTACCAAGGATATCTATACATAAACAAGATGAGGCGAAGAATATATTCCATGTCTCTAAGAGGATGGAACATGCCTGCGTCTCTTAGGACCGTATGAATTATCACATCGATAGCCTGTACCAAGGATATCTATCTTCTAGGGTACAAGTCAATATCCCCCATAAAGGTCCCATCGAGATAAGACTGTCCCAGTGCGGAAACCTCAAGGATAACAAGTAGCTTGGGCATGATTTTCACACATAGATAGTATATGCATACACAATCATATAACTATACTAATATTACCATATCAATATTAGGTAAATTCTAAATTCCCATAATTACGACATTTCCATATTATCATATTTTAGTAAACACTTATAACGGATCCTTTCTAACCTTGATTCGGTATTATTCCAACGTACCACACAACTCTCATGGCTTTATTCTCCAAATTATAGAATTCAGTAGGTATACACATTTGTCCCAAAGTAACTCTCTTACGTGTCTCTCTCTTTAAGTCATAAATTTACCGACCCTTATGTAATTATCCTAAAATACAATCTTTGCCCGTCATTAAGGGTCCCAAAATTTATTCACATGTCCTACTGGTCTTCCCTATCTCCCAAAATATTTTATTAAGGATGCCCGAGAATTATCTCACAATAAATTGAACTTAAATCATTTAAAAAGGAAACAGGAGTCTGCCAGGAGGGGTCGATCGATCGAGGTCTGGGGCTCGATCGATCGAACCTTCGATCGATCGAAGCTCTGGGCTCGATCGATCAATCAAGCAGGTCTGCGAAAACTGAAATTCTGCAGTTACGGGTTTCATCTCCTAACTTCAACAATTTCCATAATTTATAATCCCAAACGTCTCAAAATTTGTACAACTAACATCCTAACATGATATCATACGTTTCCAACGTAAAGCGTGTCAATTTACGTCACTAAACATGGATTAATCATGCCATAATTAATTTAAATATTCAAGAACCCTAGAAATCTCTAAATCATGGTTCCAATCTGTTTTTCTAGAAATTTCTTCTTATAAACATCATAATTTCGTGGGTAAATTCCTCTACATGGCAAGGGTATCCAGAAGTATCATTTAAACCATAACTACATGCGATTCCTATCTCAAATCTTAGGTTTTCTTCCATAAAACTCATCCTAATCATTCCTACACTAATATGAAAGACGCATCAATGAAATAAGAAAGATAAACACTTGCCTGGGATTTTCGACGTTCTGGTTTGTAGATGATTTCGGTGTGGTTGCGTTCCCCGTCGCGCGATCTACGCGTTGGTGGTGGTGACGATGCAACCGGATGGATTTTGGGCCTTGAATTTGCCTTGAGAGCTCTCTCCTTCCTCTCCTATGGCCGTTCTTGTTTTTAAGCTTTTTAAACCTATCTGACTAACCTAAATGGATGATATAGATTACAGATTTTCGTGGGTTTAATTACCCAAAAATGTGAAATGTCCAAAACGCCCTCCCGGGGTATTAATTAGGCCTAAAAACGCCCCGAGACCTAAACTAAACCCCCGGGTACACTTTTCTGACTATCTCGACCCTTTCGGACGCGTTGGCGCACTCAAAACGACCATACGAACAACTTATAAAATATTCACTTTTATTTATCAATAATTAGTCCCGACGCGACACGGGTGCGTCCCGACTCAAATTTTCCAAAATTGTCATTTTATTCACTCGTGACATTCAATATAGCCAATATTACATATTACTTTGCTCATTAGTAATATTCAACAAATTTTCCGTAATTACTAACTCTCGTCACGTTAATAATTAAAACATAATTAATTTCCGAATTTTATTAAATAATTAACTCACATTAAATTTATTAAATTACCAAATTAATATAGCGTAAAAATACGGGGTATTACACACCCGACATAAAAAAATTGCACGGACTCTAATATTTACAACCGTACGCACACAAATAAAATATAAAATCCTAAAAAATTGTACACGACTCAAATAAAAATCTAAAAAAATATATAAAAGTGCAAACTAAATACACATGAGGCATAGGTAATGGATTGGGCTCGGTTTAGGCTAGGTTTGGTACGGGAATGGGTTTAGGCATTGGTATTGATCTGGGTAAGCTCAAAAAGGGACATATGGCTTCACGATCACTTTGATTGTCTTCGTTGAATGCTTTTGACCGCTACTTTATCGTAATTACTTTGATTTAGCAGAATTTGATACCGCGATTGTCTATTGACCTGTAATATAGATCAATACTAACATAAGTCCAGTTTTATCGAGAACGAATGACTAAAATGCATTGGGGCATAAATTAAAAAAATTTAGGTGCTTATCACACCACAACCAAACAGAAAATTGGTAGTCCTCAAACAAAAATAGAGAGAAACAGAGATACGTGACCAAAAGTGTGTCACTTTCGTAGGCACTTGTGATTGCACTTAACATGTGCAACAAGCCATTAAACCTCTAGGTTTCCCTACGGGACGAGTGTTGTGTGGTGAGGGTTTGCAGTGAATCTACCTAGAAATTCAAAATGTTATTGAAAATTATTTACTGAAAGGCAATCTCTTATTTGATGATGAAAGTTATAAAACGAAACTAAAAAGAGCATCGAGGAATACAATGTTCAACTATCAATGTATGTCATAAAACATCTTAATATCAAAAGAGTAATCCTTCCTGAAACTCAACATGTGCTGTGCGAAACAATCTTAAGTATTATCCAAGTAATTCCTGGATTGCCTCTACAGAATCAACGCTTTGACTTCAAATCTCACTAGATTTTTCTCTTTGAAAACTCTCCGAGATTTGGGTAAGTGTATCTCTTTAGTGTGTGAGGAGGTGAGTAACGTCTCACACACTTATAAGAATCACTACAACAAAAATGAGTATTAGGGATGGTAAAAAACGGTCCCTAAAAGTACAAAAACCGTCCCTAAAGAGTATTAGGGACGGTTATTGCGACGGAAAAAATCCGTCCCTTATACTAGGCATCGAAAATATTTTAGGGACAGATTTTACCATCCTAAATTTTAATTCATGGACACTCTGCATTTGACATTAGGGACAGATTTTACCGTCCAAAATGGTGTTCTCGTGAAAAAATCCCCGCTCCCGCCAATAGTATTAGGGATAGATAAACCGTCCCTAATACTATTGAGATTTTGGCAACCCAATTAGGGACGGTTTTTACCGCCCCTAAAGGTAATTTTAATTGATGCAGAAATGGGTATTAGGGACGGTAGAAACCGTCCCAAAAGGTATTCTCAATTAATACAAATAAGTATTAGGGACGGTTTATAACCGTCCCAATTGATAAATAAAAAATTATCATAAATAGTTATATTATTATATGTTTTATGTTGAAATAATAATGGATGTCTAATTTTCATTATAAATCAAATCATCCGATCAAAAACGCAATATATCAACCACATTCATTGAAGCATGTATCCAATAACAATTTCTTCCATTGAACAACGTTCAAGTCGAAATATTTAAATGAGTACAAAATTATACTAATTATTAAGATATACAATTGTCAAAAAAAATATTATCCCTAAATTAAGATGATAAATATGGTTGTCACCGTTCAAAAACTTCTCTTAGTAAAATATGTATCTTCAACTTCATGTATCTTCAACTTCTTGTGCACAACCTGCAATCAATAAATAATCATTTTATCAAAATAATATTATAGTAAAATAAAATATCCAAATATATTAGTTAATCATATCAACAACTTTTACAATTTTTAAAAAAATTTGACAGAGTCTCCTTTGTTTATACATGAAAACCAACCTGTTTTTAATAAATACAAAAGCCCGCACGGCCATAAGAATCTTTCATATCAATAATTCTTTACAATTTTTAAGAAAAATCGACATAGTCTCCTTTGTTTATGCATGAAAACCAACCTGTTTAGTCAACAAAAAAGCCCGCACGGCCATACAAAAATTTGAAAAATCTCCATATCAACAATTCTTTACAATTTTAAAAAAAATTCGACAGAGTCTCCATTGTTTATACGTGAAAACCAACATTATCAACAACAATAATAAATAAACAATCTACTTGTCGCAAACCAATGCTTCGTTCATGTGTTCCACGCGAATAAAATATAACCCAAAAATGTTATCCTACAAAAAAAATGTATGAAACAAAGCAAAAAAGATATCAGTAATCAAATAATGTATAAGCCTAAAATCTAAATGTTGTAAATTCTCATCATGTACTCAAATCGGGAGTCCCGTGACTACGTGGTCGGTCTCTACGAGTTACATTGGTCCCGTGTGAGGTGATCGTGCCTCTCACGAGATCGTTTTGAGGCTGTTTTACGTTTTGACACAGTGGCTTCATGTTTTTAAGCTTAAGTCTAATTTTTTGCAAATTCTCACCGTGTACTCAAACCGACAGTCCCGTGACTATGCAGTCGGTTCGTACGAGTTACATTGGTCCCGTGCGAGGTGATGGTGCATCCAATGGGACCGTTTTGCTATTGTTTTACGTTTTTAGCCTTTGGCGTCATGTTTTCAAGCCTATGTCTAAATTTTCCAAATTCTCATCGTATACTAAAACTGAGAGACCGGGGACTATGCAGTCGGTTTCTACAAGTTACATTCGTCCCGTGTGAGGTGATTGTGCCTCCCATGGGATCGTTTTGTGGCCATTTTACATTTTGACACGTTTGCATCATGTTTTAAAGCCTAAGAATACTTTTTTGCAAATTATCATCGTGTACTCAAACCGACAGTCCCATGACTACGCGGTCGATTCGTACGAGATACATTGGTCCCGTCCGAGGTGATGGTGCCTCTAACAGTACCCTTTTGTTATAGTTTTACGTTTTCAACCTTTGGCGTCATGTTTTCAAGCCTATGTCTAAATTTACAAATTTCTCGTCGTACACTCAAACCAAGAGGCAGGGGACTACGCGATCAGTCTCTATGAGTTACTTTGGTTCCGTGTGAGGAGATCGCGCCTCTCACGGGACCGCTTTGTGGCTGTTTTATGTTTTGACACGTTGGCATCATGTTTTTAAGCCTAAGTCTATTTTTTTGGTAAATTCTCGTCGTGTACTCAAACCGACAGTCCCATAAATACGCGATCGGTTCATACGAGTGACATTGGTCCCATGAGAGGTGATGGTGCCTCTAACGGGACTGTTTTGTTATTATTTTACATTTTCACCCTTTGGCGTCATGTTTTCAAGCTTATGTCTAAATATTCCAAATTCTCATTGTATACTCAAACCGAGAGGCTGGAGACTATGCGGTCGATCTCTATGAGTTACATTGGTCCCGTGTGAGGTGATCGTGCCTCTCACGGGATCATTTTGTGGTTGTTTTACGTTTTGTCACATTGGCGCCATGTTTTTAAGCCTATGTCTATTTTTTGTAAATTCTCGTCATGTACTCAAACCGGTAGTCCCGTGACTACACTGTTGATTCGTACGAGTTACATTGGTCCCGTGCCAGGTAAAGGTGCCTCTAACGGGACCGTTTTGTTGTTGTTTTACGTTTTCACCCTTTGTCATCAAGTTTTCAAGCTTATGTCTAAATTTTCCAAATTCTCATCGTATACTCAAACCGAGAGGCCGGGGACTACGCGGTCGGTCTCTACGAGTTGCATTGGTCCCGTGTTAGGTGATCGTGCCTCTCACGGGACCGTTTTGTAGTTGTTTTACGTTTTAGCACGTTAGCATCATGTTTTTATGACTATGTCTAATTTTTTCAAATTATCCCCCACTACCGAGCATTTAAAAGGAGATCAGAAGTGAGATTGGGAGGGACATAACCTAGGAGATTTGAAATAAATGTTGTAAATTCTCATCGTGTACTCAAATCGGGAGTCCCGTGATTACGCAGCCGGTCTCTACAAGTTACATTGGTCCCATGTGAGGTAATCGTGCCTCTAACGGGACCGTTTTGTGGTTGTTTTCCATTTTGACAGGTTGGCGTCGTGTTTTTAAGCCTAAGTCTAATTTTTTTCAAATTCTCATCGTGTACTCAAACCGGTACTGTCGTGACTACGTGGTCGGTTCGTATGAGTTACATTGGTGCCGTGCGAGGTGATGGTGACTCTAACGGGACCGTTTTGTTGTTGTTTTACATTTTCAGCCTTTGGCGTCATGTTTTCAAGCCTATGTCTAAAATTTCCAAATTCTCATCGTATACTCAAACCGAGAGACCGAGGACTATGCAGTCAGTTTCTACGAGTTACATTGGTCCTGTGTGAGGTGATCGTTTTTCTCACGGGATCATTTTGTGGTTGTTTTACGTTTTGACATGTTGGCGTCATGTTTTTAAGCCTATGTCTATTTTTTTGCAAATTCTCGTCGTGTACTCAAACCGGCAGACCCGTGACTATGCAATTGATTCATACAAGTTACATTGGTCCTGTGTGAGGTGATGGTTCCTCTAACGGGACCGCTTTGTTTTTGTTTTACATTTTCACCCTTTGGCGTCATGTTTTCAAGCCTATGTCTAAATTTTCCAAATTCTTGTTGTATACTCAAACCGAGAGGCCGGGGACTACGTGGTCGATCTCTACGAGTTACATTGGTCCCGTGTGAGGTGATCGTACCTCTTACGGGATCGTTTTGTGGCTGTTTTGTGTTTTGACACGTTGGCGTCGTGTTTTTAAGCCTAAGCGTAATTTTTTGCAAATTCTCATCGTGTACTCAAATCGGAAGTCCCGTGACTATGCGGTCGATTCGTACGAGTTACATTGGTGCCGTGCGAGGTGATGGTGCCTCTAACGGGACCGTTTTGTTGTTGTTTTATGTTTTCACCCTTTGGCATCAAGTTTTTAAGATTATGTCTAAATTTTCCAAAATATGATCGTATACTCAAACCAAGAGGCCGGGGACTACGCGATCGGTATCTACGAGTTGCATTGGTCCCATGTGAGGTGATCGTGCCTCTCACGGGATCATTTTGTATCTTTTTTACATTTTGACACGTTAGCATCATGTTTTTATGACTATGTCTAATTTTTTGCTAATTATCCCACACTACCGAGCATTTAAAAGGAGATTAGAAGTGAGATTGGGAGGGACATAACCTAGGAAATTTGAAATAAATGTTGTAAATTCTCATCGTGTACTCAAATCGGGAGTCCCGTGACTACGCAGTCGGTCTCTACAAGTTACAATGGTCCCGTGTGAGGTAATCGTGCCTCTAACGGGACCGTTTTGTGGCTATTTTACGTTTTGACAGGTTGGCGTCATGTTTTTAAGCCTAAGCCTAAGTTTTTTCAAATTCTCGTCGTGTACTCAAACCGGTACACGCGTGACTACGCGGTCGGTTCGTACGAGTTACATTGGTCCTGTGCGAGGTGATGGTGCCTGTAACAGGACCATTTTGTTGTTGTTTTACGTTTTCGGCCTTTGGCTTCATGTTTTCAAGCCTATGTCTAAATTTTCCAAATTCTCATCATATACTCAAACCGAGAGATCGGGGACTATGAGGTCAGTTTCTACGAGTTACATTGGTCCCGTGTGAGGTGATCGTTTTTCTCACGGATCGTTTTGTGGCTGTTTTACATTTTGACATATTGGCGTCATGTTTTTAAGCCTAAGTCTATTTTTTTGCAAATTCTCGTCGTTTACTCAAACCGACAGTTCCGTGACAACGCGATCGGTTCGTACGAGTTACATTGCTCCCGTGCGAGGTGATGGTGCCTCTAACGGGACCATTTTGTTGTAGTTTTACATTTTCAACCTTTGGCGTCATGTTTTCAAAGCTATGTCTAAATTTTCCAAATTCTTGTCGTATCCTCAAACTGAGAGGCCAAGGACTACGCGGTCAGTCTCTACGAGTTACATTGGTCCCGTGTGAGGAGATCGTGGCTCTCACGGGACCGTTTTGTGGCTGTTTTACATTTTGACACGTTGGCGTCATGTTTTTAATTCTAAGTCTTATTTTTTGCAAATTCTCATCGTGTACTCAAACCGGAAGTCCCGTGAATACGCGGTCGATTCGTACGAGTTAAATTGGTCCCATGCGAGGTGATGGTGCCTTTAACGGGACCGTTTTGTTGTTTTTTACTTTTTCACACTTTAGCGTCATGTTTTCAAGCCTATGTCTAAATTTTCCAAATTCTCATCGTATATTCAAACCGAGAGGCCAGAGACTACGCGGTTGATCTCTACGAGTTACATTGGTCCCGTGTGAGGTGATCGTGCCTCTCACCGGATCATTTTGTGGCTGTTTTACATTTTGACAAGTTGGCGTCATATTTTTAAGCCTATGTCTATTTTTTTGTAAACTCTCGTCGTGTACTCAAACCGGCAGTCCCGTGACTACGCGGCTGATTCGTACGAGTACATTGGTCCCGTGTGAGGTGAAGGCGCCTCTAACGGGACCGCCTTGTTGTCATTTTACATTTTCAACCTTTGGCATCATGTTTTCAAACCTATGCCTAAATTTTCCGAATTCTTATCGTATACTCAAACTGAGAGGCCGGGGACTACACGGTCAGTCTCAATGAGTTACATTGGTCCCGTGTGAGGTGATCGTGCCTCTCACGTGACCGTTTTATGGCTGTTTTATGTTTTGACACGTTGGCTTCATGTTTTTAAGACTAAGTCCAATTTTCTACAAATTCTCGTCGTGTACTCAAACCGGCAGTCCCGTGACTATGCGGTTGATTCGTACGAGTTACAATGGTCCCGTGCAAGGTGATGGTGCCTCTAAAGGGGCCGTTTTGTTGTTGTTTTACGTTTTCAACCTTTGGCATCATGTTTACAAGCCTATGTCTAAATTTTCCAAATTCTCATTGTATACTCAAACCGAGAGGCCGGGGACTACGCGGTCGGTCTCTACGAGTTACATTGGTCCCGTGTGAGGTGATCGTGTCTCTCATGGCACCGTTTTATGGCTGTTTTACATTTTGACAAGTTAGCGTCATGTTTTTAAGCTAATGTCTAATTTTTTGCAAATTATCCCCCACTACCGAGCATTTAAAAGGAGATCAGAAGTGAGATTGGGAGAAACATAACCAAGGAGAGATGAAATAAATGTTATAAATTCTCATCGTGTACACAAATCGGGAGTCCCATAACTACGCATTCGGTCTCTACAAGTTACATTGGTCCCGTGTGAGGTAATCGTGCCTCTAACGGGACCGTTTTGTGGTTGTTTTACGTTTTGACAGGTCGGCGTCATGTTTTTAAGCCTATGTCTAATTATTTGCAAATTCTCGTCGTGTACTCAAACCGGTACTCCCATGACTATGTGATCGGTTCGTACGATTTACATTGGTCTCGTGCGAGGTGATGGTGCCTCTAACGGGACCGTTTTATTGTTGTTTTACGTTTTCACCAATTGGCGTCATGTTTTCAAGCCTATGTCTAAATTTTCCAAAATTCTCGTCATATACTCAAATCGAGAGGTCGGGGACTACGTGGTTGGTCTCTACAAGTTACATTGGTCCCGTGTGAGGTGATCGTGCCTCTCACGGGATCGGTTTGTGGCTGTTTTATGTTTTGACATGTTGGTGTCATGTTTTTAAGCCTAAGTCTAATTTTTTGCAAATTCTCATCGTGTACTCAAACCGGTAGCCCCGTGACTATGCGATCGGTTCGTACGAGTTACATTGGTCTCGTGCGAGGTGATGGTGCCTCTAATGGGACCGTTTTGTTGTAGTTTTACGTTTTCGCCCTTTGGTATCGTGTTTTCAAGTCTATCTCTAAATTTTCCAAATTCTCGTCGTATACTCAAACCGAGAGGTCGGGGACTATGCGTTCGGTTTCTACGAGTTACATTGGTCCCATGTGAGGTGATCGTGCCTCTCACGGGACCATTTTGAGGTTGTTTTACATTTTGACACGTTAGCGTCATGTTTTTAAGCCTATTTTTTTTACAAATTCTCGTCGTGTACTCAAACCGGCAGTCCCGTGACTACTCGGTCAGTTCGTACGACTTACATTGGTCCCGTGCGAGGTGATGGTTCCTCTAACAGGACCATTTTATTGTTGTTTTACATTTTCACCAATTGGCGTCATGTTTTTAAGCCTATGTCTAAATTTTCCAAATTCTCTTCGTATACTCAAACCGAGAGGCCGGGGACTACGCGATCGGTCTCTACGAGTTACATTGGTCCCGTGTGAGGTGATCGTGCCTCTCACGGGATCGTTTTGTGGCTATTTTCCGTTTTGACACGTTGGCGTCATGTTTTCAAGACTAAGTCTAATTTTTTGAAAATTCTCATCGTTTACTCAAACCGACAGTCCCGTGACTACATGGTCAGTTCGTACGAGTTACATTGGTCTCGTTCGAGGTGATGGTGCATCTAACGGGACCGTTTTGTTGTTGTTTTACGTTTTCTGCCTTTGGTATCATGTTTTCAAGTCTATGTCTAAAATTTCCAAATTCTCATTGTATACTCAAACCGAGAGATCGGGGACTACGCGGTCAGTCTCTACGAGCTACATTGGTCCCGTGTGAGGTGATCGCGCCTCTCACGGGACCATTTTGTGGTTGTTTTACATTTTGACATGTTGGCGTCATGATTTTAAGCCTAAGTCTATTTTTTGCAAATTCTCATCGTGCACTCAAATCAACAGTTCCGTGACTACGCGGTCGGTTCGTACGAGTTACATTGGTCCCGTGCGAGGTGATGGTGCCTCTAACGGGACCATTTTGTTATAGTTTTACGTTTTCAACCTTTTGCGTCATGTTTTCAAGCCTATGTCTAAATTTTCCAAATTTTCATCGTATAATCAAACCGAGAGGTCGGGGACTACGCGGTCGGTCTCTACGAGTTAAATTGGTCCCGTGTGAGGAGATCGTGCCTCTCACGGGACCGTTTTATGGCTGTTTTAAGTTTTCACACGTTGGCATCATGTTTTTAATCCTAAGTCTATTTTTTTGCAAATTTTCATCGTGTACTCAAACAGGAAGTCCCGTGAATATGCAGTTGATTTGTACGTGTTACATTGGTCCCATGCGAGGTGATGGTGCCTCTAACGGGGCCGTTTTGTTGTTGTTTTACATTTTCACCCTTTGGCGTAATGTTTTTAAGCCTATGTCTAAATTTTCCAAATTCTCATCATATACTCAAACCGAGAGGCCGGAGACTAAGCGGTTAGTCTCTACGAGTTACATTGGTCCCGGGTGAGGTGATCATGCCTCTCACAGGACTGTTTTGTGGTTGTTTTAGATTTTGACACGTTGGCATCATGTTTTTAAGCCTATGTCTATTTTTTGCAAATTCTCGTCGTGTACTCAAATCGGCAGTCCCGTGACTACGCGGATGATTCGTACGAGTTACATTGGTCCCGTACGAGGTGATGGTGCCTCTAACGGGACCGCTTTGTTTTTGTTTTACGCTTTCACCCTTTGGCGTCTTGTTTTGAAGCCTATGTCGAAAATTTCCAAATTCTCGTTGTATACTCAAACCGAGAGGCCGGGGACTACGTGGTCGGTCTCTACGAGTTACATTGGTCCCGTGTGAGGTGATCGTGCCTCTCATGAGACCGTTTTGTGGTTGTTTTACGTTTTGACACATTGGCATCATGTTTTCAAGCCTAAGTCTAATTTTTTGAAAATTCTCATCGTTTACTCAAACCGACAGTCCCGTGACTACATGGTCAGTTCGTACGAGTTACATTGGTCTCGTTCGAGGTGATGGTGCATCTAACGGGACCATTTTGTTGTTGTTTTACGTTTTCTGCCTTTGGTATCATGTTTTCAAGTCTATGTCAATATTTTTCAAATTCTCATTGTATACTCAAACCGAGAGATCGGGGACTACGCGGTCAGTCTCTACGAGCTACATTGGTCCCGTGTGAGGTGATCGCGCCTCTCACGGGACCATTTTGTGGTTGTTTTACATTTTGACATGTTGGCGTCATGATTTTAAGCCTAAGTCTATTTTTTGCAAATTCTCATCGTGCACTCAAATCAACAGTTCCGTGACTACGCGGTCGGTTCGTACGAGTTACATTGGTCCCGTGCGAGGTGATGGTGCCTCTAACGGGACCATTTTGTTATAGTTTTACGTTTTCAACCTTTTGCGTCATGTTTTCAAGCCTATGTCTAAATTTTCCAAATTTTCATCGTATAATCAAACCGAGAGGTCGGGGACTACGCGGTCGGTCTCTACGAGTTAAATTGGTCCCGTGTGAGGAGATCGTGCCTCTCACGGGACCGTTTTATGGCTGTTTTAAGTTTTCACACGTTGGCATCATGTTTTTAATCCTAAGTCTATTGTTTTGCAAATTTTCATCGTGTACTCAAACAGGAAGTCCCGTGAATATGCAGTTGATTCGTACGTGTTACATTGGTCCCATGCGAGGTGATGGTGCCTCTAATGGGGCCGTTTTGTTGTTGTTTTACGTTTTCACCCTTTGGCGTAATGTTTTTAAGCCTACGTCTAAATTTTCCAAATTCTCATCATATACTCAAACCGAGAGGCCGGAGACTAAGCGGTTAGTCTCTACGAGTTACATTGGTCCCGGGTGAGGTGATCGTGCCTCTCACAGGACTGTTTTGTGGTTGTTTTAGATTTTGACACGTTGGCGTCATGTTTTTAAGCCTATGTCTATTTTTTGCAAATTCTCGTCGTGTACTCAAATCGGCAGTCCCGTGACTACGCGGATGATTCGTACGAGTTACATTGGTCCCGTACGAGGTGATGGTGCCTCTAACGGGACCGCCTTGTTTTTGTTTTACGCTTTCACCCTTTGGCGTCTTGTTTTGAAGCCTATGTCGAAAATTTCCAAATTCTCGTTGTATACTCAAACCGAGAGGCCGGGGACTACGTGGTCGGTCTCTACGAGTTACATTGGTCCCGTGTGAGGTGATCGTGCCTCTCATGAGACCGTTTTGTGGTTGTTTTACGTTTTGACACATTGGCATCATGTTTTTAAGCCTAAGTCTAATTTTTTGCAAATTCTCATTGTGTACTCAAACCGGCAGTCCTGTGAATACGCGGTCGGTACGTACAAGTTACATTGGTCCCATGTGAGGTGGTGGTGCCTCTAACGGGACCGTTTTGTTGTTGTTTTACATTTTCACCCTTTGGCGTCATGTTTTCAAGCCTACGTCTAAATTTTCCAAATTCTCATCGTATACTCAAACCGAGAGGCCGGAGACTACCACTACACCAAAATGACAAAATTTTCACCTTTTAGCCGGCCACCTTAGTCAAGGTCATTGACCGTGACACAAATCTCGCATTTTGTGTCACGGTCATTGACCTTGACATGACCGTGACAAATACTAATCGCGGTCAATGACCGTGACAATGCCGTGACAAATTGACTTGTCACGGTCGTGTCACGGTCATTGACCGTGACAATTCTTTAAATAATTGTCACGGTCAATGACCTTGACACGACCGTGACAACTTCGTCAGCAAAAAACCTTACTCCTTTTTTTCCCTCGCGTCGTTCCCTCCCTCTCTCTCTACGCTTCGCGCCCTTCCCTCCTTCTCTCTCTCTACTCTCTCTCTCTCTCTCTCTCTCTCTCTCTCTCTCTCTCTCTCTCTCTCTATTTTCAGGTTTATTTCTCTCTCTCTCTTTCATTTATATAAATGTTTGTGTGTATATATATGTGTGTTTGTGTATATATGTGCATGTGTGTGTGTGCGCGTGTGTGGGGGGTGGGGCAGGGGGTTGTATTTGGGGGGTGGGGCAGGGTGGGTGTGTGTGTATGTGTGTTTATATATATGTTTGTGTGTGTGTGTGTGTATATATATATATATATATATATATATATATATATATATATATATATGTGTGTGTGTGTGTGTGTGTGTGTATGTGCGTGTGTGTGTGTGTGTGCGTGTGTGGGGGTGGGGCAGGGTGGGGGTAGGGGTGGGGCAGGGGGCTGTATTTGGGGGGTGGGCCAGGGTGGGGGTGTGTGTGTATGTGGTGAGTGGGGGGTGCGGAGGGAGGTGGGGGTGGGGGGGGGGGGGGGGGGTGTATTTGAATTAACCCATGAATTTGTATTTTTTTATTTGAATTAACCCATGAATTTATTTTTGTATTTAAATTAACCCATGAATTAACCCATAAATTTATTTTTATATTTGAATTAACCCATGAATTTGTCAATTTGTTTGTGGGGTGGGGTGGGGGTGGGGGTGGGGAGGCGGGGTAAGTCAAGGTACCTTTGTAATTCTCTTAATATCGTGCAAGTACCATATGAAAGTAGGATTGTCCCTCAGTGTAAATTAGTAAATTAATAATTCTATACGTTAATTGTTAGTTTAATTGATGAAATGAATTAATTGAGTAAATGAATTAGAAGGAGTACGGGATACACATTTGTTGTTGACATTACTGTTAGATTATTTTGTTTAGTAAATGTTTGGTTGGTTAGTTTTAAAAGAGGCATGACCACTGGATTATTTTACATATGGGGGTGGGAATTTTCAACTGTTTTTTGAAAATTACTCTATATATTGAACAATATATATATAGTATGATAATTAAATGAAATATAATTGAAATTAAATATAGTGTGCATAGATACTAGCCTTCTAGTTCTTATGCGTACGCATTGAATAGACCTTAGACCCGTTCGAGAGTCATTACCCCTGTAATGAGATCTCTAGAATTGTCCCATTTGGACAGTTTGAGACTGTATAATTTCTGTATAATATTCTTATTGGCTTACAGTTGTTACTTTTGGAGGAAGTTCTGCAGTCGTATCTTAATGTTCTATGGGTACATACTAGATTGACAAGTGTGACTGTATTTTAAATTGATCAATTGAAATAACACTCACACCTGCCAATCTACGTCGTGTACTTGGAGAACTACATGGATATGCTATCGAATTTTTTTCAAATCGTAACAACGTGCATGAGCTGTTAAGTATATTACATAAAAATGCAGTCTTGAATGGGATAGGACCACTCACCCTTTAATAGGATAATTAAATGATGGGATAATTAAATAAAACATACTATAAATCTAAGTTTTGTTTACCTTTAATAGGTGTTTAGTTGTGGTAGCTGTGATGGGATGTCCGAAATACAAAGAGTGGATGGGTGAGACTAATAGAATGGGGGATGTGTTTCGCAGAGGTCCTAACGAATTTGTGAAATATGCAAAGAGATGTCATAATGATGAAGAGTTTCCGTGTCCGTGTGCTAGGTGTAAAAATTGTAAGGTGTTTGAGTGGAAAACAGTTGAACTACATTTGTTAACATCAAGTATGCAAGATAGTTATTGATTTTGGAGTTTTCACGGTGAATTGAAAGTTCCTTTTGTCCCCGACAAACCTTCACAACAACCTTCAACAAGTAGAATAGATGTAGAAGGGGACGATGTAGAACATAATATGTTAGAGGATTTAGTTGATGATGTGTACGGAGTTTATGAAGCAAAGGAGAATGAGGTTACTAATGATGTAGAAGATTCAAGTGCCCGTGAAGATAACACGATAAAACATGACGACGACTACCAAAGTTTAAAATTTAAGGCGACCCAACCGTTATACTCTGGCTGTGAGAAAGATCAAACAACTTTACATGCCATGGTTGGTTTGCACAGTTTGAAGATGCAGTACGGTTTGTCTAGCAATAGCGTGAACGGAATTCTGAAATGGGTGAAGGGTTTATTACCCAAGGTGAATACACTTCCAAATAGCTATCCTCTTATGAAGAACAATTTGAAAGGTTTGGGAATGAAGTATATATCGATTCATGCTTGTGTGTATGACTGCATACTATACCGAAAGGAGTATGAAAATCTCGATCGTTGTCCGGTATGTGATGAACCTAGGTATGTCCAATCTACTAGTAAGGAAGGCACAAGCTCAAAAGTGACTCAAAAAGTATTGAAATATTTCCCATTGGGCCTAGATTAAAGCGATTTTTCACAGTACCATGGATTGCAGAGGCGATGACTTGGCATGCTAGGGCATAAGTAGGGCATAATATCATGCGTCATCCTATTGATTCTACTTCCTGGCAGAGGTGCTTCTAGACACATTATATAATTTGAAGGTCCCATCAACTTTTTCGTCCAACTTGCAAAGGATTGTGAATTATGCTACTCCTGATTAACATAAGTGTAAGTCCAACGATTGGCATGTGATCATGCAATTGGTTCCTCTATTGTTTAAGCACTGTTTCTCCAAGCACAAGGATTTGCGTAGGGCTATTATGAAAATTAGTATTACCTTATCCCTCTTGTGTGAGAAGGTAGTGAATCGAGAACACATAGTGGCCACAAAATTGGCTGTGATTGAAGAGATTTGTGTATTGGAGAAGTACTTTCCCCCAGCATTCTTTGACATAAGTGTTCACTTGTTGTTACACCTATGTGACGAGGCACTTCTGTGTGGTCCACTTAGATATCAGTGGATGTATCCGTTTGAAAGATTGATGAAAGTTTTTAAAGTTTTTAAAGATTACATCAAGATAAAAACCTCGTTGAAGCTGAAATGACTTACTATGGTGTAATCCAAAATATATTTGAATTGGATTATATAAGCTTCAAAGAGGTTGTATTTTACTGTGACTGGGTAAGAGTTGAGGATAAAAATGCTTGTAAAGTTGATCCTGCCACCAATTTGATCATGGTTGACTTGTCCAAGTTGAAGAGCAACGACCACATGAGCGATGAGCCATTTGTTTGTGCATTACAAAAGGTTAAGCAAGTGTTTTATTCTGAGTATATCAACATCGAGCCATGGTCAATTGTCCAACATGCTCCAAGGCGTCTAAATAGTAGTGTGGATGACTTGGCTGCTCCTACCGAATATCAATCCATTTTTTATGATAACCCGAATTTGAAACAATTTTTCAATTTGTTGTAAATATTTCAATTTGTACTGAAACATCCATTTTTAATGCTTTTAATTGATTTGCACTTTACCGTTTTCACTCTTGTGTGGTGTGCGTGTGTGGAGAGGAGATTAATACATAAATATTCCAACTACATCTAAGTTTTGTTTATACTAATCCATGGATCGACGCTTCTTACCTTTAATAGGTGATTAGTACATAGTTATTTGGGGTGTCCTATTTGTGGAGAGGAGACTGAATCTCTTCGTTTATCCGAACACGAAGAAATGCCATAATCCTATGGAGTATGTTCTGCAAATTCCTCCCAACCTTTATGTAGCCAAACATCACCGGTTGAAGTTGTCAATTCCACTTTCCATACCCCACCACTTGGAACCTCTAGCAAAACATGGGAGACCATTGAAAGGTGTAATTGACAACTTCAACTGCTGATTTTTGGCTACACATCGGTTGGAAGGAATTTGCAGCGCATAACTCCATAGGATTATGGCATTTCTTAGTGTTTAGATATGAAGAGAATTATATTTGACACGATTGCCCGGGGTACATTAGTTGGAAGGAGGTTCCATATGAGCTCAAGTTAGCTGTTTGGGTGACACTACAGGTAATGTATTTATATTTATATGTCAATTTCGATTTCGATCTCAATTTCGATTTATATTTATCTATATTTGCGGGACGGATACTAATCTTACTTTATTTCAATTCAGAGGACAGGGAGTGGCCCTGAGGGTAGGCCACATATGCTCAATAGTTATGTGGCTATTCGGACGAGAAGGGAAGGATAAGGAGGTGTCCCCGAGCGTCACGGTATAAAATCTCTTTTTCAGCTAAATAGTTTGAGATAATTGATGGTGATGTTGTTTCTTCTTAAATAGTTTCTATTTTGAATATATACTTGCATTATCTTTAGTTTGTTTGGATATATGATGTTTGAACAGGTATAACGTTGCTATAACAGGTACAAATATACTGCTGGGCAGTGGCAGTGGCCATACTGCCCAGTAGAATTTTTTTAAATTCTGCCCAGAATTGTCACGGTCATTGACCGTGATAAGTTCGTGAAAAAGGTTGTCACGGACTTGTCACAGTCAATGACCGTGATAATTTTTTTAAAATGTGACAAGACTTTGTCACGATTATTAATCGTGATAAAACGTGTCACGGTTATTGCCCGTGACATGACCGTAACAATTCTAACTAACTTGTCAAGGTCAATGACCATGAAACGTCCGTGACAAAAAAAGTTGTCTCTCCCCGAATTGTCACGGTCATTGACCTTGACAAGTATAACTTGTCAAGGTCAATGACCCTGAAAATATGGAAGATTTGGTGTAGTGTATGCGGTCGATCTCTACGAGTTACATTGGTCCCGTGTGAGGTGATCGTGCCTCTCACGGGATCATTTTATGGTTGTTTTACGTTTTGACACGTTGGTGTCATGTTTTTAAGCCTATGTCTATTTTTTTGCCAATTCTCGTTGTGTACTCAATCCAACAGTCCCGTGACTACGCGGTTGATTCGTACGAGTTACATTGGTCCCGTGTGAGGTGATGGTGCCTCTAACGGGACCGCTTTGTTGTTGTTTTACATTTTCACCCTTTGGCGTCATGTTTTCAAGCCTGTCTAAATTTTCCAAATTCTCGTTGTATACTCAAACCGAGAGGCCGGGGACTACGCGATCGGTCTCTATAAGTTACATTGGTCCCGTGTGAGGTGATCGTGCCTCTCACAGGACCGTTTTGTGGCTATTTTACATTTTGACATGTTGGAGTCATATTTTTAAGCCTAAGTCTAATTTTCTGCAAAATCTCGTCGTGTACTCAAACCGACAGTCCCGTGACTATGCAGTCGATTCGTACGAGTTACATTGGTCCCGTGCGAGGTGATGGTGCCTCTAACCGGACCGTTTTGTTGTTGTTTTACGTTTTCACCCTTTGGCATCATGTTTCCAAATTCTCATCGTATACTCAAACCGAGAGGCCGGGGACTACGCGGTCGATCTCTACGAGCTACATTGGTCCCTTGTAAGGTGATCGTGCCTCTCACGGGACCGTTTTGTGGCTGTTTTACATTTTGACATGTTAGCATCATGTTTTTAAGCCTATGCTAATTTTTGGCAAATTATCCCCCACTACCGAGCATTTAAAAGGAGATCAAAAGTGAGATTGGGAGGGACATAACCTAGGAGAGTTGAAATAAATGTTGTAAATTCTCATCTTGCACTCAAACCGGGAGTCCCATGATTATGCAGTCGGTCTCTACAAGTTGCATTGGTCCCGTGTGACGTTATCGTGCCTCTAATGGGACCGTTTTGTGGCTATTTTACGTTTTGATAGGTTGGCATCATGTTTTTATGCCTAAGACTAACTTTTTGCAAATTCTCGTCGTTTACGCAAACCGGTACTCCTGTGACTACGCAGTCGGTTCGTACGAGTTGCATTGGTCCCGTGCGAGGTGATGGTGCCTCTAACGGGACCATTTTGTTATTATTTTACGTTTTCACCCTTTGGCATCATGTTTTCAAGCCTATGTCTACATTTTCCAAATTCTCGTCATATACTCAAACCGAGATGCTGGGGACTAGGCAGTCGGTCTCTATGAGTTACATTGGTCCCGTGTAAGGTGATCGTACCTCTCATGGGTCCTTTTCGTGGATATTTTACATTTTGACACGTTGGCGTCATGTTTTTAAGCCTAAGTCTATTTTCTTGTAAATTCTCATCGTGTACTCAAACCGGTAGTCCCGTGACAATGCGGTCAGTTCGTAATAGTTACATTGGTCCCGTGCGAGGTGAAATTGCCTCTAACGGGACCGTTTTATTGTTGTTTTATGTTTTCACCAATTGGCGTCACGTTTTCAAGCCTATGTCTAAATTTTCTAGAATTCTCGTCGTATACTCAAACCGAGAGGCCGGGGACTAGGAGGTCGGTCTCTACGAGTTACATTGGTCCCGTGTGAGGTGATCATGCCTCTCACGGGATCGTTTTGTGGCTGTTTTATGTTTTGATTCAATGGCGTCATGTTTTTAAGCCTAAGTTTAATTTTTTGCAAATTCGCATCATGTACTAAAACCGGCAGTCCCGTGACTATGCGCTCGGTTCGTACAAGTTACATTGGTCTCGTACGAGGTGATGGTCCCTCTAACGGGACCGTTTTGTTATTGTTTTACGTTTTCAGCCTTTGGGGTCATGTTTTCAAGACTATGTCTAAATTTTCCAAATTCTCATCGTATACTAAAACCGAGAGATGGGGCACTACGCGCTTGGTCTCTATGAGTTACATTGGTCCCGTGTGAGGTGATCGCGCCTCTCACCGGACCGTTTTGTAGCTGTTTTACATTTTGACACGTTGGCATCATGTTTTTAAGCCTACATCTATTTTTTTGCAAATTCTCATCGTGTACTCAAACCTACAATTCTGTGACTACGCGGTCGGTTCGTATGAGTTACATTGGTCCCGTGCGAGGTGATGGTGCCTCTAACGTGACCGTTTTTGTAGTTTTACGTTTTCAACCTTTGGCGTCATGTTTTCAAGCCTATGTCTAAATTTTCCAAATTCTCATCTTATACTCAAACCGAGAGGCCGGGGACTACGCGGTCGGTCTCTACGAGTTACATTGGTCCCGTGTGAGGAGATCGTGCCTCTCACGGGACCATTTTATGGCTATTTTAAATTTTGACATGTTGGCGTCATGTTTTTAAGCCTAAGTCTATTTTTTTGCAAATTCTCGTCGTTCACTCAAACCGGTTGTCCCGTGAATAAGCGATCGGTTCGTACGAGTTACATTGGTCCCATGCGAGGTGATGGTGCCTCTAACGGGACCGTTTTTTTGTTGTTTTACGTTTTCACCCTTTGACGTCATGTTTTCAAGCCTATGTCTAAATTTTTCAAATTCTCTTCATATACTCATATCGAGAGGCCGGAGACTACGCGGTCGATCTCTATGAGTTACATTTGTCCCGTATGAGGTGATCGCACCTCTCACGGGACCGTTTTGTGGTTGTTTTACATTTTGACACGTTGGCGTCATGTTTTTAAGCCCGTGTCTATTTTTTTGTAAATTCTCGTCGTGTACTCAAACCGGAATTCCCGTGATTACGCAGTTGATTCGTACGAGTTACATTGGTCCCGTGCGAGGTGATGGTTCCTCTAACGGTACCTCTTTGTTGTTATTTTATATTTTCACCCTTTGGCGTCATGTTTTCAAGCCTATGTCAAAATTTTCCAAATTCTCGTTGTATACTCAAACCGAGAGGCCGGGGACTACGCGATCGGTCTCTACGTGTTACATTGGTCCCATGTGAGGTGACCATGCCTCTCATGGGACCGTTTTCTGGCTATTTTACGTTTTGACACGTTGGCATAATGTTTTTAAGCCTAAGACTAATTTTTTGCAAATTCTCATCGTGTACTCAAACCGGCAGTCACGTCAATACGCAATCGGTCCGTACAAGTTACATTGGTCCCATGCGAGGTGATGGTGCCTCTAACGGGACCGTTTTGTTGCTGGTTTACATTTTCACACTTTGGCGTCATGTTTTGAAGCCTATGTCTAAATTTTCAAAATTCTCGTTGTTTACTCAAACCGAGAGGCCGAGGACTACGTGGTCGGTCTCTATAAGTTACATTGGTCCCGTGTGAGGTGATCGTGCCTCTCACGGGATCGTTTTGTGGCTGTTTTACGTTTTGACATATTGGCATCATTTTTTTAAGCCCAAGTCTAATTTTCTGCAAATTCTCATCGTGTACTCAAACCGGCAGTCCCGTGACTATGCGGTCGATTTATACGAGTTACATTGGTCCCGTGCGAGGTGATGGTGCCTCTAACGGGACCGTTTTGTTGTTGTTTTACGTTTTCACCCTTTGGCATCAAGTATTCAAGCCTATGTCTAAAATTTCCAAATTCTTGTCGTATACTCAAACCGAGAGGCCGAGGACTACGCGGTCGGTCTCTACGAATTACATTGGTCCCGTGTGTGGCGATCGTGCCTCTCACGGGACCATTTTGTGGCTGTTTTATGTTTTGACACATTAGCGTCATGTTTTTAAGACTATGTCTAATTTTTTGCAAATTATCCCCCACTACTAAGCATTTAAAAGGAGATCAAAAGTGAGATTGGGAGGGACATAACCTAGGAGAGTTGAAATAAATGTTGTAAATTTTCATCGTGTACTCAAACCGGGATTTTCGTGACTACGCAGTCGGTCTCTACAAGTTACATTGGTCGCGTTTGAGGTGATCGTGCCTCTAACGGGACCGTTTTATGGCTGGTTTACATTTTGACAGGTTGGCATCATGTTTTTAAGCCTAAGTCTAATTTTTTGCAAATTCTCATCGTGTACTCAAAGCGGTACTCCCGTGAATACGCGGTCGGTTCGTACGAATTACATTGGTCCCGTGCGAGGTGATGATGCCTCTAGCAGTACCATTTTGTTGTTGTTTTACGTTTTCACCCTTTCGCGTCATGTTTTCAAGCCTATGTCTAAATTTTTCAAATTCTCGTCGTATACTCTGACTGAAATGCTGGGGACTATGCGGTCGGTCTCTATGAGTTACATTGGTCCTGTGTAAGGTGATCGTGCCTTTCACGGGACCATTTTGTGGATGTTTTACGTTTTGACACGTTGGCATCATGTTTTTAAGCCTAAGTCTATTTTTTTGCAAATTCTCATCGCGTACTCAAACCGACAGTCCCGTGACTACGCGGTCAGTTCGTACGAGTTACATTGGTCTCGTGCGAGGTGATGGTTCTTTTAACGGAACCGTTTTATTGTTGTTTTACGTTTTCACCAATTGGCGTCATGTTTTCAAGCCTATGTCTTAATTTTCCAGAATTATCATCGTATACTGAAACCGAGAGGTCGGGGACTACCCGGCACTATAGGAATATTGATTTTTCCCAGCATAAATTAAATGCCGAAAAAAGCACTAAAAAAGTCGGTAACGCTTTTTGCGGCACTTTTTGCCGCATTTCTACAAGTGCGGTAATAACCAATGTGGTAAAAGAACAACGACATTTTAAAAAATGCCGCGAAAATTTAGCGGCACTTATAGCGGCATTTCCACAAGTGCGGTAGCCAATGTGGTAAAAGAACAACGACATTTTAAAAAATGCCGCGAAAAGTTAGCAGCACTTATAGCGGCATTTCCACAAGTGCAGTAGCCAATGTGGTAAAAGAACAACGTCACTTTAAAAAATGCGGCAAAAAGTTAGAAACACTTTTAAGCATTTATATTAATGCTGGTAATAACCTTTTAACGACATTAAAAATGTTGATAATAATCTTTTGCAACACCTATTAAATGTTCAACACACTTTTGGCGGCACTAAAAAAATGTTGAGAATAAATATAGTGGCATCAAACAAAATGTTGACATTATTTTGTAATATATGACTGGGAACAGGAGTTAAAAAAAATCAATTATAAGAAGTATTGTATTTATGTGCAAATACATTACCATAACATTAAATTAAGAGGGCAGTAATCAAATTAAAATGTCATTAAATTAAAACCAATAGTATTCATCGTAAATAAATATAATTGTGCTTGGAACAATTATCCATTTACAAAATAAAATGTATCACTTGTCCAGTAAGAAAAAGGGGGGAAACAGGGAAACTAAATTTTATATAATGTACGATCCTTCTTCATTAAAGTCAAACATCCTCTTCGACCTACAAAATAAAAAAGTCAATTGTTAGCCATTGATACTTATTCTTTAGTATTTTAATTAAAAAATTAAAATTAAAAATTAGTACATTAGCAATATGCCACGCTACTGTTGAATGATGTGCATCTCCAATTGTGGACTTGTTTCCATAAGGTCTAGGCAATGATTCATTTGTTATAAATGTTTTCTCAATATATACTTCCCAAAAGTCTTCACCCAGTTGCGTACCCCCTACATTTGTTGAAGGGTCCTTGCTCACAATGAATCCACGTGCCACAACCACTTTTGGAAGTCCGGAAGTAATAAGGTCTACAATTTTAGGAAGTGCATTATTTGATACCCTTTGTCATGGTTGATGGTGCTTCTTCTTCTTCTTTGATGGTTCTTTCTACAAACAAGATGAATATGTCATCAACCATATATTTCTGGAAAAAAATCGGCAGAGTTTTATTTGTTTTTAAGACATCCCAATAATTTTAAGACTATATACAACCAAATATGCCAACAAGTTAATGTCAAGTATACATAAACTCTCCAAGAAAGCGCAGATATATTGTTCCCTTTAAAATCCTTTAAATTAGTAACATACCTGAATTGAAGTAGCATTCGTTTGCTCACTAACACGAGCAGCAGTCTCGGGGGCATCCAAGTGTTGAGAATTTGCAATCTACAAAAAATGAATTATTTCAGTCATGAAAACATATAGTCATAAATTATGATTTTAAAAAGTAGTTATCTACTTGCTTGTTGAGATGGAGTTAAATGGTGATTTTATTGTGGTACCACTACAGGTTGAAATTGGTTGGTTTCTTCTAATTGTTGCTCGGGTTGCAAAATAGACCTATAAATAGAATAAGAATTCTAATTAATATGTAAAGTGACGTCGTTGAGATTTTCTAAGAAATAAGGGAAGGAACATGGATGATATTTTTGTACCATTTCTTCAGCGGAATCTTTATCTATGGTTGAGCCATTGCTCCTCTCATGTGTTTTGATGTAAACATCAACCAACGAAACATTTTTTCCTTGATCAACCTCCATCTGCATAAACCCAATGACTCGTAAGTCATTACATATATAAGTTTGATAACATAAAATAATATTCACAATCAAAATCTTTTATAAAACACCTTATAAACAACATTCGCATGACTCTTTCTTCCGTAAGTATGTGGTGTTCTTTGCTTCTTAAGAGTTCGATGATGTCTTCGACTCATTTTCTGTAACAAAAATGTATTTAAAATATATGTTTAACTTGAATTTATAAAACTTTACTTCTGGTAATACATTCATACCCTTGCCTCATGAGTTCCCCAATACTTAACAAGTTGCGAATGTATAGTCGAATTTTTTATGGGCATCTATTTAGTGTTTAGGCTTGTATTCTACTTGGTTGAAAAAAATGCCCAAGAAGTATTTTCATTATCTCAATTACTTTTGGTTTGGGTTTGTTGTAAAATTCCTTATTTTTTTAGCATATAGACACACAAGCACCTATTATTTTGAAGTCTCTTGTGCATATGGCTTTTATTACACCATTCATTATTTTTATCTGTGAAGTAATAATAAAATGGAGACCATCGTTAAGAATTTAGAACATGACTGTTTTGTTCATTACTTTTTTCTTTATGACGACATTTCGTTGCCCAAATATAATATGATTGAAATAATCAAGATAAGGAATGACATATTTGTTTTATTTAATATGCATATTTGTGAAGCTAGAATGTTTCACATTCAAATATGTCCCAAGTTGTTGCTTCTAGTTTTTTATATGGTCTATTGAAGATGTAATGAATGATAATATCTTGGAATGACTTTTCTTTTTGTTTTTTATCCTATATATATTGAATTATAATATATTGGAATATCGTTATTCTTTTATACTGAGTGTGGGAGAAATGTTTGTAATTGAAAGAAAAATTGGATCAGGGCTTTATCGGCAAGTATGCATTACGAAATCACTTTTATTGACATCTTAATTTACTTATTGTTTAATATCATGATGATGATAATTGATTGATTTATCAAATATGTATTTATTTCATAAGTTTCATGTTGTGCAACATAAGTTTTGTAGTCATAAGTTTTATTTTCTAACTTTTAGGAAATTGTTAAGGAATTATCATTTTTGTTTCTTGGTTTATCCTTATGTCTTTTATTAGAATTAAGACTCTAGTGGGTTAAAATGTTGGATAGACTTTGAGTTAACATGTTGAATAGACTTTGGAATCAGATCTTAGAGGCTGACTCAGATATTTTTGGTTTGTTGGGTCAAATCATGTACAATCACTCCCTCTCTCATTAGCAAGACGTTGAGACCGAGCATTATACATTAAAACGAGTACCCTTACACTACAGAGACATTTCATAGTTACAACATTGTGCTTCATGAGATTAACATTGGTCGAGTTACCATAAATGAGAACAATGAATTGAAGTAAACGTATCTCATGAAGATTTACTACATGTTCCGTATGAAATTTTCTGACAGTGTTAACACTCACCACTACTCTGCCTTGTCTCTCAGTTGCACGTTCTTGTATGTTATTGGTAAATCCTTGACTTTGGACATGGGTTGTCTCATGTATAGGTAGATGTGCGATGTGCGATGTTATCACCAGGAAATGGAAGAACATCTTGTATGGTCTTTTCATTCACTGACTATTTAATAATCAGAATGTTCACATCATTTCAAATGAGAACAAGGAAAAAACTGATAAAATTTTCCCCTACACTTTATTCTATTCAGAGAGGAAGTAGTCTGCACAAGATGAAAATGTGTAGGAACTTGACGAAGTTAAAGAAGGTCTCGTAGGTGATCAATGTTCTTCATCCCAACAAAGATCTCGAGATACACCCCCACTGCCTTCGGGTGGATTATGGATCCACAACAAGCATATTGTTCAGATATCTAATAGGGTTGCACATCATCTCTCAAAAGTTATATATGGCACTACAACTCAAGTCATTTTAGTAGGATCATAGATTTTTTGGGTTTAAGTCTCCACACAGATGGAAGCTCTGCATCAATACTTTAGTTTTGACTTATATTTCTGATTGATGACTTCTGTTTGTTGTCTTTTGATGGTATTTTTGTTTGGTGACTTTTGATTTTGACGTTTGATGGTTATTTAGTTATGGATGTTTTATTTGTACTTGGTTTCTATAGTCCATTTTGGTGAAGCTTTTATGGCAGATCAATCTAAAAATCTCATTCTTGTGGCTCAATTTACATTGTCCCCTACAATCCCCTTGTGAGAACTAAGAAAAGAAGAAAAAGATACTTTGGCAAAGTACTCAAGAACTGCATAATTAAGGTACTGCCCTTATATGACTCCTCACTCAATATGTCCAATTCTGCAATTACCTCAGATCTTTCTTGTTGTTTTCGTTTTTTTTCTTGGTTCGATGCATCACACTTAATATTGTAAGAGTTTACGTTTTTATGTAGAATCATGGTTCAAGTGGGCCACGTGAGCAGAAAAAAGGCATTTCTTTGCTAAGCTAAGCCCTTAAATCTTTACTATGGCTCGTATTAAACTTCAACCAGTCTTTAACACATTTATTTGCTAATGAATAACATAACAGAGCTCAACTGCCTAACATCAAATGTTTGATTAAAGTTGGCTCCAAGCAAAGATTTGGATATTTAGCTAAGCATTAAAGTATATTATCTAAGCATTATGGTTGACAACAGTTCTTTTTCTTTTCAATGTAGATAGTAGGTGGCAGTTATTTGATATGGAACAAAGGTCATAAATCTCTATGAAAACCAAATACAAAATTGAAAGGTGAACTACAGATATCCACATTCAGATTCTGATAAATGCTGATACACTTTTTATTTTTGAAATTACGATAACATCCTTCATCAAAGAGTTGTCTACAGATGATGATCAATGGTCAATCAAAGTTGTGAATTCAAATATTTTCTCTTGAAATTGAGCAAAGATTTCCCACAAAAAGAATCATAGAAACACATTAAAACTTAACTTACCTATGCAAGTTCTTTAATGATGATACCCCGAAATGAAAATTGAACAAAGCTTTCCCGTAGAATTCTTCAAAATCCATCCTTCTGTACTGCAGTGCAGCTGTCATAGAAATGAAAATTGAAAAGTAATAATTTATAAGTTGTAACCTTGTTAATATAGAACCAAGGAAAAGAGACACAATACATGGTTGGGTTACTACCAACATAAGAAAATCAGGGATCTTTTTTTTCCCCAAAATTACAAGTCTGCATTCATTTTCCTTTTAAGCACATTACACAATTGGAAGTAATTTATGTGTTGAGAGTAATTCTTGTGTTGGGCATTGAACGATTACTAAATCAGCGACGAGAGATGAAAAGAAAATTACAACGAAGTATACAAAAAAGCCTGCTAAAAGAATTCCAGCATAAATAAAATTTTGAGAAGACTGCACAGGAAATTTATATTCGATACTGCAACATCTCATCTTCTCTCTCTCGCTGACCAAAACGTGGTCCACATACTGCTGGGTAAAGATGGAGCTCTGAAAAATTTCAGAACTGTTCAAGTGTGCCTCTTGCAATCGATGATCGTATAGAAGGGAAGAGATATCTATAAGTTGACTTCTAGGTTATCTAAGTATTTCTTTAAGTGTTCAACTAATTCGTGTGGTAAAGGTTCGGGCAAGTGAGTTATTTTTTGGTAGAACTTTTCCAACCATAGATCAGTGCTTGACTTGTTCTTTTTTCCCTTCACTGGTTCATAAAGAGGAGTTTTCAGATACTCTTCAGCAAAATCTTGGAGACCCTCTGATGTATCTTGAATTCTATGAAGGGAAGAATCTACACGTGTATATATTGTGTTCCTCATAGCAACATCCTGGAGCATTTCACTAATTTGGGAGGTATTTGAGAATGTTCCAAATGGATGACAACCAGTTTCCAAAAGCCAATTTACAACAGACCTTTCATGCACGTGAGAAGCCTTTTCATATGGTGCACTCAATCCACCCACAACAGAGGCCAACCTAGCCAATATATGTCGCTGCACTTGTGATGGAACATCATGCCTTCTCTCTGTTTCTGAAACATAACTTAGAGGGATCTTTTCACCTTGATGCTGAAGTACAATTGCAACATCATTACTCATCCATACAAGACTTTCATCTTCCATCATAAGGTGTGCTTCCACATAATCCAATGATAAAATAAAGACAGGAAACATTATTATTCCATAAATCCGGTACAGATCCCCTTGTTTCATTTCTACTCTCTTTTTCTTCTCTTTGCCACATTTGGATCCATAAGTAGACCAAATAGGTATATGCTTTAAAATTGAATCAATTGCATCAACACTTTTATCTGTCCAGTGCTGGCGGTGGAAAAATTTACTTGAAAGGGAAGGATCAGACACTTCAAGTAGACCTGTAGCAACCATATCCGCTGATCGTTCCATCTCCCCTTTAAGAATAGCTCTGTCAAGATATGTCTTCGTATGCACATGGAAACGTCCATCCTTTTTTGTTTCTTGAAGGGAATGACTTCGCATTTCTTTTGAAACAACAATATCTAACTTTTCATGATGATGTAACACATGTGAACCTCCAACAATCACTACTTCCTGGCCGTAGTGCACCATCTTCTTCACCTCAGCCTCAATAGATTCAGTATTTATACTGTAGTTATGGCCTTTCTCCCTGACATTGTAATGATTATGATTTCTAAGGACAATGATTGGTATAAGCAACCTTGTTGCCATATCAACAGTTTCAAACCTAACATTTGGAGCTATAACATGCTCAACTGTGGTTGCAACCAGAGCAGCAAGTTGTTCGAAAAAAACATTATGGGTGGAAGGATCACTAATTACACCTAAACTTCTAGGAATCACCATATTCCGTAATCTGGGGAGTGTTCTAGAACTGACGCTTCCTTCTTCAGTTTCAATCTTTCCATATGTACAAGGGCCTGCCGAAAGGTCGATTACAACATACCTGCCAGAGCTAAGCCAAACTTGAGATGCTCCTCCTCTATTGTAACGTACCTCTTGCTTCTTGATATCTTCCTCAGTTAATTGATCAATTATACAATACATTATAATGTCAAGATCAATATCCTTGTTCCTAGGATCCATTCTCACCTTATCAAAACCTGAAACTCCTTCATTGCATTTGTTGCATGTTTCATCAGAACCTGCTCAGAACCAAGTGAAGGCAAAAAAAAAAAAATCACTATGCAGTCTAATAATTCATGCAAAAGAAAAGAAGAAGAAAGGGGAAAAACTCCACAATAAGAAGATTGAAATGAATGAAATAAACCCACTATTCTAATGCTCTCCAAGGTTATGCTTCCGTTTCGTTTGGATCCAATAGAGAGAATTGCTCCTTCAGATAGGCGAGATCATCTGCCGTCAATGTCTTAGACAATGCCTGTCAAGAGTTGCAGTATAATGGAAAGGCAAAAGTTAAGCACGTTAAATCAATACATTGTCAAACCTTCAAAGAGGAATATATTCCAATTCAAAGAACAGGAACATCATGTGAGAACTGACATTCAACAGAACAATCAAATAAAATTCTAAAACTTGTCAAGAGGTAGAATTTCATATTTAAAATTTAATTATTAATAATAAAACAAGGGTTTTGTTCAAGAGTGGGTAACTGAGTAAAAGTAATAAAAAATGTAAATAAAGTATTAGTTTTTTTTGTATTCTATAGTGGCATAAAAAATTGTGTACAATGGTGACAGGAAGAGAGTGCGAGTTTATTTATGTGGAGAAGAGTATAAATCCTAATACAGATGCGCTGATATATAAATCAATAGTGGAAGTTTTCTAGTATGTAAAAATTCAAGGCAAAACATGATCTGAAACCTCATTAAACATTTTGGATTTTTTAATCATTTTGGCTTGCCCTTTGTGGCATGTACATTATATATAGTACTATCATACTACAAACAACTTACAATAATGAAAGCTCAGCTACTATCAAGTCATGAAAGAAAGAAAATTTTCAGTAAGCCATTATGAGGACAGAACATGGGCCCGTTCAGGCTCAACTTAATATTAAGAGAGCTTCTTATAAAGTTTGAGCTCGTTTCATTGAATAAATCCAAAAGCTTGATAAGCCTTGCAAAGTAGGAAGTAAAACATAACCAGGATCATGTACAGACTGAAGATTTCAGAGAAAAGCCAACCAGGAGCTTACTGATAGGTACATCTCTACGATATAATACACACCTCGAGAAACTATTAACTAGCCTTACTAAATTATGATCCCCAAAACAGAGTTAAATGAAAATTTCCTACTATTATAGTTAATACATAGTATATATAAAAGAATAACTCATATGTCAATATACTACATATATGCTATTCAACATTATCTAGCAAACTCGCGCTATAAAAAGATAACAAACCACTTATGTCTTAAAGCATAATGATGTAAACAAGAGGAAGCGATTAATAATCAACTCAAGATATGCACACACCAAAAGAATTATACTAATCAAATGAATATCTGTTCTAAGGAAAGGTTCTTATTTATAGACTCTTAAGGAGTCCAAACTAAACTAGACTAAATTAATAAGAAATAATTAAAATAAAAAAAAAAGATAATTACTAACTAGATAAATAGTAAACTAAATAGGCTATAAATTAATTAATTAATTAAGAAATAAATTACCCCCCTCTTATCATCCTAATGCCCGGCCGACTCCTCTCTCTCTCTTTTGCACATCATTTTACACTTCTTCAGAAAAGTTCATCGTTGAGTATTAAAGGGCCATCCCATCTGTTTCCGCCAGAATGTGGACGTGGGTTATTAAGACTTACTCCTCAACAGTTTCACTTGTTTCTCACTCCCGAGCTATCTATCCTAAGCACAGAATGGGACTCCGAGAACTTATGACCAAATACCCTTTATTATAAAATACTTGAAGTTTGTATTAGGTAGCGTAGTTGTTGGGGTTCCTGTAGTGGTTGTGCTCGCACTTTGAGTGCTGTATGCCAAAAGAAAATACTCTTCAACCTTGAGTGAATACTTAACAACATTCCATTCTCCCTACTATAGAGTTGTAAATTGATGTGTAGCTGAAGCCCATTAATATAGATACTAATCTTCTTCCCTTCATACTCATTTGATTAGGGATGGGTGTACAAAAGCTGTGACTGCTTAGTGTAGTCTGTAATCGTCATCAAATTGTTTCATAAACTCTTAACCCGGGTGAACAAATCCCTCTCGTGCATTTCTGGTGATGGGCCTCTTTTCCGTTTCCCGATGTCACAGACGCATTTCGTTCCACCAAAGCTTAGCATTCCCAACAGTTTGTGATAATGATCTAAACACATATAATTTCCCTTATACCCTTTGTACTCAAATATCTTTTAGTGAGTCAAGTCAGTTAACATAGACAATAGAGCCCATCTGGCCTTCAAAAGTTGGCACATCAACATGCCGATCACCATGCATGTTTTTCTCAAGGATTTGCAAGAGGTGAGATATGTTTCTTTAGCCATGTTCCCTGTTGGCAAAGGGGTCTTCTTCCTCTTCCTCTGATGAGTTGTCAGGGGCACGTCCTATATACTTGGGCAGCCGTGGTGGAGGAGGCGGGGCAGCCGTGCAGGGTTAACATGAGGCTTGGGATGAGGAAACCATTCTTAGTGTCTCACCTATCATCTCCATTAACATCACATGGAAGGTTATGGATTTAAAAGACCTTCAATCTCGGTTTGATCAAACTGCCCAAAAGCGAGTGCGGGTCTGGACAAAGCTGCCATGAACTTAGTTACATCCCTTATATATTCACTCACTGGAGGTGGAGTGGACAGATAGCTGGTCGAAGGGTGAGTGGACGATGGGATGTAGTGGTAGTCCCTTAAGGGTGTTAGGAGTGATGGTTGAAGCGGAAATAAAAATTTCAGCAGGATCTGTGGCGAGAGAGTCTGGACCTCATTGCCTAATTTGCCCAACTTGGGTTAATGTACATGCACTAAAAGTGCGATAACTCTATGCATATCATAGACTGATTCACGATCTGAAAATGTGAATTCGTGAAATAATGGATTGTAGGACATTTGGGAAAGATTAAACTTAATCGGCCGTTCAAGTCCAACAATTGGGACCTACTAGACTAATAGTACTGTGATGACGTTTGGCTCTTATTGTAGAGCTTTAGTGCTCTACCTTCTATTTCCTTTACTGGTGTGGGAAGTTATCTTCTTTACTTTTGTACACAACAAATTAAAGACCAACATTGTGATAAATTAAATAAAATGGTCTAACATAACCAACATGAACATCAATAAAAGGAATACGGACACTCTTCCCAAGGTGACAAGCATGACAATGAAAATAGACGAAGGAGGTAAAGCCACCAAGTTGATTGTTAAAGCGAAGAGAGCATATGGAATGGTATTTTCAAGCATTTTCGTGGAATTCTTCACGAAGGAGAGATAGACAAAAGGGTTCAATTCTTAATCGAAGGCATCTTTACATTAAGAAAGCCAAGTTCCAAGGGAACCCCGCTATTTGTCCAGAACTAGACCTCGTTCAGCAGGAAGGTCAGTTAAATCATTAAATATCTCTTTTAGATTAAATAGATCCAGAGATTACTTTAGATATTTTCAAGTCGGATCCTCAATTTATTGAGAATTAAGAGAGGTATAAAGATTTGAAGAAAACCATACTTGGTGCCGAGGGGTCAGGAAGAAACAAATTCAGATGCACAGTTGGATGTTGATGAGGATGAAGAATCCTATGAAGAGGATGAGGAGCAAATGAAAATAAAGGATGAGACAGCAACAAATCTTGTGAATCTTCAAAGGATAATTTATTTAACAATCATATCCAGTATTGATTTTATGGAAGCGGGCCACAAGCTCTTGAAAATTAAATTTTGGATTGGACAAGAGATGGAGTTGTGTGATATGTTATTAGCATGCTGCAATGAAGAGAAAACTTACCTCTGGTATTATGTTCTTTTGGCGCAACGTTTTTGTATGATCAATAAGATCCACCAAGAAAATTTTGAGAAATGTTTTGTCCAACAATATTCTATGATCCATCAGCTTGAGACAAATCAGCTACGTAACGTGGCTAAGTTTTTTGCCCATTTACGTAGCCTTGATGCTTTAGCTTAGCATGTTTTATCCTATATACAGATGACTTAGGACACTACTTCATGTTCTCATATTTTCAATAAGATTCTCTTGCAAAAACTGTCAGAGCACCTTGGCATTCGCCTACTGAATGATCGTCTGAGCGCCCCCACAATGCATGAGTCTTTTCAATCTATCTTCCCAAGGGATAATCAAAAGAACACACGGTTTTTCATCGATTTCTTCACATCTATTGGGCTGGCATCACTGAAAAATTATGGGAGTACTTGAAGAATATGCCTCGTATCATCATGCAACAATGAAAATCAGTTTCTGAATCAGGTTGAATCCCATCAAGATCTAAGGAAAGTGAAAATGATGACAAACGAGTGAAAAGGAGGAGAAGACGTTAAGGGATTGATGTTATGATGTAGTTAGATAGCCCTTAATTCCATATCATTGCAAGTGTCATTCAGATACCTCAGTTACATTTATTTCACAGTATATAGAAAATTGAATCAATTTGAATGAACGAAACTTTAGAACATGTGGGTGCACTCTGGAAGGTGTCCTCTTTATGCTATTAAAAAAATGAGACAACTAGGAAAGTTTGTTTTCCATTGATTTTTAATCTTTAATAGAGATCCTAAATATGGTTCATCAAAGATATTAAGAATCAAAATGAAGAAGATTGGAGAGAGATATTTAATACCTTATTCATAACTTTAGGGCGATGTCAAGTAAGAGCTATTCAGCGAATCCCTTCCGTGATTCCAGGTAAGAGTCCATTCCAAGGCAGAGTCCATTCCCTTAGGCGATGTTGATATATGCTCACCGAATCATATCTTCAGTAGCACTCTCTTTTTTAATCCAGATAGTGAATGCAGTTTGGCTCCAAACTGTTTGGTAAGTAAGCCAGCCTAATGATGTCGTCATAAAAACCAGGTGGCCGCCACTCAGCCATATCTTTAAGCGGGATAAAAGTGATGATTAATTAAATGTAAGAAAAATTATAAAGTACCCCAAAACCACTCCATTCTTTATCTAGGATACCACATTTTGTTAAAGATACATTACCAGTAGTAAGCAACTTAAAAGTTACTAAAAACCTATTTTATAGACACGTAAGGGAGAAATCGCAAATTAAATAGATAGTTCATGGATTATTTTTTAAAATCACAAAGATTGGACATTCTTATGATAGATTGGACATCCTTATGAAGTGCTAGAAATACACCTCCCAAAATGAAGATTTGAGATAAAACTGCCATAATTATCAAATTTTTGGACTTTGTCCAGATGAGACCAACTTGAACGAATGCTTTTCATAAGGATGATAGGACCTCCACCACAAAGTCATCTGATAGAAAATCATCAATTTATAAAAGTAGTCTAGATTGGGGCAGTTGACAACAAGCTTGCACTCTGGAAAAAATTCATCATTATTATATGGATCATTAACTTCATATATTCTTACTAAATTTCAAGTGCTAATGCATTACTATGAAACTCTTAAATAAAGGTATAGAAACATTCATAACCAGATGATCATCAAGTGTCGTATATCTATAAACAACATTTAAATAATCGGACAACCAGTAATATGATCCGCTCAATTAGATCACAGTAATATAATATGTGCAATTTTCAATGCTCAATATTTACCAACTAATTTATAGGTTATGTCTAACAAATGAAGTTATTTCCCTAATTTTTAGAATTTTCTATTAAAAATAAGAATTAAAAACAAAAATGTAAACTGGAAAAAATGTTAAATTTCCTCAAAGTTTAGAAAATCTAATATAACATTAAAGATTTTTTTATTATAGGGTCGCCCATCTTTTTGTGTGCATCTAGTAGATTTATTCCACATTGATGTGAATCAGTTGATAAGAATATGAATAGATTAAGTGATGCATTCGCCCAAATACCTCTATGAATTAGTCACCACGAACACAAAATCCAACACATAATGCTCTTCAAGCCATGAGAACATCAAATAGTCGATGAAAGTTCTATACTCTAACTCTACACACAAATCAGATTTGCTGCGAGATACAAAGTACTAATCAAACCATCTGAACACTTTTCAAGATAAGCACACAAAGCATTTCTTCCTATTTAGTTGGGATTAGTTTAGTTTACACAAAGTAATAATGTAATAAACATTCAAATCCAGCTTTTCAGGACAATATGAAACATAAAGAAAATAAATCAAACATCAACTTCTACTTAGTAATGTGGAGTGAACAATACTAAATGCTAAAAAAATGATTATTGATGATGCTAAGATTTAGCACCACCGGATAAGTGATAATGAGCTCAAACAGTAGCAGCCATGGCTTCCATAGAGATGTATGAGTGTATAAGTATGAAAGTGTGTAGAAGGGGATGAGTATAAGAGGAAATAAGACAATGATGTGTAGTGGTTCAGCCAATTTGGCCTACATCCACTGTGAGTGTGTGATCCACTAAGTATGGGCACTAACGGCCTTGGATACAATGCACATAACCCTCTCTCTCCCTCTCTACTGTGTGTACAAGAAGAGTTTTAGCTAGGGTTGCAGTTAATGGATCGATCCCCTGTAGGGTTGTAGGTGACAAGTATATATAGGTCTTGGGGGGTGTAGTGTACCCCCCAAGTAAGCATGGTGCATGTGAATGATGCTCTAACCAATCCCCTGTTGACACCTGTAGATGCCAAATGATGACATAATATTCCCTCACGTGAGGGTGTGATTCGGTTATAATGGTTTGCCACGTGTCATATGAGCCTCACGTGCACTGTTCCATGCGTGTCCCAAACTATGCGCTGCCATGATGTCACCCTCGGCCTATGAGCCGAGGCCGAGGGCGAAGTTTCTTCTGATAGTGAGTCTGGCTTGATTCTGGCCTCGTACTGTCGTACCCTCGTAGGGTCGTCCGGAGCCTGGGGAAGGGTCGTCCCCTCGGAGGGTCGTCTGAAGCCTGGTGGAGGGTCGGCCCCTCGTAGGGTCGTCTAGAGCCTGGTGGAGGGTCGGCTCCTCGTAGGGTCGTCTGGACCTGGTGGTGGCCAGCTGGGGCCTGGTGAAGGGTCGGCCCCTCGTAGGGTCGTCCGTATTGGAGGTAATCCTCATCCAGGCTGAGGGTATAAACGGGTATATCAATCACCCCCCAGCCCTTAGCCATAGGTGTTATTGAGATGGCTGAGGGATATTTGCTGAAATTGAGACACGTGTGATCAGTTAGGTGAGTGACACCTGTGTAGATACTCATTGTTGTTCCACTTTCCAAGGTAGGGCGGTTGCGCAGTGCGCTTAGGGCCTTGTGCCCTAATTATACCTTTCTTTGGTAAATGGGTCCACTCATTACCAAAGTATTTAAGAGATTTTCAAACTCTTTCTCTTCCTTCTTCTTCTTTTTCGCGCCCAGACCCTTTCTCTCTCTAGAACCAGTAAGCTTTGCCACTTCCAGCCTTCATTTCGTCAGGTCTCAGCAGCGTTACTCTCCCTCGTTATCAGGTATTCTCCTTCATTAAGAGCTTTCCTTTGTCTTCAATTCTGTTTGATTTTTAGGGCCATAGGGTTGCATTTTCTTCGAGTTCCCTATAGCTTTTTCCGGTGCCTTCTCCGGTTAAAGGTTCTTGAACGTTCTTGACGAAAACCTTTGAGTTCTTTGTTTAATCCAAAAGTCAAACCTGGTCAATTCCCCACTTGTTTGTAGCTAAATTAGTCAGGTCTAGTGTAATTTCTCTAAGTGTAGAGTCTTCCCTTTAATGCTTAGGAGGCTTTACAACTTAGTGTCTGAATTCCCATCTTTGAGAGAGAAACTCTTTACCGAGATCAGACGAATAGAGGAAGAGGAAGAGAGGAGACGAGGGGCCGACCCTAATTGGGTACGACCCATCTTTCCCATTCCTCTTACCACTATAAGACCATCTGAACCTTCTGAGTCTTGTGGTTCGTCACCTCGTCCTGCCGAGACACCCAACCCAAGTGAGATGGACGAGAGAGTCTCTTCACCAACTGGTGCTGGAACTTCTGGTAGAAGGGACACACCTGACCTTAGCCCAGGCCGAGAGGCCGAGGGTACGGCCCCCTCTGAGGCTGTCCCTGTGACAACCCTGTCCCCCAATGCCTTCCAAGTGGATTTTCCTCAGGGTCCTCCTGCAGGTGATGAGGGGGAGAGATCTGAGGACGAGGACGATGATACAGATGATGAGGTTGATACCTCCCACGCCTCGTCCTTTATCTCCTCTGTTAGGGATCGAGATCTCCTGATATGGAGGCATATTTATGGAGTGCCCTCCGGGGTGACTATGAGGGTTCCCTCTGAGGCTGAGAGGGTCTTCGATTGCCAAGAGAGAGAGGTTACAGTCTACGAACATATGTTCAAGGTTGGAGTCAGGCTCCCTCTGCACCCTTCCATTGCAGATATTCTGGTTGCCCTCGGCGTTTCCCCCTCTCAACTTCCTCCCAACTCTTGGAGGACGATCTTGGGCTATATTTCCTTGTGGAAGAATGCCTTTACCGACGAGCCCTCGGCTGACCTATTTTTGGGCTGCTACAATATCACCTCCTCGTCCAAGCAGCCTGGATATTATCACCTGGGGGCAAGGAGGTCTAAGAAGAAACTCCTCCATGTGGCACAAACTTCCAACCATGATTGGAAAAAGAGGTTTTTCTTTATCTCCGGGGAGTGGGAGCCCGTTGCCAATGGTCCGAGGGTCCCCAGGAAGTGGTCTAACCCCTCCATGAAGGCCAGGTTAGACCCTGGACTTAGTCTGGAGGAGAAGGATATAGTAGACTATCTGAGAGGACGAGGGCGAGAGGGTGAGCTTGCAAAATTCAAAGACTTGATGACCCCTCGATTCCTTAAAGAAGCTGGTCTGAGGGTCGGCCCTCTGACAGAACTATGTGAGTTATACTGAACATTTTCCCTTCTTTACTTATTTTTGAAGTGTTCTCTATTTATCTCTGAACTTTTCTGACATGTCGCCCTCTTATCAGATCGTCCTGCAGGTACACCAGACTATCTTTGGGAAATGACAGCTCCCAGCTTACTGTCTGGATTGGCCAAGAAGAAGGGGAAGGAGCCTTAGCAGGCTCTGAGGAAGACAAAGGCCGCTGGGCCGACAGTGGTGGAGCCGACCACTGACAGTAACAAAAGGAAGGAGCCTGAGGCCCCTGTTGAGCCTCGGCCTGATTCTCGGACGAGAGCAAGGGTCGAAGCCTCTGAGGGGACGACCTCTTCTTCCAGCATGGGGGCCTTCTGGTCTCAAAACCTGGCACACTTGAGGGCCGACCCCTCGTCACTGATCACGAACTTAAGGGCTGCCAAGGCCTCGATGTTCTCTGCACCGTCGGCCTCTGACTTCGAGTTATTAGCGAAGATGCCTCCTGCCAAAGTGTACGACTATTGTCTGCACTCCCTTGCTCAGGTATTGGTCTTGACCCACCTCCTTAATTTCATTCTTTCACTAACTGTTCCCTCGGCCCCTCTTGATATCTGTTCATTTTTTGTGCAGTCTGTTTGTGCCTTTACCTCGGCCACCAAATGGATGGCCGAGAATCAGATGAAGTTCCATGAGGCCGAAAGGGCTATTCAGCATGAGGCTGTCTTGCAGACAGAGCTTGATACTGCAAAGACTGAGCTTGATACTGCAAGGGCTGAGCTTGAGAGTGCTAGGACCGAGCATGCTAGGGTCCTAGATGAGATGATGAGGCAACACGATGCCGACCTGCAAGCCAAGGACTTGATCATCAAGGATAGGGATGAGGCTCTGATCAACCAGGAGGCCCAGCGTAAGACTGATCTGGAAGAAGCCATCAAGAAAGCTGAGGCCGATGCTGTTGAGGCTTATAAGACTTCAGATGAATTTCAGGGCTTCGGCCTTGAGTACCTGGAAAGGGGGATTAGGACGGCTTGCCGATGGGTCGTCCTCAAATTTGGTGATGTCGTCTCGTCGGTTCGTCCTTCACTGGAGGGTGTTCAACTGGACGACCCCCTAATTGCCGAGGCCCTCAACCAGGTGGAATCCCAAGTCCAAATCGAGGGGGTCGGTACATCTGAAGATCATCCAGTGCTGGTAACTGAGGATACCATTCCCATAGATGTTGAGGCCCTGCCCTCTAATGTCGTCCCATAGGGTGGCTGCGTGTAGCCCATACCCTTCAAGTGTATTTTTGTTCAATGTCTTTGTAAAACACTTGATATTTTATGTTTTATTAATACCATTGTCTCTTCCCTTCCATAATTGCTGTCTTCCATATTTAATTCTTTTATGGTTTGCTCCTTGTTGATGCTACTAACCTCTCCCTCGTCTTTTTTGAGGACCACTGTGGGGTCGTCCCCTCATGTGGCCTCATTATAGCCGAGGGTTCAAGTAACCAAATTAATGATTTTTAAATTAAGTCTACCCTCGTCTTTCTTGAGGACAGTGGTGGGGTCATCCCCTCCACTGGTCCCCATTATAGCCGAGGGATTCACTTACCAATATAATGGATTTTAAAGTCTTCCCTCGTCCTTTTTGAGGACAGTGGTGGGGTCGTCCCCTACACTGGTCCCCATTATAGCCGAGGGATCAACTTTCCAATTTAATGGATTTTAATGTCTTCCCTCGTCTTTCTTGAGGATAGTGGTGGGGTCGTCCCCTCCACTGGTCCCCATTATATCCGAGGGATCAACTTTCCAATTTAATGGATTTGAATGTCTTCCCTCGTCTTTTTTGAGGACAGTGGTGGGGTCGTCCCCTCCACTAGTCCCCATTATAGCCGAGGGATCAACTTTCCAATTGAATGGATTTTAATGTCTTCCCTCGTCTTTCTTGAGGACAGTGGTGGGGTCGTCCCCTCCACTGGTCACCATTATAGTCGAGGGATCAACTTTCCAATTTAATGGATTTTAAAGTCTTCCCTCGTCTTTTTTTAGGACAGTGGTGGGGTCGTCCCCTCCACTGGTCCCCATTATAGCCGAGGGATCAACTTTCCAATTTAATGGATTTTAAAGTCTTCCCTCGTCTTTTTTGAGGACAGTGGTGGGGTCGTCCCCTCCACTGGTCCCCATTATAGCCGAGGGATCAACTTTCCATTTTTAATGGTTTTTAACAAAAGTCTTCCCTCGTCTTTCTTGAGGACAGTGGTGGGGTCGTCCCCTCCACTGGTCCCCATTATAGCCGAGGGATCAACTTTCCATTTTTAATGGATTTTAAAGTCTTCCCTCGTCTTTCTTGAGGACAATGGTGGGGTCGTCCCCTCCACTGGCCCCCATTATAGCCGAGGGATCAACTTTCCAAATTAATGGATTTCTGTAGATGTTTCCATGCGTGCTAGGACTGACAACAGGATGAGGGAAACACTGATATTTCTCATTAATTTCCCAAGATTTCTGTTGGAGCAACTCCCATTACAATTATGGCCTTTTAAGACCTTACAACACTACTAATAGTATTTCTTCAAATGATCTGCATTCCAGGGGTTTGAAAAAGGTTCCCCTTCTAGGTTTTCTAGTCTGTAGGTCCCAGGGACGACTTCATCGATGACCCTATATGGGCCATGCCAATTAGGGTAAAGCTTGTTGGTCTTTTGCCAAGTCTTCTTGAGGACCAAGTCACCCACTGCGATGGGCCTCTGTTTCACCCTCTGATTGTAGAACCTTGTGGTCCTCTGTTGGTAGGCGGCCTGCTGTACCTCAGCGTTCTCCCTTCTTTCCTCAATCAGGTCCAAGTCGAGTCTCCTCTCCTCCGCATTTTTCTGGGGGTCATACACCTGGACTCTATGCATAGGAAACTCAATCTCGGTGGGGATGACGACTTCTGATCCATATGCTATCATGAATGGGGTCTCCCCAGTAGAGGTCCTTACTGTCGTCCTGTACGCCCACAACACTGCATATAACTCCTCGACCCATCTTTCTTTTGCCTCCTCAAGCCTCTTCTTAATCCCATCTAGGATTGTTCGTAACTTCGGTTTGCCCATTGGCCTGAGGTCAGCCTGGGGTGGAGAAAAATTGTTTGATACTTACCCTCTCACAGTACTTCTGCAGAGAGTCATTCTTGAACTGGGTCCCGTTATCCGAGATGAGGGTGTTGGGTAGACCGTATCTGCATATCACATTCTTCCAGATGAACTGAAAGGTCTTCTGCTCTGTAATCGTGACCATTGGTTCGGCCTCTACCCACTTTGAAAAATAATCAATGGCTACGATGAGGAATCGATAGTTATTGATGTCCTTAGGCAAGGGTCCTACTAGGTCGTTCCCCCACACTGCAAACGGCCATGGGGATGTAATGGAAGTAAGAGGCTGATGGGGCTGGTGAGAGATGGTGGCAAATCTTTGACATTTGTCGCACTTTTTTACGTATGCCGCTGCGTCTTTCCCCAAGGTCGGCCACCAGTACCCCTTGGTGATTACCCTCTTCGCTAGGGATCTACCCCCAATGTGGCTTGAGCACGACCCTTCATGCACATCTTGCAAAATGGAAGGGACTTCTGAGGGATGCACACACCTAAGTAAGGGGAGCAGAAACCCCTTTTTGTATAGGGTGTCTCCGATGACAGTGAATTTTGCAGCCCTATACCTCAGCTTCTTCCTTTTCTGCCTTGCTTCTGGCATCTCACCCTCTTTAATGTATTTGATCAGGGGGTCCATCCACAAAGCTTCTTGAGAGACATTTAGGCAATTGTCAAGTGTTCCCTCAGCGCCCTCAATAGCTGACTGAAGCAAAATTTCCACTGGGACCGTCCTCCTGATGTCTGTTCTTGTTGCCGAGGCCAGCCTAGCAAGGGCATCAGCGCGGCCATTATCAAGCCTAGGTACCCTCCTTAATTTCACTTCTCTGAAGCCCTTCAGTAATGACCTCAATTTCTCGAGGTACATAGCCATCCTTTCGTCCTTAGCCTCGTAGGCTCCTAGTATCTGATTCACGACTAGCCTTGAATCACTATGGACCAATATCTGGCCGACACTAAGAGACTTGGCCAAGGAGAGGCCTGCTACTAAGGCCTCATATTCTACCTCGTTTTTGGAGGCTTTGAAGTTGAACCTCAGGGCGTATTTGACGTCTGTGCCATCGGGTGCTGATAGTATCAGTCCAGCACCACTTCCGCTATCACAGGAGGACCCGTCAACGAAGAGGCTCCACGGAATATTTCCTTCAGAAAAATTTCCCTCAGAGAGGGACCCCTGTCTAAAGATGTATCTTCCCTCTTCATTTTCAGTCACTTTCCTTCTAGCGGTGCTCGTCTCAGCCCTATCTGCGGGTGTGTCTACGGATCTGTCTTCTGTATCCGTCTTCCCGAGGGTCTCACCCTCGGCCTCATCATCTTCCCAGGTGAACTCAGCCACAAAGTCTGCCAATGCCTGCCGCTTAATGGCCGTCCTAGGCTGATACACAATGTCAAACTCCCCCAGCTCTATAGCCCGGGCCATCAACCTACCTGATTTTTCTAGCTTGTGTAGGACCTGCCTAAGAGGAGAGTCGGTGAGGATGACCATTGTATGGGACTGGAAGTACGGCTTCATCTTCCTAGAGGCATGGATCAAGGCGTAGGCCAACTTCTCCATCCTCGGGTATCTTTGCTCTGCCCCCTGGAGTGCCTTGCTGTTAAAATACACAGGCTTCTGTATCCTGTCTTCGTCTCTCACAATAGTTTCACTGATGGCCGACTCTGAGATGGCGAGGTACACGTAGAGTTGCTCACCCTGCACGGGTCGTGACAGCAACAAGGGAGACCCTAAGTATAACTTCAGGTCCCTGAAATCTCCATCACACTCTTCGTTCCACTCGAAGGCCTTCCTGAGGATCTTGAAGAATGGTAGACACCTGTCTGTAGCCCTTGACACAAATATGTTCAAGGCAGCCACTCTCCCTGTGAGCCTCTGAACGTCTTTAATGGACTTGGGGGTCTTCATCTCAATAAGGGCCTTTATCTTTTCAGGATTGGCCTCGATGCCTCTTTGATTGACAATGAACCCCAAGAATTTCCCCGCTCCGACCCCGAAGACACACTTGGTCGGATTAAGCTTCATCTGGTACTTGTCCATCATATTAAAGGTCCTCTCGAGGTCTGCCACATGATCCTCTGCTTTCAAACTCTTGGTCAGCATGTCATCAACGTAGACCTCCATAGACTTCCCAATTTGGCCTTCGAACATTTTATTTACGAGGCGCTGGTACGTTGCCCCCGCATTTTTTAGACCGAAGGGCATGACCCTATAGCAGTATGTACCCTTGTCAGTGATGAAGGCAGTCCTCTTCGAGTCTTCAGGGTTCATGAAGATCTGGTTGTACCCTGAGTAGGCATCCATAAAACTCATGAGCTCGTGGCCTGAAGTAGCGTCTACCATCTGGTCAATGCGGGGGAGAGGGAAGCTGTCTTTGGGGCAGTGCTTATTGAGGTCTGTGAAGTCCACACAAATCCGCCACTTCCCGTTGGCCTTTGGGACAATGACTGCGTTGGACAGCCACTCAGGGTAGATGACCTCTCTGATAAATTCAGCGTCCTCTAGCTTTTTGACCTCATCCCTGATGACCTCGTACTTCTCTCTAGAGTAAATCCTCCTCTTCTGCTTCACCGGCTTCACTCCCTCTACCACATTGAGCTTGTGGCACATGATTTCAGGGTCAATCCCTGGCATATCTACATGACTCCAGGCGAAGACACTTCGCCTTCTCCTCAACAGTTTAATGAGGTCTTCCTTGATGTTGGGCTTCAGAGACTTTCCAACTTGGACGGTTTTTTCCGTGTCATCCTCATCGAGGATGATGGATTCTACCTCTTCCACAGCCTCTCCTTTTTTCAACTTCGTTTCATCCCTGGGGTCTAAGGTATCAATATTGTAAGTGGTTGTAACCCTCTTGTGTGCCTCCCTTTCTTCAGCGGAGTTGTAGTAACACTCTCGCGCTGTCGTCTGGTCTCCATGAACTTCCCCTACCCCGTAAGGGGTAGGAAATTTGATCATCTGGTGGACCGTAGATGGCACGGCTTCAAACCCCTTGAGGGCCACACGCCCCGGTATGATGTTGTAGGACAAAAACACCTGCTCATCCATCACAAAGAAACTGACCTTCCTGGTGAGCCATCTCGGCCACTCATCCCCCATCCTAACATCAGCCTCATACACTCCAAGGGGGTGAATTTTTTCCCCACTGAATCCAATCAACGGATGATGGTACGGGACGAGTCTAGCACGACTGAGACCTAAGGCCTTGAAGCATGGCCAAAACATTACATCTGCAGATGAGCCCCCATCCACCAGGATCCTCGGCACCTCGTACCCATGCACCCTGGTTGTGATGATGAGCGGGTCATCATGCGGGGCTAAGAGGCCTTTGAAGTCCATTCGTGAGAACCCTACTATCAGTGTGTCCATGTCCACCTTCTTCCTCTTTTCTGGATTGGCCTCCATAGATGTCGAGTGGATAGTCTTCGTCACTGCCCTGGCTTCTGCTACGTGAGCCTTCCTATCTGCGACTTCCGATACTCCTCATGCCAGACCCCCAGAGATCATTCCCACTCCGAGCGAGATCGTATTAAGCCTCTTGACGGGGCCCTGATCATCTCTTGGCGGGAGGTCAGGGTCGTCCTCATCATTAGAAGGGTCGTCCCCTCTTTTTTGAGGACCCTCTCTACATACATCGACTCGCTTCTTTCTGGGGTCGTCCCCTCGGCCCCTCTTGAAGGCGCCTCTGTCGACGTATTTTCTGAGCTTCCCTTCTTTCAGCATATTCTCAATCTCATCTTTCAGAGCAAAGCATTTGTCTGTCACGTGACCTTGGTCTTGATGAAATTCACACCACAGGTTCTTATTTCTCTTGCCAGGTGCTGCCCTCAGCTTCTCAGGCTACTTCAGGGATCGGTCACTCTTTATCTCATTGATAATTTTCTCACAGCTGACCGTCAGAGGGGTGTAACCAGCGAACTTATCGTCCGTGGACCTCTTCTTCCCCTCTTTGTTCTTCTTAGGGTACTTACCCCCACCAGTACCTCCCTTCTCGTCTTCATTTTTTGCGGTCATCGCCTCTTCGGCGTTCATCACCTTTCCTGTTGTCGACAACAGCTCGGCCATCGTCCTCGGAGGGTCTTCAGCGAGCTTCCATAACAGCTTCCCCTTTTGGAGTCCTCCAATCAGGGTTGTCATAGCTTTGCTCTCCTCATAGTCTTCCACCTCCAGCTTCTCCTTATTGAATCTGGCTATATAGTCCCTCAGACTCTCACTCTTCCCCTGCTTGACATAGAGCAGGTGGGTGGTCTTCTTCTGTGGCCTCACCCCGAAGCAAAAATTATGGATGAACAGTTCGGCCATCTGCTTAAAGTTTTCGATGGAATTTTTTGGAAGAGACGTGTACCAGACATGCGCGGCCCCTGTCAAGGTACCAGAGAAGGCACGACACCTCATCTCATCTGAGATAGAATATATGTCTGCCGCCGACTGATACATCTCCACATGGTGGACTGGGTTGGTACTCCCGTCATACCTTGGGGTGACCATAGGTGGCTTGAATTTTGATGGCGTGGGGAAGTTGACTATCTTTGCCACAAAGGGTGAGCCTATGGTGTATCCCCTCTGAAGAGGGTCTCGGCTCTTCAATATATCACCTATCTTATCCTCTAACCGCTGGATTGAGTCATTCCAGGGCCTCACAGGGTCGGCGCAGCCGATGTTATCCCCAGTCGCCTCTTGAAGGTGGACGGAGGGTTCAGCTACAGCAGGCCTGTGTCGGCTGTTCACTTCCCTTTGGCCGTCATCCCGCCCATGGGGTCTGCCATCTGCTGCCTCCTGCCTGGACCTCGCAGCACTTCTTGACCTGGACAACTTATCCCGCAGGTCATTTACTGGGCCTAGCCTCTCAAAGGCCGACCCTCTGCTCAAATGATCAAAAGCAGAGCCTCTCGGGCGATCATCAGGGTTTGGTCTCACGCCCTTTCCTCTACTATCCTGGAGAGGTCGCACAGTGTTGTTGGAGACCTCATACGGTTCCCATTATTCAATTGGGGCCTCCTATCCCTCCAGATCGTCATACCTGTCTTCAGGGCAAGGGTTTCCTTGCCTCCCCAGGCGTAAATGCCTGGGGTTAGCAAGATCCCTACGCCGCCGAGGGGGTGGCAGGTCTTTGCGTGGTGCCTGGGGTGGTCCCCTGGCCTCATGCTGCCCTGGAGCTGCTGCCGGAGTAATCATCTCGGGTGAAACCCCTGGTGCTCTCAGTATGTTCTGGCTTAGAGCTGTGAACTGCTCCTGCATCATCCGCTGGCTTGCCGCCAGAGACTTTAGGGCGGCCGCCACATCAGCCATCTCAGACTGGGGTGGTGGCTGACTGGAACTGGGTCTTCCCCCCTCATCCGGCGGGGGAAGTGGTGTCGGTGGCATCTCAGGTGCCATGTGCTTGAGCTATGAGAAGTTGAACTGAAGAAAATACTGGAGAGCTTGAGAACCTTAGTGGGTCTCTTTCAATGGTGAAACACCTCCTCTCAGGGGGAGTGTTGGTTCACCACCAGAGTGCCCAGTGAGGTCAAGCTGTACAAAGGAAGAGGTGTCTTCTCGTTTCCCACAGAGGGCGCCAAACTGATGATGCTAAGATTTAGCACCACCGGATAAGTGATAATGAGCTCAAACAGTAGCAGCCATGGCTGCCATAGAGATGTATAAGTGTATAAGTATGCAAGTGTGTAGAAGGGGATGAGTATAAGAGGAAATAAGACAATGATGTTTAGTGGTTCAGCCAATTTGGCCTACATCCACTGTGAGTGTGTGATCCACTAAGTATGGGCACTAACGGCCTTGGATACAATGCACATAACCCTCTCTCTCCCTCTCTACTGTGTGTACAAGCAGAGTTTTAGCTAGGGTTGCAGTTAATGGATCGATCCCCTGTCGGGTTGTAGGTGATAAGTATATATAGGTCTTGGGGGGTGTAGTGTACCCCCCAAGTAAGCATGGTGCATGTGAATGATGCTCTAACCAATCCCCTGTTGACACCTGTAGATGCCAAATGATGACATAATATTCCCTCACGTGAGGGTGTGATTCGGTTATAACGGTCTGCCACGTGTCATATGAGCCTCACGCGCACTGTTCCACGCGTGTCCCAAACCACGCGCTGCCATGATGTCACCCTCGGCCTATGAGCAGAGGCCGAGGGCGAAGTTTCTTCCGGTAGTGAGTCTAGCATGATTCTGGCCTCGTACTTTCGTACCCTCGTAGGGTCGTCCGGAGCCTGGGGAAGGGTCGGACCCTCGGAGGGTCGTCTGAAGCCTGGTGGAGGGTCGGCCCCTCGTAGCGTCATCTAGAGCCTGGTGGAGGGTCGGCTCCTCGTAGGGTCGTCTGGACCTGGTGGTGGCCAGCTGGGGCCTGGTGAAGGGTCGGCCCCTCGTAGGGTCGTCCGTATTGGAGGTAATCCTCATCCAGGCTGAGGTTATAAACGGGTATATCAATTATTAAAAAACTTGCCAAACCAAAATAGACACAAAAATGCAAACCTTGAAGATATTGATTTCGGTGTTAAAGAATCCCAAGTAGAAACCTTTAATAAAATTAATACAAAATAAAATAATTTTCCATTAGGTTCACCAAATAGGTCACTAACTTTAATACAACTAATCAAATAGAAAAATATAATCCTTTTTTGAATTTGAATTGAGAATAGAGTCAAGATCGCCATAAACATTTATAACCAGTTGATATCCTCCTCTCTCATGTCCATTAGCAAGTTTAATTATTACCACAATCTATTTAATCAAACAAACCACAGTTATTAATAGAAGTGTTGATAACTATAAAATTGAATAAATCAAGTTGATTAGTGGTCAGTGCCTTGATGGATGGATCAGGAGGTGCTCATAAGTCCAATTGATCTTCTAATATAGTTATTTGTTTCAGGAAATTTTGTGATTTGGGAGGGTAATTGTTAGGGGATTGTGGATTAAGCCTTCTGTTTACACACACACACACACACACACACATATATATATATATATATATATATATATAGGAGAGAGAGAGAGAGAGAGGTATTACCTTGTCGATCATCGGCGACAGATGTGAGAGAATATTGCCAGTCGACGATAGCAACTATTATTCGACGATGACAACCGATAATCGGCATGGGCTGGACCCATTGGTCGGAGAGCTACAGTTTTTTAGTGACCAGTTGAGAGAAAGAGACGTGTGAAAGTGAAGAGTAAATCCTCTCAATCAAAATTTTCCAAAAAAATAAAGAACCGCCAAATGTTAGCGCTAGTTTTTTTAAGTGCCATAAATTTGTCAGCATTTGTTAAAAAAGTGCCTCAAATTTCCAGAATTTATGTGGAAACCTTGTAAATTTTCTGCATTTAAAATTAAATGCCAAGAAAAAAAATTTGGGGCATATCTTATAAATGCTGCAAAAAAAATGCCATAAAAAATTAGTTTTCTTGTAGTGCGGTCGGTCTCTACGAGTTACATTGTTTCCGTGTGAGGTGATCGTGCCTCTCACGGGATCGTTTTGTGGCTCTTTTACGTTTTGACACGTTGGCGTCATGTTTTTAATCCAAAGTCTATTTTTTTGCAAATTCTCATCGTGTACTCAAACCGGAAGTCCCGTGACTACGCGGTCGGTTTGTACGAGTTACATTGGTCTCGTGCGAGGTGATGGTGCCTCTAACGGGACCGTTTTGTTGTTGTTTTACGTTTTCGGCCTTTGGCGTCATTTTTCAAGCCTATGTCTAAATTTTCCAAATTCTCATCGTATACTCAAGGCGAGAGATCGAGGACTACGCGGTCAGTCTTTACGAGTTACATTGGTCCGGTGTGAGGTGATCGCGCCTCTCACGGGACCGTTTTGTGGCTGTTTTACATTTTGACACGTTGGCGTCATGTTTTTAAGCCTAAGTCTATTTTTTTGCAAATTCTCACCGTGTAGTCAAACCGGCAGTCCCGTGACTACACGGTTAGTTCATACAAGTTACGTTGGTCCCATGGGAGGTGATGGTGCCTCTAACGGGACCATTTTGTTGTTGTTTTACATTTTCACCCTTCGACGTCATGGTTTCAAGCCTATGTCTAAATTTTCCAAATTCTCATCTTATACTCAAACCGAGAGGCCGGAGACTATGCGGTCGATCTCTACGAGTTACATTGGTCCCGTGTGAGGTGATCGCGCCTCTCACGGGTTCATTTTGTTGCTATTTTACATTTTGACACGTTGGCGTCATGTTTTTAAGCCTATGTCTATTTTTTGGCAAATTCTTGTCATGTACTCAAACCGGTAGTCCCGTGACTATGCAGTTGATTCGTACGAGTTACATTGGTACCATGTGAGGTGATGGTGCCTCTAACGGGACCAATTTTTTTTTGTTTTACGTTTTCACCCTTTGGCGTCATGTTTTCAAGCCTATGTCTAAATTTTCCAAATTGTCATTGTATACTCAAACCGAGAGGCTGGGGACTATGCGGTCGGTGTCTACAAGTTAAATTGGTCCCGTGTGAGGTGATCGTGCCTCTCACGGGACCGTTTTGTTGATTTTTTATGTTTTGACACGTTGGCGTCTTGTTTTTAAGCCTAAGTCTAATTTTCTGCAAATTCTCGTCGTGTACTCAAACCGACTGTCCCTTGACTATGCGGTCGATTTGTACGAGTTACATTGGTCCCGTGCGAGGTGATGGTGCCTCTAACGGGACCGTTTTGTTGTTGTTTTATGTTTTCACCCATTGGCATCATGTTTTCAAGCCTATGTCTAAATTTTCCAAATTCTCGTCGTATACTCAAACCGAGAGGCCGGGGACTACGCGGTCGGTCTCTGCGAGTTACATTGGTCCCGTGTGAGGTGATTGTGCCTCTCACGGGACCGGTTTGTGGCTATATTACATTTTGACACGTTAGCATCGTGTTTTTAAGCCTATGTCTAAATTTTTCCAAATTATCCCCCACTACCGTGCATTTAAAAGGAGATCAGAAGTGAGATTAGGGGCGACATAACCTATGAGAGTTGAAATAAATGTTGTAAATTCTCATCGTGTACTAAAATCGGGAGTCCCGTGACTACGCAGACGGTCTCTAGAAGTTACAATTGTCCCGTGTGAGGTGATTGTGCCTCTAACGGGACCGTTTTATGGTTGTTTTACGTTTTGACAGGTTGACGTCATGTTTTTGAGCCTAAGTCTAATTTTTTTCAAATTCTCGTCATGTACTCAAACCGGTACTCCCGTGACTATACGATCTGTTCATACGAGTTACATTGGTCCCGTGCGAGGTGATGGTGCCTCCAACGGGACCATTTTATTGTTGTTTTATGTTTTCACCCTTTGGCATCATGTTTATATGCCCATGTCTAAATTTTCCAAATTCTCGTCGTATACTCAAACTGAGATGCTGGGGACTACGCGGTCGGTCTCTATGAGTTACATTGGTCCCGTGTAAGGTGATTGTTCCTCTCACGGGACATTTTTGTGGCTATTTTACATTTTGACACGTTGGCATCATGTTTTGAAGCATATGTCTATTTTTCTGCAAATACTCGTCGTGTACTTAAACCGGCAGTCCCGTGACTACGCGGTCAGTTCGTACGAGTTAGATTGCTCCCGTGCGAGGTGATGGTTCCTCTAACGGGACCGTTTTATTATTGTTTTATGTTTTCACCAATTGGCGTCATGTTTTCAAGCCTATGTCTAAATTTTCCAGAATTTTCATCGTATACTCATACTGAGAGGCCGGGGACTACGCTGTCGGTCTCTACGAGATACATTGGTCCCTTGTGAGGTGATCGTGCCTCTTATGGGACCGTTTTGTGGCTGTTTTACATTTTGACACGTTGGCGTCATGTTTTGAAGCATATGTCTATTTTTCTACAAATTCTCGTCATGTACTCAAACCGGCAGTCCCGTGACTACGCGGTCAGTTCGTACGAGTTACATTGGTCCCGTGTGAGGTGATGGTGCCTCTAACGGGACCGTTTTATTGTTGTTTTATGTTGTCACCAATTGGCGTCATGTTTTCAAGCCTATGTCTAAATTTTCCAGAATTCTCGTCGTATACTCAAACTGAGAGGTTGGGGACTACGCGATCGGTCTCTACGAGTTACATTGGTCCCGTGTGAGGTGATCGTGCCTCTCATGGGACCGTTTTGTGGCTGTTTTACATTTTGACATGTTGGCGTCATGTTTTTAAGCCCAAGTCTAATTTTTTGCAAATTCTCATCGTGTACTCAAACCGACAGTCCCGTGACTACATGGTCGGTTCGTACGTGTTAAATTGGTCTCGTGCGAGGTGATGGTGCCTCTAACGGGACCGTTTTGTTGTTGTTTTACGTTTTCAACCTTTTGCATCATGTTTTCAAGCCTATGTCTAAAATTTCCAAATTCTCATCGTATACTCAAACCGAGAGGCCGGGGACTACGTGGTCGGTCTTTACGAGTTACATTGGTCCCGTGTGAGGAGATCGTGCCTCTTATGGGACCGTTTTATGGCTGTTTTACGTTTTGACACGTTGGCGTCAAGTTTTTAAGCCTATGTCTAATTTTTTGCAAATTCTCTTCGTGTACTCAAACCGGCAGTCCTGTGAATTCGTGATCAGTTCGTATGAGTTACATTGGGCCCATGCGAAGTGATGGTGCCTCTAACGGGACTCCTTTGCTATTGTTTTACGTTTTCACCCATTGGCGTCATGTTTTCAAACCTATGTCTAAATTTTCCAAATTCTCATTGTATACACAAACCGAGAGGTCGGAGACTATGCGATCGGTCTCTATGAGGTACATTGGTCCCGTGTGAGCTAATCGTGCCTCTCATGGGACTGTTTTGTAACTGTTTTACGTTTTGACTTGCTGGCGTCATGTTTTTAAGCCTAAGTCAAATTTTCTACAAATTCTCATCGTGTACTCAAACCGGCAGTCTCGTGACTATGCGGTCAATTCGTACGAGTTACATTGGTCCCGTGCGAGGTGATGGTGTCTCTAACGGGACCTCTTTGTTGTTGTTTTATGTTTTCACCCTTTGGCCTCATGTTTTCGAGCATATATCTAAATTTTCCAAATTCTCGTCGTATACTCAAACCGAGAGGCCGAGGACTACGTCGGTCTCTACGAGTTACATTGGTCCAGTGTGAGGTGATCGTGCCTCTCACGGCACCATTTTGTGGCTATTTTACGTTTTGACACGTTAGCATCATGTTTTTAAGCCTATTTCTAATTTTTTGCAAATTATCTCCCACTACCAAGCAATTAAAAGGAGATCAGAAGTGAGATTAGGAGGGACATAACCTAGGAGAGTTGAAATAAATGTTGTAAATTCTCATCGTGTACTCAAACCGGGAGTCACGTGACTGCGCAGTCAGTCTCTACAACTTACATTGGTCCCGTGTGAGGTTATCGGGCTTCTAATGGGACCGTTTTGTGGCTGTTTTACGTTTTGACAGGTTGGCGTCATGTTTTTAAGCCTAAGTCTAATTTTTTGAAAATTCTCATCGTGTACTCAAACCGGAAGTCTCGTGACTACGCAGTCGGTTCGTATGAGTTACATTGGTCCCGTGCTAGATCATGGTGCCTCTAACGGGACCATTTTGCCTTTGTTTTACGTTTTCACCATTTGACGTCATGTTTTCAAGCCTGTGTCTAAATTTTCCAAATTCTCTTCGTATACTCAAACCGAGATGTTGGGGACTACGCGGTTGGTCTATATGAGTTACATTGGTCTCGTGTAAGGTGATCGTACCTCTCACGGGACCTTTTTGTGGATGTTTTACATTTTGACACGTTGGCGTCATGTTTTTAAGCCTAAGTCTAATTTTTTGCAAATTCTCATCGTGTACTCAAACTGGAAGCCCCATGACTATGCGGTCGTTTCGTACGAGTTACATTGGTCCCGTGTGAGGTGATGGTGCCTCTAATGGGACCGTTTTATTATTGTTTATCGTTTTCACCAATTGGTGTCATGTTTTCAAGCGTATGTCTAAATGTTCAATAATTCTCGTCGTATACTCAAACCGAGAGGCCGGGGACTATGCGGTAGGTCTCTACGAGTTACATTGGTCCCGTGTGATGTGATCCTGCCTCTCACGGGACCGTTTTGTGGCTGTTTTACGTTTTGACACGTTGGCATCATTTTTTTAAGTCTATGTCTATTTTTTTGCGAATTCTCGTCATGTACTCAAATCGGCAGTCCCGTGACTACGCGATCAGTTCGTACGAGTTACATTGGTCCAGTACGAGGTCATGGTGCCTCTAACGAGACCGTTTAATTGTTATTTTATGTTTTCACCAATTGGCGTCATGTTTTAAAGCCTATGTCTAAATTTTCTAGAATTCTCATCGTATACCCAAACCAAGAGGCTGGGGACTACGCGGCCGATCTCTACGAGTTACATTGGTCCCGTGTGAGGTGATCATGCCTCTCACGGGATCGTTTTGTGGATGTTTTATGTTTTGACGCGTTGGCGTCAAGTTTTTAGGCCCAAGTCTAATTTTTTGCAAATTCTCATCCTGTACTCAAATCGACAGTCCCGTGACTACACGGTCGGTTCGTACGAGTTGCATTGATCTCGTGCGAGGTGATGGTGCCTCTAACGGGACCGTTTTGTTATTATTTTACCTTTTCAGCCTTTGGCGTCATGTGTTCTAGCTTATGTCTAAATTTTCCAAATTCTCATCGTATACTCAAACCGAGAGATCGGGGACTATGTGGTCGGTCTCTATGAGTTACATTGGTCTCGTGTCAGGTGATCACGCCTCTCATGGGACCAATTTATGGCTGTTTTACATTTTGACACATTGGCGTCATGTTTTCAAGCCTAAGTCTATTTTTTAGCAAATTCTCATCGTGTACTCAAACCTACCATTCCGTGACTATGCGGTCGGTTCGTACGAGTTACAATGGTCCCGTGCGAGGTGATGGTGCCTCTAATAGGACCGTTTTGTTGTAGTTTTACGTTTTCAACCTTTGGCATCATGTTTTTAAGCCTATGTCTAAAATTTCCAAATTCTCATCGTATACTCAGACCGAGAGGACGGGGACTACGTGATCGGTCTCTACGAGTTACATTGGTCCCGTGTGAGGAGATTGTGCCTCTCATGGGACCGTTTTATGGCTATTTTACATTTTCACACGTTGGCGTCATGTTTTTAATCCTAAGTCTAATTTTTTGCAAATTCTCGTCATGTACTCGAACCGGCAGTTCCGTCAATACGCGGTCGGTTCGTACGAGTTACATTGGTCCCATGCGAGGTGATGGTGCCTCTAACAGGACCGCTATGTTGTTGTTTTACATTTTCACCCTTTGGCGTCATGTTTTCAAGCCTATGTCTAAATTTTCCAAATTCTCATCGTATACTCAAACCGAGAGGCCGGAGACTACGCGGTCGGTCTCTACGAGTTACATTGGTCCCGTGTGAGGTGATCGTGCCTCTCACGGGACCGTTTTGTAAATGTTTTACGTTTTGACATGTTGGCATCATGTTTTTAAGCCTAAGTCAAATTTTTTACAAATTCTCATCGTGTACTCAAATCGGCAGTCCCGTGACTATGCGGTCCATTCGTACGATTTTCATTGGTCCCGTGCAAGGTGATGGTGCCTCTAACGGGACCGCTTTGTTGGTGTTTTATATTTTCACCCTTTGGCATCATGTGTTCAAGCCTATGTCTAAATTTTCCAAATTCTCGTCGTATACTCAAACTGAGAGGCAGAGGACTACGCGGTCGGTCTCTACGAGTTACATTGGTCCCGTGTGAGGTGATCGTGCCTCTCACGGGACCGTTTTGTGGATGTTTTACATTTTGACACGTTAGCATCATGTTTTTAATCCTATGTCTAAGTTTTTGCAAATTATCCCCCACTACCGAGCATTTAAATAGAGGTCAGAAGTGAGATTGGGAGGGACATAACCTAGAAATGTTGAAATAAATGTTGTAAATTCTCATCGTGTACTCAAATTGGGAGTCCCGTGACTATGAAGTCGGTCTCTACAAGTTACATTGGTCCCGTGTGAGGTGATCGTGCCTCTAATGGGACCGTTTTGTGGCTGTTTGACGTTTCGACAAGTTGGCGTCATGTTTTTAAGCCTAAGTCTAATTTTTTTCAAATTCTCATTGTGTACTCAAATCGGTAGTCCCGTGACTATGCGGTCGGTTCATACGAGTTACATTAGTCCCGTGCGAGGTGATGGTGCCTCTAACGGGACCATTTTGTTTTTGTTTTACATTTTCACCCTTTGGCGTCATGTTTTCAAGCCTATTTCTAAATTTTCCAAATTCTCATCGTATACTCAAACCGAGATGTTGGGGACTATGCGGTCGATCTCTATGAGTTACATTGGTACCGTGTAAGGTGATCGTGCCTCTCACGGGACCTTTTTGTGGATGTTTTACGTTTTGACACGTTGGCGTCATGTTTTTATGCCTAAGTCTAATTTTTTACAAATTCTCGTCGTGTACTCAAACCGGCAGTCCTGTGACTATGTGGTCGGTTTCTACGAGTTACATTGGTCCCGTGTGAGCTGATGGTACCTCTAACAGGACCGTTTTATTATTTTTTTACGTTTTCACCAATTGGCGTCATGTTTTCAAGCCTTTGTCTAAATTTTCCCTAATTCTCGTCGTATACTCAAACCGATGTAACAACCCTCGCTTTTTGGAGGCCAATTTTATATTAGTTTACCGCATGAGGTAATTATATAAAATGTTGGTAACTAGAGTAAATATTAATTTATGAGTTAGAAGTTAATATTTACTAGATTGTTGTATCTTTACTATATATGAAAGTAGATATCATCAGGTTACGTGTTTTATAGTGTCATGTATTTTAAATGACATTATGGTTAAAAATGAAATTGGAATTCGAAACAAATTATAAAATTCCCAGTGCTAGTTTAGAGGGTGTAGTTAGTCCCGGAATGTCCGAGGCAGTCAGAATAAGTGCCATATTCTATTTTTGGGTTTCGGGCACTTTTACTTGGTATTAACTAAAACGCGTATTGGGAGTCATTTTAATGTGGTACTAACCACTTAAGCTGGAGACTTTAGACTTGAGCCACGATTTTAAGTCTTGCCCCTTATTTCATTCCTCATTTTATGTCTCAAACATAGGATAAAAAGAGAGAGAGGAAGAGAAAAATGGAGGAATGAGAGAGAGATTGAAGATGGAGGATTTGGGATTGTTTCTTCTCCAAATAAATCTGAGATATCAACCCTAAGGCGAGTTTTCTACTTGCTAATATGTGATTTAAGATGAATAATTTGTGTGATATTTATGTATTTTCATTTGGGTATCAAAAAATGGAAATTATGGTATTTAAACCTAGACTTTGGTTGTGATGATGAAATTGTGGGTTATAGTTGTGAATAACCATGTAGGATGATTTTGGGTAGATTAGTGTTGTTGGTTGTGTGTAAAAAGGAAGAGATTTGGGGTTTGGAGAAATTAGGGTTCATAACCCTTCGTAGCCATTCTTAGCAAAATTGTAGGACCTAATCGAATCGGCCCTTAGGGCGAATCGATTCGCTAAGAGTCAGTTTCCCAGGTCTAGGTACCAGAATTGATTTGGCAGTTGCAGAATCCGAGGTCTTGTGTCCGAACCAATTCGCTGTTTGGGAGAATCGATTTGCTAAGGCGAATCGATTCGGTCCTAGGGCGAATCGCTTCGGATTCATGCTGTTTTTGAGTTATTTTTGTTAACTCAAATCTTTTCCTTTTCTTTTAAGCTTAGGACCTAGGAACCTTCTTGAATGAAGTAAACTTAGAGTCCTAGAGTTCTAGATGAGTTGGGGAAACTACCCTAGAATATAAGTGCATATGTGGGGTTTTTTCCGGGGATATGCCAATTGATGTTAGGGCATTGTTTCTTCTAGTTGATTATTATTAAACTAGGAGTCGTAGTGCTACGTGTGGGAGAACGAATCGAAAGTTTATTCATTCCTTTTAGGTATGATAGTATTGGGGTTTTAAAGTAATACCCCAAAATGTTTGGAGATAATTAAGAGTTTATTTACTCCTTCAAGATTGTAGTGACGATATAAATTATCGTATGGCTCCAGATAATAAGGTGAATTATTTACAATAATGAAAATAAGCATGGTTTCAAATAAAACGAAACATACATGTATAAATGGAAATGAAATGGATAGGGTAATGAATATGGTAAATGATAATTTACTTGATTTTTGAAAATGGTAAATAAAATGGTTTAAACACACCTCTTTAAATGACATCATAAGGGAAGTCCGCGCGTGAGGTGAAGCCCCCTGACTAATGAATGCAGGGTGGATATAGTCCTAGGCCATGTGAGAGTTTGTTATTATATATTTTTCTGCGATCGGTAGGAGATTCCGGGTGTGGTCTTGACTATCCCGCAGGCACATGGCCGCTTCCTGACGTCTTGCGTTATAGGTGCCCAGGTTGTCTTGATGATAGGCCCTGGAAGATGATGGTCATTTAGGGGCGCGCACAATGGGGAAATCCGGACGGGCGGTCTTAGAATCGTTATATGTATATAAATATAACTATTCATAATCAAGTAGGACTTGATGTTTGACATATGCCATAAAGAGCATAATGTAGTGCCATAAAGAGCGCATATAAATGCCACAAAGAGCATTTGAAAATGACTATTTTCCTGATAAGGAAAGTATTTTTACAAAATGTAAAAGTAGATAAAAATTACATAAAGAGCATAAGATTGCGATTTTATATATATCTTTCTTATTAAGGAAAAGATATATGAAATAATTGGTACGCATGATGAAGTTTTAGATTAATGTTATTCATTTTATTTTCCTGCTTAGCTCATGTTTTAAATTGTGTAGGTAGCTTGTTATTTCTCTTTCATCCTGATTTATTGTTCATAACTGTCATACTTTTATTCGTCTGGTAGTCATATAGAACCGGGCCCTAACCCGTTCATTTTTCTTGTGGTGCTTGCATCTTATATCCGCTCAGGTACTCCGCCGCAAGGATGCATGTTCTAACATTCCTATCCCGATGATTTTGACGAGCCTTGATGCTTTGCGGGTATTTCGGGTCATATTGTATAACCTCTTTCATTTTTTCACTCTCGTTAAGGTTAAGTCTTTTATTCGGGCGTGAGGCTCAAGCCTTTGTAATTGTTTAATGAAATGTATTATGTAAATTATCGAAATTGTGATATCATATTGTATGAGACTGTGGACCGGCAGCATATTCGATCCATTTTTTGTGTACTTGTTGTTATTATAGTAATATTAAATCCATGGGTTTCCATTTTTTTTTAGTATTGGGTTGTTTAAATTCTTTCTTTAGCTTTAAAACAAAATTTTTGGCAACCCGTTTTCTGAAATATTGGGTGGTTATCCTGGATACTCTATATTTTATTGTGATGCTGAGAATGATTCCATCCATGATTCCGTTATGTTGGAGTATCAGGCTGGCTATCCCCTATTTCGGATGGCGGGTTGTCACAGATGGTATCAGAGCATCAGGTTCTAGAGTCCTTAGGAATCTGTGTGAATGCTTTGCGCTTTCAGCGATGCTTTTGATTTGTCATAGAGCCTTAGGATTAAGATCGTTGATTTCTCTTGTGAGATCTCGTTCTTCTGCCCTGAGATAGAACCTATAGAATCTTTTACGCATACGTGTGAGAATCGTAGGTTGATTGAAGAAGGGTGTCATGAGAAGGATTTCTAAGAACTGTAAGTTGTGGTCGGGGATGAGGACCGCTTTGGAGGTCACTTCCCTTTTTGTAGCACTTTCTTATCTTGCTACTACGACCACTGATTTCATTGGATATAGTTTTTCCAGGTACTGCTAGAAGTAGAGGGTGGTACTAAGCTTGAGATTTCAAGCAATGTTAAATTGAAGTGGAGAAGTGCCCAGAAGAAGGATGGAGGAAAGTCCTTCACCCGTAGGAGTAGTGTTGAAATGGTGGGAGCGTAGTCACCTTAATTGTGGGTGCAGAAAGTTTTGCCCATGGAGAAACCTTGTAGATACTTTCTATAGTAAGTTTCTCTGGGATAACTGGAAGGAGGATAAGGTAGATTCTCAAATGTTCACAAGAGGCTCGGTCTGAGGCGACATATGAATAAAGAGTTGTGCGATTAGGGAAACCGTACACTAAAGAAAGGTAGGTATAAGGGAGAGCCCTCCAATGGAATGATAGGCTCCAGAATAAGTGTCGCTAACACTTCTGATGGAGCAGTGATCACGAAACTGCATTGGTGGACCATCCGCCTGGGGAGGTTTCATTGAACTAAGGAAGAGGAGGCCGAGAGCCTGTTCTCTTTTATTGAGAAAGTAAAAGGAACTACGTGGGCTATTGTGACGTGGAAGAACCACGCATTTTCATTACGTTGAATTGGAGAACAACGGCAAGAATAAAGTGCCTAGTTAGTGGGTTGATGGAAATAATGTTGGTTCGTGTAAGGCTCGAATATGGAATCTGAGAACCATTAGTATTGACCTGGAGTGATTGGCATAAAATGTTGGCGGGAATTCCCCCTTATTAGTGGGTTGTGTATTCCTTAGGATAAGATTTAGTAATATTGTATTTACTATATATTCGGGTGTGTATATTGAGTTTGTAGTAGTTTCGACGCCATTAAATAAAGCAACTATATGACTTCCGTGCTAAGGAAGTTTTATATTTTCCTTCACTCGTTATAAAGCGAGTGATGCTATAGTTTCTTTTAAGTACTATGTGTGTAATGTACTACGTGTATGATGTATACTATACAAGTAAATATATATTGGTTTTATTGGGATGATAGAAAGCAAATAGATTGTGAGGCTATCTTACTTCTAGTTTCAGGATGGAACTAGTTGTCCTATAATGTCTCTCCTGGATACAGGTTGAGACTTTATGTGGGTGGTTGAGGTAAGTAGGAGGTTTTTATTACTTGTTGTGTTATCTTGCGTGTGTGTTTGGTTGATTGCTTGTTTGCATTGTATGTGATTGGTATGCCTTAACTCCACGACCGACAAGTTGAGTAGTAATGCATAGGAGGGGTTCCTTGTTTGGATTTCGCTTTTGCGGGACGCTCCACGCGTGAACCTCAACGACGTTGGAAGTGGGGAGATTCCATTCTTTCTTCTTTTAAATTCATTTCCTTTTATTTATTTATTTTGTTGGTTGAAGGTTGGTTGAAAGGTTTAGCCGAGAATCACGTAGAAGAGTGATTAAGGGCTGTTAAAGTGCGAGATAGAAGCACTGTATATAGTTCTATCCTCTAATCGATGTGAGGGAGACTGAGATACGAACTCGAATTGAGACTTCGGGTTATGCCTTGATAAGAAGGCTATTTGAAAGTTGTATATGTTATGGGATAAAATCTGTAAGACTTCACAGAAAGTGAATGTCTGATTAATTGAAATCTTTAATGATGCTATGGTAATATATAGAAGTGGAATTTTATTAGTAAACATGGTAAGTTATAATTTACCGATCCTGATTATGTGTTTTAGACCGTCACATCTTAATGACCGACGATGCGAGGTAGTAGTGTAACGGGAGGGTTTCTTGTTTGGATTTCGCTTCGGCGAGACGTCCCACGCACGAAACTGAGCAAATGTCGAAAGTTGAGATAGGTCTTGGACACTAGGGATATACTTAGAATTATATATATATACGACTTAGATAGGGTATATATAGATCGACCTTAGATTTATTAGGACTTAAGGCCATTAGGGCATGTGATGTTGATTTAGGAAGATTGTAAGGAGTTGACCTCGAATAGGTCGTGGGTTAACTCTAAGGGGGATTAGATCCCTAGGAACGAGAAGTGTGGAATCTCGAGAGATAGGTGAGACCTCTCCTAGTTAAAGTGCTAAATTGGTAACCTAACTTTTGGGGAGTTAAATGGATGAATTGACGTTCACTCCCGAGTTCATGTGCTTAGGTTCGGGGGTGAATTTAAGGAACAAGTCTCTGTCAGGACGGGAAATAATAATACGGGAGCATGAAACCATTGATTATGCATCTCATAAAATCTAGCTTTGTGGGAAGTATTACTCCACGTTTGATTTGGAATTCATCACGATGGCAATCACCTTAAAGAAGTGATGGAGTCACTACTTCCTGGGCAGGAAAGTTGGTCTTTCTCGTGAGCAAAAAGTTGTTGCAGTATGTCGGGGGGAGAAATCAAGTTGTTTTATGAAGTTTATTACGGATTATTGATTTGGGTTTTATCATTCGCTAAGGGAATGCGATTGGGGTAGTACATGCATCAAGTAGAAACTGTCGGACATATGGGTGACGGCATAGAGATCCAAATGAAACGAGCACGACTAGAACGACTTGTAGCTAGAACATTTTGGTCCATGACTGACCATTTCACCTACTCGTGTGAAGAAGAGTAGTAGTGGGATGAAGAAAAGTAAATTCGTAACTGCTTTCATTAAATTGCAGGCACCGAACTGGTCATAGTCTTCTCCGAGGAAGTTTATGATCGTTTGACCAAATTGTAGCTTTTCGGCCATTATTGGGTGAACTATATTTAGAAGAGTATGCCCGCTCTATATGGAGGAATTTTAGAGCTGTATGAAGTGTCCCTAGGGGTGGATCGAGATTAGATACTCATGTCGAAGGTCTGGTAAAGTTTCCATGAAGGTATGGGAACCGTATGGAAATGGAGTATATCTTACCATCCCATAGTGGAGGGATATATGGAGGAAGTTGACTTAATGCCGAGAGGCATGCTTCGAATGTACACCTTGGGATAAATTGATGGACGGGAGCTTGTGTGGATGGAAATTTTTCGTACAGGAATTTGAATCATTTTCTACGGTATGGCGCCATGAGTGGCCTTGTGTAGCCGGGTGAGTAAATTGCATACTCATTGGATGATGCCAGTGAATAATTGGTTCCTTGGACTTGGAGCGGTCCCGGAACATTTCTATAAGGATTGGTCTTTTGAGCCATATGCTTTGAAGATCTACGGCTATGCAAGGAGAAATTGAGTAGTGTTGGGGTTAAGCCATTGGTGTTGGTGTAGGTATCCCCAAGGTGAGATGTAGCGTGATTTAGGATGTAAGTCGTTTTACGCCTAGTCACGTGGTTAGCATCTTCCGCCGTAGGAAGCTAGAATTGATAGTTTGTGAGGAACGCGTTGTGCTATGAAAGAGCACAAAGATTATAGACTGAGATTGATAGTAACGACCTTAGTCCAAGTCCATTTTGGGACATCGTACTAACGAGGGTTTGTTAAGGACGATAGAATAGTAGTTTGAGATAGTATGCCCTTTATGCGTATAGGGCATGCCCGAATTTTGGGGACAAAATTCCCTCATAAGGGGGGGGGGGAGTATGTAACAACCCTCGCTTTTAGGAGGCCAATTTTATATTAATTTGCCGCATGAGGTAATTATATAAAATGTTGGGAACTGGAGTAAATATTAATTTATGAGTTAGAAGTTAATATTTACTAGATTGATGCATATTTACTGTATATGAAAGTAGATATCATCAGGTTACATGTTTTATAGTGTCGTGTATTTTAAATGACATTATGGTTCAAAATGAAATTGGAATTCGAAATAAATTATAAAATTCCCGGATGCCAGTTTAGAGGGTGTAGTTAGTCACAGAATGTCCGAGACAGTCACAATAAGTGCCATATTGTATTTTTGGGTTTCAGGCACTTTTACCTGGTTTTAACTAAAACGCGTATTGGGATTCATTTTAATGTGGTACTAACCACTTAAGCTGGAGACTTTAGACTTAAGACATGATTTTAAGTCTTGCCCCTTATTTCATTCCTCATTTTATGTCTCAAACATAGGAGAGAAAGAGAGAGAGGAAGAGAAAAATGGAGGAATGAGAGAGAGATTGAAGATGAAGGATTTGGGATTGCTTCTTCTCCAAATAAATCTGAGATATCAACCCTAAGGCAAGTTTTCTACTTGCTAATATGTGATTTAAGATGAATAATTTGTATGATATTTATGTATTTGCATTTGGGTATCAAAAAATGGAAATTATGGTATTTAAACCTAGACTTTGGTTTTGATGATGAAATTGTGGGTTATAGTTGTGAATAACCATGTAGGATGATTTTGGGTAGATTAGTATTGTTGGTTGTGTGTAAAATGGAAGTGATTTGGTGTTTAGAGAAATTAGGGTTCATAACCCTTCGTAGCCATTCTTGGCAAAATTGCAAGACCGAATCGATTCGGCCCTTAGGGCGAATCGATTCGTTAAAAGTCAGTTTCCCAGGTCTAGGTACCCGAATAGATTCGGGTTAAGGCCGAATCAATTCGGCAGTTGCAGAATCCCAGGTCCTGTGTCTGAACCGATTCGTTGTTTGGGCGAATCGATTCGCTAGGGCGAATCGATTCGGATTCATGTTATTTTTGAGTTATTTTTTTTAACTCAATTCTTTTCCGTTTCCTTTAAGCTTAGAACCTAGGAACCTTCTTGAATGAAGTAAACTTATTGTCCTATAGTTCTAGATGAGTTGGGGAAACTACCGTAGAATAAAAGTGCGTATGTGAGTTTTTTCCGGGGATATGCCAATTGATGTTAGGGCATTATTTCTTCTAGTTGATTATTATTAAACTAGGAGTCGTAGTGCTACGTTTGGGAGAATGAATCGAAAGTTTATTCATTCCTTTAAGGTATGATAGTATTGGGGTTTTAAAGTAATACCCCAAAATTTTTGGAGATAATTAAGAGTTTATTTACTCCATTGAGGTTGTAGTAACGATATAATTTATCGTATGGCTCCGAATAATAAGGTGAATTATTTACAATAATGTAAATAAGCATGATTTCAAATAAAACGAAACATACATGTATAAATGGAAATGAAATGGATACGGTAATGAATATGGTAAATGATAATTTACTTGATTTTTGAAAATGGTAAATAAAAAGGTTTAAACACACCTCTCTAAACGACATCATAAGGGAAGTTCACGCGTGAGGTGAAGCCCCCTGACAAATGAATGCAGGGTTGATATAGTCCTAGGCCATGTGAGCATTTGTTGTTATATATTTTTCTGCGATGGGTAGGAGATTCCGGGTGTGGTCTTAACTATCATGCAGGCACAAGGCCGCTTCCTGACGTCTTGCGTTATAGGTGCCCAGGTTGTCTTGATGATAGGCCCTGGAAGATGATGGTCATTTAGGAGCGCGCACAGTGGGGAAACCCGGACGGGCGGTCTTAGAATCGTTATATGTATATAAATATAACTATTCATAATCAAGTAGGACTTGATGTTTGAGATATGCCATAAAGAGCATAATGTAGTGCCACAAAGAGCACATATAAATGCCACAAAGAGCATTTGAAAATGACTATTTTCCTGATAAGGAAAGGTTTTTAAAAAATGTAAAAGTAAGATAAAAATGCCATAAAGAGCATAAGATTGTGATTTTATATATATCTTTCCTGTTAAGGAAAAGATATGTGAAATAATTGGTACGCATGATGATGTTTTAGATTATTGTTATTCATTTTATTTTCCTGCTTAGCTAATGTTTTAAATTGTGTAGGTAGCTTTTTATTTCTCTTTCATCATGATTTATCGTTTATAACTGTCATACTTTTTATTCATCTGGTATTCATATAGAACTGGGCCCTGACCCATTCATTTTTCTTGTGGTGCTTGCATCTTATATTCGCTCAGGTACTCTGCCGCAAGGATGCCTGTTCTGACTTTCCTATCCCGGTGATTTTGACGAGCCATGATGCTTTGCGGGTATTACGGGTCATATTGTATAGCCGCTTTCATTTTTACACTCTAGTTAAGGTTAAGTCTTTTATTCGGGCGTGAGGCTCAAGACTTTGTAATTGTTTAATGAAATGTATTATGTAAATTATCAAAATTGTGATATCATATTCTATGAGACTGTTGACCGACAGCATATTCGGTCCGTTTTCTGTGTACTTGTTGTTAATATAGTATATATAAAATCCCGAGGTTTCCATTTTCTTTTCAGTATTGGGTTGTTTAAATTCTTTCTTTAGCGTTAAAACAAAATTTTTGGCAACCCGTTTTTCGAAATATTGGGTGGTTATCCTGGATACTATATACTTTATTGTGATGCTGAGAATGATTCCATCCATGATTCCGTTATGTTGGAGTATCGGGCTGGCCACCCCCTATTTTGGATGGCGGGTTGTCACAACCGAGAGTCTGGGGACTACGCTGTCGGTCTCTACGAGTTACATTGGTCCCGTGTGAGGTGAGCGTGCCTCTCAAGGGATCATTTTGTGGATGTTTTACGTTTTGACACGTTGGCGTCATGTTTTTAAGCCTAAGTCTTATTTTTTTGCAAATTCTCATCGTGTACTCAAATCGGTAGTCCCGTGACTATGCGATCGATTCGTAACGAGTTACACTGGTCTCGTGCGAGGTGATGGTGCCTCTAACGGGACCGTTTTGTTGTTGTTTTATGTTTTCCCCCTTTGGCGTCATGTTTTCAAGCCTATGTCTAAATTTTCCAAATTCTTGTTGTATACTCAAACCGAGTGACCGGGGACTATGTAGTCGGTCTCTACGAGTTACACTGGTCTCGTGTGAGGTGATCGTGCCTCTCACGGGGCCATTTTGTGGTTGTTTTACGTTTTGACACGTTAGCGTCATGTTTTGTAATCCTATGTCTAATTTTTTGCAAATTATCCCCCACCACCGAGCATTTAAAATGATATCAGAAGTGATATTGGGAGGGACATAACCTAGGAGAGTTGAAATAAATTTAAACCTAAACATATTTGATTAGAATATGTCAAATCCCTGAATGTAAAATCACAATTTCATATTATAAAACATATAGAAGCAGATAAAGCAAATGCTAGCAGATAAGGCATCACCCATCATTTGTATATAAGTTACACACATTTGTGTGTGTATTCTGCGATATGTAATGTATTTGTGGGTATCTAAGTTGCACACATTTTTTTGTGTATTCTGTGAGATGTAACTTAAGGGATGATAGAATATATGTTAGAATACATTACATATTTCAGGGATGATATAATATATGTGTGTAATTTCGTAATACACATAGATGTAATAGTCTACCATAACTTACATTACAGGGATGATAGAATACATTACAATTTCAAAATACGTTACATTTCAGAAAGCATTACAAGGATGATAGTCTAATGGTGACATGTTTAATCACAAAACAGGGATGAAAGAAGTTTACTCCATCCAAGCTACCATTTTTACTCCACAACGTGAAATGAATAAAACAATATCATCATACTCTGAAAGAAATGTAAGAAGTTTGAACATTATTCTCACCTCAGTCTTGAAATTTCCTTCACCATTTTAAAAATACATTATATATGTATTTGTTGTAACAGTAGTATACATATATATATAAAAGTATATACATATATATAACAGTATATACTGTTATATATATATATATATATATATATATATATATATATATATATATATATATATATATATGTAGGTATAACAGTATATATATGCTGGGACAGAGCCATAATAGGCCCAATGGGGGCTCAAGCCCCCCCCCCCCCCCCCCCAAAAAAAAAAACAACTTATATCAAAACAATTTCGACATATAAGCGTCTTACAGAGATAATGATGTTCCAGCACAAAGATGATTATGCATCACTGATATTCCATAGTTAATATATATATAGATGATTATGCAGTGGAAAGATTTCCATTGTGTCTTAGACACTGAAGATTCATTCACAGTTCCAAACAACCACACAACAAAATGCCAACTCCTTGTGGAAGTAGATAATAACGCTTGTCAAGAAATTAGGGCTTAGTTTGGGTAAACTTTTTAAGTAATACTTTGATAAATACTAAAAATAATCTCAAAAATTTCAGCTCGGGTGCTCCCGCCCCCGAACCCCCAGATATCGCTATTAAATTAGCCCCTATTTTATGAAAATCCTGGCTTCGTCCTTGTATATATGTAAATATACTGCTGTTATACTGTACAGTATAACATATATATATATATATATATATATATATATATATATATATATATATATATATATATATATACACACACTATCGAGGCACGACATATATGTGGGAACAACACATTATAAAATGCTCTCAAGCGGATGGGAGCAACAATTAGAAAATGTTCATTTGGCACAACATGTTTTCATAATAGAACGGTTCCTACGAGTCACAATGGTCTCGTGCGAGATGTTCGTGACTCTTACAGGACCGTTTTGTGGCTGTTTTAGGTATTCACCCTTCGATGGCATGTTTTTATGCGTAAGTCTAACTTTTTGCAAATTTACGATGTACACTCAAACCGGGAGCCCTGTGACTACGTGGCGGGTTCCTACGACTTACCTTGGTCTCGTGCAAGGTGTTCGTGACTCTAACGGGACCCTTTTGTGGTTGTTTTACATTTTCACCCTTCGATTACAAGTTTTTATGCTCAAGTCTAAATTTTTTACAAATTTACGTCGTACACTCTAACCGGGAGCCTCGTGACTACGCGGTCGGTTCCTACAAGCTATATTGGTCCCGTGCGAGGTGTTCGTGACTCTTACTGGACCGTTTTGTGGTTGTTTTACGTTTTCATTCTTTGATGGCATGTTTTTATGCTTAAGTCTACTTTTTTGCAAATTTACGTCGTACAGCCAAACCGAGAGCCCCGTGACTACGAGTTGATTCCTACGAGTCACATTGGTCCCGTGCAAGGTGTTCATGACTCTTACGGGACCGTTTTGTTTTTGTTTTATGTTTTAACCATTCGATGGAAGGTTTTATGCTTAATTCTAACTTTTTGCAAATTTATGTCATACACTCGAACCGGGAGCCCCGTGACTACGCGGTCGGTTCCTACGAGTCACATTTGTCCTGTGCGAGTTGTTCGTGACTCCAACGTGACCGTTTTATGTTTGTTTTACATTTTCACCCTTCAATGGCAAGTTTTTATGCTTAAGTATAACTTTTTGCAAATTTATGTCGTACACTCAAACCGGGAGCGCCGTGACTACACGGTCGGTTCCTACGACTTACATTGGTCTCGTGCGAGATGTTCGTGACTCTTAAGGGACCGTTTTGTGGTTGTTTTACGGTTTCACCCTTCGATGGCATCTTTTTTATGCTCAAGTCTAAATTTTTACAAATTTATGTAGTACACTCAAACCGGGAGCCCCGTGACTACCCAATCGGTTTCTACGAGTCACATTGGTCCCGTGCGAGGTGTTTGTGACTGTTACCGGACCTCTTTGTGGTTGTTGTAGGTTTTCACCCTTCGATGGCATGTTTTTATGCTCAAGTCTAATTTTTTGCAAATTTATGTCGTATACTCAAACCGGGAGCCCCGTGACTACGTGGTCGGTTCCTACGAGTCACATTGGTCCCGTGCGACAAGTGAATAAGATGGGCGGTCACAAATTATGAACCCAAGAATAACTTTCGAACCATGAATAATTTTTATTCCCATTTTGACATCTCTCATATTCAGCTCAGACTAATCAAGAATAGCTTTAAGCTAATAAACAAATGGTTACCAATTAGTTTAATGTGGACCATTGAAGAGAAATTGACATGCCTTAAAACCAGAAAGTGGCAATCACTACACCAAAACTGGCGATTGGTCACGGCCAAAATCCCTGACCAAAACTATGGGTCGCGGACTTTGGCCATGACCATTTCTGGCGTGACCATTTTCGTGGGTCGCGACCCAAGTCCGTGACCAAAAAATGGTCACGTCCAAGAGGGGTCACGGCAGATGGTCGCGGACTTTGGCCGTGACGGGTCACGGCCCTTATCCGTGACCCACAACCGTGACAAATTGGTCGCGGCCAAAGTCCGCGACCCACGTCCGTGAGAAAAAAAAATTTTAAAAAATTGGTCGCGGCCCTTATCCGTGACCCATAACCGTGACAAATTGGTCGCGACCAAAGTCCGCGACTCACGCCCGTGACAAAAAAATTAAAAAAAATTGGTCGCGGACCTTGTCCGTGACTCACAACCGTGACAAATTGGTGGCGGCCAAAGTCCGCGACCCACGTGCGTGAAAAAAAAAATTGGTCGCGGCCCTACTCCGCGACCCATAACCGTGACAAAAAAATAAAAAAAATGGTCGCGGACTTTGGCCGCAACCATTTTTAAGCGCGACAAAAAAAAAAATGGTCATGGACAAAGTCCATGACCATATTTATCTATAATTTTAAAAAAATGTATTTTTTTTGTCCAATCCTAAAATTGGGGGTCCTGTGAGTACACCGTCGGTTGCTACGAGGTGTTACAAATATTTATTATAGTCAAAACAATAAAAAAAATCACAAATTGCGAATTGAGAATGTTGTTAATAAACAAATATATATACAAACTTAAAAATATTACACGTCTTAATAATTCACAGACCAAAAAAAATTTGGGCAGAGTTTCCTCTATTTTCTTGACATTCCAAAACCTGTAAATGAAAAACCTGTTTATTATAAAGCCCGCACGGCTATAAAATTCAACAATCAAATTATAAAAGCCCGCACGGCCATAAAACTAAACAATAAAAGCCTGCACGGCTATAACACATAAAAAACATTATCCTGAATGTCCACAACATATAAATAATCATCATGTTGTAAACCATTGCCTCCTTCATTTTATCCACGTGCAAAAATCCTACAAATAATAGGATACAAAAAACAAAAATAACAGTAACCAAGTATTTTTAAAAAAAAAATTAATCAAGCTGAAAAATTGCATATATGAGTTAAAATTATCAGTAACCAAGTAGAAATATGAAAATTACCGTCGTTTTGAGAGGTGTTGGAGGGAGGTGTTGTTGCCACCCACGGGGTTGTTTCGAGTTTTCACCCTCTAACGTCATGTTTTTAAGCCTAAGTCAAGAAATAAGAAAATTACCGTTGTACTCTCAAACCGGGGGTCCCGCGGCTGCGGGGTCAGTTCCTACGAGTTACTTTTGTCCCGTGGGAGGTGTTGGTGCCACCCACGGGGCCGTTCGGGGGCTGTTTTGAGTTTTCCCCCTCTAACGTCATGTTTTTAAGCCTAAGTATTTAAATATGCAAATTACCGTATTACTCTCAAACCGGGAGACCCGCGGCTGCGAGGTCAGTTCCAACGAGTTACGTTGGTCCCGTGGGAGGTGTTAGTGCCACCCACGGGGCCGTTTGGGGGCTGTTTCGAGTTTTCACCCTCTAACGTCATGTTTTGCTTAAGTGTAGAAATACTCAAATTACCCTCGTACTCTCAAACCGGTAGACCCGCGGCTGCGGGGTTAGTTCCTACGAGTTATGTTGGTCCCGTGGGAGGTGTTGGTGCCACCCACGGGACCGTTCAAGGGCTGTTTCGAGTTTTCACCCTTTAACGTCATGTTTTTAAGCCTAAGTCTTCAATTATACAAATTACCATATTACTCTCAAACCGGGATTCCCGCGGCAGCGGGGTCAGTTCCTACGAGTTATGTTGGTCCCGTGGGACGTGTTGGTGCCACCCACGGGGCCGTTCGGGGGCTGTTTCGAGTTTTCACCCTTTAACGCCATATTTTTCTTAAGGGTAGAAATACGTAAATTACGGTCGTATTCTCAAACCGGGAGACCCGTGACTGCGAGGTCAGTTCCTACGAGTTACGTTGGTCTCGTGGGAGGTGTTGGTGCCACCCACGGGGCCGTTTGGGGGCTGTTTCGAGTTTTCACACTCTAACGTCATGTTTTTAAGCCTAAGTCTTGAAATATACAAATTACCATATTACTCTCAAACCGGTATTCCCGCGGCTGCGGGGACAGTTCCTACGAGTTATGTTGGTCCCGTGGGTGGTGTTGGTGCCACCCACGGGGCCGTTCGGGAGATGTTTCGAGTTTTCACCCTTTAACGCCATGTTTTTCTTAAGTGTAGAAATACGCAAATTACGTTCGTATTCTCAAACCGGGAGACCCGTGACTGCGAGGTCAGTTCCTACGAGTTACGTTGGTCTCGTGGGAGGTGTTGGTGCCACCCACGGGGCCGTTCGGGGCCTGTTTCGAGTTTTCACCCTCTAACGTCATGTTTTTAAGCCTAAGTCTAGAAATAAGCAAATTACCGTCGTACTCTCAAATCGGGAGTCCCGCGGCTGCGGGGTCAGTTCCTACGAGTTACGTTGGTCCCGTGGGAGGTTTTGGTGCCACCCACGAGGCCGTTCGGGGGCTGTTTCGAGTTTTCACCCTTTAACGTCATGTTTTTAAGCCTAAGTCTTGAAATATACAAATAACCTTATTACTCTCAAACCGGGATTCCCGCGGCTGCGGGGTCAGTTCCTACGAGTTATGTTGGTCCCGTGGGAGGTGTTGGTGCCAACCACGGGGCCGTTCGGGGGCTGTTTCGAGTTTTCACCCTTTAACGCCATATTTTTCTTAAGGGTAGAAATACGTAAATTACGGTCGTATTCTCAAACCGGGAGACCCGTGACTGCGAGGTCAGTTCCTACGAGTTACGTTGGTCTCGTGGGAGGTGTTGGTGCCACCCACGGGGCCGTTTGGGGGCTGTTTCGAGTTTTCACACTCTAACGTCATGTTTTTAAGCCTAAGTCTTGAAATATACAAATTACCGTATTACTCCCAAACCGGTATTCCCGCGGCTGCGGGGTCAGTTCCTACGAGTTATGTTGGTCCCGTGGGTGGTGTTGGTGCCACCCACGGGGCCGTTCGGGGGCTGTTTTGAGTTTTCACCCTTTAACGCCATGTTTTGCTTAAGTGTAGAAATACGCAAATTACGGTCGTATTCTCAAACCGGGAGACCCGAAGCTGGGGGGTTAGTTCCTACGAGTTATGTTGGTCCTGTGGGAGGTGTTGGTGCCACCCACGGAGCCGTTCGGGGGCTGTTTTGAGTTTTCACCCTTTAACGTCATGTTTTTAAGTCTAAGTCTAGAAATAAGCAAATTACCGTCGTACTCTCAAACCGGGAGTCCAGCGGCTGCGGGGTCAGTTCCTGCGAGTTACGTTGGTCCCGTGGGAGGTGTTGGTGCCACCCACGGGGCCATTCGGGGGCTGTTTCGAGTTTTCACCCTCTACGTCATGTTTTTAAGCCTAAGTCTTTAAATATGCAAATTACCGTATTACTCTCAAACGGAGAGACCCGCGGCTGCGAGGTCAGTTCCTACGAGTTACGTTGGTCCCGTGGGAGGTGTTAGTGCCACCCACGGGGCCGTTTGGGGGCTGTTTCGAGTTTTCACCCTCTAACGTCATGTTTTGCTTAAGTGTAGAAATACACAAATTACCGTCGTATTCTCAAACCGGGAGACCCGCGGCTGCGGGGCCAGTTCCTACGAGTTATGTTGGTCCCGTGGGAGGTGTTGGTGCCACCCACGGGGCCGTTCGGGGGCTGTTTCGAGTTTTCACCCTTTAACGTCATGTTTTTCAGCCTAAGTCTTGAAATATACAAATTACCATATTACTCTCAAACCGGGAGTTCCGCGGCTACGGGGTCAGTTCCTACGAGTTACGTTGGTCCCGTGGGAGGTTTTGGTGCTACCCACGGGGCCGTTCGGGGGCTGTTTCGAGTTTTCCCCCTTTAACGTCATGTTTTTAAGCCTAAGTCTTGAAATATACAAATTACCGTATTACTCTCAAACCGGTATTCCCGCGGCTGCGGGGTCAGTTCCTACGAGTTATGTTGGTCCCGTGGGTGGTGTTGGTGCCACCCACGGGGCCGTTCGGGAGATGTTTCGAGTTTTCACCCTTTAACGCCATGTTTTTCTTAAGTGTAGAAATACGCAAATTACGTTCGTATTCTCAAACCGGGAGACCCGTGACTGCGAGGTCAGTTCCTACGAGTTACGTTGGTCTCGTGGGAGGTGTTGGTGCCACCCACGGGGCCGTTCGGGGGCTGTTTCGAGTTTTCCCCCTCTAACGTCATGTTTTTAACCCTAAGTCTAGAAATAAGCAAATTACCGTCGTACTCTCAAATCGGGAGTCCCGCGGCTGCGGGGTCAGTTCCTACGAGTTACGTTGGTCCCGTGGGAGGTTTTGGTGCCACCCACGAGGCCGTTCGGGGGCTGTTTTGAGTTTTCACCCTTTAACGTCATGTTTTTAAGCCTAAGTCTTGAAATATACAAATAACCTTATTACTCTCAAACCGGGATTCCCGCGGCTGCGGGGTCAGTTCCTACGAGTTATGTTGGTCCCGTGGGAGGTGTTGGTGCCACCCACGAGGCCGTTCGGGGGCTGTTTTGAGTTTTCACCCTTTAACGCCATGTTTTGCTTAAGTGTAGAAATACGCAAATTACGGTCGTATTCTCAAACCGGGAGACCCGAGGCTGGGGGGTTAGTTCCTACGAGTTATGTTGGTCCTGTGGGAGGTGTTGGTGCCACCCACGGAGCCGTTCGGGGGCTGTTTTGAGTTTTCACCCTTTAACGTCATGTTTTTAAGTCTAAGTCTAGAAATAAGAAAATTACCGTCGTACTCTCAAACCGGGGGTCCCGCGGCTGCGGGGTCAGTTCCTGCGAGTTACGTTGGTCCCGTGGGAGGTGTTGGTGCCACCCACGGGGCCATTCGGGGGCTGTTTCGAGTTTTCACCCTCTAACGTCATGTTTTTAAGCCTAAGTCTTTAAATATGCAAATTACCGTATTACTCTCAAACGGAGAGACCCGCGGCTGCGAGGTCAGTTCCTACGAGTTACGTTGGTCCCGTGGGAGGTGTTAGTGCCACCCACGGGGCCGTTTGGGGGCTGTTTCGAGTTTTCACCCTCTAACGTCATGTTTTGCTTAAGTGTAGAAATACACAAATTACCGTCGTATTCTCAAACCGGGAGACCCGCGGCTGCGGGACCAGTTCCTACGAGTTATGTAGGTCCCGTGGGAGGTGTTGGTGCCACCCACGGGGCCGTTCGGGGGCTGTTTCGAGTTTTCACCCTTTAACGTCATGTTTTTCAGCCTAAGTCTTGAAATATACAAATTACCATATTACTCTCAAACCGGGATTCCCGCGGCTGCGAGGTCAGTTCCTATGAGTTACGTTGGTCACGTGGGAGGTGTTGGTGCCACCCACGGGGCCGTTCGGGGGCTGTTTCGAGTTTTCACCCTTTAACGCCATGTTTTTCTTAAGTGTAGAAATACGTAAATTACGGTCGTATTATCAAACCGGGAGACCCGTGACTGCGAGGTCAGTTCCTACAAGTTATGTTGGTCTCGTGGGAGGTGTTGGTTCCACCCACGGGGCCGTTGGGGGCTGTTTCGAGTTTTCACCCTCTAACGTCATGTTTTTAAGCCTAAGTCTAGAAATAAGAAAATTATCGTCGTACTCTCAAACCGGGAGTCCCGCGGCTACGGGGTCAGTTCCTACGAGTTACGTTGGTCCCGTGGGAGGTGTTGGTGCCACCCACGGGGCCGTTCGGGGGCTGTTTTGAGTTTTCACCCTTTAACGTCATGTATTTAAGCCTAAGTCTTGAAATATACAAATTACCTTATTACTCTCAAACCGGGAGACCCGTGACTGCGAGGTCAGTTCCTACGAGTTACGTTGGTCTCGTGGACGGTGTTAGTGCCACCCACGGGGCCGTTCGGGGGCTGTTTCGAGTTTTCACCCTCTAACGTCATGTTTTTAAGCCTAAGTCTAGAAATAAGCAAATTACCGTCGTACTCTCAAACCGGGAGTTCCGCGGCTCCGGGGTCAGTTCTTACAAGTTACGTTGGTCCCGTGGGAGGTTTTGGTGCTACCCACGGGGCCATTCGGGTGCTGTTTCGAGTTTTCCCCCTTTTAGGTCATGTTTTTAAGCCTAAGTCTTGAAATATACAAATTACCGTATTACTCTCAAACCGGGATTCCCGCGGCTGCGGGGTCAGTTCCTACGAGTTATGTTGGTCCCGTGGGAGGTGTTGGTAACACCAACGGGGCCGTTCGGGGGCTGTTTAGAGCTTTCACACTTTAACGCCATGTTTTTCTTAAGTGTAGAAATACGCAAATTACGTTCGTATTCTCAAACCGGGAGACCCGTGACTGCGAGGTCAGTTCCTACGAGTTACGTTGGTCTCGTGGGAGGTGTTGGTGCCACCCACGGGGCCGTTCGGGGGCTGTTTCGAGTTTTCACCCTCTAACGTCATGTTTTTAAGCCTAAGTCTAGAAATAAGCAAATTACCGCCGTACTCTCAAATCGGGAGTCCCGCTGCTGCGGGGTCAGTTCCTACGAGTTACGTTGGTCCCGTGGAAGGTTTTGGTGCAACCCACGAGGCCGTTCGGGGGCTGTTTTGAGTTTTCACCCTTTAACGTCATGTTTTTAAGCCTAAGTCTTGAAATATACAAATAACCTTATTACTCTCAAACCGGGAGTCCCGCGGCTACGGGGTCAGTTCCTACGAGTTACGTTGGTCCCGTGGGAGGTGTTGGTGCCACCCACGGGGCCGTTCGGGGGCTGTTTTGAGTTTTCACCCTTTAACGTCATGTATTTAAGCCTAAGTCTTGAAATATACAAATTACCTTATTACTCTCAAACCGGGAGACCCGTGACTGCGAGGTCAGTTCCTACGAGTTACGTTGGTCTCGTGGACGGTGTTAGTGCCACCCACGGGGCCGTTCGGGGCTGTTTCGAGTTTTCACCCTCTAACGTCATGTTTTTAAGCCTAAGTCTAGAAATAAGCAAATTACCGTCGTACTTTCAAACCGGGAGTTCCGCGGCTACGGGGTCAGTTCTTACGAGTTATGTTGGTCCCGTGGGAGGTTTTGGTGCTACCCACGGGGCCATTCGGGGGCTGTTTCGAGTTTTCCCCCTTTAACGTCATGTTTTTAAGCCTAAGTCTTGAAATATACAAATTACCGTATTACTCTCAAACCGGGATTCCCGCGGCTGCGGGGTCAGTTCCTACGAGTTATGTTGGTCCCGTGGGAGGTGTTGGCAACACCCACGGGGCCGTTCGGGGGCTGTTTAGAGCTTTCACACTTTAACGCCATGTTTTTCTTAAGTGTAGAAATACGTAAATTACGATCGTATTCTCAAACCGGGAGACCCGTGACTGTGAGGTCAGTTCCTACGAGTTACGTTGGTCTCGTGGGAGGTGTTGGTGCCACCCACGGGGCCGTTCGGGGGCTGTTTCGAGTTTTCACCCTCTAACGTCATGTTTTTAAGCCTAAGTCTAGAAATAAGAAAATTCCCGTCGTACTCTCAAACCGGGAGTCCCGCGGCTGCGGGGTCAGTTGCTACGAGTTACGTTGGTCCCGTGGGAGGTGTTGGTGCCACCCATGGGGCCGTTCGGGGGCTGTTTCGAGTTTTCACCCTTTAACGTCATGTTTTTAAGCCTAAGTCTTGAAATATACAAATTACCATATTACTCTCAAACCGGGATTCCCGCGGCTGCGGGGTCAGTTCCTACGAGTTATGTTGGTCCCGTGGGAGGTATTGGTGCCACCCACGAGGCCATTCGGGGGCTGTTTCGAGTTTTCACCCTTTAACGCCATGTTTTGCTTAAGTGTAGAAATACGCAAATTACGGTCGTATTCTCAAACCGGGAGACCCACGGCTGCGGGGTCAGTTCCTACGAGTTATGTTGGTCCCGTACGAGGTGTTGGTGCCACCCACGGGGCCGTTCGGGGGCTGTTTCGAGTTTTCACCCTTTATCGTCATGTTTTTAACCCTAAGTCTTGAAATATACAAATTACCATATTACTCTCAAACCGGGATTCCCGCGGCTGCGAGGTCATTTCCTACGAGTTACGTTGGTCCCGTGGGAGGTGTTGGTGCCACCCACGGGGCCGTTCGGGGGCTGTTTCGAGTTTTCACCCTCTAACGTCATGTTTTTAAGCCTAAGTCTTTAAATATGCAAATTACTGTATTACTCTCAAACCGGGAGACCCGCGGCTTCGAGATCAGTTCCTACGAGTTACGTTGGTCCCGTGGGAGGTGTTGGTGCCACCCACGCGGCAATTTGGGGGTTGTTTCGAGTTTTCACCCTCTAACGTCATGTTTTGCTTATGTGTAGAAATATAAAAATTACGATCATATTATCAAACCGACAGACCCGCGGCTGCGAGGTCAGTTCCTACGAGTTACTTTCGTCCGTGGGAGGTGTTGGTGCCACCCACAGGGCCGTTGGGGGGCTGTTTCGAGTTTTCACCCTCTAACGTCATGTTTTTAAGCCTAAGTCTAGAAATAAGCAAATTACCGTCGTACTCTCAAACCGGGAGACCCTCGGCTGCGGGGTCAGTTCCGACGAGTTATGTTGGTCTCGTGGGAGGTGTTGGTGCCACCCACGGGGCCGTTCGGGGGCTGTTTCGAGTTATCACCCTTTAACGTCATGTTTTTAAGCCTAAGTGTTGAAATATACAAATTAACTTATTACTCTCAAACCGGGATTCCCGCGGCTACGGGGTCAGCTCCTACGAGTTATGTTGGTCCCGTGGGAGGTGTTGGTGCCACCCACGGGGCCGTTCGGGAGCTATTTCGAGTTTTCATCCTTTAAGACCATGTTTTTCTTAAGTGTAGAAATACGCAAATTACGGTCGTATTCTCAAACCGGGAGACCCGTGACTGGGAGTTCAGTTCCTATGAGTTACGTTGGTCTCGTGGGAGGTGTTGGTGCCACCCACGGGGCCGTTCGGGGGCTGTTTCGAGTTTTCACCCTCTAACGTCATGTTTTTAAGCCTAAGTCTAGAAATAAGCAAATTACCATCGTACTTTCAAACCGGGAGTCCCGCGGCTGCGGGGTCAGTTCCTACGAGTTACGTTGGTCCCGTGGGAGGTGTTGGTGCCACCCACGGGGCCGTTCGGTGGCTGTTTCGAGTTTTCACCCTCTAACGTCATGTTTTTAAGCCTAAGTCTAGAATAAGCAAATTACCGTCGTACTCTCAAACCGGGAGACCCGCGACTGCGGGTTCAGTTCCTACGAGTTACGTTGGTCCCGTGGGAGGTGTTAGTGCCACCCACGGGGCCGTTTGGGGGATGTTTCGAGTTTTCAGCCTCTAACGTCATGTTTTGCTTAAGTGTAGAAATACGCAAATTACCCTCGTACTCTTAAACCGGGAGACCCGCGGCTGCGGGGTCAGTTCCTATGAGTTATGTTGGTCCCGTGGGAGGTGTTGGTGCCACCCACGGGACCGTTCAGGGGCTGTTTCGAGTTTTCACCCTTTAACGTCATGTTTTTAAGCCTAAGGCTTGAAATTTACAAATTACCGTATTACTCTCAAACCGGGAGACCCGCGGCTGCGAGGTCAGTTCCTACGAGTTACGTTGGTCCCGTGGGAGGTGTTAGTGCCACCCACGGGGCCGTTCGGGAGCTGTTTCGAGTTTTCACCCTTTAACGCCATGATTTTCTTAAGTGTAGAAATACGTAAATTATGGTCGTATTCTTAAACCGGAAGACCCGTGACTGCGAGGTCAGTTCCTACGAGTTACGTTGGTCTCGTGGGAGGTGTTGGTGCCACCCATGGGGCCGTTCGGGGGCTGTTTCGAGTTTTCACCCTCTAACGTCATGTTTTTAAGCCTAAGTCTAGAAATAAGCAAATTACCGCCGTACTCTCAAACCGGGAGTCCCGCGGCTGCGCGGTCAGTTCCTACGAGTTACGTTGGTCCCGTGGGAGGTGTTGGTGCCACCCACGGGGCCGTTCGGGGGTTGTTTCGAGTTTTCACCCTTTAACGTCATGTTTTTATGCATAAGTCTTGAAATATACAAATTACCTTATTACTCTCAAACCGGGATTCCCGCGGCTGCGGGGTCAGTTCCTACGAGTTATGTTGGTCCCGTGGGAGGTGTTAGTGCCACCCACGAGGCTGTTCGTGGGCTGTTTCGAGTTTTCACCCTTTAACGCCATGTTTTGCTTAAGTGTAGAAATACGCAAATTACGGTCGTATTCTCAAACCGGGAGACCCGCGGCTGGGGGGTCAGTTCCTACGAGTTATGTTTGTCCCGTGGGAGGTGTTGGTGCCACCCACGGGGCCGTTCAGGGGCTGTTTCGAGTTTTCACCCATTAACGTCATGTTTTTAAGCCTAAGTCTAGAAATAAGAAAATTACCGTCGTACTCTCAAATCGGGGGTCCCGCGACTGCGGGGTCAGTTCCTACGAGTTATGTTGGTCCCGTGGGAGGTGTTGGTGCCAACCACGGGGCCGTTCGGGGGCTGTTTCGAGTTTTCACCCTCTAACGTCATGTTTTTAAGCCTAGTTCTTTAAATATGAAAATTACCGTATTACTCTCAAACCGGGAGACCTGCGGCTGCGAGGTCATTTCCTACGAGTTACGTTGGTCCCAATGGAGGTGTTGGTGCCAACCACGGGGTCGTTCGGGGGCTGTTTCGAGTTTTCACCCTCTAACGTCATGTTTTTAAGCCTAAGTCTTTAAATATGCAAATTACTGTATTACTCTCAAACCGGGAGACCCGCGGCTTCGAGATCAGTTCCTACGAGTTACGTTGGTCCCGTAGGAGGTGTTGGTGCCACCCACGGGGCAGTTTGGGGGTTGTTTCGAGTTTTCACCCTCTAACGTCATGTTTTGCTTAAGTGTAGAAATATAAAAATTACGGTCATATTATCAAACTGACAGACCCGCGGCTGCGAGGTCAGTTCCTACGAGTTACTTTGGTCCGTGGGAGGTGTTGGTGCCACCCACGGGGCCGATGGGGGGCTGTTTCGATTTTTCACCCTCTAACGTCATGTTTTTAAGCCTAAGTCTAGAAATAAGCAAATTACCGTCGTACTCTCAAACCGGGAGACCCGCGGCTACGGGGTCAGTTCCGACGAGTTATGTTGGTCTCGTGGGAGGTGTTGGTGCCACCCACGGGGCCGTTCGGGGGCTGTTTCGAGTTTTCACCCTTTAACGTCATGTTTTTAAGCCTAAGTGTTGAAATATACAAATTACCTTATTACTCTCAAACCGGGATTCCCGCGGCTACGGAGTCAGCTCCTACGAGTTATGTTGGTCCCGTGGGAGGTGTTGGTGCCACCCACGGGGCCGTTCGGGAGCTATTTCGAGTTTTCATCCTTTAACACCATGTTTTTCTTAAGTGTAGAAATACGCAAAATATGGTCGTATTCTCAAACCGGGAGACCCGTGACTGCGAGGTCAGTTCCTACGAGTTACGTTGGTCTCGTGGGAGGTGTTGGTGCCACCCACGGGGCCGTTCGGGGGCTGTTTCGAGTTTTCACCCTTTAACGTCATGTTTTTAAGCCTAAGTCTAGAAATAAGCAAATTACCATCGTACTTTCAAACCGGGAGTTCCGCGGCTGCGGGGTCAGTTCCTACGAGTTACGTTGGTCCCGTGGGAGGTGTTGGTGCCACCCACGGGGTCGTTCGGTGGCTGTTTCGAGTTTTCACCCTCTAACGTCATGTTTTTAAGCCTAAGTCTAGAATAAGCAAATTACCGTCGTACTCTCAAACCGGGAGACCCGTGGCTGCGGGTTCAGTTCCTAAGAGTTACGTTGGTCCCGTGGGAGGTGTTAGTGCCACCCACGGGGTCGTTCGGTGGCTGTTTCGAGTTTTCCCCCTCTAACGTCATGTTTTTAACCCTAAGTCTAGAATAAGCAAATTACCGTCGTACTCTTAAACCGGGAGACCCGTGGCTGCGGGTTCAGTTCCTAAGAGTTACGTTGGTCCCGTGGGAGGTGTTAGTGCCACCCACGGGGCCGTTTGGGGGCTGTTTCGAGTTTTCACCCTCTAACGTCATGTTTTGCTTAAGTGTAGAAATACGCAAATTACCCTCGTACTCTTAAACCGGGAGACCCGCGGCTGCGGTGTCAGTTCCTATGAGTTATGTTGGTCCCGTGGGAGGTGTTGGTGCCACCCACGGGACCGTTCAGGGGCTGTTTCGAGTTTTCACCCTTTAACGTCATGTTTTTAAGCCTAAGGCTTGAAATTTACAAATTACCGTATTACTCTCAAACCGGGAGACCCGCGGCTGCGAGGTCAGTTCCTACGTGTTACGTTGGTCCCGTGGGAGGTGTTAGTGCCACCCACGGGGCCGTTCGGGAGATGTTTCGAGTTTTCACCCTTTAACGCCATGTCTTGCTTAAGTGTAGAAATACGCAAATTACGGTCGTATTCTCAAACCGGGAGACCCGCGGCTGGGGGGTCAGTTCCTACGAGTTATGTTTGTCCCGTGGGAGGTGTTGGTGCCACCCACGGGGCCGTTCGGGGGCTGTTTCGAGTTTCCACCCATTAACGTCATGTTTTTAAGCCTAAGTCTAGAAATAAGAAAATTACAGTCGTACTCTCAAATCGGGGGTCTCGCGACTGCGGGGTCAGTTCCTACGAGTTATGTGGGTCCCGTGGGAGGTGTTGGTGCCACCCACGGGGCCGTTCGGGGGCTGTTTCGAGTTTTCACCCTCTAACGTCATGTTTTTAAGCCTAGTTCTTTAAATATGAAAATTACCGTATTACTCTCAAACCGGGAGACCCGCGGCTGCTGGGTCAATTCTTACGAGTTATATTGGTCCCGTGGGAGGTGTTGGTGCCACCCACAGGACCGTTGAGGGGTTGTTTCGAGTTCTCACCCTTTAACGTCATGTTTTTAAGCCTATGTGTTGAAATATACAAATTACCGTATTACTATCAAACCGGGATTCCCGCGGATGCGGGGTCAGTTCCTACTAGTTATGTTGGTCCCGTGGGAGGTGTTGGTGCCACCCACGGGGCCGTTCCGGGGCTGTTTCGAGTTTTCACCCTCTAACGTCATGTTTTTAAGCCTAAGTCTAGAAATAAGCAAATTACCGTCGTACTCTCAAACCGGGATTCCCGCGGCTGGGGGGGCAGTTCCTACGAGTTACGTTGGTCCCGTGGGAGGTATTGGTGCCACCCACAGGGCCGTTCGGGGGTTGTTTCGAGTTTTCACCCTTTAACGTCATGTTATTAAGCCTAAGTCTTGAAATATACAAATTACCTTATTACTCTCAAAACGGGATTCCCGCGGCTGCGGGGTCAGTTCCTACGAGTTATGTTGGTCCCAAGGGAGGTGTTGGTGCCACCCACGAGGCCGTTCGGGGGCTGTTTCGAGTTTTCACCCTTTAACGCCATGTTTTGCTTAAGTGTAGAAATACACAAATTACGGTCGTATTCTCAAACCGGGAGACCCGCGGCTGTGGGGTCAGTTCCTACGAGTTATGTTGGTCCCGTGGGAGGTGTTGGGGCCACCCACGGGGCCGTTTGGGGGCTATTTCGAGTTTTCACCCTTTAACGTCATGTTTTTAAGCCTAAGTCTTGAAATATACAAATTACTGTATTACTCTCAAACCGGGATTCCCGCGGATGTGGGGTCAGTTCCTACTAGTTATGTTGGTCTCGTGGGAGGTGTTGGTGCCACCCACGGGGCCGTTCGGGGGTTGTTTCGAGTTTTCACTATTTAACGCCATGTTTTTCTTAATTGTAGAAATACACAAATTACGGTCGTATTCTCAAACCGGGAGACCCGTGACTGCGAGGTCAGTTCCTACGAGTTACGTTGGTCTCGTGGGAGGTGTTGGTGCCACCCACGAGGCCGTTCGGGGGCTGTTTCTAGTTTTCACCCTCTAACGTCATATTTTTAAGCCTAAGTCTAGAAATAAGCAAATTACCGTCGTACTCTCAAACCGGGAGTCCAGCGGCTGCGGGGTCAGTTCCTACGAGTTACGTTGGTCCCGTGGGAGGTGTTGGTGCCACCCACGGGGCCGTTCGGGGGCTGTTTCGAGTTTTAACCCTTTAACGTCATGTTTTTAAGCATAAGTCTTGAAATATACAAATTACCTTATTACTCTCAAACCGGGATTCCCGCGGCTGCGGGGTCTGTTCCTACGAGTTATGTTGGTCCCGTGGGAGGTGTTAGTGCCACCCACGAGACCGTTCGTGGGCTATTTCAAGTTTTCACCCTTTAACGCCATGTTTTGCTTAAGTGTAGAAATACGCAAATTACGGTCGTATTCTCAAACCGGGAGACCCGCGGCTGGGGGGTCAGTTCCTACGAGTTATGTTGGTCCCGTGGGAGGTGTTTGTGCCACCCACGGGGCCGTTCGGGGGCTGTTTCGAGTTTTCACCCTTTAACGTCATGTTTTTAAGCCTAAGTCTAGAAATAAGAAAATTACCGTCGTACTCTCAAATCGGGGGTCCCGCGACTGCGGGGCCAGTTCCTACGGGTTATGTTGGTCCCGTGGGAGGTGTTGGTGCCACCCACGGGGCCGTTCGGGGGCTGTTTCGAGTTTTCACCCTCTAACGTCATGTTTTTTAAACCTAGGTCTTTAAATATGCAAATTGCCGTATTACTCTCAAACCGGGAGACCCGCGGCTGCGAGGTCAGTTCCTACGAGTTACGTTGGTCCCGTGGGAGGTGTTAGTGCCACCACGGGGCCGTTTGGGGGCTGTTTCGAGTTTTCACCCTCTAACATCATGTTTTGCTTAAGTGCAGAAATACGAAAATTACCCTCGTACTCTCAAACCGGGAGACCCGCGGCTGCGGGGTCAGTTCCTACGAGTTATGTTGGTCCCGTGGGAGGTGTTGGTGCCACTCACGGGACCGTTCAGGGGCTGTCTCGAGTTCTCACCCTTTAACGTCATGTTTTTAAGCTTATGTCTTGAAATATACAAATTACCGTATTACTCTCAAACCGGGATTCCCGCGGATGTGGTGTCAGTTCCTACTAGTTATGTTGGTCCCGTGGGAGGTGTTGGTGCCACCCACGGGGCCGTTCGGGGGCTGTTTCGAGTTTTCACCCTCTAACGTCATGTTTTTAAGCCTAAGTCTAGAAATAAGCAAATTACTGTCGTACTATCAAACCAGGAGTCCCGCGGCTGGTGGGGCAGTTCCTACGAGTTACGTTGGTCCCGTGGGAGGTATTGGTGCCACCCACAGGGCCGTTCGGGGGCTGTTTCGTGTTTTCACCCTTTAACGTCATGTTTTTAAGCCTAAGTCTTGAAATATACAAATTACCGTATTACTCTCAAAACGGGATTCCCGCAGCTGCGGGGTCAGTTCCTACGAGTTATGTTGGTCCCGTGGGAGGTGTTGGTGCCACGCACGAGGCCGTTCGGGGGCTGTTTCGAGTTTTCACCCTTTAACGCCATGTTTTGCTTAAGTGTAGAAATATACAAATTACGGTCGTATTCTCAAATCGGGAGACCCGCGGCTGCGGGGTCAGTTCCTACGAGTTGTGTTGGTCCCGTGGGAGGTGTTGGTACCACCCACGGGGCCGTTTGGGAGCTGTTTCGAGTTTTCACCCTTTAACGTCATGTTTTTAAGCCTAAGTCTTGAAATATACGAATTACTGTATTACTCTCAAATCGGGATTCCCGCGGATGCGGGGTCAGTTCCTACTAGTTATGTTGGTCTCGTGGGAGGTGTTGGTGCCACCCACGGGGCCGTTCGGGGGCTGTTTCGAGTTTTCACTATTTAACACCATGTTTTTCTTAATTGTAGAAATACACAAATTACGATCGTATTCTCAAACCGGGAGACCCGTGACTGCGAGGTCTGTTCCTACGAGTTACGTTGGTCTCGTGGGAGGTGTTGGTGCCACCCACGGGGCCGTTCGGGGGCTGTTTCGAGTTTTCACCCTCTAACGTCATGTTTTTAAGCCAAAGTCTAGAAATAAGCAAATTACCGTCGTACTCTCGAACCGGGAGTCCCGCGGCTACGGGGTCAGTTCCTACGAGTTACGTTGGTCCCGTGGGAGGTGTTGGTGCCACCCACGGGGCCGTTCGGGGGCTGTTTCGAGTTTTCACCCTTTAACGTCATGTTTTTAAGCCTAAGTCTTGAAATATAAAAATTACCTTATTACTCACAAAACGGGATTCCCGCGGCTGCGGGGTCAGTTCCTACGAGTTATGTTGGTCCCATGGGAGGTGTTGGTGCCACCCACGAGGCCGTTCGGGGGCTGTTTCGAGTTTTCACCCTTTAACGCCATGTTTTGCTTAAGTGTAGAAATACGCAAATTACGGTCGTATTCTCAAACCGGGAGACCCGCGGCTGCGGGGTCAGTTCCTACGAGTTATGTTGGTCCCGTGGGAGGTGTTGGGGCCACCCACGGGGCCGTTTGGGGGCTGTTTCGAGTTTTCACCCTTTAACGTCATGTTTTTAAGCCTAAGTCTTGAAATATACAAATTACTGTATTACTCTCAAACCGGGATTCCCGCGGATGCGGGGTCAGTTCCTACTAGTTATGTTGGTCTCGTGGGAGGTGTTGGTGCCACCCACGGGGCTGTTCGGGGGTTGTTTCGAGTTTTCACTATTTAACGCCATGTTTTTCTTAATTGTAGAAATACACAAATTACGGTCGTATTCTCAAACCGGGAGACCCGTGACTGCGAGGTCAGTTCCTACGAGTTACGTTGGTCTCGTGGGAGGTGTTGGTGCCACCCACGAGGCCGTTCGGGGGCTGTTTCGAGTTTTCACCCTCTAACGTCATGTTTTTAAGCCTAAGTCTGGAAATAAGCAAATTACCGTCGTACTCTCAAACCGGGAGTCCAGCGGCTGCGGGGTCAGTTCCTACGAGTTACGTTGGTCCCGTGGGAGGTGTTGGTGCCACCCACGGGGCCGTTCGGTTGCTGTTTCGAGTTTTCACCCTTTAACGTCATGTTTTTAAGCATAAGTCTTGAAATATACAAATTACCTTATTACAATCAAACCGGGATTCCCGCGGCTGCGAGGTCAGTTCCTACGAGTTATGTTGGTCCCGTGGGAGGTGTTAGTGCCACCCACGAGACCGTTCGTGGGCTGTTTCAAGTTTTCACCCTTTAACGCCATGTTTTGCTTAAGTGTAGAAATACGCAAATTACGGTCGTATTCTCAAACCGGGAGACCCGCGGCTGGGGGGTCAGTTCCTACGAGTTATGTTGGTCCCGTGGGAGGTGTTGGTGCCACCCACGGGGCCGTTCGGGGGCTGTTTCGAGTTTTCACCCTTTAACGTCATGTTTTTAAGCCTAAGTCTAGAAATAAGAAAATTACCGTCGTACTCTCAAATCGGGGGTCCCGCGACTGCGGGGCCAGTTCCTACGAGTTATGTTGGTCCCGTGGGAGGTGTAGGTGCCACCCACGGGGCCGTTCGGGGGCTGTTTCGAGTTTTCACCCTCTAACGTCATGTTTTTAAACGTAGGTCTTTAAATATGCAAATTACCGTATTACTCTCAAACCGGGAGACCCGCGGCTGCGAGGTCAGTTCCTACGAGTTACGTTGGTCCCGTGGGAGGTGTTAGTGCCACCACGGGGCCGTTTCGGGGCTGTTTCGAGTTTTCACCCTCTAACATCATGTTTTGCTTAAGTGCAGAAATACGAAAATTACCCTCGTACTCTCAAACCGGGAGACCCGCGGCTGCGGGGTCAGTTCCTACGAGTTATGTTGGTCCCGTGGGAGGTGTTGGTGCCACCCACAGGACCGTTCAGGGGCTGTCTCGAGTTCTCACCCTTTAACGTCATGTTTTTAAGCTTATGTCTTGAAATATACAAATTACCGTATTACTCTCAAACCGGGATTCCCGCGGATGTGGGGTCAGTTCCTACTAGTTATGTTGGTCCCGTGGGAGGTGTTGGTGCCACCCACGGGGCCGTTCGGGGGCTGTTTCGAGTTTTCACCCTCTAACGTCATGTTTTTAAGCCTAAGTCTAGAAATAAGCAAATTACCGTCGTACTCTCAAACCAGGAGTCCCGCGGCTGGTGGGGCAGTTCCTACGAGTTACGTTGGTCCCGTGGGAGGTATTGGTGCCACCCACAGGGCCGTTCGGGGGCTGTTTCGTGTTTTCACCCTTTAACGTCATGTTTTTAAGCCTAAGTCTTGAAATATACAAATTACCGTATTACTCTCAAAACGGGATTCCCGCGGCTGCGGGGTCAGTTCCTACGAGTTATGTTGGTCCCGTGGGAGGTGTTGGTGCCACGCACGAGGCCGTTCGGGGGCTGTTTCGAGTTTTCACCCTTTAACGCCATGTTTTGCTTAAGTGTAGAAATATGCAAATTACGGTCGTATTCTCAAACCGGGAGACCCGCGGCTGCGGGGTCAGTTCCTACGAGTTGTGTTGGTCCCGTGGGAGGTGTTGGTACCACCCACGGGGCCGTTTGGGAGCTGTTTCGAGTTTTCACCCTTTAACGTCATGTTTTTAAGCCTAAGTCTTGAAATATACAAATTACTGTATTACTCTCAAATCGGGATTCCCGCTGATGCGGGGTCAGTTCCTACTAGTTATGTTGGTCTCGTGGGAGGTGTTGGTGCCACCCACGGGGCCGTTCGGGGGCTGTTTCGAGTTTTCACTATTTAACACCATGTTTTTCTTAATTGTAGAAATACGCAAATTACGATCGTATTCTCAAACCGGGAGACCCGTGACTGCGAGGTCTGTTCCTACGAGTTACGTTGGTCTCGTGGGAGGTGTTGGTGCCACCCACGGGGCCGTTCGGGGGCTGTTTCGAGTTTTCACCCTCTAACGTAATGTTTTTAAGCCAAAGTCTAGAAATAAGCAAATTACCGTCGCACTCTCAAACCGGGAGTGCCGCGGCTACGGGGTCAGTTCCTACGAGTTACGTTGGTCCCGTGGGAGGTGTTGGTGCCACCCACGGGGCCGTTCGGGGGCTGTTTCGAGTTTTCACCCTTTAACGTCATGTTTTTAAGCCTAAGTCTTGAAATATACAAATTACCTTATTACTCACAAAACGGGATTCCCGCGGCTGCGGGGTCAGTTCCTACGAGTTATGTTGGTCCCATGGGAGGTGCTGGTGCCACCCACGAGGCCGTTCGGGGGCTGTTTCGAGTTTTCACCCTTTAACGCCATGTTTTGCTTAAGTGTAGAAATAGGCAAATTACGATCGTATTCTCAAACCGGGAGACCCGCGGCTGCGGGGTCAGTTCCTAAAAGTTATGTTGGTCTCGTGGGAGGTGTTGGTGCCACCCACAGGGCCGTTTGGGGTTGTTTCGAGTTTTCACCCTTTAACGCCATGTTTTGCTTAAGTGTAGAAATTCGCAAATTACGGTCGTATTCTCAAACCGGGAGACCCGCGGCTGTGGGGTCAGTTCCTACGAGTTACGTTGGTCTCGTGGGAGGTGTCGGTACCACCCACGGGGCCGTTCGGGGGTTGTTTCAAGTTTTCACCCTCTAACGTCATGTTTTAAGCCTAAGTCTAGAAATAAGAAAATTACCGTCGTACTCTCAAACCGGGAGTCCCGCGGTTGCGGGGTCAGTTCCTACGAGTTATGTTGGTCCCGTGGGAGGTGTTGGTGCCACCCACATTGCCGTTCGGGGGCTGTTTCGAGTTTTCACCCTTTAACGTCATGTTTTTAAGCCTAAGTCTTGAAATATTCAAATTACCGAATTACTCTCTAACCAGGATTTCGGCGGCTGCGAGGTCAGTTCCTACGAGTTACGTTGGTCCCGTGGGAGGTGTTGGTGCCACCCACGATGCCGTTCGGGGGCTGTTTCGAGTTTTCACCCTCTAACGTCATGTTTTTAAGCCTAAGTCTTTAAATATGCGAATTACCGTATTACTCTCAAACCGGGAGACCCGCAGCTACGATATCAGTTCCTATGAGTTATGTTGGTCCCGTGGGAGGTGTTGGTGCCACCCACGGGGCCGTTCGGGGGCTGTTTCGAGTTTTCACCATTTAACGCCATGTTTTGCTTAAGTGTAGAAATACGCAAATTACGGTCGTATTCTCAAACCGGGAGACCCGCGGCTGTGGGGTCAGTTCCTACGAGTTATGTTGGTCCCGTGGGAGGTGTTGGTGCCACCCACGGGGCCGTTCGGGGGATGTTTCGAGTTTTCACCCTTTAACGTCATGTTTTTTTTAAGTGTAGAAATACGTCAATTACGCTCGTATTCTCAAACCGGGAGACCCGTGACTGCGAGGTCAGTTCCTACGAGTTATGTTGGTCTCGTGGGAGGTGTTGGTGCCACCCATAGGGCCGTTCGGGGGCTGTTTCGAGTTTTCATCCTCTAACGTCATGTTTTTAATCCTAAGTGTAGAAATAAGAAAATTACCGTCGTACTCTCAAATCGGGAGACCCGTGGCTGCGAGGTCAGTTCCTACGAGTTACGTTGGTCCCGTGGGAGGTGTTGGTGCCACCCACGGGGCCGTTCGGGGGCTGTTTCGAGTTTTCACGCTCTAACGTCATGTTTTTAAGCCTAAGTCTAGAAATAAGCAAATTACTGTCGTACTCTCAAACCGGGAGACCCGCGGCTGCGGGGTCAGTTCCTACGAGTTACGTTGGTCCCGTGGGAGGTGTTAGTGCCACTCACGAGGCCGTTTGGGGGCTGTTTCGAGTTTTCACCCTCTAACGTCATGTTTTGCTTAAGTGTAGAAATACGCAAATTACCCTCGTACTCTCAAACCGGGAGACCCGCGCCTGGGAGGTCAGTTCCTACGAGTTATGTTGGTCCCGTGGGAGGTGTTGGTGCCACCCACGGGACCGTTCAGGGACTGTTTCGAGTTTTCACCCTTTAATGTCATGTTTTTAATCCTAAGTCTTGAAATATACAAATTACCGTATTACTCTCAAACCAGGATTCCCGCGGCTGCGGGGTCAGTTTCAACGAGTTATGTTGGTCCCGTGGGAGGTGTTGGTGCCACCCACGGTTCCGTTCGGGAGCTGTTTCGAGATTTCACCCTTTAACGCCATGTTTTTCTTAAGTGTAGAAATATGCAAATTACGGTCGTATTCTCAAACCGGGAGACCCGTGACTACGAGGTCAGTTCCTACGAGTTACGTTGGTCTCGTGGGAGGTGTTGGTGCCACCCACGGGGCCGTTCGGGGGCCGTTTCGAGTTTTCACCCTCTAACGTCATGTTTTTAAGCCTAAGTCTAGAAATAAGAAAATTACCGTCGTACTCTCAAATCGGGAATCCCGCGTCTTCGGGGTCAGTTCCTACGAGTTACGTTGGTCCCGTGGGAGGTGTTGGTGCCACCCACGGAGCCGTTCGGGGGCTGTTTTGAGTTTTCACCCTTTAACGTCATGTTTTTAAGCCTAAGTCTTATAATATACCAATTACCTTATTACTCTCAAACCGGGATTCCCGCGGCTGCGGGGTCGGTTCCTACGAGTTATGTTGGTCCCGTGGGAGGTGTTGGTGCCACCCACGAGGCCGTTCGGGGGCTGTTTCGAGTTTTCACCCTTTAACGCCATGTTTTGCTTAAGTGTAGAAATACTCAAATTACGATCGTATTCTCAAATCGGGAGACCCGCGGCTGCGGGGTCAGTTCCTATGAGTTATGTTGGTCCCGTGGGAGGTGTTGGTGCCACCCACGGGGCCGTTCGGGGGCTGTTTCGAGTTTTCGCCCTTTAACGTCATATTTTTAAACCTAAGTCTTGAAATATACAAATTATCGTATTACTCTCAAACCGAGATTCCCGCGGCTGTGAGGTCAGTTCCTATGAGTTACGTTGGTCCCGTGGGAGGTGTTGGTGCCACCCACGGGGCCGTTCGGGGGCTGTTTAGAGTTTTCACCCTCTAACGTCATGTTTTTAAGCCTAAGTCTTTAAATATGCAAATTATCGTATTACTCTGAAATCGGGAGACCCGCGGCTGCGAGGTCAGTTCCTACGAGTTACGTTGGTCCCGTGGGAGGTGTTAGTGCCACCCACGGGGCCGTTTAGGGGCTATTTCTAGTTTTTACCCTCTCACGTCATGTTTTTCTTTAGTATAGAAATACGCAAATTGCCCTCGTACTCTCAAACCGGGAGACCCGCGGCTGCGGGGTCAGTTCCTATGAGTTATGTTGGTCCCGTGGGAGGTGTTGGTGCCACCCCCGGGACTGTTCAGGGGTTGTTTCGAGTTTTCAACCTTTAACGTCATGTTTTTAAGCCTAAGTCTTGAAATATACAAATTACCGTATTACTCTCAAACCGGGATTCTCGCGACTGCGGGGTCAGTTCCTACGAGTTATGTTGGTCCCGTGGGAGGTGTTGGTGCCACCCACGGGGCTGTTCGGGAGTTGTTTCGAGTTTTCACCCTTTAACGCCATGTTTTTCTTAAGTGTAGAAATACGCAAATTACGGTCGTATTCTCAAACCGGGAGACCCGTGATTGCGAGGTTAGTTCCTACGAGTTACGTTGGTCTCGTGGGAGTTGTCGGTGCCACCCACGGGGCCGTTCATGGGTTGTTTCGATTTTTCACCCTCTAACGTCATGTTTTTAAGCCTATGTCTAGAAATATGAAAATTACCATCATACTCTCAAACCGGGAGTCCCGCGGCTGCAGGGTCAGTTCCTACGAGTTACGTTGGTCCCGTGGGAGGAGTTGGTGCCACCCACGGGGCCGTTCGGGGGTTGTTTCGAGTTTTCACCCTTTAACGTCATGGTTTTAAGCCTAAGTCTTGAAATATATAAATTACCTTATTACTCTCAAACCGGGATTCCCGCGGCTGTGGGGTCAGTTCCTACGAGTTATGTTGGTCCCGAGGGAGGTGTTGGTGCCACCCACGAGGCCGTTCGGGGGCTGTTTTGAGTTTTCACCCTTTAACGCCATGTTTTGCTAAAGTGTAGAAATACGCAAATTACGGTCGTATTCTCAAACCGGGAGACCCGCGGCTACGGGGTCAGTTCCTACGAGTTATGTTGGTCCTGTGGGAGGTGTTGGTGCCACCCACGGGGCCGTTTGGGGGCTGTTTCGAGTTTTCACCCTTTAACGTCATATTTTTAAGCCTAAGTCTTGAAATATACAAATTTTCGTATTACTCTCAAACCGGGATTCCCGCGGCTGTGAGGTCAGTTCCTACGAGTTACGTTGGTCCCGTGGGAGGTATTGGTGCCACCCACGGGGCCGTTCGGGGGTTGTTTCGAGTTTTCACCCTTTAACGCCATGTTTTTCTTAAGTGTAGAAATACGCAAATTACGGTCATATTCTCAAACCGGGAGACCCGTGACTGCGAGGTCAGTTCCTACGAGTTACGTTGGTCTCGTGGGAGGTGTCGGTACCACCCACGGGGCCGTTCGGGGGTTGTTTCAAGTTTTCACCCTCTAACGTCATGTTTTAAGCCTAAGTCTAGAAATAAGAAAATTACCGTCGTACTCTCAAACCGGGAGTCCCGCGGTTGCGGGGTCAGTTCCTACGAGTTACGTTGGTCCCTTGGGAGGTGTTGGTACCACCCACGGGGCCGTTCGGGGGTTGTTTCGAGTTTTCACCCTTTAACGTCATGTTTTTAAGCCTAAGTCTTGAAATATACAAATTACCTTATTACTCTCAAACCGGGATTCCCGCGGCTGTGGGGTCAGTTCCTACGAGTTATGTTGGTCCCGTGGGTGGTGTTGGTGCCACCCACGAGGCCGTTCGGGGGCTGTTTCGAGTTTTCACCCTTTAACGCCATGTTTTGCTAAAGTGTAAAAATACGCAAATTACGGTCGTATTCTCAAAACGGGAGACCCGCGGCTACGGGGTCAGTTCCTACGAGTTATGTTGGTCCTGTGGGAGGTGTTGGTGCCACCCACGGGGCCGTTTGGGGGCTGTTTCGAGTTTTCACCCTTTAACGTCATATTTTTAAGCCTAAGTCTTGAAATATACAAATTTTCGTATTACTCTCAAACCGGGATTCCCGCGGCTGCGAGGTCAGTTCCTACGAGTTACGTTGGTCCCGTGGGAGGTATTGGTGCCACCCACGGGGCCGTTCGGGGGTTGTTTCGAGTTTTCACCCTCTAACGTCATGTTTTTAAGCCTAAGTCTTTAAATATGCAAATTACCGTATTACTCTCAAACCGGGAGACCCGTGGCTACGAGATCAGTTCCTACGAGTTACGTTGGTCCCGTGGGAGGTGTTGGTGCCACCCACGGGGCCGTTTGGGGGCTGTTTTGAGTTTTCACCCTCTAACGCCATGTTTTGCTTAAGTGCATAAATACGAAAATTACGATCGTATTATCAAACCGGGAGACCCGCGACTGCGAGGTCAGTTCCTACGAGTTACGTTGGTCCCGTGGGAGGTGTTGGTGCCACCCACGGGGCCGTTCGGGGGCTGTTTCGAGTTTTCACCCTCTAACGTCATGTTTTTAAGCCTAAGTCTAGAAATAAGCAAATTACCGTCGTACTCTCAAGCCGGGAGACCCGCGGATTCGGGGTCAGTTCCTACGAGTTACGTTGGTCCCTTGGGAGGTGTTGGTGCCACCCACTGTGCCGTTCAGGGGCTGTTTCGAGTTTTCATCCTCTAACGTGACGCCTTTATCCCACAACTCTTTAAGTTCTTCGATTAATGGTGCTAAGAATATATCAATATCATTACTGGGAGCATTCGGCCCGGGTATCAATAGAGATAACAATGTGAACTCCTTTCTCATGCATAACGTCAGAGGAAGACTTAAAGTTGCCATAAGAACTGGCCAATAACTCTGACTAGCACTTAAATTACCGAAAGGGTTAAACCCGTAGGTTGAGATTGCAAGACGAACGTTGCGCGGTTCCTTTGAAAATTCATGGTGTTGTGCATTTGAAATTTGCCGGATGAGTGAATCAACCGGATGACGCATCAAATTCCCACCCACCTCGCATCGAGCATGCCATGTCATGGCCTCCGCTATCCACGGTACAGTAAAAAAACGTTTTAACCGTGGCCCAAGTGGAAAATACTTCAAAACCTTTTGTGGGACTTGCGAGCACTTGCGATTTTTTGCATGTTTGTATTTCCATTCTCACAAACCATATATCTAGGCTCACTGTATACAGGACATTCATCCTTCTCTTCGTGCTCATTTCGGTACAATATACAATCATACTTGCAAGCATGAATAGATTTGTATTTCAAACCTAAACCCTTCAAACTCTTCTTCATGGTAGGATAATTGTCTGGTAACATGTTCTCTTTTGGGAGAATTTCTTTAACCCATTTAAGAATTCCGGTTACGCTGTTTCCAGACAAACCAAATTGACTCTTCAAATTATGCAAACCAATCATTGCATATAATACTGAGTGATCTTCATCGCAATCTTTATACAAAGGTCTAGCCGCATCGGCTTTCAACCGTATGTATTCCCGATCTCCTAGTAGTTCAGCATCAATTTATTCATTTACTTGGTCATAATGCGCATTATTTGTATCCATAGGTTGTTGGTTTTGTTGGTTGTGGAGTCCGTAAGCATCATCAATTAAGTCGGTCAATGGACGATGTGTTGGTGAATCATGTACCACTTCTACTCCTTCAGGTTCCGTTACACGGTCGGCTTCCGGTAATTCTTCTGGAACATAAGGTACAACTTTTTCACCATGGTATGTCCATATTATATAGTCTTAGCAGATTCCCCACTTTAGTAAATGCAACTCAACAACTTCCAATGACTTATATTTTCCGTTAATACAATGAGTGCACGGACACGGAATCTTCTCACTTTTAAGATTTTTGGAAGCATACTTAACAAATTCATAAACGCCCTTTACATGACTAATTGATATCCGGTTAGTCTCTCCCATCCACTCTTTGTATTGTGGGAAATCCATGTAATAATCTTCAAAGTTCAGTCCTGTGGTAATAGGTTAAAAAATATTATTACAAATGAAACAGAAAGATTATTCTTACGACTGAAACAAAAAAAATATCATTCCAAACGAAACAAAACCAATATTCTTACAACTGAAAGAAAAAAAAATATCATTCCAACTGAAGCAAAAACAATATTCTTACAACTAAAACAAAAAAAATTATTACAACTGAAATGAAAGAAAATATTATTAAATCTTGGCCAACAGATAAAGTGGCCAAGTAATAAAAGATTTTGCATAATTCCTCAATTCCATCCCATCCCCGCTGTTAACGTACACAGTTACATCTCCGCAGCCGTTGTATATTTCATCGACCATTATTTTAGCCTCACCCTTCTCAAAAGTTCGGTGATGTACTATAGTTCAAGGAACCCTGGAGATGAGTATGCACACGCCAACAAACCTCGAATTTCTCATGTCCTTGATATAATACTCTTCGCCATAGTCACCGTGCGTTGTTGACGATGATCCGAGCCCCGTGATTGGCGGAGGTGCAGGGAAGGGGAATGTTGGAGGATGAGGCATTTGAGAGGGGAATGTTGGATAGGAAGGATGTGTGAAACCTTGAGGAGGCATTGGGGGCTTATAACTTTCAATAAGATTCACAAGTTTCCCAATTTGATTTGTCAATAATCCCAGGGAATTTTTAATCTCATGGACATCCCCATCGGTCTTCAACTGGTGCTCCTTTTGGGATGAGATACAATTCTTGACAGAAGATAGCTCGTCCATAAGAGGTGTAATGTGTTGAAATTTTGTTTTTGGCATATGTGAGCCAACACCTCTCGTCCTCCCCCTTTTGTCCTTTCCAAAGGTCTTAGTCAGGGCATCATTTTCAAGGTCAAAGTCATCAGTAGGGCTCGAATCTGATTGACTGCTGATGGCCTCTATTGATTCCAGTGTCTTAGCCAAGTGCAACGGGAATTTATTATCTTTGTCCCGTCGAGCATGAAGGAATAAGTTGGACGATTTGGGTTTTTACCGGCATCTGGACCATCTTTTGTCCTACTCTCCCATTCATTCTTCAAATCCTCATATGATTTGGATCCCAGCCTATGGATATCAGTTTTTTGTGCCCTATTTTTTTTGTTTTGCTCCCTCTGGACCAACTTGTTTTCCTTCGCCTCATTCTCCAAAAACTTATTCCACTGGTCCACCGGCATTTCAACATTGGAAGGCACTTTCTCTTTCAAAGCCAAAATATCGGAGCTCGCTGCCTCTTTCGGGAAATGTTTCTTCCGAAGGTTTCTCCTGTATGTCCTCAATCCTTCAGCAACCCGAGATAGAACCTTATTCTTGGAACGGTCAGGAAATGAGAAATGCTTGCAAAGTTGGTCATATATGTCATTTTTGACAGCTTGATCAACAAGGTTCCAATTGTCTGGTCCACCGACTCCCACGTTCATTTTTTCCAGGGACAAACACCTGGCTTTAAAGTTCAGGACGTCATTCCTATCACCCGTCGGGTTATTCCCGAGAATGGAGAAGCCAATAGGCTTCTTTTCATTTGAGCGGGAGGCATCAAAAGTGTTGGATTGGGGCGTTAAAGCAACGGGAGTGCTGGATTGGGGCGTAGGAGCACTTGGGGTTGGACTTGGTGTGGAGTGAACCATTGGTGGAGTTTTGAATTGCTCAGCCATTGGTGTTGAGAATCCGAGTTCTACACGAGATGGTGAACCTCGTTGTGGTGTCACATCGGCACTTGGTACCCTAGGGTTGTTTCCTCTCGACATTATCTACAAAAATTAAAAAATATAAGTGACTAAATAATTATAATAATATGAAGTTATAACTAATTAATCAAGCTTAATTAGTTTTATATATATAGATAGATAGATACCTTTTCAAAGTAAGACTGTAGAATAAGTTCAATGTGTCTGATCTCCATCCATTCGGTATTAGTTTTTAAGAAACTATGAATTTTTGCACGTGGCCAACTAGAAGGAAGGGTATCTATGATTGATGTGTAGATGTCAGTGACATGAACTCGGAATCCCCTATTTCTCAACTTGTTGGCAAGATTCAATTTTATGTGCATGTGGCGCGAGACATCACAGTCTATGTCAATGCTCTCTGTACGCAGTTGTATCCATAACGGGTGGATTTTTTTTCCGCCTTCTCCAACAACGTAACCAAGGTCAGGGCTATGTCGAGATTATGTGTGTGAAATATATTTTGTATAACGTCATCCCAGTTTTCTGGTAGAGAAAATAGAATACGATCGAAAAAGTAATCTTGTTGGATATCAAATCCATGATTTATAAGGTAGTTAAATTGTTCGATCTTTTTATTTTCGTACCTATAAATAGGAGTACCCTCTATATGATGCACGCTAATAAAAGAGTTATGTGTTCGGTCTAATTGCAACCTGTCCCACTCTTGTTGACAGTATTTATCACCGTGCCTCATTTTTCCTGAGAAAAGTATACGAGGGCATGAATACGAGTCCTGCTATTAAGGTTTAGGTTTGAAAGTTATGAGAGTTTAAACATACATGTACACATAAACAAGACAAGTATATGTGATATACTTTTTCATAGGCAAATCAAGAGCACACCCAACAAATTTAATAACATATACATTTATCGACACTAGTATCAATTCAATAAATTCAACATAGTATCCAACAACCAAGCCAACAATATCTCACTATAGTAATGTGTACACGTGTTTGCGAATCATATGTCAAAAAAAATCATTTAATTATATTTTCACAAAAAAAAAGACACAGGCATATTTTGATTAAAAAAAATACACACATATACAATCTAGGGTTTATTGACATAATCTATACATACACACACATACAAGCTAGGGTTTATTAACACAATCTATACATACACACACATACTATTTAAGGTTTACTAAACCCTAATATTTTTTTTGACATAAATCTATGCATACACATACATACAATCTATACATACACACACATACACACATACAAACATAAATCTACACATACATACACAAAAAGTAGGGCTTTAGTTAGAAATCACGAAATCCAAATAAATCAATACATACCAACTGAAATCAATTAGCCAAATGCAAATCCAACTGAAATCCAAATGCAAATCCAATAGAAATCCAACCGAAATCGCAGGAGCTCGAAATCGCAAAAACCCTAACAGCAACGAAGTCGGACGTAATAAATGAGACGCTGGGAATATTTCTTTTTAAGACCAGACTATGGTCACGGCCTAGAGCCCTGACCCGATGTACGCGACCCATTAATGAGCATGATTTCTGGCGATTTCGACCTGGTCATGTCCAAGAGCCGTAGCCCATTAACGACTTTGGCAATGGCGATTCCAAACTGGTCACGGCCAAGAGCCATGACCCATGTGCACGACCCATCACTTTCTTGCAGAACAATGGGGATTTCGATATGGTCACGGCTATGGGCCGTGACCCATAATGCGTGACCCTTTTCCAACAGTCTTGGTGTTTGAATGATGTATGGTCACGACCCATAGCCGTGACCCAGTCCCACAAATGGTCATGGCCCATAGCCGTGACCCTTAATGTGTGTGTTTTCTGCTTCGTCGCGCCATTAGTCACGGCCCAAGTCCGTGACCCATCCGCGACCAGTTTAGAGGGATTTTTGGAGCCAAACTGGTCACGACCTGGTCACGGATTTGGGCCGTGACCGACCCGCAACCAGTTTGGAGGGAATTTTGGCGCCAAACTGGTCAGGGACTCGGGCCGTGACCCTCTATGGTCAGGGATTTAGTCCGTGACCATTTCCAGAGCATGGATAATTTAATGTGGTAATAAAATTGGTCACGCCAAATATTGAGTGGGTCACGGCCTAAGTCTGCGACCAGCTGGTCGCGGACTTAGGCCGTGACCCACTTGGTGTGACCATTCGCAGGATTTGGTGTAGTAAATCCATTGGATAATGCCTTATTTTTCTAATGTTCACCCTAACTATTCTTTGTTCAAAAGTTATGTACTATCCCCCCCCCCCCCCCCCGCCCCGAAAGTGACAAGAAACAAATGCGCCAATAATACCCATGCTAGTTGGAGCAAAGTTGGATGGAATATTTGTGGAGTGAAACTAAATGTAAGAGAGATTAAAATTTGGAGCATTACTAGTTAGATCCGAAACCTTAGAGAATGTGAGATGTATATATTATTATACTTGAGATCTGGTGTTGATGTGGCTGACGTCAGTGACCAACACCCTCAAAACTGCTCTCATTTCTCAATCGAACTCCAAATGTAGTTCCGCCATCGCTAACGATGACGAGCTTGAAGAGCTTACACATAAATAAACACAAGATAAATACAACAGATTGATCAAATCATCAAAAATAAAACTCAAACCCTAACTCTAACTGGAATATTACCATTTCAGTGTTGATCGTCCGTGATCGCTATGTTTTGAACTCCCTCCGTTATCTCCGCCCACGATCGCACAGATTTAACAGTCAGTTTAATTTTTCAAAAAATAAATAATAGTTTACATGCCAATACAACCCAACAAAATAAATTTAAATAAGTCAAAATTAGATCAGAAACGTACTGAAAGACTTACCCAATAAGAAGACGAAGATGAATGTTCTATGACTACTCTTTGAGAAACATTATTAGGTATCAACCAATCCTAAAAATTATAAAATACACAAGAATAAATTATTAGGCATCAGCCAATTCTAAAAATTATATAATACACAAGAATAAATTATTAGGCATCAACCGACCCGAAACTTATACTCAAATGTGCGCCAACTATATATAAACTATTAAAGACGTAAATAACAAAATTTGGACCACTCGTATACACTTCAAATAACCAAACATGAATATATTTATCACTTCAAACTTCAAACTTTAACAGGTAATGATTCAAGCTTAAACTACTTAGCCATTTTGTCAACAAAGTAGATCCACAACCTATATAACACTGAATAAATTCTCATAGAAAAATGTTAGAACCAAAACAAAAAATTCAAAACCAAAACACAAAATATGAAAAATGAACAACTCTAAACGAAAAAACTATAGAACTAAACATTTCAACACAAAATGAACAACTCTAAATGAAAATTAATAAATCTAAATGAAAAAACACAGCCCTAAGCATTTCAACACAAAATCATTAAATCAAGAAATCAGTAATTAAAAGATGAAAATCATACCTGATTGAGATGAAAATCAAGATACCAACGATCAAGAAACAAACTACTGAATACGAGAAAGGGGATATCACTGTGGGTGCAGGGGGAGAGGGCTGTGCAAGGGAGAGGGGGATGGGACAGCGCTGGGGAGAGCTCAGGGGAGAGGGGGTTGTGACGGGGCTGGGGAGTGGGGAGTCTCAGGGGATAGGGAGATGGGGCGGCGCTGGGAGTGGGGCAGTTCAGGGGAGAGGGGGATGGGGCGACGGAGGGGAGTTGGGCGGCTCAGGGGAGAGAGGGTGGGGCGGCGTAGCTAGCTAGTGAGAGGGAAGAGAGTAGCGAGCGAGTGAGAGGGAAGAGAGAAGCGAGAGAGAGGGTCGTTTGATTACAAAGAAATGAAAAAAATATGAGGGAAAAACAATGAAAATGATCAGTAGGGTCGAAAATATTTGTACAGAAATAAACCATTTGTAGAATGTGAGTATTACCTGTGACGTGTCATCCACTCGGATTTTGGCTACAGATACCAATCGCTTACATTTGTGCGAATGGAATAACTTGGACTCCATCTCAAACATCAGTATAGGACTAAACAAATCAGCATATACCTGAAAGATATAAACCAACAACCATATTCTTAAACTTTAAAAAAAGTTACTCTCTAAATAATCAATATTACCAAACACTCTGCCTACATTATAATGAAACATATAAATGCAATATGTCTATATCATGGCTAAAAAATCACAAATATTGAAATTAGTTGAGGAATTGATGATCATACCAGGTACACATTTCCATGGATTTCCACGCAAACAGTTGTTATTAACAATTTTACCCTGGAAATGATTTCTTTAAATAATTTTAGTGGCATTTGAGTTCAGAGTGTCCAAGATTACTAGAAAAATACTTCAGTGTAATGGTTAAAGAAACCATTTCCACAGGAAATAGTTAATAAAAAATTTATTAATTTTTCAAAAAAATATTCCAAGTACTAAAAATAACAAAAAACTACAACTTATAGAAATTATCAAATAAGATGTTTGATTAATACAATAAATACAAGAAAAATCAGGACACCACAACAATGAGGTCAAAAATTAAAATATCTACAGATGAGTATACATACCTCTGAGATAATCAACTACTGAATAATAGTATACCTAAACATTTTGAACAAAAAATGAACAACTATAAATGAAAAGTTATAAATGAAAATGAATGATTAAAAGATGAAAATTGTACCTGATAGAAATGAAAACCAAGAAACCAACAACTACTGAAGGGGGATGGGGCAGTGTTGTAGGTGCGAGGGGATGGGTTGCACAGGGGAGAGGAGGCGGGTCAGGGGAGAGGTGATGGGGCAGTGCAAGGGTGCAGGGCGTGGGGCGGCGCAGGGGTGCAGGGCGTGGGGGAAGCGCAGGGGAGAGGAGAGAGGAGGGCGGGGCGGCACAGGGGAGAGGGGTGGGCGACGGAGAGAGAGAGAGGAAAGATAGATCGCGAGTTCAGTGAGAGAGAGAGCAGAGCGGTGGGAGTATTTTTTTAGTGTAGAACTTGAGTGAAAAAATGTGAGCACTGGAAAAGATGAAAATTTACCAAAAGGATCGGAAAAAACCATCCCTTTTGATATAGCAAAAGGTACGGTTTAAAAAATCCATCCCAAATGCTCATTTGGAAAAAACAAATTGTACTAAACGGGACCGATTTTAAAACCATCTTTTATGGTATATTAAAAGGGACGGTTAAAAAAATTCGTCCCAAATACTCATTTGGAAAAAATAAAAAATCAATTTATACAAAATGAGACAGAACTTAAAACCGTCCCTTTTGCTATATCAAAAGGGATGGTTTTTAAAATCCATCCCTTTTGATATAGCGAAAGGGACGGTTTTAAGTTTCGTCCCTTAAATTAACTTGGGAAAAATCAGCGCTAAAAATTCGTATATACTTTAAGGGATGGTTTTAATTACCGTCCATTATGGTATGTATGAAAAAGGATGATTTTTAAAAACAGTCCCTTTTGCTACTATCTAAAAGGACGGTAATTAAAACCGTCCCTTTTGATATAGCATAAGGGACGGTAATTAAAACCATCCCTAATACCCCTGTCCCTAATATTCATTTTTCTTGTAGTGAATTTATGGATACATGAAGGAAGATGATCTCATGAGCGAATTATAACCACTAGAATGAAAATGTCGAGTTATTCACCATATAAACTTCTCATTTGCCGAACATCTCACCTAGGGTGAAAATGTGGTTTACTTATGGCATGAAAGGAAAATTAAATGAAGAAGATGAATGATATGATGGTAGGGTTTTTGAGAAGGGTGGAACGAAATTTGAATAACAAATGTCTTCATTTTACAAAACTATATCGCATGCTTTTTTTCTATATTTTTTCTTTTCTTATTTCCTTCTCCTTTTTCTATTTTTTAAAGGATTTTATTTTTTCTCTTTTTTTATTGCGATGCATTTTTCTTTCCATAACACAAATGAAGACAATTTTTACATTGACAATTTCAAATACTATTTTTCTCAAAAACGATGGTAGTGCTGAGAAATGATATATGGATGGTACCTGGAATATATATGGACAAGGAAAATATATAAATATAATGGCTGAAGTGAATGATAACGTGATATAGAAAAATGGTAAGTGTATGGTCAAAACTAGTTTGGTGTTCGAGACAAACTACAAGACACATGTTTCTTACAACTCAAAAGCGATGTCATTTTCATTAGCTATGCCAAAAATGAAAAATGCAACGACTAAGTGTGGTATCCAAGGAAAGCTGAGTCATCTTGTGACTCGGAGATTAAGTAAAAACCCTAAAAATGGTGAATAACTCAAATCTCAAGGGTTTAAGTATCCATTAGTGATCTTTTACGGCTTTCTCACTCTCCAACTTTTGATCATAAAACGTGATAGTGTAAATTTGTCGAGTTTGTAAATTCATAGTGCCAGTACGCCTTAAAAGGTATTATTTGATCTTATGGTAAAAAGCATAATGTTTGGGTTGAATAAGTGATATCTGAGACTTCTAAAAGTGGGATGATAGAGAATTTATGTTATAAAAAAATGAGTTGAACTGAACAAAAAAGTTAAAATGACTTGTTTGTGACAAAAATTTTCAAAAGAGGTATGATTTTGACAAATTTTGCACCCCTAAGCAAAAAAGAACATCATCCTCAAAGTTTAAAATGGTATATAAAAATTAAACGCACGAGATAGGAAAGAGATTATGCCAGTCAACTGCTAATGAAATGTGGACTGCATGATGAAATCAATGGTAGAACCTGAAGAATAAAGGCGGTACAAAAAATATTTATAACTCTACAAAGCATGTTAAAATCATTGGAGGAGGATAAAACACCACCCAAAAATAGGATATGGTTCATACTCAGGAATAAGACACGACAGACGGCTTTCCGATAGCGTTAAGTTTAACGTCTTCAGTCAGACCGAATGGAACTCACCCATAAAGAAGATATAAACTTGGATAGATCATGGTGGCAGAAAAGGTGTGGGTGATGAGAAGCACCCCCAAAAAAGACTGAAAAGTCAGTCTTGGTGGATAAAGGTAACCAGGTCAATGCACTTGTATAAAAAAGTGCTTTACGTGATGCAAAGTATCAGTGGACCAGGGGTGGGTGGGGAGAAGGTTATAGGGAAGAAAGGACAGGGTGAGGGGAAAGAGGCACCAATCACTGGCCTTATTGAGTGTAAAGGTGATGGAAACAAGGACCCTATAGGCATGGTGGTCTAATTGAGAGGAGGAAAAATGGTTTGTCAATTGGGATGTGGTGGATCTCATAGAAAGAGCATGACCGTTCTATAAATGGACGATGATAATTGTCGCTCCGTGACACATCAATGAGCTAACGGGAATAAAAATCACCATGACAGACAAGTGAGGGGCATGGAGGAACAAGCTCTGTGTCACCTAAGCTGAGAGTAGTACCACAAATACTCTCATGAATGTTGGGGTGGATGAAAAACTCACGAGAGGGATCGTGGAGCTTGAGGATGGAGGGATGGTTCAAGTGAAGGCCTAAACGCATAAATGGGAACATGTGAGGTATAATAGCAAGACCATTTTATGGATTGGAAAGGACAATGGGTGGGTTAGATGAGACAAAGGGTGGGGGAAGATGATCCCACTCAAGATTAGGGGGCACATACTCATCATGAGGCTCGGAGTGATCCTTAAGGGTATTCGCAAGAGGAAGTGTGGAAGTAAAGGATAGAGAGATCAATTGATCTAGCCACAAGTCACCATTCGAGGTGGTGGAAAAATCTAATGAGGCACTCAAATTAGAGATATATGAATCAAAATTAATATATGACTCAAAGTGAGCCAAGCATGTTTGGGCATGATCCGTATGCAGATAGGCAGGAACCTTCTCGGATGCCATATCGAGGCTTGGGTGAGCACTCGTAACTAGAGCTAACTTATAAGAAATGGGTGCCACGGGGAGAAACTCGGGAGGCTCAAAAGGTGTAAACTCTAGAGTATTTTTGGATTCAACAGCTGGGGGGAACTTGAACCTCAATGGTGGGTTCTTTAGAACAAATCAAGTCTTGAAAAGGATCATAATCTTTTAGTAAGTCACCACAATTGTCAACGTGGGGGACGGACCACGGGGTGGTCTCAATTTTGAGATTCTCGAGGTGATAGGGTTGGTCACACGTAAAATTCCTATCACAGGATATCGAGGGCCGACCCTAGTAGCAGTCATATTTATATTTGTTGAGTGAGGTATTTTATTTTAAAGTTGAATCATATTAGATACCATCCTATCTATCTACATACATACCTATATATTTGGTTATGTGTGTGGATAAATACATTCAGTCTATATACATATGTATGCTTTAGTTTCTTTTCTTTCTCGACTTGTAATTTGTTTGGCAGTTCAACTATTTCCTCATGATAGAAAGTTCCATAGAAAAAAGACTATTTATTTTTAAATTTGGTTATGCCCAATAAAAAATAAATTATTATAAAACCATAAATAAAACAATGTTCCTATACCACACATAAACACTTTATTCCTGTGATTTTATTCATGAGAACGAAACTAAAAATAATCAGATTTTAAAAGGATCAAATAAATGAACCATCAAATAGTATCCAACTCTATGTAGTACAAACAAAACAATTCACTTTATTTTTCTGTTACATGTATACCAATCATCATAGCTACTGAAAATTATTTGTACACCCAACAAGTTCTTCAGCAGTTCCATATTTCCAATAAACCTGTAAAATTTATAACAAAAAGGAAATGTGAGATTAAAGTTAGTTAACATGATAGTCTCTTTTGATATTTTTAAAGATAATGAATTATGAATTAATTTGATATCATTTTTATATAAAATGTATCAAAATTTTGTCTATAGTTCATAAGTTTTGTCCATTGAATTCTAGAAAAAAAATTAAAAAACGATGCTGATAACTAAAGAAAGGATGATTATAATCATTTCTTACCTCATGGAGTTTCTTCTAGTATTCACTGCTGCAAAGACCAGTTTATCTTCAAATGAATATTTGATAAATAACAAACAAAATACCATCTTTATTTTATCATTACACACACAAACCCTAAATGTTCTCCTATAATTGCATCTATATATGTCCCTCCTTCTCAATGGCAATGTGGGAAAACAGCCCTCTCTCATCCAAATGGACATTATTGCATAGTGATTTGGATGATTCGCCGTGCTCTTGTCTTATATTAATATCTTGCAACACAATCCCTTGACATAAATTTTTTTTGCTACAATCCAATTTTATAGCCACATCCGAAGCACTTGTTCCTTTGATGTTTTGGTACACCACATTTTTAACTTGTACGGCCGAGTTCTGTTAATTGTCAAAAGAATAAAAAATTGACTTGGTTTTTATCAGTAAACTCAGGGGATAATGTCATATTTTAACGATTTTGTGAAGATCATATTGGTTTTGGATTTGTTTAATAACCTGTTCTTTGCATGGCGTGTCTTGGTCACAATAGTTTTGGTCTATAAGTATAGGATTAGTTACATCATGCATGTCAATGTTTAGAAATTTTATGTTGCTTGCACTTCCAGATCCTCCCTGCATGTCACAATTATAAAAGACATAAATATATATATATATATATGCTCTTGTGCTAACCAGTCCGCATTTTATAAGTGAGGACCGGACATGTGTCACCTGGCAGTGAGCCCAAAAAAGATAGAGAGTGTGCCTATAATTTAGCCGATAATTTCTAGGTTCACCGTAAGGTGACACATGTCCGGTCTGCACTCCTAAAATGCGGCCTGGTCCGCACAAGAGCAGAACTATATATATATAATGCTCCTGTGTGCATCAGTCCGCATTTTAAGAATGCGGACCGGACAAGTGTCACCTTACGGTGAACCTAAAAATTATCGAGTAAATTATAGGCACACTCTCTCTCCTTATAGTAATGCTCTTGTGCGAACCAGTACGCATTTTAAGAGTGCGGACCGAACATATGTCACTTGGCGGGTGCCCAGAAAAGAGATAGAATGTGACTATAATTTAGCCGATAATTTCTAGGATCGCCGTAAGGTGACACATGTCTGGTCCTCACTCTTAAAATGCGGATTGTTCCGCACAAGAGCAGTACTATATATATATAGAGAGAGAGTGCGGACCGGACATGTGTCACCTTATGGTGAACCTAGAAATTATCGGCTAAATTATAGGCACACTCTATCTCCTTAAAGTAATGCTCTTGTGCGAACGAGTTCGCATTTTAAGAGTGCGGACCGGACATGTGACACCTGGCGGTGAGCCCAGAAAAGAGTGAGAGTGTGCCTATAATTTAGCCGATAATTTCTAGGTTCACCGTAAGGTGACACATGTACGGTCCGCACTCTTAAAATGCGTACTGATCCGCACAGGAGCATTATTATTATTATTATTATTATTATTATTATTATTATTATTATTTATCTTGTTCGAATCAGTTAGCATTTTAAGAGTGCGGATCGGACATGTGTCCCTTGATGGTGAGTCCAAAAAAGAGAGAGAGTGCCCCTATAATATAGCCGATAATTTCTAGGCTCACCGCCAGGTGACATATGTTCGGTCCGCACTCTTGAAATGCGGATCAATACGCATTTTAACAGTGCGGATCAGACATGTGTCACCTAGAGATGAGCCCAGAAAAGAGAGAGAGAGAGAGCTTATAATTTAGCCAATAATTTATGAGTTCACCGCTAGGCGACACCTGTCCGATTCGCACTACTAAAATGTGGGACAGTCCACACACACACACACACACACACACACACACACATATATATATATATATATATATATATATATATATATATATATATATATATATGTGTGTGTGTGTGTGTGTGTGTGTGTGTGTGTGTGTTTGTGTGTGTGTGATATATGACATTCTTCATGTATAGTGGAAGTAGAATGTTTAAGCAGTCAAGAATCTGTGCCATATGTATGTTCATGTAATTAAGCTATAAACGTAAACATTGGGTGCTTTACCATTATTTTTCCTTTTTCCTCCTTGTCTTCTTGTTGTAATTATTTAATGCATAAGTTATACATTCAAGGAAATTCATAAATACGACACAGATTAGTGCAACACACCGCATTGGCGTGCGATTGAGCGCCATTAGTGTTAGACTCGGGCACGAGTCAACATGGGCGCGATACGTCAATTTGTCCCACCAAATATGTCTCATTTGTGAGTCAGCATAGAAGAACTCTTTAACGATTGAGTGCAAATATACACAAGTAATCATTATCTTAATGAGGCTTATGATGTTGTTTTAATTAGTGCCTTAATGTAAGATATTGTCCCATTTATGAGAGGACAGGCACACTTTTTAAGTTTTCAATATAAAGATGATGTGTCCATGGTAATACATATATCGGTATGCAATATCTTTACCTGCCATGTCTTGATCCTAACACCATTTGTAGTTCCATTAAGCTTAACTCTACTCACTGTTACATCTTAAACATAAGCTTCTGAATTTTTGGATCCTAAGCTTCCAATACTATATTCACCCATCAAAGTAAAATAATAAAAAATTAAAAATAAGAAAATAAAAATATACTAGTAAATACACAGTGTTAAGGTAAGGAGTTATGAAATATATTGATCAATTAATTAGTATGTAGAGAATTAGAGGTTTGAATATCTCATACCTTATCCCATGACCTGGTCCACATGTTATATCCATTGCTTGCACTGTCTGGGACCCACTTACAATTGAAATACAATCATCTCCTTTAGAAAAAAAAAACATTGAATGAAATTAATTTGAGTGATAAAAACCTATTACAGGGTTCAATACCTAATTTTAAGTTTTGGTTGAAGTACAAAAGAACTCTTGAATTTTTTTTATTTTTTGCAAGATCTCCCCTGAACTACTTTTAATGCAAGATTGAGGTATATGAACTTGATAGACTTGGGTGCCAAATTTTCGCATGGAAAAAAGGAAATATTTGAATTTGTCATTTCTTTAGTTTGTCTAATAGTTTTCATTTGCCTTGGCTAATTTTGTCAACTTCCATTAAAGTACTTAAGACCAATACACATTCAGATGAGTTGACATTACAAAATTTTCTTTTGTTTGGTGTGGCTAAGTTTTCCAATAAAAATTTTACTCGACTAATTTTGCTACCCATGCTTTCAAGCACACAATGTATTGAAAATGTATGATGTGGCAAATTCACATTGAACGGAATTTTTATAGGTCACACAGACCAAAAGTTTAATATAAAAAATCATTTGTATAATTAACCATTTGAATTAAATTATTTGATAAGGCTCAACACGTGTACAATCACACTCACACACGTACCCGTTCCTATGACAGAGCTGGATATTCGGATGTTTTGGGTTCCAGTAACATGCATTCCATCTGTGTTGGGGCTTTTTGCGGGTGCAATCACCATGAGATTGGAAGCTACAACATTCACACATTTCTCATAAGAAACATGAATTTGCTGCGCATTTTGGATCTTCAAGTTGTTAGTTATCAAATTCTTGCACTTGTAAAAGGTTAGAGCCTGTAAAAAAAATGCAAATTATAAATCTTTCATTTACTGATATTTAATTTATAAACACTATACTCACTTATTATATTATTTAGGCTAAAGTGCAAGAAACCTCTTACACTTTCGTTTTTTTTCAAATACCCCTTTAATAACCCGATGAACCATACATGTTTATGACAAATACCCCTTTCCTTGGACTTATATTGACATTTTAATGACATGTGGATATTTGTAACAAAATTCATTGGTAAGGGGGTTTCCATTATCATAATAGTCGAGGGAGTTTATTTACAACAAATTAAGTTCAAATTTTTTTTGTACATAAGCATATTGTGTATATATATATATACACACACACACACACACACACACACACACACACACACACACACAATGCTTTTTTTGTCCGATTAATTCATGTTATATTTGATTGCTCAATTAAAATATTGATGACATATTTATTGCTTGGTGTTGAATTAGATACTATAAGATTAGAAATTATAGTAATTTTGAAAAGATTTATGAGTTATTAAATTAATCATTGTTATTTTCTTATCAAAGCTCGATATTGCTAATGGTTAACAATTAAGAGAATATTAAAAATTAATCACGTTAAAAATAATGTATTAAGAATATTATCATTTCACAAGGGCAGGGAAGAGAATTTCTTGCTCCACCATAATTACATCACCCTTAATATAGTAGAAAATTTTCCTATTGAACACTATAAAATTTGAGGAAAATTACATACCGTGGGTGCATCCTTGCATGGCTGCTAATCAAGGAAACACAAAAGAATAATCAGATTTGAAATACAGTAATAGTAAAAAAGCAATTATAGCAATAAAAGAAAATAAATAAATAATAATTGACAAAATTGTGTTTAGTACTAGCTTACAAGAGCTTTATTGATTTTGCAAGAATTTTTCCACCAGACTTCCCCATTGCCATTGATAGTTCCGCCTCCTTGACCTACCAGATTCTGGACACTATCAAAGACAAGCCAATGACTCTCATCTTTTCTGTAATCTGATATATTACGTGATGCTTCAATTGTTCCATAAATCTGATATTTTTTCAGAGATTAATACACAAATATTTTGTATAAAATGGATTTTTTTGAGTATTTGAACAAACTCCACCATATATTAATTTTACTTTACCTGCATTGTGAGAATAGGCTTGCAAGGACCCATGAATCTGATTGGTTTAAGAAGATAATTTTTATTTTGGGGAACCAGAAAAACTGCTCCTTCTCCTGTGGATGAACAAGCTTCCTTCCAAGCATTCTTAAATGCCTGGTCAAAAAGAAAATGTGAGAACAACTCCAATTCCAAACTTTACAATTTGAGATTTTGGGTTCATCATTACTCGAGATTGTACAAGGTTTTTTTTTTCTTTTTTTTTTGTGAACCATTCAGATGTAAGAGTTGTGAATTTTTTTTATCTAGTTTACAAAGAATAAAAATCATTTTCTCCTTTTAATGATCTGCATCTGAAACCAAACTTGAATTAGACTAAATGTATTAATTGAGAAGCTTTTTGGACAAAAAGCAAACATATGTTTCAACTTCGGACAAATGCACCCTATGTATTAATCAATTTAGTTAATAGTGTATTGTTATAAAATGTCGGAATTATAAAATACGTTTGTGTTACAAATGAAGCCAATAAGATACACCGCAATTATGTGAAAAAATATTTAGTCTTTAATAATCAAGAACCTTAACCTATAAAGGATTGATCAATACTATATTCACCCATCAAAGAAAAATAATAAAAAATTAAAAATAAGAAAATAAAAATATACTAGTAAATACACGGTGTTAAGGCAATGAGTTATGAAATATATTGATCAATTTATTAATATGTAGAGAATTAGAGGTTTGAATATCTCATACCTTATCCCATGACCTGGTCCACATGTTATATCCATGGCTTGCACTATCTGGGACCCACTTACAATTGAAATACAATCATCTCCTTTAGGAAAAAAAACATTGAAGTAAATTAATTTGAGTGATATTAACCTATTACAGTGTTCAATACCTATTTTTAAGTTTTGGTTGAAGTACAAAAGAACTCTTGATTTTTTTTTGCAAGATCTCCCTTGAACTACTTTTAATGCAAGATTGAGGTATATGAACTTGATAGCCTTGGGTGCCAAATTTTCGCATGGCAAAAAGGAAATATTTTGAATTTGTCATTTTTTTAGTTTGTCTAATAGTTTTCATTTGCCTTGGCTAATTTTGTCCACTTCCATTAAAGTACTTCAGACCAATACACATTCTAATGAGTTGACATTACAAAATTTTCTTTGGTTTGGTGAGGCTAAATTTTCCAATAAAAATTTTACCCGACAAATTTTGGTACCCATGCTTTCAAGCACAGAGTGTATTGAAAATGTATGATGTGGCAAATTCACATGGAACGGAATTTTTATAGGTCACACAAACCAAAAGTTTAATATAAAAAATCATTTGTATAATTAACCATTTGAATTAAATTATTGGCTACGACTCAACACGCGTACAATCACACACGTACCTGTTCCTATGACAGAGCTGGAAATTCGGATGTTTTGGGTTCCACTAACATGGATTCCATCTGTGTTGGGGCTTTTTGCGGGTGCAGTCACCATGAGTTTGGAAGCTACACCATTCACACATTTCTCATAAGAAACATGAATTTGCTGCGCATTTTGGATCTTCAGGTTGTTAGTTGTCAAATTCTTGCACTTGTAAAAGGTTAGAGCCTATAAAAAAATGCAAATTATAAATCTTCCATTTACTGATATTTACCTTATAAACACTGTACTCAATGATTATATTATTTAGGCTAAAGTGCAAGAAACCTCTTGAACTTTCATTTTTTTTCAAATAACCCCTTTAATAGCCCAATAACCCGATGAACTATACATGTTTATTACAAATACCCCTTTCCTTGGATTTATATTGACATTTTAATGACACGTGGATATTTGACACAAAATTCATTGTTAAGGGGGTTTCCATTATCATAATAGTCGAGGGAGTTTCTTTACAACAAATTAAGGTAATTTTTTTTTGTACATAAGCATATTGTGTGTGTGTGTGTATATATATATATATATATACACACACACACACACACACACACACACACACACGTACACAGACACATAATGCTTTTTTTATCAGATTAATTCATGTTATATTTGATTGCTCAATTAAAATATTGATGACATATTTATTGCTTAGTGTTGAATTAGATACTATAAGATTAGAAATTATAGTAATTTTGAAAAGATTTATGAGTTATTAAACTAATCATTGTTATTTTCTTATCAAAGCTCGATATTGCTAATGGTTAGAAATTAATGAGAATATTAAAAATTAATCACGTTAAAAATAATGTATTAAGAATATTACCATTTCGCAAGGGCGGGAAAGAGAATTTCTTGCTCCACCACAATTACAGAACCCTTAATACAGTAGAAAATTTTCCTATTGAACACTATAAAAATTGAGAAAAATTACATACCGGGGGTCCATCCTTGCATGGCTGCTAATCAATGAAACACAAAGGAATTATCAGATTTGAAATACAGTAATAGTAAAAAAGCAATTATAGCAATAAAAGAAAATGAATAAATAATAATTGATAAAATTGTGTTTAGTACTAGCTTACAAGAGCTTTATTGACTTTGCAAGAATTTTTCCACCAGACTTCCCCATTGCCATTGATAGTTCCGCCTCCTTGAACTACCAGATTCTGGACACTATCAAAGACAAGCCAATGACTCTCATCTTTACTGTAATCTGATATATTACGTGATGCTTCAATTGTTCCATAAATCTGATATTTTTTCAGAGATTAATACACAAATATTTTGTATAAAATGGATTTTTTTGAGCATTTGAACAAACTCCACCATATATTAATTTTACTTTACCTGCATTGTGAGAATAGGCTTGCAAGGACCCATGAATCTGATTGGTTTAAGAAGATAATTTTTATTTTGGGGAACCAGAAAAACTGCTCCTTCTCCTGTGGATAAACACGCTTCCTTCCAAGCATTCTTAAATGCCTGGTCAAAAAGAAAATTTGAGAACAACTCCAATTCCAAACTTTACAATTTGAGATTTTGGGTTCATCATTACTCGAGATTGTACAAGGTTTTTTTTGTGAATCATTCAGATGTAAGAGTTATGAATTTTTTTTTATCTAGTTTACAAAGAATAAAAATCATTTTCTCCTTTTAATGATCTGCATCTGAAACCAAACTTGAATTAGACTAAATGTATTAATTGAGAAGCTTTTTGGACAAAAAGCAAACATATGTTTCAACTTCGGACAAATGCACCCTAAGTATTAATCAATTTAGTTAATAGTGTATTGTTATAAAATGTCGGAATTATAAAATACGTTTGTGTTACAAATGAAGCCAATAAGACACACCGCAATTATGTGAAAAAATAGTTAGTCTTTAATAATCAAGAACCTTAACCTATAAAGGATTGAAACCTCTCAATTACTTATTTTCTCAATTTTCAAAGTAGATTATGTCAAACATATAAATGCATGGAGGGAAATTGAAATAATGGCTAATGGAGATATATGTATTATTAAACCTCTAATTAAGTCTACTCTATCCACAATTTATATACCTCTGTATTATCATCAGTTCTGCCATCACCTTTAGCTCCAAAATTTTCCACATTGAATGTTTTAGCTGAAGGTACATGCTTTTCCAACTTCATTAAATATGAAGGGTATGCTTTAAAATCAACACCAAATTCATCTTCAACATAATAATTATGTAGGTCATCTGTAACACTGGTGCAACATAATATAAAAGATAGAATAACAGTTATGGATGGGAGAATATGCCTTTGTGGAGCCATTATATTATATGTTTTTTTGGGTAAGAGAGAGAAAATGATATTGAAAAAGTATGGGAGAATGTAGGGTGATATAAGGTATGGGAGTGATTACAATGGAAGAATATAGGATTATTTGAGGTATGGTAGTTGATAATAAAGTCACATGATTAAAGTGTTTTTTAGATAGAGAGACGTTTTCTGTTGGATCATTAAGTTTTCTTGATTATTTGTGAACTACTTATGGAGATGGTTTGCATTAATTAAAGATTAATACTGGATTACAAAAGGGACACAATGTTCTCACACATCCAAATTTAGTTTCTAGACATGTCCCATAGTGTTTTACAACCAATAACTATGTAACACGCATATTGTGAACTCCACAATAAAAACAACCTTTGAGTAACACATACGCACTAAATCATAATTAGGTCTCAAATGTAAGGCTACATAAAGTATTTTCTGTAAATGTAAATTTTACACCGTTATCTACATCTTGATGTCTAATGGGTGTGAAATTTAATGAAAAATAATATGAGTCACAAACCTATTCTCCAAATGATGGCGCATATAAGTATTGTACTCTATGTTGTATGGAATACAAGGTGCAATATATCACCCCATTTGAATGACGGGTTTGAGACCCATATGATTTATTCAATGTGAATGCGCTTGTCCGGTCATGGCCTTGCAAATTCAAAACTGGGTATTGTTCTAGAAATACTGCCCATAAATAAATAGAGCAAATATAAAAGGGTGAAAAAAAGTCTTGGATATGCGGCACTAATTGCAGTTGTCCGTTAGTTACATGATGGGATAGACGACTGCTGAAAAATGCATCAAACGTTGCAAACTATGTCCCTCTAAATTTAAATTATTCTTTTGTGTGTAGATTTTAAATCCCAAAAGTTTTAAGTTCAATATTTTTTTTCACTCAACTTGATTGGTGTAAAGAGTTTTTTTCCAACTTTACTCAGCTAAGCTAGTATGACAAACTGCTTAGATGAAATATTAATACGAAGCCAGTTTAATACTTCTTCATTCACGATACACATAATTACAGAGGGAAAAAATATCTAGGTTGTATGAAATGTATTAGTAAAAACTATCAAAATGTCTGCTTTGCTTTGGAATCAAACCGACAATTCATGTAGACATCATCACGATTTTCTCCACGTGGTATTTATCCACTATAATATTGACAAGACACGTAAATTTGGTATTTATCCACTGTTGTATTGATAAGACAACAGATTTCGTGGATGACATGTCCAACTGCTTGTTTTTCATGCTGTCAAGTGTTTGATTTCAGATGCAGTTTTTAGTGGAATTTGGCAATCTTTCAGGTGATTGTTCAGAAAGTCGGCTTTGAGGGTTAGAAACAAGCAAAGATTATGAGGTAGATAAAGGGAATTTGTAGAAGAGAGTTATTTGACTTTTTTATTTTAAAAAAAACTGTTTTATTAGAAGAGAATGTTTTTTATAAATTAAAAAATATTGTTAGAAAACACTGTTTTAATATAAAAAATATTTTTTTTGAAAAAATAAAATTTAGTTTAATATAAATAAAAATCTTTTTATTACACTCAATGCTGTAAAGCAAATAAAAACGCTCATTGTTGTAAAGTAAATAAAGGATGCCGCTGGCACGGACCTTTAAAAATAACAGAATATTGGGTAAATAGGTGTTTGAGATACTAAATAAGTTAAAAACAATTATAAAAAAAACTTCTTACTATAATAGTTTTTTAATGCGGACCTTTAAACAATAATAAGAAATACAAAAATTGTTTTAAATGTCGTAAAATTAAAAAAATAATAAGTTTAAAAATAAATTGTGTCACTGGCGCGAACTTTTAAAAATAAGAGAATATTGAGTAAATTGGAGTTTGAGGGACTAAATGAGTTTTTTAACGCGGACTTTTAAACAGTTTTAAGAAATACAAAAATTGTTTTAAATGTTGTAAAATTTAAAAGAAAAGCTTAAAAATATGGAGTGTCGCTGCCGCGAACATTAAAAAATAAGAGAATATTGGGTAATTGAGTATTTAAGGGACTAAACGAGTTAAAAAAATTACTCAACATAAACCAATTAAAAAAATACACAATACTGGTGCGGTCCATTTTTTCTAAATAGTAAAAAGATAATTTTTAAAATAGTTAAAAATGGTGTCACGTCGCATTTTATTTGGGTCGTTTTCGTGTTAGTTAAAAAATAAAAGATTCATAATTGCATTGTTTAGTTATTTAATTGGTTTGCGTTAAGTAAAAAAAATTAACACAATGATGTATTTTAACATATATATTTTAACATATATTTATATATAGTGTGTATTTATGTTTTTTAATTGAACTATTTTTTTTTAATTTGAAAGTTATATTTTGAAAAATAAATAAATTTATACAGTGATAAAATAAATAAATAAAAAGATATTTTGGGATAAATGAATATTATGTGATTAAAAAAAATAGAGGCTTAATGATGTGGGACCTCCACATCATTAAGTCGCGGTTTTATGTTCAAAACGCAAGTCGCTCTATCATTTTCCATAATATAACTCCTATCCCACAACGGAAAAATGAGCGTACCATAAGTAGTCTAACTAGTAGGATTAGTCTTGGTTTCCTCACAACAAATTGATTAAATATCTACGGATTAAGATTAGGGAGTCGATAGTTACTCAAACTTGATTGGAAAAGTTTAACGAGCTTACGAGTCAAGTAGCTTGATCTTTTCATATTATCTAATCTAATATCTAATATATATATAGTAGCCCAGGCCCATCCCCCCCCCCCCCCCCCTAACCACCACCACCACCAAAAAAAAAAACTTTTTATTAAAAAAATAAATAAATAAGATAATTAAAAAAATATTTAATAAAAAATAATAATATATGTATGCATGCAACACATAAAATATCATGCATGAAAATACGCATACCCCATATGCTCGAATATTATACGATGATATTTATATTATACTTCTAAAACAACGGAAAAAGAGTTTAATAAGGATTTATACGTGGAGTTTTGTGACACCCCGACTAATTAAACACCGGGTAGCTACTCCTTTATAAAATTAATTCAAAATGCCAAGTTGGCTCAGTTAATAGCATCACTGTCGAAAACGTTTTATTATTACTAACCACCTAGTATTTAAAAAGTAAGTGCCAAATTTTATTAAATCTGATTAACATGCAACAAGAGTAATGAATAACTAAATAACACCATTCACCATACTGAAGTAACAAGAATAACCATCACAATATGTAAATAAAACCTGGAGGAAAAACTCCTCAATACAAATCCCACATCTGATATGTAAACTGAAATAAATAACTAAAACTGAATACTGAGCAATACATGCTAGAGTCTGAAAACTGAAATGTAAAAATGCTCTAAATAGGAATGGGCAACATGCCCTACAACTGATAGATAGTGACTCTGGAATCCAAAAGATAGAAGCGTCTATGAGCAAATCCCTGTAGCTTCCACAACCAGCTACAGCACGTCACCTGAATGAGAATCCTATGCTTGGTGTCCTTGTGGCTGGGCACCTAAAATGGTTTTACAAGAAAATATATTTGAAAGCAAATGGGTCAGAGCCCGAAAGTGGAAATCATTTTAAAAACTTGCAAGTGCTTTAAAAACATTTAAAACATTAAATGCAAAGTACATGTTAGGACGTGCACTCACATTAAATTCTCACCTCTCGACTAACTGTGCACTCCTAACGTAAGTACCCATCTATAACTACCTTCTCCACTAGCTAAGTGACAACGTAAACTAGCTAGACAACCAAAGGTTCTACTCATTTTACTCGGTTAATTTAACATAACAACGCTCGTAATTTAATAGAGGTCTCTCGTAATCTCCGTTATTAAGTATGCCATTGATATAACTAACAGCTAACTCATTATATATCTCGAAACAATACCGGAATATTTTACAACATTAACATGAGGATTTCCATTAAATAATGTATATTATTCATCACATAAATATACGATACAAGCACCCCGCAATCTAAGCTGTAGTGCACACATACTCTGCTATCCATCCCGGTACATCACGTACATAAGGATCACATATTCCGAATCTCTCAGGAATAGTTCAGATAACACAAATCACAAATAGTGGAGGCGAACATAGTCACCATCACATGGGTCACGCACATACCTACGCTCCCATGGTCAGCGGACTTTTTAATATCACAATAAGTCTTTCTATGACCTATGTTCATCAAGGTACTAGTCTATATCCCCCCCGTAGGCACACAAGGAATAGAGGGTCCTAAGCGAACGAAACCTCCCGTGATAGCAAGTATGGTAGGTATGTCATACATACAATCCATATTTGCTATCACGGGAGGTTTCGTTCTCTTAGGACCCTCTATTCCTTGTGTGCCTACGGGGGGGATATAGACTGGTACCTTGATGAACATAGGTCATAGAAAGACTTATTGTGATATTAATAAGTCCGCTGACCATGGGAGTGTAGGTATGTGCGTGACCCATGTGATGGTGACTATGTTCGCCTCCACTATTTGTGATTTGTGTTATCTGAACTATTCCTGAGAGATTCGGAATATGTGATCCTTATGTACGTGATGTACCGGGATGGATAGCAGAGTATGTGTGCACTACAGCTTAGATTGCGGGGTGCTTGTATCGTATATTTATGTGATGAATAATATACATTATTTAATGGAAATCCTCATGTTAATGTTGTAAAATATTCCGGTATTGTTTCGAGATATATAATGAGTTAGCTGTTAGTTATATCAATGGCATACTTAATAACGGAGATTACGAGAGACCTCTATTAAATTACGAGCGTTGTTATGTTAAATTAACCGAGTAAAATGAGTAGAACCTTTGGTTGTCTAGCTAGTTTACGTTGTCACTTAGCTAGTGGAGAAGGTAGTTATAGATGGGTACTTACGTTAGGAGTGCACAGTTAGTCGAGAGGTGAGAATTTAATGTGAGTGCACGTCCTAACATGTACTTTGCATTTAATGTTTTAAATGTTTTTAAAGCACTTGCAAGTTTTTAAAATGATTTCCACTTTCGGGCTCTGACCCATTTGCTTTCAAATATATTTTCTTGTAAAACCATTTTAGGTGCCCAGCCACAAGGACACCAAGCATAGGATTCTCATTCAGGTGACGTGCTGTAGCTGGTTGTGGAAGCTACAGGGATTTGCTCATAGACGCTTCTATCTTTTGGATTCCAGAGTCACTATCTATCAGTTGTAGGGCATGTTGCCCATTCCTATTTAGAGCATTTTTACATTTCAGTTTTCAGACTCTAGCATGTATTGCTCAGTATTCAGTTTTAGTTATTTATTTCAGTTTACATATCAGATGTGGGATTTGTATTGAGGAGTTTTTCCTCCAGGTTTTATTTACATATTGTGATGGTTATTCTTGTTACTTCAGTATGGTGAATGGTGTTATTTAGTTATTCATTACTCTTGTTGCATGTTAATCAGATTTAATAAAATTTGGCACTTACTTTTTAAATACTAGGTGGTTAGTAATAATAAAACGTTTTCGACAGTGATGCTATTAACTGAGCCAACTTGGCATTTTGAATTAATTTTATAAAGGAGTAGCTACCCGGTGTTTAATTAGTCGGGGTGTCACAGGTGGTATCAGAGCATCAGGTTCTAGTGTCCTTTAGGATCTGTACGGCTATTATGTTTCCGCTACGTTTCTTTGATATAGAGCCCTATATTTTAGGACTGTTGTATTCTTTTGTGTATGCTTCGTTCTTCAGCTATATTAAGTTTATAAACCGTGAACTTATAAACTTTGTTCTTATTTCAGATGCCTCCACGACGTGCACGACGAGTTCCCAGGAATGCTACGCCCGAACCACAGCCCGCTCCAGTTCAGGGCATGTTGAACGCCGCTGAGGTTGCTGCTATAGTAGCCCAAGCGGTAAATGCCGCGATTGCCGTGATTCAGCAGGCACCACCGCAGGCGCCGGCTGCCGCGCCAGTACAGGTTAATGCATTCCCGTCTGCTTGGGAGCGTGTACGTGACGCTTTTCAGAAAGCGCATCCACCAGAGTTTGCTGGAAGCTCAGATGTGGTTATCTCGAGCCAATGGAGGAAGGACATGCAGAGGCATTTGAGGATGCATGAGTGCACTGATGTTCAGAAACAGGTGCTAGCTACTTTCAAGCTAGTTGGATCTGCGCTACAGTGGTGGGAGTCTATTACCACCGCGGAGGAGAGGGATACCCTCACCATTCAGGAGTTCTGGGTGCGGTTCGACCGCAAGTACTTTCCGTCTGCAGTTCATACAGAGATGAGGAGGAAGCTGATGAGTTTGAAGCAGGAGGGCAAGACAGTGGCCGAGTATGAGGCCGAGTTCACTAACTTGTTGAATATCGTTCCAGACGAGATTCCAACAGAGAAGAAGAAGATAGAGAAGTTCACCGACGGGTTGAATTGGAGAATCCGGCAGCATTTGCTTGGGAACCTATCGTTGGCCACGTATTCTGATGTGGTTAACGCTGCATTACTACACTGCCAGGACCACCGTTTTCATATGGCCGAGGGCAAGCGGTCAGGGGAGTCTAGCCATCAGGGCAGGACTGGGGGACATGGTGCCAGCGGGGCACAAACCGGTCAGGGGCAGAGACAGACTGAGCAGGGTACCCAACAGGGGGATAACAAGAGGTTCCGGTCAGGGAACTACAGGCAGGGACAGGGAGGTTTCCGCCAGGGCCATCAGGGTCCAAACGGCCAGCAGGGCCAACAGGGACAGAATGGGCAGCAGTTCCATCAGGGCCAGCAGGGCCAAGGGAGGAATGGTAACTGCCACCAGGGCCGAGGACAGCAGGGGCAGAGGGGAGGGAACTTCCCAGGGAAGTGCTTTACTTGTGGCAAGACTGGCCATAAGAAGCAGGATTGTCCTGATAGGGGTAGGGCCCCACAGCAGCAGCAGCAGGGTGCTCGCCAGGAGCCACAGAGACCTATGTTTCCCGCCGCTCTTCCTGCACCGCCACAGATGGCAGCATTGCCACCCATTCCAGCGGTCCCAGCTCAACAGGGGCAGCTACAGTATGGACGTGTCTACAACGTTCACCAGGCTGCAGTTCCACAGGCACCGCCCGCGATCGAGGGTACGTTTCCTATCCATGGCACTATGGGTCGGGTGTTATTTGATACGGGTGCTACACATTGTTTTATAGCTACACACTTCGCGAAAGCTTTAGGATTGTTAGCTACGGCAGAGAGCACAGTGACGTGTGTCGACTCACCATTAGGGAGTGGGTCACTTATTTTCTTTATATGCCGGGGAGTCGGGGTAGAGGTTGGTGGTTTGGTATTGCCTGCGGACATGTTAGTGTTAGACATGCATGTTCACGATGTGATCATCGGGATGGATTGGCTCGTAGCATATAGGGCCATGATTGATTGCTTCAGCGGGAGCATTGTTTTTGCCATTCCGGGGCAGGAGATGTTTATAGTGGCGATGCCTCGCCCAGAGGGAGGATCGACCGCTCATCTGTATTACATAGAGGAGGATACCTCTAAGGAGGTTGTGATTCCTTTAGATTCGATCCCGGTTGTCAGGGAGTATTCGGATGTGTTTCAGGAGATACCATGCTTACCCCCCAGTCGAGAAATAGACTTCGTTATTGATCTGCTACCGGGTACGAGACCTATAGCACGTGCACCGTACCGTATGGCTCCAGCTGAGATGCGAGAGTTACGGGATCAGATAGAGCAGCTGTTAGGGCAGGGCTTTATTCGCAGGAGTACCTCACCTTGGGGCGCTCCAGTTTTGTTTGTGAAGAAGAGGGATGGTTCACTGAGATTGTGCGTGGACTACCGAGAGTTGAATAAGGTCACGATACGGAATAAGTATCCGTTGCCTCGAATCGATGACTTATTCGACCAGTTGAGAGGAGCTTCTTTCTTCTCGAAGATTGACTTGAGGTCGGGATACCATCAGTTGCGTATCAGGGAGGAGGATGTCTCGAAGACTGCGTTCTTGTCGAGATATGGTTCTTATGAGTTTCGGGTTATGCCTTTCGGCTTGACCAACGCTCCAGCAGTGTTTATGGACTTGATGAACAGAGTGTTCAGAGATTTCCTAGATCAATTTGTCATTGTCTTCATTGATGACATTCTGGTTTACTCTCAGACAGAGGAGGAGCACGCCGAGCATTTGAGGATGGTTTTGCAGACACTTCGTCAGAACGAGCTGTATGCAAAATATGAGAAGTGCGGGTTTTGGCTGAAGGAAGTCCAGTTCTTGGGTCACATTATTTCCGACCAGGGAATATCTGTCGATCCGGGGAAGGTGTCAGCGGTGAGGGAGTGGGGACAGCCCACGACACCAACGGAGATTCGTAGTTTCTTGGGTTTAGCAGGATACTACAGGAGGTTTATTCGGGGTTTCTCAGAGATAGCAGGTCCTTTGACACATCTTACTCGTAAGGGTGTGCCATATATCTGGAGTGATGCCTGTCAGTTGGCATTCGATGAGTTGAAGGACAAATTGACCTCAGCACCTGTGTTAGCATTGCCGAGACCGGGAGTTGAGTATTTGGTTTACACCGATGCGTCTTTGCAAGGACTTGGAGGTGTTTTGCAGCAGGAGAGACAGGCCATAGCTTATGCTTCCCGTAAGCTTAAGCCTCATGAGAAGAATTACCCCACGCATGATTTGGAATTGGCAGCAGTAGTATTTGCCTTACGGATTTGGAGGCACTATCTTTTGGGGGAGAAGTTTCAGCTGTTCACGGACCACAAGTCACTACAGTATCTGTTCACGCAGAAGGAATTAAATATGCGGCAGCGTAGGTGGCTTGAATTTGTGAAAGACTACCAGTTCGACATTCAGTACCACCCGGGTAAGGCTAACGTGGTAGCAGACGCGTTGAGCTGCAGGCCAGCAGATGAGGTGGCAGAAGTGTGGAAAGCGAAGTGGAAGGAATTGGGACACCAGGATGCAGTGGCCCGATCTTTCATGGCTGTAATGACCGTTACACCGCAGATTGTCACGAAGGTTGTACGGGCACAGGCAAATGATTCGTTCTGTCAGGAGCAGATAGTTCGATTACTCGCTGAGGGAGCTGAATCCTATACCGTTAGCTCAGACGGGGGATTACGCTTCAATGGGAGATTGGTAGTTCCGGAAGGAGAGGAACTGCGACACGATGTGATGGCAGAGTCGCACGGCTCACGGTTCGCGGTACATCCCGGAGGGGACAAAATGTACCAAGATATGAGACGGCAGTATTGGTGGAGCGGTATGAAGAGAGATATCGCAGAGTTTGTCTCGAAATGCGCCACTTGTCAGCTTGTAAAAGTGGATCATCAGAGACCAACAGGATTGCTACAACCATTGGAGGTTCCGGTGTGGATGTGGGAGAGCATATCCATGGACTTTATCACGGGGTTGCCTACGTCGCAGAGGGGTCACGACTCTGTTTGGGTAATTGTGGACAGATTGTCCAAGGTCGCTCACTTTTTACCCGTTAGGACTGATTACACTGCGGGTCAGTATGCCCAACTCTTCATTTCAGAGATTGTGAGACTTCACGGTGTGCCCCTAAATATCGTGTCTGACAGAGACAAGATATTTGTTTCGAGGTTTTGGGAGAGTTTCCAGGAGGCCATGGGCACGGAATTGCGGTTGAGTACGACTTATCATCCGCAGACTGATGGGCAGACCGAGCGCACCAATCAGATGTTGGAAGACATGCTACGCATGTGTATTATTGACTTCGGGGGTGGATGGGAGCAGTACCTTCCACTGGTGGAGTTTGCTTACAACAACTCCTATCAGTTCACGATTGGCATGGCTCCGTTTGAGGCATTGTACGGTAGGCCTTGTCGTTCCCCAGCATGTTGGTTGGAAGTGGGGGACAACAAACTACTTGGGCTGGAAGTAATTCAGGATACTTCGGCAAGGATTGAGTTGATTCGGAGTCGCATTCGGGTAGCTCAAGACAGGCAGAAGAGTTATGCTGATGCGAAGAGATTTTTCAGGGAGTTCCAAGTGGGGGACCAGGTTTTGCTCAGGGTTTCTCCGATGAAGGGGATTATGCGATTCGGGAAGAAGGGGAAGTTGGCACCGAGGTATGTGGGGCCGTTTCCTATTATTGAGCGTATCGGACCGGTTGCGTATAGACTCGGGTTACCGGAGCATTTGCATCGGATTCACGACGTGTTCCATATTTCCTCGCTGAGGAAATACCTTAGGGATGATTTGGCTCATTCTCACATTGCTGTGGAGGACATCGATCTCCAGCCGGATAGCTCTTATGAGGAGGGGCCAATTGCTATTTTGGACCGAAGCGAGAGGAAACTGCGGTCAAAGATAGTCCCGTTAGTACGTGTTCAGTGGCGACATCACAATGTCGAGGAGTCCACATGGGAGCGCGAGGATGAGATGCGCGAACGTTATCCAGAGATGTTTCTAGCAGGTACTTTCTAGTTTCGAATTTCGGGACGAAATTCAGTTATTAGGGGGGGAGTATGTAATACCCCGTACTTTTGACTATATTTATTTTTGGGATTAATTAATTAAATGTGTATTAATTGGAAATTAATCCGGGTTATAAATACTGATGTGATGCGAATTGGTATTTGATTATGTGCATATATGATTATATATGTATTTGGTATTATAAAATTTGTCGTGGGATTTATATACGGCATTTTAGAAATTTTGTTGAGACGCGTGGGACCGCCGCGTCACGGTATAATATTTTGATATTAAAAGTAAATTTAAAATCGATAATCCATATGGTCATTTTGAGCGCGCCAACGCGTCCGGAAGGGTCGAGATAGTCAGAAAACACTAGCCGGGGGTATAGTTTGGATCCCGGGGTAATTTTAGACCGTACCGGTAACTTAAAGGGTATTTTAGTAATTTGGTATTTTTGGGTAATTAAAAGTGACGAAAATTGAGAGTTGTAATCTGATAAGGATTGACCCCAACCAACCCTTATTAACCCAACAAGCTACGGAGGTTTATTGAAATTAGGTTTCATAAGTTTCCCCAAAGCAAACCCTAGCCACCATAGCCTTTTGGAGAAGTAAGCTTGGAGAAGGAGAGAGAGAGAGAGATTCTGCAGAAATTCTACACCGAATCCACACCAAATTCAGAAATCAAACCAAGGCAAGTGACTTTATTTCCATTTAATTACTGAGAATGTCTTTTCCATGTTAGAAATTGAAGAATCTTAATTGTTCTTGAAAGATTAAAAGAAAACCCATGAATTTGAAGTTATTATTGAATGTTGGGATAGGTTTGCATGTAGAAATATTGTTGGGAGATTTAATTTCGGATATTTCATATTTAGGTGATGTATAAACGAATTAAAATTCTGGGAATTTATGATGAGAAAAAAGTTAGGGTTTATGTTCTTGAAGAAAATTGGGAATTAATGTAGAAATTGTGATTTAATGATGTTTAGATGATGTCAAACCCTTTAATGATGTTAGTATAGCCCCTTAACATGTTTGAGGATGATGAGAGAACTCAATATATTGTTGGAACGAATTTTAGAAAAGGTTTGAGGAATAAAAATGGTGAAAAAACGAATTGGGGAGAAATCTGGGCCGAAACTGGCATCTCGTTAGAAGCAGCCCCAGGTCGTTCGAACGAGCTCGTTCGAACGAGCTTCTAACGAGTTGACCAGTCGTTATTAACGAGTAGGATTTTCGTTCGATATCTCGTTCGAACGAGATATCGTTAGAAGGGTCAGTTCGTTCGAACGAACTGGGATCTCGTTCGAACAGCCTCGTTCGAACGAGACTTCTAACGACCTGACAGTCCAAACTCGTTCGAAGCCTCGTTCGAACGAGACTTCTAATGAGTTGGCAGTTTGCCCCTTTTTGGACTGTTTTGACTTTTGGAGTTCCGGGAGATGGTTCAAGGGTAGGGTTAGCATCCCTTTGATGATATAGTGATTGATTTGGGACTTTTGGGTTATTGAGATGAGTAAATCATATGCGAGAGTTATATTCAATGTATCATTTGGGTTGAGACATGAGTGACTACTACGACGTGAGGATGAATTATAGCGCGTATAATTATGAACCGGAATAAAATAAGTTGTGATAATTAGTTAGTACGAGAATGCGATATGTACTACGATTATAATACGGTATTACTAAGATGTGTGTTTACTTAGTATTGATATATGGATTGTATGTATGACATACCTACCATACTTGCTATCACGGGAGGTTTCGTTCGCTTAGGACCCTCTATTCCTTGTGTGCCTACGGGGGGGATATAGACTGGTACCTTGATGAACATAGGTCATAGAAAGACTTATTGTGATATTAATAAGTCCGCTGACCATGGGAGCGTAGGTATGTGCGTGACCCATGTGATGGTGACTATGTTCGCCTCCACTATTTGTGATTTGTGTTATCTGAACTATTCCTGAGAGATTCGGAATATGTGATCCTTATGTACGTGATGTACCGGGATGGATAGCAGAGTATGTGTGCACTACAGCTTAGATTGCGGGGTGCTTGTATCGTATATTTATGTGATGAATAATATACATTATTTAATGGAAATCCTCATGTTAATGTTGTAAAATATTCCGGTATTGTTTCGAGATATATAATGAGTTAGCTGTTAGTTATATCAATGGCATACTTAATAACGGAGATTACGAGAGACCTCTATTAAATTACGAGCGTTGTTATGTTAAATTAACCGAGTAAAATGAGTAGAACCTTTGGTTGTCTAGCTAGTTTACGTTGTCACTTAGCTAGTGGAGAAGGTAGTTATAGATGGGTACTTACGTTAGGAGTGCACAGTTAGTCGAGAGGTGAGAATTTAATGTGAGTGCACGTCCTAACATGTACTTTGCATTTAATGTTTTAAATGTTTTTAAAGCACTTGCAAGTTTTTAAAATGATTTCCACTTTCGGGCTCTGACCCATTTGCTTTCAAATATATTTTCTTGTAAAACCATTTTAGGTGCCCAGCCACAAGGACACCAAGCATAGGATTCTCATTCAGGTGACGTGCTGTAGCTGGTTGTGGAAGCTACAAGGATTTGCTCATAGACGCTTCTATCTTTTGGATTCCAGAGTCACTATCTATCAGTTGTAGGGCATGTTGCCCATTCCTATTTAGAGCATTTTTACATTTCAGTTTTCAGACTCTAGCATGTATTGCTCAGTATTCAGTTTTAGTTATTTATTTCAGTTTACATATCAGATGTGGGATTTGTATTGAGGAGTTTTTCCTCCAGGTTTTATTTACACATTGTGATGGTTATTCTTGTTACTTCAGTATGGTGAATGGTGTTATTTAGTTATTCATTACTCTTGTTGCATGTTAATCAGATTTAATAAAATTTGGCACTTACTTTTTAAATACTAGGTGGTTAGTAATAATAAAACGTTTTCGACAGTGATGCTATTAACTGAGCCAACTTGGCATTTTGAATTAATTTTATAAAGGAGTAGCTACCCGGTGTTTAATTAGTCGGGGTGTCACAAGTTTCTCTTTCTCTCTCCCTTCTCAATAACTCCTCCTTAGCTATTACTCTTCTGTACTAATAATCTAAACTGTACTAATAATCTAAACTGGATCTATTATAATTTCTTTCTCTCACCCAAACCTCGCACCCTTCCAGATATCGCACCATTAATATTCTACCCTTCCCATTTCTTATCGAGACTTTGTAAATTTATGAGCTATTATTATATGCATTTTGGAAATAGGACAACAAATATTTTATTTATGATTTCAGTCCCTATTTTTTAATAAAGCCGCAGGCGCGGACCCATATTCATTAAACGTCAATCAATCACAACATGCCATGCGTCCCTTTAATTTTAAAATAGGGACTAAAAATAGAAACACAATGTTTGTTGTCCTATATCCATAATCAATATTATTTTAAGTCCTAAAAGTACATAACTATTTCTTATATTCGTCATTATTTATGCAGGGGTGAAAAGTTTATTTAACCCATTCCTAGATACATTGAATCGATTGAGCAGCTCATTTTAAGGTTTTTATCATTTCATGTTCCACGAAGATGTTCTTTCTCTCACGCCCATTTCCAGGTAAAAATCTTCCACTAAAAAGTTGTATTATTGTTGTCTACAAATTGTTCATTTCTCCTATTCCAAATTTATGGTTGTATTATTGTTGTCATTCTTTTTAAGATTTTATGCATTGCAGTTCTAAAAATCCTATTCATATATATTTTACACATTGTCTCTTGCACTTATGTTCTGTGTAGCTGGTGTTTGTCCATGTGTTTTTATTAGGGAGGACAATACAGTCGTTTGCATCTTTCAGATACATGTGATGTGAAGATTCTCCAAACATAGTAGTTTTTAAGTAAACTGTGAGACAGTTTTGAGTACCTACCTCTTAATATATATGAATCTTAAGAGCACAGATGTCGAACCATGACAAGCTTATTTTTTTTTGGTAAATAGAATGCTTCGATGAATGGCTCCAACATGTATTATTGTAGTCTAAAAAAATGTTAGCTAAATGAATGGTTCATTACCTCTTATTAGATACATACAATATGTTTGATAAATTGTCCAGTTGAGTTTCTTTTTGTAATTTTGTTCAGAATTGATATTGAATTACATGTTTTATACTTAATTAAATTAAAATTTAGTTTCATTTTTTTATAATAATTGTAAAGATTAAAAATCCTCTGGATGGTGTGCATGATAAGATCAGCATGTATATCACTGATATTATTTTTGTAGAGTTTTAATTTTTAATTTTGTATTTGTTATATATATTAAGCAGTAATTTTAAAAATTATTGCATTACACCCGTGCATCACGCGAGTTATATGCTAGTATATATAAATGATGTTTCTTCATATTATTGTGCCACCTATTTACAATAAATGCAAAGAGTTATGTTAAAAATTGTGTCTCCCCATATAATTTTTTTTTATATGAAACATCTTTTCCCTCAATTAATAAATATTAGTATTTATATAATAAGTAATTTTTTATATATAACTTAAAAAATATTTTTTTATAAAAAAATGTATAGTTTTCTAAAACAGTTTGTAAATTCTGAACGCTAACATTGCTTTATAAAACTAACTCTGAGAATTTTGAATGTGCTCATAAATTTTTTGATTTCAAAATAATTGTTCTTCCTAAATGTGGCAAGTTGTGTGTTTTTCATACTAGCGATTTTATAAGCAAAACTCTCATGTAGTAAATTTTCATATTACGACCCTAAAATTCTAGTTAATACAAAAAAAAAAGGTTAATGAGAGTCACTAGAAAGCTTTCTCCTTAGTTTTGTAAGATACCATTATCCATTTGTAAAGTAAAAAATAATAGTGGTTTTTTTAAGAATGGCAATAATAGTGTGATAGGTGGTAGAAATGGTGCTAGTCTATTGATGAGATCATGGGGTCCATGGACCCATATATAAGTTTTTGGTGCCATAAACCTTTTCGATTCGGGGAGCATGTGCATACATCCTTTGATGGGCGGAGTTCCATTGTTGTCATTGTTGATGAATGTGAGATTGTAAGTTATTACGAAGAAATGTAACTTTGTTCACAATAAATGCTGAGAGGGAGTTTAAACAAGGGAATTTTTCACCCATAAAGTTATTTTCGTGATGAGAATTAATTAGAGAAAGTAAGAACTAGTTCATGGGTGGAATCATTCGGAGCGCAAAATCGACCTCTTTAGCATCATTATCCTTTTGGGCAAACATAACCATAACATCTTCGCTTTAATGGCTAATGGATTGATCACATAGTTCCCATATATCATTAACTTTTTTATCTTCATCAGTTAAAGGACATGGGTGATGGGCGTATTATCATCTATGATGTGATGGGGATAAATTTACGAGAAATAATTTTTTTTACCTCATGTATCTTTAATTAATCAAACAATAGAAATACGTTAAAGCAAAACTAAGTTTGAAGAACAAAACTAAAGTTTTGAACAAACTACCTTTGTGAATCTAGTTCCAATCCCATGGGAACAAAAGTATTTGTTGATGATGAAGTGCTGCCTACTTTTGGATCTCCAAAATCTTGCTTAACATTCTGTAAAACTTGTATCTTTGAGCTTATGATCCTCTCCAAATCTAGGTAGGTACATGGGAACCTTTTGAGATAAAAACCTTTTATATAAAAGGTTGGACTTGTGCAAAACTCGCGTTCCTGAGAGATCGGGATTAACTACTTAGGTATACGGACTACACTAGAGACTTAAAATAAATAATTAAATTAGTTTCCAAATAAATACCCGAAAATCACATATGACAATTAATATATTTCATTCCTTTAGTTAATCATAATTAATTCCACTAAATAATTACGAGTGCTTTTCTATTTAATCATCTCAGAAATTACTTAGATATAACGAGGTCTTATTTGCAAAGTTGATAATGGTACATAATATGATTCCCCGCATTAAGCTTTTGATATTCGCTTCGTCAAATTAATTTGTCCCTAATTGGCTTTTGTCAGCATCTAATCCATTCTTTGATTCTCAGACTTAACTTATTTTTATACTCCACTTGATTATAAATAATGCACTAATCAAGTTTATTGGTAGAAACAAATATTATATGTCTATCAAGGAGGTATTGCAATCAAAGGACTCCTCGTACGCAAATTCTTTTGAATTAAGATCTCAGGCATACTTACATGACTGTCACCCAATACGTAGAGATAATATAATTCAATCTAGGATTTAATCTCACCAATAGAAATAAAAATAGTAATCACATAAGCATTTAAACCCTCATAATTCTCGGGATTAAGAATTTATCGACCCATTGAAAATGATGTGAGATTACCAGAGTCTAGTCATAACCACCCTTAAACTCAAATCTCATGAGTGATCTTGTTAAATTCATTCCTAAGATAAACCGATCACGACCCTTTATTGAACTATCGTACGAGTTTTTAAACCATCATATAGGTTCCCTTAGTTTAAGATGAACTACAAGGAATGTATTGCAATCGTTTCGATTGGATGTCAACTCCCTATTATGGACTTTTCAATAGTGCTAGAATCGTAATTCCAATCTCCTTGGGAACAACCCGAAGCCGACTCCATATAATTCTTACTAAGCTATATGATTGACCTATATACGAAACAATATATTTAAATAAATATAAAATCATTCTCACAAACTCGATTCTCATTTCAAAATAAATAAAACGATCCTTTATTAATTAAAATAAAATATGTTACAAATGGTTGTAAAAATAAACCCTCATAATATCCCACTTAGTCTTAAAATCATGTATCCATGTACTTGACTACCATTCCTTTTACTTGCATTTCAAAAGTCTTAATTGGTAAGATATTTGTAAAAGGATCCTCCAGGTTGTCCCCAATTATAATCTTTCTCACCCTAACATCTTCCTTCTGCACGATTTTCCGAATGAGGTGATACTTGCGCTTAATGTGCTTCACTCTATGATGAGTCCTTGATTCTTTCGAATTTACAATCATACCACTATTGTCACAATAAAGTGTAAAAGTCGATTATACTGAATGAGCCACACTCAAGTAACTTAGTATGTCCCGTAGATAAGCAACCTCTCTTTCTAGCTTCGAAGCAACAACATACTCGACTTCCATAGTCGGATTAATAATACTTGAGTTGTTTTATACTCCTCCAACTTATGGCACCACTTCATTGGGTAAACGTATATCCTGAGATCAATTTTTTAGAATCCCAATTTAATTGAAAATATGAGTAAGTGTACCCAACGGGAACTAGATTCATCTTTGTTTAGTAAACCAATACATAGTCTCTAGTCCTATTAGAGTACTTGAGAAGTCCAGCGCTCCCCACCTAGATTAGATTGGAATATTCTAACCATAACAATGGTATTATAGAAATCCAATCTAATACATATCATAGCATACATGAGGCTCCCCACGGCCTAAATATGGTATATTCCTTGTCCTCTTTATCTGATATGGTGTCCTAGGAGAATGATCTTTAGATAAAGAAATTGCATGGATTAAAGTGAGAAACCCTTTATTGGGATATTGCATGCTTAACTTTGTGAGCATTGTGTTGATATAAGTCGCTTTGGATAAGCCCAACATCCTATTTTTCGATTACACAGTAGCTTGATCCCTAGTATGCGATTGTCTTATTACAAGTACTTTATATCGACCTAGCTAAACAACAACACCCTTACACTCCCTACACCAAAAGGCGCATTAGTAACAGACTATTTTTGTTATTACTAACAGTATTATACTGTTACTATTTCTCACAACACATTACCATTATTAATCTCTCATAAGTGTTACTAATATTATTTGAGTATTTTAAAAGTAATTTTTTTTTAAAAAAAAGTTAATTTTCCCCCACCCCAAGAAATGTCCACGTCCTGGACTATACACGTTTTCTCAGAACTGGATGAACCTCTTCCTCTTCTCCAAAATGCTCACCACTAGTGTGACCTGCTGCCTTGAACCTCTTCTTCTTCTCCAAATCGCGACATGCTCCCTTGAACAAAGGGTTTGGAAGATGTCTCACTTAGGGTTTGGAGGAATCGCAACCTAGGGTTTGGAAGAACTATCATCTAGGTACGTTTCTCTCTCTATCTCTCTCTCTCTCTCTCTCTCTCTCTATATATATATATATATATATATATATATATATATATATATATATATATATATATATATATATATATAAAGACATACATATATACTTGTTTAAATTTATATGGGTGTATAGAAACTCTGTTAATTTTTCTAAACATCTCTGTAATCTTTAATGGGAAAATCTTGTGGAAGTCACTTTTACATTTGTTGGTAGTTTTATTTTTATTTGGTGAACTGCAAAAAGTTAGCCATATCGTTATTGATACACTTGCATAAAATGGAAATAAGTGAAATTTATTAATAATGATAATTATACAAGAGATTCTGCACCAGTAACTGTTTTGATTCTTAGTCAAGCAAAATAAGAGCATATGAAAGAAGAACACACACAAACACACACACACACACACACACATATATATATATATATATATATATATATATATATATATATATCCATGCGAGTACCAAATGCAAAACTAGAAAGAAAACAAGGCTGGTAATTTCAAGAGCTAAGAATCATATCTTACACGACACTGACATGATAACACGTCAAATGTCAAAAAATAGGATAGAGCATGGCGGGGCAACGATGATGATATAGAGAGATTTAAAAGAATATAGAAATAGAAAATCATGTTTGAATATATATTAAAATGAATAAATTGATAGATTTAAGCAAAATATGAAAGGGAGTTTTTTTTAATTTTATAATGTTAGTGGAAGACCATTCTAGTGCCAGTAAAGCAGGGCAAAGCCATTCGAGTGGCACCGAGACATATTCTTTAAAAGGATGAATCTCAAAACGATTCCACCAATTTAAATTATATTCTTATGTACTTATAATAGGCACGTTCAATAAATGTAGGACAGCTGAACATTAGTGTCGGACACGTTATTTTTGTATTTCGGTTATGGACATATCAAAAGGACCACGATGTCGGTGTCCAACACATGTTCGACACTAACATGTTGCCTTCTCAGAAGTGTATATGCCCTAGTTCAAGAGTTTATAAGGGAAATATTATCGCCAAAGCAATCTATTCTTTAAGCAGCTATACCCTCTTCTTATTTGACTGTATATTATTTTTAAACAAGCCACTATTACTCTAAAATTTCTTACTAGAGATATTCCAACATATTCACTGTTACTGGGAATGAAGACTCATTTGATACCATTATTTGGGTTGGGGGAAATTCTGATTACAAAGAAGCTAAGTTATACATTTGTTGGATTTTCCTTGCCTTTCTATTTCTTTTTCCATACTTCTTTAACGATAGATGAGGAAAGTTCATAGTAAAATCAGTGAGCTTATTATTTTAAATATCATGTAATTCTCCCAACTACTTTACTTGCCACTTTAAAGATTATTGATCTATTAACTGAAAGTGTGTTCTTGTATTCCATATTTACTTCTTCTCCATTTGATTGTCAAGAGGTCTTAGAGAAAGAAATCAAAACTAGAGTGTTGTTGGAGTTTGTTGATACTTAGATAATATGTTTCCTTTTTCCTTTTCAATTCAATATTTTTCAAACATGGTAATGATCCTTTTTATCTTTTATAATTGATTATTTTTCTTATTTCTTCCACACCCAAGTTCTCTCATCATGAAACATGCTTTACTCATGTCTTAGTAACAGGTGATGCGAGCTATATTGGTTCTTATGATGCGTTGTAGATTTTGAAGGTTTCATTTTTTTTATAAGTAAATCCTTCAATAAAACAAACCCGCCTAAGGGGACAGAAACCCGTATACAGGAAGTATACAAAACAAAAAGCAAAGGGCCGAAGCCCAAACCAAGCAACTAGAACTCCTGCAAGAACTCTAGGAGGTGAGATAACCACGAAACATGCCTTTTTCTATACCAAGTAAGAAGAAAACTTAGGAAACTGTACCGAATTCGAGATGGGTCAGGATCTACCCCCTCGAAGCACCTCCTATTCTTTTCCTGCCAGACGGTCCAAAAATACAATGAGGGACCATCATCCAGACCACATGAAGACCAGTCCAACCCCTGGGCCTCCTCTAGGTTTAATATTGTGAAACCATTGTGGTATTTCTCTTTCGAAAAATGCGCTAATACATTTATCAAATCATTTTTATTCAATACTTATAACTTTATAGTATTAAGAGATAGTAATTAATAAAATAAATGGCTGATTTTCTATTCAGTTATGTGATATGATATTTATTTTGTTGATTATTTTCTCTATTCTATAAATGATATTATTCGACTTATATTGTGTATCTTTTATAAGTTGGGGAGGCTTAAAGGCAATTCAATATGCAAATTTCTTCCTTTCTAAATATACAAAGATATTGATTGTTATTATTTTACTATTTCAAATTCCTACTCCCCCAATTTTTTATACTAATATTTCTGTTATGGAAGTTCCCTTCCATGATTAACTGTGTAAGAGAAATACATTGCGGAGAAGCTAGTGTTAATGGAAAATACACCCCAACTAGAACAAAGAAGAGACCTGTGGAAATTGTTTATTAAACACATTGAAAAGCCAGTTCCAGGCCTGGGTAGAGAATTCACACTTCACATATACATGACCAACATTTTAACAATCATTTAGGAAAAGGATACATCTCTGAACCAAAGATATTTCTCTTTTTTTTTAAAGATTATCTACTGTTGGCAGCTTGTAGTGCATAGCTCTCCATGCCACCAGAGAGGATTAAGGAGGAATGAAGCTCTTCCAAAGTGGTTTACACCAAGAATATGTAGGCTTAAGCGGAGAAAAGTATAAGGTACCATCTTTAATACATATATTTCCAATGGGATTGAGATGCGATATCAAAGTATTAGCAGTTGGGATTATAGGTAGGTGATTGTTAAGGATTTGGGAGGAAATATCTTCAAAGTTAGGTTTTAAGAATGGGGTGAGTTCCAAGACTGGTTTATGAGGTGATGTTATAGTTTAAATCTGTTAAAGCCTTCAGTGTCTCGGTTCACATTCAGTAGTTGAGTAAGAGGTGAAACCAATCAATTATCCAACCAAAACAGAATGTCTTCTCTAGTTCAAACTTTCCATTAGGCATTAAGATAAATGTGACACATCACCTTCTTAAATCCAGTCGATATAAAACAAATTATATATGATACACTCTAAGAAGATCTTAATTTTAATCTGGCTTTAATCAGGTTAGCACATAGGGAGTTAGAGTGAAACAAGTCCCAATTGTTTGTCATCAGAGCCTGTTGTTCTCCTCTCTCCTTTTATTTTTGAGTTTATTTTTTTATTATATAAACCCTCGCCATAGATGTTGGATATTTAGAGGTTCTTTTATTTTTTAGTTTACAGGTTTTACTATATTGGTTTAACCTTCCTATTTTTACTTCTTATACTTTAAAGTTGAAAAATTATTAAGAATAATAAGGGTAAATTAAATAGGTATAAGTGCAATTTTTTCAATGGAGAGAAAACTTATTGTGTCACCATGCATATACTTGCAGAGATCACTGAAGCTGATCTTCGTTTTCATGTTGCCATGCTTCACTGCAGAGTGTGCATACAAGATCTGATGGTACAACTCAGGTGCCACCTGAATTCCTTTCTTGGGCAAAGTTATCGTGAGTGATAGGGTAGCATGGATCCTCGAGCTGTGCTCGTGGCTTTATCATTACAGTAATTCAATTCATAGTAGCATGCATCCTCGGTGTTGGAATTTAATGAGAACTATATGGTTGTATTAGAAGAAGCGAAGAAGTGAAGAAAAAATTAGAGATAAGTTGGAGAAGACAAACTTGTTCTTAGAGAAAGAAGTGTTTTTTTTTCAGCAGAGTACACTGTAAAACATGAGTGATGGGTTACATTTATGTGCTCAGATTTTTCTACTAACTAGGCACATTTATTTCCCTCTTAGGCACACAATAATTATCCCTATAGCAACCACTATAGCAGCCCCTAAGCAACCTCTACAACAGCCCTTACACATTAATTAGGAACTCTAGGTAGAGAAGCTAAAAACAGCTCTGCATTAATTTAACACTCCCCCTTAATACATTTGTTGAATACCCATCATTTCTCTAAGAAAATGAAATTTGTCCTTGGGTAGAGCTTTGGTGAAGATATTCACAACTTGCTCTTCAGTCTTGATATATTTGAGTTGAATCTCTTCATCCTCCATGGCCTCTCTAATGAAATAATGCTTGATTGCAATGTGCTTGGTGCCACTATGGTAGACGGGATTCTTTGTCATGGCAATCGCGGATTGGTTATCACAAAGTATTGGAGTAGCATCTCCTTGCTTTGTACCAACATCCTCCAAAATTCTTCTTATCCACATCGCTTGTGAAGTTTCCAATGATGCCGACACATATTCGGCCTCGACGGATGATTGCGCTACCGTTTGTTTCTTATTTGATGCCCATGAAACTGATTCGGAGCCAAGAGAAAATACATACCCGTAAGTACTTCTCATGTCATCAATAGAACAGGCCCAATTACTATCACAAAACCCAAGTAAATTTATCTCTACATTCTTCTTATACATGATGCCAAAATCAAAAGTTCCTTGGATGTACCTCAACACTCTTTTTGCAGCCCCAAAATGAGTTTGACTCGGCTTGTGCATGTACCGAGATAATAAACTTGAAGCATACATGATATCCGGCCTCGTAGCCGTCAAGTACAACAAACTTCCAACCAAACTTCTATAAATAGATGCATCAACCTCTTTGCTTCCATCTTCTTTCAATAATTTTTCATTCACCACCAAAGACGTAGCCACCGATTTGCAATTCATCATTTTGAATTTTTCAATAAGGGTTTTAGCATACTTCTTTTGGCAAATAAAAATACTATCTTCTTGTTGATAAATTTCAATTCCCAAGAAGTAATTTAGAAGACCCAAATTACTCATTTCATATATTTTCATCATATCACTTTTGAAATCTTCAATCATTTTTGCATCACTACCAGTAAACACTAAGTCATCAACGTAAAGAGAGATAATAAGAATACATGTTGCCCCACTTCTTTTAATGTACAAGGTTGGCTCTCATTTACTTCTTTGAAAGCCTCTTTCATTGAAGTATGCATCAATCTCACTATACCATGCTCGGGGAGCTTGCTTCAAGCCATACAAGGCCTTTTTCAGCTTGTATACCTTCTCTTCCTCACCTTTCTTCAAGAATCCTTGAGGTTGGTCAACGTACACTGCTTCATGTAACACACCATTCAAGAATGAATATTTTACATCAAGTTGATACAAAAACCAACCTTTTTGAGTGGCCATGACAACAAGTGCTCTAATTATGTCAAGCCTTGCCATGGGTGAAAATGTCTCTTGAAAATAAATTCTGGGTTATTGAGAATACCCCTTTGCTATAAGTCTTGCTTTGTTCTTTTGGATTGAGCCATTCAGATTAACCTTCCTTTTATAAATCCACTTCACACCAATGACCTCTTTATTTTTAGGCCTCTCCACCAATCCCAAGTCTTGTTCTTCTCAATAAAATGAATTTCTTCTTCCATTGCAAGCTGTCAGAAATTTTCATTTTTAGCATCTTCAAAGGTCTCCGGTTCAGCTACACAAAAATTACATCTAGCATACACATCATTTAGACTTCTTATTCTTCTTGGAGTTGAGATTGGAGATGAGGAGTTTGAGCTTGATGGAGAAATTGAGGATGATTATGGACTTGCATTTGGACCTGCATTTGGAGACATTTGAGGAGCTTCTACATCTTCCTCTTCATCTTCTTCAACGCTTTGTTATTCTTCATTAAGGGTGATAACTTGATTTTGGGATTTTTTTTCTTTCTAATTCCAAAGGTCTTTCTCATCAAAAATCACATCTCTACAAATAATCAATTTGTTCCTCTTCAAGCTAAAGAGTCTATATCCCTTTGATTTTGAGCTATACCTCACAAAAATTCTTTTTTCTCTACTTTCATCAAGCTTGTGTCTCACTTGTTTAGGGACATGAGCAAAGCAAATACAACCAAACACCCTCAAGTGGTTCACGGATGGTTTTCTTCCATTCCATGCCTCAAATGGAGTTTGATTTTCTACGGCCTTTGTAGGGAATCTATTCATCAAATAAACCGTCGTATACACCGCTTTGGCCCAAAATATATATGGCAACCCTTTCTCATGTAACATGGATTTTGCCATTTCCTCAATGGTTCTATTCTTCCTTTCCGCCACTCCATTTTGTTGTGGAGTATACCCAATCGTTAGTTGTCTTTCCATGCCAATATCTTCACAAAATTTATCAAACTCCTTTGAGTAGTATTCTCCACCTCTATCACTTCTCAAAATTTTCAAGTAGTGACCACATTATTTTTCAATTAGTTTGTGAAAGTTTTTAAAAATGGCATAAACATCTGATTTTTTTAAACATCTGATTAGTTTGTAGAAAAGAAAGATTTTCTTCTTTGGACAATTACTAGTGCAACAACTTTGTTCCTTGGTATAGAGATTGGTGTCCTTGTTGGGGTAAGTATAAGCATATGATACTGTATTGAAAGTTGTCGAGCGTAACTGTATGAAATTTGATTACTATTGCAATGCATAGATTCTTGTTTCAACTTTCCATATATCAATGTGTTATCTGACTTTAATGGTTCAAGTTTGCAAGGATGCAAAATATATCAAGTTCTTTATTTTTTTACTTGCCTCTATTAATAATACAAAAGGGATTGGGTTAACATTTATACGTGTGTTAACTTTACAAAATGGATTGCAAAACTAATCTGACTTGAAAAGTTGAGGGAAGTTAACATTTCATTTTCTATCGTAGCGTTTAAATAAAGTTATATACGTGTGTTTGTGTTATCATCTATTCAAAAGATCATATAGTAGAGAATTCAGCTGTTCAAGTCATTGCAGAGGCAGAAGTCACCATTACAGAGGCTGAAGAGGCTGCAAAGGGAAGCAGAGAATGAAGAATGAGATGTTGAAGTAGCACAAGCATCTCAAGTTTTTTATTTTTTTACTTGCCTCTATTAATAGTACAAAATGTATTGGGTTAACTTTTATACGCATGTTAAATTTACAAAATGGATTGCAAAACTAATGTGACATGAAAAGTTGAGGCAAGTTAACTTTTCATTTTCTATCGTAGCGTCTAAATAAAGCTATATACGTGTGTTTGTGTTATCATCTATTCAAAAGAGCATATAGTAGAGAATTCAGTCGCTCAAGTTGATGCAGAGGCAGAAGCCGTTATTACAGAGGCTTAAGAGGTTGCAAAGGGAAGCAAAGAATGCAGAATGGGATGTTGAAGCAACACAAGCGTTTTTTGAAGCATCAATAAAGGTATTGAAGTGTAAAATGCTTTGTATCTGGTAAACGCACAAAATCTATTATTATCTTTCTTTTCAGTTCCTCTCTTTAATTCGAACATCTATACTATGACGCTGATGTTTGTATCTAGTGTAAATGATGCTCAATCCAGAATCAAGTAGGGATCGAATTGACATGTTGAGAATTAGCATTTTTTTTGTCTTATTTCACCCTTTTTTTGAAAGAGTGTTGTGATATTGTTAATTTGTATGACTAAATGTTGATATTATAACTAATATGATTGTTGATGTAAAAAATTAGATTGCTCTAATTATTCAATCACAGATAAATAAAATGAGACAAAGATTTTTAAAGTGGTTCATCCTTATATGAATGGCCTATGTCCACTGTTATGTTATTGCTTAATGTTTGGGAATTCTCGACTTCAAGTTCTATCAAGAAATTTCGATCTTCTTGAATGAGGGTAATACAATGTATTTATAGCCATGAGGCCATAATCTGAAAGGGTGATACATTAAATGATATACATATGAAAAGGTAACTCATTTAATGCTCTTCAAGCGTGTGTGTCAAGATGATAAGCAGTCAATGAATAGTTGAACTGTTGATTATCTGGCAATCAAAGCTGTGGTCGAGATGCAGCTCGAACCGCCTTAGTTGCTCGTCATTCAATAGTTCCTCGGAGCGCTGGAGTTCCTCGGAGTGTTGGAGTTCTTCGGAGCGCTGGTGTTCCTCGTCACTATTGTGCCACGTAGATTGACACGTGTCTTCTTATTATTCGTCCATATCAACATACTAATTTTGGTATCAACAGAAGCCCCCAATGTTTTATATTTCGAACTTTGAGGACTATGGAACTTTCTTTCTCGGTATATGGCAATATTAAATGACCTTCCTGGGTTTTAGGAGCATTTTCTTCGTATTTGAATTTCTTTCCAAATTCGCAGAATCCGCCTTTTTGAATTTTTATAAGCGCTTCGATCTTTGTGCACTTTTTGTCCTTTTAGCCGCCGGTGGCGTAATAGTTTCTTTTTTGTAATCATTTCTTTCGCCATTTCCCAAGGTAAAGTATTTAAGCTTCTTAGGCAATCATACCGTCTTCTACCTTTTCCAATTTTCTGCTTTCGAGTTTTCCATAGCCTTTCTTTCTCTTGTGCATTCATCCTTGTTTTCGTTCGTTGTCAACAGATCTCCTTTTTTCCCTGTAAGCTCTTCTTCCTTCTTCTTTTATTCATCATGGTTTATATTATTGAATCTCTTGAGAAGTTCCGCTCTGATTTCTCTATTCCTTCTTGGGTAACTTTGGAGGATCTTTCTGAGCCTTCAAATTACTTTCATTTGGTTGAGGGACATTGGTTCCCCAGCCTCTTTATTGCTGAATGTGGATTTTCTTTTCCACCAAACCCTTTATGCTTAGAGTTCTGTAACCACTTCGATGTTGTTCCTGCGAAAATAGCCCCCAATACATGGAGAATAGTTAATGGGGTGCATAGGTTAAATCAAACTCATGGAACTCGTATAGGAATTCCTGAGATTATGTACTGTTATAGATGGGATATTCTAGACAATGTTTATTATTTAAAAACTAGATTTTTGAATAGGGCTTTAGTAGTCAATCTCCCTGATGCTAACAGGGATTATTTTGAACATGGGGTAGTTATAAAAAATTGGCAACATGCCCCTTTGGTTGGAGATGAAGTGTATGAAGGTCCCAAATGCCCTCCATATGGCAATGGGATAGGTTATTTTCATTTTATTTTATTTCTGAAATTGTGATTTCATTATGTTTGAATAAATGCATGATTGATATTTCAATATGTTTTTGTTTGCAGTTGACAACAAGAGAAAAACTCCCAAAGAATCAGAAATTAACATAAAGCATTTGAAACATATCTGGAGTTTGCATCAAAAGGTTGCCGACGAGCACGTCAGGCCTGCTTCATACTTGTTGCAGTATAGGAGCTATACATCGTCCTTTACTGCTCGTCCTGTGGTCAGCATTAGTGAACCATTGCCAGCTTCTGAGGATTCTTCACCAGACTCTCACATTCCTCTGAGTCAGAAGGTGGGCAAAAGAAGAGTTCCTGCTATCTTCTAAGAGGCTTCCTCTGCTGGGGATGGAAAAAGAAACAAGGATGATGTCCCAAAGGGGACAAAGAAAGTGGATGTTGCCCCTTCTGTTGCTCCTCAGAAGGCTGCCGAGAAGCCCCCAGTGGCTCCTGTGCAGAAGGATGCACCTGTGGAAGTAATCACCATCTCTCCAACCAAAAGTTCTTCTTTGGTTGAGATTGTTGAAAAGACACCGAGGAGACTGAAGAAATCCTTCTCGGTCAGTTTTTCTGAAGCCATTCCCCAGCTCCAAGCTAGTGGAGCTGGTGTTCCAACCATTATTCCCCCGAGTTATGCAATGAGCTCGGTAAAGACTTGGACCATTCCTAAAGTCCAAGGAATCGAGGAAAACATGTCCAGGGATATGCTGACATCCCTGGCTACTCGTCACATTGCTTCAGTAAGTTTCTCTTATCCTGTATTTTTCTTTCTTTCAGTCAATATATGTATCTTGGCACTGACTTATCATTACCTTCTTTTTCAGCTGGTGAGTTGCTTTAACACTATAGTGAAGAAAGATGAAGCACTCAAGGCTTCTAGCTCCTCGTCTGGAGTGGAGGATGCTTTTATGGGTTTGACCCAGTCTTTGAAGGAGTCCCGCCAACATTATGACGAGGACAAAGCTGGATGGGAGAAGAAGTTGGTTGCGTCTGAGGCAGAGAAGGTGCAGTTGGGAAATAAAGTGAAGGACTTGGAGAGAGAGAATAAGACATATGCCGAGAAGCTCAGTACCTTTGGGGAGCTTGAAAATAAATTGAAATCAACCCAGTAAGAGTTGGCCCTTCTGCGAGAAGTAACTCGCCAGAAGGAGGAGGTGGAGGCCAAGTTGAAAGCCACTGAGGATCTTCTGTCCGAGAAGCTCACCTCGGAGAAAATGAAAAGAAAAATGGCTGTGAAAAAATCATTTCGAACTGGTTGGGACAAAGGATGGGATAGGGGGTAGCAGCGATGATGGCCCAGGTTCAGTATGGGAGTTTGAAATACTTCCGAGATGGTTAGGTTGCTGCCTTGCAAGAATTAAAGGTGAGCGAGGACTCTGAGCTATTTCAACAACATCTTCCTGGCCATCCTCCTGTAATTGAAGATGAGGATAAAGACGAAGCTGCATCCGAGGAGTCTTCAATGACAGTAGGTGATCAAGTCCTTGCTCCACAACCCAATCAGACAGCCACCGAGGAGATCTCGTCTTTGCCTGCTCCTCCTGAATAAGCCTCAACTTCTGCCAATCAACTCATTGTTCCCACTGAGCAACCAAGCTCCTCGTCCCAGCCTCCCGAGAAAGTCTTGGGAGACAAGGAAAAGGTGTGAAGTTGTTCGATATTCTCTTTTTGTTTTTCTTTTACTTGTACTATGTATTCTGAACGCTGTACTCCTTTTGGTGATGTAATAAAATCACCTTTTTTACTCCTCTGCATTGCTGATGTTCTGTCTTCTTTCATTAACTCTTGCCTTCTCTTCTTTACTAGTTTATGGCTAGAATGGAATTATTATCTGCCAATGATACAAAGTTGATGCAACAATGCCATGAATATTATAAGGCTGGCCACACAGACCTAAGTGCATTTGAAGTTGCTGACATCCTTGGCCATGGTGCTTTAGAGCAAGCAGTGGAAGCTTATCAGTACTTGAAATATTTACTGGACCGAGCTGTGGCCAATAATGTGGCATACTACGAGATGATCGAAGAGCTTCAATGTACTCTAGAAGATCTTCAGACTCTGTATAAGGAATCATCCGCCTTGTTGCATGAGGGGTATGAGAAGAGGTATCAACAGCTTTCTACCGAGACAGGCCACAAAAAGATCCTTGCTGGATACGATGTTAGGGAAAGAACCCTAAAGGGTGAAGTTGAAGCTTGTAGACAGATTACCGAGCTGCTAGAGCAAGAAAATAACAATTTACAGAAAGAGCTGGCACAGTATAAGTCTGCAGCATCTTCTTCAACAACTGTAATCCCCGTGACTGCCGAGGGATTTTCCTTTCTAGAGGTTGAGAATGCCAAATTAAGGCAAGAGTTGGATACCTTGAGAAGGTCGGGTACTTCTACTGCTACTCGGGATGAGGAAGAGGTTCTCGTGGACGAGGAAAATTTTCTCAGGATGTGGTTGAGGAACAAAGTACTCCACCTTCTCGGGGTCGATCAAGAACTGTTCGTCGTACTATTGAAGAAGCTCGTACTCAGTCAACATTGAAAACTCAAGTGTATCAATTGAATGCAAAAGATCGGGCATTGTCTGAACTGTCTAAGAAAGTTGGAGAATTGGAACTACAAATCTCTGCAAAGGAATCAATGTTGAAGACTAAGGAACTTTTCATCCAGAGTATTCATGAGAAGCTTGAGAGGTTAACATTTCAATTCCGTAAACAGCCCAGGGAATTTTGGATGGCTGGATACAACGAGGCACTATTCCATTTAGATGCTCGTATCCAGAATGCCAATAATGAGGGCTACAAACAAGGCTGGCTGAATGCCTTATGTGTGTTGAAACTTGAGCAGGGACATTATTTGTGGTACTACTATGAGCCTGGATTGCTCGACTTGCCTGTGCCACCATTTAATTTGGACATGGAATGGATCCCAGCTCGTGCCATTCCTCGGAGATTACTTGCGAAGTATCTTGGTGACTACAGTTTGCATTCTCAGATTGAGGTATCTCGTCCTGAGCATCTCCTAGATCGACCTTCTGTGATAAACGTTAGGATGCTGAAGGACTTGAACTTCATTAATTCTCCTCAGACTTTAAATGATCCGCCTGTTGGCGAGGAACCTGTATCGAAGGCTGAAGGGAAAAAACCAATAGAATAGGAAATTCTTATGTAACAATTAGTATACATATCCCATTTATCAATGTAACTTGTAATTTATTTTGAATTTTAATGAAAGACTTTCATTTTTATTTGCAAATATGTATTTTTATTGTCTTGTATTCGTCAAACACTTTATATTTGTGCTTGCATAACAATATTGGGTGGTTCATCGACCAACTTAGTAATAAAAAGTTACAAGTATCAGAAATGTTGCTCGATTAATTAATAATAAAGTAATAAATATAAAAATGTTGAAAATTATTCCAACCAACCAAGGTTGTAAAAATAAGCTTGTCGACCAATTATAGTTAGTGAGATTTTATCCCCGACTAACCATACTTGGTAATTTTTTGTCTTTTTCATAAAATGTGCCCGACCGACCAAGGTCGATGAATTTTCCTCGTCGACCAACTACAGTTAGTGGGTTTTTATCCCCGACAAACCATACTTGGTTCAGTTTGGAATATTTTGTTCTACGAGGAACTTTTGTATTTTCTATGATAATCTTACCTCCCGAGCAACATAAGTTGGCATTTGAGAGCATATATTGTTTCCACTAACTCTTTTACCAACCGGAGTTGGTCTGAGCTAATGTATGCCTCCTAACCAAAGGAGTATGGGGTGTTCTCGCCATTTTACCAACCGGAGTTGGTCTGAGTTCGAACTATCATGTCCACTAGCTCTTTTACCAACCTGAGTTGGTCACGCTAGTGTACGCCTCCTAACCAAAGGAGTATAGTTTTTTCTCGCCCTTTTACCAACCAGAGTTGGTCGTGGGTTTGAACTATCATGTCCACTAGCTCTTTTACCAACCTGAGTTGGTCACGCTAGTGTACACCTCCTAAGCAAAGGAGTATAGTTTGTTCTTGCCCTTTTACCAACCGGAGTTGGTCGTGGGTTTGAACTATCATGTCCACTAGCTCTTTTACCAACCTGAGTTGGTCATGCTAGTGTACGCCTCCTAACCAAAGGAGTATAGTTTGTTCTCGCCCTTTTACCAACCGGAGTTGGTCGTGGGTTTGAACTATCAGTGTTACTTTTATTACTGAACAGTGTAGTGTTGTACACTAGTATTCCCCGAAAAACTTTCGATAAAAAGAAAGAAGATGGAGAAACATCATCATTTTATTCATATTGATGGAACTTCTTTACATTGTACATCACTGATAATACTTGCGTAGGTGTTCGGCATTCCATGCATTCTTAAATTCCTCTCCTTCTAGAGTCGCTATTCGGTAAGTTCCTGGTTGGACAACTTCTGTAACTCGGTAAGGTCCATGCCAGTTTGCTTCCTATTTATTGTGCTTCTGAATGACCTTCTTTAGCACGTAATCTCCTTCTTTTAAGTCGCATTTCTTCACCCTCTTGTTGTAGAACAGAGCTGTTCGTTGTTGGTAAGCAGCATTCCTAATGGCTGCCTCTTCTCTAACCTCCTCGAGCATATCCAAATCCAATCTTCTCATTAAGTTGCTGACTGGGGAATTGAAATTCATCACTCTATGTGTTGGAAGACCCAACTCGGTAGGTATTACAGCCTCACTTCTAAACGCCAGCATATATGGTGATTCTCCAGTTGCTGCTCGGGGAGTTGTTCGGTAAGCCCACAAAACTGACTGTAGCTCATTAATCTGGTGCTGAATGAGTCTTCAAAATGTTTGATTATCGACAATAGGCAGCAAACTCCTCATTATCGAATTGTGTTCCATGGTCTGTGATGAAGGCATGAGGGAGACCATATCGGCAGATTATATTCTTCCAAACGAACTGGTATACCTTCTCGTACGTCATATCAATAAGTGGCTCAGCTTCTACCCACTTAGTAAAATAATCCACTGCAACGACGAGGTACTTGAATCTTCCTCGGGTTGTTGGCAGTGGTCCAACCAAATCCATTCCCCACATGGAAAATGGCCAAGGGGAAGTTATAGGTGTCAACAATGCTTGTGGAGTACGTCGGATGGAAGAAAAACGTTGGCATTTATCACATCTTTTGGCATAGGCTATACAATCAGCCCTCATCATTGGCCAGTAGTACCCCTGCATCATCACTCTTTGTAAAAGTGTCCGACCTGCTACATGTGCTCCATAAGACCCTTCATGGATCTCTTCAATCAATTCTTTCACCTCGGAGGGATGTACACATCTCTGCAAACCTACCATAATTCCTCATCTATACAAAACACCATTAGTTAGTACATACCGAGCAACTTTAAACTTCAATTTCTTTGCAGAGAGCTTATCCTTCGGCAATTCTCCCTCCTCAATATATGCCCTGATGGGATCCATCCAAGATGATCCTAAATCAAGGGTAATAACATTCATCGTCAAGTCTTCATCTATGTTTCGACTTTCTAAGACTTCAATTGGTATCGTTCTTCGCAGCTCTGTACGAGTAGCTGATGCTAGTCGGGCCAGTGCGTCTGCTTGTGCATTTTCCATTCTTGGTATTCTGATCAACTAAATGGCTTCAAATTCTGCCAACAACTCCATCACCTTTGCATGATACTTGACTATTAATTCTCCTTTAACTGCATATGTTCCCATCATCTGATTCATAATTAACTGAGAATCACAAAATACCATCACTTGTTGTGCTTCCATAATCTTTGCTAAATTAAGACCTGCTATCATTGCTTCATACTCAGCCTCATTATTGGAGGCTTTGAATTGGAATCGCATGGCATATTCCTTGTCAATCTCGTCTGGGGTTTTCAAAACAATCCCTGCTCCACAACCTGTTGTGCAAGATGACCCATCTACATACAATCTCCATGTAGGTAATTCGTCTTCAAATTTCTTATCTGACAGAGTTCCTCGGTGAAATATCTGCTATTTTCTTTCATCCTCCCCTGGTAATTTTCGCTCCTCGTCGACCATCTCTTCTCGCCCTTTTACCAACCGGAGTTGGTCTGGGTTTGAATTTGATGATCTTTCTACATCCACAAGCCCTTTTACCAACCGGAGTTGGTCTGGACTTATGTCTGTTGATCCTGTAACATCCACAGGTTGGTCAGCGAGCAACTTTTGTTCCTTGGGGGTATCAGGATATGTAAACTCTGCTATAAAGTCTGCTACAGCCTGCCCTTTTAATGATGATCTGGGTTCATACACAATATCATATTCTCCGAGCTCTATTGCCCAGTACATCAATCTCCCAGATTTTTCTGGTGATACGACGCAAATATTGCGTATTTCACCCGTTAACCTACGCGTTATTAGCCCCCTCGGGTATCTTAATCCCTATATTTATGCTCGTTAACCAGACAACCTCGGATTTCTATGTTAACATGTTTTGCAGGGGTTAATTGAGCTTTTGTAGGTATTTGGATGCTTAGTATGAAGTTCGGACGCTTTCCGGAAATGTTTCGTCGACTTTTTCATCTTCGGGGGAATTTTAGTAATTCCAGCATTCGGGTTTGAATCCCTAGCTCTTCATGGAAGTTGAAGCCCTCTGATTTCTCTTCGCGTGGCCGCCGACGGTGCATGATTCTGAGTTGTATCGAAAGAGTTATGGCATTTTTAGGATGGTTTTTACTTCAAATTCACACTCAAGGTCACATTCAAGGGCATTTTAGTCATTTCATATTTTGGTTTTTTGGCCCAATGTCTTCTTGGATGTTGTATTCCTCTAAGTTATCTTCGTGTAGCCTTCGACCGTGCCTCATTCCGAGCTATAACGAAGAAATGGCGGCATTTTCCGTAAAACAGGACAAAGCTGCAGAATTCAGACTTGTAGGTTGCGAATTGATTCGGCCCAAAACCGAATCGATTCGGAATTCTGCAGAATTGCAGATTCGAACTTCCCCTGTTTCTGAATCGATTCGGACCATTTCCGAATCGATTCGGGCCTCCAGATTTTTGGTTTTCTTCCCTTTTATTACAAGTTTGCCATGGGATATTTTGTATAAACCCAATTCTCTCTCATTTGAGACAAAGATAATCAGATTTTAGCTTAGTTTAGGGTTTGGTTTTTGGAGCTTTTCTTCATTTCTCCTTGGGGTTATGCCCTTTTTGGGTTTTGTAAGTTGGTTTTCATTATCCATTCCATTAATATAGTTGTAGTTCCTTAATTCTTGCTTTGTTAATTAGATTTACATGCTTTCATAATTAGGTTTACATGCTTTATTTATTGCTTTTATAGTTTACTTAGTTTATTAATGCTTAGCCCTTAGATAAATAGGGTCGGGATTGCATTTCCGCCATTTTTGGGTTCGGACCTCGAAATTTAGGGTTTCATGTAAAATTGCATTTTATTCAAACCTCGTGTATTAAAGTCGGATTATTATGCATTTAACTTTCTTTGTCATGCAACGTTAGTGTTTATAGCGATTATCCGAATTTAATCCGCGTGTGACCATTTTTCGGTTAAATGTTTTATCTCGCAACTTTGGGTTAAATTCCTTCTTGTGTGATGTTTATGCTTAATTGAAAATGCTCGATTAAATTGCTTTCGAGCCTTAATTCTAATTAGTAGTTGTTTCGATCCGTTTGGTGGAATGCGATCCCGATCCTCGCTTTACTTTATTTTAGCGTAACTTGTTCTTTTCTTTATTCACGATAACCATCCTTTCACCTTTTCTTTTATTTATTTTACACTTTTATTCCTGAAGTAATTAAAATAATTAACATCTAAAATTCAATCACTCCCTGTGGATTTTCGATACCCGACTTACCATTGTACTTGCTTGTCAAGTGTAGTAGTATATTAGGTTCTTTTGTATCGCGGCGGCGAAACACACGACGATTGTGCACTTGACACGCGCACACTTTTACCGCCCGATCATCTGGCTTATGAAGGGCTTGTCTCAATGGCATGTCGGTATAAACGACGATGGTATGGGCTTGGAAATATGTCCTAATTCTTCTACTTGCCTCAATTAATGCCAATGCCAATTTTTCCAACTTTGGGTACCTGACCTCTGCACCTCGGAAAGCCTTACTTGTGTAATAAATTAGTTTTTGGATTCCATTCTCCAATCTGATCAATGCCGAGCTGACTGCATTCTCTGATACTGCCAAGTATAAGTACAACTTTTCTCCCATTACTGGCCTGGACAATAGTGGAGGTGCTCCCAAATATTTCTTCAAGTCTTGAAAGCCTTTTTCACATTCATCATTCCACTCGAAAGTTTTTCGAAGTGTTTTGAAGAATGGGAGGCATCTATCAGTTTCTCGGGATACAAATCTGTTGAGCGCTGCAACTCGTCCTATAAGACTCTGCACCTCTTTCTTCGTCGTTGGAGACCGCAACCCTAAAAGAGCTTTGATCTTTTCTGGATTCGCTTCAATGCCTCTTTGGTTGACGATGTACCCGAGGAACATTCCTTCTCGTACTCCAAATGTGCACTTTGTCGGGTTGAGCTTCATTTGGTATTTATCCAGTTGATCAAAGGTCTGACTTAAGTCAACTAGATGATCAGCAGCTTTCTTGCTCTTTGTTAGCATATCATCGACATAAACTTCCATATTGCAACTGATTTGTTCGGTAAAATCCTTATTCATCAGCCGCTGGTATGTCGCTCCTGCATTTTTCAAACCAAAAGTCATAAGATTATAGCAATAAGTTCCCCTAGGGGTAATAAAAGAAGTACTTTCCCTGTCTTCAGGTTTCATTTTGATCTGGTTGTAGCCAGAGTAAGCATCCATGAAGCTGAGCAGCTCGTGTCCCGAGGTGGCGTCCACTAGTTGATCAATTCTGGGCAATGGAAAGTGATCCTTTGGGCACGCCTTGTTGAGATCGGTGAAATCAACACACATTCTTCATTTATTATTTTTCTTCTTTACCATCACCACGTTTGCTAACCAGTCTGGATATTTCACATCTTCAATTAATTGGGCTTTCTGGAGCTTCTCGACCTCCTCTTGTATAGCTTGATTCTTCTCGGGGCTAAATACCCTTCTTCTCTGCTTTACAGGCTTGATCTTTTTATTCACATTGAGCTCATGACATAAGAAGTTTGGATCTATTCCTGGCATGTCTTCATGACTCCATGCAAAAGTTTTCTTCCTGTTTCTCTAGAAAGTTATCAACTCCTGTTTTATTAAGGCATCCAACGTTGAACCTATCTGGGTTACTCGCTCAGGGTGCTCGTCGTCTAGAATAACATTTTCTGTAGATTCCACCACCTGTCCTTTTACAAGTTAGGATTCATCTCTGGGATCAAGCGTTTCAATTTCTGTACCTTCATCCACCTGGTAGGTAGTAGTCTTTTTCCTTGACTCTTCAAGCTCCTCTTGCTCGGCAGATGAATAATAGCATTCCCGAGCTACTTTTTGATCACCTTTCATGACTCCCACTCCGAAATTTGTTGGGAATTTTAAGCATTGATGTACCGTAGATGGAACTGCTTCGAACTTCTTCAAACCAACTCTTCCCATGATGATGTTGTAGGCTGACTGCACATTCTTATCCATCACAAAGAAGCGTATTCTCTCTGTTCGACAAGCAGGCCAAGTTCCAATGAATATATCCAACTTGATCGTCCCAAGTGGAAAGACTTTCTCGCCAGCAAAACCCAGAAGAGGTTTGTGATAAGGTTCCAGTTGAGATAATTTCAAATTTAAACTGCCAAAGCATGAATAGTACATGATGTCTGCCGAACTACCATTGTCTACCAGCACCCTTGAAATCACTACTTCTTTCATCCTCATTTTGATCACCAAAGGGTCGTCGTGAGGGTAAAGAACACCTGCCAGGTCGTTTTTTGAAAAGCCAATGACCAGCTTCTCTTTGTTTACCTTCCTCGGACGATCCTCCTCGGCCACATTTATTCGCTGAATGTACGAGCAAGCTTGGGCCTCTCTAAGGTAAGCCTTTCTTTCTGCAGTAAGGTCTCCTCCTCCTGTAATAACGTTACAATCAAATGACCCAAAACGTATGAAAAATACCTCTCGTTCTGGCTGCTTTGGTTTCTTGGGAAGATCGGGGTCATCATCTGGATCATCTTCATGATTTCTCTTCTTTTTCTCCTCTGCCCGACGAGGAGATCTAGACTTCTCTCTAGTTTGATCATTACTTCTTCTTTCCCCTCCACGATCAACATACTTTGCTAGATTTCCTCTTCGGATGAGTGTTTCAATCTCGTTTTGAAGACCTATGCAATTTTTAGTCATATGACCATGATCTTTATGAAACTCGTAATATTTATCCCTGTTTCTCATATCAGGGTTTGACCTCAATTTCTTCGGCCACTTTACTTCCTCGCTATTCTTGATTTCTTCCAAGACATGATTAATACCAATTTTAAAAGGAGTATAATTATCGAATTTCTTCAGGACTTCCCATGATGTTTTATTATTCTTGGAATGTTTGTCACCGCCATTGCCCTTATGCTCTTTCTTCTTAGATTTGTCGCCTTCCTCCTTGGTTTCTTTATCCATATTCTTCTTCGCAGCCATAGACTCCTCGACATTCATGATTTTGGCCGCTTTTGCCATCAACTCTGACATAGTTGTAGGTGGATCTTTGGCCAAGGTGTAATACAACTTGTTAGGCAACAACCCACTCATCAAGGCGGTGATTGCTGTCTTCTCTTCATAATCTATGACTTCCAGCTTCTCGTTATTGAAACGAGTTATGTAATCTCTAGTACTCTCACCAGATTTTTGTCTAACACTTAACAAGTGTGCTACTCGTTTTATAGGTTTTGCTCCAAAACAGAAATTGCCAATGAACAACTCAACCAACTTAAAGAAAGTTAAAATCTTACCCCGAGGAAGATTGTTGTACCATATCTGGGCAGATCCCGTAAGAGTTCCTGAGAATGCTCTGCATCTCATCTCGTCGGGGACAGCATAGATGTCGGCAGCAGCTTGATACTGCTCTATGTGCAGAACAGGATCTGTCTTTCCATCGTATTTGGGGGTCACTACAGGTGCTTTAAACTTTGACGGTGTAGGAAAATCCACAATAGCCTTGACAAAAGGTGTCCCTTGAACAAAAGTTCGTTGTAGGGGATTCTTCGCCTTAGCCATTTATCCCAATCTATCCTCCAATCGCTGAATGGAACCTTTCCACGCATCATTTTCCTCCTCGGGCCTATTAGTTCGAGGAATTGATTGTTCTGAAGTAGCCTCCTCTGATCTATCTTGACGAGCAACTGGTCGTGATTGTGCTGATCCTTCTCTTACATCTGATGGTTGTCGAAAACTCCCCGACATGACTTTAGGTGGACTCTTATTCCTCCTAGGGCCTAATCGACTGAAAGGAGACACCCTGCTCAGTCTTTCCATGGCACTGGTCCTCTCTGGAGAGAGAGTAATACATTGCTCAGAATCTTTGGCCCTTATCGATGAAGTTTGACCAGGTTGATAAGAGAAATCATCAGATTCCTCATTATGATACGTCTCTGTATGCCTGGATCATGAAGAAGGTGCACGGGTATTTCTTTGGATGTTTCGTGATCCAGGATGGGTTGGTGTACCACCATGGAGAGTTTGGATGAGTTGCCGCATTGTCTCTTGCATGGAGGTTTGTCCTTGAGCCAAATTCGTCATAATTCCAGCCAGATCTGGAGGTGCAGAAGGATTTGGAAGATTTCCATCATTTCCAGTGTTTCGATTGCTAGATTCTGGATTATCTGCCATTGATGATGAATGATTTTTAGTGAAAAACGATAACAATAGTCGTTTCCCACAGACGACGCCAATCTGTTGATGTAAAAAATTAGATTGCTCTAATTATTCAATCACAGATAAATAAAATGAGACAAAGATTTTTAAAGTGGTTCAGCCTTATATGAATGTCCTACGTCCACTGTTATGTTATTGCTGAATGTTTGGGAATTTTCGATTTCTAGTTCTATCAAGAAATTCCGATCTTCTTGAATGAGGGTAATACAATGTATTTATATCCATGAGGCCATAATCTGAAAGGGTGAGACATTAAATGATATACATATGAAAAGGTAACTCATTTAATGCTCTTCAAGCGTGTGTGTCAAGATGATAAGCAGTTAATGAATAGTTGAACTGTTGATTATCTGGCAATCAAAGCTGTGGTCGAGATGCAGCTCGAACCGCCTTAGTTGCTCGTCGTTCAATAGTTCCTCGGAGTGATGGAGTTCCTCGGAGTGATGGAGTTCCTTGGAGCGCTGGTGTTCCTCGTCACTATTGTGCCACGTAGATTGACACGTGTCTTCTTATTATTCGTCCATATCAGCATACTAATTTTGGTATCAACAATGATAATTTTATTTTGTTTCAAAGAATGTCATTTTTGGATCCGCATTAAGTTTCCAGCATTGTGACTTGCGGTGTTGATGGCGATGATAATAGAATGAAAGTTGATAGTCAACAACAACGAACTTTTTCATACTTCATTTAATCTGTTATAATATAAAACATCTTATTTAGGGATGATTGTAGTAGGATGTTATATTGGATGCTTTTATTAAAATAATGTAACTTTCAGGGCGATTGTATTATGATATTTCATTTGTTTGGTTTAAGTTTCTTTTGTAAATAAAGAGTGGAGGCTTATATAAATGTAAATGTTGAATATATTGCCCTTGTTTTTGTGGCCTATGTTTGTATATGTTCTTAGGATTTAAATAGTGTGGTAAGAATAATTGAATTTGTTAAAAATCAGGATATTGGATCTTGAAAAATATTTTTTAAATATGTATTAATATTACTAACACCATTTTACCGTTACTAATTCTGAATTTTACCGTTACTATTAGTAACAGAATTTTACCATTACTAATTTTGAATTTTAGAGTGACTATTAGTAGCAGAAATTTACCGTTACTAATTTTGAATTTTACCGTTAGTATTAGTAACAGAATTCGACCATTACTAATTCTGAATTTCACCGTTACTGTTAGTAATAGAATTTAACCGTTACTAATAGTAACAGTAAAATTCTGCTACTAACTTTGTGCCCCATTCCTTATTTCTAACGAAAATATTGTGTTACTAATATTTTTAGAAACGGTAAAATTGTGTTAGTAAAGGCGCATTTTGGTGTAGTGACTAGACAATACACCCACATCGTCTTGATTAGGAGAATATTATTTGTGTATAGCATTACAAAAAAAAAACACCAGATTTCAATCATTCTTCTTATACATATAAGTCTCATCCAAACATTTATCAAAATAAAAGGATTTGATTGCCATATAAAATTCTATGTTCCAAGACCTTAATGCTTTCTATGTCCAAAAATGAATATCTTAACTTGCACACCATTCTTTCTTATCCATATATTATAAATCTCGTGGGTTACATCATATCGATGCACTCATCATGACTATCGTTCAAGAAAGCAGTAACATCCATTTTACAAATCTCATAATTGACATGTTCCATAATGGATACGAGAATTCGGATAGATTTAGTCATATCTACCGGTGAAAAGGTTTCCTTGTAGTCTATCTCTTCGTTCTGAGTGAATCCTTTTGCAACTAGTTATTCCTTGAAGGTTTCCACCTTCTTATCCACCCATGTATGCATATTATAGATCCACTTGAATCCAACGGGTTCTATCCCATATGGAAATTCTACAAGTTCCCACTCTTGATTCGAATCCATCAAATCCATCTTAGTATTCATAGCCTTTAGCTAAAGCTCGGCACACTCATCTTGGATTTCATTGTCATAGTTATCGAGATCCAAGTTATGTTCCCTTAGGACTTCACGGAACTACTCTACTAAATACAATAACCTATAAGGCTTAAGCATTCCCTCCAATTACGATGTGGTTCCACTTGTGGTATAATATAAGTGGCACACGTATTCTGATCATTGGTAAAGAAATGTACACAAATAATGGACTCACTTATGGGAGATTCGCGAGTGTTAAAGATATGTACCTCCCACGACTTTTACACAGGTGGGTGAAGATCGAGTTGAGTCGATCGGAGGAAAATTCGCCTAACTTCAGTCATCCTCAGGAGTCCTACAGACCCAAAATAGAGAGGCTTCTAAATCCACTCTAAGGGTGTTCTATCTCTTTATTTTGTCCTATTTTCCTTTCCACTTTTTATTTTTGTGATTAATTATTACAAATTAATGGTGTCAAAAATGCACCCAAATAAGTACAACGCCTCAATAATCCTAATGCAACCAATCTAATGAATAAAAAAATAACAACTACAACCACAAATAAAAAGAAATACAATACTTTAACTTGTCTACATCTTCAACAAAGAGACAACAACGCCATTTGATAACTTGCCTTTTTGTTTGGAGTGAGAGGATAATTTTATTCTCTCTTTAGTGTGTGAGGAGGTGAGTAAAAGTAAACAAGGTCCAACATCTCACGCACTTATAAGAATTGACGGATACATGAAGGAAGATGATCTCATGAACGAATTCTAACCACTAGATTGAAAATGTCGAGTTATTCACCATATAGACTTCTCGTTTGCCAAACATCTCACCTAGGATGAAAATGGGGATTACTTAAGGCATGAAAGGAAAATGAAATGAAGGATATGGATGATAAGATGGTAGGGTTTTTGAGAAGGGTGGAACGAAATTTGAATAACAAATGTCTTCATTTTACAAAACTATATCGCATGCTTTTTTTCTATATTTTATCTTTTTTTATTTCCTTATCCTTTTTCTATTTTTTTATCGGATTTTATTTTTTCTCTTTTTTTATGGTGATGCATTTTTCTTTCCATAACACAAATGAAGAAAATTTTTACATTGACAATTTCAAATACTATTTTTCTCAAAAATGATGGTAGTGTTGGGAAATGATATATGGATGGTACCTGGAATATATATGGACAAGGAAAATATGGAAATATAATGGGTGAAGTGAATGGTAATGTGATATAGAAAAATGGTAAGTGTATGGTCAAAACTAGTTTGGTGTTCGAGACAAACTACAAGACACATGTTTTTTACAACTCGAAAGCGATGTCATTTTCATTAGTTATGCCAAAAATGAAAAATAATGAGACCATGCAATGACTAAGTGTGCTATCCAAGGAAAGTTGAGTCATCTTATGACTCGGAGATTACGTAAAAACCCTAAAAAAGGTGAATATCTCAAATCTCAAGGGTTTAAGTCTCCACTAGTGATCTTTTAAGGCTTTCTTGAGAATGTTATCACTCTTCAACTTTTGATCATAAAACGTGATAGTGTAAATTTGCCGAGTTTATAAATTCATAGTGCAAGTACGCCTTAAAGGTATTATTTAATCTTATGGTAAAAAGCGTAATTTCAGGTTCGAATAAGTGAATTTCGAGACTTCTAAAAGCGGGATGATAGACAATTCATGTTATAAAAAAATGAGTTAAACTGAACAATAAAGTTAAAATGACTTGTTTCTGACAAAAAAAATCAAAATAGGTATGATTTTGACAAATTTCGCACCCCTAAGCAAAAGAGAACATCATCCTCAAAGTTTAAAATTATATATAAAAATTGAAAGCACAAGATAGGAAAGAGATTATGCTAGTCAACTGCTAATGAAATGTGGAGTGTATGATGGAATCAATGGCAGAACCTGAAGAATAAAGGCGGTACACAAAATATATATAACCCTATAAAGCATGTTAAATCATTGGAGGAGGATAAAACACCACCCCAAAATAGGATATGACTCATACTCAGAAACAAGACATAGAAGGCTGCATTCTGTTAGCGCTAAGTTTAACGTCTTCAGCTAAACCGAAAAAATTTATGTTGTGTTTTAATTAGATCATGTCCGAATTTGGTACAATTTTTTTTGTCTCATTTAATTGGGTAGGATTCGGGTTATTTTAATTTAGTCATGTCCGTGTTCTTTTTTTTATATATATAAAGCACTGTTTTTTATATAAAAAATATAGATTTTTATAAAAGAAAACAGTTTTAATGAAAAGAAAACAAATAAGAAAGGTGCTTTTTTCCATACGGTTTGGTATTGAGAAGTCTAGCACTGCTCTATTTGAATTAATTTGAAAGATCAAAGAACATTCCTGTTCTCCCTGAGTATTCTTTTTTCATGATCAAACCAAATGCAGTGGAGGTTTGGTATTCTACCAAAGAATTTGTTTCCATTAACAGTACTCAGGTTTTGCTGTTCAAAACAAATGCAACGGCGTGTGATAGTGGAGAGAGAATCGGCTTTTGCTGATTTAATGTTGTACCATCTAACGCAGGAGAGGAGAGATAAATTGTTTAAAATCTTGGATCTTTAAATCGTGTGGTTAAAATAACGACCGCATGCAGGTATGTATTAGTGGGCGTCCGTATGAGAGAATCCCCCTATATATATATATATATATATATATTGTTCGGACCAGTTCTCATTTTAAGAGTGCGGACCGGACATGTGTGCCCTGACGGTGAGCCCAAAAAAGAGAGAGAGTGTGCTTATAATTTAGTCAATAATTTCTAGGCTCACTGCAAGGTGACATATGTTCGGTCCGCACTCTTGAAATGCGGACTGGTACGCATTCTAATACTGCGAACCGGACATGTGTAGAGAGAGAGAGAGAGAGAGAGAGAACGCCTATAATTTAGCCCATAATTAATGAGTTCACCGCTAGGTGACACATGTCCGATCCACATTGTTAAAATGTGGGACAGTCCGCCCACGCACACACACACACACACACACACACACACACATATATATATATATATATGTGTGTGTGTGTGTGTTTGTTTGTTTTGACAACCGGCCTACTAAAATAATAGGTGGCCAACCCAATACTCTAATAATCACAGGAATTATAGATGGTCCATTCTCAGCATCACTGTCGATTAAAATAATAATATGAGATAACCACCATTCATTTTAGAAAACGGACTGTCAAATTTGAAATTTAGTAAGTAAAAGAAAAACACATAGACAATCCCATTTTCATAAACGGTGGATATCAAAAATCGATGAATAAAGAATGACAATATAATAATAATCATCGAATAAGCTGTCGATGAACAGACCAATACAATTAGTTACACCGAGTATTACATTTCAATATTTACAATAAAATAAATGAATGCAAAGCGTGGGAAAACACGCCCGAATGAAATAACTAAACATAACAAGAATGCAAAAGAAAGAGGCGTCTAAAACAAATAACCTACAACATCCGCAATATGCCGTAGCTCCATGACAACTGGAATGAAAATGTAAATTTGGGTGTCCATTCGGTAGAGCACCTATAACGGAAAAGAGTATGTGAATAAATAAGAAATATATATGGCTCAAGGCCCGGTTTGATATGATTCCCATGTGACTAAAATGCATGACAGTTAAGTGCGTGATTCTCTCGTAGTTAATAATAATATTTCTCACCTCTCAGTCTAAAAGAAACCTAACGCAATGTCAATGATGAACTAGATAACCCAAGTACTAAGGGATAACTTCTCCCCGTTATCAACACTATGCCCTATTCATGCGTGGGGTGTCTCGCAACGCGAAATCCAAATATAGAACCCCCCGATACACTATTACTAGGCAAGGTCGATCATCGAGATCCATTAGACTCTAAGTACAATATAGATGTCTATGGTCATCTAATTTAATTCCCCATAACATAGTACTAAGGGATGAACTTCTCCCCAGTCTCAACACTATGCCCTATTCGTGCGTGGGGTGTCTCGCAAAGCGAAATCCAAATAAGGAAACCCCCCTCCGATTCACTACTACTTAGGCAAGGTTGATCGTCGAGATACATTAAACCCTCAGTACATAACTAATATATACATAAATGGGAAATCATCTATAGCTACTCAAGGAAACATAATTAAATCCATTCACCATCTTAAAGAATAATTCCTATTTCATTCTTTTGGAATATATATGAATGGTAAAACACTTTATCAAATGTTTACCAAACAATTTCATTATGTACACTAATTCATTTCATAGTTCCATTCCTTATCAGGAAATATAATAACAGTTTGTATGCTCTTTGTGGCATTTCATTGTGCTCTTTATGGCACTTTGTAAAAATCCCCTCCTTATGATGAATATAATCATCATCATATGCTCTTTATGGCATTTTATTGTGCTCTTTATGGAACTTATCATACATCAAGTCCCACTTGATTTAGAATAGTTATAATTATATATATATAACGATTCTACGACCTCCCTTCCGGGCGCGCCCCTCAATGACCATCATCTTCCAATGCCTATCAATTACGACACCTGAGCACCTATACGCAAGACGTCGGGAAGCGGTCGTATGCCTGCGGGCTAGTTATAACCACACCCGGAATTACCTAACCATTGCAGAAGACATAACATAAACGCTCATATGGCCTAGGACTATATCCACCCTGCATGCACTAGCCAGGGGGCTTCACCTCATGCGCGAACTTCCCTTATGATGTCATTTGGAGAGGGTGTTAACCATAAATTAACATTTATGAAAACCATTACTTTTTTCCTTTTGAAAACATCCAATTTTACATTCTCAAAATCATTTGTACTTATTTATTTAGTACCACATTTAATAATATTTATTTCTTATTCTTAGAGTCATATTTTATTAATGACCTAAGACCCGAAGTCCCATAAACCTCAAATTAGTCTCCAAGAGTACATACATTTTCATAAACCCTCAAAGTAAGTCTCCCTCAAGGAGTATCTCCCAAAAATCTCATCACAAACATTTTATCTCCAATGTATTTTTCGGTTAATCTCATATATCATATGAACATTAACCTACGCAAACTAGCCCTCGGGGTAAGCCTAATCATCCCATTTTATCCTAGGGCATTAGTCTACCCAAAACCACCCTCTAGGACTCTTAATTACTTCCCAAAGGAAGGTCCCTAAACCTTGGACCTAAAAGAAAAAGGGTTAAACATCAAACTAGGAAAAATTTCACAAAAACAGGGTAACATAATCGATTCGCCCCTTGGGACGAATCAATTCGCCCTTGCGAATCGATTCGCCAAACAGCCGAATCGATTCAATGAGTGAAAACTGACTTTCTGCAATTGCCGAATCGATTCGGCCTTTAACCGAATCGATTCAGTTTTCCCAGACCTGTATCCTTCCCCTTATCCGAATTGATTCGCCCCAAGGGCCGAATTGATTCGGTCCTGCAGAACTTTCAAGTTGGGTCTACGTGTTGTATAAACCCTAAAATCCCCAAAAGCCCAATCTTTGATTTCTTCAAACAAAAACTACAATTTATTCTCTCAAATCACTTCTACACAAATTATAACCAATATATATTCCTCAAACCAAGTTAAAACTAAGATTTAAGGGATTAAACACCAATATCAACAAAAACCCATTTATGGTTTAAATCTCCAAAACCTAACTATACATGGAATTTATCACATTAAATAAACATCTAGCAAGTAAGAAACTTGACTCGAGGTTGTAGTCTCAGATTCTCTTCCGGTAGCAACGGATTCTGGCTCAAATCTTCCATTTTCTCTCTTTTTCTCCATTTCTCCCAAGCTCTCTCTCTCTCTCTCTCTCTCTCTCTCTTGGCTTCTCTCATAAGATTGAGAAAATAAAAGGGGTGGGGGACTTAATCGGGTCTTAAAATAGAATTCCCCTATTTTAATTGCTAATACACCATTAAAATGACTCGTATCCACTTAATTGAGTCATAACACGTCAAAAGTGTCCGTAACTCAAAAATGCAACATGACACTTATTTCGACTATCTCGACTATTCTAAAAATAACCGCACCCCTATTTTGGCATTCGGAGAAATGTGAACTATTTTTGTGTTTCAATTTCCTTTTATTTCATTAATTATACACCAATATAAATGTGAGTCATAACCGTAGTCTTACATATAACGACACAATATATCACAACATAATGCTAGTTACTTTCTCATATGGTAAATAGACAAATCATAGTAAATATTATCCCTTAGAAGGGAACTTTGCCATCAAAATTCAGGCATATAGTAATACCATATAAAGGTATACTACATTAAACTATCGTTCTATCATTCCTAGTAAACCCCTTGGTAAAGTGGTGTCCCCATAGGACTCGGACTACGGTCAACATTATCGATCTTAGCCTACATTCTTCGGGATCTAACATAGCACCAAATCTTTCCTCATGAACTATCAATCCTACCTTTCTATTTTGGAAGGAGATACCTACCCACCTTGGTACAAATTGTCTTTCTTCCCGAATTACGTTATACCCTTGCTAAGGAATAACTACACTAGGCCACACTCACGGCACCATCCCTATAAAAAAATGATCCGAACTATCGTACAGAAATTTCAATCCATAAAAGATACTTCTCCCATCCTTCCGCGTTCCACCTGTAGTATCTTTACACTAGTAGGTGAATTGGTCAACCACGGATATGAACGCTCTAGCTATAGCGTCCCCTCGGTGAAGCTCGTTCTACTTGGCATTCCATCCCTTCACTAATCTCTCCGACGGGTTTCCTACTCGACGCATCTACTACTCCCATTTGCATTTCCTTAGCTAAAGGGAATATCTGTAATACCCCGTATTTTTATGCTATATTAATTTGGGGATTTATTAAATTTAATGTGAGTTAATTATTTAATAAAAATCCGGAAATTAATTATGTTATAATTATTAAAGTGACGAGAGTTAGTAATTATGGGAAATTTGTTGAATATTACTATTGAGCAAAGTAATATATAATATTGATTATATTGAATGTCGTGAGTGAGTTAAATGACAATTTTGGAAATTTGAGTCAGGACGCGCTCGTGTCGCGTCGGGACTAATTATTGATAAATAAAAGTAAATATTTTATAAGTTGTTCATATGGTCGATTTGAGTGCGTCAACATGTCCGGAAGGGTCGAGATAGTTAGAAAAGTGTACCCGGGGGTTTAGTTTGGGTCTTGGGGTGTTTTTAGGCCTAATTAGTAACCCGGGAGGGCATTTTGGTCATTTTACATTTTTGGGTAATTAAACCCACGAAAATTAGAGGATTTATATCAGATACCTAGGTTAACTTCTAGGGTTAGAAACTCTAAACAAAAGTGACGGCCATAGGAGAGGAAGGAGAGAGCTCTCAAGGCAAATTCAAGGCCCAAAACTCAACGGTTTGCACCGCCGCCACCACCAACGCGTAGATCGCGGGACGGGGAACGCAACCATACCGAATTCGACACCAAATCAGAACGTCGAAAATCCCAGGCAAGTGTTTATCTTTCTTATTTCGTTGATGCATCTTTCATATTAGTTTAGGAGTAATTAAGATGCGTTTTAACGGAAGAAAACCCGATTTGTGATAGGAAAATCCATGTAGTGTTGGTCAAATTGATAATTCTGGAAACCCTTGCCATGTAGAGGAATTTAAACCACAAAATTATGATGTGTATAAGAAGAGAATTTTGGAAATAATTGTTAGAACCATATTTAAGAGAATTTTAGGGTTCTTGAGATTTTATATGAAATTGGGGCTGTTGATTCATGATTAAATCACAGAAATTCACAAGCTTTAAGTTAAAAATACCTAATATGATGATATAAAGTTAGTAGCATCAATTCTGGGATGACTGGGATTAGAAAATATGGAAATTGTTGGTGTTTGGAGATGAAACCCGTAACTGTAGAATTTCAGTTTTCGCAGACCTGCTTGATCGATCGATCGAGCCCAGAGCTTCGATCGATCGAAGGTTCGATCGAGCCTTCGATCGATCGAAGCCCTAGACCTCGATCGATCGACCCCTCCTGACATACTCCTATTTCCCTTTTTAAATGAGTTAAATTCAATTTATCATGAGATAATTCTTGAGCATCCTTAATAAAATATTTTGGGAGATAGGGAAGACCAGTAGGACATGTGAGTAGATTTTGGGACCCTTGATGTCGGGCAAAGATTGTATTTTGGGATAATTACATAAGGGTCGGTGAATTTATGATTTAAAGAGAGAGGCACGTAAGAGAGTTACTTTGGGACACATGTGTATACCTACTGAATTTTATACTTAGGAGGATAGAATCCATGAGCGTTATGTAGTAAGTGCCAAAGTTCCTCAAATTAAACTAAAATGTGAATGGTTACACGTGATAACTATATAATGTGAAATAAATACGAATGACGTAATTATGGGAATTGATAATTCACCCATTATTGATATGGTAATATTAGTATAGTTATATGATTGTGTATGCATATACTATCTATGTGTGAAAATCATGCCCACGCTACTTTCTATCCCTGAGGTTTCCGTGCTGGGACAGTCTTATCTCGATGGGACCTTTATGGGGGATATTGACTTGTACCCTAGAAGATAGATATGCTTGGTATATGTTATCGGAATGATAGTTCAGACGGTCCTAAGAGATGCGGGTATGTGCTTTCCTCTTAGAGACTTGGAATCTATGCTTCGCCTCATGATGTTTGTGTATAGGTATCCTTGGTACAGGCTATCGCAGTGATAGTTCAGACGGTCCTACGAGACTTGGAACCTATACTTTGTCTCAATATTGTTTGAGTATGTGTTAATACAGTTCGAGAGTGATTCCGAATCTGTATTCCCTTAGTACGAGTGATACGGGGATTGGATAGTAGAGTATTCCCGCACCATAGTTTTATTTGGGGTGCTGTTGTGATATATATATTTTATGAGTAGTTAATATATATATATGAAATTCTGAAATCTGGAACTGCCTACTGTGATGTGATATCTAGGACATGGTTGATGACTCAATTATAAATACTTATTTGAAAAGTAGAATATGACACTGGGAAAATTTATAAATTAATGAAGCTAAAACGAGAGTTGTGATACTAATTGGAAGTATCTTTTTAAACAATGATATTGTTTGGTTTTGAAATCTTATGAGTAATTTGAGATAAGCTAAATTATTGGGAAGGTTAGTGTGATAAAATGATAGGATTAACCGTTGGGAAGGTTAGTGCGATAGGTGTGCACATTAGAAGAGAGGTGAGACTTTCTCAAGGGAGTGTCGCACTAATATGTTGTTGCATTAGCCTGTATCAATTTAAATACTTGCTAAACAATTTTTAAATCATATACACTATCGGGCTCTGACCCGTTTCTCTCTCTCTCTCTCTCTCTCTCTCTCTCTCTCCCTCTCTCTCTCTCTCTGTCTTGTATATATATGTATGTATTACAGGTGCCCAGTCACATGGGCGTCTTGCTTAGGATCTCTTGAAAGGAACGCGCTGCAGCTTAGGTGGGAGTTGCAGGTCTCTTGATTAGACGACTTCGTTCATTCGGATCCACTCTTAGTACTTTCATCTAGTTGGGCATGTGTAGCTCTTTCTATTATTCCGTTGTTATTGGACATTTGTATTTCAGTTATTTCCAGTATTGTTACTATGGGATTTATTCAGTTTGGATGTGTGACTTTAGATTTCGTATGTTGACATTCGATTGACGAATGTATTAAATTAATTGGATTATGTTGCAGAATTTAATGTGGTGTGATTTCTTACTTATTGAATGTTGTTAATAAAATAAATGATTTTTCTTTAAATAAAAATTTGGAAAGTATGTATGAAATTGGTTTTGACACTTAGCGTAATTAATTAGGGTGTTAAATTGGAAAAATTTATTTTTCGATAGTGATGCTAAGAATGGACCAACTGTTCACCTTGATTTAATTTAATAAAGGAGTGATCGGCCGGTATTTAATTAGGCGGGGTGTCACATGTGGTATCAGAGCATCAGGTTCTAGTGTCCTTAGGATCTGTACGGCTTATTATGCTTTCAGCGTTACTTTGTTTGTTATAGAGCCCTATGTTTAGGATTGTCAATCCCTTGACGAGATTTCGTTCTCCTGCTATAATGTGTATACATTAGTGTATTCTAATTTGGTTCGGATGTGTGCGTGTGCCGAGCGATGAAGGATGTCAGAAGAGGACCGTTAAGCGTACATCAGGAGGCAGGGCTCAGTTGAGATTATGAAATATATCCGAGGATGATGACTGTAGACGAGGTCACCTCCATTATGGCACGAGAAGCCATGACTAGAAAGGCGAATAAGGTGCAGCAATGATTTTCAAATGCTGTTATAGTCAAATGAGGTGCGAGGGTAAACTTACCCAACGCATTACAAAAACGTGTAGAGACTGTCAATGGGAAATTTTAGAAACGTGAAAAATTGTATGTGTTTACCAACGGAGGTAAAGTATCCAAAGGCGTAAATATAGGACGGAGTGTGGCAAACTGAAAGTGAAAAATTAGAGAAAAATTTCTTGGCTTTCGGGACGAAATTTTAATGGTTGGAGTCAACCACCAATTTGAGAAATGGAATGCTAAGCCTATAGGAGAACCTTAGGTACAGTGTTGACTGTATGTTCCTTCCTCAACTGTTCAGGACGAGAAGCAAATGTGGTTCTAAACTCATCGAGAGAGGGCATGTCAGGGGTCCATTCGTGAATATGAATCTTAACCGTTAGAGAATTTTGTATCGAATGATGTAGATACAAGTGGGGGAAACGACTCCAAGTGGGAGACCAACTTGTAATAATAGCTGATAATACTCAAGGAGGAAATTCTGATGGACGACCGATTCAGAGGTTAACAATGTCATATTTTGTCAATATAGATGACAATGCTTCTTTGTGGGGGAATTTAAAGGAATCGAAGAATTTAGTCGAGAATAAGACTGAATACAACGGTGGTGGTATAACAACACAAAAGGATGTGGATACACATCTGGAAAACCATTTAAATGCTTCAGATAGTTAAATTCTTACCAAGTGATGGTAAATTCAGTAAGTACTATTATAGATAGTAACATGATCTTTATGACCTAAAAAGCTAAGAGAACAACCGGGATGGCTAACAGGAATCGAGTTTACCAATGTCCGAGAGAAGGACAATCCTAACCTGGTTAGTAGGACAGGTGATAAGTGGATTATGTGTTGAGGTATTTTGTGCGGAGTGAGATCGCTCGCGATAATATGTTACAAAGTGAGTATAAGGACAAGAATACGGTGCCTAGTAAAAGGCAACAATTAAAGTAATTTTGTTTGGTTTGAGTAGACGTGTTACGTTCGAAAACCATTTGCGTAGTCAAGACGATTGACAAGGTAGAAGTGTAAGTTGTATCCTCAGAGGATGAGGCGTGTTTATGTGACACGAGTGAGTCACTATATTTTGTTCCTTGCTAGAATAGCATGTGAGACGAGCTTAATGCATATCATTTTAAACATTATTAAAATGTGAATATTTTTCCCTAGTGTAGCGGGATTTTTCTTTAGTGATATCCGCGGAGGATGAATGAGTATATTAACATTGTCACGTATTTTTTTTGAGATTACTCGTTGTAGTGATGCAATACACGAGTATGATATGATCTTTGTTAAAACATTATAGAAATGGTTATATGATAGTGGGCATTTATTGCAAGACTATCGGAGTGGTTGCATTAGTGCAAGATGTTTTATGTTTGTTTTGGCGAGGCTTTACCTGTGAGAAGGTTGGAATCGCACTTATATTATCTATCCTAGAGACTTCGGAGGAGATAGTGGGCTCGAGATATTCGATGCTAAAGTATGTATAGACTTTGCCAGTATAATTTCGTATGTATCGGGATTTACCGTTGAGCGAAAAGATTTGACTCAGTATTATCTTTAGCACTCCGGACTTAGTGATAGGAAGAGCGCATTGTTATATTTATCCTTTAGAGATGTGGGAGTAAATATTTATACCCCTATTATTGGGGAAAGGAATTTCGAGAATTTCGATCGTATGTATCCGAGGTTTATAGAATGTAATTACTATCAACCAATACGGGACGATAGTGAAATTGGTGAAACGTTCTTTGTTAAGCATAATTACGGGAGAAATTGTAACTTTTCTGTCAAGGGACGGAATAAAGGGGTATATACTATGGACGGAGGACCTAACGGAGTTCGAAACCGACAATGCTAGGTAGTGGTGTATCGGGGGGGGGGGGGTTCCTTGTTTGGATTTCGCTTTGCGAGACATCCCATGCATGAAACTTAGCGTAAGGTTGGAAATAGGGGGAAGTTTGGTCACTATTCCATGAGTTCGGTACCCTGGTTGAAATGGGATCAAGTAATCATGTATGTAAGTTGGAAGTTGAATTTTGTTTTAAGGTCATTGGAGCCGGATTTTTGTGGTAGGAAAGCATTGAAAGTTATCCCCACGAGTTGAGGGGTGGAACGATGATAAAGAGTTGGAATGATTTTTAGCATGGATTATCTGGAAAGAAGTGTATATTATACAAAAGTGATAACCTGTAATCATTTTGATGAATAGAGAGTTAGTGATTTATTTTGGTTATTGTACCTATTTGGGAAAATTGTTGTACTTATCTGAGAAGGTTGAGAATTACTATTCCTCTTTTATTGTCATGGAATGTAATGCCCTATTCCTTCTATTCCGTTGAATTTAGTTAGTCCTACAGATGAGTAGCACGCCGTTCGCTCTCCCAGGGCGGTCGGAGTGTCGCAAAAATGTGGACATCTTGGTTAATTACAGTTAAAATAGTCCGAGTCGTAGGGACGTGTGAAATAAATGTTTGTGGGACTAGTACAACGAAGTGGAAGTGATAGAGTGGATTAAACATCACATGAGGGGCGATAATCCATACATAAGTGTGCAATTAGAATAGCACGCCCTAACTTGATTGGAAGGCTGTGGGAAGCCATTCAAGAATTGGTATTCCTTAAATAGAGTAGAATTTAATTGTTATGAAGCACACCCGGATCGGAGTTGTTATTATTCAAGTGTGAGAGCGACTTGCGCATACAAAGAGTAATGATTTTAGTATAGTATACTAGATCTAGAAGTGCGCTTCGTGGCGAGGAGAGCACGGGTCGGAACTTTCGGCATACTCCAAGGAAGGAAGGGGAGTATTACGTGTCACTTAATGTGAGACATTTCAAGGGAAGAATCGATGTTTAGCGAGACGTAGTGAGTAGTCTCTACATGCACCGCCCATAGGTAAGGTTTGGTTGAAATAGGAGAATCAACCAAAGAATTTTGTGTTTATCGAAAATTCCTGAACTTGGAAGAGGTCTGTAAAGCCGGTAAAGTTCTTGGATGAGATGCCATCCTCAAAACAAGATCAAGGGTTTATCCCGAACATGTGAATTAAGTCTCCGAGAAGGAAGTGATTGATATTCCTTTGGGATGGCTTATAATATTAAGTAGTATGCCCCAGACTTCCTTTGAAAGGAAGGATCGCGCCAGTGCATGGTCCGGCGCAGTATAAATTTCTGAATCAGGATGAGATTGGTGAATCCCACCTTTGAAATGGGATTTTAGGAACCATCGGAGATAAGATTTCGTTTCGAGTAGGATGTATCACCCTTAGCCAGGGAATAGGCACATGGTGATTAAAGATTTGGGGAGCTACGTGAAGGAGATTTTGAAATCTTGGAACGATGATTTCAAGAATGCTCTGTAGAAGCACTCGTACCTGTTTGTCGTGTACGAGGTACTTATTAAGGTTTTGTTATGGAAGAACCTCGACTATTATCCTTCCGTATGTTTAGAGGAGAGTAGATTTTCAAAATTTTTGGATTGGTCGAGAGAACATCCGATGAATGTGGTAGAATTCCACGACTATTTTAGACGAGCAAGAGTGATCAAATGTTCGTAATATTTTCTCAGAATGGGAGTTTTGTATATGAATAAATCCGAGTATTTGCCATGTAGTGAGGTGCGGCCTCCTAATGATAGTCAGATAATGAAATGTATAACGTATAGGCGTGACCTATGCGAATGTTATCGGTTGGGAGCACAATGTGAAGTGTCTCCAAATAGAATGTAAAGCAATGTTGCTGTAAGGAAAAAGCTATAATGATTGAGCGCCGTACTATGTAAATAGTTTGCATACTGACGAGAGATATCCAGATTTGTTCTTACCAGGTATGCCTTGTTTTTCGAATTTCGGGACGAAATTCCGTTATTAGAGGGGAAGTATGTAATACCCCGTATTTTTATGCTATATTAATTTGGGGATTTATTAAATTTAATGTGAGTTAATTATTTAATAAAAATCCGGAAATTAATTATGTTATAATTATTGACGTGACGAGAGTTAGTAATTATGGGAAATTTGTTGAATATTACTATTGAGCAAAGTAATATATAATATTGATTATATTGAATGTCATGAGTGAGTTAAATGACAATTTTGGAAATTTGAGTCGGGACGCGCCCGTGTCGCGTCGGGACTAATTATTGATAAATAAAAGTGAATATTTTATAAGTTGTTCGTATGGTCGTTTTGAGTGCGCCAACACGTCCGGAAGGGTCGAGATAGTCAGAAAAGTGTACCCGGGGATTTAGTTTGGGTCTCGGGGTGTTTTTAGGCTTAATTAGTAACCCGGAAGGACATTTTGATCATTTTACATTTTTGGGTAATTAAACCCACGAAAATTATAGGAGTTATATCAGATATCTAGGTTACCTTCTAGGGTTAGAAACTCTAAACACAAGTGACGGCCATAGGAGAGGAGGGAGAGAGCTCTCAAGGCAAATTCAAGGCCCAAAACTCAACGGTTTGAACCGCCGCCACCACCAACGCGTAGATCGTGAGACGGGGAACGCAACCATACCGAATTTGACACCAAATCAGAATGTCGAACGTCCCAGGCAAGTGTTTATCTTGCTTATTTCGTTGATGCATCTTTCATATTAGTTTAGGTGTAATTAAGATGAGTTTTAATGGTAGAAAGCCCGATTTGTGATAGGAAAATCCATGTAGTGTTGGTCAAATTGATAATTCTGGAAACCCTTTCCATGTAGAGGAATTTAAACCACGAAATTATGATGTGTATAAGAAGAGAATTTTGGAAATAATTGTTAGAACCATATTTAAGTGAATTTTAGGGTTCTTGAGATTTTGTATGAAATTGGGGCTGTTGATTCATGATTAAATCACAAAATTCACATGCTTTACGTTAAAAATACCTAATATGATGATATAAGGTTAGTAGCATCAATTCTGGGATGATTGGGATTAGAAAATATGGAAATTGTTGGTGTTTGGAGATGAAACCCGTAACTGCAGAATTTCAATTTTCGCAGACCTGCTTGATCGATCGATCGAACCCAAAGCTTCGATCGATCGAAGGTTCGATCGATCGAGCCGCAGACCTCGATCGATCGACCCCTCCTAACAGACTCCTATTTCCCTTTTTAAATGAGTTAAATTCAATTTATCATGAGATAATTCTTGAGCATCCTTAATAAAATATTTTGGGAGATAGGGAAGACCAGTAGGACATGTGAGTAGATTTTGGGACCCTTGATGTCGGGCAAAGATTGTATTTTGGGATAATTACATAAGGGTCGGTGAATTTATGATTTAAAGAGAGAGGCAAGTAAGAGAGTTACTTTGGGACACATGTGTATACCTACTGAATTTTATACTTAGGAGGATAGAATCCATGAGCGTTATGTAGTAAGTGGCAAAGTTCCTCAAATTAAACTAAAATGTGAATGGTTACACGTGATAACTATATAATGTGAAATAAATACGAATGACGTAATTATGGGAATTGATAATTCACCCATTATTGATATGGTAATATTAGTATAGTTATATGATTGTGTATGCATATACTATCTATGTGTGAAAATCATGCCCACGCTACTTTCTATCCCTGAGGTTTCCGTGCTGGGACAGTCTTATCTCGATGGGACCTTTATGGGGAATATTGACTTGTACCCTAGAAGATAGATATGCTTGGTATATGTTATCGGAATGATAGTTCAGACGGTCCTAAGAGATGCGGGTATGTGCTTTCCTCTTAGAGACTTGGAATCTATGCTTCGCCTCATGATGTTTGTGTATAGGTATCCTTGGTACAGGCTATCGCAGTGATAGTTCAGACGGTCCTACGAGACTTGGAACCTATACTTTGTCTCAATATTGTTTGAGTATGTGTTAATACAGTTCGAGAGTGATTCCGAATCTGTATTCCCTTAGTACGAGTGATACGGGGATTGGATAGTAGAGTATTCCCGCACCATAGTTTTATTTGGGGTGCTGTTGTGATATATATATTTTATGAGTAGTTAATATATATATATGAAATTCTGAAATCTGGAACTGCCTACTGTGATGTGATATCTAGGACATGGTTGATGACTCAATTATAAATACTTATTTGAAAAGTAGAATATGACACTGGGAAAATTTATAAATTAATGAAGCTAAAACGAGAGTTGTGATACTAATTGGAAGTATCTTTTTAAACAATGATATTGTTTGGTTTTGAAATCTTATGAGTAATTTGAGATAAGCTAAATTATTGGGAAGGTTAGTGTGATAAAATGATAGGATTAACCGTTGGGAAGGTTAGTGCGATAGGTGTGCACATTAGAAGAGAGGTGAGACTTTCTCAAGGGAGTGTCGCACTAATATGTTGTTGCATTGGCCTGTATCAATTTAAATACTTGCTAAACAATTTTTAAATCATATACACTATCGAGCTCTGACCCATTTCTCTCTCTCTCTCTCTCTCTCTCTCCCTTGTATATATATGAATGTATTACAGGTGCCCAGTCACAGGGGCGTCTTGCTTAGAATCTCTTGGAAGGAATGCGCTGCAGCTTAGGTGGGAGTTGCAGGTCTCTTGATTAGACGACTTCGTTCATTCGGATCCACTCTTAGTACTTTCATCTAGTTAGGCATGTGTAGATCTTTCCATTATTCCGTTGTTATTGGACATTTGTATTTCAGTTATTTCAAGTATTGTTACTATGGGATTTATTCAGTTTGGATGTGTGACTTTAGATTTCATATGTTGACATTCGATTGACGAATGTATTAAATTAATTAGATTATGTTGCAGAATTTAATGTGGTGTGATTTCTTACTTATTGAATGTTGTTAATAAAATAAATGATTTTTCTTTAAATAAAAATTTGGAAAGTATGTATGAAAATGGTTTTGACACTTAGCTTAATTAATTAGGGTGTTAAATTGGAAAAAATTATTTTTCGACAGTGATGCTAAGAATGGACCAACTGTTCACCTTGATTTAATTTAATAACGGAGTGATCGCCCGGTTTTTAATTAGGCGGGGTGTCACAATATCCAATTGATAATCCTTTACGAACTCCAACTATTGCTCATGAAAAGACCAAATTCCTTCCTAGGAAGTAGTGCCTCTATCCCTTAAGGCGAATACTACCGCTACGAACTCTAAATCGTGCGGGGGATAATACTTCTCACAGAATTTAAATTTGTGAGACGCATAAACAATGGGTTCATGCTCCCGTATTAATACTCCCCGTTCCTGGCAAAGACTCGTTCGTTAAATCCACTCTCGATCTTAACAACACGAGTGCAGGAGTAAAAGTCAGCTCATACTTCAACTCCTCTGAAGATAGGTTACCGTCGTAACGCTCTATCTAAGAAAGGTCCCACCTTCTATGGCCTACCGTTTCGAATCATTCGAGATCCCGTACTTCTTCGTTCTAAGGACCTAATCCCACTTAGAGTTAACCCACAAACCTATTGTGGTCAACTCCTTACCACTTTCCTAAAACAATGATACATGCCTTAAGGGCCTCACGTCCTAATAATCCTAAAGTCAATCTATCTATCATAATTGAGTCGTGTAGGTATTTTATCCTACTTAGATCCCTAGTGTCCAAGACCTTTCCAAACTCCCGACATTCGCTCGATTTCGTGCGTGGGACGTCTCGCCGAGGCGAAATCCAAACAAGGAACCCTCCCGTTACACTACTACCTCGCATTGTCGATCGTCAAGAAGTAACGGTCGACGACACATGATCGGGATCGCTAAAATCCTAACTCTAAGTCTTACCATTACAACAAAAAAAATGAAAATTTAACTGATCGAGCGCTTAGTTTTTGTAAGACGCTACCAATACTTTATCCCAATATACATACATTACATCTTTTATAGATGGCCTTCTCATTAAGGCATAACCATAAGTCTCTATTCCACATCGATCAGAGGAAAAACTATCATAGTGCTCATATATCACACATCAACTTAGCCCTTTAATCACTCATTTATGTGATTCTCAGGTAAACCTTCCAACCTAACACTCAACCAATAGAAAGAAAGAAAAAGAAAGAATAGAAAAGAAAATACAACATCTCTCCACTTCCAACTTCGTTAAGGTTCATGCGTGGAGCATCTCGTAAAAGCGAAATCCAGACAAGGAACCCCTCTAGTGCATTACTACTTAACTTGGTTGGTCGTGGAGATAAGGCAACATCATACACAAGAAAAGCAAGCAAACAATCAAACAAAAACAAGCAAAGAAAATAAAATAAGTAATGAAAACTACCTACATACAATAAACCATCTCTATAAAGTCTCAATCCTATATCTAGGTGAGATATTATGGAACAACTAGTTCCTATCTAGAACTAGAAATAGGATATCCTCGCGATTTATTCACTTGCTATCGCACCAACCAAACCGTGAATATCTCTACTCGTATATTACATATAATACAAGTAGCACATACCACACATATCATCACTCTCCCCATAATGAGTAAAATAAAAATATAGAACTTCCCTATCATGGAAGCCATATAGATATACTACCACAAGCTCAATATACACACCTGGATCTAGGGTAAGTACAATACTATTCCATCTTATCAGAAGGAAATGCTCTACCCTCAACTACGGTGGAAATTCCCACCAACATTCATGCCAATCCCCTTGGCCACTACCAATGGTTCTTAGACACATATTTTAGTCTCATCCGAACCAATATACTTCCATATCTAGCTACCCTAGCGATTACTCGCGTAGTTCCCTTAACTTATTTAGCAAAGAGAACATTCTACAGGCCTCCCCGGCCTTAGTTCAATGAGTCTTCCCCGGGTGGATGTCCACCGATGGGGTCTCACGAACACCACTTCTCCTGAAACATTAACAACACTTACTTGTGAGCCTATCATTTCGCTGAAGGGATCTCTCTCTACTTATAACATCCTTACTTCGGTGCACAGTTTCCTTAACCTTAAGACCCTTTATTCATTATCGGCTTCTAACTGAATCCTCAAGTGAATATTTGAGAATCTTCATTCTCATCACTCCTGGCATCCCATAGAAACTTATTGTTGAAAATATCTAACGGGTTTCCCTATGGTCAAAACCTCCTGTTTCACCAAAATACGGCGACTACCATCTCCGCCACTTCAACCTGACTCCAATTGGGTGAAAGATTTTCCTCCAGTCTTCGCACCTGGGCACTTCTATACACCTCTTTAGACCAAAACTCTCGGGCCTTATGCTTCCACCGAATGAGGCTACACTTCCTCCAAACCGACCGAACTTCAATATGTGGTCCTCGTCAAGGACCCCTCAACTCCAACTTAATGTCACTTGGAATCCCAAGCTTAGTACCACCCTCTACCGACAACGGCACTTGGAAAACTATATCTACTGTACTTAGTAGTCACGGTAGCAATATAAGATAATGCTACAAAGGGAGCGACCTCTAAAACGGCCCTTATCCATGACTACAACTCACAGCACTTAGTAATCCCATCTCGTGATGCCTTCACAACGGCCTCCTCTGATGCCCTTCACTGATGACTTACTAGTCTCACACGAACGCGCAAAAGAGTTTTAGGGTTCTCATTTCCTAGAAGAAGAACGAAATCTCACAAGAGAAATCAACGATCTTAATCTTAAGGCTCTATATCAAATAGAAAGAAACGCAGAAGACGCAATACATCGGCACAGATTCCTAAGGACTCTAGAACCTAATGCTTTGATACCATCTGTGACAACCCGCCTACTAAAATAATAGGTGGCCAACCCAATACTCTAATAATCACAGGAATCATAGATGGTCCATTCTTAGCATCACTGTCGATTAAAATAATAGTATGAGATAACCACCATTCATTTTAGAAAACGGATTGTCAAATTTAAAATTTAGTAAGTAAAAGAAAAACACATAGACAATCCCATTTGCAAAAACGGTGGATATAAAAAATCAATGAATAAAGAATGACAATATAATAAATAATCACCGAATAAGCTGTCGGTGAACAGACCAATACAATTAGTTACACCGAGTATTACATTTCAATATTTACAATAAAATAAATGAATGCAAAGCGTGGGAAAACACGCCCGAATAAAATAACTAAACATAACAAGAATGCAAAAGAAAGAGGCGTCTAAAACAAATAACCTACAACATCCGCAATATGTCGTAGCTCCATGACAACTGGAATGGAAATGTAAATTCGGGTGTCGATGCGGTAGAGCACCTATAATGGCAAAGAGTATGTGAAGAAATAAGAAATATAGACGGGTCAAGGCCCGGTTTGATATGATTCCCATGTGACTAAAATGCATGACAGTTAAGTGCGTGATTCTCTCGCAGTTAACAATAATATTTCTCGCCTCTCAGTCTAAAAGCAACCTAGCGCAATGTCAATGATGAACTAGTTAACCCAAGTACTAGGGGATAACTTCTCCACATTCTCAACGCTATGACCTATTCGTGCGTGGGATGTCTCGCAACGTGAAATCCAAACAAGGAACCCCCCCGATACACTACTACTAGGCAAGGTCGGTCATCAAGATCCATTAGACGCTAAGTACAATATAGATGTATATGGTCATCTAATTTAATTCCCCTTAATACAGTACTAAGGGATGAACTTCTTCCCAGTCTCGACACTATGCCCTATTCGTGCGTGAGGTGTCTCGCAAAGCGAAATCCAAACAAGGAACCCACCCCCCCCCCCCGATACACTACTACTTAGGCAAGGTTGATCGTCGAGATGAATTAAACCCTCAGCACATAACTAATATATACATAAATGGGAAATCATCAACAGCTACTCAAGGAAACATAATTAAATCCATTCACTATCTAAAAGCGTAATTCCTATTTCTTTCTTTAGGAATATATATCAATGGTAAAACACTTTATCAAATGTTTATCAAACAATTTCATTATGTACACTAATTCATTTCATAGTTCCATTCCTTATCAGTAAATATAATCACAATTTTTATGCTCTTTGTGGCATTTGATTGGGCACTTTATGGCACTTTCTAAAAATCCCTTCCTTATCAAGATTATAATCATCATCATATGCTCTTTGTGGCATTTCATTGTGCTCTTTATGGCACTTATAATACATCAAGTCCCACTTGATTTATAATATATATATATATATATATATATAACGATTCTAAGACCTCCCGCCCGGGCGCGCCCCTAAATGACCATCATCTTCTAGTGCCTATCAATTACAACACCTGGGCACCTATATGCAAGATGTCGGGAAGCGACCATATGCCTGCGGGCTAGTCATAACCACACCCAGAATTACCTAACCATCGCAAAAAACATAACATAAACTCTCATATGGCCTAGGACTATATCCACCCTGCATGCACTAGCCAGGGGGTTTCAACTCACGCGCGAACTTCCCTTATGATGTCATTTGGAGAGGGTGTTAACCATAAATTAACATTTATGAAAACCATTACTTTTTCCTTTTGAAAACATCCAATTTTACAATCTTAAAATCATTTGTACTTATTTATTTAGTACCACAATTAATAATATTTATTTCTTATTCTTAGAGTCATATTTTATTAATGACCTAAGACCCGAAGTACCATAAACCTCAAACTAGTCTCTAAGAGTTCATACATTTTCATAACCCTTCAAAGTAGGTCTCCCTCAAGGGGTATCTACCAAAAATCCCGTCATTAACATTTTATCTCCAATGTATTTTTCGGTTAATCTCATATATCATACGAACATTAACCTAAGCAAACTAGACCTCGGGGTAAGCCTAATCATCCCATTTTATCCTAGGGCATTAGTCTAACCAAAACCACCCTCTAGGACTCTTAATTACTTCCCAAAGGAAGGTCCCTAAACCTTGAACCTAAAAGAAAAAGGGTTAAACATCAAAATAGGAAAAATTTCACAAAAACAGGGTAACCGAATCGATTCGCCCCTTGGGCCGAATCAATTCGCCCTTGCGAATCGATTCGCCAAACAGCCGAATCGATTCAATGAGTGAAAATGGACTTTTTGCAATTGCCGAATCGATTCGGCCTTTAACCGAATCGATTCAGTTTTCCCAGACATGTATCCTTCCCCTTATCCGAATTGATTCGCCCCAAGGGCCGAATTGATTCGGTCCTGCAGAACTTTCAAGTTGGGGCTACAGGTTGTATAAACCGTAAAATCCCCAAAACCCCAATCTTTGATTTCTTCCAACAACAACTACAATTTATTCTCTCAAATCACTTCTACACAAATTATAACCAATATATATTCCTCAAACCAAGTTAAAACTAAGATTTAAGGGATTAAACATGAAAATCAACAAAAACCCATTTATGGTTTAAATCTCCAAAACCTACCTATACATGCAATTTATCACATTAAACATCTAGCAAGTAAGAAACTTGCCTCGAGGTTGTAGTCTCGGATTCTCTTCCGGTAGCAACGGATTTCGGCTCAAATCTTCCATTTTCTCTCTTTTTCTCCATTTCTCCCAAGCTTTCTCTGTTCTCTCTCTCTCTCTTGGCTTCTCTCGTAAGATTGAGAAAATAAAAGGGGTGGGGGACTTAACCGGGTCTTAAAACACAATTTCCCTCTTTTAGTTGCTAATACACCATTAAAATGACTCGTACCCACTTAATTGGGTCATAACGCATCAAAAGTGCCCGTAACTCAAAAATGCAACATGTCACTTATTTCGACTATCTCGACTATTCTAAACACAACCGCATCCCTTATTTTGGCATTCGGAGAAATGTGAACAATTTTTGTATTCCAATTTGATTTTATTTCATTAATTATACATCAATATAAATGTGAGTCATAACCGCCGCTTTACATAAAACGATGCAATAAAACACAATATAATGCTATTTACCTTCTCATACGGTAAATTGACAAAACATAGTAAATATTATCCCTTAATATCACGAGAAACAATATTTACTCCCACATCCCCTATTTTATAAAATTAGCCCATTAGGCAAAATAATATAAAATAGCCTCTCAAAATCCTGGGTTGTTACGCGCGTGTGTGTGTGTGTGTGTGTGTGTGTGTGTTCGTGTGTGTGATATATGACATTATTCATGTATAGTGGAACTGGAATGTTTAAGCAGTCAAGAATCTGTGCCATATGTATGTTCATGTAATTAAGATGTAAATGTAAATATTGGGTGCTTTACCATTATTTTTCCTTTTTCGTCCTTGTCTTCTTGTTGTAATTATTTAATGCATAAGTTATACATTTAAGGATCATTAATTCTAAGCCAATTCATAAATATGACACATATTAGTGCAACACACCGAATTGACGTGCGATTGAGTGCCATTAGTGTTAGACTCGGACAAGAGTCAACACGGGCGTGATACGTCAATTTGTCTCACCAAATATGTCTCGTTTGTGAGTCAGCATAGAATAACTCTTTAACGAATGAGTGCAAATACACACAAGTAATCATTATCTTAATGAGGCTTATGATGTTGTTTTAATTAGTGCCTTAAAGTAAGATACTGTCCCATTTATGAGAGGATAGGCACACTTTTTAAGTTTTTAATATAAAGATGATGTGTCCATGGTAATGCATATATTGATATGCAATATCTTTACCTGCCATGTCTTGATCCTAACACCATTTTTAGTTCCATTAAGCTTAACTCTACTCACTGTTACATCTGAAACATAAGCTTTTGAATTTTTGGATCCTAAGCTTTCAATCCTATATTCACCCATCAAACTAAAATAATAAAAAATTAAAAATAAGAAAATAAAAATATACTAGTAAATACACGGTGTTAAGGAAAGGAGTTATGAAATATAGTGATCAATTTATTAGTATGTAGATAATTAGAGGTTTGAATATCTTATACCTTATCCCATGACCTGGTCCAAAAGTTATATCCATGGCTTGCACTGTCTGGGACCCACTTATAATTGAAATACAATCATATCCTTTAGAAAAAAAACATTGAATGAAATTAATTTAAGTGATAAAAACCTATTACAGTGTTCAATACCTAATTTTAAGTTTTGGTTGAAGTACAAAAGAACTCTTGAATTTTTTTTATTTTTTGCAAGATCTCCCCTGAACTACATTTAATGCAAGATTGAGGTATATGAACTTGATAGCCTTGAGTGCCAAATTTTCGCATGGCAAAAAGGAAATATTTTGAATTTTTCATTTCTTTAGTTTGTCTAATAGTTTTCATTTGCCTTGGCTAATTTTGTCAACTTCCGTTAAAGTACTTAAGACCAATACACATTCCGATGAGTTGACATTACAAAATTTTCTTTGGTTTGGTGTGGCTAAATTTTCCAATAAAAATTTTGCCCGACAAATTTTTCTACCCATGATTTCAAGCACATAGTGTATTGAAAATGTATGATGTGGAAAATTCACATTGAACGGAATTTTTATAGGTCACACAGACCAAAAGTATAATATAAAAAATCACTTGTATAATTAACCATTTGAATTAAATTATTGTCTATGACTCAACACGCGTACAATCACACTCACACACGTACCCGTTCCTATGACAGAGCTGGATATTCGGAGGTTTTGGGTTCCGGTAATATTGATTCCTTCTGTGTTGGGGCTTTTTGCGGGTGCAGTCACCATGAGATTGGAAGCTACAACATTCACACATTTCTCATAAGAAACATGAATTTGCTGCGCATTTTGGATCTTCAGGTTGTTAGTTGTCAAATTCTTGCACTTGTAAAAGGTTAGATCCTATAAAAAAAATGCAAATTATAAATCTTCCATTTACTGATATTTACCTTATAAACACTTTACTCACTTATTATATTATTTAGGCTAAAGTGCAAGAAACCTCTTGAACTTTCATTTTTTTTCAAATAACCCCTTTAATAGCCCAATAACCTGATGAACCATACATGTTTATTACAAATACCCCTTTCCTTGGACTTATATTGACATTTTAATGACACATGGATATTTGTAACAAAATTCATTGTTAAGGGGGTTTCCATTATCATAATAGTCGAGGGAGTTTCTTTACAACAAATTAAGTTAAAAAAAATTTGTACATAAGCATATTGTGTATACACACACACACACACACACACACACACACACACATACACAGACACACAATGATTTTTTTGTCAGATTAATTCATGTTATATTTGATTGCTCAATTAAAATATTGATGACATATTTATTGCTTGGTGTTGAATTAGATACTATAAGATTAGAAATTATAGTAATTTTGAAAAGATTTAAGAGTTGTTAAATTAATCATTGTTATTTTCTTATCAAATCTCGATATTGCTAATGATTAGCAATTAATGAGAATATTACAAATTAATCACATTAAAAATAATGTATTAACAATATTATCATTTTGCAAGGGCGGGAAAGTGAATTTCTTGCTCCACCACAATTACATCACCCTTAATATAGTTGAAAATTTTCCTATTAAACACTATAAAAATTGAGGAAAATTACATACTGTGGGTGCATCCTTGCATGGCTGCTAATCAATGAAACACAAAAGAATAATCATATTTGAAATACAGTAATAGTAAAAAAGAAATTATAGCAATAAAAGAAAATAAATAAATAATAATTGACAAAATTGTGTTTAGTAATAGCTTACAAGAGCTTTATTGATTTTGCAAGAATTTTTCCACCAGACATCCCCATTGCCATTGATAGTTCCGCCTCCTTGAACTAATAGATTCTCGAAACTATCAAAGACAAGCCAATGACTCTTATATTCACTGTAATCTGATCTATCACCTGATGCTTCAATTGTTCCATAAATCTGATATTTTTTCAGAGATTAATAAATAAATATTTTGTATAAATTTCTTTTTTTCGAGCATTTGAACAAACACCACCATATATTAATTTTACTTTACCTGCATTGTAAGAATAGGCTTGCAAGGACCCATGAATCGGATTGGTTTAAGAAGATAATTTTTATTTTGGGGAACCAGAAAAATGTAACAACTCAGGCGTTTGAGCGGCTATTTTATATTATTTTGCCCAATGGCATAATTCTATAAAATAGGGGAAGTTGGAGTAAATATTGTTTCCCTTGATATTTAGGGATAATATTTACTATGATTTGTCTATTTACCATATGAGAAGGTAAATAGCATTATGTTGTGATATATTGCGTCGTTATATGTAAGACGACGGTTATGACTCATATTTAAATTGAGGTATAATTAATGAAATAAAATAAAAGTTGAACATAAAATTTGTTCACACTTTCCCGAATGTCAAAGTAGGGGGTGCGGTTGTTTTTAGAATAGTTGAGATAGTCGAAATAAGTGTCATGTTGTATTTTGGAGTTTCGGGCACTTTTGGGGTGTTATGACTCAATTAAGTGGATGTGAGTCATTTTAATGGTGTATTAGCAATTAAAAGAGGGTAATTATGTTTTAATACCCGTTTAAGTCCCCCACCCCTTTTTCTTTCTTCATTTGTGTTAGAAGTCAAAGGAGAGAGAGAGAGAAGAGAGAACTTGGGAGAAATGGAGATAAAAGAGAGAAAATGGAGATTTGGGCCGGATTTTCGTTGCTACCAGAAGTGGATCAGAGACTACGAACCTCGAGGCAAGTTTCTTACTTGGTAGATGTTGATTTAATGTGATAAATTGCATGTTTAGTTAAGTTTTGGGAGATTTAAACTATAAATGGGCTTTTGTTGATTTTGATGATTAAACCCTAAATTATTGGTTTTAATTTGATTTGAGGATAAATTTATAGATATTAATGGTGTAGAAATGAATTGGGTTGAATTGTTGTTGTTGATATTGGGAAGAATCAAGGGTTTGGAGATTTTTGGGTTTTAGGGTTCAAACAACCCGTAGCCTAACTTGGAAATTCTGCAGGACCAAATCGACTCGGCCCTAGCGAATCGATTCGGTAAGAGGGTAAGTGTCAGGTATGGGTTGGCCGAATCGATTCGGACCATCCGAATCGATTTGGGGTTATGCAGAATGCGAGGGTCTTCTTCACCGAATCGATTCGGACTTACCAAATCGATTCGTCCAGGGCGAATTGATTCGGAGTCCCTGAATTTTTGGGATGTTTTTCTAGCTTGATTTTTAGCCCTTTTCTTTTGGGTCCAAGGTTTAAGGACCTTCCTTTGGGAAGTAATGAGGAGTCCTAGAGGGTGGTTTGGGTAGAAAAATACCCTAGGATTTAATGGGATGTTTAGTCTTACCCCGAGGACTACTTTACATAGGATGATGTTCGAATGATATAGGAGATTAACCGAAAGATAAATTGGAGAAAAATGTTAAGGTTGAGAAAATTGGGAGACACTCCTTGAGGGAGATTTATTTTGATGGTTTATGATATTATATTGAAGTCTTAGAGACTAATTTGAGGTTTATGGCACTTCGGGTCTTAGGTCATTAATAAAATATGGCTCTAAAAGTAAGAAGACATATTAATTAATGTTGCACTAATAAATAAGTACAAATGATTTTGAGAATGTAAAAAATGGATGTTTTCAAATGAAAAGAAATATGATTTTCATAAATGTTAAAAAGGTATGGATACACACCTCTCTAAATCGCTATCTTAAGGGAAGTCCGCGCGTTGTGGTGAAGCCCCCTGACTAATGAATGCAGGATGGATATAGTCCCTAGGCCATGTGAGCGTTTATGATTATATATTTTTCTGCGATGTGTAAGAGATTTCGGGTGTGGTCTTGACTATCCCGCAGGCACATGGCCGCTTCCCGACATTTCGGTAGGATCCCAGGTTGTCTAAATGATAGGCCCTGGAAGATGATAGCCATTTAGGGGCACGCACAGTGGGGAAACCCGGACGGGCGGTTTTAGAATCATTATATATATGTAATTATAACTATTCTAAATCAAGTGGGACTTGATGTATGATGGGTACCATAAAGAGCACAATGAAATGCTATAAAGAGAATGAGGAAGTGCCATAAAGAGCACGATGAAAATGACACAAAGAGCATATGATGATGATTATATTCCTGATAAGGAAGAGATTTTTACAAATGTATAATTGAAAGAAAAATGCCACAAAGAGCATAAAAACTATGATTATATTTCCTGATAAGGAATGGATTTATGAAATGAATTAGTATATGATGAAACTGATTGGTAAACATTTGATAAAATGTTGCACCCTTTATATATATTCCTAAAGAAAGAAATGGGAATTATGTTTTGATGGAGAATGGATATAATTATGTATACTTGAGTAGTAGTAGATGAGACCTCTCATATATATTTGTATATATATATAAATACATAAAATATTGTGCTAAGGGTCTAATGTATCTTGACGATTAGCCTTGCCTAGTAGTAGTGTATCGGGGGAGTTCCTTGTTTGGATTTCGCTTTGCGAGACACCCCACGCACGGATAAGGGCATAGTGTTGAGACTGGGTAGAAGTTAGCCTTTAGTACTTGGATTAATTAGGACAGGGTCTAATGCATCTCGATGATCACCCTTGCCTAGTAGTAGTGTATTGGGGGGGGGGGGTTCCTTGTTTGGATTTTGCTTTGCGAGACACCCCACGCACGAATAAGGGCAGAGTGTTGAGACTGGGGAGAAGTTAGCCTTCTGTTCTTTTCTTAACCTGAGCATCATTAATATTGCGCTAGGTTGCTTTTAGACTGAGAGGCGAGAAATATTATTGCTATCTGCGAGAGAATTACACACTTAACTGTCATGCATTTTATTCACATGAGAATCATATCAAACCGGGCTCTGACCCATATCTATATTTCTTTGTTTCTACGTATACTCTTTGCCGTTACCGGTGTTGTATCGCATGGACACCCGTATTTACATTTCCATTCCGATTTTCATGGAGCTACGACATATTGCGGATGTTGTAGGTTTCTTGTTTAGACGTTTCTCTCCATTGTACTCTAGTTATGTTCAGTTATTTATTCGGGAGTGTGTGCCCAAGTGTTACACTCATTTACTATATTGTAAATATTGAAATGTAATACTCGGTGTAACTAATTGTATTAGTCTGTGCTCCGACAGCTTATTCGGTGATTACTTGTATATTGTCATTCCTTATTTGTTGATTTTTGATATCCACTATTTTCACAAATGGGATTGTCTCAGTGTTTTCTTTTATTTACAAAATTTTCTTTTATTGACAGTCCATTTTCTAAAATGATTGGTGGTTATCTCGTACTATTATTTTAATCGACAGTGATGCTGAGAATGGACCATCTATGATTCCTGTGATTATTAGAGTATTGGGCTGGCCACCTATTATTTTAGTAGGCGGGTTGTCACAGATGGTATCAGAGCATTAGGTTCTAGAGTCCTTAGGAATCTGTGCGGATGTATTTGGCTTTCAGCGTTACTTATGATTGGATATAGAGCCTTAAGACTAAGATTGTTGATTTCTCTTGTGAGTCTCGTTCTTCTGTTATGCGCGTTCGCGTGAGACTTGTAAGTCGTCAAGATGAGGGCGTCAAGGAAGGCTATTGTGAAGGCGTTGTGAGACGAGATTACTAAGAGCTGTGAGCTGTGGTTGGGGATGAGGTCCGCTTTAGAGGTCGCTCCCTTTTGTAGCATTTCCTCCTATTGCTACTGTGACTACTAAGTACAATAGATATAATTTTCCAAGTACCGTTGACAGTAGAGAGTGGTACTAAGCTTGGGACTCCAAGCTACATTAAGTTGAAGATGAGAAGTCCTTGACAAGGACTACATGTTGAAGTTCAGCTAGATAGAGGAGGTGTAATCTCGTTTGGTAAGAACATGAGGCCCGAGAGTCTGGCCTAAATGGGGCATAGAAATTCCTAGGTGCGAAGAGCGGAAGGAAAATCTTCTCACCCTTAGGAGTAATACTGAAGTGGCGGAAATGGGAAGTCGCCATAGTAGGGTAGTGCAGGAAGTTTTTCTCAAAGAGAGAGAGCCCTTTGATAGAATGATAGGATCACGAGTAAGTGTTGTTAACACTTCAGGAAAAGTAATGTTCATGAGACCCCATCGGTGGACATCCACCCGGGGAAGACTTGTTGAACTAAGGCCGGGAAGGCTAGTAGAATGTTCCCTTTATTGAAGAAGTTCAGGTAACTATGTGAGAAATCACTAGGGTAGCTTGAGATAGAAGTATTTTGGTTCAGTTAAGACTAGAATCATGTGTCTAGGAACCTTTGGTAATGGCCAAAGAAATTGGCGTGAATGATGGCGGGAATTTCCACCGTAGTTAAAGGTGGGATGTTCCTTATGTTAAAATGGAGTAATATTGTATTGACCCTAGATTCGAGTGTGTATATCGAGCTTCTGGTAGTATCGATATTTTATTGTAAGTATATCTATATAACTTCCGTGGAAGGGAGGTTCTATATTTTTCGTTCACTCGTTATGGGGCGAGTGATGGTATGTGTGGTATGTGCTACTTGTATCATATGTAAAATACGAGTAGAGATATTCTTGGGTTGGTTGGTGCGATAGAAAGAAAATAAATTGCGAGGCTATCCTATTTTTAGTTCTAGAGAAGGACTAGTTGTTCTATAATATCTCACCTAGATATAGGATTGAGACTTTTTAGAAATGGTTTACGATATGAAGGTAGTTTTCATTTTCTTTAACTTGTTTTATCTTTGCTTTATTTGTTTTGTTTTGTTTGATTGATTGCTTGTTTACTTTGCTTGTGTATGATGATGCCTTATCTCCACGACCAAGAAGTTAAGGGGATTGTGTGAAGGGGTTCCTTGTTTGGATTTCGCTTTGCGAGGCGCTCCACGCATGAACCTTAACGACGTTGGAAGTGGAAATATGTTGCATTTTTCTTTTCTTTTTCTTTCTTTTCTTTCTTTCCGTTGGTTAAGTGCTAGGTTGGAAAGTTTAGCCTAGAATCATGTAAATGAGTGATTAAAGGGCTAAGTTGATGTGCGATATATGAGCACTAGGATAGTTTTTCCTCTGATCGATGTGGGGAAGACTAAGATATGAAAGTCGAATTGAGACTTATGTTTATGCCTTAACGCGAAGGCCATTTATAAAGATGTATGTATGTATATTGGGATAAAGTAATTGTAGTGTCTTATAGAGAGTAAGCGTTCGATCATCTAAATTTTCATGTTTGTTATAGTGGTAAGACTTAGAGTTAGGATTCCATCGATCCCGATCATGTGTCTTCGATCGTTACTTCTCGACAACCAACGATGTGAGGTAGTAGTGTAACTGGAGGGTTCCTTATTTGATTTTGCCTCGGCGAGATGTCCCACTCATGAAACCGAGCGACTGTTGGAAGTTGGGAAAGGTCTTGGACACTAGGGAACTAGTTAGGATTATACTTATACGACTAGAATAGGATAGATAGATTGACTTTAGGAATATTAGGACATAAGGCCCTTAGGGAATGTAGTATGGGTTTAGGGAGGCGGTGTGGAGTTGACCACAGTAGGTTTGTGGGTTAAATCTAATTGGGATTTAGTCCCTAGAACGAGGAAGTTTAGGAGCTTGACTGATTCGAAATGTTAGGCCGCAGAAGGAGGGGACTTTCTTAGATAGAGCGTTACGTCGGTAACCTATCTTCAGAGGAGTTGAAGTATGAGTTGACTTTTACTCCTGCACTCATGTTGTTATGATCGAGAGTGAATTCGATGAACGAGTCTTTGCCAGGAATGAGAAGTATAAATGCTAGCGCATGAACCCATTGTTTATACGTCTCACAGACTTAAACTCCATGATATAATTTATTCCCCGCTTGATATAGAGTTCGTAGCGGTAGTATTCGCCTTAAGGTATAGAGGCACTATTTCCTGGGCAGGAAATTTGTCTTCTCACGAGCAAGAAGTTGGAGTTCATGAGGGACTATTGATTGAATATCCTTTTCGCTAAGGAAATGCTGATGGGTTAGTAGATGCGCCGAGTAGGGAACCGTCAGAGAGATTAGGGAAGGCATGGGATGCCAAGCGAAACGAGCTTCACCGAGGGGACGCTATAGTATGAGCATTCATGTCCGTGACTGACCGACTCACCTACTAGTGTGAAGAGACTAGTGGAGGGAAGAGGAAGTATGGGAGCAGAAAGGTTGGATCGATAGTTTTTGAGGAACAATTAGGTGCTATGTTAGAGAAAGAAGAAGGTACCCTAAGATCAAATGATGATGACCTTAGTCCGAGCCCAATAGGGACACCATTTTTTTTACCAAGGGGTTTACTAGGAATGATAGAACGATAGTACAGTATAGTATACCTTTATATGGTTATACTATATGCCTGAATTTTGAGGGCAATATTCCCTTCTAAGGGGGGGAGTATGTAACAACCCAGGCTTCTGAGAGGCTATTTTATATTATTTTGCCCAATGGGCTATTCTATAAAATAGGGGAAGTCGGAGTAAATATTGTTTCCCTTGATATTCAGGGATAATATTTACTATGATTTGTCTATTTACCATATGAAAAGGTAAATAACATTATGTTGTGATATATTGCGTCGTTATATGTAAGACGACGGTTATGACTCATATTTAAATTGAGGTATAATTAATGAAATAAAATACAATTTGAACATAAAATTTGTTCACACTTTCCCGAATGTCAAAATAGGGGGTGCGGTTGTTTTTAGAATAGTCGAGATAGTCGAAATAAGTGTCATGTTGTATTTTGGAGTTTCCATCACTTTTGGGGTGTTATGACTCAATTAAGTGGATACGAGTCATTTTAATGGTGTATTAGCAATTAAAAGAGGATAATTATGTTTTAAGACCCGTTTAAGTCCCCCACCCCTTTTTCTTTCTTCATTTGTGTTAGAAGCCAAAGGAGGAAGAGAGAGAGAGAGAAGAGAGAACTTGGGAGAAATGGAGAGAAAAGAGAGAAAATGGAGATTTGGGCCGGATTTCCGTTGCTACCGAAAGTGGATCAGAGACTACGAACCTCGAGGAAAGTTTCTTACTTGCTAGATGTTGATTTAATGTGATAAATTGCATGTTTAGTTAAGTTTTGGGAGATTTAAACTATAAATGGGCTTTTGTTGGTTTTGATGATTAAACCCTAAATTATTGGTTTTAATTTGATTTGAGGATAAATTTATAGATATTAAAGGTGTAGAAATGAATTGGGTTGAATTGTTGTTGTTGATATTGGGAAGAATCAAGGGTTTGTAGATTTTGGGGTTTTAGGGTTCAAAAAACCCGTAGCCTAACTTGGAAATTCTGCAGGACCGAATCGATTCGGCCCTAGCGAATCGATTCGGTAAGAGGGTAAGTGTCAGGTCTGGGTTGGCCGAATCGATTCGGACCATTCGAATTGATTCGGGGTTATGCATAATGCCAGGGTCTTCTTAACCGAATCGATTCGGACTTACCGAATCGATTCACTTCGGGACCGAATCGATTCGGCCAAGGCGAATCGATTCCGAGTCCCTGAATTTTTGGGATGTTTTTCTAGCTTGATTTTTAGCCCTTTTCTTTTGGGTCCATGGTTTAGGGACCTTCCTTTGGGAAGTAATGAGGAGTCCTAGAGGGTGGTTTGGGTAGACTAATGCCCTAGGATTTAATGGGATGTTTAGGCTTACCCCTAGGACTAGTTTGCGTAGGTTGATGTTCAAATGATATAGGAGATTAACCGAAAGATAAATTGGAGACAAATGTTAAGGTTGAGAAAATTGGGAGATTGTCCTTGAGGGAGATTTATTTTGATGGTTTATGATATTATATTGAAGTCTTAGAGACTAATTTGAGGTTTATGGCACTTCGGGTCTTAGGTCATTAATAAAATATGGCTCTAAGAGTAAGAAGACATATTAATTAATGTTTCACTAATAAATAATTACAAATGATTTTGAGAATTTAAAAATGGATGTTTTCAAATGAAAAGAAAGATGATTTTCATAAATGTTAAAAAGGTATGGATACACACCTCTCTAAATCGCTATCTTAAGGGAAGTCCGCGCGTTGTGGTGAAGCCCCCTGACTAATGAATGCAGGGTGGATATAGTCCCTAGGCCATGTGAGCGTTTGTGATTATATATTTTTCTGCGATGTGTAAGAGATTTCGGGTGTGGTCTTGACTATCCCGCAGGCACATGGCCGCTTCCCGACATTTCGGTAGGATCCCAGGTTGTCTAAATGATAGGCCCTGGAAGATGATAGCCATTTAAGAGCGCGCACAATGGGGAAACCCGGACGGGCGGTCTTAGAAACGTTATATATATGTAATTATAACTATTCTAAATCAAGTTGGACTTGATGTATGATGGGTGCCATAAAGAGCACAATGAAATGCCATAAAGAGCATGAGGAAGTGCCATAAAGAGCACGATGAAAATGCCATAAAGAGCATATGATGATGATTATATTCCTGATAAGGAAGAGATTTTTACAAATGTATAATTTAAAGAAAAATGCCACAAAGGGCATAAAAACTATGATTCTATTTCCGGATAAGGAATGGAGTTATGAAATGAATTAGTATACGATGAAACTGATTGGTAAACATTTGATAAAATGATGTACCCTTTATATATATTCCTAAAGAAAGAAATGGGAATTATGTTTTGATGGTGAATGGATATAATTATGTATCCTTGAGTAGTAGTAGATGAGACCTCTCATATATATATATATATATATATATATATATATATATATAAATACATATAATATTGTGCTAAGGGTCTAATGTATCTTGACGATCAGCCATGCCTAGTAGTAGTGTATCGGGGGGGGGGGGGGGGGTTCCTTGTTTGGATTTCGCTTTGCGAGACACCCCACGCACGAATAAGGGCATAGTGTTGTGACTGGGGAGAAGTTATCCTTTATTACTTGGATTAATTAGGACGGGGTCTAATGTATCTCGACGATCTGCTTTTCCTAGTTGTAGTTTATCGGGGGGGGGGGGGGGGGGGGGGAGGTTCCTTGTTTGGATTTCACTTTGCGAGACACCCCACGCACGAATAAGGGCATAGTGTTGAGACTGGGGAGAAGTTAGCCTTCTGTTCTTTTCTTAACCTGAGCATAATTAATATCGCGCTAGATTGCTTTTAGACTGAGAGGTGAGAAATATTATTGTTATCTGCGAGAGAATTACGCACTTAACTGTCATGCATTTTATTCGCATGGGAATCATATCAAACCGGGCCCTGACCCATATTTATATTTCTTTGTTTCTGCATATACTCTTTGCCGTTATAGGTTCTCTACCGCATGGACACCCGTATTTATATTTCCATTCCGGTTGTCATGGAGCTACGACATATTGTGGATGTTGTAGGTTACTTGTTTAGACGTTTCTCTCCGTTGTACTCTAGTTATGTTCAGTTATTTATTCGGGCGAGTGTGCCCAAGTGTTACACTCATTTACTATATTGTAAATATTGAAATGTAATACTCGGTGTAACTAATTGTATTAGTCTGTGCTCCGAAAGCTTATTCGGTGATTACTTGTATATTGGCATTCCTTATTTATTGATTTTTGATATCCACCGTTTTCATAAATGGGATTGTCTCAGTGTTTTCTTTTATTTACAAAATTTTCTTTTATTGACAGTTCGTTTTCTAAAATGATTGGTGGTTATCTCGTACTATTATTTTAATCGACAGTGATGCTGAGAATGGACCATCTATGATTCCTGTGATTATTAGAGTATTGGGTTGGCCACTTATTATTTTAGTAGGCGGGTTGTCACAAAAAACTGCTCCTGCTCCTGTGGATGAACAAGCTTCCTTCCAAGCACTCTTAAAAGCCTGGTCAAAAAGAAAATGTGAGAACAACTCCAATTCCAAACTTTACAAATTGAGATTTTGGGTTCATCATTACTCGAGATTGCATAAGACTTTTTTTTCTTTTTTTTTTAACCATTCAGATGTAAGAGTTATGAATTTTTTTTTTTCTAGTTTACAAAGAATAAAAATCATTTTCTCCTTTTAATGATCTTCATCTGAAACCAAACTTGAATTAGACTAAATATATTAATTAAGAAGCTTTTTGGACAAAAAAAAAACATATGTTTCAACTTCGGAGAAATGCACCGTAAGTATTAATCAATTCAGTTAAAAATATATTGTTATAAAATATCAGAATTATAAAATACGTTTGTGTTAAAAATGAAGCCAAGAAGACACACATTAATTATGTGAAAAATTACTTAGTCTTTAATAATCAGGAACCTTAACCTATAAAGGATTGAAACCTCTCAATTACTTATTTTCTCAATTTTCAAAGTAGATTATGTCAAACATATAAATGCATGGAGGGAAATTAAAACAGTGGCTAATGGAGATATATGTATTATTGAACCTCTAATTAAGTCTACTCTATGCACAATTTATATACCTCTATATCATCAGTTCTTCCATCGCCTTTAGCTCCAAAATTTTCCACATTGAATGTTTTAGGTGAAGCTACATGCTTTTCCAACCTCATTAAATATGAAGGGTATGCTTTAAAATCAACACCAAATTCATCTTCAACATAATAATTATGTAGGTCATCTCTAACACTGGTGCAACACAATATAAAAGATAGAATAACAGTGATGGATGGGAGAATATGCCTTTGTGGAGCCATTATATCATATGTTTTTTTGGGTAAGAGAGAGAAAATGGTATTGAAAAAGTATGGGAGAATATAGGGTGATATAAGGTATGGGAGTGATTAAAATGGAAGAATATAGGATTATTTGAGGTATGGTAGTTGATAATAAAGTCACATGAGCTTATATATTTATAGAGGAGGTATTGAGAGAGACTTGTACGAAAGGGTCTCTTAGGCGGTTGTTGACTTTTGCACACATGCATGGTTGATATACACATGTAAAACATATGGATGTTAATACTCTAAGCAAACTCTTATTATATATGGCTATGAATTCAGTTTGTACAAAAAATAACTAATTAGGAAGATTAAAGTGTTTTTTAGATAGAGAGACATTTTCTGTTGGATCATTAAGTTTTCTTGATTATTTGGGAACTAATTATGGAGATGGTTTGCATTAATTAAAGATTAATACTGGATTACAAAAGGGACATAATGTTCTCACACATCCAAATTTAGTTTCTAGACATGTCCCATAGTGTTCTACAACCAATAAATATGTAACATGCATATTGTGAACTCCACAATAAAATAAACCTTTGAGTAACACATACGCACTAAATCATAATTAGGGACCTAATTAGGTCTCATAATTAGGTCTCAAATGTAAAGCAACATAAACTATTTTCTATAAATGTAAATTTTACACGGTTATCTACATCTTGATGTCTAATGGGTGTGAAATTTAATGAAAATTAATACGAGTCACAAACCTATTCTCCAAATGATGGCGCGTATAAGTATTCTACTCTCTGTTGTATGGAATACAAGGTGCAATATATCACCCCATTTGAATGACAGGTTTGAGACCCATATGATTTATTCAATGTGAATGCGCTTGTTCGGTCATTCCTTGAAAATTCAATACTATTAATTTTGGGGAACCAAAGCATATGAAATATTACTGGCTATTTTTCTTGAAATATTGCCCATAAGTAAATAGAGTAAATATAGAAGGGTGAAAAAAAGTCTTGGATATGTGGCACTAATTGCAGTTGTCCGTTAGTTACATTATAGGATAGACGACTGCTGAAAAATGCATCAAACGTTGCAAACTATGTCCCTCTAAAATTAAATTATTCTTTTGTGTGTAGATTTTAAATCCCAAAAGTTTTAAGTTCCATATTTTTTTTCACTTAACTTGATTGGTGTAAAGAGTTTTTTCTAACTTAACTCACCTAAGCTGGTAAGACAATCTGCTTAGATGAAATATTAATATGAAGCAAGTTTAATACTTCTTCATTCACGATAAACATAATTACAGAGGAAAAAAATAGCTAGGTTGTATGAAATGTATTAGTAAAAACTATAAAAATGTCTGCTTTAAATTGGAATCAAACAGATAATTCATGTATACATCATCACGATTTTCTCCTCGTGGTATTTGTTATAACATGATATTAGCATATATGATCAAATTCTATATCATGGAGGGCTAATAAGACATGTAAAAATTGGTATTTATCCACTATAATATTGATAAGACAACAGATTTTGTGGATGACATGTCCAAGTGCTTGTTTTTCATGTTGTCAAGTGTTTGATTTCAGATGCAGTTTTTAGTGGAATTTGGCAATCTTTTAGGTGATTGTTCAAAAAGTCGGCTTTGAGGGTTAGAAACAAGCAAAGATTATTAGGTAGATGAAGGGAACTTGTAGATCATTATCAGTATAGCTCTTCCTAGTACACATGGAACCACGAGGATATAGAATTTATGGTTAGTGTGATCAAAAGCATCCCATTTTGAACAGTCCTCACCATATGTATTTTCGACAACATTCCGCATACAAAAATGAAAATTTAAGGTTAAAAGATTGGGTCAGTTGACCTTAAATATCCGACCGTATAGGATGGGAATTGTATATTTTGTACAGGGAGGATGTTTTTGGATCTGAAATGAATATTGATTAGAGAGACATCTTATCATAACGTTTTTTACAACCTTACACAATTGATGTATATGTAGAGATGGTTTGCTTTGACAGGGTCTATTTATTGAAAAGGGGCACATATAATATAACTCCTATCCCACAACAAAAAAGTGAGTGTACCATAAGTGGTCTAACTAGATGAATTAGTCTTTGTTTCCTCACAACAAATAGCTTAAATATCTAAGGATTAAGATTAGGGAGTCTATGGTTACTCAAACTTGATTGGAAAAGTGTAACGAGCTTACGAGTCAAGTAGCTTGATCTTTTCATTGTAACAACCCGAGGTCTTGGAGACAACAACTTATTTATTTTAGGAGAAATAAATAATATTTTATTGGAGAAATAATTAAATTGGCAATTGAGGTCAAAATTTAGAGTCATTAGAAAGAGTCTCGAATGGAAATTCTGAGGGTACCATAGTGTCCGAAAGGGTCGAGAAAGTCGAAATGACTGTACTTGGGGTCTATTTGGGTTCCGAAATAAATTGGGACCGTTTTACTCGAATTAAAGTCATCGAGTCATTTAAAGTGTGTTTTATCATTTAAAGATGTGTATCTTTGGAGATTAGGCTAAATTAGCCTACGGGAGAAATAATTCTCCAAAGAGAGAAATAGAAAGAAAGAGAAGAAGAAAGAAGAAGAAAAAGAGGGAGTAGGAGGATTTTCGGGTAAATACGCGATCTTAAGGCGGATTCAGACCCTACGAACCCGACGCAAGTGATTAAACTTGCTAAATAATTGTTGTGTACTATTATTGCATGATTTGTGGATTAGATTTGTGGATTTTAGGTTTAGTTTATCAAAACATAATTTTTTGGGAAAACCTTGGATTTGTTATTAAGAAAATGAATTTGAGGTTAGAAATCAATTAAAATATGTTCTTCGATGAATAATAATGTTGTGTTGGTGATTGGGTTGGATCAAAATGGTTGGAAGATGATTAAATTGATTTTTGGGTATTTTGGGTTAAGAAGAAAACAACCCATTTCGTAGTTTGCTGCACTTGTCGAATCGATTCGCCCCTACCGAATCGATTCGGTCTGTTGCAGATTCCCCAGGTCTTTAGGGCCGAATCGATTCGGTATGTAGCAGACTCCCAGGTCCTTTGGACAGAATTGATTCGAATGGGCCGAATTGATTCACTTTTGGGAGCCGAATCGATTCGGATGGGCCGAATTTATTCAGAAACAGGGGATTTTGGAGATGTTTTTCTAGGAAGAATTTTATCTCGTTTCGTTTAAGGTTATCGATTGGGAATTTCTATGGGAGTTAATTGGAGTATGTTTTGGAGATTTTAGAGAGTTTACTTATAAGGAATGATTGGAGTCATATTGACTAAATTCGAGGAATACCGATTAGATATTTTGGTTTATTCTAAGTGGGGAAGCCACCTTGACTTGGAGGTAATAAATTCAATTCATATGAAAGAATGTGAATAATTTAGAGATACCGGATCTTAGGAGCCAAATCCCAAATGGGATAAATTTAAAAAGGTTCATAAAATGAATTGAACCCTATTATGAATGGAAAATAATAAATGTTAATTGATGTGTATACGGATATAAAAATATCCTTATTGATGATTGATTTGGGAGATATCTCACACAATGAGAAATGCCAATTGAGGTGCATTAGGATATAGAATATCCTTAACTTAAATAGAATTGAAAGACAATTCTTACTAGAAGCGACATGAGAGCTTCAAGCAAGAATTATTATAGCATATACTAAGTGGGATAAATGTGTGAGCATTGACGGTTAGTGTTTCAAAAGAGAGGGATATACTAAACAATGATGTTACTCAAATTGCGCCTAAGAGCGTATAATGAAAATGAAAATGATTGTTGCAGGTATACCTTATATAATGGTATATCTTTATTATGTGGGATGTATGTATACCTTATATGATGGTTTATATACATGTTAAGCATACCCATCCTTGCTATCATTGGGAAGTTTTGTGCGTAGAGGGTGAGCATCCTGACAAATAACACAGGGTGTGGATATTCCCCAGGTCATAGTCCTCCTTTGTGGTCAACAAATGACATTTATGATATACATTTATTTATTTTGGGGGTGAGAGGTCATGGGTATGTGTCGCTCTCACTTTCCGGTTAGGAACTATGACCGCTTCCCGGACGTTGTGTGCGTGAGTAGATAACGAGGTGGGTGTCGTTGAACCCCACCAGGTGGCCCCAGTTTTCTACGTATATGGGCTGCTGGAAGATGATAGCATGTGAGCCTGCGTCCTTCGAGTTATAGCTCAGTTGGATGGTTATTATTGTTTGTGTTGTACTTGGGTATCAAGGGCATAATGGACCTCAATAACCTACATTGCCAGGATTAGTGTATCGGGGGGGTTCCTTGTTTGGATTTCGCTTCGGCGAGACGTCCCACGCACGAACCGCGGTGTAATGTTGGAACTTGGGGATAAGTTTAGTCCTTAATGCTCATAATTATTTATATATATATATCACCTATCCCGACAATCGACAATGCCAGGAGTAGTGTAATCGTGGGGGTTCCTTGTTTGGATTTCGCTTCGGCGAGACGTCCCACGCATGAAACACCGTGTACTGTTGAGAATTGGGAATATTCATTAATTAAAATTGGAAAATAATTTCGGTTACATGCATCATGAATTGAGGGCTTAATGAGCCTCGAGGATTAATACGGTCAGGAGTAGTGTAACGGGGGGGTTCCTTGTTTGGATTTCGCCTCGGCGAGACGTCCCACGCACGAAACGCAGTGTCGTGTTGAAAATAGAGAGGATTTTAGTCTTTAATATTCATGACTCTAATAACTCATATATAATTACTATAATAATTACATATATGGTTTCATGCCTTATATGGGCATCACTAGAATACAAAAATTCTAGTAAATGAGATTGTTGATGTATTGTGATGATGTGGACATGATTGGATCATGTAACTTTATATGTTCAACAAATGAACATTATAAAGATAATTGTAACTATTACATTAAAGTTAAAGAATTTAACTTAAAGATAATTGAGATAAATGTAGATTGGGACATAGGTTAGACGGTTTCATTTAAATACTTCTTTTGGGTTTAAGCTAGAATCCTCTTACCTAAATAGAGTCGGGCATCCATTTGGAGATCACGTGCATATGCTTAGTGCGCGATTTTTTTGAGAGGTGAGATGGTTTTTATGGAGAGCTCGATTCCAACTAAATCATGTAATAATGCATTTATAATTATTATGCATTTTAATACACTTTCTATAAAATATTTTTCAAAACTCGGGCTCTGACCCGTTTATATTTCCTCCTCCATGTATATATTGTATTACTTCAAGTGTTCCTCCGCAAGGACGCCTTTGATGTTCATCCATTCAGGATTCGTGGAGCTGTGGTAGTAGCGGACTGTTGCGACACTTGGCTTTAGTCGATTCCTATCTTTGTATATCTAGATTAGGATTCAGTTGTATTGAGTTAGTATTCAAGTGTTGTAGATTAACACTTTCATATTTCACTTATCAGATAATTGTATTGTCTGTTAACCGACAGCATATTCGGGTATTTCATTGTTGAGATTTTGTTGTACAATGTATTGTACTCTTTCATATTGTTGTAACTTGCACATTTCACTCATCATAGTTAGATGTATATTGTTGGTTATGTGCATTATTGGTTTTGTTGTTGTTGTTAAAAATAAAAAGTTTAAAATTTTTGACAATTCGCACTTAATGATTTCGGGTAGTTAGCCTTATATTAGTGGTTAGTAAGTTGATGTTGAGACTGTGCCATTTGAGATACATGATTTATTTTAGTATAGGGCTTGCCACCCGTTATTATTAGAGCGGGTTGTCACAGATGGTATCAGAGCACCAGGTTCTAGTGTCTTTAGGATCTGTGTGCGTTACTACGATCTTCCGTAAGCGTTCTTGATGTAGAGCCTTACTATTAGGACGATTACATTCATACGTCCATATCTTTCTGTGATTCAAAAATATTTGAAAGGCGTTCTGATACAATTGTTCTTGTTTCAGATGCCACCGAAGGGAGGTCGTTCAGTCAGGGCAAACAAATGGCAACCCCAAATGCCTCAAAGGAACATGACTACGGATGATGTTGCCAATATTGTGGCACAAGCGGTCACTGCTGCCGTTTCTATGATGGCTCAGCAATCTGCCACACGAGCAGCCCCACCCCATCTAGGATTGTCTTTATGGGAGAGAGTGAAGGAAGATTTTAGTAAGGGGTATCCTCCCGAGTTTGCAGGGGGAGTTGATGTAATGGCTGCAAGTAAATGGAAGAATAGTATGCAAAGGCACCTTCGTATGGTTGAGTGTAGTGAGGTGCATAAACAATTTTTAGCCACCTTTAGGTTATCGGGTGCTGCTCTCCATTGGTGGGAGTCTGTCACCACATCTAAACAGAGAGATACTTTACCTACAAAAGAATTTTGGATACTTTTTGATCGAAGGTATTTCCCTTCCCCGACTCAAAATATGGAGATTTTTCAAGGTATTAGAACGGTGGCTGAATATGAAGAAGATTTTTCTAGATGGGCGATATTGGTACCTAATGAGGAAAATACGGAAGAGAAACGTATATCAACGTTTGTTCGAGGTTTAGATTGGAAAATCCAACAACATTTGATAGAGTCCTAAGATAATGACTTTCAATGAGGTAGTGAATGCGGCACTACTAAAGTGTCAAGAATATTACTTTCGTTCGCAAGAGAGTAAGAACTTTGGAGATTCGAGTTCATCAAGTGAGTTTGGCAAGGAGAGTACCAGTAATGCGAGTGGGCAGAAAGAATTTATGGGTAAGTGTTTCTTTTGTAAAGAAATAGGTCATAAAAAGAGAGATTGTCCTCAAAGAGGTAAAGAACGACAATTTGATGAAATTTTGGAAGTGCAACCCCTACAGCAAGTTCGAGGTCGTTTTAGACCGGGGGACTATGTTTGGGAGCCCATTGATGAGGATGGGCAATAAGATTAGAGATTAATTATGTAAGTTAATTTTCCTTTATAAATAGGATAATTAATATGTTAAGTTTTGGAATATCGTATGGGAGATATTGTGAATGGGTAGTGCTATAGCCCTATTATGTATGTAATGACCTTAAGGGGAATTTTGAGCAAAATAGGCTCTTATTCTATGATTTTGTAAAAGTATAGATGATTTTTCAAGGTGCTCAAAAAGAGCCTTAAAGCTTGTAGTAAATGTAAGAATGGACATGGTGATAAGTAGTTATGATAAAAGCTATTTTTTTTTAGTCATGATGGACTATTATAATTGTGGAATTCCAGATATGGATGTGCCTTATTAAAGTCTATATATTAAAATGATGTAAGATGATGTTATGTTTGAAAGTTGAGATTGTGGTTTGATGGGACGCAGGTAAAATTTTAGCTCATGGGTATGATAATATTTGTCAGCTACATGTTATAATAGATGATGATCTAAAAAGACCTTGTGTTGGACATAAGGCATTTTATGTTATATTATAATATATATATATAAACCGTTTTCAAAATAAAACTTTTATCGGCCTTCGGTCCCCTTTCAAATTAAATTTTCCACCAAAATATTTTCAAACTTTAGTTCGGATTTAACAAACTCTCAATCCCCGACGTCGCCACACAGTAGTGTGTATTGGGAGGGTTCCTTGTTTGGATTTCGCTTTGGCGAGACGTGCCCCGCACGAAAGTGGCGAATGTCAGGAATTGAGAGGAGCTATTTCTTTGGAACATTCAAATTTTTCTATCCTTAAAATGTCAATATATTCTATATTGATGGAATTGTGGAACTTTGGAGGTAAATAAAGCCTCATTATGATTGGTACGAGTGCTAACTCGAATATAAAGGGTGTATGGGCGCCCTTGTTGTGGAAATTGGTTGTATATAACTCATGATCAACATAAATTAAATAAATTTGTCGTGGGAAGTTAGAAGTTTGGAGATAGGATTAGTGAGTTTGGGTATATTAGAACTAGATGGGCTTTCGAGAATTAGGCTTAGCTAAATTTCGAGGACGAAATTTTTGTAAGTGGGGAAGTTTGTAACAACCCGAGGTCTTCGAGACAACAATTTATTTATTTTGGGAGAAATAAATAATATTTTATTAGAGAAATAATTAAATTGGCAATTGAGGTCAAAATTTAGAGTCGTTAGAAAGAGTCTCGAATGGAAATTCTGAGCATACCATAGTGTCCGGAAGGGTCGAGAAAGTCGAAATGACTGTACTTGGGGTCTATTTGGATTCCGAAATAAATTGGGACCGTTTGACTCGAATTAAAGTCACCGAGTCATTTAAATTGTGTATTATCATTTAAAGATGTGTATCTTGGGAGATTAGGCTAAATTAGCCTACGGGAGAAATAATTCTCCAAAGAGAGAAATAGAAAGAAAGAGAAGAATAAAGAAGAAGAAAAGGAAGGAGAAAAAGAGGGAGAAAGAGGATTTCCGGGCAAATACGCGATCTCAAGGTGGATTCAGACCCTACGAACCGAGGCAAGAGATTAAACTTGTTAAATAATTGTTGTGTACTATTATTGCATGATTTGTGGATTAGATTTGTGGATTTTAGGTTTAGTTTATCAAAACCTAATTTGTGGGAAAACCTTGGATTTGTTATTAAGAAAATGAATTTGAGGTTAGCAATCAATTAAAATATGTTCTTGGATGAATAATAATGTCGTGTTGGTCATTGGGTTGGATCAAAATTGTTGGAAGATGATTAAATTGATTTTTGGGTATTTTGGGTTAAGAAGAAAACAACCCATTCCGTAGTTTGCTGCACTTGCCGAATCGATTCGCCCCTACCGAATTGATTCGGTCTGTTGCAGATTGCCCGGGTCTTTAGGGACGAATCGATTCGCCCCTTGCGAATCGATTCGGTATGTAGCAGACTCCCAGGTCCTTTGGACCGAATCGATTCGGATGGGCCGAATTGATTCGCTATTGGGAGCCGAATCGATTCGGATGGGCCGAATCGATTCGGAAACAGGGGATTTTGGAGATGTTTTTCTAGGAAGAATTTTATCTCGTTTCGTTTAAGGTTATCGATTGGGGATTTCTATGGGAGTTAATTGGAGTATGTTTTCGAGACTTTTAGAGAGTTTCCTTATAAGGAATGATTGGAGTCATATTGACTAAATTCGAGGAATACCGATTAGATATTTTGGTTTATTCTAAGTGGGGAAGCCACCCTAACTTGGAGGTAATAAATTCAATTCATATGAAAGAATGTGAATAATTTAGAGATACCGGATCTTAGGATCCAAATCCCAAATGGGATAAATTTAAAAAGGTTCATAAAATGAATTGAACCCTATTATGAATGGAAAATAATAAATGTTAATTGATGTGTATACGGATATAAAAATATCCTTATTGATGATTGATTTGGGACATATCTCACACAATGAGAAATGCCAATTGAGGTGCATTAGGATATAGATTATCCTTAACTTAAATAGAATTGAAAGACAATTCATACTAAAAGTGACATGAGAGATTCAAGCGAGAATTAGTATAGCATATACTAAGTGGGGTAAATGTGTGAGTATTGACGGTTAGTGTTTCAAAAGAGAGGGATATATTAAACAATGATGTTAATCAAATTGCGCCTAAGAGCGTTTAATGAAAATGAAAATGATTGTTGCAGGTATACCTTATATAATGGTATATCTTTATTATGTGGGATGTATGTATACCTTATATGATGGTTTATATACATGTTAAGCATACCCCCTCCTTGCTATCATTGGGAAGTTTCGTGCGTAGAGGGTGAGCATCCTGACAAATAACGCAAGGTGTGGATATTCCCCAGGTCATAGTCGTCCTTTGTGGTCAACAAATGACATTTATGATATACATTTATTTATTTTGGGGGTGAGAGGTCATGGGTATGTGTCGCTCTCACTTGCCGGTTAGGAACTATGACCGCTTCCCGGACGTTGTGTGCGTGAGTATATCACGAGGTGGGTGTCGTTGAACCCCACCAGGTGGCCCCAGTTTTCTACGTATATGGGCTGCTGGAAGATGATAGCATGTGAGCCCGCGTCCTTCGAGTTATAGCTCAGTTGGATGGTTATTATTGTTTGTGTTTGTACTTGGGTATCAAGTGCATAATGGACCTCAATAACCTACATTGCCCGGATTAGTGTATAGGGGGGTTCCTTGTTTGGATTTTGCTTCGGCAAGACGTCCCACGCACGAACCGCAGTGTAATGTTGGAACTTGGGGATAAGTTTATTCCTTAATGCTCATAATTATTTATATATATATCACCTATCCCGACAATCGACAGTGCCAGGAGTAGTGTAATCGGGGGGGGGGGGGGGGGTTCCTTGTTTGGATTTCGCTTCGGGGAGACGTCCCACGCATGAAACACCGTGTACTTTTGAGAATTGGGAATATTCATTAATTAAAATTGGAAAATAATTTGGGTTACATGCATCATGAATTGAGGGCATAATGAGCCTCGAGGATTAATACGGTCAGGATTAGTGTAACGGGGGGGTTCCTTGTTTGGATTTCGCCTCGGCGAGACGTCCCACGCACGAAACGCAGTGCCGTGTTGAAAATCGAGAGGAGTTTAGTCTTTAATATTCATGACGCTAATAACTCATATATAATTACTATAATAATTATATATGTGGTTTAATGCCTTATAAGGGCATCACTAGAATACAAAAATTCTAGTAAATAAGATTGTTGATGTATTGTGATGATGTGGACATGATTGGATCATGTAACTTTATATGTTCAACAAATGAACATTATAAAGATAACTGTAACTATTACATTAAAGTTAAAGCATTTAACTTAAAGATAATTGAGATAAATGTAGATTTGGACATAGGTTAGACGGTTTCGCTTAAATACTTCTTTTGGGTTTAAGCTAGAATCCTCTTACCTAAATAGAATCAGGCATCCATTTGGAGATCACGTTCATACGCTTAGTGCGCGCTTTAGTTGAGAGGTGAGATGGTTTTTATGGAGAGCTCAATTCCAACTAAATCATGTAATAATGCATTTATAATTATTATGCATTTTAATACACTTGGTAAAAAAATGTTTTTCAAAACTCGGGCTCTGACCCATTTATATTTCCTCCTCCATGTATATATTGTATTACTTCAGGTGTTCCTCCGCAAGGACGCCTTTGATGTTCATCCATTCAGGATTCGTGGAGCTGTGGCAGTAGTGGACTGTTGCAGCACTTGGCTTTAGTCGATTCCTATCTTTGTATATCTAGATTAGGATTCAGTTGTATTGAGTTAGTATTCAAGTGTTGTAGATTAACACTTTCATATTTCACTTATCAGATAATTGTATTGTCTGTTACCCGACAGCATATTCGGGTATTTCATTGTTGAGATTTTGTTGTACAATGTATTGTACTCTTTCATATTGTTGGAACTTGCACATTTCACTCATCATAGTTAGATGTATATTGTTGGTTATGTGCATTATTGGTTTTGTTGTTGTTGTTAAAAATAAAAAGTTTAAAATTTTTGACAATTCGCACTTAATGATTTCGGGTAGTTAGCCATATATTAGTGGTTAGTAAGTTGATGTTGAGACTGTGCCATTTGAGATACCTGATTTATTTTAGTATAGGGCTGGCCACCCGTTATTATTTAGAGCGGGTTGTCACATTCATATTATCTAATTTAATATATATATAGACTATACCCGGCCCATCCCCCCCCCCCCCCCCCCCGGCAAAAAAAGAAAAAAAACTTTTTATTAAAAAGATAATTAAAAAAATATATAATAAAAAAATAATAATATATGTACGAATGCGTGCATACATGCATGCAAGTGTATGCATGCAACACATAAATATCATGCATGAAAATACCCATACCCCATATGCTCCAATATTATGTGGATATATCTATATTATACTTCTAAAACTACGAAAAGAAATTTTAATGACGATTTATACGTGGAGTTTCTCTTTCTCTCTCCCTTTTCAATAACTCCTCCTTAGCTATTACTCTTCTATACAAATAATCTAAACTGGATCTATTATAATTTCTCTATCACCCGAACCTCGCACCCTTTCAGATATCGCACCATTAATATTCTACCCATCCCATTTCTTATATTCGTCATTATTTTATACAGAGGTGAAAAGTTTATTTACCCCGTTCCTAGATACATTGAATCGATTGAGCAACTCATTTTAAGGTTTTTATCAGTTCATGTTCCACGAAGACGTTCTTTCGTCCCTCACGCCCATTTCCAGGTAAAAATATTCCACTAACAATCTGTATTATTGTTGTCTACAAATTGTTCATTTCTCCTTATTATAAAATTTATGTTTATATTATTATTGTCATTCTTTTTAAGATTTTATGCATTGTAGTTCTAAAAATCCTATTCATATATATTTTACACATTGTCTCTTGCACTTATGTTTTGTGTAGCTGGTGTTTGTCCAAGTGTTTTTATTAGGGAGGACAATACAGTCGTTTGCATCTTTCAGACACATGATGCGAGGGTTCTCCCAACATATTAGTTTTTTGAGTAAACTGTGAGATAGTTTTGAGTACCTACCTCTTAATATATATGGATCTTAAGAGCACGGGTGTCGAACCATGACTTTTTTGGCTTGTTTGGTAAATATAATGCTTCGATGAATGGCTCCAACATGTATTATTGTACTCTAAAAAAATGTTAGATGAATGAATGGTTCATTACCTCTTATTGGATACATACAATATGTTCGATAAATTGTCCAGTTGAGTTTCTTTTTGTAATTTTGTTCAGAATTGGTATCCAATTATATGTTTTATACTTAATTAAATTAAAATTTAGTTTCATTTTTATATAATAATTGTAAAGATTAAAAATCCTCTGGATGGTGTGCACGATAAAATCAGCATGTATATCACTGAGATATTATTTTTGCAGAGTTTTAATTTTTTGTTTTCTATTTTTTATATATCTTAAGAAGTAATTTTCAAAATTATTACATTACACCCGTGCATCACTCAGGTTATATGCTAGTTTATATAAATGATGTTTCTTCATATTATTGTGCCACACATATTTAAACTAAATGCAAAGAGTTATGTTAAAAATGGCGTGTCCCCATATAATTTTTTTTATATGAAACATATTTTCCCTCAATTAATAAATATTAGTATTTATATAATAAGCAATTTTTTTATATATAACTCAAAAAATATTTTTTATAAAAAATGTATAATTTTCTAAAACAGAATATAAATTCTGAACGCAAACATTGCTTTATAAAACTAACTCTGAGAATTTTGAATGTGCTCATAAATTTTTTGATTTCAAAATAATTCTTCTTCCTAAATCTAGCAAGTTGTGTGTTTTTCATATTAGAGATTTTTCAAGTGAAACTCTTATGTAGTAAATTTGCATATTACGACCCTAAAATTCTAGTTAAGACAAAAAAAAGTTAATGAGAGTCACTAGGAAGCTTTCTCCTTAGTTTTGTAAGATACCATTATCCATTGGGAAGTAAAAAATAATAGAGGTTTTTTTAAGAATGGCAATAATATTGTGATAGGTGGTAGAAATGGTGCGAGTCTAGTGATGAGATCATGGGGTCCATTAACCCGTATATAAGTGTTTGGCACCATAAACCTTTTCTATTCGGGGATCATGTGCATACATCCTTTGACGGGAGGAGTTCCATTGTTGTCATTGTTGACGAATATGAGATTGTAAGTTATTACGAAGAGATGTAACCTTGTTCACAAGAAATGCTTAGAGAAACGAGGGATTTTTTCACGCATAAAGTTATTTTTGTGATGAGAATTAATTGGGGATAGTAATAGTTCATGGGTGGAATCATTTGGAGGGCAAAATTGACCTCTTTAGCATCATTATCCTTTTAGGCAAACATAACCATAACATCTGCGCTTTAATGGCTAATGGATTGATCATATCGTTCCCATATATCATTAACTTTTTTATCTTCATCTATTAACGGACATGGGCGATGGGAGTATTATCATCTATGATGTGATGCAGATAAATATACAAGAAATAAATATTTCATCTCATGTTTCTTTAATTAATCAAACAATAGAAATACGTAAAACCAAAACTAGGTTTGAAGAACAAAACTAAAGTTTTGAACAAACTACCTTTGCGAATCCATTTCCAATTTCATGGAAACAAAAGTATTTGTTGATGAAGTGATGCCTACTTTTGGATCGCCAAAATCTTGCTTAACATTCCGTAAAACTTGGATCTTTGAGCTTATGATCCTCTCCAAATCTAGGTAGGTACGTGGGAACCTTTTTATATAAATACCATTTGTATAAAAGGTTGGGCTTGTGCAAAAGTGGCTTTCTTGAAAGATCGGGATTAACTACTTAAGTATACGGACTACACTAGGGACTTAAAATAAATAATTAAATTAGTTTCCAAATAAATAATCGAAAATCACATATTACAATTAATATATTTCATTCCTTTACTTAATCATAATTAATTCCACTAAATAATTACGATTTCGTTTCTATTTAATAACATCAGAAATTACTTAGATATAACGAGGTCTTATTTGCAAAGTTGATAATGGTACATAATATGATTCCCCGCATTAAGCTTTCGATATCCACTTCATCAAATTAATTTGTCCCTAATTGGCTTTTTCAAGCATCTAATCCATTCTTTGATTCCCAGACTTAACTTATTTTTATACTCTACTTGATTATAAATAATGCACTAATCAAGTTTATTGGTGGAAACAAATCTTATATGTCTATCAAGGAGGTATCTCAATCAAAGGAATCCTCTTACGCAAATTCTTTTGAATTAAGATCTCAGACATACTTACCTGACTGTCACCCCATATGAAAAGATAATATGATTCAATCTAGGATTTAATCTCACCAATAGCAATCAAAGCAATAATTACACAAGCATTTAAACCCTCATAATTATCGGGATTAAGAATTTATGCACCCGTTCAAAATGATGTGAGATTACCAGAGTCTAGTCATAACTGCCCTTAAACTCAAATCTCATGAGTGATCGTTTTCAATACATTCCTATGATAAACCGATCACAGCCCTCTATTGAACTATCGTACGAGTTTTTGAACCATCATATAGGTTCCTTTTTAAGATGAACTATAGGGAATGTATTGCAATCATTTCGATAGGATGTCAACTCCCGATTGTGGACTTTTCAATAGTTCTAGAATCATAATTCCAATCTCCATGGGATCAACCCGAAGCCGACTCCATATAATTCCTACTAAGTTATATGACTGACCTATATAATAAACAATATATTTAATTAAATATAACATCATTCTCACAAACTCGATTCTCATTTCAAAATAAATAAAACGGACCTTTATTAATTAAAATAAAATATGTTACAAATGGTTGTAAAAATAACCCCTGACAATATCCCATTCAGTCTTAAAATCATGTATCCATGTACTTGACTACAATTCCTTTTACTTGACTTTCAAAAGTCTTAACGGGTAAGATATTTGTAAAAGGATCCTCCAGGTTGTCCTTAATTATAATCTTTCTCATCCTGACATCTTCCCTCTGCACGATTTTTCGAATGAGGTGATACTTACGCTCAATGTGCTTCACTCTATGATGAGTCCTTGATTCTTTCAAATTTACAATCATACCACTATTGTCACAATAAAGTGTAAGTCGAATATACTGAATGATCCACACTCAAGTAACTTAGGATGTCCCGTAGACAATCAACCTCTCTTTCTAGCTTTGAAGCAACAACATACTCGACTTCCATAGTCGAATCAATAATACTTGAGTTTTTTTATACTCCTCCAACTTATGGCTCCACCTCATTGGGTAAACCTATATCCTGAGGTCAATTTTTTGGAATCCCAATTTAATTGAAAATGTGAGTAAGTGTACCCAAGGGCACTAGATTCATCTCTGTTGAGTAAACCAATAAATATTCTCTAGCCCTATTCGAGTACTTGAGAAGTCCAGTGCTCCCCACCTGGATTAGATTGGAATCTGCTAACGATGCCAATGGTATAATATAAATCCAATATAATACATATCATAACATACATGAGGCTCCCCACGGCCTAAGTATGGTATATTCCTTGTCCTCTTTATCTGATCTGGTGTCCTAGGAGAATGATCTTTAGATAAAGAAATTCCATGGATGAAAGTGAGAAACCCTTTATTGGAATATTGCATGCTTAACCTTGTGAGTATTGTGTTGATATAAATCGCTTTGGATAAGCCCAACATCCTATTTTTCGATTACACGGTAGCTTGATCCCTAGTATGCGATTGTCTTATTACACGTACTTTATATCGACCTAGCTAAACAACAACGCCCTTACACTAGACAATGCACCGACATCGTCTTGATTAGAAGAATATTATTTGTGTATAGCAATTAAAAAAAACTCACCGCATTTCAATCATTATTCTTATACATACAAGTCTCACCCAAAGATTTATCAAAATAAAAGAATTTTATTGCCATATAAAATTTTATGATCCAAGACCTTAATGCTTGCTAATCTCACACACCATTCTTTCTTAGCCATATATTATAAATCCCGTGGGTTACATCATATCGATGCACTAATCAAGACTATCGTTCAAGAAAGCAGTAACATCCATTTTCTAAATCTCATAATTTACATGTGCCATAATGGATATGAGAATTCTGATAGACTTAACCATGTCTACCAGTGAAAAGGTTTCCTTGTAGTCTATCCCTTCGTTTTGAGTGAATCCTTTTGAAACTAGTTATTCCTTGAAGGTTTCCACCTTCTTATCCACCCCTGTATTCTTATTATAGATCCACTTGAATCCAACGGGTTTTATCCCATATGGAAATTCTACAAGTTCCCACACTTGATTCGAATCCATCAAATCCATCTTGGTATTCATAGCCATTAGCTAAGGCTCGACACACTCATCTTGGTGTTCATTGTCATAGTTATCGAGATCCAGGTCATGTTCCCTTAGGACTTCACTAAAGTACTCTACTACATACAATAACCTATAAGGCTTAAGCCTTCCCTCCAATTACGATGTGGCTCCACTTGTGGTACAATATAAGTGAAGCGTATTCTGATCATTGGTGAAGAAATGTACACAAAGAATGGACTCGTTTGTGAGCGATTCGCGAGTGATAAAGAAATGTACCTCCCATGGCTTTTACACACGTGGGTGAAGACCGAGTTGAGTCGATCGAAAGAAAATTGCCTAACTTCAGTCGTCCCCGGGAGTCGTATGGACCCAAAATAGAGAGGCTTCTAAATCCACTCTAAGGGTGTTCTATCTCTTTAGTTTGTCTCATTTTCCTTTTCGCTTTTTATTTTTGTGATTAATTGTTACAAATTAATGGTGTAAAAAATGTACCCAAATGAGTGCAATGCCTCAATATTCCTAATACAACCAATCTAATGCATAAAAAAAATTAACAACTACAACCACAAATGAAAAAGAAATACAAGACTTCAACTTGTATACAACTTCAACAAAGAGACAACGACGCCATTTGATAACTCGCTTTTTACGTGTACTTATGTCGTTGTCTTCAAAAGCCAAGTCTCAAAATCATTTGAATTACCTACAAAAATTATTAAACAACTTGTATGGTGGTAAGCATGGGCATTAATCCAACTTTCAAGGTGAAGAAACAAATAGCGTTAATGACCGCAATTATATTTTTTTATTAAATTTTATATATGTTTATAACAATTTAAAGGCACAATAAAAATGCAAAAAATTATAAGTGACTAAATAAAGTAGTGAAAATAAAAGGCGACATGTAACCGACTTTATAAATGTGAGAAGGACAAGGGATGGGATAACACCGCACGATTAATTATTTTAATTTCCTAATTTATTTATTTGAAGCATTTTGAGATAATATTAAACTTACAATCTAACTCTCGTTACAATTATAAATTCAATAATATCTTTTCTAGAAAATCAATTTAAAAATGACACAACTCTAAAAAAAATAGATTTATTCTCTCTTTAATAAATTACCCGCTAAGATTGATTTATTAAAAATTATATAAACCCTTGAATCGCAAAAACGAGTTAACAATTTTAATTTAATGCCATAATTAGGAAAAACCTATCTCTAGTTTGATTCCAAAATTACACATTAAATAAAAAGATGAAATTAATTTACCCTCTCTCGAGGCATAAATTAATTTGTGATAATTCAAAATTAGTCTTCCTAGAAATATAACAATCAAATATATTAATTAATTAAACAACATCACACATGATTTCATCTCACCTCTTGAACGGGGTGTTTTGCCAAACATTCTCATTTTAGCATACACAGTAATCAATAAAATATCAAAAAATGATATAAAATTAAAAAAGAGAGAAAGAAATGCAATTCCCAAAAGTCTCCTTATCGAATTGATTTCTTGAGATGCGTCCAATTTCTTCCCCTAAATAGTCTTACTTAATTACAATAAAATAAAAAAATAGTCCTAATCAATTTTATAATCCTACACTAATTTATTTAAAATTTTCTGAATCCCTTTTTTTCTCTTGACTTTAAAATATGACACTCTAGAGAAATGTAGTCTAGATTTTAGCTCTAAATGAGTGATTGGGTTTTAGTTTGGGAGTTTTTTTGGGGAATTGAATATGGCTAAGTCAAAGGTATTAGAGGGAGTCTTGTTTTTTTTATGGTTTTTACATGTCGGTTATTTGGAAAGGATGATTTTGAAGGCATAAGGATGGAGGTTCCTATTTTGGTGGGTATGGCTAGTGGTTTTGTTGGAGTGAGAGGATAATTTTATTTTCTTCTTTTGGTCAGAGGCAGTGGCTGGAATGGTCATCGAAGGGTATAAGGGAGTTCATCAGATTTTAGGTGGCCAGGTTTGGTTGGTCGGAGCTCAAGTGGTTAAGCTTGGTTTAGATGGAGAGTGTTGGTTATGGAGGAAGAGGAATGAGAAAATGGTATGTGGATTGGTGATGGATAGAGGAGAGTGAGATTAAAAATTGGAATTGTTTGCTTAAAATGCGGTGTGGGAGGTTAGTGAGGGTGAGTGAGATACATGGGATGTAGGTGTGAATGCGTAAGTTGTTTGGGTGTATGAGTGTGTAGGGGTTTAATGTGTGGTTTAATTTGTATATGACTCAACTAAAGCTAAAAAAAATAAAGTCTAATAAAACAAAAAATTTGAATCCTAACCTATAAACTAGTAAAAGACTAAAATAAAGTATTAAAAACTAAACTAAAAAAACTAAAAAAACAAATAAAATAAAATAAAGAAAAATCTACTAAATGTGCAAACCTAATATGAAAACACCCGACATAAAAAAATTACACGGACTCTAATATTTACAACTGTACGCACACAAATAAAATATAAAATCCTAAAAAATTGTACACGACTCAAATAAAAATCTAAAAAAATATATAAAAGTGCAAACTAAATACACATGAGGCATAGGTAATGGATTGGGCTAGGTTTAGGCTTAGGTTTGGTACGGGAATGGGTTTAGGCATCGGTATTGATCTGGGTAAGCTCAAAAAGGGACATATGGCTTCATGATCACTTTTATTGTCTTCGTTGATAGCTTTTGACCGCTACTTTATCGAAATTACTTTGATTTAGCACAATTTGATACCGCAATTGTCTATTGACCTGTAATATAGATCAATACTAACGTAAGTCCAGTTTTATCGAGTACGAATGACTAAAATGCATTTGGGCATAAATTAAAAAAATTTAGGTGCTTATCACACCACCTCCAAACAGAACATTGGTAGTCCTCAAACAAAAATAAACAGAGATAAGTCACCAAAAGTGTGTCACTTTCGTAGGCACTTGTGATTGCACTTAACATGTGCAACAAGCCATTAAACCTCTAGGTTTCCCTAGGGGACGAGTGTTGTCTCGTGAGGGTTTGTAGTGAATCTACCTAGAAATTCAAAATTTTATTGAATATTATTTATTGAAAGGCAATCTCTTATTTGAAGATGAAAGTTATAAAACGAAACTAAAAAGAGCATCAAGGAATACAATGTTCAACTATCAATGTATGTCATAAAATATCTTAATATCAAAAGAGTAATCCTTCCTAAAACTCAGCATGTGCTGTGTGAAATAATCTTAAGTATCATCCAAGTAATTCCTAGATTGCCTCTACAGAATCAACGCTTTGACATCAAATCTCACTAGATATTTCTCTTTGAAAACTCTCCGAGATTTGGGTAAGTGTATCTCTTTAGTGTGTGAGGAGGTGAGTAACGTCTCACATACTTATAAGAATCACTACAACAAAAATGAGTATTAGGGATGGTAAAAAACCGTCCCTAAAAGTACAAAAACCGTCCCTAAAGAGTATTAGGGACGGTTATTGCAACGACAAAAATCCGTCCCTTATGCTAGGCATCGTAAATATTTTAGGGACGGATTTTACCGTCCTAAATTTTAATTCATGGACACTCTGCATTTGACATTAGGGATAGATTTTACCGTCCCAAATGGTGTTCTCGCGAAAAAATCCCCGCTCCCGCCAATAGTATTAGGGACGGATAAACCGTCCCTAATACTACTGAGATTCTGGCAACCCAATTAGGGACGGTTTTTACCGTCCCTAAAGGTAATTTCAATTGATGCAGAAATGGGTATTAGGGACGGTAAAACCGTCCCAAAAGGTATTCTCAATTAATATAAATAAGTATTAGGGACGGTTTATAACCGTCCCAATTGATAAATAAAAAATTATCATAAATAGTTATATTATTATATGTTTTATGTTGAAATAATAATGGACGTCTAATTTGCATTATAAATCAAATCATCCGATAAAAAACGCAATATATCAACCACATTCATTGAAGCATGTATCCAATAATAATTTCTTCCATTGAACAACGTTCAAGTCAAAATATTTAAATGAGTACAAAATTATACTAATTAATAAGATATACAATTGTCAAAAAAAATATTATCCCTAAATTAAGATGATAAATATGGTTGTCACGCTTCAAAAACTTCTCTTAGTAAAATATGTATCTTCAACTTCTTGTGCACAACCTGCAATCAATAAATAATCATTTTATCAAAATAATATTATAGTAAAATAAAATATCCAAATATATTAGTTAATCATATCAACAACTTTTTACAATTTTTAAAAAAATTTGACAGAGTCTCCTTTGTTTATACCTGAAAACCAACCTGTTTTTAATAAATACAAAAGCCCGCACCACTATAAGAATCTCGCATATCAATAATTCTTTAAAATTTTTAAGAAAAATCGACAGAGTCTCCTTTGTTTATGCATGAAAACCAACCTGTTTAGTCAACACAAAAGCCCGTACGGCCATAAAAAAATTGAAAAATCTCCATATCAACAATACTTTACAATTTTTAAAAAAAATCGATAGAGTCTCCATTATTTATACGTGAAAACCAGCATTATCAACAACAATAATAAATAAACAATCTACTTGTCGCAAACCATTGCTTCGTTCATGTGTTCCACGCGAATAAAATATAACCCAAAAATGTTATCCTGCAAAAAAAATATATGAAACAAAACAAAAAAGATATCAGTAATCAAATAATGTATAAGCCTAAAAATCTAAATGTTGTAAATTCTCATCGTGTACTCAAATCAGGAGTCCCGTGACTACGTGGTCGGTCTCTACGAGTTACATTGGTCCCGTGTGAGGTGATCGTGCCTCTCACGAGACCGTTTTGTGGCTGTTTTACGTTTTGACACAGTGGCTTCATGTTTTTAAGCTTAAGTCTAATTTTTTGCAAATTCTCATCGTCTACTCAAACCAACAGTCCCGTGACTACGCAGTCGGTTCGTACGAGTTACATTGGTCCCGTGAGAGGTGATGGTGCATCTAACGGGACCGTTTTGTTATTGTTTTACGTTTTCAGCCTTTGGCGTCATGTTTTCAAGCCAATGTCTAAATTTTCCAAATTCTCATCGTATACTCAAACTGAGAGACCGGGGACTATGCAGTCGGTTTTTACGAGTTACATTGGTCCCGTGAGAGGTGATCATGCCTCCCACGGGATCGTTTTGTGGACATTTTACATTTTGACATGTTGGCATCATGTTTTTAAGCCTAAGACTACTTTTTTACAAATTCTCATCGTGTACTCAAACCAATAGTCCCATGACTATGCGGTCGATTCGTACGATATACATTGGTCCCGTACGAGGTGATTGTGCCTCTAACAGGACCGTTTTGTTGTAGTTTTACGTTTTCAACCTTTGGCGTCATGTTTTCAAGCCTATGTCTAAATTTTCCAAATTCTCATCGTATACTCAAACCAAGAGGCGGGGGACTACGCAGTCAGTCTCTACGAATTACTTTGGTTCCGTGTGAGGAGATTGTGCCTCTCACGGGACCGCTTTGTGGTTGTTTTATGTTTTGACACGTTGGCGTCATGTTTTTAAGCCTAAGTCTAATTTTTTGTAAATTCTCATCATGTACTCAAACCGGCAGTCCCGTAAATCCGCGGTCGGTTCGTACGAGTTACATTGGTCCCATGAGAGGTGATGGTGCCTCTAACGGGACTGTTTTGTTATTATTTTTCATTTTCACCCTTTGGCGCATGTTTTCAAGCCTATGTCTAAATTTTCTAAATTCTCATCGTATACTCAAACCGAGAGGCTGGAGACTACGCAGTCGATCTCTACGAGTTACATTGGTCCCGTGTGAAGTGATCGTGCCTCTCACGGGATCATTTTGTGGTTGTTTTATGTTTTGACACATTGGCGTCATATTTTTAAGCCTATGTCTATTTTTTTCAAATTCTCGTCGTGTACTCAAACCGGCAGTCCCGTGATTACACTATTGATTCGTAGGAGTTACATTGGTCCCGTGCGAGGTAATGGTGACTCTAACGGGGCCGTTTTGTTGTTGTTTTACGTTTTCACCCTTTGGCATCATGTTTTTAAGCCTATGTCTAAATTTTCCAAATTCTCGTCGTATACTCAAACCGAGAGGCTGGGGGCTACGCGGTCGGTCTCTACGAGTTGCATTGGTCCCGTGTGAGGTTATCGTGCCTCTCACGGGACTATTTTGTAGCTGTTTTACATTTTGACACGTTAGCATCATGTTTTTATGACTATGTCTAATTTTTTAAAAATTATCCCCCACTACCAAGCATTTAAAAGGAGATCTGAAGTGAGATTGGGAGGGACTTAACCTAGGAGATTTGAAATAAATGTTGTAAATTCTCATCGTGTACTCAAATCGGGAGACCCGTGACTACGCAGTCGGTCTCTACAAGTTACATTGCTCCCGTGTGAGGTAATCGTGCCTCTAACGGGACCGTTGTGTGGTTGTTTTACGTTTTGACAGGTTGTCGTCATGTTTTTATGCCTAAGTCTAATTTTTTTCAAATTCTCGTCGTGTACTCAAACCGGTACTCCCGTGACTACGCGGTCGGTTCGTACGAGTTACATTGATCTCGTGCGAGGTGATGGGGCCTCTAACGGGACCGTTTTGTTGTTGTTTTACGTTTTCAGCCTTTGGCGTCATGTTTTCAAGCCTATGTCTAAAATTTCCAAATTCTCATCATATACTCAAACCGAGAGACCGATGAATATGAGGTCAGTTTCTACGAGTTACATTGGTCCCGTGTGAGGTGATCGTTTTTCTCACGGGATCGTTTTGTGGCTGTTTTACATTTTGACACGTTAGCGTCATGTTTTTAAGCCTAAGTCTATTTTTTTGCAAATTCTCATCATTTACTCAAACGGACAGTCCCGTGACTACGCGGTCGATTCGTAGGAGTTACATTGGTCCGGTGCGAGGTGATGGTTCTTCTAATGGGACCGTGTCGTAGTTTTACATTTTCAACCTTTGGCGACATGTTTTCAAGCCTATGTCTAAATTTTCCAAATTCTTGTCGTATACTGAAAATCAGAGGTCGGGGACTACGCGGTCAGTCTCTACGAGTTACATTGGTCCCGTATGAGGAGATCGTGCCTCTCACAGGACCGTTTTATGGATTTTTTATGTTTTGACACGTTGGCGTCATGTTTTTAAATCTAAATCTATTTTTTTGCAAATTCTCACCGTGTACTCAAACCGGCAGTCTCGTGAATACGCGGTCGGTTTGTACGAGTTATATTGGTCCCATGCGAGGTGATGGCTCCTCTAACGGGACCGTTTTGTTGTTGTTTTACATTTTCACCCTTTGGCGTCATGTTTTCAAGCCTATGTCTAAATTTTCCAAATTCTCATCGTATACTCAGACCGAGAGGCCAGAGACTACGCGGTCGATCTCTACAAGTTACATTGGTCCCGTGTGAGGTGATCGTGCCTCTCATGGGATCATTTTGTGGCTGTTTTATGTTTTGACACGTTAGCGTCATGTTTTTATAACTATGTATAATTTTTTACAAATTATCCCCCACTACCGAGCATTTTAAAAGAGATTAGAAGTGAGATTGGGAGGGACATAACCTATTGGATTATTTTGTTTAGTAAATGTTTGGTTGGTTAGTTTTAAAATTGGCATGACCACTGGATTATTGTACATATGGGGGTGGGAATTTTCAACTGTTTTTTGAAAATTACTCTGTATATCGAACAATATATATATATAGTATGATAATTAAATGAAATATACTTGAAATTAAATATAGTGTGCATATATACTAGGCTTCTAGTTCTTATGCATATGCATTGAATAGCCCTTAGACCCGTTCGAGAGTCATTACTCCTGTAATGAGATCTCTCGTAACGTCCCATTTGGACAGTTTGAGACTGTATAATTTCTGTATAATATTCTTATTGGCTTACAGTTGTTACTTTTGGAGGAAGTTCTGTAGTCGTATCTTAATGTTCTATGGGTACATACTAGATTGCCAACTGTGACTGTATTTTAAATTGATCAATTGAAATAACACTCACACCTGCCAATCTACGTCGTGTACTTGGAGAACTACGTGGATATGCTGTCGAATTTTTTTCAAATCGTAACAATGTGCATGAGCTGTTAAGTACATTACAGAAAAATGCAGTCTTGAATGGGATAGGACCACTCACCCTTTAATAGAATAATTAAATGATGGGATAATTAAATAAAACATACTATAAATCTATGTTTTGTTTACCTTTAATAGGTGTTTAGTTGTGGTAGCTGTGATGGGATATCCGAAATACAAAGAGTGGATGGGTGAGACTAATAGAATGGGGGATGTGTTTCGCAGAGGTGCTAACGAATTTGTGAAATATGCAAAGAGATGTCATAATGATGAAGAGTTTCTGTGTCCGTGTGCTAGGTGTAAGAATGGTAAGGTGTTTGAGTTGAAAACAGTTGAACTACATTTGTTAAGATCAGGTGTGCAAGATAGTTATCGATTTCGGAGTTTTCACGGTGAATTGAAAGTTCCTTTTGTCCCCGACCAACCTTCACAACAACCTTCAACAAGTAGAATAGATGTAGAAGGGGATGACGTAGATTATAATATATTAGAGGATTTAGTTGATGATGCGTACGGAGTTTATGAAAAAGAGGAGAATGAGGTTACTGATGATGTAGAAGATTCAAGTGCTCGTGAAGATAACACGATAAAACTTGACGACGACTACCAAAGTTTAAAATTTAAGGCGACCCAACCGTTATACTCTGGCTGTGAGAAAGATCAAACAACTTTACATGCCATGGTTGGTTTGCACAGTTTGAAGACGCAATACGGTTTGTTTGGCAATAGCGTGACGAGAATTCTGAAATGGGTGAAGGGCTTATTACCCAAGGTGAATACACTTCCAAATAGCTATCCTGTTATGAAGAACAATTTGAAAGGTTTGGGAATGAAGTATATATCGATTCATTCTTGTGTTTATGAATGCATACTATACCGAAAGGAGTATGAAAATCTCGATCGTTGTCCAGTAAGCGATGAACCTAGATATGTCCAATCTACTAGTAAGGAAGGCACAAGCTCAAAAGTGCCTCAAAAAGTATTGAAATATTTTCCCGTTGGTCCTAGATTAAAGCGATTTTTCACAGTACCATGGATTTCAGAGGCGATAACTTGGCATGCTAGGGCATAAGTAGGGTGTAATATCATGCGTCATCCTATTGATTCTACTTCCTGGCAGAGGTGCTTCTAGACACATTATATAATTTGAAGGGCCCATCTATTTTTTCGTCCAACTTGCAAAGGATTGTGAATTATGCTACTCCTGATTTACATAAGTGTAAGTCCCAAGATTGACATGTGATCATCCAATTTGTTCCTCTATTGTTTAAGCACTATTTCTCCAAGAACAAGGATTTATGTAGGGCTATTATGGAACTTAGTATTACCTTCTCCCTCTTGTGTGAGAAGGTAGTGAATCGAGAACACATAGTGGCCACAAAATTGGTTGTGATCGAAGCAATTTGTGTATTGGAGAAGTAATTTCCCCCAGCATTCTTTGACATAAGTGTTCACTTGTTGGTACACCTATGTGACGAGGCACTTCTTTGTGGTCCAGTTAGATATCGGTGGATGTATCCGTTTGAAAGATTGATGAAAGTTTTTAAAGTTTTTAAAGATTAGGTCAAGATAAAAACCTCGTTGAAGCTGAAATGACTTACTATGGTGTAATCCAAAATATATTTGAATTGGATTATATAAGCTTCAAAGAGGTTGTATTTTACTGTGACTGGGTAAGAGTTGAGGATAAAAATGCTTGTAAAGTTGATCCTGCCACCAATTTGATCATGGTTTACTTGTCCAAGTTGAAGAGCAACGACCACGTGAGCGATGAGCCGTTTGTTTGTGCATTTAAAAAGGTTAAGCAAGTGTTTTATTCTGAGTATATCAACAACGAGCCATGGTCAATTGTCCAACACGCTCCAAGGCGTCTAAATAGTAGTGTGGATGACTTGGCTGCTCCTACCGAATATCAATCCATTTTTTATGATAACCTGAATTTGAAAAAACAATTCAATTTGTAATAAATATTTCAATTTGTACTGAAACATCCATTTTTAATGCTTTTAATTGATTTGAACTTTACCGTTTTCACTCTTGTGTGGTGTGCATGTGTGGAGAGGATATTAATACATAAATATTCCAACTACATCTAAGTTTTCTTTATACTAATCCATGGATATACGTTTCTTACCTTTAATAGGTGATTAGTGCATAGTTATTTGGGGTGTCCTATTTGTGGAGAGGAGACTGAATCTCTTCATCTATCCGACCACTATGAAATGCCATAATCCTATGGAGTATGTTATGCAAATTCCTCCCAACCGTTATTTAGCCAAACATCACCGGTTGAAGTTTTCAATTCCACTTTCCATACCCCACCACTTGGAACCTCTAGCAAAATATGGGAGACCATTGAAAGGTGGAATTGACAACTTCAACTGCTGATTTTTGGTTACACATCGGTTGGAACGAATTTACAGCGCATAACTCCATAGGATTATGGCATTTGTTATTATTTATATATGAAGAGAATTATATTTGACACGATTTCCCGGGGTACATTAGTTGGAAGGAGGTTCCATATGAGCTCAAGTTAGTTGTTTGGGTAACACTACATGTAATGTATTTATATTTATATGTCAATTTCGATTTCGATTTCAATTTCTATTTATATTTATCTATATTTGCGGGACGGATACTAATTTTACTTTATTTCAAATCAGAGGACAGGGAGTGGCCCTGAGGGTAGGCCACATATGCTCGATAGTTATGTGGCTATTCGGACGAGAAGGGAAGGATAAGGAGGTGTCCCCGAGCGTCGCGGTACAAAATCTCTTTTTCAGCTAAATAGTTTGAGATAATTGATGGTGATGTTGTTTCTTCTTAAATAGTTTCTATTTTGAATATATACTTGCATTATCTTTAGTTTGTTTGGATATATGATGTTTGAACATGTATAACGTTGCTATAACAGGTACAAATAAACTGTTGGGCAGTGGCAGTGGCCATAATGCCTAGTAGAATTTTTTTAAATTCTGCCCAGAATTGTCATGGCCATTGACCGTGACAAGTCCGTGAAAAAGGTTGTCACGCACTTGTCACGGTCAATGACGTGACAATTTTTTTGAAAGGTGACAAGACTTTGTCACTGTTATTAACCGTGACAAAACGTGTCACGATTATTGCCCGTGACACGACCGTGATAATTCTAACGAACTTGTCAAGGTCAATGACCGTGACACGTCCGTGACAAAAAAAGTTGTCTCGCCCCGAATTGTTACGGTCATTGACCTTGACAAGTGTAACTTGTCAAGGTCAATGGCCGTGACAATATGGATGATTTGGTGTAGTGTATGCGGTCGATCTCTATGAGTTACATTGGTCCCGTGTGAGGTGATCGTGACTCTCACGGGATCATTTTATGGTTGTTTTACGTTTTGACACGTTGGTGTCATGTTTTCAAGCCTATATCTATTTTTTTGCCAATTCTCATAGTGTACTCAATCCGACAGTCCCGTGACTACGCGGTTGATTCGTACGAGTTACATTGGTCCCGTGTGAGGTGATAGTGCCTCTAATGGGACCGCTTTGTTATTGTTTTATGTTCTCACCCTTTGGCGTCATGTTTTCAAGCCTATGTCTAAATTTTCCAAATTCTCGTTGTATACTCAAACCGAGAGGCCGGGGACTACGCGGTCGGTCTCTACAAGTTACATTGGTCCCGTGTGAGGTGATCGTGCCTCTCATGGGACCGTTTTGTGGCTATTTTACATTTTGACACGTTGGCATCATGTTTTTAAGCCTAAGTCTAATTTCTGTAAATTCTCATCGTGTACTCAAACCGACAGTCCCGTGACTATGCGGTCGATTCGTACGAGTTACATTGGTCCCGTACGAACTGATGGTTCCTCTAACCGGACCGTTTTGTTGTTGTCTTACGTTTTCACCCTTTGGCATCATGTTTTTAAGCCTATGTCTAAATTTTCCAAATTCTCGTCGTATACTCAAACCGAGAGGCCGGGGACTACGCGGTCGGTCTCTACGAGTTACATTGGTCCCTTGGGAGGTGATCGTGCCTCTCACAGGACCGTTTTGTGGCTGTTTTACATTTTGACGCGTTAGCGTCATGTTTTTAAGCCTATGCTAATTTTTGGCAAATTATCCCCCACTACCGAGCATTTAAAAGGAGATCAGAAGTGAGATTGGGAGGGACATAACCTAGGAGAGTTGAAATAAATGTTGTAAATTCTAATCTTGTACTCAAACTGGGAGTCCCGTGACTACGCAGTCGGTCTCTACAAGTTGCATTGGTCCCGCGTGAGGTTATCGTGCCTCTAACGGGACCTTTTTGTGGTTGTTTTACATTTTGACAGGTTGGCGTCATGTTTTTAAGCCTAAGTAACTTTTTACAAATTTTCGTCGTGTACTCAAACCGGTAGTCCTGTGAATGAGCGATCGGTTCGGACGAGTTTCATTGGTCCCATGCGAGGTGATGGTGCCTCTAACGGGACCGTTTTGTTGTTTTTTTACGTTTTCACTCTTTGACGTCATGTTTTCAAGCCTATGTCTAAATTTTCCAAATTCTCTTCGTATACTCAAATCGAGAGGCCAGAGACTACGCGATCGGTCTCTACGAGTTACACTGGTCCCGTATGAGGTGATCGTGCCTCTCACGGGACCGTTTTGTGGCTATTTTACATTTTGACACGTTGGCGTTGTGTTTTTAAGCCTATGTCTATTTTTTTTTTTAATTCTCATCGTGTACTCTAACCGATAGTCCCGTGACTACGCAGTTGATTCGTACGAGTTACATTGGTCCCGTACGAGGTGATGGTGCCTCCAACGGGACCGCTTTGTTGTTGTTTTACGTTTTCACCCTTTGGCGTCATGTTTTCAAGCCTATGTCGAAATTTTCCAAATTCTCGTTTTATACTCAAACCGAGAGGCTGGGGACTATGCGATCGGTCTCTACGAGTTACATTGGTCCCGTGTGAGGTGATCATGCCTCTCACGGGACCGTTTTCTAGCTATTTTACGTTTTGACACGTTGGCATTATTTTTTTAAGCCTAAGTCTAATTTTTTGCAAATTCTCATCGTGTACTCAAACCGACAGTCCCGTCAATACGCGATCGGTTCGTACAAGTTAGAGTGGTCCCATGTGAGGTGATGGTTCCTCTAATAGGGCCGTTTTGTTGTTGGTTTACATTTTCACCCTTTGGCGTTATGTTTTCAAGCCTATGTCTAAATTTTCCAAATTCTTGTTGTATACTCAAACCGAGAGGCCGGGGACTAAGCGATCGGTCTCTACGAGTTACATTGGTCCCGTGTGAGGTGATCGTGCCTCTCACGGGACCGTTTTGTGGCTGTTTTACGTTTTGACATATTGGCATCATGTTTTTAAGCCCAAGTCTAATTTTTTGCAAATTCTCATCGTGTACTCAAAACGGCAGTCCCGTGACTATGCGGTCGATTCATGCGAGTTACATTGGTCCCGTGCGAGGTGATGGTGCCTCTAACGGGACCATTTTGTTGTTGTTTTATGTTTTCACCCTTTGGCATCAAGTTTTCAAGCCTATGTTTAAATTTTCCAAATTCTCGTCATATACTCAAACCGAGAGGCCCGGGACTACGCGGTCGGTCTCTACGAGTTACATTGGTCCCGTGTGTGGTGATCGTGCCTCTCACTGGACCATTTTGTGGCTGTTTTACGTTTTGGCACGTTAGCGTCATGTTTTTAAGACTATGTCTAATTTTTTGCAAATTATCCCCCACTACCGAGCATTTAAAAGGAGATCAGAAGTGAGATTGGGAGGGACATAACCTAGGAGAGTTGAAATAAATGTTGTAAATTCTCATCGTGTACTCAAACCGGGATTCCCGTGACTACGCGCTGAGTCTCTACAAGTTACATTGCTCGCGTTTGAGGTGATCGTGCCTCAAACGGGTCCGTTTTATGGCTGTTTTACATTTTGATAGGTTGGCATCATCTTTTTAAGCCTAAGTATAATTTTTTGCAAATTCTCGTCGTGTACTCAAACCGGTACTCCCGTGACTACCCGGTCGGTTTGTACGAGTGACATTGGTCCCGTGCGAGGTGATGGTGCCTCTAACGGGACCATTTTGTTGTTGTTTTACGTTTTCACCCTTTGATGTCATGTTTTCAAGCCTATGTCTAAATTTTCCAAATTCTCGTCATATACTCAAATCGAGAGGCCGGAGACTACATGATCGGTCTCTATGAGTTACATTGGTTCGGTGTAAGGTGATCGTGCCTCTCACGGGACCGTTTTCTGTCTATTTTACATTTTGACACGTTGGCATCATGTTTTTAAGCCTATGTCTATTTTTTTGTAAATTCTCATCGTGTACTCAAACCGACAGTCCCGTGACTACGCAGTTGATTCGTACGAGTTACATTGGTGCCGTGCGAGGTGATGGTGCCTCTAACGGGACCGCTTTGTTGTTATTTTATGTTTTCACCCTTTGGTGTCATGTTTTCAAGCCTATGTCAAAATTTTCCAAATTCTCGTTGTATACTGAAACCGAGAGGATGGGGACTACACGATCGGTCTCTACGAGTTACATTGGTCCCGTGTGAGGTCATCGTGCCTCTCACGGGACCGTTTTCTGGCTGTTTTATGTTTTGACACGTTGGCGTTATGTTTTTAAGCCTAAGTCTAATTTTTTGCAAATTCTCATCGAGCACTCAAACCGGCAGTCACGTGACTACGCGGTCGGTTCGTACGAGTTACATTGGTTTCGTGCGAGGTGATGGTGCCTCTAACGGGACCGTTTTTTTGTTGTTTTACGTTTTCAGCCTTTGGCGTCATGTTTTCAAGCCTATGTCTAAATTTTCCAAATTCTCATCGTATACTCAAACCGAGAGGCTGGGGACTACGCGGTCGGTCTCTACGAGTTACATTGGTCCCGTGTGAGGAGATCGTGCCTTTCACGGGACCATTTTATGGTTGTTCTAAGTTTTGACACGTTGGCGTCTTGTTTTTAATCCTAAGTGTAATTTTTTTGCAAATTCTCGTCGTGTACTCAAATCGGTAGTCCCGTGAATAAGCGATCGGTTCCTACGAGTTACATTGGTCCCATGCGAGGTGATGGTGCCTCTAACGGGGCCATTTTGTTGTTGTTTTATGTTTTCACCCTTTGACGTCATGTTTTCAAGCCTATGTCTAAATTTTCCAAATTCTCATCGTATACTCAAATCGAGAGGTCAGAGACTACGCGGTCGGTCCCTACGAGTTACATTGGTCCCGTATGAGGTGATCGTGCCTATCACGGGACCGTTTTGTGGGTATTTTACATTTTGACACGTTGGCGTCATGTTTTTAAGCCTATGTCTATTTTTTTCTAAATTCTCGTCGTGTACTCAAACCGGCAGTCCCGTGACTACGCAGTTGATTCGTATGAGTTACATTGGTCCCATGCGAGGTGATGGTGCCTCTAATGGGACCACTTTGTTATTGTTTTATGTTTTCACCCTTTGGCTTCATGTTTTTAAGCCGATGTAGGAATTCTCCAAATTCTCATTGTATACTCAAACCGAGAGGTCGGGAACTACGCGATCGGTCTCTACGAGTTACATTGGTCCCGTGTGAGGTGATCATGCCTCTCACGGGACCGTTTTCTGGCTGTTTTACGTTTTGACACGTTGGCGTTATGTTTTTAAGCCTAAGTTTATTTTTTTGCAAATTCTCATCGCGTACTCAAACCGGCAGTCCCGTCAATACGCGATCGGTTCGTACAAGTTACATTGGTCCCATCCGAGGTGATGGTGCCTCTAACGGGACCGTTTTGTTGTTGGTTTATATTTTCACCCTTTGGCGTCATGTTTTCAAGCCTATGTTTAAATTTTCCAAATTCTTGTTGTATAGTCAAACCGAGAGGCCGGGGACTACGCGGTAGGTCTTTACGAGTTACATTGGTCCCGTGTGAGTTGATCGTGCCTCTCACGGGACCGTTTTGTGGCTGTTTTACGTTTTGACATATTGGCGTCATGTTTTTAAGCCTAAGTCTAATTTTCTGCAAATTCTCATCGTGTACTCAAACCAGTAGTCCCGTGACTATGTGGTCGGTTCATATGAGGTACATTGGTCCCGTGCGAGGTAATGGTGCCTCTAACGGGACCGTTTTGTTGTTGTTTTACATTTTCACCCTTTGGCATTAAGTTTTCAAGCCTATGTCTAAATTTTCCAAATTCTCGTCGTATACTCAAATCGAGAGGCCGGCGACTACGCGGTCGGTCTCTACGAGTTACATTGGTCCCGTGTGTGGTGATCGTGCCTCTCACGGGACCATTTTGTGGTTGTTTTACGTTTTGACACGTTAGCGTCATGTTTTTAAGACTACGTCTAATTTTTTGCAAATTATCCCCCACTACCGAGCATTTAAAAGGAGATCAGAAGTGAGATTGGGAGGGACATAACCTAAGAGAGTTGAAATAAATGTTGTAAATTCTCATCGTGTACTGAATCCGAGATTCCCGTGACTACGCAGTCGATCTTTACAAGTTACATTGGTCGCGTTTGACGTGATCGAGACTCTAACGGGACCGTTTTGTGGCTGTTTTACATTTTGACAGGTCGCCATCATGTTTTTAAGCCTAAGTCTAATTTTTTATGTACTCTAACCGGTACTCCCGTGACTACGCGGTCGGTTCGTACGAGTTACATTGGTCCCGTACGAGGTTATGGGGCCTCTAACGGGACCATTTTGTTGTTGTTTTACGTTTTCACCCTTTGGCGTCATGTTTTCAAGCCTATGTTTAAAATTTTCAAATTCTTGTCGTATACTCAAACTGAGAAGCTGGGGACTACGCGGTCGGTCTCTATGAGTTACATTGGTCCTGTGTAAGGTGACCATGCCTCTCACAGGACCTTTTTGTGGATGTTTTACATTTTGACACATTGGCATCATGTTTTTAAGCCTAAGTCTATTTTTTTTGTAAATTCTCATCGTGTACTCAAACCGGCAGTCCCGTGACTACGCGGTCAGTTCGTACGAGTTTCATTGGTCCCGTGCGAGGTGATGGTGCTTTTAACGGGACCGTTTTATTGTTGTTTTACGTTTTCACCAATTGGCGTCTTGTTTTCAAGCCTATGTCAAAAGTTTCCAAAATTCTCGTCGTATACTGAAACCGAGAGGACGGGGACTACGCGGTCGGTCTCTACGAGTTACATTGGTCCCGTGTGAGCTGATCGTGCCTCTCATGGGACCGTTTTGTAGCTGTTTTACAATTTGACATGCTGGCGTCATGTTTTTAAGCCTAAGTCTAATTTTCTACAAATTCTCATCGTGTACTCAAACTGGCAGTCCCGTGACTATGCGGTCAATTTGTACGAGTTACATTGGTCCCGTGCGAGGTGATGGTGCCTCTAACAGGACCGCTCTGTTGTTATTTTACGTTTTCACCCTTTGGCATCATGTTTTCACGCCTATGTCTAAATTTTCCAAAATTCTCGTCGTATACTAAAACCGAGAGGACGGGGACTACCCGGTCGGTCTCTACGAGTTACATTGGTCCCGTGTGAGGTGATCGCGCCTCTCACGGGATCGTTTTGTGGTTGTTTTACATTTTGACACGTTGGCGTCATGTTTTTAAGCTTAAGTTAATTTTTTTAGAAATTCTAATCGTGTACTGAAACCGGTAGTCCCGTGACTACACGGTCAATTCGTACAAGTTACGTTGGTCCCATGCGAGGTGATGGTGCCTCTAACGGGACCGTTTTGTTGTTGTTTTACATTTTCACCCTTCGACGTCATGGTTTCAAGCCTATGTTTAAATTTTCCAAATTTTCATCGTATACTCAAACCGAGAGGCCGGAGACTACGCGATCGATCTCTACGAGTTACATTGGTCCTGTGTGAGGTGATCGTGCGTCTCACGGGTTCATTTTGTGGTTGTTATACGTTTTGACACGTTGGCGTCATGTTTTTAAGCCTATGTCTATTTTTTGGCAAATTCTCATCATGTACCCGTGACTACGCGGTTGATTCGTACGAGTTACATTGGTCCCCTGTGTGGTGATGGTGCCTCTAACGGGACCGTTTTGTTGTTGTTTTATGTTTTTACCCTTTGGCTTCATGTTTTCAAGCCTATGTCCAAATTTTCAAAATTCTCGTAGTATACTCAAACCGAGAGGCCGGGGACTACGCGGTCGGTCTCTACGAGTTATATTGGTCCCGTGTGAGGTGATCGTGCCTCTCACGGGACCAGTTTGTGGCTGTGGTACATTTTGACACGTTAGCATCGTGTTTTTAAGCCTATGTCTAAATATTTCCAAATTATCCCCCTCTATCGTGCATTTAAAAGGAGATCAGAAGTGATATTGGGAGGGACATAACCTAGGAGAGTTGAAATAAATGTTGTAAATTCTCATCGTGTACTCAAATCGAGATTCCCGTGACTACGCAGTTGGTCTCTAGAAGTTACATTGGTCCCGTGTGAGGTGATCGTGCCTCTAACGTGACCGTTTTGTGGTTGTTTTACATTTTGACAGGTTGGCATCATGTTTTTAAGCCTAAGTCTAATTTTTTGAAAATTCTCGTCGTGTACTCAAACCGGTACTCCCGTGACTACGCGATCGGTTCGTACGAGTTACATTGGTCCCGTGCGAGGTGATGGTGCCTCTAACGGGACCATTTTATTGTTGTTTTACGTTTTCACCCTTTGGCATCATGTTTCCAAGCCCATGTCTAAATTTTCCAAATTCTCGTCGTATACTCAAACCGAGATGCTGTGGACTACGCCGTCGGTCTATATGAGTTACACTGGTCCCGTGTAAGGTGATTGTGCCTCTCACGGGACCTTTTTGTGGCTGTTTTACATTTTGACACGTTGGCATCATGTTTTTAAGCCTAAGTATATTTTTTTTGTAAATTCTCATCGTGTACTCAAACCGGCAGTCTCGTGACTACGCGGTCAGTTCCTACGATTTACATTGGTCTCGTGCGAGGTGATGGTGCCTCTAACGGGATAGTTTTATTACTGTTTTACATTTTCAGCCTTTGGCGTCATGTTTTCAAGCCTATGTCTAAATTTTCTAGAATTCTGGTCGTATACTGAAACTGAGAGGCCGGAGACTACCCGGTCGGTCTCTACGAGTTACATTGGTCCCGTGTGAGGTGATCGTGCCTCTCACGGGATCGTTTTGTGGCTGTTTTACGTTTTGACATATTGGCGTCATGTTTTTAAGCCTAAGTCTATTTTTCTGTAAATTCTCATCGTGTACTCAAATCGGCAGTCCCGTGACTACGCAGTCGGTTCGTACGAGTTACATTGGTTTCGTGCGATGTGATGGTGCCTCTAACGGGACCGTTTTGTTGTTGTTTTACGTTTTCAGCCTTTGGCGTCATATTTTCAAGCCTATGTCTAAATTTTCCAAATTTTCATCGTATACTCAAACCGAGAGGCCGGAGACTACGCGATCGATCTCTACGAGCTACATTGGTCCTGTGTGAGGTGATCGTGCGTCTCACGGGTTCATTTTGTGGTTGTTATACGTTTTGACACGTTGGCGTCATGTTTTTAAGCCTATGTCTATTTTTTGGCAAATTCTCATCATGTACCCGTGACTACGCGGTTGATTCGTACGAGTTACATTGGTCCCCTGTGTGGTGATGGTGCCTCTAACGGGACCGTTTTGTTGTTGTTTTATGTTTTTACCCTTTGGCTTCATGTTTTCAAGCCTATGTCCAAATTTTCAAAATTCTCATAGTATACTCAAACCGAGAGGCCGGGGACTACGCGATCGGTCTCTACGAGTTACATTGGTCCCATGTGAGGTGATCGTGCCTCTCACGGGACCAGTTTGTGGCTGTGGTACATTTTGACACGTTTGCATCGTGTTTTTATGCCTATGTCTAAATTTTTCCAAATTATCCCCCTCTATCGTGCATTTAAAAGGAGATCAGAAGTGATATTGGGAGGGACATAACCTAGGAGAGTTGAAATAAATGTTGTAAATTCTCATCGTGTACTCAAACCGAGATTCCCGTGACTACGCAGTTGGTCTCTAAAAGTTACATTGGTCCCGTGTGAGGTGATCGTGCCTCTAACGGGACCGTTTTGTGGTTGTTTTACATTTTGACAGGTTGGCATCATGTTTTTAAGCCTAAGTCTAATTTTTTGAAAATTCTCGTCGTGTACTCAAACCGGTACTCCCGTGACTACGCGATCGGTTCGTACGAGTTACATTGGTCCCGTGCGAGGTGATGGTGCCTCTAACGGGACCATTTTATTATTGTTTTACGTTTTCACCCTTTGGCATCATGTTTCCAAGCCCATGTCTAGATTTTCCAAATTCTCGTCGTATACTCAAACCGAGATGCTGGGGACTACGCGGTCGGTCTATATGAGTTACATTGGTCCCGTGTAAGGTGATCGTGCCTCTCACGGGACCTTTTTGTGGCTGTTTTACATTTTGACACGTTGGCATCATGTTTTTAAGCTTAAGTCTATTTTTTTTTATAAATTCTCATCGTGTACTCAAACCGGCAGTCCCGTGACTACGCGGTCAGTTCCTACGATTTACATTGGTCTCGTGCAAGGTGATGGTGCCTCTAACGGGGCTGTTTTATTACTATTTTACATTTTCATCCTTTGGCGTCATGTTTTCAAGCCTATGTCTAAATTTTCTAGAATTCTGGTCGTATACTGAAACCGAGAGGCCGGAGACTACCCGGTCGGTCTCTACGAGTTACATTGGTCCCGTGTGAGCTGATCGTGCCTCTCACGGGATCGTTTTGTGGCTGTTTTACGTTTTGACATGTTGGCGTCATGTTTTTAAGCCTAAGTCTATTTTTCTGTAAATTCTCATCGTGTACTCAAATCGGCAGTCCCGTGACTACGCGGTCGGTTCGTACGAGTTCCATTGGTTTCGTACAAGGTGATTGTGCCTCTAACGGGACCGTTTTGTTGTTGTTTTACGTTTTCACCCTTTGGCAAAATGTAAAACAATAACAAAACTTTCCCGTTAGAGGCACCATCACCTCGCACGAGACCAATGTAAATAATAGGAACTGACCGCGTAGTCACGGGACTGCCGGTTTGAGTACACGATGAGAATTTACAAAAAAAAGAGACTTAGGCTTAAAAACATGATGCCAACGTGTAAAAATGTAAAACAACCACAAAAAGGTCCCGTGAGAGGCACGATCACCTTACACAGGACCAATGTAAATCATATAGACCGACCGCGTAGTCCCCAGCATCTCAGTTTGAGTATACGACGAGAATTTGGAAAATTTAGACATGGGCTTGGAAACATGATGCCAAAGGGTGAAAACGTAAAACAACAATAAAATGGTCCCGTTAGAGGCACCATCACGTCGCACGGGACCAATGTAACTCGTACGAACCGATCGCGTAGTCACGAGAGTACCGGTTTGAGTACACGACGAGAATTTTCAAAAAATTAGACTTAGGCTTAAAAACATGACGCCAACCTGTCAAAATGTAAAACAACCACAAAACGGTCCCGTTAGAGGCACGATCACCTCACACGGGACCAATGTAAATTCTAGAGACCGACTGCGTAGTCACGGGACTCCCAATTTGAGTACACGATGAGAATTTACAACATTTATTTCAACTCTCCTAGGTTATGTCCGTCCCAATATCACTTCTAATCTGCTTTTAAATGGACGGTAGTGGGGGATAATTTTGAAAAATTTAGACATAAGCTTAAAAACACGATGCTAAAGTGTCAAATCGTAACACAGCCACAAACTGGTCCCGTGAGAGGCACGATCACCTCACACGGGACCAATGTAACTCGCAGAGACCGACCACGTAGTCCCCGGCCTCTCGGTTTGAGTATACGACGAGAATTTTGAAAATTTAGACATAGGCTGGAAAACATGATGCAAAAGGGTAAAAACATAAAACAACAAAACGGTCCCGTTACAGGCACCATCACCACACACGGGACAAATGTAACTGGTACGAATCAACTGCGTAGTCACGGGACTACCCGTTTGAGTACATGATGAGAATTTGCCAAAAAATAGACATAAGCATAAAAACATGACGCCAACGTGTCAAAACATAAAACAGCTACTAAATGAACCCGTGAGACGCACGATCACCTCACACGGTATCAATGTAACTCGTAGAGATCGACCGCGTAGTCTCCGGCCCCTCGGTTTGAGTATACGATGAAAATTTGGAAAATTTAAACATAGTCTTGAAACCATGACTTCGAAGGGTGAAAATGTAAAACAACAACAAAACGGTCCCGTTAGAGGCACCATCACCTCACATGGGACCAACGTAACTTGTACGAACTGACCGTGTAGTCACGGGACTGTCGGTTTGAGTACACGATTAGAATTTGCAAAAAAATAGACTTAGGCTTAAAAACAAGACGCCAACGTGTCAAAATGTAAAACAGCCAAAAAACGGTCCCGTGAGAGGCGCGATCACCTCACACGGGACCAATGCAACTCGTAGAGAGTGATCGCGTAGTCCCCGATCTCTCGGCTTGGGTATACAATGAGAATTTATAAAATTTAGACATAGGGTTAAAAGCCTTTGGCGTCATGTTTTCAAGCCTATGTCTAAATTTTCCAGAATTCTCGTCGTATACTGAAACCGAGAGGCCGGAGACTACCCGGTCGGTCTCTACGAGTTACATTGGTCATGTGTGAGGTGATCGTGCCTCTCACGGGATCGTTTTGTTGCTGTTTTACGTTTTGACACGTTGGCGTCATGTTTTTAAGCCTAAGTCTATTTTTCTGTAAATTCTCATCGTGTACTCAAATCGACAGTCCCGTGACTACGCGGTCGGTTCGTACGAGTTACATTGGTTTCGTGCGAGGTGATGGTGCCTCTAACGGGACCGTTTTGTTGTTGTTTTACGTTTTCACCCTTTGGCATCAAGTTTTTAACCCTATGTCTAAATTTAATAAATTATCATCGTATACTCAAGCCGAGAGATCGGGGACTACGCGATCAGTCTCTACGAGTTACATTGGTCCCGTGTGAGGTGATCGTGCCTCTCACGGGACCGTTTTGTGGCTGTTTTACATTTTGACACGTTGGTGACATGTTTTTAAGCCTAAGTCTATTTTTTTGCAAATTCTAATCGTGTACTCAAACCGGCTGTCCCGTGACTACACGACCAGTTCGTACAAGTTACGTTGGTCCCATGCGAGGTGATGGTGCCTCTAACGGGACCGTTTTGTTGTTGTTTTATGTTTTTACCTTTTTGCATCATGTTTTCAAGGCTATGTCTAAATTTTCAAAATTCTCATCGTATACTCAAATCGAGAGGCTAAGGACTACGCGGTCGGTCTCTGCGAGTTACATTGGTCCCATGTGAGGTGATCGTGCCTCTCACGGGACCAGCTTGTGGCTGTGTTACGTTTTGACACGTTAGCATCGTGTTTTTAAGCCTATGTCTAAATTTTTCCAAATTATCCCCCACTACCGTGCATTTAAAAGGAGATCAGAAGTGATATTGGGAGGGACATAACCTAGGAGAGTTGAAATAAATGTTGTAAATTCTCATCGTGTACTCAAATTGGGAGTCCCGTGACTACGCAGTCGGTCTCTAGAATTTACATTGGTCCCGTGTGAGGTGATCGTGCCTCTAACGGGATCGTTTTGTGGATGTTTTACATTTTGACACGTTGGCATCATGTTTTTAAGCCTAAGTCTAATTTTTTGCAAATTCTCGTCGTGTCAGCCCCGTGACTATGCGGTCGGTTCGTACGAGTTACATTGGTCCCGTGTGAGGTGATGGTGCCTCTAACGGGACCGTTTTATTGTCGTTCATCGTTTTCACTAATTGGCATCATGTTTTCAAGCGTATGTCTAAATTTTCAATAATTCTCATCGTATACTCACACCGAGAGACCGGGGACTATGCGGTCGGTCTCTACGAGTTACATTGGTCCCGTGTGATGTGATCGTGCCTCTCAGGGGACCGTTTTGTGGCTATTTTACATTTTGACATGTTGGCATAATGTTTTTAAGCCTATGTCTATTTTTTTGCAAATTCACGTCATGTACTCAAACCGGCAGTCCCGTGACTTCGCGGTCAGTTCGTACGAGTTAAATTGGTCTCGTGCGAGGTGATTGTGCCTCTAACGGGACCGTTTTGTTGTTGTTTTATGTTTTTACCCTTTTGCATCATGTTTTCAAGCCTATGTCTAAATTTTCAAAATTCTCATCGTATACTCAAACCGAGAGGTCGGGGACTACACGGTCGGTCTCTGCGAGTTACATTGGTCCCATGTGAGGTGATCGTGCCTCTCACGGGACCAGCTTATGGCTGTGTTACGTTTTGACACGTTAGCATCGTGTTTTTAAGCCTATGTCTAAAATTTTCCAAATTATCCCCCACTACCGTGCATTTAAAAGGAGATCAGAAGTGATATTGGGAGGGACATAACCTAGGAGAGTTGAAATAAATGTTGTAAATTCTCATCGTGTACTCAAATTGGGAGTCCCGTGACTACGCAGTCGGTCTCTAGAATTTACATTAGTCCCGTGTGAGGTCATCGTGCCTCTAACGGGATCGTTTTGTGGCTGTTTTACATTTTGACAGGTTGGCATCATGTTTTTAAGCCTAAGTCTATTTTTTTGTAAATTCTCGTCGTGTACTCAAACCAGTACTCCCGTGACTACGCGGTCGGTTCGTACGAGTTACATTGGTCCCATGCTAGGTGATGGTGCCTCTAACGGGACCGCTTTGTTGTTGTTTTATGTTTTCACCCTTTGGAATCATGTTTTCAATCGTAAGTCTAAAATTTTCAAATTCTCATCGTATACTCAAACCGAGAGGTCGGAGACTACGCGGTCGGTCTCTACGAGTTACATCGGTCCCATGGTAGGTGATCGTTCCTCTTATGGGACTGTTTTGTGGCTGTTTTACGTTTTGACACGTTGGCGTCATGTTTTTAAGCATATGTCTATTTTTTTGCAAATTCTCGTCGTGTAGTCAAACCGGCAGTCGTGTGACTACTCGATTAGTTTGTACGAGTTGCATTGGTCCCGTGCGAGGTGATGGTGCCTCTAACGGGACCGTTTTATTTTTGTTTTATGTTTTCACCTATTGGCGTCATGTTTTCAAGCCTATGTCTATATTTTCAAAAATTCTCGTCGTATACTCAAACTGAGAGGCCGAGGACTACGCGGTCGGTCTCTATGAGTTACATTGGTTCCGTGTGAGGTGATCATGCCTCTCACGGGATCTATTTGTGGCTGTTTTACGTTTTAATACGTTGGTCTCGTGTTTTTAAGCCCAAGTCTAATTTTTAGCAAATTCTCATCGTGTACTCAAACCGACAGTCCCTTGACTATGTGGTCGGTTCGTACGAGTTAAATTGGTCTGGTGCGAGCTGATGGTGCCTCTAACGGGACCGTTTTGTTGTTGTTTTACATTTTCAGCCTTTGGTGTCATGTTTTCAATCCTATGTCTAAATTTTCCAATTTCTCGTCGTATACTCAAGCCGAGAGATCGGGCACTACGCCGTCAGTCTCTACGAGTTATATTGGTCCCGTGTGAGGTGATCGCGCCTCTCACGGGACCGTTTTGTGGCTGTTTTACATTTTGACACGTTGGCGTCATGTTTTCAAGCCTAAGTCTATTTTTGTTGCAAATTCTCATCGTGTACTCAAACTCACCGTTCCGAGACTATGCGGTCAGTTCGTACGAGTTACAATGGTCCCGTGCGAGGTGATGACGCCTCTAACATGACCGTTTTATTATAGTTTTACGTTTTTAACCTTTGGCGTCATGTTTTCAAGCGTATGTCTAAAATTTCCAAATTCTCATCGTATACTCAAATCGAGAGGCCGGGGACTACGCGGTCGGTCTCTACGAGTTACATTAGTCCCATGTGAGGAGATCGTGCCACTCACGAGACCGTTTTATGGCTGTTTTACGTTTTCACACGTTGGCGTCAAGTTTTTAAGCCTAAGTCTAATTTTTTTCAAATTCTCATCATGTACTCAAACCGGCAGTCCCGTGAATACGCGATCGATTCGTACGAGTTACATTGGTCCCATGCGTGGTGATGGTGCCTCTAACGGGACCGCTTTGTTGTTGTTTAACGTTTTCACCCATTGGCGTCATGTTTTCAAGCCTATGTCTAAATTTTCCAAATTCTCATCGCATACCCAAACCGAGAGGCCGGAGACTACGCGGTCGATCTCTACGAGTTACATTGGTCCCGTGTGAGCTGATCGTGCCTCTCATGCGACCGTTTTGTAGCTCTTTTACGTTTTGACATGCTGGCGTTAAGTTTTTAAGCCTAAGTCTAATTTTCTACAAATTCTCATCGTGTACTCAAACCGGCAGTCCCGTGACTATGCGTTCAATTCGTACGAGTTACATTGGTCCCGTGCGAGGTGATGGTGCCTCTAACGGGACCGCTCTATTATTGTTTTACGTTTTCACCCTTTGGCATCATGTTTTCAAGCCTCTGTCTAAATTTTCCAAATTCTCGTCGTATACTCAAACCGAGAGGCCGAGGACTACGCGGTCGGTCTCTACGAGTTACATTGGTCCAGTGTGAGGTGATTGTGCCTCTCACGGGACCATTGTGTGGTTTTTTTACGTTTTGACACATTAGAATCATGTTTTTAAGCCTATTTCTAATTTTTTGCAAATTATCCACCACTACCAAGCATTTAAAAGGAGATCAGAAGTGAGATTGGGAGGGACATAACCTAGGAGAGTTGAAATAAATGTTGTAAATTCTCATCGTGTACTCAAATGGGGAGTCACGTGACTACGCAGTCAGTCTTTACAACTTACATTCGTCTCGTGTGAGGTGATCGGGCCTCTAATGGGACCGTTTTGTGGCTGTTTTACGTTTTAATAGGTTGCCGTCATATTTTTAAGCCTAAGTCAATTTTTTTTTAAATTCTCATCGTTTACTCAAACCGACAGTCCCGTGACTACGTGGTCGGTTAGTACGAGTTACATTGGTCCCGTGCGAGGTGATGGTGCCTCTAACGGGACCATTTTGTTTTTGTTTTATGTTTTCACCGTTTGGCGTCATGTTTTCCAGCCAATGTCTAAATTTTCCAAATTCTCATCGGATACTCAAACCGAGATATTGGGGACTACGCGGTCGGTCTATATGAGTTACATTGGTCTGGTGTAAGGTGATCATGCCTCTCACGGGACCTTTTTGTGGATGTTTTTTATTTTGACACATTGGCATCATGTTTTTAAGCCTAAGACTAATTTTTTGCAAATTCTCATTGTGTCAGCCCCGTGACTATGCGGTCGGTTCGTATGAGTTACATTGGTCCCGTGTGAGGTGATGGTGCCTCTAATGGGACCGTTTTATTTTTGTTCATCGTTTTCACCAATTGGCATCATGTTTTCAAGCGTATGTCTAAATTTTTAATAATTCTCATCATATACTCAAACCGAGAGACCGGGGACTATGCGATCGGTCTCTACGAGTTACATTGGTCCCGTGTGATGTGATCGTGCCTCTCACGGGACCGTTTTTTGGCTGTTTTAAGTTTTGACATGTGGGCATCATGTTTTTAAGCCTATGTCTATTTTTTTGCAAATTCACGTCATGTACTCAAACCGGGAGTCCCGTGACTACGCGGTCAGTTCGTACGAGTTAAATTGGTGTCGTGCGAGGTGATTGTGCCTCTAACGGGACCGTTTTGTTTTTTTTTTTTTATGTTTTTACCCTTTGGCATCATGTTTTCAAGCCTATGTCTAAATTTTCAAAATTCTCGTCGTATACTCAAACCGAGAGGCCGGGGACTACGCGGTCGGTCTCTGCGAGTTACATTGGTCCCATGTGAGTTGATCGTGCCTCTCACGGGACCAGTTTGTGGCTGTGTTACGTTTTGACACGTTAGCATCGTGTTTTTAAGCCTATGTCTAAATTTTTCCAAATTATCCCCCACTACAGTGCATTTAAAAGGAGATCAGAAGTGATATTGGGAGGGACATAACCTAGGAGAGTTGAAATAAATGTTGTAAATTCTCATCGTGAACTCAAATTGGGAGTCCCGTGACTACGCAGTCGGTCTCTAGAATTTACATTGGTCCCGTGTGAGGTGATCGTGCCTCTAACGGGATCGTTTTGTGGCTGTTTTACATTTTGACAGGTTGGCATCATGTTTTCAAGCCTAAGTCTATTTTTTTGTAAATTCTCGTCGTGTACTGAAACCGGTACTCCCGTGACTACGCGGTCGGTTCGTACGAGTTACATTGGTCCCATGCGAGGTGATGGTGCCTCTAATGGAACCGCTTTGTTTTTGTTTTACGTTTTCACACTTTGGAATCATGTTTTCAAGCGTAAGTCTAAAATTTTCAAATTCTCGTCGTATACTCAAACCGAGAGGCCGGAGACTACGCGGTCGGTCTCTACGAGTTACATTGGTCCCGTAGTAGGTGATCGTTCCTCTTACGGGACCGTTTTGTGGTTGTTTTACATTTTGACACGTTGGCGTCATGTTTTTAAGCCTATGTCTATTTTTTTGGAAATTCTCGTCGTGTACTCAAACGGCAGTCGTGTGACTACGCGATCAGTTTGTACGAGTTACATTGGTCCCGTGCGAGGTGATGGTGCCTCTAACAGGACCGTTTTATTTTTGTTTTATGTTTTCATCTATTGGCGTCATGTTTTCAAGCCTATGTCTAGATTTTCCAGAATTCTCGTCGTATGCTCAAACTGAGAGGCCGGGGACTACGAGGTCGGTCTCTATGAGTTACATTGGTCCCGTGTGAGGTGATCATGCCTCTCACGGGATCTATTTGTGGTTGTTTTACGTTTTAATACGTTGGAGTCGTGTTTTAAGCCCAAGTCTAATTTTTTGCAAATTCTCATCGTGTACTCAAACCGACAGTCCCTTGACTATGAGGTCGGTTCGTACGAGTTAAATTGGTCTCGTGCTAGGTGATGGTGCCTCTAACGGGACCGTTTTGTTGTTGTTTTACGTTTTCAGCCTTTGGCGTCATGTTTTCAAACCTATGTATAAATTTTCCAATTTCTCATCGTATACTCAAGTCGAGAGATCGGGGACTACGTCGTCAGTCTCTACGAGTTACATTGGTCCCGTGTGAGGTGATCGCGCCTCTCACGGGACCGTTTTGTGGTTGTTTTGCATTTTGACACGTTGGCATCATGTTTTCAAGCCTAAGTCTATTTTTGTTGCAAATTGTCATCGTGTACTCAAACCGACCGTTCCGGGACTATGCGGTCAGTTCGTACGAGTTACAATGGTCCCGTGCGAGGTGATGGTGCCTCTAACGGGACCATTTTATTGTAGTTTAACGTTTTTAACCTTTGGCGTCATGTTTTCAAGCATATGTCTAAAATTTCCAAATTCTCATCGTATACTCAAACCGAGAAGCCGGGGACTACGTGGTCGGTCTCTACGAGTTACATTGGTCCCATGTGAGGAGATCGTGCCTCTCACGAGACCGTTTTATGGCTGTTTTACGTTTTGACACGTTGGCGTCAAGTTTTTAAGCCTAAGTCTATTTTTTTGTAAATTCTCATCGTGTACTCAAACCGGCAGTCCCGTGAATTCGCGATCGGTTCATACGAGTTACATTGGTCCCTTGCGTGGTGATGGTGCCTCTAACGGGAGCACTTTGTTGTTGTTTTACGTTTTCACCCATTGGCGTCATGTTTTCAAGCCTATGTCTAAATTTTCCAAATTCTCATCGTATACTCAAACTGAGAGGCCAGAGACTACGCGGTCGGTCTCTACGAGTTACATTGGTCCCGTGTGAGCTGATCGTGCCTCTCATGGGACCGTTTTGTAGCTATTTTACAATTTGACATGCTGGCGTCATGTTTTTAAGCCTAAGTCTAATTTTCTACAAATTCTCATCGTGTACTCAAACTGGTAGTCCCGTGACTATGCGGTCAATTCGTACGAGTTACATTGGTCCCGTGCGAGGTGATGGTGCCTCTAACAGGACCGCTCTGTTGTTATTTTACGTTTTCACCCTTTGGCATCATGTTTTCACGCCTATGTCTAAATTTTCCAAATTCTCGTCGTATACTCAAACCGAGAGGCCGAGGACTACGCGGTCGGTCTCTACGAGTTACATTGGTCCAGTGTGAGGTGATCGTGACTCTCACGGGACCATTTTGTGGTTTTTTTACGTTTTGACACATTAGAATCATGTTTTTAAGCGTATTTCTAATTTTTTGCAAATTATCCCCCACTACCAAGCATTTAAAAGGAGATCAGAAGTGAGATTGGGAGGGACATAACCTAGGAGAGTTGAAATAAATGTTGTAAATTCTAATCTTGTACTCAAACTGGGAGTCCCGTGACTACGCAGTCGGCCTCTACAAGTTGCATTGGTCCCGCGTGAGGTTATCGTGCCTCTAACGGGACCGTTTTGTGGCTGTTTTACATTTTGACAGGTTGGCGTCATGTTTTTAAGCCTAAGTCTAACTTTTTACAAATTTTCGTCGTGTACTCAAACCGGTAGTCCCGTGAATGAGCGATCGGTTCGGACGAGTTTCATTGGTCCCATGCGAGGTGATGGTGCCTCTAACGGGACCGTTTTGTTGTTTTTTTACGTTTTCACTCTTTGACATCATGTTTTCAAGCCTATGTCTAAATTTTCCAAATTCTCATCGTATACTCAAACTGAGATGTTAGGGACTACGCGGTCGGTCTATAGGAGTTACATTGGTCTCGTGTAAGGTGATCGTGCCTCTCACGGGACCTTTATGTGGATGTTTTACATTTTGACACGTTGGCGTCATGTTTTTAAGCCTAAGTATATTTTTTTGCAAATTCTCGTCGTGTCAGCCTCGTGACTATGCGGTCGGTTCGTACGAGTTACATTGGTCCCGTGTGAGGTGATGGTGCCTCTAATGGGACCGTTTTATTGTTGTTCATCGTTTTCACCAATTGGCATCATGTTTTCAAGCGTATGTCTAAATTTTCAATAATTCTCGTCGTATACTCAAACCGAGAGACCGGGGACTATGCGGTCGGTCTCTACGAGTTACATTGGTCCCGTGTGATGTGATCGTGCCTCTCACGGGACCGTTGTTTGGCTATTTTACGTTTTGACACGTTGGCATCATGTTTTTAAGCCTATGTCTATTTTTTTGCAAATTCTCGTCTTGTACTCAAACCGGCAGTCCCGTGACTACGCGGTCAGTTTATACGAGTTACATTGGTCCCGTACGAGGTGATGGTGCCTCTAACGGGACCGTTTTATTGTTCTTTAATATTTTCACCAGTTGGCATCATGTTTTAAAGCCTATGTCTAAATTTTCCAGAATTCTCATCGTATACTCAAAGCAAGAGGTCGGGGACTATGCGGCCGATCTCTACGAGTTACATTGGTCCCGTGTGAGGTGATCATGCCTCTCACGGGATCGTTTTTTGGCTGTTTTACGTTTTGACACGTTGGCATCATGTTTTTTAGCCCATGTCTAATTTTTTGCAAATTCTCATCATGTACTCAAATCGACAGTCCCGTGACTACGCGGTCAATTTCGTACGAGTTATATTGATCTCGTGCGAGGTGATGGTGCCTCTAACATGACCGTTTTGTTGTTATTTTATGTTTTCAGCCTTTGGCATCAGGTCTTCAAGCTTATGTCTAAATTTTCCAAATTCTCATCGTATACTCAAACCGAGACATCGGGGATTATGAGGTCGGTCTCTACGAGTTACATTGGTCTCGTGTCAGGTGATCGCGCCTCTCACGGGACCGATTTATGGCTGTTTTACATTTTGACACGTTGGCGTCATGTTTTCAAGCCTAAGTCTATTTTTTAGCAAATTCTCATCGTGTACTCAAACCGACCGTTCCGTGACTATGTGGTCGGTTCGTACGAGTTACAATGGTCCCGTGCGAGGTGATGGTTCCTCTAACATGACCGTTGTGTTGTAGTATTACCTTTTCAACCTTTGGCGTCATGTTTTCAAGCCTATGTCTAAAATTTCCAAATTCTCATCGTATACTCAGACCGAGAGGACGGGGACTACGCGGTCGGTCTCTACGAGTTACATTGGTCCCGTGTGAGGAGATCGTGCCTCTCATGGGACCGTTTTATGGCTATTTTACGTTTTGACACGTTGGCGTCATGTTTTTAATGCTAAGTCTAATCTTTTGCAAATTCTCGTCGTGTACTCGAACCGACAGTCCCGTCAATACGCGGTCGGTTCGTACGAGCTACATTGGTCCCATGCAAGGTGATGGTGCCTCTAGCTGGACCGCTATGTTGTTGTTTTTTGTTTTCACCATTTGGCGTCATGTTTTCAAGCCTATGTCTAAATTTTCCAAATTCTCATCGTATACTCAAATCGAGAGGTCGAAGACTACGCGGTGGGTCTCTACGAATTACATTGGTCCCGTGTGAGGTGATCGTGCCTCTCACGGGACTGTTTTGTAACTGTTTTACGTTTTGACACGCTGGCGTCATGTTTTTAAGCCTAAGTCTAATTTTCTACAAATTCTCATCGTGTACTCAAATCGGCAATCCCGTGACTACGCGGTCCATTCGTACGAGCTTAATTGGTCATGTGCGAGGTGATGGTGCCTCTAATGGGACCGCTTTGTTGTTGTTTTACATTTTCACCCTTTGGAATCATGTTTTCAAGCCTATGTCTAAATTTTCCAAATTCTCGTCGTATACTCAAACCGAGAGGCAGAGGACTACGCGGTCGGTCTCTACGAGTTACATTGGTCCCGTGTGAGGTGATCGTGCCTCTCACGGGACTATTTTGTGGATGTTTTACGTTTTGACACGTTAGCATCATGTTTTTAATCCTATGTCTAAGTTTTTGCAAATTATCTCCCACTACCGAGCATTTAAAAGGAGATCAGAAGTGAGATTGGGAGGGACATAACCTATAAGAGTTGAAATAAATGTTGTAAATTCTCAGCGTGTACTCAAATCGGAAGTCCCGTGACTATACAGTCGGTCTCTACAAGTTACATTGGTCCCGTGTGAGGTGATCGTGCCTCTAACGGGACAGTTTTGTGGCTGTTTTACGTTTTGACAGGTTGGCGTCATGTTTTTAAGCCTAAGTCTAATGTTTTTCAAATTATCATCGTGTACTCAAACCGGTAGTCCCGTGACTACGCGGTCAATTCGTACGAGTTACATTGGTCCCGTGCGAGGTGATAGTGCCTCTAACGGGACCATTTTGTTTTTGTTTTACGTTTTCATCCTTTGGCGTCATGTTTTGAAGCCTATGTCTAAATTTTCCAAATTCTCGGCGTATACTCAAACGAGATGTTGGGGACTATGCGGTCGATCTCTATGAGTTACATTGGTCCCGTGTAAGGTGATCGTGCCTCTCACGGTACATTTTTGTGGATGTTTTACATTTTGACACGTTGGCGTCATGTTTTTATGCCTAAGTCTAATTTTTTACAAATTCTCATCATGTACTCAAACCGACAGTCCCGTGACTACGCGGTCGGTTCATACGAGTTACATTGGTCCCGTGTGAGGTGTTGGTGCCTCTAACAGGACAATTTTATTGTTGTTTTACATTTTCACCAATTGGCGTCATGTTTTCAAGCCTATGTCTAAATTTTTCCTAATTCTCGTCGTATACTCAAACCGATGTAACAACCCTCGCTTTTAGGAGGACAATTTTATATTAATTTACGGCATGAGGTAATTATATAAAATGTTGGTAACTGGAGTAAATATTAATTTATGAGTTAGAAGTAAATATTTACTAGATTGTTGCATATTTACTGTATATGAAAGTAGATATCATCAGGTTACGTGTTTTATAATGTCATGTATTTTAAATGACATTACGGTTAAAAATGAAATGGGAATTAGAAATAAATTATAAAATTCTCGGATGCTAGTTTAGAGGGTGTAGTTAGTCCCGGAATGTCCGAGGCAGTCAGAATAAGTGCCATATTGTATTTTTGGGTTTCGGGCACTTTTACCTGGTTTTAACTAAAACGCGTATTGGGAGTCAATTTAATGTGGTACTAACCACTTAAGCTGGAGACTTTAGACTTAAGCCATGATTTTAAGTCTTGCCCCTTATTTCATTCCTCATTTTATGTCTCAAACATAGGAGAGAAAGAGAGAGAGGAAGAGAAAAATGGAGGAATGAGAGAAAGATTGAAGATGGAGGATTTGGGATTGCTTCTTCTCCAAATAAATATGAGATATCAACCCTAAGGCAAGTTTTCTACTTGCTAATATGTGATTTAAGATGAATAATTTGTATGATATTTATGTATTTGCATTTGGGTATCAAAAAATGGAAATTATGGTATTTAAACCTAGACTTTGGTTTTGATGATGAAATTGTGGGTTATTGTTGTGAATAACCATGTAGGATGATTTTGGGTAGATTAGTGTTGTTGGTTGTGTGTAAAATGGAAGAGATTTGGGGTTTATAGAAATTAGGGTTCATAACCCTTCGTAGCCATTCTTGGCAAAATTACAGGACCAAATCGATTCGGCCCTTGGGGCGAATCGATTCGCTAAGAGTCAGTTTCCCAGGTATAGGTTCCCGAATCGATTCGGGTTAAGGACGAATCAATTCTGCAGTTGCAGAATCCCAGGTCTTGTGTCCGAACTGATTTGCTATTTGGGCGAATCGATTCGCTAGGGCGAATCGATTCGGCCCTAGGGAGAATCGATTCGGATTCATGCTATTTTTGAGTTATTTTTTTAACTCAATTCTTTTCCATTTCCTTTAAGCTTAGAACCTAGGAACCTTCTTGAATGAAGTAAACTTAGTATCCTAGAGTTCTAGATGAGTTGGGGAAACTACCCTAGAATAAAAGTGCGTATGTGGGTTTTTTTCGGGGATATGCCAATTGATGTTAGGGCATTGTTTCTTCTAGTTGATTATTATTAAACTAGGAGTCGTAGTGCTATGTTTGGGAGAAGAATCGAAAGTTTATTCATTCCCTTGAGGTATGATAGTATTGGGGTTTTAAAGTAATACCCCAAAATGTTTGGAGATAATTAAGAGTTTATTTACTCCTTTGAGGTTGTAGTAATGATATAATTTATCGTATGGCTCCGGATAATAAGGTGAATTATTTACAATAATGTAAATAAGCATGATTTCAAATAAAACGAAACATACATGTATAAATGGAAATGAAATGGATATGGTAAATGATAATTTACTTGATTTTTGGAAATGGTAAATAAAAAGGTTTAAACACACCTCTCTAAACGACATCATAAGGGAAGTTCGCGCGTGAGGTGAAGCCCCCTGACTAATGAATGCAGGGTGGATATAGTCCTAGGCCTTGTGAGCGTTTGTTGTTATATATTTTTCTGCGATGGGTAGGAGATTCCGGGTGTGGTCTTAACTATCCCGCAGGCACATGGCCGCTTCCCGACGTCTTGCGTTATAGGTGCCCAGGTTGTCTTGATGATAGGACCTGGAAGATGATGGTCATTTAGGGGCGTGCATAGTGGGAAAACCCGGACGGTCGGTCTTAGAATCATTATATGTATATAAATATGACTATTCATAATCAAGTAGGACTTGATGTTCATAAAGAGCATAATGTAGTGCCACAAAGAGCACATATAAATGCCACAAAGAGCATTTGAAAATGACTATTTTCCTGATAAGGAAAGGATTTTTACAAAATGTAAAAGTAAGATAAAAATGCCATAAAGAGCATAAGATTGTGATTTTATATATATCTTTCTTATTAAGGGAAAGATATATGAAATAATTGGTACGCATGATGAAGTTTTAGATTAATGTTTTTCATTTTATTTTCCTGCTTAGCTCATGTTTTAAATTGTGTAGGTAGCTTGTTATTTCTCTTTCATCATGATTTATCGTTCATAACTGTCATACTTTTTATTCATTTGGTATTCATATAGAACCGGGCCCTGACCCGTTCATTTCTCTTGTGTGGCTTGCATCTTATATCCGCTCAGGTACTCCGCCGCAAGGATGCATGTTTTGACTTTCCTATCCCGCTGATTTTGACGAGCCATGATGCTTTTCGATTATTACGGGTCATATTTTATAGCCGTTTTCATTTTTTCACTCTAGTTAAGGTTAAGTCTTTTATTCGGGCGTGAGGCTCAAGCCATTGTAATTGTTTAATGAAATGTATTATGTAAATTATCGAAATTGTGATATCATATTGTATGAGACTGTGGACCGACAGCATATTCGGTCCGTTTTCTGTGTTCTTGTTGTTAATATAGTATATATAAAATCCTGGGGTTTCCATTTTCTTTTCAGTATTGGGTTGTTTAAATTCTTTCTTTAGCTTTAAAACAAAATTTTTGGCAACTCGTTTTTCGAAATATTGGGTGGTTATCCTGGATACTCTATACTTTATTTTGATGCTGAGAATGATTCCATCCATAATTCCGTTATATTGGAGTATCGGGCTGGCCACCCCCTATTTCGGATGGTGGGTTGTCACAACCGAGAGGTCGGGGACTGCGCGGTCAGTCTCTACGAGTTACATTAGTCCCGTGTGAGGTGATCGTGCCTCTCACGGGATCATTTTGTGGATGTTTTACGTTTTGACACGTTGGCGTCATGTTTTTAAGCCAAAGTCTTATTTTTTGCAAATTCTCGTCGTGTACTCAAATCGGCAGTCCCGTGACTATGCGGTCGATTCGTACGAGTTACATTGGTCCCGTGCGAGGTGATGGTGCCTCTAACGGGACCATTTTGTTGTTGTTTTATGTTTTCACCCTTTGGCATCTTGTTTTCAAGCCTATGTCTAAAATTTCCAAATTCTCGTTGTATACTCAAACCGAGAGGCCAGGGACTATGTGGTCGGTCTCTACGAGTTACACTGGTCTCGTGTGAGGTGATCGTGGGTCTCACGGGGCCATTTTGTGGTTGTTTTACGTTTTGACACGTTAGCGTCATGTTTTTAATCCTATGTCTAATTTTTTGCAAATTATCCCCCACCACCGAGCATTTAAAAGGAGATCAGAAGTGAGATTGGGAGGGACATAACCTAGGAGAGTTGAAATAAATTTAAACCTAAACATATTTGATTAGAAGATGTCAAATCCCTGAATGTAAAATCACAATTTCATATTATAAAACATATAGAAGTAGATAAAGAAAATGCTAGCAGATAAGGCATCACCCATCATTTGTATCTAAGTTACACACATTTGTGTGTGTATTCAGCAATATGTAATGTATTTGTGTGTATCTAAGTTTCACACATTTTTGTGTGTATTCTGTGAGATGTAACTTAAGGGATGATAGAATATATGTTAGAATACATTACATATTTCAGGGATGATAGAATATATATGTGTAATTTCAGAATTCACATAGATGTAATAGTCTACCATAACTTACATTATAAGGATGATAGAATACATTACAATTTCAAAATACATTACATTTCAGAAAGCATTACAAGGATGATAGTCCAATGGTGACATGTTTAATCACAAAAGAGGGATGAAAGAAGTTTACTCCATCCAAACTACCATTTTTACTCCACAACGTGAAATGAATAAAACAATATCATCATACTCTGAAAGAAATGAAAGAAGTTTGAACATTAGTCTCACCTCAGTCTTGAAATTTCCTTCACCATTTTAAAAATACATTATATATGTATATGTTATAACAGTAGTATACATATATATATATATAACAATATATACTGTTATATATATATATATATATATATATATATATATATATATATATATATATAGGTATAACAGTATATATATGCAGGGACGGAGCCATAATAGGCCCAGTGGGGGCTCAAGCCCCCCCCCCCCCCCCCAAAAAAAAAAAAAAAAAAAAAAAAAACTTATCTCAACAAAATTTCGACATATAAGGGTCTTACACAGATAATGATGTTCCATCACAAAGATGATTATGCATCACTGATATTCCATAGTTAATTTATATATAGATGATTATGCAGTGGAAATATTTTCATTGTGTCTTAGACACTGAAGATCCATTCACAGTTCCAAACAACCAGACAACAAAATGCCAACTCCCTGTGGAAGTAGATAATAACGCTTGTCAAGAAATTAGGGCTTAGTTTCGGTAAACTTTTTAAGTAATACTTTGAGAAATACTAAAAATAATCTCAAAAATTTCAGCTCGGGTGCTCCCGCCCCCGAACCCCCAGATATCGCTATTAAATTAGCCCCCATTTTCTGAAAATCCTGGCTTCGTCCCTATATATATGTATATATACTACTATTATACTATATAGTATAACATATATATATATACACACACTATCGAGGCATGACATATATGTGGGAGCAACACATTATAAAATGCTCCCAAGCGGATGGGAGCAACTATTAGAAAATGTTCATTTGGCACAACATGTTTTCATAATAGAACGATTCCTACGAGTCACAATGGTCCCGTGCGAGGTGTTTGTGACTCTTACCAGACCGTTTTGTGGTTGTTTTAGGTATTCACCCTTCGATGACATGTTTTTATGCGTAAGTCTAACTTTTTACAAATTTACGCCGTACACTCAAACCGGGAGCCCTGTGACTACGTGGCGGGTTCCTACGACTTACCTTGGTCTCGTGCAAGGTGTTTGTGACTCTAACGGGACCCTTTTGTGGTTGTTTTATGCTTTCACCATTCGATTACAAGTTTTTATGCTCAAGTCTAAATTTTTTACAAATTTACGTCGTACACTGTAACCGGGAGCCTCGTGACTACGCGGTTGGTTCCTACGAGTTACATTGGTCCCGTGCGAGGTGTTCGTGACTCTTACTGGACCGTTTTGTGGTTGTTTTACGTTTTCATTCTTCGATGGCATGTTTTTATGCTTAAGTCTACTTTTTTGCAAATTTACGTCGTACTGTCAAATCGGGAGCCGCGTGACTACGAGTTGATTCCTACGAGTCACATTGGTCCCGTGCGAGGTGTTCGTGAGTCTTACGGGACCGTTTTGTTTTTTTTTTCTATTTTAACCATTCGATGGAAAGTTTTATGCTTAAGTCTAACTTTTTGCAAATTTATGTCATACACTCGAACCGGGAGCCCTGTGACTACGCGGTCGGTTCCTACGAGTCACATTTGTCCCGTGCGAGTTGTTCGTGACTCCCACGTGACCGTTTTATGTTTTTTTTACATTTTCACCCTTCAATGGCAAATTTTTATGCTTAAGTATAACTTTTTGAAAATTTATGTCGTACGCTCAAACCGGGAGCGCCGTGACTACACGGTTGGTTCCTACGACTTACATTGGTCCCGTGCGAGATGTTCGTGACTCTTAAGGGACCGTGTTGTGGTTGTTTTACGGTTTCACCCTCGATGGCATCTTTTTTATGCTCAAGTCTAACTTTTTGCAAATTTATGTAGTACACTCAAACCGGGATCCCCGTGACTACGCAATCGGTTCCTACGAGTCACATTGGTCCCGTGCGAGGTGTTTGTGACTGTTACCGGACCTCTTTGTGGTTGTTTTAGATTTTCACGCTTTGATGGCATGTTTTTATGCTCAAGTCTAATTTTTTGCAAATTTATGTCGTATACTCAAACCGGGAACCCCGTGACTACGCGGTCAGTTCCTACGAGTCACATTGGTCCCGTGCGACAAGTGAATAAGATGGGCGGTCACAAATTATGAACCCAAGAATAACTTTCGAACCATGAATAAATTTTATTCCCATTTTGACATCTCTCCTATTCAGCTCGGACTAATCAAAAATTGCTTTAAGCTAATAAACAAATGGTTACCAATTAGTTTAATGTGGACCATTGAAGAGAAATTGACATGCCTTAAACCTAGAAAGTGGAAATCCATTGGATAATGCCTTCTTTCTCTAGTGTTCACCCTAACTATTCTTTGTTCAAAAGTTATGTACTGCCCCCCCCCCCCCTCGGGAAGTGACAAGAAATAAATGCGCCAATAATACCCATGCTAGTTGGAGCAAAGTTGGATGGAATATTTGTGGAGTGAAACTAAATGTAAGAGAGATTAAAATTTGGAGCATTACTAGTTAGATCCGAAACCTTAGAGAATGTGAGATGTATATATTATTATACCTGAGATCTGGTGTTGATGTGGCTGACGTCAGTAACCAACACCCTCAAAACTGCTCTCATTTCTCAATCGAACTCCAAATGTAGTTCCTCCATCGCTAACGATGACGAGCTTGAAGATCTTACACATAAATAAACACGAGATAAATACAACAGATCGATCGAATCATCACAAATAAAACTCAAACCCTAACTCTAACTGGAATATTACCATTTCAGGGTTGATCGCCCTAGATCGCTATGTTTTGAACTCCCTTCATTATCTCCGCCCACGATCGCACAGATTTAAAAATCATTTTAATTTTTAAAAAAATAAATAATAGTTTACATGGGAATACAACCCAACAAAATAAATTTAAATAAGTCAAAATTAGATCAGAAAAGTACTGAAAGACTTACCCAACAAGAAGACGAAGATGAATGTTCTATGACTACTCTTTGAGAAACATTATTAGGTATCAACCAATCCTAAAAATTATACAATACACAAGAATAAATTATTAGGCATCAGCCAATTCTAAAAATTATATAATACACAAGAATAAATTATTAGGCATCAACCGACCCGAAACTTATACTCAAATGTGCGCCAACTATATATAAACTATTCAAGACGTAAATACAAAATTTGGACCACTCGTCTACACTTCAAATGACCAAACATGAATATATTTATCACTTCAAACTTCAAACTTCAAACTTTAACAGGTAATGATTCAAGCTTAAACTACTTAGCCATTTTGTCAACAAAGTAGATACACAACCTATATAACACTGAATAAATTCTCATAGAAAAATGGTAGAACCAAAACAAAAAATTCAAAACCAAAACACAAAATATGAAAAATGAACAACTCTAAATGAAAAAACTATAGACCTAAACATTTCAACACAAAATGAACAACTCTAAATGAAAATGAATAAATCTAAATGAAAAAACCCAGCCCTCAGCATTTCAACACAAAATAATTAAATCAAGAAACCAGTAATTAAAAGATGAAAATCGTACCTGATTGAGATGAAAATCAAGATACCAACGATCAAGAAACCAACTACTGAATAAGAGAAACGGGCTGTCACTGTGGGTGCAGGGGGATAGGGCTGTGCAGGGGAGAGGGGGATGGGGCAGCACTGGGTAGAGCTCAGGGGAGAGGGGGTTGTGACGGGGCTGGGGAGTGGGGAGTCTCAGGGGAGAGGGAGATGGGGCGGCCCTGGGAGTGGGGCAGTTCAGGGGAGAGGGGGATGGGGCGGCGGAGGGGAGTTGGGAGGCTCAGAGGAGAGAGGGTGGGGAGGCGTAGCTAGCTAGTGAGAGGGAAGAGAGTAGCGAGCGAGTGAGAGGGAAGAGAGCAGCGAGAGAGAGGGTCGTTTGATTGCAAAGAAATGAAAAAAATATGAGGTAAAAATAATGAAAATGATCAATAGGGTCGGAAATATTTGTACAGAAATAAACCATTTGTAGAATGTGAGTATTACCTGTGACGTGTCATCCACTCGAATTTTGGCTACAGATACCAATCGCTTACATTTGTGCGAATGGAATAACTTGGACTCCATCTCAAACATCAGTATAGGACCAAACAAATCAGCATATACCTGAAAGATATACACCAACAACCATATTCTTAAACTTTAAAAAAAGTTACTATCTAAATAATCAATATTACCAAACACTCTGCCTACATTGAAACATATAAATGCAATATGTCTATATCATGGCTAAAAAATCACAAATATTGAAATTATTTGAGGAATTGATGATCATACCAGGTACACATTTCCATGGATTTCCACACAAACAGTTGTTATTAACAATTTTACCCTGGAAATGATTTCTTTAAATAATTTTAGTGGCATTTGAGTTCAGAGTGTCCAAGATTACTAGAAAAAAACTTCACTGTAATGGTTAAAGAAACCATTTCCACAGGAAATAGTCAATAAAAAATTTAGTAATTTTTCAAAAAAATATTCCAAGTACTAAAAATAACAAAAAACTACAACTTATAGAAATTATCAAATAAGATGTTTGATTAATACAATAAATACAAGAAAAATCAGGACACCACAACAATGAGGTCAAAAATTAAAACATCTACAGATGAGTATACATACCTCTGAGATAATCAACTACTGATTAATAGTAGACCTAAACATTTTGAACACAAAATGAACAACTATAAATGAAAAGGTATAAATGAAAATGAATGATTAAAAGATGAAAATTGTAATGAAAACCAAGAAACCAACAACTACTGAAGGGGGATGGGGCAGTGTTGTAGGTGCGGGGGGATGGGGTTGCACAGGGGAGAGGAGGCGAGTCAGGGGAGAGGGGATGGGGCAGTGCAAGGGTGCATGGCGTGGGGCGGCACAGGGGTGCAGGGCTTGGGGGCGGCATAGGGGAGAGGGGTGGGCGGCGGAGAGAGAGAGAGAGAGAGAGAGAGAGAGAGAGAGAGAGAGAGAGGGAAGAGAGATCGCGAGTTCAGTGAAAGAGAGAGCAGAGCGGCGGGAGTATTTTTTGGTGTAGAACTTGAGTGAAAAAATGTGAGCACTGGAAAAGATGAAAATTTACCAAAAGGGTAAAAAAAAACCATCCCTTTTGATATAGCAAAAGGTATGGTTTAAAAAATCCATCCCAAATGCTCATTTGGAAAAAAAATATATACTAAACGGGACCGATTAAGACCGTCTTTTATGGTATATTAAAAGGGACGGTTAAAAAAATCCATCCTAAATACTCATTTGGAAAAAAATAAAAAATCCATTTATACTAAATGGGACGGAACTTAAAACCGTCCCTTTTTCTATATCAAAAGAGGTGGTTTTTAAAATCCATCCCTTTTGATATAATAAAAGGGACGATTTTAAGTTCCGTCCCTTAAATTAACCCGGGAAAAATCAGCGCTAAAAATTCATATATACTTTAAGGGACGGTTTTAATTACCGTCCATTATGGTATGTATGAAAAAGGACTATTTTTAAAAACTGTCCCTTTTGCTACTATCTAAAAGGACGGTAGTTAAAGCCGTCCCTTTTGATGTAGCATAAGGGATGGTAATTAAAACCGTCCCTAATACCCTGTCCCTAATATTCATTTTTCTTGTAGTGAATTGACGGATACATGAAGGACGATGATCTCATGAACGAATTATAACCAGTGGAATGAAAATGTCGAGTTATTCACCATATAAACTTCTCATTTGCCGAACAACTCACCTAGGGTGAAAATGTGGTTTACTTATGGCATGAAAGGAAAATTAAATGAAGAAGATGAATGATATGATGGTAGGGTTTTTGAGAAGGGTGGAACGAAATTTGAATAACAAATGTCTTCATTTTACAAAACTCTACCGCATGATTTTTTTCTATATTTTTTCTTTTCTTATTTCCTTCTCCTTTTTCTATTTTTTAAAGGATTTTATTTTTTCTCTTTTTTATTGCGATGCATTTTTCTTTCCATAACACAAATGAAGACATTTACATTGACAATTTCAAATACTATTTTTCTCAATAACGATGGTAGTGCTGAGAAATGATATATGGATGGTACCTGGAATATATATGGATAAGGAAAATATAGAAATATAATGGCTGAAGTGAATGATAACCTGATATAGAAAAATGGTAAGTGTATGGTCAAAACTAGTTTAGTGTTCGAGACAAACTACAAGACACATGTTTCTTACAACTCAAAAGCGATGTCATTTTCATTAGCTATGCCAAAAATGAAAAATAATGAGACCATGCAACGACTAAGTGTGGTATCCAAGGAAATCTGAGTCATCTTGTGACTCGGAGATTACGTAAAAACCCTAAAAATGGTGAATAGCTCAAATCTCAAGGGTTTAAGTATCCATTAGCGATCTTTTACGGCTTTCTCACTCTCCAACTTTTGATCATAAAATGTGATAGTGTAAATTTGCCGAGTTTGTAAATTCATAGTGCCAGTACGCCTTAAAAGGTATTATTTGATCTTATGGTAAAAAGCATAATTTTTGGTTCGAATAAATGATTACCGAGACTTCTAAAAGTGGGATGATAAACAATTCATGTTATAAAAAATGAGTTAAACTGAACAAAAAAGTTAAAATGACTTGTTTGTGACAAAAAATTTCAAAAGAGGTACGATTTTGACAAATTTTGCACCCCTAAGCAAAAGAGAACATCATCCTCAAAGTTTAAAATGCTATATAAAAATTAAATGCACGAGATAGGAAAGAGATTATGCCAGTCAACTGCTAATGAAATGTGGATTGCATGATGAAATCAATGGTAGAACCTGAAGAATAAAGGCGGTACAAAAAATATTTATAACTCTACAAAGCATTTTAAAATCATTGGAGGAGGATAAAATAGCACCCAAAAATAGGATATGGCTCATACTCAGAAATAAGACACGACAGACTGCTTTCCGATAGCGCTAATTTTAACGTCTTCAGTTAGACCGAATGGACCTCACCCATAAAGAAGATATAAACTTGGATAGAACATGGTGGCAGAAAAGGTGTGGGTGATGAGAAGCACCCCCCAAAAAGACTGAAAAGTCAGTCTTGGTGGATAAAGGTAAACAGGTCAATGCACTTGTATAAAGAAGTTCTTTACGTGATGCAAAGTATCAGTGGACCAGGGGTTGGTGGGGAGAAGGGTATAGGGAGGAAAGGCCAGGGTGAGGGGAAAGAGGCACCAATCACTGGCCTTATTGAGTGTAAAGGTGATGGAAACAAGGATCCTATAGGCATGGTAGTCTAATTGATGGGAGGAAAAACGGTTTGGCAATTGGGATGTGGTGGATCTCATAGAAAGAGCATGACCGTTCTATAAATGGACGATGATAATTGTCGTTTCGTGACACATTAATGAGCTGACGGGAATAACAATCACCACGACAGACAAGTGGGGGGCATGGAGGAACAAGCTCTGTGTCACCTAAGCTGAGAGTAGCACCACAAACACTCTCATGAATGTTGGGGTGGATGAAAAACTCACGAGAGGGATCGTGGAGCTTGAGGATGGAGGGAGGGTTCAAGTGAAGGCCTAAGCGCATAAATGGGATCATGTGAGGTATAATAGCAAGACCATTTTATGGATTGGATAGGACAATGGGCGGGTTAGATGAGACAAAGGGTGGGGGAAGATGATCCCACTCAATAGTAGGGGACACACACTCATCATGAGGCTCGAAGTGATCCTTAAGGGTATTCGCAAGAGGAAGTGTGGAAGTAAAGGATATAGAGATCAATTGATCTAGCCACAAGTCACCATTCGAGGTGGTGGAAAAATCTAATGAGGCACTCAAATTCGAGATATATGAATCAAAATTAATATATGACTCAAAGTGAGCCAATTATGTTTGGGCATGATCCGTATGCTGATAGGTAGGAACATTCTCGGATGCCATATCGAGGCTTGGGTGAGCACTCGTAGCAAGAGCTAACTTATATAATTATCTAATATATATATATACTAGCCCCGGCCCATTCCACCCACCCCCCCCCCCCCCCCACCCACCCACCACCACCACCACCACAAAAAAAAAAACATTTTATTATAAAAATTAAAAAATAAGATAATTAAAAAAATATTTAATAAAAATTAATAATATATGTATGCATGCAACACATAAAATATCATGCATCAGAATACGCGTACCCCATATGCTCGAATATTATACGAATATATTTATATTATACTTCTAAAACAACGGAAAGAGAGTTTAATAAGGGTTTACACGTGGAGTTTCTCTTTCTCTCTCCCTTCTCAATAACTCCTCCTTAGCTATTGCCCTTCTGTACTAATAATCTAAAGTGGATCTATTATAATTTCTTTCTCTCACCTGAACCTCGCACCCTTCCAGATATCGCACCATTAATATTCTACCCTTCCCATTTCTTATAGAGACTTTGTAAATTTAGGAGCTATTGTTATATGTATTTTGGAAATAGGACAACAAATATTTTATTTATGATTTCAGTCCCTATTTTTTAATAAAGCCGCTGGCGCGGACCCATATTCATAAAAATTTAATCAATCACAACATGCCACGCTTCCCTTTAATTTTAAAATAGGGACTAAAAATAGAAACACAATGTTTGTTGTCCTATATCCATAATCAATATTATTTTAAGTCCTAAAAGTACATAACCTATTTCTTATATTCGTCATTATTTATGCAGGGGTGAAAAGTTTATTTAACCCATTCCTAGATACATTGAATCGATTGAGCAACTCATTTTAAGGTTTTTATCATTTCATGTTCCACGAAGATGTTCTTTCTCTCACGCCCATTTCCAGGTAAAAATCTTCCACTAAAAAGTTGTATTATTGTTGTCTACAAATTGTTCATTTCTCCTATTCCAAATTTATTGTAATGACCCCATTTTCTTAGGCCAATATATAATTGTCTTCTTTCAATTTCGTCACACTTACTATCTAATAATGATATATTATTACATATATGATATTCCGAGTTCTTAATATGACAGATCCTATTTTTAAATTTGAAGAATCAATGGTAAAATGGGTCAGATTGAGATTTTATGGCACATCCTAAGCTAAGTGATAAGTTTTGGGGTAGAAAATATAATTTTATGAAACTTTAGGGACTTGGTTTTAATAAAGAAAGTTTTAGGGACCAAAATGAAAAATAAAAAGGGGCCTTTTCGTAAATAAAATATTTTCAGGAACCTATAAGAAATATTGAAAATATATGGTGTGAAATCACCAAAATGCCCTTCAGGTGCAAAATGACCCATATATCCTTAATACCTTTCCACCTCGTGCTCGACACCTCCTGCTTGGTTTTGACACCTCCACCATACACGTGTCATCATTATAGGAGAAGCCAAAACACGTGTCGTCGTTAGAGGAGAAGCTAAAACACGTGTCGCAGTCCGGTGAAATAAGACTGCAAGACGCCTCCGTTACACGACACGTCAATGCTGACTACCATTGTAAAAGCTTGGTCAGCATGGACATGTGTCAACCCCGGGATATCTTTGGAAAACTATAAATAGGGCCTTTGGGAATCATTTGAAACTCACACAAATTCCTTGAGAATTATAGAAAGAAATAGTGAGAGAAAGTGTGAGAAAGTTTAAGAAGAAGTTCTTAGGGATATTCATCTTAAGGTAATCTTAATGTTATAATGCATCTTTATAGTTTTAATTTATTGCTTTATAGCTTTACTTAGTAGTTATGCTGGTAAAATGCAATAAAGAATTCACTAATCAAAACTTAAAATTTAGAACAAATCCAAGTTGATTTTATAAACTTGTTTGAAATTATACGCTTTTAAAAATGATTCTTTTTAAAGAAATTGCTCGTTATTATGGAATCCGATTTAAGTAATTCCAAAGTCAGGACCGGTGAAGTTCTGTCTAGATGAGATGGTATTTAAGTGGTGCCCATGTGACCCTCCATCTCTACTGGGAACCGACTGATGAGGAAAGACAATGAATTGAATTCTTTAATTACGATCAATGAGTTTTAAAAGTTGAAAAATTGGGATTCAGTAAACCTTTAAAAGAGGAAGTTATTATTAAAGTATAGTATAAACTGGACCTTAGAACGTGTACTTAAATCTTTATCAGATTAACGTGTGATCGAAGACTCAATACCAGTAAATTTGACCTCCATTTTGGGTGAGTACTCTGACATTCCTTGTGTATTTTGATTATATGATATTATGCAAACTATATATATTTTGTAAAATGCTTTTATTCTCAAAATTCATGTGATACCGATGACTGATTCAATTGTGACATTTATATTTGTCCATATAAACATACCGATTAAAATGATTATTGAAAAGGATATTGAATATTTAAATTATGATTCGGCCTAAGGTACGTCTTTACTGACTGACCTTCCCAGCTGGGTTATCGTTGGTGTGCCATAAATAAGGCGTTGTGACGAACTAATTCGATTGACCCTCAACTACCGGGGTATAATACGGTAGTAGAATACGGTATTAGAGTGTACTTGGCCATTAAAATGATATGATTGAAAGAAAAAGATATCACATTTGATTTGTTGCATTCTTCTTATTCTGAGCTATCCAATTGTGATATATATAATTTCATTTCAAAATTATATCTATTTACTGCAAGTTCCTCTCCTTATATGTATATGCCTTCTCTTTTGACTTGAATAGGTATCTATTTTCTGAAAACCCAGGAATGTTTGGAGATTGAACCTCATTCGTCTTTTAGCTGATGTTGTATAAATAACCATTTTTCAGGAAGCGTTTATGCTCGCGGACGGAATGAAAATGGACTATATTGAAGATTTAGCTTTTAGAGATCTTTTTGTAAAATGTTTATTTAGAGCATGTCTGGCTCTCTTGTAATAAGGTTTAAATTTTCTCTTAAGTTGTAACCCGTTGTTACTTTTATTATATATGAAGTTTCCTTTAGAAAGCTTTGATGACGTAATTCCTTTACTTTTAGTATTTTACGATTCATAACCATGTGATAATATATCCGTTGCATTTATTTAAGGAACCAATTAAATCGAAATATTTGTTGCCTTGGTGGCATGTCAAGACACTCGTTCCCTAATACTATTTTGGGTCGGGGTCGTGACAGAGGTGGTATCAGAGCATAGGTTATGAACCCGTAGACTACTGAACATAAGTTTCGAACGTTATCGATTTTAAGTCTCCATACATAGGTTATAGGATTAAATATCCGACTTATGTGATAACCCTCCATATTTCTTATAGTCTATATATAATTGTTTATATATCATTGTTCTTCTAAAATGCAATCTTGGGCTAGTTTAATACATCTTACATTTGGCCATGACTGTAGAAAATGACCAAGGCAAGATCAACTCCAGGGACTAGTGGTTCGAGTATGGAAGGACTGGAAGGTGCATACAAGGCAATTGAAAGTCTAGTAAGAATTGTGGAGCATCAGGTGAATAATGGAGCACCAAGGAATCTTGAACTAAGTAGTTGTACTATTGAACAGTTCAAGAAGTTGAATCCTCCGTCTTTTAAAGGGACTCCTAACCCCACTGAAGCAGAAAACTGGGTGATGCAAATGGAAAAGATGTTCGATGTTCTTAAGTGTACAGATGATCAACGGGTTTTATTTGGAACATTCATGTTAGAAGGTGAAGCCGAACATTGGTGGAGAATGACTAAGAGAATGCATGGGGAAAGGAATAATCCCATAGGTTGGAATGACTTCTTAATGATCTTCTACGAGAAATACTTTCCCGAAACGGTGCAAGACAAAAAAGCAGCTGACTTCATGGGTCCAGTTCAAGGAAATATGACGGTTAGTCAATATGAGGCAAAGTTTACTGAGTTATCCCGTTTTACACCTCATGTTGTGATAACCGATGTTTTAAGAGCCAAGAAGTTGAACGTGGGTTAAGGTTGAATATTCGTAGCCGAATTTCCATCCTAAAGTTGGCATCATATAATGATGTGGTGGCTAGGGCAACAATAGCTAAGAAGGATAGTGAAGAGTATAATCAGGTTAGAGAGGGGAAGAGGAAGTTTAGAGAAAAAAGAAGAAGGAATCCCAATAACAAACCCTTTAGGACTATACCTAATATAGGACAACCTTTAGTAAACAAACCCTCTAATGTTGATAAATGCCAACGTTGTGGTAATATTCATAGAGGGCAACCGTGTTACCTGGAGACGGGGAGTTGCTTTGGGTGTGGCCAAAAGGGACATAAAATGCGAGATTGTCCTAACAAAGGGAAGACGGCAACAAAGACTTCTAATGACAATAAGGATCAGGGCAGACAAGGTAGAGTCTTTAATCTTTCCGATGCAAAGGCTTCTAATGCAGTAGTGTCAGGTACACTCTCTATATCTGCACAACCTTTTAAAGTTTTAATTGATCTTGGTTCTACCCATTCATTTGTGTCTGTGCATTTTGTTAATCGCTTTCCTAATATTCCTGAATCCTTGAATCATATCATACACGTTTCTAATCCTTCGGGTGAGTTATTGACGGGAACATTAGTATATAAGTATTGCCCTATAAATGTTAGTAGTCATAAACTATTCGTTGATTTTATAGTTTTAGACATAAGATATTTTGAAGTCATTTTGGGGATTGATTGGTTAGCATCATATCATGCTAGGGTGGATTGTTTTGAGAAGAGAGTTATTTTCCAAATTCCTAACCAACCAGAATTCAGTTTTGAAGGAACTAGCATCTTATCTCCGATGTGTTTTATCTCTGCAATGCAAGCTTGTAATTTTCTTAAGAAGGGATGTCAAGGATTCCTTGCCAGCGTTATTGATTTACAAACAAAAGAGCCTAGTTTAGAAGATATTCCTATAGCTAGGCTTTTTCCAGATGTTTTTCCAGATGATTTTCCCAGTCTACCTCCTAGTAGAGAAGTAGAATTTACCATTGACCTTGTTCCTGGAACCACACCAATCTTAAAACCACCTTATCCCATGGCACCTTTAGAATTAAGGGAATTAAAAGTTCAATTACAAGATCTGTTAGACAAGGGTTTTATTAGACCTAGTATATCCCCTTGGGGTGCTCCAGTATTATTCGTTAAAAAGAAGGATGGAACGATGAGGTTATGTATAGATAATCGTGAACTAAATAAGGTGACCATTAAGAATAAATACCCATTACCTCGTATAGATGATTTGTTTGACAAACTTCAGGGTGCGCAAGTATTTTCGAAGACTGACCTTAGGTCAGGCTCCACCAATTGAAGATTAAGGAAGAGGATATTTCGAAATCAGCTTTTCGTACTAGGTATGGTCACTATGAATTTCTTGTGATGCCATTTGGATTAACTAATGCACCAGCCGCTTTTATGGATATGATGAATAGAGTGTTTAGGAAATATTTGGATCAGTGTGTGGTTGTTTTCATTGATGACATCTTTATTTATTCCAAAGGTATTGAAGAACACGAGAAGCATTTGGAGATAGTATTACAAATCCTTAGGAAAGAGAAATTATATGCGAAATTAAAGAAGTGTGAATTTTGGTTGTCTAGTGTTTCTTTTCTAGGACATGTCATATCCAAGGAGGGAGTGTCGGTTGATCCTCAAAAGATCGAGGCTATACTAGATTGGCCAAGACCAACTAATGTGACGGAGATTCGTAGTTTCCTAGGATTAACAGGTTATTATCGAAGATTTGTTGAAGGATTTTCTAGTATTGCCAAACCTCTGTTTAGGTTAACACAAAAGACGGTGAAATATGAATGGTCTGAGGAAGTTGAGAATAGTTTTCGAGAACTTAAGAACCGATTAGTAACTACCCCAATTTTGACTATTCCTTCCGGTACAGGAGGATTTGTGATTTATAGTGATGCTTCAAAAAATGGTTTGGGATGTTTGCTAATGCAAAATGGAAAAGTAGTAGCTTATGCCTCGAGACAGTTAAAACCACATGAGCAAAATTATCCAACCCATGACTTAGAATTAGCAGTGGTAATTTTTGCTCTTAAGATTTGGAGACATTATTTGTATGGTGAGACTTGTGAGATTTATACCGATCATAAAAGTTTGAAATATATCTTTACTCAGAAGGAATTAAACATGAGACAAAGGAGGTGGTTAGAATTGATGAAGGATTATGATGTAAATATTCACTACCACCCGGGGAAAGCTTATGTAGTTGCCGACTCTTTGAGTAGAAAGTTTACACCAAATTTAGCATGCCTTATTACCAGCCAGAAAGCTCTACTGAAAGATTTGAGAACTATGGAAATAGATGTACATATTTATGGCAAAGGAGGAATAATCGCAAACTTACAAATACAACCCACGTTGATGGAAAGAATTAAAGTTGCACAAGTAAATGACCCACAACTGAAGAAGATTAAAGAAGAGGTTATTGAAGGGAAGAGAATTGAATTTTGCGATACGAGATGATATATTAAGGTTTGGAAATAGAGTTTGTATACCCAGCGATGCCCAACTAAAGAGGCAAATTTTAGAGGAAGGTCATTACTCGAGATTCACAGTTCATCCCGAAAATACCAAGATGTACAGAGATCTCCGAGACGTGTTTTGGTGGAATAACATGAAAAGGGAGATAGCAGAGTTTGTATCTCAGTGTTTGATCTGTCAACAAGTAAAATCTGAACATCAAAAACCATCAGGATTATTACAACCTTTACCAATCCCTGAGTGAAAATGGGAACATATCACCATGGATTTTGTGATAGGGCTACCAAGGAGTTCCAATGGTAATGATTCCATTTGGGTAATTATTGATAGGTTAACTAAATCTTCTCATTTTCTTGCCATTAAGATTACCCATTCCTTAGAAAATCTAGCTAAATTGTATATACGGGAAATTATTAAGCTTCATGGAACCCCAGTTTCAATTGTTTCTGATTGTGACCCTAGATTCGTGTCTCGCTTTTGGAAAAGCCTACAAGTATCCATGGGAACAAAATTGAATTTAAACACTGCTTTTCATCCTCAAACAGATGGACAATCTGAGAGAACTATCCAAACCTTAGAGGATATACTTAGGGCATGTGTACTTGATTTGAAGGGGAATTGGGAGGATCATTTACTGTTAGTGGAATTTGCATATAATAATAGCTATCAAGCAAGTATTCAAATGGCTTCGTATGAGGCACTCTATGGTAGAAGGTGTTGTTCTCCTGCATGTTAGGTAGAAGTTGGAGAAAGAAAATTACTTGGACCAGAATTGATTCAGGTCACAACAGAGAAAGTGAAATTGATACAAGACCGACTTCAAATCGCTCAAAGCCGTCAAAAGAGTTATGCAGACAATCGGGACCGACCGTTAGAATTCCAAAAAGGAGATTATGTGTTCTTACGAGTATCACCGACAAAGGGAGTAATTCGGTTTGGGAAGAAAGGAAAGTTGAGTCCAAGATACATAGGACCTTTTCAAATACTTGAAAGGATAGGTGTTATTGCGTATCGAATAGCCTTACCCCCTGAACTCTCTAGTGTGCATAATGTGTTTCATGTTTTAATGATGAAGAAATACATCCCTGATCCAGCACATATCTTAAGTCATGAGCCTCTTCAAGTTAGAGAAGATTTGACATATATTGAGCATCCAGTGGAAATCTTGGACCATAAAGATCAAATATTACGAACCAAGGTTATTCCACTAGTCAAAGTATTATGGCGGAATCACTCTGTTGAAGAAGCAACATGGGAGCGGGAAGATGAAATAAAAGGGCGATATCCACACCTTTTTGGAAATTAATGTAAGTAAAGTTTGGGGACCAAACTTTTTATAAGGAGGGTAGGATGTAATGACCCCATTTTCTTATGCCAATATATAATTGTCGTCTTTCAATTTCGTCACACTTACTATCTAATAATGATATATTATTACATATATGATATTCCGAGTTCTTAATATGACAGATCCCATTTTTAAATTTGAAGAATCAATGGTAAAATGGGTCAGATTGAGATTTTATGGCACATCCTAAGCTAAGTGATAAGTTTTGGGGTAGAAAATGTAATTTTATGAAACTTTAGGGACTTGGTTTTAATAAGGAAAGTTTCAGGGACCAAAATGAAAAATAAAAAGGGTCCTTTTTGTAAATAAAATATTTTCAGGGACCTATAAGAAATATTGAAAATATATGGTGTGAAATCACCAAAATGCCCTTCAGGTGCAAAATGACCCTTATATCCTTAATACCTTTCCACCTCGTGCTCGACACCTCCTGCTTGGTTTTGACACCTCCACCATACACGTGTCGTCATTAGAGGAGAAGCCAAAACATGTGTCGTCGTTAGAGGAGAAGCTAAAACACGTGTCGCAGTCCGGTGAAATAAGACTGCAAGACGCCTCCGTTACACGACACGTCAATGCTGACTCCCATTGTAAAAGTTTGGTGAGCATGGACATGTGTCAACCCCGGGATATCTTTGAAAAACTATAAATAGGGCCTTTGGGAATCATTTGAAACTCACACAAATTCCTTGAGAATTATAGAAAGAAATAGTGAGAGAAAGTGTGAGAAAGTTTAAGAAGAAGTTCTTAGGGATATTCATCTTAAGGTAATCTTAATGTTATAATGCATCTTTATAGTTTTAATTTATTGTTTTATAGCTTTACTTAGTAGTTATGCTGGTAAAATGCAATAAAGAATTCACTAATCAAAACTTAAAATTTAGAACAAATCCAAGTTGATTTTATAAACTTGTTTGAAATTATACGCTTTTAAAAATGATTCTTTTTAAAGAAATTGCTCGTTATTATGGAATCCGATTTAAGTAATTCCAAAGTCAGGACCGGTGAAGTTCTGTCTAGATGAGATGGTATTTAAGTGGTGCCCCTGTGACCCTCCATCTCTACTGGGAATGAATCTGGAAATGTTCTGTCTAGATGAGATGGTATTTAAGTGGTGCCCCTGTGACCCTCCATCTCTACTGGGAACCGACTGATGAGGAGAGACAATGAATTGAATCCTTCAATTACGATCAATGAGTTTTAAAAGTTGAAAAATGGGGATTCAGTAATCCTTTAAAAGAGGAAGTTATTATTAAAGTATAGTATAAACTGGACCTTATAACGTGTACTTAAATCTTTATCAGATTAACGTGTGATCGAAGACTTAATACCAGTAAATTTGACCTCCATTTTGGGTGAGTACTCTCACATTCCTTGTGTATTTTGATTATATGATATTATGCAAATTATATATATTTTGTAAACTTCTTTTATTCTCAAAATTCATGTGATACCGATGACTGATTCAATTGTGACATGTTTATATTTGTCCATTCAAACATACAGATTAAAATGATTATTGAAAAGGATATTGAATATTGAAATTATGATTCAGCCTAAGGGACCCCTTTACTGACTGACCTTTCCAGCTGGGTTATCGCTGGTGTGCCCTAAATAAGGCGTTGTGATGAACTAGTTCGATTGACCCTCAACTACCGGGGTATAATACGGTAGAAGAATACGGTATTATAGTGTACTTGGCCATTAAAATGATATGATTGAAAGAAAAAGATATCACATTTGATTTGTTGCATTCTTCTTATTCTGAGCTATCCAATTGTTATATATATAATTTCATTTCAAAATTATATCTATTTACTGCAAGTTCCTCTCCTTATATGTATATGCCTTCTCTTTTGACTCGAATGGGTATCTATTTTCTGAAAACCCTGGAATGTTTGGAGATTGAACCTCATTCGGCTTTTAGCTGATGTTGTATAAATAACCATTTTTCAAGAAACGTTTAGGCTCGCGGACGGAATGAAAATGGACTATATTGAAGATTTAGCTTTTAGAGCTCTTTTTGTAAAATGTTTATTTAGAGCATGTCTGGCTCTCATGTAATAAGGTTTAAATTTTCTCTGAAGTTGTAACATGTTGTTACTTTTAATATATATGAAGTTTCCTTTAGAAAGCTCTGATGACGTAATTCCTTTACTTTTAGTATTTTATGACTCATAACCATGTGATAATATATCCGTTGCATTTATTTAAGGAACCAATTAAATCGGAATATTTGTTGCCTTGGTGGCATGTCAAGACACTCATTCCGTAATACTATTTTGGGTCGGGGTCGTGACATTTATAGTTGTATTATTGTTGTCATTCTTTTTAAGACCTTATGCATTGCAGTTCTAACATTCCTATTCATATATATTTTACACATCGTCTCTTGCACTTATGTTCTGTGTAGTTGGTATTTGTTCATGTGTTTTTATTAGGGAGGACAATACAGTCGTTTGCATCTTTCAGACACATGTGATGTGAAGATTCTCCAAACATATTAGTTTTTCAAGTAAAATGTGAGACAGTTTTGAGTACCTACCTCTTAATATATATGAATCTTAAGAGCACAGATGTCGAACCATGACAAGCTTAGTTTTTTTTGGTAAATAGCATGCTTCGCTGAATGGCTCCAACATGTATTATTGTAGTCTAAAAAAATGTTAGCTGAATGAATGGTTAATTACCTCTTATTAGATACATACAATATGTTTGATAAATTGTCCAGTTGAGTTTATTTTTGTAATTTTGTTCAGAATTGATATTCAATTACATGTTTTATACTTAATTAAATTAAAATTTAGTTTCATTTTTATGTAATAATTGTAAAGATTAAAAATCCTCTGGATGGTGTGCATGATAAGATCAGCATGTATATCACTGATATTATTTTTGTAGAGTTTTAACTTTTAATTTTGTATTTATTATATATTTTAAGCAGTAATTTTAAAAATTATTACATTACACCCGTGCATCACGCGAGTTACATGCTAGTATATATAAATGATGTTTCTTCATATTATTGTGCCACCTATTTACACTAAATGCAAAGAGTTATGTTAAAAATTGTGTCTTCCCGTATAATTTTTTTTATATGAAACATCTTTTCCCTCAATTAATAAATATTATTATTTATATAATAAGTAATTTTTTATATATAACTTAAAAAGTATTTTTTTATAAAAAAAGGTATAGTTTTCTAAAACAGTTTGTAAATTATGAACGCTAACATTGCTTTATAAAACTAACTCTAAGAATTTTGAATGTGCTCATAAATTTTTTGATTTCAAATTAATTGTTCTTCCTAAATGTGGCAAGTTTTGTGTTTTTCATACTAGAGATTTTATAAGCGAAACTCTCATGTAGTAAATTTGCATATTACGGCCCTAAAATTCTAGTTAATACAAAAAAAATGGTTAGTGAGAGTCACTAGAAAGCTTTCTCCTTAGTTTTGTAAGATACCATTATACATTTGTAAAGTAAAAAATAATAGTGGTTTTTTTAAGAATGGCAATAATATTGTGATAGGTGGTAGAAATGGTGCTAGTCTATTGATGAGATCATGGGATCCATTGACCCGTATATAAGTTTTTGGCGCCATAAACCTTTTCGATTCGGGGAGCATGTGCATACTTCCTTTGATGGGCGGAGTTCCATTGTTGTCATTGTTGATGAATGTGAGATTGTAAGTTATTACGAAGAAATGTAACCTTGTTCACAAGAAATGCTGAGAGGGAGTTTAAACAAGGGAATTTTTCACTCATAACGTTATTTTCGTGATGAGAATTAATTGGAGAAAGTAATAACTAATTCATGGGTGGAATCATTCGGAGCGCAAAATCGACCTCTTTAGCATCATTATCCTTTGGGAAAACATAACCATAACATCTTCGCTTTAATGGCTAATGGATTGATCATATAGTTCCCATATATCATTAACTTTTTTATCTTCATCAGTTAACGGACATGGGTGATGGGCGTATTATCATCTATGATGTGATGGACATAAATATACGAGAAATAAAAAAAAATAACTCATGTATCTTTAATTAATCAAACAATAGAAATACGTTAAAGAAAAACTAAGTTTGAATAACAAAACTAAAGTTTTGAACAAACTACCTTTGTGAATACAGTTCCAATCCCATGGGAACAAAAGTATTTGTTGATGATGAAGTGCTGCCTACTTTTGGATCTCCAAAATATTGCTTAACATTCTGTAAAACTTGTATCTTTGAGCTTATGATCCTCTCCAAATCTAGGTAGGTACATGGGAACCTTTTGAGATAAAAACCTTTTGTATAAAAGGTTGGACTTGTGCAAAACTCGCGTTCTTGAGAGATCGGGGTTAACTACTTAGGTATACGGACTACACTAGAGACTTAAAATAAATAATTCAATTAGTTTCCAAATAAATACCCAAAAATCACATATGACAATTAATATATTTCATTCCTTTAGTTAATCATAATCAATTCCACTAAATAATTACGAGTGCTTTTCTCTTTAATCATCTCAGAAATTACTTAGATATAACTAGGTCTTATTTGCAAAGTTGATAATGGTACATAATATGATTACCCGCATTAAGCTTTTGATATTCGCTTCGTCAAATTAATTTTTCCCTAATTTGCTTTTGTCAGCATCTAATCCATTCTTTGATTCTCAGACTTAACTCATTTTTATACTCCACTTGATTATAAATAATACACTAATCAAGTTTATTGGTAGAAACAAATATTATATGTCTATCAAGGAGGTATCGCAATCAAAGGACTCCTCATACGCAAATTCTTTTGAATTAAGATCTCAGGCCTACTTACATGACTGCCACCCAATACGCAAAGATAATATGATTCAATCTAGGATTTAATCTCACCAATAGCAATCAAAATAGTAATCACATAAGAATTTAAACCCTCATAATTCTCGGGATTAAGAATTTATCCACCCATTGAAAATGATGTGAGATTACCAGAGTTTAGTCATAACCACCCTTGAAAACGCAAAAAAATAATAATTTCCTTTTAACTAAAGTCAAGAGATGCGGAAGCGTTGAATGATGGTTCACAATAATAAAACAACAAATTTTAATTTCTTAAACAAATTAAAATTACACCAAGTGAAGTAAAATTAATCAATTAATATATTCACTTAAACCATTTCATTAATCCAAGTCCTAGAAATTTGCCTAAGTCATATTTATCAATATTAGTAAATTAGGAGAAACCAAATTTTAGCAAGAGACTTGAATTAACCAATATTCCCCAATATTCAATTTAAGTCCAAATTAAATTGAGTGTGATGATTTAAACCGAATTTTATCTTGAATTATTATAAGCATGTGTTCTACGTTATTATGCAAGATAAAATAAACCAATCACACTACGCCGAGATGTACGAGGAAAAATCCAAGACGGGAAACAACCTCGGACGGCCCTAGCCACAAATCCACTAGATACGGAATTACATGTACAAGACAGATAGACTTACAACGACTGACTCGATCCCTCTCAAGCTTCGACGCTTCTTCTCGTAAAAACCTCTTCCTAGCGGATAACCTTGGAACACCACCGCGGTCTCGGAATCCACCGATAGGACTTTATATGGTCACCGTCACCCGAACATGGAGCCTTTCTCCGTGTGGGTAAATCAACATAGAAACACTTCTTCTTTCTTTGTGGGTGGTGGAAGCAAAACCCAAAACTTCTCTTCAATTCAGTGTAGAGAAAACCGGTGCCAAACTCCACGCAATTGATAAGTATATAGAACTTGGAATAAACTCAATTGGGTGTAAACACTAGAGTGATGAAAATATTTCTCTAAAAATCTCACTCAAAACATGAACATTTTCCTAAACAAATTTTTCTCTCAAACTCTCTTTAAGAGATAAACTAGGATGGAAAAGTTATGGAAATGTTAAGTTGGAAAATGTCATTCCTGCACATATTAAAGTCTATAAAAGTTGGTTAAAAACCAAGTGGGGAAGTGGGTGAAAAACTGCCAAAAACTGCCAAAAACTGTTCCCGCCTGACAGCTCGTTCGAACGACATTTCATTCGAACGAAATCTCGTTCGAACGAGTCTTCTAACGACGCTCTAGTAAGGACTCGTTAGAAGCTCGTTGGAAATCTCGTTAGAACGACAATCTCGTTCGAACGACATTTCTAACGACAGACCAGTATGCCTTAGTGGGAACTCGTTGGCAGGTTCGTTCGAACGAAACCTGGTTCGAACGAAAAAACTCGTTCAAACGACATTTCGAACGACTTCCAGAAATTTTGCAAAATTTGCTTTAATTAAATTTTTCTGAAAATAAAAATGCAGTTTATATTAAACCTAACACCCAATAAACTTTGTTCCAAGCTCCTATATAAATATAATTGCATTCATACCTTGGGAGCATGGAACTATGGTTGATGACGTAGAAACGAGGCACGCAAACCGGCATATTCGATGAAGCTTTATATTCTTTTCCGCTACGTCTTCATCAAACACTTCATAGGCTTGAGAGTATTACAATTACATACTTTCCTATGAATAAATGTTTTTGTCCGGAATTGAGCCAAAACTACATATGGACTCAATTGAAAATTTGAGTCCTTACAAATCTCCCCCTTTGGCTATTCCGGGACAAAAACCAAACAAAAATCCTAAAGGGCTGTCAAGCTCTATTAGACTCAAAACATAACCCACCCAAACTTGAATCAACCCAAAGATCAAACGCTTTGCCGTTTAAACAATGCCGCTTTAGAAGAAATCCTGCACACTTAAGCAAACTCATCAAATGCATAGGGAATATCAAAGTATTAAATGCAATTTTTAAATTAATTACTCCCCCTAAATTAATTCTCCCCTTTATCAAACACATGACCTACTTAGAAAGACGTCTCCCCCTAAGATAAATATCCCCCAAACTAAGATATAATAATAATAGGATTAGATACCATTACTCCCCCTATCATTTCTCCCCCTTTTTGTTCAGGAATAGGCAAAGGATAAAGAACTAATAAACAACATGTTGAAGCTTAAACTGATAAGACATGAAAGAATATGGGCAATAAAATCAAGGAAAAGACAAACACATATCATATATAAATATATTATAAATATACCATTAGAGTACTTGCATATATATATATATAGATATAAACACACACATGACACAAAATATAATAAGTTTGCACACTCGTATGGCAAAAATGTGTCATATGGAAACGGAAGTGTAGGGGTGTGAACTAGCAACAATTAAATTTAGACCCAAACACTTAATAAACATTCACGGAGTTCTCATTTGATTGCAAACTTTATCACATTTAAATATAACCTCATGTGACAATATGAAGATTGAACTCAATGAACAAACATACACAATGCATACAAGCCTAGCATGATGATGATTCTACAAACCAAATAGAGTCATGACATTAAAGACAACTAGGATAAACGTACATTGTGCAAACCGTTGATATACCATCCAATTCTCCCTCAATAAGCATATATATTCTTTTACTTTTGAATGAATATATCAAACAAACATAGGCCTTGGCAATTGTTTTCTTTTTTATGCCAAATATTCTATTTTTAGGCCTTTGGATCACGTATTTCTTTTAGATCCAAAAAACGGTGGCTTACTATCGCAAAGGATTTAATTCATCCTTTCGGAGCCCTTCCCTGTGCACATTATTATATATCATGTTTACATTTTTCACACAAATCTCACATGCAACGGATTTTGACATGCACTAGTCCTCCTAGGTCATAGATATGTAGATGACTGGATTGGTAGGAGAACACCTCAAAAAGCTCAAATATAACATGTGACATTAAGATTTCAAAAGAGCTCGTGCATGTGTGAAAAGAGGCATATAAAAATAGAATGCATTTAAACAATACAAAATCCAACTACTCCATATAAAACATGGTAAAGAACATTTTAAGGATTGAAAATCTAAACCAAAAGTTCTAGCCACGTGGGAGCGTAAAAGAGGGGATTCAAACACAAATATATGCCACATAAAGTGTGTCAGACTAAAATACACACAAAACAAAATCTTTTGAGTTTTTAACATTTTTAATCAAAAAGAAATATTTACTCAAAAGGACAAACAAAAAAAATCATTTGTATTTTTCATTAAGCTTAAATGAAATACATAAAACACAAATGATAAACAAAAATCTTTTTATATTTTTCAATTAATTCAAACACAAAATATAATACAAAAAGATAAACAAGTCATAATTTCTAGCATGTGATATGAAATAAGGCAATGACTAGAAAATGACTAAACAAGCATACATTTAGCATGTGAATATAGCATGAAGTACAAATGCTAAAGTATGCAAGCACTAACACATTCATCCTTTAGATTTAGCAAGGGAGGAAGCATGTGAAAGTATATGAGAATCAAAAACCCTGTTTTGCAAGGCAACCAAGTCGGATTTCCTAACCCAAATTAATGAAGAATGACTATCTTGGGGTGTAGGAACTTTAACTACCGTGGTTACTTTACTATGGGGTTTTCTAGGAATTCGTTTAAGATCAAAACAAAATTTTCTAAGATGACCTTGTCGACCACAATGTGTACAAGTGAGAATATGTCGAAAAGATTTACTTAAGGAGTGATCATTAAATGTATTCCTAGTAGATTCTCCTAAAACATTGGTTTGGGCATTATGAGTAAATTCATTACAAGTATTGAAGCCTAAACCACAAGTGTCATTTTTAATTTGGACTGTTCCTAAGATTTTATCTAATTTTCCCAAACGATACTCCAACTCAAATTTGACATTACTAGAGTCTTTTAATTTATTTTGCAATTCTAAAATGTTAGAATCTAATAAAACATTTCGCTCTTCAAAAGCAAGAAGCTCCTTTTTCAAGGATTCCATTAAACCTCTAAGGCTATCTCTCTCGCCTTCTACATATTCAAGCTTCTCTTGAAGAGTCTTCAAATGTGTCCTAAGGTCTTCTATTAAATCATTGTCATTAATGACCTTGACACATTCTCTTAGACTAGCTTCTAACTTCAAATTAGCTCTTTTGAATTTAATAGATTCTTTATAAAGTTCTTGAAAAGCATTTTGAAGTTCACTCACATTAACCTTTTCTTCATTTTCACTCTCTCTTTCTTCTTCACTCTCACTATCATCAAAAACAAGAGAATTATGTACAATGACCTTCGAAGTGGCATGTGCTATTGTTTCATCAATCGATGAGTTCTCACTATCACTCACATGACTAGCCATAAAGGCCACAAAATTTTTCTTAGTGGGGGAATCGGGCTTCTCTTCCTTATCACTGTCACTAAGGGTCGCATTATTGAAACGGGTCGCTTACCCTCTTTCCTTAGTTTAGTGGGGCACTCAAACGCCTGATGGACATAACCTTCACAACCAAAACACTTATCAGATTCGTCCCTATCTAATTGTTCATTACAAGGTTTAGGGATCTTCTTGGCTTTAGGAATCTTCTCAGCTTTAGAAATATTTTCGCCTTTGTCATGTTTAGAAGATTCGAATTTCTTAAAATCATTTTTAAATTTATCTTTGTTAAATTTAAGAAATTTTCTAAATTTACGAGTAAATAAAGCCATGTCTTCCGAGTCACTATCACTCTCGCTCTCTACTACTTGTTCGACCTCTTTTCGGGTTCTTAAAGCAATACCCTTTTCGATTTTCTTTTCAGTTTTAGAGGGAAACATATCTAGTTCATAGGTTTGTAAATCACCTATAAGCTCTTCTAATTTTGTAGAGGCTAAAGTGGGTAAAGAATTTAAAACGGTCACCTTTGGAATAAATCTATCGGGTAGGGACCTTAAAATTTTCTTTACAACACAGTCGTCAGGTATTTTCTCTCCCAAGTTAAAAGATGAATTAACAATATCAGAAAGTCTAGCATAAAATTCATCAAACGTTTCATTTTCATTCATTTTGATAGTTTCAAATTGAGTGGTGAGGTTTTGGAGTTTTGAAGATTTAACAACACTAGTTCCTTCATGAGTTAATTGTAAAATATCCCAAGCTTCTTTAGCAGTTTCACACGTCATAATACGACATAATTCATCCGGTGTGACAGCGCTAAATAAGGCATTTAAACCACGGTAATTGAAATTAGCAAGTTTAAACTCATTTTCAGTCCATCTATCGGCGGGTTTGATAACACGTTCATTTTCAATTAAATAAGTTGGTGGGGACCACCCGTTACAACTGACATCCAAACTCTTTCGTCGATATATTTTAGTGCCGATCTCATACACGCTTTCCAATACGCGTAGTTTGAGCCATCGAAAATAGGAAATTTTGAAAATGGGGAAAAATCCATTTTAGTCAAAAATTATTTAAACGATCGTTTAACGAAATAATTTATCGTTTTTGGCTCTGATACCAATTGAAAATGAAAAAAAAAAATTAATTTTCTTTTAACCAAAGTCAAGAGATGCGGAAGCGTTGAATGATGGTTCACAATAATAAAACAACAAATTTTAATTTCTTAAACAAATTAAAATTACACCAAGTGAAGTAAAATTAATCAATTAATATATTCACTTAAACCATTTCATTAATCCAAGTCCTAGAAATTTGCCTAAGTCATATTTATCAATATTAGTAAATTAGGCGAAACCAAATTTTAGCAAGAGACTTGAATTAACCAATATTCCCCAATATTCAATTTAAGTCCAAATTAAATTGAATGTGATGATTTAAACCGAATTTTATCTTAAATTATTCTAAGCATGCGTTCTACGTTATTATGCAAGATAAAATAAACCAATCACACTACGCCGAGATGTACGAGGAAAAACCCAATACGGGAAAGAACCTCGGACGGCCCTAGCCACAAATCCACTAGATACGGAATTACACATACAAGACAGATAGAATTACAACGACTGACTCGATCCCTCTCAAGTCTCGACGCTTCTTCTCGTAGAAACCTCTTCCTAGCGGATAACCTTGGAACACCACCGCGGTCTCGGAGTCCACCGATAGGACTTTATATGGTCACCGTCACCCGAACATGGAGCCTTTCTCCGTGTGGGTAAATCAACATAGAAACACTTCTTCTTTCTTTGTGGGTGGTGGAAGCAAAACCCAAAACTTCTCTTCAATTCGGTGTAGAGAAAAACGGTGCCAAACTCCACGCAATTGATAAGTATATAGAACTTGGAATAAACTCAATTGGGTGTAAACACTAGATTGATGAAAATATTTCTCTAAAAATCTCACTCAAAACATGAACATTTTCCTAAACAAATTTTGCTCTCAAACTCTCTTTAAGAGATAAACTAGGATGGAAAAGTTATGGAAATGTTAAGTTGGAAAATGTCATTCCGGCACATATTAAAGTCTGTAAAAGTTGGTTAAAAACCAAGTGGGGAAGTGGGTGAAAAACTGCCAAAAACTGTTCCCGCCTGACAGCTCATTCGAACGACATTTCGTTCGAACGAAATCTCGTTCGAACGAGTCTTCTAACGACGCTCCAGTATGGGCTCGTTAGAAGCTCGTTTGAAATCTCGTTAGAACGACAATCTCGTTCGAACGACATTTCTAACGACAGACCAGTATGCGTTAGTGGGAACTCGTTGGCAGGTTCGTTCGAACGAAACCTGGTTCGAACGAAAAAACTCGTTCGAACGACATTTCGAACGACTTCCAGAAATTTTGTAAAATTCGATTTAATTAAATTTTTTTGAAAATAAAAATGCAGTTTATATTAAACCTAACACCCAATAAACTTTGTTCCAAGCTCCTATATAAATATAATTGCATTCATACCTTGGGAGCATGGAACTATAGTTGATGATGTAGAAACGAGGCAAGCAAACCGGCATATTCGATGAAGCTTTATATTCTTTGCCGCTACGTCTTCAACAAACACTTCATAGGCTTGAGAGTATTACAATTACATACTTTCCTATGAATAAATGTTTTTGTCCGGAATTGAGCCAAAACTACATATGGACTCAATTGGAAATGTGTGTCCTTACAACCCTTAAACTCAAATCGCATGAGTGATCGTGTTAAATTCATTCCTAAGATAAATCGATCATGACCCCTTATTGAACTATCGTACGAGTTTTTAAACCTTCATATAGGTTCCCTTAGTTTAAGATGAACTACAAGGAATGTATTGCAATCGTTTCGATTGGATGTCAACTCCCTATTATGGACTTTTCAATAGTGCTAGAATCGTAATTCCAATCTCCTTAGGAACAACCCGAAGCCGACTCCATATAATTCTTACTGAGCTATATGACTGACCTATATACGAAAAAATATATTTAAATAAATATAAAATCATTCTCACAAACTCGATTCTCATTTCAAAATAAATAAAACAATCCTTTATTAATTAAAATAAAATATGTTACAAATGGTTGTAAAAATAAACCCTCATAATATCCCACTTAGTCTTAAAATCATGTATCCATGTACTCGACTACCATTCCTTTTACTTGCATTTTAAAAGTCTTAACTAGTAAGATATTTGTAAAAGGATCCTCCAGGTTGTCCTCAATTATAATCTTTCTCACCCTGACATCTTCCCTCTGCACGATTTTCCGAATGAGGTGATACTTGCGCTCAATGTGCTTCACCCTATGATGAGTCCTTGATTCTTTTGAATTTACAATCATACCACTATTGTCACAATAAAGTGTAAAAGTCAATTATGCTGAATGATCCACACTCAAGTAACTTAGTATGTCCCGTAGATAAGCAACTGCTATTTCTAACTTCGAAGCAACAACATACTCGACTTCCATAGTCGAATTAATAATACTTGAGTTGTTTTATACTCCTCCAACTTATGGCTCCACTTCATTGGGTAAACGTATATCCTGAGGTCAATTTTTTGGAATCCCAATTTAATTGAAAATATGAGTATGTGTACCAAACGGGCACTAGATTCATCTTTGTTTAGTAAACTAATACATAGTCTCTAGTCCTATTAGAGTACTTGAGAAGTCCAGCACTCCCCACCTGGATTAGATTAGAATCTTCTAACCATAACATTGGTATTATATAAATCCAATCTAATACATATCATAGCATACATGAGGCTCCCCACGGCCTAAGTATGGTATATTCCTTTTCCTCTTTATCTTATATGGTGTCCTATGAGAATGATCTTTAGATAAAGAAATTCCATGGATGAAAGTGAGAAACCCTTTATTGGGATATTGCATGCTTAACTTTGTGAGCATTGTGTTGATATAAGTCGCTTTGGATAAGCCCAACATACTATTTTTCGATTACACAGTAGCTTGATCCCTAGTATGCGATTGTCTTATTACAAGTACTTTATATCGACCTAGCTAAACAGCAACACCCTTACACTCCCTACACCAAAAGGCTCATTAGTAACAGACTATTTTTGTTATTACTAACAGTATTATACTGTTACTATTTCTCACAACACATTACCATTACTAATCTCTCATAAGTGTTACTAATATTATTTGAGTATTTTAAAAGTAAATTTTTTTTTAAAAAAAAAGTTAATTTTCCCCCACCCCAAGAAATGTCCACGTCCTGGACTATACATGCTTTCTCAGAACTGGATGAACCTTTTCCTCTTCTCCAAAATGCTCACCTCTAGTGTAACCTGCTGCCTTGAACCTCTTCCTCTTCTCCAAATCGCGACATGCTCCCTTGAACATAGGGTTTGGAAGAAGTCTCACTTAGGGTTTGGAGGAATCGCAACCTAGGGTTTGGAAGAACTATCATCTAGGTACGTTTCTCTCTCTCTCTCTCTCTCTCTCTATATATATATATATATATATATATATATATATATATATATATATAATTATAAAGACATACATATATACTTGTTTAAATTTATCTGGGTGTATAGAAACTCTGTTAATTTTTCTAAACATCTCTGTAATCTTTAATGGGAAAATCTTGTGGAAGTCACTTTTACATTTGTTGGTAGTTTTATTTTTATTTGGCGAACTACAAAAAGTTAGCCATATCGTTATTGATAGACTTGCATAAAATGGAAATAAGTGAAATTTATTAATAATGATAATTATAAAAGCGAATCTGCACCAGTAACTAGTAACTGTTTTGATTCTCAGTCAAGCAAAAGAAGAGCATAGGATAGAAGAACACACACACACACACACACACACACATATATATATATATCCATGCGAGTACCAAATGAAAAACTAGAAAGAAAACAAGGCTGGTAATTTCAAGAGCTAAGAATCATATCTTACACGACACTGACATGATAACACGTCAAATGTCAAAAAATAGGATAGAGCATGGCGGGGCAACGATGATGATATAGAGAGATTTAAAAGAATATAGAAATAGAAAATCATGTTTGAATATATATTAAAATGAATAAATTGATAGATTTAAGAAAAATATGAAAGGGAGTTTTTTTAATCTTATAACATTAGTGGAAGACCATTCTAGTGCCAGTAAAGCAGAGCAAAGCCATTCGAGTGGCACTGAGACATATTCTTTAAAAGGATGAATCTCAAAATGATTCCACCAATTAAAATTATATTGTTATGTACTTATAATAGGCAAGTTCAATAAATGTAGGACACCTGAAAATTAGTGTCGGACACGTTATTTTTGTATTTAGGTTATGGACATATCAAAAGGACCACGATGTCGGTGTCCAACACATGTTCGACACTAACACGTTGCCTTCTCAGAAGTGTATGTGCTCCCTAGTTCAAGAGTTTATAAGGGAAATATTATTGCCAAAGCAATCTATGCTTTAAGCAGCTATACCCTCTTCTTATTTGACTGTATATTGTTTTTAAACAAGCCACTATTACTCTAAAATTTCTTACTAGAGATATTCCAACATATTCACTATTACTGGGAATGAAGACTCATTTGACACCATTATTTGGGTTGGGGGAAATTCTGATTACAAAGTAGCTAAGTTATACATTTGTTGGATTTTCCTTGCCTTTTTGTTTCTTTTTCCATACTTCTTTAACGATAGATGAAGAAAATTCATAGTAAAATCAGTGAGCTTATTATTTTAAATATCATGTAATTCTCCCAACTACTTTACTTTCCACTTTAAAGATCATTGATCTATTAACTGAAAGTGTGTTCTTGTATTCCATATTTACTTCTTCTCCATTTGATTGTCAAGAGGTCTTAGAGAAAGAAATCAAAACTAGAGTGTTGTTGGAGTTTGTTGATACTTAGATAATTTGTTTCCTTTTTCATTTTCAATTCAATATTTTTCAAACATGGTAATGGTCCTTTTAACCTTTTATATCTGATTATTTTTCTTATTTCTTCAACACCCAACTTCTCTCATCATGAAGCATGCTTTACTCATGTCTTAGTAACAGGTGATGCGAGCTATATTGGTTCTTATGATGCGTTGTAGATTTTGAAGGTTTCATTTTTTTTATAAGTAAATTCTTCAATAAAACAAACCCGCCTAAGGTGGCAGAAACCCGTATACAAGAAGTATACAAAACAAAAAGCAAAGGGCCGAAGCCCGAACCAAGCAACTAGAACTCCTCCAAGAACTCTAGGAGGTGAGATAACCATGAAACATGCCTTTTTATATACCAAGTAAGAAGAAGACTTAGTAAACTATACTGAATTCGAGATGGGTCAAGATCTACCCCCTCGAAGCACCTCCTATTCCTTTCCTGCCAGACGGTCCAAAAAATACAATGAGGGACCATCATCCAGACCACTTGAAGACCAGTCCAACCCCTGGGCCTCCTCTAGGTTTCATATTGTGAAACCATTGTGTTATTTCTCTTTCGGAAAATGCGCTAATACATTTATCAAATCATTTTTATTCAATACTTATAACTTTATTGGATTAAGAGATAGTAATTAATAAAATAAATGGCTTATTTTCTATTCAGTTATGTGATATGATATTTATTTTGTTGATTATTTTCTCTATTCTATAAATGATATTATTCGACTTATATTGTGTATATTTTATAAGTTGGGGAGGCTTAAAAGCAATTCAATATGCAAATTTCTTCCTTTCTAAATATACAAAGATATTGATTCTTATTATTTCACTTATCAAATTCCTACTCCCCCAATTTTTTATACTTATATTTATGTTATGGAAGTTCCCTTCCATGATTAACTGTGTAAGAGAAATACATTGCGGAGAAGCTAGTGTTGATGGACAATACACCTTAACTAGAACAAAGAAGAGACCTGTGGAAATTGTTTATTAAACAAATTGAAAAGCCAGTTCCAGGCCTGGATAGAGAATTCACACTTCACATATATATGACCAACACTTTTACAATCATTTAGGCAAAGGATACATCTCTGAACCAAAGATATTTCTCTTTTTTTAAGATTATCTACTATTGGCAGCTTGTAGTGCATAGCTCTCCATGCCACCAGAGAGGATTAGGGAGGAATGAAGCTCTTCCAAAGTGGTTTACACCAAGAATATGTAGGCTTAGGTGGAGAAAAGTATAAGGTACCATATTTAATACATAGATTTCCAATGGGATTGAGAGGCGATATCAAAGTATTAGCAGTTGGGATTATAGGCAGGTGATTGTTAAGGATTCGGGAGGAAATATCTTCAAAGTTAGGTTTGAAGAATGGGTTGAGTTCCAAGACTAGTTTATGAGGTGATGTTATAGTTTAATTCTGTTAAAGCCTTCAGTGTCTCAGTTCACATTCAGTAGTTGAGTAAGAGGTGAAACCAATCAATTATCCAACCAAAAAAGAATGTCTTCTCTAGTTCAAACTTTCCATTAGGCATTAAGATAAATGTGACACAGCACCTTCTTAAATCGAGTCGATATAAAACAAATTATATATGATATACTCTAAGAAGATATTAATTTCAATCTGGCTTTAATCAAGTTAGCACATAGGGATTTGGAGTGAAACAAGTCCCAATTGTTTGTCATCAGAGCCTTTTGTTCTCCTCTAACCTCGTTTCTCCTTTTATTTTTGAGTTTATTTTTTGATTATATAAAGCCTCACCATGGATCTTGGATATTTAGAGGTTCTTTTATTTTTTAGTTTACCGGTTTTACTATATTGGTTTAACCTTCCTATTTTTACTTCTTGTACTTTAAAGTTGAAAAATTATTAAGAATAATAAGGGTAAATTAAATAGGTATAAGTGCAATTTTTGCAATGGAGAGAAAACTTATTGTGTCACCATGCATACACTTGCAGAGATCACTGAAGCTGATCTTCGTCTTCATATTGCCATGCTTCACTGCGGAGTGTTCATACAAGATCTGATGGTACAACTCAGGTGCCACCTGAATTCCTTTCTTGGGCAAAGTTATCTTGAGTGACACGGTAGCATGGATCCTCGAGCTGTGCTCATGGCTTTATCATCACAGTAAGTCAATTCACAGTAGCATGTGTCCTCGGTGTTGGAATTTAATGAGAATTATATGGTTGTATTAGAAGAATCAAAGAAGTGAAGAAAAAACTAGAGATAAGTTGGAGAAGACAAACTTGTTCTTAGAGAAAGAAGTGTTTTTTTTTAGCAGAGTACACTGTAAAACATGAGTGATGGGTTACATTTATGTGCTCAGATTTTTCTACTAACTAGGCACACTTATTTCCCTCTTAGGCACACATTAATTATCCCTATAGAAACCACTATAGCAACCCCTAAGTAGCCTCTACAACAGCCCCTATACATTAATTAGGAACTCTAGGTAGAGAAGCTAAAAACAGCTCTGCATTAAGTTAACACTCCCCCTTAATGCATTTTTTGAATACCCATCATTTCTCTAAGAAAATGAAATTGGGTAGAGCTTTGGTGAAGATATTCACAACTTGTTCTTCAGTCTTGATATATTTGAGTTGAGTCTCTTCATCCTCCACGGCCTCTCTAATGAAATAATGCTTGATTGCAATGTGCTTGGTGCGACTATGGTAGACGGGATTCTTTGTCATGGCAATCGCGGATTGGTTATCACAAAGTATTGGAGTAGCATCTCCTTGCTTTGTACCAACATCCTACAAAATTCTTCTTATCCACATCGCTTGTGAAGTTTCCAATGATGCCGACACATATTCGGCCTCAGCGGATGATTGCGCTACCGTTTGTTGCTTATTTGATGCCCATGAAACTGATTCGGAGCCAAGAGAAAATACATACCCGAAAGTACTTCTCATGTCATCAATAGAACAGGCCCAATCACTATCACAAAACCCAAGTAAATTTATCTCTACATTCTTCTTATACATGATGCCAAAATCAAAAGTTCCTTGAATGTACCTCAACACTCTTTTTGCATCCCCAAAATGAGTTTAACTCGGCTTGTGCATGCACCGAGATAATAAACTAGAAGCATACATGATATCCGGCCTCGTAGCCGTCAAGTACAACAAACTTCCAACCAAACTTCTATAAATAGATGCATCAACCTCTTTGCTTCCATCTTCTTTCAATAATTTTTCATTCACCACCAAAGACGTAGCCACCGATTTGCAATTCATCATTTTGAATTTTTCAAGAAGGGTTTTAGCATACTTCTTTTGGCAAATAAAAATACAATCTTCTTGTTGATAAATTTCAATGCCCAAGAAGTAATTTAGAAGACCCAAATTACTCATTTCATATATTTTCATCATATCACTTTTGAAATGTTCAATCATTTTTGCATCACTACTAGTAAACACTAAGTCATCAACGTAAAGAGAGATAATAAGAATACATGTTTCCTCGCTTCTTTTAATGTACATGGTTGGCTCGCTTTTACTACTTTGAAAGCCTCTTTCATTGAAGTATGCATCAATCTCACTATACCATGCTCGGGGAGCTTGATTCAAGCCATACAAGGCCTTTTTCAGCTTGTATACCTTCTCTTCCTCACCTTTCTTCACGAATCCTTGAGGTTGGTCAACGTACACTGCTTCATTTAACACACCATTCAAGAATGAAGATTTTACATCAAGTTGATACAAAAACCAACCTTTTTGAGTGGCCATGACAACAAGTGCTCTAATTATGTCATGCCTTGCCATGGGTGAAAATGTCTCTTGAAAATTAATTCTGGGTTTTTGAGAATACCCCTTTGCTACAAGTCTTGCTTTGTTCTTTTGGATTGAGCCATTCGGATTAACCTTCCTTTTGTAAATCCACTTCACACCAATGACCTCTTTATTTTTAGGCCTCTCCACCAATTCCCAAGTCTTGTTCTTCTCAATAAACTGAATTTCTTCTTCCATTGCAAGATGCCATAATTTTTCATTTTTAGCATCTTCAAAGGTCTCCGATTCAGCTACACAAAAATTACATCTAGCATGCACATCATTTAGACTTCTTATTCTTCTTGGAGTTGAGATTGGAGATGAGGAGTTTGAGCTTGATGGAGAAATTGAGGATGATTATGGACTTGCATTTGGACCTGCATTTGGAGACATTTGAGGAGCTTCTACATCTTCCTCTTCATCTTCTTCAACGCTTTGTGATTCTTCGTTAAGGGTGATAACTTGATTTTGGGATTTTTTTTCTTTCTAATTCCAGAGGTCTTTCTCATCAAAAATCACATCTCTACAAATAATCAATTTGTTCCTCTTCAAGCTAACGAGTCTATAGCCCTTTGATTTTGAGATATACCCCACAAAAATGCATTTTTCTCTACTTTCATCAAGCTTGTGTCTCACTTCTTTAGGTACATGAGCAAATAAAATACAACCAAACACCCTCAAGTGGTTCACTGATGGTTTTCTTCCATTCCATCTCAAATGGAGTTTGGTTTTCTACTGCCTTTGTAGGGCATCTATTCATCAAATAAACCATCGTATACACCGCTTTGACCCAAAATGTATATGGCAGCCCTTTCTCATGTAACATGGATTTTGCCATTTCCTCAACGGTTCTATTCTTCCTTTCCGCCACTCCATTTTGTTGTGGAGTATACCCAACCGTTAGTTGTCTTTCCATGCCAATATCTTCACAAAATTGATTAAACTCCTTAGAGTTGTATTCTCCACCTCTATCACTTCTCAAAATTTTCAAGTAGTGACCACATTATTTTTCAACTAGTTTGTGATTTTTTTTTAAAATGGCATAAACATATGATTTTTTTTGCATAAAATACGCCGAAGTCATCCTTGTAAAATCATCAATAAAGGTAATAGAGTATTTTTTGCCGGAATGAGAAGTGTTCTTCATTAGTCCACACACATCGGTATGAACAAGCTCCAATGGTGCTTTAGCTCTCCATGATTTCTCCTTTGGAAAAGGCTCTCGGTGGTGCTTTCCAAGAGCGCATCCTTCACAAACTCCATTTACTTCTTGGATGCTTGGCAACCCGTAAACCATGCTCTTTTGATGCAAATTCTTCATACTTTGAAAATTCAAGTGCCCATATCTTCTATGCCATATCCATATGTCGTCAACCTCATTCATTAATCTTCAAGGCCACATTCTTTGAGTGTCGAAAAGTGAGAGGAAAACTTCTATTCTTTTCCATCTTGATTTTTGCAACAACTTGGCTTCTCCCCCCTTTGTCAAAAAATTCTGCACGAGTCTTATTCAAAGAGAATAGTGTACCCATGTTCCGCAAGTTACCCAACACTCAACAAATTATGCTCTAAATCCGGAACTAGTAACACATCTCGGATATACTTTATTCCTTTCTCCGTTTCAATGGCAATAGTACCCTTGCCCTTTTCTTGGACTAAGGCACCATTACCCATCTTCACTTGAGAATTAGAAGAAGTATCCATAGAGGTAAAAATATTTTGATCTCCGGTCATGTGATTACTACACCTACTATTAAGAAACCACAAATAATTTCTTTGCTCCATTTCACTTTGACAAGCAAAAAAACATATTCCCGGCACATTCTTGTTCTTCGGTGAAGTTATATTGTTGGTTGTTCTTGAGCCAATAATCTTTTTTAACATGCCCAAATTTCTTGTAATTGTGACATTGTGGCTTTCCCCGGAACCAACAATCTTTATCAACATGGCTACTTCTCTTGCAAATACTCCACTTTTGTTGATTAAAACTTTCATTATTTTCTCTTCTTTCAAAATTATGTCTACCTCTTCCTCGAGTGTTTCTTCCTTTTCCTCTTTCATGTCTTCCACCTCTTGAAGATTCACCTTTAGGTTGATCAAAACATGGTTTGGCCCCAACATTGAGCTTAGATTGAAAGGCACTCTCAACAGATTTTTCAGAGTGTCTAGTCAACCTTTGCTCATATGTTTTAATGGAACCCATCAATTCTTCAACACTCAAAGAGTCTATTTCTTTAGTTTCTTCAACAATGGCAACAATGGGGTCATACTTTTTTGGAAAACTAATCAAAATCTTTTCAATAATCCTTTGATCAGAAAGTTATTCCCCGTATGTTTTCATTTGATTCACAATCTCCATTAATCTATAGAAATAATCTTTTAACATTTCCACATCCTTCATCTTCATATTCTCAAAATCTCTTCTTAAGGACTGAATTTTAATAGCCCTTAACTTCAAAGTACCTATGAATTCTTTTTGTAAAATATCCCAAGCCTCCTTTGCTTTGTTTGCATTGATGATTCTTTGAAATATTGTATTAACTAACCCCTATTTAATTAGGCTTAAAGATTTTGCATCTTTCTTCTTGTTCTCCTTCAACTTTTACTTTTGAGCTTCCGGTAAAGCCGAGATATCCTACAGTTCATCAAACCCATCTTTAATATACTCCCATAAATCAAATGAAAGGAAAATGGTTTTCATTTTTACAGAGAAGAAATCATAGTTCTCTCCATAAAAAATTGGAATGAAGGGTTGCTGGGCACCCATTTGGTTCCTAGAACTTGCCATAAATTTTCTGTCGCTTTTTGTCGGGTTTATTTTTAGGCCAGCAAAGAAAATACACCCAGATCTTGATCTGAACAGGTCTGTGATACCACTTTGTTGGAATCTAATGAGAACTATATGGTTATATTAGAATAATTGAAGAAGTGAAGAAAAAATTAGAGATAAGTTGGAGAAGACAAACTTATTCTTAGAGAAAGAAGTGCTGTTTTTTTTTTTCCAGCAAAGTACACTGTAAAACATGAGTGATGGGTTACATTTATCTGCTCAGATTTTTATACTAACTAGACACAATAATTGCCCTCTTAGGCACACATTAATTATCCCTATAGCAACCCCTAAGCAGCCTTTACAGCAGCCCCTATACATTAATTAGGAACACTAGGTAGAGCATCTAAAAACAGCTATGCGTTAATTTAAGACTTGGATCATAAGCCATCAATACCGAGTCTTCATTTTGTTTGCCCTTGTTTTCATCACAGCCTGGTGAACTTGCGGAGCCTTCTTATTTTTGGTATATCGACACTTATTTATCTTCTAATATTAATAAATTAGTTCATTTTTCTTATCTTTGAGGAGCATTTTAGTTGTCTAACTAAAGTTGGGACTAAAATTGCATAAACATTTTTGGCATTCCTATCTTTTACTCTGTACATGAAGGTTACGGCCACAATTTTTGTATATCTATTTTATTTTGATTATTAGTTTTATATGGTTTAATGAAGTTATTTACGTGGTTGTGTAAATGTGTAGCTTTGCTCCCTCAGTCTTCTTGTTGGGATATTGATACAATGATAAATCTTGATACCATAGCATTCTAAGTGGACCACATCTTTGAAACCCATCTCATCAAAGAGACATACTGAGTCACCCAATTGGCCATATTTGGAGTATATGTCAATGTGGGTAGTTTTGGTGTTTGTTTCTGAGTCTGAACCTGTTTTGATGATGAGAGAATGGACTTGATGTCCAAGCACATTTTTCGGCAACTAAATGGATCAATCATACCTTCTTAATCATTACTATTTAGTTTTTGAACATTTTGTTAGGTAAATTGCTCTTATTCAACTGAGTGTTCAAATTTGGTTTTAGCTGGAATTTAATATCTTAATTATAAATTGCTTCATATTTGTCTTTTCATGTTCTTTATTTTTAACTATGATTTGGATTGATATATTTATTTGACTAATCTTTTATTTGATACTATTTCGTCACCTGTAATGACACTTTCCATCTTCTTCTTTTGTCAACTTCTCACTTATATGATTTTGACTCATTACTTAAATTGATTTTGAACATGGACTTGTTTGTGAAGTGTTGAAACTATTTGTTTGAACACGTATTGATTTTTCGTCCATTTATAGTATAAAATTATCAGCCGTAAATATTTGAAATCCATTACACACCAAATTTGTAACTTCTACTTTAATACATCATATTAAAATTTAAAAAGACGCTATGTTATCAAAAAACATTTAACCCACCAAGTTCCATTGTGGTTGCTGGTTGAAATTAAACCAGTATTACCGATTACTCCAAATATCTTTTTTTATTATTATTTCCTGCCTCATGACTCCTATAACCTGGATCACTGTTAGCAGTCACTTATAGATCATGTGAATAGGCAAATGAGGGCAAATTTTATTTATGTTACGTTGTTCATATTATAACATTATATCTTTATTGTTTATTGATTTGTATTTCAGGTTGATTATGATGAGGTTATATTTTTATGGCGTGTAGATAAGAAAGATTTTCTTCTTTGGACAATTACTAGTGCAACGACTTTGTTCCTTGCTATACAGATTGGTGTCCTTGTTGGGCTAAGTATAAGCTTATGATACTGTATTGAAAGTTATATAGCGTAACTGTATGAAATTTGATTACTATTGCTATGCATAGATTCTTGTTTCAAATTTCCATATATCAATGTGTTATCTGACTTTAATGGTTCAGGTTTTCAAGGATGCAAAATATATCAAGTTCTTCATTTTTTTACTTGCCTCTATTAATAATACAAAAGGGATTGGGTTAACATTTATACGTGTGTTAACTTTACAAAATGGATTGCAAAACTAATCTGACTTGAAAAGTTGCGGGAAGTTAACTTTTCATTTTCTATCGTAGCGTTTAAATAAAGTTATATACGTGTGTTTGTGTTATCATCTGTTAAAAAGATCATATAGTAGAGAATTCAGCGGTTCAAGTCATTACAGAGGCAGAAGTCACCATTACAGAGGCTGAAGAGGCTGCAAAGGGAAGCGGAGAATGAAGAATGGGATGCTGAAGAAGCACAAGCATCTCAAGTTTTTTATTTTTTTACTTGCCTCTATTAATAGTACAAAATGTATTAGGTTAACTTTTATACACATGTTAACTTTACAAAATGGATTGCAAAACTAATCTGACATGAAGAGTTGAGGCATGTTAACTTTTTATTTTTTTACTTGCCTCTATTAATAGTACAAAATGTATTAGGTTAACTTTTATACACATGTTAACTTTACAAAATGGATTGCAAAACTAATCTGACATGAAGAGTTGAGGCAAGTTAACTTTTCATTTTTTTTGTCTTATTTCACCCTTTTTTTGAAAGAGTGTTGTGATATTGTTAATTTATATGACTAAATGTTGATATTATAACTAATATGATAATTTTATTTTGTTTCACAGAATGTCATTTTTGGATCCGCATTAAGTTTCCAGCATTGCGACTTGCGGTGTTGATGGCGATGATAATTGAACGAAAGTTGATAATCAATAACAACGAACTTTTTTATACTTCATTTAATCGGTTATAATATAAAAACATATTATTTAGGGATGATTGTAGTAGGATGTTATATTGGATGATTTTATTAAAATAATGTAACTTTCAAGGCGATTGTATTATGATATTTCATTTGTTTGGTTTAAGTTTCTTTTGTAAATAAAGAGTGGAGGCTTATATAAATGTAAATGTTGAATATATTGCCCTTGTTTTTGTGGCCTATGTTTGTATATGTTCTTAGGATTTAAATAGTGTGGTAAGAATAATTGAATTTGTTAAAATTCAGGATATTGGATGTTGAAAAATATTTTTTTAAATATGTATTAATATTACTAACACCATTTTACCGTTACTAATTCTGAATTTTACCGTTACTATTAGTAACAGAATTTTACCATTACTAATTTTGAATTTTAGAGTGACTATTAGTAGCAGAAATTTATCGTTACTAATTTTGAATTTTACCGTTACTATTAGTAACAGAATTCCACCATTACTAATTCTGAATTTCAGCGTTACTGTTAGTAATAGAATTTTACCGTTACTAATAGTAACAGTAAAATTCCGCTGCTAACTTCGTGCCCCACTCATTTTTTCTAACGAAAATATTGTGTTACTAATATTTTTAGTAACAGTAAAATTGTGTTAGTAAAGGCGCATTTTGGTGTAGTGACTAGACAATACACCCACATCGTCTTGATTAGGAGAATATTATTTGTGTATAGCATTACAAAAAAAACACCACATTTCAATCATTCTTATTATACATATAAGTCTCATCCAAACATTTATCAAAATAAAAGGATTTGATTGCCATATAAAATTCGATGTTACAAGACCTTAATGCTTGCTATGTCCAAAAATGAATATCTTAATCTTGCACACCATTCTTTCTTATCCATATATTATAAATCTCGTGGGTTACATCATATCGATGCACTCATCATGACTATCGTTCAAGAAAGAAATAACATCCATTTTACAAATCTCATAATTGACATGTGCCATAATGGATACGAGAATTCAGATAGATTTAGTCATGTCTACCGGTGAAAAGGTTTCCTTGTAGTCTATCTCTTCGTTCTGAGTGAATCCTTTTGCAACTAGTTATTCCTTGAAGGTTTCCACCTTCTTATCCACCCATGTATGCATATTATAGGTCCACTTGAATCCAACGGGTTCTATCCCATATGGAAATTCTACAAGTTCCCACTCTTGATTCGAATCCATCAAATCCATCTTAGTATTCATAGCCTTTAGCTAAAGCTTGGTACACTCATCTTGGAGTTCATTGTCATAGTTATCGAGATCCAGGTCATGTTCCCTTAGGACTTCACTGAAGTACTCTACTAAATACAATAACCTATAAGGCTAAAGCATTCCCTACAATTACGATGTGGCTCCACTTGTGGTATAATATATGTGGCACGCGTATTCTGATCATTGGTAAAGAAATGTACACAAAGAATGGACTCACTTGTGGGAGATTCTCGAGTGTTAAAGATATGTACCTCCCACGACTTTTACACAGGTGGGTGAAGACCGAGTTGAGTCGATCGGAGGAAAATTCGCCTAACTTCAGTCGTCCTCAGGAGTCCTACGGACCCAAAACAGAGAGGCTTCTAAATCCACTCTAAGGGTGTTCTATCTCTTTATTTTGTCCTGTTTTCCTTTCCACTTTTTATTTTTGTGATTAATTATTACAAATTAATGGTGTCAAAAATGCACCCAAATAAGTACAACGCCTCAATAATCCTAATGCAACTAATCTAATGAATAAAAAAAAAAAAACTACAACCACAAATGAAAAGAAATACAATACTTTAACTTGTCTACAACTTCAACAAAGAGACAACAACGCCATTTGATAACTTGACTTTTTGTTTGGAGTGAGAGGATAATTTTATTCTCTCTTTAGTGTGTGAGGAGGTGAGTAAAAGTAAACAAGGTCCAACATCTCACGCACTTATAAGAATTGACGGATACATGAAGGAAGATGATCTCATGAAGGAATTCTAACCACTAGATTGAAAATGTCGAGTTATTCACCAGATAGACTTCTCGTTTGCCAAACATCTCACCTAGGATGAAAATGGGGTTTACTTAAGGCACGAAAGGAAAATGAAAAGAAGGATATGAATGATAAGATGGTAGGATTTTTGAGAAGGGTGGAACGAAATTTGAATAACAAATGTCTTCATTTTACAAAACTATATCTCATGCTTTTTTTCTATATTTTTTCTTTTCTTATTTCCTTATCCTTTTTCTATTTTTTTATCGGATTTTATTTTTTCTCTTTTTTTATTGTGATGCATTTTTCTTTCCATAACACAAATGAAGAAAAAAAATTACATTGACAATTTCAAATACTATTTTTCTCAAAAACGATGGTAGTGTTGGGAAATGATATATGGATGGTACCTGGAATATACATGGAAAAGGAAAATATGAAAATATAATGGGTGAAGTGAATGATAATGTGATATAGAAAAATGGTAAGTGTATGGTCAAAACTAGTTTGGTGTTCGAGACAAACTACAAGACACATGTTTCTTACAACTCGAAAGCGATGTCATTTTCATTAGTTATGCCAAAAATGAAAAATAATGAGACCATGCAATGACTAAGTGTGCTATCCAAGGAAAGTTGAGTCATCTTATGACTTGGAGATTACGTAAAAACTCTAAAAAAGGTGAATATCTCAAATCTCAAGGGTTTAAGTCTCCACTAGTGATCTTTTAAGGCTTTCTTCAACTTTTGATCATAAAACGTGATAGTGTAAATTTGCTGAGTTTATAAATTCATAGTGCAAGTACGCCTTAAAAGGTATTATTTAATCTTATGGTAGAAAGTGTAATTTCAGGTTCGAATAAGTGAATTCCGAGACTTCTAAAAGCGGGATGATAGACAATTCATGTTATAAAAAAATGAGTTAAACTGAACAATAAAGTTAAAATGACTTGTTTCTAACAAAAAAATTCAAAATAGGTATGATTTTGACAAATTTCGCAACCCTAAGCAAAAGAGAACATCATCCTCAAAGTTTAAAATTATATATAAAAATTGAAAGCACAAGATAGGAAAGAGATTATGCTAGTCAACTGCTAATGAAATGTGGACTGTATGATGGAATCAATGGCAGAACCTGAAGAATAAAGGAGGTACACAAAATATATATAACCCTATAAAGCATGTTAAATCATTGGAGGAGGATAAAACACCACCCCAAAATAGGATATGACTCATACTCAGAAACAAGACATAGCAGGCTGCTTTCCGTTAGCGCTAAGTTTAATGTCTTCAGCCAAACCGAATGGAACTCACCCATAAAGAAGATATAAACATGGATAGAACATGGAGGAAGAAAAGGCGTGGGTGATAAGAAGCACCCCCAAACAAGACAGAAAAATCAGTCTTGGTGGATAAACGTGACAAGGTCAATGCACTTGTATAAAAAATTACTTTACACAATGCAAAGCATCAGTGGACCAGGGGTGGGTGCGGAGAAGGGTATAGGGAAGAAAGGCAAGGGTTAGGGGAAAGATGCACCAATCACGGGCCTTATTGTGCGTAAAGGTGATGGAAATAAGGCCCTATAGGTAAGGTGCTCTAATTGAGGGGGAGGAAAAACGGTTTGGCAATTGGGATGTGGTGGATCTCACAGAAAGAGCAAGACTGTTCAATAAATGGACAATGATAATTATCGTGCCGTGACACATCAATGAGATGACGGGAATAATAATCACCACGGTAGACGAGTGGGGGCATGGAGGAACAAGCTCTGTGTCACCTAAGCTGAGAGTAGTACCACAAATACTCTCATGAATGTTGGGGTGGTTGAAAAGGTCACGAGAGGGATCGTAGAGCTTGAGGATGGAGGGATGATTCAAGTGGAGGCCTAAATGCATAAATGGGAACATGTGAGGTATAATATCAAGAACATTTTATGGATTGGAAAGGACAATGGGTGGGTCAGATGAGACAAAAGGTGGGGGAAGATGATCCGACACAAGAGTAGGGGACACAATCTCATCATGAGGCTCGGAGTTATCCTTAAGGGTATTCATAAGAGGAAGTGTGGAAGTAAGGGATAGGGAGATCAATTGATCTAGCCACAAGTCACCATTCGAGGTGGTGGAAAAATCTAATGAGGCACTCAAATTCGAGATATAAGAATCAAAATTAATATATGACTCAAAGTAAGCCAAGCATGTTTGGGCATGATCCATATGAAGATAGGTAGGAACCATCTCGGATGCCATATAGAGGCTTGGGTGAGCACTCGTAGCTAGATCTAACTTATAAGAAATGGGTGTGCCACGGGGAGAAACTCGGGAGGCTCAAAAGGTGTAAACTCTAGAGTATTTTTGGATTCAACACCGGGGGGGGGGGGCGGGGGGAACTTGAACCTCAATGGTGGGTTCTTTAGAACAAATCAAGGCTTGAGAAGGATCATAATATTTTAGTAAGTCAACACAATTGTCAACGTGGGGGACGGACCATGGGGTGGTCTCAATTTTGAGATTCTCGAGGTGATAGGGTTAGTCACACGTAAAATTCCTATTAAAGGATATCCACGGTCGACCGTAGTAGCAGTCATATTTATATTTGTTGAGTGAGGTATTTTATTTTAAAGTTGAATCATATTAGATACCATCCTATCTATCTACATACATACCTATATATTTGGTTATGTGTGTGGATAAATACATTCTATTTATATACATGTGTATGCTTTAGTTTCTTTTCTTTCTCGACATGTAATTTGTTTGGCAGTTCAATTATTTCCTCATGATAGAAAGTTCCATAGAAAAAAGACTATTTATTTATAAATTTGGTTATGCTCAATAAAAAATAAATTATTATAAAACCATCAATAAAACAATGTTCTTATACCACACATAAACACTTTATTCCTGTGATTTTATTCATGAGAATGAAACTAAAAATAATCAAATTTTAAAAGGATCAAATAAATGAACCATCAAATAATATGCAACTCTATGTACTACAAACAAAACAATTCACTTTATTTTTCTGTTACATGTATACCAATCATCACAGCTACTAAAAATTATTTGTACACCCAACAAGTTCTTCAGCAGTTCCATATTTCCAATAAACCTGTAAAATTTATAACAAAAAGGAAATGTGAGATTAAAGTTAATTAACATGATTGTCTCTTTTGAGTTTTTTTAAAGATAATAAATTATGAATTAATTTGATATCATTTTTATATAAAATGTATCAAAATTTTGTCATTAGTTCATAAGTTTTGTCCATTGAATTCTAGAAAAAAATTAAAAAAAAAGATGTTGATAACTAAAGAAATGATTATTATAATCATTTCTTACCTCATGGGGTTTCTTCTAGTATTCAGAGCTGCAATGACCAGTTTATCTTCAAATGAATATTTGACAAATAACAAACACACTAGCATCTTTATTGTATAATTACACACACAAACCCGAAATGTTCTCCTATAATTGCATCTATATATGTTCCTCCTTCTCAATGGCAATGTGGGAAAACAACCCCTCTCTCATCCAAATGGACATTATTGCATAGTGCTTTGGATGATTCTTCGTGCTCTTATCTTATATTAATATCTTGCAACACAATCCCTTGACATATAAATTTTTTGATACAATCCAATTTTACAGCCACATCCGAAGCACTTGTTCCTTTGATATTTTGGTACACCACATTTTTAACTTGTACAGCCGAGTTCTATTAATTGTCGAAAGAAAAAAAAATTGATATAGTTTTTATTAGTAAACTCGGGGGATAATGTTATAGTTTAATGGTTTTGTGAAGATCATATTGGGTTTGGATTTGTTTAATAACCTGTTCGTTGCATGGCTTGTCTTAGTGACAATAGTTTTGGTCTATAAGTATAGGATTTGTTACATCATGCATGTCAATGTTTTGAAATTTTATGTTACTTGTACTTTGAGATCCTCCCTGCATGTCACAATTATAAAAGACATAAATATATATATATATATATATATATATATATATATATATATATATATATATATATATATATATATATATATATATGCTCTTGTGCGAATCAGTCCACATTTTATGAGTGCGGGCCGGACATGTGTCACCTGACGGTGAGCCCAGAAAAGAGAGAGAGTGTGCACCTATAATTTAGCTGATAATTTCTAGGTTCATCGTAAGGTGACACATGTCCGATCCGCAGTCTTATATATATATATATATATATATATATATATATATATATATATATATATATATAATAAAGTAGCAAAGATATGTATGTCACAAGTTGAGTTGTTGATGTCATCAAATCTATTTTTTTTGCAATACCCATTTTACCCTTCATGTGTTTGAGTTCCCTCTCTTTTTTCACACTCAATATTTTTTTTCAATTTTTGCCAAAATTCAAACATAGGGGCATAATAGTATTTGACACATTTTAATCTCTCAAAATTGCGGAAAAGAAACTACCTTCCTCTCATTCACTCCCGTCCCTCATTCTTACGCTTCGGGAACAAACAAAAAAACCCTCCCTCAACATTGGCGCCCTTCTCTCATCTCCTCGGTGCTGGCCTCAGCTCTGAAGCTAGGGCTTTCAGATTTGGGTAGCTTCTCTTAGGTGTCCTCACTTCTCAGGTGGTTTCTCTTGGGTATTTTTCGTTCCTAATCGTTTCTCTTTCTATATTCAGTTTTGGATTTGTTCTTCTTTTTAAGTGTGATATTCTTCTATACCGGATTTCTACACGTATGTTCGATCTTAGGTAACTCCATTTCATTTACATCTTACCTTTGTAGAAGTTTGGGATTTTGAACTACCACCGAGGTTTCTTTTTTTGGTTTAAAATATTAAATATTGTGGGTTTTGAAACCCTAATGTATGTATTGAATGCTATTTTTCACTAATTTTAGGTTTCTGTAGTTTAAAATTGGGGGAAAGGGATTATGGAGAAAAAAGATAGATGCTGAAAATTAGGGTTTCTTTTTTTTTTTTAATAAAAGCCATGTTATTTGGAGTTTCCATGGTTGTATTGCTTATTTCATGAGTTTACTATATCAAGGTGCGACCTGTTTTCTTGAATTATTGTTCTCTAAGCCCTATTTATTGTTATTCACATTCATATTGTTTTTCAGATCTAATGTTTTTCATCTCACTATTAAAGATGGGCTTGGATTCACCCAACCCAACGATGCTTCCGATCAGATGAGGTATACACTCTTCTTTATTATAGTTTTCATGGTCTGAAACTGGATATCAAATATTTTTGTTTGATATTGAGTTTCTGACTTTCTAAACATGGAGTTTTAATGATATAAAATTGGATATTGTATATCAAATATAATAGGGTCGGTTCGAATTATCCAGCTTGGTCCTATGCATTGAGTAACGGTAAACTAACAACCTAATAGACTACCATAGGCATTTGAAAATATATGAATATGTTAGAGAGGCAAAACAAATGTCGTCCGTTGACGTGTTTTACCTAAGCATAACCTATTTCCCCCAAAGCCTAGAGAGGTTCTCTGTTATAACCCCATGTGTGAATTTCATTAAATATGTATTATTGATAGTTTGAAAATCAAATGTCGCCCGATATCAAATATTATTGTTTGATATTGAGTTTAAGACTTTCTGTGTGAAGGCTTAATGGGTTCAGAATGATTTTTTTTCCTTTTTTTAGATTTGTTATACAACTATGCGGTATATCATTCCATATATTTTCTGTTGTTTGTTTTTTTTGTATCTTTATTTTTTTTGTAGATTTGTTAGTTTTTTTTTGCTAATAGTTTTCTTCTTTATTTTTTCTCTCAACAGCTGGATGAGTTCAAAATACAGTCCCGAGGGTTGACAAAATGCCCAACTCTCAAATCTTTTTGTCGTAGGACTATACTCCAGATTAATAGGAATGAAGAAGTAGTACAATAATTTGACGTGCTGGTAATTTCATATTTCCTTACATTTCGTAATTTGGAATCAGTTTTAGGTTTAAAACTTTGTATGGATAAGATCTATGTTTACTTTTTATTTTCAACTCAAACTATATTAGGAAGGATGATTTTGGGGTGTTCTTATCAGGTGTTCTTTGCCTCTCTCTGATCTCTTTTTCATATCTGTTTTTGTTGGGTTTTAAGATGATTTCAATCCGTAATAACTTCTTGAGGTTTCAGATATGAGCTTCAAATCTATTCATATAGTTTCTATGTACAAGTTATAAACAATAAAGGTTACTTTTTGGAGTTTTTTTTATCTACTCTTTATTCAATTTGTATTTTGTTTCAACTTTGTTGTTTTTGGGTGTGATATTTATATGGTGTTGTTGATGATGGCTATAGGAATTCATGGTATGCGAATCGAGTTGATTCATTAGTTATTTTCATGGTTGTTATTTATTATGAATTTGGTGAAAATGGTTGTTCTTTTACATTTTATTCTATTATAGGGCTTTAGTTGGTATATACTACATTCATACCATCTATTGTGCATCTAACAAGGTGTGTGGGCATGTCTTAGGCACTATTCATGGCTTTTTTCTCCACACAATGTATTGGCATGTTTTATTCAAAAGTGTGAACGTGTCAATGCTTAGCTCTTCTTAATTTATAAACTACTATTTTATTTTTGTTCTAATTAGTTATATTTTGTTTTATTTTGCAGGTATAATTGGTGTTCTCTTTTGATTCCTTCTCTAACCTTCAAAGTTTCCCCACTTAAAAGCCTGATGTTTCTTCATTTATCCCAGTGAATGTCATCTATGTGAGTGTTTCCTACACTACCTCTTTTCCCCCTCAAATTTAGGATTCCCCCTCAATTTTCACACTTGAAATTATTTCCCACTTCTCATCAAAAATCGAAAAGAGGGGCGAATTAGTATAATCACCTAAAACAAACTGACTACAGAACTCTCTCCTCTCTCCCACATTCCACCGCTGCCAAGCTTTCACCACATTATATCATTTTTTGAATTTTTTTGAATTTGAAGTTTCACGAACAGGGTAACATTGAATTTATTTTGATTAATTATGTTTTGTTTTGCAGATTTTGATCTGTAAATCTAGGTATAAACTAAGCATTGTTCAGTGCAATCATTTTTTCTTCAAATTTCATGCATTTTAGCCTCGGATCTTTAAGGTATTATTTTCTCTCTCTCCCCCTATCAGTTTTGTATTCAAAATGTCATGTGGAAAATATCTGGTTCTAGCATCAATTCGGGTATGATGTTGAGGTAGACCTTTCAAAATAAGCACACGTCCTTATAGAATGAATCTCACGAAAAAGTCTCCATGATTCCTTGAGATATTTTAACTTCTTTAAGGAGGCACAGTGCTTTGCTCAAAACAGAGAGGGTAATTCCTTGAATCAACGCTCCATGATTCCATCTTCGTGTTGGTCTAAATATATAAGTTGTAGATCTAAATATACATTGTATGTGAGATGTAAATATGGGATTTGGCCAATTCATTATTTTTTTATAAAACTTGAATGCTATCTTATTATAACTAATTGATTCTTTAAGAAACTATACTTTTTATACATTTATTTTGTCCCTCATTCTTATTATCAGGGTCTCATTCATATTATTTCAATTTGGCTTTGAAATGTTATGTTATTGGTTCATTAGGCGAATATAAAATCAATTATAAAGTGTTGTATAATCTTTTAGAGATGTTGAAATCTTTTTAAGTGTTTCCATTTATTAATTTATGGTGTATTGACAGGGAAATATTTGGTTCTAGCATCAATTCGGGTATGATGTTGAGGTAGACCTTTCAAGATCAGCACACGTCCTCATGGAACGAATCTCAAGAAAAAGGCTCCATGATTCCTTGAGATATTTTTACGTCTTTGAGGAGGTACAATGATTTGGTCAAAATAGAGAGGGTAATTCCGTGAATCAACGCTCCATGTTTCCATCTTTGTGTTGCTGTAAATATATAAGTAACAAATTTTGTTTTGTAGATCTAAATCTACATTTTTTTTGCAGATATAGATTGAATATTCCAAGGTGTCTTCATTGGTTTACATACACAACAGTGGTACTTGGCCTTTGGCCTGCTCATTTCATCTGGACTTAACTTTTCTCTAGCAAAGTATGCTTCTTTTACCTCAATTATTAATTTTATATTATCAATAAATTGTATCATATCATGTCTCATGATCAATACCAATAATTAAGATACTTCATTTTTATGGGAGTCCCAAAACAAAGCCGTTTTGGTTACAAAAACACCTTTTACATTAACATAACTTGCTTGGCCTCCATTCCCAAACAAATCCCATTTGACCAGAACACTAAAACCTTCATTTGTTATCATAAAAAGAAGCCCCTGCTATCATAAATTGGAAACGGCAGAACAGGTAATAAGGTTCTTTGTACTAATTTCTTTAGTTTGTAAATCTGTTGTTGGAAAATAGGAAACTCCATAATGTAGGAATATCCATATCTATTTCTTTATTTTCGAAATCTCTCGCAGTTATTTCACTTCTCCATTTCATGTTATGTCAGTTATGAAATCTGCCACTATTTTGAGGGAAATGTCGTGTTTTCTTATAGGACTCTTTGAAATCCTTCGTTTTCTCGAGTTGGCAAATGTTAGTTTTAGGGTAATTGTGATTTTTCTATACAGGTTTTACAGGCCGATAATAACGAAACCAAAACCAAAGCTAGCAAAGGCTGTTGCATCTGAAGTGCCATCATCATCGCCGCCACCCCAAGACAAATGTTAATATTAATACTGCTGGAGATCTAATAGAGACTAAAAACTCGGATTCTTCACCAAGATCTGCATAAGAGTATTCTTATTACCTGCTTCCACTTCATGCACAAGAGTATTCTTATTAACTGCTTTTTCTTTGGCATTATTAGTACATACCTGTTCGACTGCATTATTAGTACTCCCCCAATATTCTACCATATTTGAAATGGTGTTTTGTTTATCATTTTGTGCCATGGTTTGAAATTTTTGGATGAATATGCATTCCGTAACTGTGTCCAAGAATGCAGAAGTGGTTTCACCTAGATGGAAATTTTCCATCAGTTAGTTATTATTCAAAACTGAAGTCCTCCCTCTTAATCAAGATAGTTGATGGTGGGTTCTCTTTAATGTGTTACATTTCTATTAGGACTCTAGCAAAATGGGAAAAATTTCTTATCATCGTCAAAGATTTCTCTAGCGTAGTATTGTATTTGTTGTTGTGTTCTTCGAACATGTTTTTTATATATTTGGTTAGATTTTAGTCATGACACGTCTTTGACGCACAATTTAACTAAATATGACACGTCTTTGACACTAGCACTATTCGAGTAGTTATGATACGGTTTTAACACGTCTTTATGTGCTATTGCCACTTATCATTTAAACATCTTTACATTCTGAATCTGGCAGTGTTACCGCTGAATCTGGCGATTGGGCGTATAAAGGTATGACTAAAGTCTCAGTACTAGAAGATGATTACTTCCTGTTGTGTTCAACAATTTTTTATTTTATTTGATGATATCTGACATTTGATATTTTTCAAAGGACTAAGTTTTTTCTACTTATTGACATTTGTAAGCCATTTTAAGAATTATGTTGGTGCTGAAAATGTGAGTTTTGCTGAAAATGGGCAGTCCCACTAAGCCTGCTTATGTTATGCTTAATTTATAGGTTGGCCTTGGTATATTGGCAGTGATCGTTTCGTTGCACGTATCAATATTTTTGTTAGAATTGGTGGTTCTTCATTAATATGTTGATTTAAATCCTTATCATCTCAGGTATGGTTATTGGTAATCACTCCAATTCTCTTTATGAAAACTTGAGTTAGGTACCAATGGACAAAATCCTTGGTACAGAGCCTTTGTTTTTTTAGTTTCTTTTATGATTATAATTTGTGTATGTCATTTGAGTTTTCTAATCATCGCTGTATTGCGTTTGTTTACTCTCATATCTACTGTCATATCTGAATAGGGTATTGTTGAAGTGAAAATTGTGGGCTAAAGGTGTTATCTGCATACAGGTGATCGAGATTGTAAGTGTAATAGATTCTTGAGATTAACTATAGAAGGGGTTCATATTAACACTGCTAAGAGTTAGGTTTTAAACAAAAGAGTATGTTTTTTTTTTGTTTTTTTTGTTCTAATTTTTGTTGTTGTGCATTATGGTTAAAATTTAAGAACTTTTCATGATTTTTCATTGAGTATTTGGCGTTTGATTTTGCAGGTTCTTGGAAGTGTCTATAATATTGAGTAAAGTCTTGGCATGTGAGCAAATGCAAATCAATTCGTTGGAGCAAATGCAATAATCAGAGGTTTGGCTTGGGCACCATTGCCAACCTCACAACCGTTTCGAACACCAACAGTAACAAAGATAACAGTTCCCACATCATGTTACATGAAAGCTGTTTATACTCCGGAATTGAGATATGGATGTATAGCAGGGAGGTATATTCAAGGGTCTCGCTTCTTGGGCAACTCAAACAGCGAGTCCAGTTCTGCAGTTTCGATTACCATTGACTAATAAGTTTCTGACATTGATAAAATAATTGATACAAACACGTCAATGTCAACTACAACTACAACTACCACTACTTTACGTGCTCAATTTATCGGTCAGGGGTATAAGCAGGTTTGCAGTCAAGCAGAGGTACGGGGAGATGGAGTCGTGCCAGAAGTATCAGTCCATTTGGAAGGTGCACTCAATGTTATCTTGGATGGAGTGTACCACTCACCCGTTGGTTCAGATGATGAATCCAGACCTTGGTATGGCTCTCCCATATTTGTAGAAAAATGGATACACCATCTCCTTGATTAAATCAGAAGAGAGATACGCAAAAAGAGAGAAAAGTAAAATTTATTGGATAGGTTATACTCTAAATCCTTGCATTGCCTAGCCTTATTTTAATGAATTTGGTCCATAAATGTGGTCAATATTTGTTATGGATAATTAAAACGCATGGCCATTATCTGTTAACTAAAATTTTTATGTTATTGTTATTTATTTACACCCTTTGCTATATGTACCTGACTGCTTCCTTTGGCATTTTAGTATTTTTACTAATTCACCTTTATTAATAATTTCCTTCGAATTTTGTTTAGTATCCACTTCAGTTGTAAAATTCTACTTGGAAACTTGATTCGATTTCTTTTTCTCTACAAGTTTATGTATTATATTTTATTATTCTAATAATAGAATTGGGATACGATAGATAACTTATTGAAACATAGCTATGAATTATAATCATATTGAAACATAACAGTGATGGTGATTTATCATTATCAGACCTGTGTTTTATTTATCGGCTGCTTTTAGAAAACATATTAGTTATCAACTATTTTCACCTACTTTTGTTTAATTCAAGTTCCCAGTGTGTGTATACGCATATTGCATTTAGTCTCAAGACTTCATCTTTCAAGCTCTCCTCCCCACTGCCTAGAAATTTTTGCGTTGCCATTGGGCTATGAAACTTTGTTCAACGGATTGCTTTAGATTTGTCACTCATAGACTTTCTCAGTGCCACTCTGAGGGTGAAACAACAAATTTATAAAAGGTATTTAAAGCTTTTTACTTAATGTGAATTTTAAATTACGATAATAATCATTATTATAATAACAATTATAATAATTATTATTGTTATTATCTGTTTGTAGTTCGTGTTTGAGGAACTAATCGACTGACCCAAAGTGTCATTGTGCAGTACCTCCCGTTGTATGGACATTGACGCCATTATATAAAAGGCAATGGAAATGAGATCTTTAGTGGGATGGAAGATAGGAAACCGGTAGATCGAGCATCTTCCATTTCTCTTTTTTTGTTCAAAAGTGTTTTCATAAATCAAGATGATGTGTGTTGGTAATATTGAGAACTTATTTCTTTCTTTTGTCAAATATTTATTTTAGGTGATCGCATTCTATAAAATGTTGTTGGCTCTTGCAAAATGTGAAAGCAACTAGAAATGAGTACTCCATATGTTATACATATCTAAATAGACAATGATATTATATTTTAATTACAAAGTATTAGTTTTGTTGGTGGTGTATTTTTTATTTCTTATACAGGGGCGGATAATCCTATAATCAAAGGAAGCTTTGTCCAAAAAATTTTATATTGTTTACGATTTTTTTTTATATAAAAACATTAGACTTAAATTATATATGACTTGATATTATGAAAAAAATTCTTCGTGCCTTTAGTCAAAGAGCAATACGCTTAACTGCAGGATATTGAATAGGTAGATGTTGGCTTGATTATCCCATATACGATGAGAATGTTTCTGTATCTCGAACTCGATATCAATTGTAGCTTTGGTGAGAGCACCTGCCATGGCACCAATGCACGAGTTTATACTTTTCAAAATTATCAGCGTGCCTTCAGGCACGGGCATACCCTAGTATATATATATATATATATATATATATATATATATATATATATATATATATATATATATATATATATATATTAGAGTGCGGATCGGACATGTGTCACTTTACGGTGAACCTAGAAATTATCGGCTAAATTATAGGCACACTCTCTCTCCTTATAGTAATGCTCTTGTGCGAACCAGTACGGATTTTAAGAGTGAGGACCGGATATGTTTTACCTGGAGGTGAGCCCAGAAAAGAGATAGAATGTGCCTATAATTTAGCCGATAATTTCTAGGTTCACCGTAAGGTGACACATGTCCGGTCCGCACTCTTAAAATGCGGACTGATCCACACAAGAGCAGTAGTGTATATATATATAGAGTGAGGACCGGACATGTGTCACCTTACGGTGAACCTAGAAGTTATCGGCTAAATTATAGGCACACTATCTCTCCTTACAGTAATGCTCTTATGCGAACCAGTTCGTATTTTAAGAGTGCGGACCAGACATGTGACACCTGGCGGTGAGCCCAGAAAAGAGAGAGAGAGTGCCTATAATTTCTAGGTTTATCGTAAGGTGACACATGTCCGCTCCGCACTCTTAAAATGCGGACTAGTCCGCACAGGAGCATTATATATATATATATATATATATATATATATATATATATATATATATATATATATATATATATATAGAGAGAGAGAGAGAGAGAGAGAAAGAGAGTCTCACATTCAGACTCCCCCCTATACATACCTCCCTACATTCTTTATTTTACACACGCAATCGAGGCTAATACTCTCTCACCTCTCCCCTCTCTCCTATGCTACTCATGAATTCCAAGATAGCTAAAGCTTGTGTAACCAAACCCAACCCTTACGTACAGATACAAACAAACATTTACAAAAGATTAATATTCTCTATTCTCTACAGAATCAGAAGGTGGTAAATGAATAAAAGTCAACTTCCAAAAGGCTTTAATATTCTCTATTCTCTATACAAGACCCCTTAAATGATTCCTTTCAAAAGGGGTTAATTTTTTTTTAAACAATAATCGATTATTATGTGTTTAGTTGCCTTTTTAATTTTTGTATAACACCTGTTAATTTTTAATCTCGAAGACCTGTTAATTTTGAATTTCAAAGACTTGTTAATTTCAAAAACCTGTTATTTCTATCTAACACTTATTTATTTTTAATTTTTTTTTCAGAAATGCAATATAGCATTGGGTCGTTGTAAAAAATATTTCACTCATTTAAAAAAAATTGTTATTTGTTTCTATTTATTAAAAAACTGTTTATAAAACATAAAAAATTGTTTATGTTAAATAAAAATTATTTTTACAAAATAAAAAATATTTTCATACCACCGGTGCGTGCCATTTTTTACTATTATAAAAATAATCTCGTACTATTTAGAAAAAAATGATTTGCGTCAACGGTATTTATAGGTGGTCGGACGGCCTATAAATACCGCTGACGCGGATCATTTTTTCTAAAATATTGGTCCGCGTTAGCGGCATATATAGGTCGTATTATAAAACAGTTTTAAATAAAATGTACAAAATAAAAAATTTGTACATTTTATATAAAATTGTTTTATAGTACCGCATGTATATACCGCTGGCGCGGACCAACATATTAGAAAAAATGGTCTGCGTCAGCGATATGTATAGGTGGTCCGATCACCTATACATACCGTTGGCGCGAACAATTTTTTTCTAAATAGTTAAAATATTATTTTTATAATAGTAAAAAGTGGTAATGAACTTTTTAAAACATAGTTTTTTGAGTGTTTTTATGTGGTAATGGACTTTTTAGAACATAATTTTTTTTATTTATGTGGTGAGGAATTTTGTAATAATAAACATAGTTTTTTTTTATTTATAAATAAATATGTGTCTTAATTTTAATAAAAAAATGTTTAATTTGATGTCGTAGATTCGCAATTGATTAGTACCGCTGGCGCGGACCTACATCCCCAAAAAAAGTGTTAAAACTAGTTTTAACAAAAAAAAATTTATTACCTAAAAAAAATTATTACCAAAAAAATTTATGTTGTGTTTTAATTAGATCATGTCCGAATTTGGTACTTTTTTTTTTGTCTCATTTAATTGGGTAGGATTCGGGTTATTTTAATTTAGTCATGTCCGTGTTCTTTTTTTTTTATATAAAGCATTGTTTTTTATATAAAAAATATATATTTTTATAAAAGAAAATAGTTTTAATGAAAAGAAAACAAATAAGAATGGAGCTTTTTTCCATACGGTTTGGTATTGAGAAGTCTAGCACTGCTCTATTTGAATTAATTTGAAAGATCAAAGAATAGTCTTGTTCTCCATGAGTATTCTTTTTTCATGATCAAACCAAATGCAGTGGAGGTTTGGTATTCTACCAAAGAATTTGTTTTCATTAACAATACTCAGGTTTTGCTGTTCAAAACAAATGCAACGGCGTGTGACAGTGGAGTGAGAATCGGCTTTTGCTAATTTAATGTTGTACCGTCTGACGCAGGAGAGGAGAGATAAATTATTTAAAATCTTGGATCTTTAAATCGTGTGGTTAAAATAACGACCGCATTGAGGTATGTATTAGTGGGCGTCCGCATGAGAGAATCCCCCTATATATATATATATATAATGATCTTGTTCGGACTAGTTCACATTTTAAGTGCGGACCGTACATGTGTCCCCTGACGGTGAGCCCAAAAAAGAGAGAGAGTGCGCCTATAATTTAGTATTTAATTACTAGGCTCACTGCAAGGTGACATATGTTCGGTCCGCACTCTTAAAATACGGACCAGTACGCATTCTAACACTCTGAACCGGACATGTGTAGAGATAGAGAGAGAGAGAGAGCCTATAATTTAGCCAATAATTAATGAGTTCACCGCTAGGCGACACATGTCCGATCCACATTGTTAAAATGTGGGACAGTCCGCACACGCACACACACACACACACACACATGTGTGTGTGTGTGTGTGTGTGTGTGTGTGTGTGTGTGTTTGTGTTTGTGTTGTGACAACTGGCCTACTAAAATAATAGGTGGCCAGCCCAATACTCTAATAATCACAGGAATCATAGATGGTCCATTTTCAGCATCACTGTCGATTAAAAAAATAATATGAGATAACCACCAATCATTTTAGAAAACAGACTGTCAAATATGAAATTTAGTAAGTAAAAGAAAAACACATAGATAATCCCATTTGTAAAAACGGTGGATATCAAAAATCGATGAATAAAGAATGACAATATAATAAATAATCACCGAATAAGCTGTCGGTGAACAGACTAATACAATTAGTTACACCTAGTATTACATTTCAATATTTACAATAAAATAAATGAATGCAAAGCGTGGGCAAACACGCCCGAATAAAATAACTAAACATAACTAGAATGCAAAAGAAAGAGGTGTCTAAAACAAATAACCTACGACATCCGCAATATGCCGTAAATTCATGACAATTGGAATGGAAATGTAAATTCGGGTGTCCATGCGGTAGAGCACCTATAACGGAAAAGAGTATGTGCAGAAACAAGAAATATAGATGGGTAAGGGCCCGGTTTGATATGATTCCCATGTGACTAAAATGCATGACAGTTAAGTGCGTGATTCTCTCGTAGTTAACAATAATATTTCTCGCCTCTCAGTCTAAAAGAAACCTAACGCAATGTCAATGATGAACTAGTTAACCCAAGTACTAAGGGATAACTTCTCCTCATTCTCAACACTATGCCCTATTCATGCGTGGGGTGTCTCGCAACGCGAAATCCAAATAAAGAACCCCCCCGATACACTACTACTAGGCAAGGTCGATCATCGGGATCCATTAGACTCTAAGTACAATATATATATATATATATATATATATATATATATATATATATATATATATATATATATATATATATATATATATATATATATATATATGTCTATGGTTATCTAATTTAATTCCCCTTAACGTAGTACTATGGGCTGAACTTTTCCCCAGTCTCAACACTATGCCCTATTCGTGTGGGGTGTCTCGCAAAGTGAAATCCAAACAAGGCAACCCCCCTTCGATACACTACTACTTAGGAAAGGTTGATCGTCGAGATACATTAAACCCTCAGCACATAACAAATATATACATAAATGGGAAATCATCTACAGCTACTCAAGGAAACATAATTAAATCCATTCACCATCTAAAAGCATAATTCCTATTTCTTTCTTTAGGAATATATATGAATGGTAAAACACTTTATCAAATGTTTACAAAACAATTTCATTATGTACACTAATTCATTTCATAGTTCCATTCCTTATCAGGAAATATAATCATAGTTTTTATGCTCTTTGTGGCATTTCATTGTGCTCTTTATGGCACTTTGTCAAAATCCCTTCCTTATCAGGAATAGAATCATCATCATATGCTCTTTGTGTCATTTCATTGTGCTCTTTATGGCACTTATCATACATCAAGTCTCACTTGATTTAGAATAGTTATAATTATATATATATATATATATATATATATATATATATATATATATATATATATATATATATAACGATTCTAAGACCTCCCGCCCGGGCGCGCCCCTAAATGACCATCATCTTCCAGTGCCTATCAATTGCGACACCTGAGCACCTATACGCAAGACGTCGGGAAGCGGTCATATGCCTGCGGGCTAGTCATAACCACACCCAGAATTACCTAACCATTGCAGAAAACATAACATAAACGCTCATATGGCCTAGGACTATATCCACCCCGCATGCACTAGATAGGGGGCTTCACCTCACGCGCGAACTTCCCTTATGATGTCATTTGGAGAGGGTGTTAACCATAAATTAACATTTATGAAAACCATTACTTTTTCCTTTTGAAAACATCCAATTTTACATTCTCAAAATCATTTGTACTTATTTATTTAGTACCATATTTAATAATATTTATTTCTTATTCTTAGAGTCATATTTTATTAATGACCTAAGACCCGAAGTACCATAAACCTCAAATTAGTCTCCAAGAGTTCATACATTTTCATAAACCCTCAAAGTAAGTCTCCCTCAAGGGGTATCTCCCAAAAATCTCATCATTAACATTTTATCTCCAATGTATTTTTCGGTTAATCTCCTATATCATACGGACATTAACCTAAGCAAACTAGCCCTTGGGGTAAGCCTAATCATCCCATTTTATCCTAGGGCATTAGTCTACCCAAAACCACCTTCTAGGACTCTTAATTACTTCCCAAAGGAAGGTCCCTAAACCTTGGACCTAAAAGAAAAAGGGTTAAACATCAAACTAGGAAAAATTTCACAAAAACAGGGTAACCGAATCGATTCACCCCTTGGGCCGAATCAATTCGCCCATGAGAATCGATTCGCCAAACATCTGAATCGATTCTGTGAGTGAAAACTGATGTTCTGCAATTGCCGAATCGATTCAGCCTTAAACCGAATCGATTCGGTTTGCCTAGACCTGTATCCTTCCCCTTATCCGAATCGATTCGCCCCAAGGGCCGAATCGATTCGGTCCTACAGAAATTTCAAGTTGGGGCTACGGGTTGTATAAACCCTAAAATCCCCAAAACCCCAATCTTTGATTTCTTCCAACAACAACTATAATTTATTCTCTCAAATCACTTCTACACAAATTATAACCAATATATATTCCTCAAACCAAGTTAAAACTAAGATTTAAGGGATTAAACACAAAAATCAACAAAAACCCATTTATGGTTTAAATATCCAAAACCTAACTATACATGCAATTTATCACATTAAATCAACATCTAGCAAGTAAGAAACTTGACTCGAGGTTGTAGTCTCAGATTCTCTTCCGGTAGCAACGAATTCTGGCTCAAATCTTCCATTTTCTCTCTTTTTCTCCATTTCTCCCAAGCTTTATCTCCTCTCTCTCTCTCTCTCTCTCTCTCTCTCTCTCTTGGCTTCTCTCATAAGATTGAGAAAATAAAAGGGGTGGGGGACTTAATCGGGTCTTAAAATAGAATTCCCCTATTTTAATTGCTAATACACCATTAAAATGACTCATATCCACTTAATTGAGTCATAACACGTCAAAAGTGTCCGTAACTCAAAAATGCAACATGACACTTATTTTGACTATCTCGACTATTCTAAAAATAACCGCACCCACTATTTTGGCATTCGGATAAATGTGAACTATTTTTGTGTTTCAATTTCATTTTATTTCATTAATTATACACTAATATAAATGTGAGCCATAACCGTTGTCTTACATATAACGACGCAATATATCACAACATAATGCTAGTTACTTTCTCATATGGTAAATAGACAAATCATAGTAAATATTATCCCTTAATATCAAGGGAAACAATATTTACTCCAACTTCCCCTATTTTATAGAATTAGCCCATCGGGCAAAATAATATAAAATAGCCGCTCAAAAGCCCCGGTTGTTACATACTCCCCCCCCCCCCTTAGAAGGGAACTTTGCCCTCAAAATTCAGGCATATAGTAATACCATATAAAGGTATACTTCATTAAACTATCGTTCTATCATTCCTAGGAAACCCCTTGGTAAAGTGGTGTCCCTATAAGACTCGGACTAAGGTCAACATTATCGATCTTAGCCTACATTCTTCGGGATCTAACATAGCACCAAATCGTTCCTCATGAACTATCAATCCTACCTTTCTATTTCGGAAGGAGATACCTACCCACCTCGACACAAATTGACTTTTTTCCCGAATTACGCTATACCCTTGCTAGGGAATAACTACACTAGGCCACACTCACAGCACCATCCCTATAAAAAAAATGATCCGAACTATCGTACGGAAATTTCGATCCATAAAAGATACTTCTCCCATCCTTCTACGTTCCACCAGTAGTCTCTTTACACTAGTAGGTGAATTGGTCAACCACGGATATGAAATCTCTTGCTATAGCGTCCCCTCGGTGAAGTTCGTTCTACTTTACATTCCATGCCTTCACTAATCTCTCCGACGGGTTTCCTACTCGACGCATCTACTACTCCCATTTGCATTTCCTTAGAGAAAGGGAATATCCAATTGATAATCCTTTACGAACTCCAACTATTGCTCACGAAAAGACAAAATTCCTGCCCAGGAAGTAGTGCCTCTATCCCTTAAGGCGAATACTACCTCTACGAACTCTAAATCGAGCGGGGGATAATACTTCTCACAGAATTTAAATTTGTGAGACGCATAAACAATGGGTTCATGCTCCCGTATTAATACTCCCCGTTCCTGGCAAAGACTCATTCGTTAAATCCACTCTCGATCTTAACAACACGAGTGTAGGAGTAAAAGTCAGCTCATACTTCAACTCCTCTGAAGATAGGTTACCATCGTAACGCTCTATCTAAAAAAGGGCCCACCTTCTATGGCTTACCGTTTCGAATCACTCGAGATCCCATACTTATTCATTCTAAGGACCTAATCCCACTTAGAGTTAACCCACAAACCTATTATGGTCAACTCCCTACCACTTTCCTAAAACAATGCTACATGCCTTAAGGGCCTCACGTCCTAATAATCCTAAAGTCAATCTATCTATCCTAATCGAGTCGTATAGGTATTTTATCCTACTTAGATTGCTAGTGTCCAAGACCTTTCCTAACTCCCAACATTCGCTCGATTTCGTGCGTGGGATGTCTCGCCGAGGCGAAATCCAAACAAGGAACCCTCCCATTACACTACTACCTCGCATTGTCGGTCGTCGAGAAGTAACGGTCGAAGACACATGATCGGAATCGCTAAAATCCTAACTCTAAGTCTTACCATTATAACAAAAAAAAATGAAAATTTAACTGATCGAGCGCTTACTTTTTGTAAGACGCTACCAATACTTTATCCCAATATACATACATTACATCTTTTATAGATGGCCTTCTCATTAAGTCATAACCATAAGTCTCTATTTGACTTTCATATCTTAGTCTTCCCCACATCGATCAGAGGAAAAACTATCATAGTGCTCATCTATCGCACATCAACTTAGCCCTTTAATCACTCATTTATGTTATTCTCGGCTAAACCTTCCAACCTAACACTCAACCAATAGAAATAAAGAAAAAGAAAGAATAGAAAAGAAAATGCAACATCTCTCCACTTCTAACTTCGTTAAGGTTCATGCGTGGAGCGTCTCGTAAAAGCGAAATCCAGACAAGGATCCCCTCCAGTGCATTACTACTTAACTTGGTTGGTCGTGGAGATAAGGCAACATCATACACAAGCAAAGCAATCAAACAGTCAAACAAAAACAAGCAAAGCAAATAAAATAAGTAATGAAAACTACCTACATACAATAAACCATCTCTATAAAGTCTCAATCCTATATCTAGGTGAGATATTATGGAACAACTAGTTCCTCTCTAGAACTAGAAATAGGATAGCCTCGCGATTTATTCACTTGCTATCGCACCAACCAAACTGTGAATATCTCTACTCATATATTACATATAATACAAGTAGCACATACCACACATATCATCACTGTCCCCATAACAAGTAAAAGAAAAATATAGAACTTCCCTATCATGGAAGCCATATAGATATGCTACCACAAGCTCAATATACACACCTAGATCTAGGGTAAATACAATTCTATTCCATCTTATCAGAAGGAAATGCTCCACCCTCAACTACGGTGGAAATTCCCACCAACATTCATGCCAATCCCCTTGGCCACTACCAATGGTTCTTAGACACATATTTTAGTCTCATTCGAACCAATATACTTCCATATCTAGCTACCCTAGTGATTACTCATGTAGTTACCTTATCTTATTTAGCAAATAAAACATTCTACAGGCCTCCCCGGCCTTAGTTCAATGAGTCTTCCTCGGGTGGATGTCCACCGATGGGGTCTCACGAACACCACTTCTCCTGAAACATTAACAACATTTACTTGTGAGCCTATCATTTCGCTGAAGGGATCTCTCTCTTCCTTATATCATCCTTACTTCGGTGCATAGTTTCCTTAATCGTAACACCCTTTATTCACTGTCGGCTTCTAACCGAATCCTCAAGTGAATATTTAAGAATCTTCATTCTCATCACTCCTGGCATCCCAGAGAAACTTATTGTTGAAAATATCTAACGGGTTTACCTATGGTCAAAACCTCATGTTTCACCAAAATACGACGACTACCATCTCCACCACTTCAACCTGACTCCAATTGGGTGAAAGATTTTCCTCCAGTCTTCGCACCTGGGCACTTCTATACCCCTCTCTAGACCAAAACTCTCGGGCCTTATGCTTCCACCGAATGAGGCTACACTTCCTCCAAACCGACTGAACTTCAATATGTGGTCCTCGTCAAGGACCCCTCAACTCCAACTTAATGTCGCTTAGAATCCCAAGCTTAGTACCACCCTCTACCGCCAGCGGCACTTGGAAAACTATATCTACTGTACTTAGTAGTCACGGTAGAAATAAAAGATAATTCTACAAAGGGAGCGACCTCTAAAATGGCCCTTATCCACGACTAAAACTCACAGCACTTAGTAATCTCGTCTCGTGATGCCTTCACAACGGCCTCCTCTGATGCCCTTCATCTGATGACTTACTAGTCTCACACAAACGCGCAAAAGAGTTTCAGGGTTCTCATTTCCTAGCATAAGAATGAAATATCACAAGAGAAATCAACGATCTTAATCTTAAGACTCTATATTAAATAGAAAGAAATGCAGAAGACGCAATACATCCTCACAGATTCCTAAGGACTCTAGAACCAAAGGCTCTGATACCATCTATGATAACCCGCCTACTAAAATAATAGGTGGCCAACCCAATACTCTAATAATCACAGGAATCATATATGGTCCATTCTCATCATCACTGTCGATTAAAATAATAGTATGAGATAACCACCATTCATTTTAGAAAACGGATTGTCAAATTTAAAATTTAGTAAGTAAAAGAAAAACACATAGACAATCCCATTTGCAAAAACGGTGGATATCAAAAATCGATGAATAAAGAATGATAATATAATAAATAATCATGGAATAAGCTATCGGTGAACAGACTAATACAATTAGTTACACCGAGTATTACATTTTAATATTTACAATAGAATAAATGAATGCAAAGCATGGGAAAACACGTCCGAATAAACAAACTAAACATAACAAGAATGCAAAAGAAAGAGGCGTCTAAAACAAATAACCTACGACCTCCGTAATATGTCGTAGCTCCATGACAACTGGAATGCAAATGTAAATATGGGTGTCCATGCGATAAAGAAACTGTAACGGCAAAGAGTATGTGCAGAAATAAGAAATATAGACGGGCCAGGGCCCGGTTTGATATGATTCCCATGTTACTAAAATGCATGACAGTTAAGTGCGTGATTCTCTCGCAGTTAACAATACTATTTCTCACCGCTCAGTCTAAAAGCAACCTAGCGCAACGTCAATGATGAACTAGTTAACCCAAGTACTAAGGGATAACTTCTCCCCATTCTCAACACTATGACCTATTCCTGCGTGGGGTGTCTCGCAACGCGAAATCCAAACAAGGAACCCCCCCGATACACTACTACTAGGCAAGGTCGATCATCAAGATCCATTAGACCCTAAGTACAATATAGATGTATATGGTCATCTAATTTAATTCCCCTTAATACAGTACTAAGGGCTGAACTTCTCCCCAGTCTCGACACTATGCCCTATTCGTGCGTGGGGTGTCTCGCAAAGCGAAATCCAAACAAGGAAACCCCCCTCCGATACACTACTACTTAGGAAAGGTTGATCATCGAGATACATTAAACCCTCAGCACATAACTAATATATACATAAATGGGAAAGCATCTACAGCTAATCAAGGAAACATAATTAAATCCATTCACCATCTAAAAGCATAATTCCTATTTCTTTCTTTAGGAATATATATGAATGGTAAAACACTTTATCAAATGTTTACCAAACAATTTCATTATGTACACTAATTCATTTCATAGTTCCATTCCTTATCAGGAAAGATAATCACAGTTTTTATGCTCTTTGTGGCATTTCATTGGGCACTTTATCGCACTTTCTAAAAATCCCTTCCTTATAAAGATTATAATCATCATCATATCCTCTTTGTGGCATTTCATTGTGCTCTTTATGGAACTTATCATACATCAAGTCCCACTTGATTTAGAATAGTTATAATTATATATATATATAACGATTCTAAGACCGCCCGCCCGGGCGCGCCCTTAAATGACCATCATCTTCTAGTGCCTATCAATTACGACACCTGGGCACCTATATGCAAGACGTCGGGAAGCGACCATATGCCTGCGGGCTAGTCATAACCACACCCAGAATTACCTAACCATCGCATCAAACATAACATAAACACTCATATGGACTAGGACTATATCCACCCTGCATGCACTAGCCAAGGGGTTTCATCTCTCGCGCGAACTTCCCTTATGATGTCATTTGGAGAGGGTGTTAACCATAAATTAACATTTATGAAAACCATTACTTTTTCCTTTTGAAAACATCCAATTTTACATTCTTAAAATCATTTGTACTCATTTATTTAGTACCACATTTAATAATATTTATTTCTTATTCTTAGAGTCATATTTTATTAATGACCTAAGACCCGAAGTACCATAAACCTCAAACTAGTCTCCAAGAGTTCATACATTTTCATAAACCCTTAAAGTAAGTCTCCCTCAAGGGGTATCTCCCAAAAATCTCATCATTAACATTTTATCTCCAATGTATTTTTTGGTTAATCTCCTATATCATATGGACATTAACCTAAGCAAACTAGCCCTCGGGGTATGCCTAATCATCCCATTTTATCCCAGGGCATTAGTCTACCCAAAACCACCCTCTAGGACTCTTAATTACTTCCCAAAGGAAGGCCCCTAAACCTTAGACCTAAAAGAAAAAGGGTTAAAAATCAAACAAGGAAATTTTTTCGAAAAACAGGGTAATCGAATCGATTCGCCCCTTGGGCCGAATCAATTCGCCCTTGCGAATCGATTCGCCAAACAGAATAATCGATTTTGTGAGTGAAAACTGACTTTCTACAATTACCGAATTGATTCAACCTTAAACCGAATCGATTCGGTTTTCCCAGACCTATATCCTTACCCTTATCCGAATCGATTCACCTCAAGGACAGAATCGATTCGGTCCTGCAGAAATTTCGAGTTGGGGCTACGGGTTGTATAAACCGTAAAATCCCCAAAACCCCAATCTTTGATTTCTTCCAACAACAACTACAATTTATTCTCTCAAATCACTTCTACAAAAATTATAACCAATATATATTCTTCAAACCAAGTTAAAACTAAGATTTAAGGGATTAAACACGAAAATCAACAAAAACCCATTTATGGTTCAAATCTCCAAAACCTAACTATACATGCAATTTATCACATTAAATCAACATCTAGCAAGTAATAAACTTGCCTCGAGGTTGTAGTCTTGGATTCTCTTCCGGTAGCAACGAATTCCGGCTCAAATCATCCATTTTCTCTCTTTTTCTCCATTTCTCCCAAGCTTGCTCTCTTCTCTCTCTCTCTCTTGGCTTCTCTCATAAGATTGAGAAAATTAAAGGGGTGGGGGACTTAACCGGGTCTTAAAACACAATTTCCCTCTTTTAGTTGCTAATACACCATTAAAATGACTCGTACCCACTTAATTGGGTCATAACGCATCAAAAGTGCCCGTAACTCAAAAATGCAACATGGCACTTATTTCGACTATCTCGACTATTCTAAAAACAACCGCACCCCCTATTTTGTCATTCGGAGAAATGTGAACCATTTTTGTGTTCCAATTTCATTTTATTTCATTAATTATACATCAATATAAATGTGAGTCAAAACCGTCGCTTTACATATAACGATGCAATAAAACACAATATAATGCTATTTACCTTCTCATACGGTAAGTAGACAAAACATAGTAAATATTATCCCTTAATATCACGGTAAACAATATTTACTCCCACATCCCCTATTTTATAAAATTAAACCATTAGGCAAAATAATATAAAATAGCCGCTCAAAATCCTGGGTTGTTACGTGTGTGTGTGTGTGTGTGTGTGTGTGTGTGTGTGTTCGTGTGTGTGATATATGACATTATTCATGTATAGTGGAACTGGAATGTTTAATCAGTCAAGAATCTGTGCCATATGTATGTTCATGTAATTAAGCTGTAAAAGTAAATATTGGGTGCTTTACCATTATTTTTCCTTTTTCCTCCTTGTCTTCTTGTTGTAATTATTTAATGCATAAGTTATACATTTAAGGATCAATAATTCTAAGCCAATTCATAAATACGACACATATTAGTGCAACACACCGCATTGGCGTGCGATTGTGTGCCATTAGTGTTAGGCTCGGACACGAGTCAACACGGACGCGATACGTCAATTTGTCTCACCAAATATGTCTCGTTTGTGAGTCAGCATAGAATAACTCTTTAACGAATGAGTGCAAATACACCCAAGTAATCATTATCTTAATGAGGCTTATGATGTTGTTTTAATTAGTGACTTAAAGTAAGATATTGTCCCATTTATGAGAGGATAGGCACACTTTTTAAGTCTTTAATATAAAGATGATGTGTCCATGGTAATGCATATATTGATATGCAATATCTTTACCTTCCATGTCTTGATCCTAACACCATTTGTAGTTCCATTAAGCTTAACTCTACTCACTGTTACATCTGAAACATAAGCTTCTGAATTTTTGGATCCTAAGCTTTCAATTCTATATTCACCCATCAAACTAAAATATTAAAAAATTAAAAATAAGAAAATAAAAATATACTAGTAAATACACGGTGTTAAGGCAGGGAGTTATGAAATATAGTGATCAATTTATTAGTATGTAGAGAATTAGAGGTTTGAATATCTTATTCCTTATCCCATGACCTGGTCCACAAGTTATATCCATGGCTTGCATTGTCTGGGACCCACTTACAATTGAAATACTATCATCTCCTTTAGAAAAAAAAACATTGAATTAAATTAATTTGAGTGATAAAAACCTATTACAGTGTTCAATACCTAATTTTAAGTTTCGGTTGAAGTACAAAAGAACTCTTGAATTTTTTTTATTTTTTGCAAGATGTCACCTGAACTACTTTTAGTGCAAGATTGAGGTATATGAACTTGATAGCCTTGGGTGCCAAATTTTCTCATGGCAAAAAGAAAATATTTTGAATTTGTCATTTCTTTAGTTTGTCTAATAGTTTTCATTTGCCTTGGCTAATTTTGTCAATTTCCGTTAAAGTACTTAAGACAAATACACATTTCGATGAGTTAACATTACAAAATTTTCTTTGGTTTGGTGTGGCTAAATTTTCCAATAAAAATTTTACCCGACAAATTTTGCTACCCATGATTTCAAGCACAGAGTGTATTGAAAATGTATGATGTGGAAAATTCACATTGAACGGAATTTTTATAAGTCACACAGACCAAAAGTATAATATAAAAAATCATTTATATAATTAACCATTTGAATTAAAATATTGGCTATGACTCAACACGCGTACAATCACACTCACACACGTACCTGTTCCTATGACAGAGCTGGATATTCGGAGGTTTTGGGTTCCAGTAACATGGATTCCTTCTGTGTTGGGGCTTTTTGCGGCTGCAGTCACCATGAGATTGGAAGCTACAACATTCACACATTTCTCATAAGAAACATGAATTTGCTGCGCATTTTGGATCTTCAGGTTGTTAGTTGTCAAATTCTTGCACTTGTAAAAGGTTAGATCCTATAAAAAAAATGCAAATAATAAATCTTCCATTTACTGATATTTACCTTATAAACACTATACTCACTTCTAATATTATTTAGGCTAAAGAGAAAGAAACCTCTTGAACTTTCATTTTTTTCAAATAACCCCTTTAATAGCCCAATAACCTGATGAACCAGACATGTTTATTACAAATACCCCTTTCCTTGGACTTATATTGACATTTTTATGACACGTGGATATTTGTAACAAACTTCATTGTTAAGGGGGTTTCCGTTATCATAATAGTCGAGGGAGTTTCTTTACAACAACTTAAGTTAAAAAAAAATTGTACATAAGCATATTGTATATATACACACACACACACACACACACACACATACATAGACACACAGTGCTTTTTTTGTCAATTTAATTCATGTTATATTTGATTACTCAATTAAAATATCGATGACATATTTATTGCTTGGTGTTGAATTAGATACTATAAGATTAGAAATTATAGCAATTTTGAAAATATTTATGAGTTGTTAAATTAATCATTGTTATTTTCTTATCAAATCTCGATATTTCTAATGATTAGCAATTAATGAGAATATTACAAATTAATCACGTTAAAAAGAATGTATTAACAATATTATCATTTCGCAAGGGCGGGAAAGAGAATTTCTTGCTCCACCACAATTACATCACCCTTAATATAGTTGAAAATTTTCCTATTAAACACTATAAAAATTGAGAAAAATTACATAATGTGGGTGCATCCTTGCATGGTTGCTAATCAATGAAACACAAAAGAATAATCATATTTGAAATATAGTAATAGTAAAAAAAAATTATAGCAATAAAAGAAAATAAATAAATAATAATTGACAAAATTGTGTTTAGTAATAGCTTACAAGAGCTTTATTGATTTTGCAAGAATTTTTCCACCAGACATCCCCATTGCCATTGATAGTTCCGCCTCCTTGAACTACCAGATTCTCGAAACTATCAAAGACAAGCCAATGCTCTTATATTCATTGTAATATGATCTATCACCTGATGCTTCAATTGTTCCATAAATCTGATATTTTTTCAGAGATTAATAAATAAATATTTTGTATAAATTTGATTTTTTCGAGCATTTGAACAAACACCACCATATACTAATTTTACTTTACTTGCATTGTAAGAATAGGCTTGCAAGGACCTATGATTCGGATTGGTTTAAGAAGATAATTTTTATTTTGGGGAACCAGAAAAATGTAACAACCCAGGCTTTTGAGCGGCTATTTTATATTATTTTGCCCGATGGGCTAATTCTATAAAATAGGGAAAGTTGGAGTAAATATTATTTCCCTTGATATTAAGGGATAATATTTACTATGATTTGTCTATTTACCATATGAGAAGGTAAATAACATTATGTTGTGATATATTGCGTCGTTTTATGTAAGACGACGGTTATGACTCATATTTAAATTGAGGTATATTTAATGAAATAAAATAATAGTTGAACATAAAATTTGTTCACACTTTCCCGAATGTCAAAATAGGGGGTGCGGTTGTTTTTAGAATAGTCGAGATAGTCGAAATAAGTGTCATGTTGTATTTTGGAGTTTCAGGCACTTTTGGGGTGTTATGACTCAATTAAGTGGATACGAGTCATTTTAATGGTGTATTAGCAATTAAAAGAGGGTAATTATATTTTAAGACCCGTTTAAGTCCCCCACCCCTTTTTCTTTCTTCATTTGTGTTAGAAGTCAAAGGACAGAGAGAGAGAGAAGAGAGAACTTGGGAGAATTGGAGAGAAAAGAGAGAAAATGGAGATTTGGGCCGGATTTTCGTTGCTCCCGAAAGTGGATCAGAGACTACGAACCTCGAGGCAAGTTTCTTACTTGCAAGATGTCGATTTAATTGATAAATTGCATGTTTAGTTAAGTTTTGGGAGATTTAAACTATAAATGGGCTTTTGTTGATTTTGATGATTAAACCCTAAATTATTGGTTTTAATTTGATTTGAGGATAAATTTATAGATATTAATGGTGTAGAAACGAATTGGGTTGAATTGTTGTTGTTGATATTGGGAAGAATCAAGGGTTTGGAGATTTTGGGGTTTTAGGGTTCAAACAACCCGTAGCCTAACATGGAAATTCTGCAGGACCGAATCGATTCGGCCCTAGCGAATCGATTCGGTAAGAGGGTAAGTGTCAGGTCGGGGTTGGCCGAATCGATTCGGGGTTATGCATAATGCCAGGGTCTTCTTGACCGAATCAATTCGGACTTACCGAATCGATTCGCTTTGGGACCAAATCGATTCGGCCAGGGCGAATCGATTTGGAGTCCCTGAATTTTTAGGATGTCTTTCTAGCTTGATTTTTAGCCCTTTTCTTTTGGTTCCAAGGTTTAGGGACCTTCCTTTGGGAAGTAATGAGGAGTTTTAGAGTGTTGTTTGGGTAGATTAATACCCTAGGATTTAATGGGATGTTTAGTCTAACCCCGAGGACTAGTTTGTGTAGGTTGATGTTCGAATGATATAGGAGATTAACCGAAAGATAAATTGGAGACAACTATTAAGGTTGAGAAAATTGGGAGACACTCCTTGAGGGAGATTTAGTTTGATGGTTTATGATATTATATTGAAGTCTTAGAGACTAATTTGAGGTTTATGTCACTTCGGGTCTTAGGTCATTAATAAAATATGGCTCTAAGAGTAAGAAGACTTATTAATTAATGTTGCACTAATAAATAAGTACAAATGATTTTGAGAATGTAAAAATGGATGTTTTCAAATGAAAATAAAGATGATTTTCATAAATGTTAAAAAGGTATGGATACGCACCTATCTAAATCGCTATCTTAAGGGAAGTCCGCGCGTTGTGGTGAAGCCCCCTGACTAATGAATGCAGGGTGGATATAGTCCCTAGGCCATGTGAGCGTTTGTGATTATATATTTTTCTGCGATGGGTAGGAGATTCCGGGTGTGGTCTTGACTATCCCGCAGGCACATGGCCACTTCCCAACGTTTCGGTAGGATCCCAGGTTGTCTAAATGATAGGTCCTGAAAGATGATAGCCATTTAGGGGCGCGCACAGTGGGAAAACCTGGACGGGAGGTCTTAGAATCATTATATATATGTAATTATAACTATTTTAAATCAAGTTGGACTTGATGTATGATGGGTACCATAAAGAGCACAATTTAATGCCATAAAGAGCATGAGGAAGTGCCATAAAGAGCACGATGAAAATGCCACAAAGAGCATATGATGATGATTATATTCCTGATAAGGAAGAGATTTTTACAAATGTATAATTGAAAGAAAAATGCCACAAAGATCATAAAAACTATGATTATATTTCTTGATAAGGAATGGAGTTATGAATTGAATTAGTATACGATGAAACTGATTGGTAAACATTTGATAAAATGTTGTACCCTTTATAAATATTCCTAAAGAAAGAAATGGGAATTATGTTTTGATGGTGAATGGATATAATTATGTATCCTTGAGTAGTAGATTATACCTTTCATACATATATATATATATATATATATAAATACATATAATATTGTGCTAAGGGTCTAATGTATCTTGACGATCAGCCTTGCCTAGTAGTAGTGTATCGGGGGGGTTCCTTATTTGGATTTCCATTTGCAAGACACCCCACACACGAATAAGGGCATGGTGTTGTGACTGGGAAGAAGTTAGCCTTTAGTACTTGGATTAATTAGGACAGGGTCTAATGTATGTCAACGATCAGCCTTGCCTAGTAGTAGTGTATCGGGGGGGGGGGGGGGTCCTTGTTTGGATTTCGCTTTGCGAGACACCCCACGCACGAATAAGGGCATAGTGTTGAGACTGGGGAGAAGTTAGCCTTCTGTTTTTTTCTTAACCTGAGCATCATTAATATTGCGCTAGGTTGCTTTTAGACTGAGAGGTGAGAAATATTATTGTTATCTGCGAGAGAATTACGCACTTAACTGTCATGCATTTTATTCATGTGAGAATCATATCAAACCGAGCCCCGACCCGTATCTATATTTATTTTTTTCTGCATATAGTCTTTGCCGTTACAGGTGCTCTACCGCATGGACACCCGTATTTATATTTCCATTCCGATTTTCATGGAGCTACGGCATATTGCGGATGTTGTAGGTTACTTGTTTAGATGTTTCTCTCCATTGTACTCTAGTTATGTTCAGTTATTTATTCGGGCGAGTGTGCCCAAGTGTTACACTCATTTACTATATTGTAAATATTGAAATGTAATACTCGATGTAACTAATTGTATTAGTCTGTGCACCGACAGCTTATTCGGTGATTACTTGTATATTGCCATTCCTTATTTATTAATTTTTGATATCCACCATTTTCACAAATGGGATTGTCTCAGTGTTTTCTTTTATTTACAAAATTTTCTTTTATTGACAGTCCATTTTCTAAAATGATTGGTGGTTATATCGTACTATTATTTTAATCGACAGTGATGCTGAGAATGGACCATCTATGATTCCTGTGATTATTAGAGTATTGGGCTGGACACCTATTATTTTAGTAGGCGGGTTGTCACAGATGGTATCAGAGCATTAGGTTCTAGAGTCCTTAGGAATCTGTGCGGATGTATTTCGCTTTCAGCGTTACTTCTGATTGGATATAGAGCCTTAAGACTAAGATTGTTGATTTCTCTTGTGAGTCTCGTTCTTCTGTTATGCTATGAGAACCCCGAAAATCTTTTGCGCGTTCGCGTGAGACTTGTAAGTCATCAAGATTTGGGCATCAAGGAAGGCTATTGTGAAGGCGTTGTGAGATGAGATAACTAAGAGATGTGAGCTGTGGTCGGGGATGAGGGCCGCTTTAGAGGTCGCTCCCTTTTGTATCATTTCCTCATATTGCTACTATGACTACTAAGTATAGTAGATATAATTTTCCAAGTACCACTGACAGTAGAGACTGGTACTAAGCTTGGAACTCCAAGCTACATTAAGTTGAAGATGAGAAGTCCTTGACATGGACTACATGTTGAAGTTAAGCTAGATAGAGGAGGTGTAATCTCGTTTGGTAAGAACATGAGTCCCGAGAGTCTGGCCTAAATGGGGCATAGAAATGCCCAGGTGCGAAGAGCGGAAGGAAAATCTTCTCACCCTTAGGAGTAAGGCTGAAGTGGCGGAAATGGGAAGTCACCATAGTAGGGTGGTGCAGGAAGTTTTTCTCAAAGAGAGAGAGACCTTCGATAGAATGATAGGATCACGAGTAAGTGTTGGTAACACTTCAGGAAAAGTAATATTCATGAGACCCCATCGGTGGACATCCACCCGGGGAAGACTTGTTGAACTAAGGCCGGGAAGGCTAGTAGAATGTTCCCTTTATTGAAGAAGTTCAGGGAACTATGCAAGAAATCACTAGGGTAGCTTGAGATAAAAGTAGTTTGGTTCGGTTAAGAGTAGAATCATGTGTCTAGGAACCATTGGTAATGGCCAAAGAAATTAGCGTGAATGATGGCGGGAATTTCCATCGTAGTTGAAGGTAGGATGTTCCTTATGTTAAAATAGAGTAGTATTGTATTGACCCTAGATTCGGGTGTGTATATCGAGCTTGTGGTAGTATCGATATTTTATTGTAAGTATATCTATATAACTTCCGTGCAAGGGAGGTTCTATATTTTTCGTTCACTCGTTATGGGGAGAGTGATGGTATGTGTGGTATGTGCTACTTGTATCATATGTAAAATACGAGTAGAGATATTCTTGGGTTGGTCGGTGCGATAGCAAGCAAATAAATTATAAGGCTATCCTATTTCTAGTTCTAGAGAAGAACTAGTTATTCTATAATATCTCACCTAGATATAGGATTGAGACTTTTTAGAAATGGTTTACGATATGAAGGTAGTTTTCATTTTCTTTTACTTGTTTTGTTTTGCTTGTGTATGATGCTGCCTTATCTCCACAACCAAGAAGTTAAGGGGATTGTGTGGAGGGATTCCTTGTTTGGATTTCACTTTGCTAGACGCTCCACGCATGAACCTTAACAACGTTGGAAGTGGAGAGATGTTGCATTTTTCTTTTCTTTTTCTTTCTTTTCTTTCTTTTTGTTGGTTAAGTGCTGGGTTGGAAAGTTTAGCCTAGAATCATGTAAATGAGTGATTAAAGGGCTAAGTTGATGTGCGATATATGAGCACTAGGATAGTTTTTCCTCTGATCGATGTGGGGAAGACTAAGATATGAAAGTCGAATTGAGACTTATGTTTATGCCTTAACGAGAAGGCCATTTATAAAGATGTATGTATGTATATTGGGATAAAGTAACTATAGTGTCTTACAGAAAGTAAGCGCTCGATCATTTAAATTTTCATGTTTGTTATAGTGGTAAGACTTAGAGTTAGGATTCCATTGATCCCGATCATGTGTCTTCGACCGTTACTTCTCGACGACCAACGATGTGAGGTAGTAGTGTAACGGGAGGGTTCCTTATTTGGATTTTGCCTCGGTGAGACGTCCCACTCATGAACCCGAGCGACTGTCGGAAGTTGGGAAAGGTCTTGGACACTAGGGAACTAGTTAGGATTATACTTATACGACTAGAATAGGATAGATAGATTGACTTTAGGACTATTAGGACATAAGGCCCTTAGGGAATGTAGCATGGGTTTAGGGAGGCGGTGTGGAGTTGACCACAATAGGTTTGTGGGTTAAATCTAAGTGGGATTTAGTCCCAAGATTGATGAAGTTTAGGAGCTTGACTGATTCGGAATGTTAGGCCGTAGAAGGAGGGGCCTTTCTTAGATAGAGCAATACGTCGGTAACCTATCTTCAGAGGAGTTGAAGTATGAGTTGACTTTTACTCCTGCACTCATGTTGTTATGATCAAGAGTGAATTCGATGAACGAGTCTTTTCCAGGAATGGGAAGTATAAATGCTAGCGCATGAACCCATTGTTTATGCATCTAACATACTTAAAATCCATGACAGAATTTATTTCCCGCTTGATATATAGATCATAGCGGTAGTATTCGCCTTAAGGTATAGAGGCACTACTTCCTGGGCAGGAAATTTGTCTTCTCACGAGCAAGAAGTTGGAGTTCGTGAGGGACTATTGATTGAATATCCCTTTCGTTAAGGAAATACGGATGGGTTAGTAGATGCGTCGAGTAGGGAACCGTCAGAGAGATTAGGGAAGGCACGGGATGTCAAGCGGAACGAGCTTCACCGAGGGGATGCTATAGTATGAGCGTTCATCTCCGTGATTGACCGACTCACCTATTAGTGTGAAGAGACTAGTGGAGGGAAGAGGAAGTATGGGAGAAGTATTTTGTAGGGATCAAAACCTCTGTACAATTGTTCGGATCCTTTCTTGTAAGTAGGGTCCCGGGATGTGTAAGTGTCTCCTTCCGTAGTAGAAAGGTTGGATCAATAGTTTTAGAGGAACAATTAGGTGCTATGTTAGAGCAAGAAGAAGGTAGCCTAAGATCAAATGATGATGACCTTAGTCCGAGCCCAATAGGGACGCCATTTTTTTTACTAAGGGGTTTACTAGGAATGATAGAACGATAGTACAGTATAGTATACCTCTATATGGTTATACTATATGCCTGAATTTTGAGGACAAGATTCCCTTCTAAGGGGGGGATTATGTAACAACCCAAGCTTTTGAGCGGCTATTTTATATCATTTTGCCCAATGGGCTAATTCTATAAAATAGGGGAAGTTGGAGTAAATATTGTTTCCCTTGATATTCAGGGATAATATTTACTTTGATTTGTCTATTTACCATATGAGATGGTAAATATCATTATTTTGTGATATATTGCGTCGTTATATGTAAGATGACGATTATGACTCATATTTAAATTGAAATATAATTAATGAAATAAAATAAAATTTGAACATAAAATTTGTTCACACTTTCCCGAATGTCAAAATAGGGGTGCGGTTGTTTTTAGAATAGTCGAGATAGTCGAAATAAGTGTCATGTTGTATTTTGGAGTTTCGAGCACTTTTGGGGTGTTATGACTCAATTAAGTGGATACGAGTCATTTTAATGGTGTATTAGCAATTAAAAGAGGGTAATTATGTTTTAAGACCCGTTTAAGTCCCCCACCCCTTTTTCTTTCTTCATTTGTGTTAGAAGCCAAAGGAGAGAGAGAGAGAGAAGAGAGAACTTGGGAGAAATGGAGAGAAAAGAGAGAAAATGGAGATTTGGGCCGGATTTTCGTTGCTACCGGAAGTGGATCAGAGACTAAGAACCTCGAGGTAAGTTTCTTACCTGCTAGATGTTGATTTAATGTGATAAATTGCATGTTTAGTTAAGTTTTGGGAGATTTAAACTATAAATGGGCTTTTGTTGGTTTTGATGATTAAACCCTAAATTATTGGTTTTAATTTGATTTGAGGATATATTTATAGATATTAGTGGTGTAGAAACGAATTGGGTTGAATTGTTGTTGTTGATATTGGGAAGAATCAAGGGTTTGGAGATTTAGGGGTTTTAGGGTTCAAACAACCCGTAGCCTAACTTGGAAATTCTGCAGGACCGAATCGATTCGGCCCTAGCGAATCGATTTGGTAAGAGGGTAAGTGTCAGGTTGGGGTTGGCCAAATCGATTTGGACCATCCGAATTGATTCGGGGTTATGTATAATGCCAGGGTCTTCTTGACCGAATCGATTCGGACTTACCGAATCGATTCGCTTTGGGACCGAATCGATTCGGCCAGGGCGAATCGATTCGGAGTCCCTGAATTTTTGGGATGTCTTTCTGGCTTGATTTTTAGCCCTTTTCTTTTGGGTCCAAGGTTTAGGGACCTTCCTTTGGGAAGTAATGAGGAGTCCTAGAGGGTGGTTTGGGTAGACTAATACCCTAGGATTTAATGGGATGTTTATGCTTACCCCGAGTACTAGTTTGCGTAGGTTGATGTTCAAATGATATAGGAGATTAACTGAAAGATAAATTGGAGACAAATGTTAAGGTTGAGAAAATTGGGAGACTGTCCTTGAGGGAGATTTATTTTGATGGTTTATGATAGTATATTGAAGTCTTAGAGACTAATTTGAGGTTTATGGCACTTCGGGTCTGAGGTCATTAATAAAATATGGCTCTAAGAGTAAGAAGACATATTAATTAATTTTGCACTAATAAATAAGTACAAATGATTTTGAGAATGTAAAAATGGATGTTTTCAAATGAAAAGAACGATGATTTTCATAAATGGTAAAAGGGTATGGATACACACCTCTCTAAATCTCTATCTTAAGGGAAGTCCGCGCGTTGTGGTGAAGCCCCCTGACTAATGAATGCAGGGTGGATATAGTCCTTAGGCCATGTGAGCATTTGTGATTATATATTTTTCTGTGATGGGTAAGAGATTTCAGGTGTGGTCTTGACTATCCCGCAGGCACATGTCCGCTTCCCGACATTTTGGTAGGATCACAGGTTGTCTAAATGATAGGCCCTGTAAGATGATAGCCATTTAGGGGCACGCACAGTGGGGAAACCCGGACGGGCGGTCTTAGAATCGTTATATATATGTAATTATAACTATTCTAAATCAAGTTGGACTTGATGTATGATGGGTGCCATAAAGAGCACAATGAAATGCCAGAAAGAGCATGAGGAAGTGCCATAAAGAGCACGATGAAAATGCCACAAAGAGCATATGATGATGATTATATTCCTGATAAGGAAGAGATTTTTACAAATGTATAATTTAAAGAAAAATTCCACAAAGAGCATAAAAACTATGATTATATTTCCTAATAAGGAATGGAATTATGAAATGAATTAGTATACGATGAAACTGATTGGTAAACATTTGATAAAATGTTGTACCCTTTATATATATTCCTAAAGAAAGAAATGGGAATTATGTTTTGATGGTGAATGGATATAATTATGTATCCTTGAGTAGTAGTAGATGAGACCTCTCATATATATATATATATAAATACATATAATATTGTGCTAAGGGTCTAATGTATCTTGACGATCAGCCTTGCCTAGTAGTAGTGTATCGGGGGGGTTCCTTGTTTGGATTTCTCTCTGCAGCATGGACACCCATATTTAAATTTCCATTCCGATTGTCATGGAGCTACGAGATATTGTGGATGTTGTAGGTTACTTGTTTAGACGTTTCTCTCCATTGTACTCTAGTTATGTTCAGTTATTTATTCGGGCGAGTGTGCCCAAGTGCTACACTCATTTACTATATTATAAATATTGAAATGTAATACTCGGTGTAACTAATTGTATTAGTCCGTGCACCGACAGCTTATTCGGTGATTACTTGTATATTGTCATTCCTTATTTATTGATTTTTTATATCCACCGTTTTCACAAATGGGATTGTCTCAGTGTTTTCTTTTTTTTACAAAATTTTCTTTTATTGACAGTCTGTTTTCTAAAATGATTGGTGGTTATCTCGTACTATTATTTTAATCGACAGTGATGCTGAGAATGGACCATCTATGATTCCTGTGATTATTAGAGTATTGGGTTGGACACCTATTATTTTAGTAGACGGGTTGTCACAAAAAACTGCTACTACTCCTGTGGATGAACAAGCTTCCTTCCAAGCACTCTTAAAAGCCTGGTCAAAAAGAAAATGTGAGAACAACTCCAATTCCAAACTTTACAAATTGAGATTTTGGGTTCATCATTACTCGAGATTGCATAAGGCTTTTTTTTTCTTTTTTTTTTGAACCATTCAGATGTAAGAGTTATGAATTTTTTTTTCTAGTTTACAAAGAATAAAAATCATTTTCTCCTTTTAATGATTTGCATCTGAAACCAAACTTGAATTAGACTAAATATATTTATTGAGAAGCTTTTTTGACAAAAAAAAAACATATGTTTCCACTTCGGAGAAATGCACCCTAAGTATTAATCAATTCAGTTAATAGTGTAATGTTATAAAATATCAGAATTATAAAATACGTTTGTGTTAAAAATGAAGCCAAGAAGGTATTGAAAAAGTATGGGAGAATGTAGGGTGATATAAGGTATGAGAGTGATTACAATGGAAGAATATAGGATTATTTGAGGTATGGTAGTTGATAATAAAGTCACATGAGCTTCTATATTTATAGAGGAGGTATGGAGAGAGACTTGTACGAAAGGGTCTCTTAGGCAGTTGTTGACTTTTGCACACATGCATGGTTGATATACACATTTAAAACATATGGATGTTAATACTCTAAGCAAACTCTTATTATATATGGCTATGAATTCAGTTTATACAAAAAATAACTAATTAGGAAGATTAAAGTGTTTTTTAGATAGAGAGACGCTTTCTGTTGGATCATTAAGTTTTCTTGATTATTTGGGAACTACTTATGGAGATGGTTTGCATTAATTAAAGATTAATACTGGATTACAAAAGGGACACAATGTTCTCACACATCCAAATTTAGTTTCTAGACATGTCCCATAGTGTTCTACAACCAATAAATATATAACATGCATATTGTGAACTCCATAATAAAATAAACCTTTGAGAAACACATACGCACTGAATCATAATTAGGGACCTAATTAGGTCTCATAATTAGGTCTCAAATGTAAATTTTACACAGTTATCTACATCTTGATGTCTAATGGGTGTGAAATTTAATGAAAATTAATACGAGTCACAAACCTATTCTCCAAATGATGGCGCGTATAAGTATTGTACTCTCTGTTGTATGGAATACAAGGTGAAATATATCACCCCATTTGAATGACGGGTTTGAGACCCATATGATTTATTCAATGTGAATGCGCTCGTCCGATCATTCCTTGCAAATTCAATACTATTAATTTTGGGGAACCAAAGTATATGAAATATTACTGGCTATTTTTCTAGAAATATTGCCCATAAGTAAATAGAGTAAATATATAAGCGTGAAAAAAAGTCTTGGATATGTGGCACTAATTGCAGCTGTCCGTTAGTTACATTATAGGATAGACGGCTGCTGAAAAATGCATCAAACGTTGTAAACTTTGTCCCTCTAAAATTAAATTATTCTTTTGTGTGTAGATTTTAAATCCCAAAAGTTTTAAGTTCCATATTTTTTTCACTTAACTTGATTGGTGTAAAGAGTTTTTTCTAACTTAACTCACCTAAGCTGGTAAGACAATATGCTTAGATGAAATATTAATATGAATCAAGTTTAATACTTCTTCAATCACGATACACATAATTATAGAGGAAAAAATATCTAGGTTGTATGAAATGTATTAGTAAAAACAATCAAAATGTCTGCTTTGCATTGGAATCAAACAGATAATTCATGTATGCATCATCACGATTTTCTCCACGTGGTACTTGTTATAACATGATATTAACACATATGATCAAATTCTATATCATGGATGGCTAATAAGACACGTAAAAATTGGTATTTATCCACTATAATAGTGATAAGACAACAGATTTCGTGGATGACATGTCCAAGTGCTTGTTTTTCATGCTGTCAAGTGTTTGATTTCAGATGCACTTTTTAGTGGAATTTGGCAATCTTTTAGGTGATTGTTCAAAAAGTCGGCTTTGAGGGTTAGAAACAAGCAAAGATTATGAGGTAGATGAATGGAACTTGTAGATCATTGTCAGTATAGCTCTTCCTAGTACACATGGAACCATGAGGATATAGAATTTATGGTTAGGGTGATCAAAAGCATCCCATTTTGAACAGTCCTCACCATATGTATTTTCGGAAACATTCCCCATACAAGAATGAAAATTTAAGGTTAAAAGCTTGGGCCAGTTTACCTTAAATATACGACCGTATAGGATGGGAATTGAATATTTTAATAAGGGAGGATGCTTTTGGATCTTAAATGAATATTGATTAGAGAGACATCTTATCATAACGTTTTTTACAGCCTTACACAATTGATGTATATGTAGAGATGGTTTGCTTTGACAGGGTCTATTTATTGAAAAGGGGCACATATAATATAACTCCTATCCCCTAACGGAAAAGTGAGTGTACCATAAGTAGTCTAACTAGTAGAATTATTCTTGGTTTCCTCACAACAAATAGCTTAAATATCTAAGGATTAAGATTAGGGAGTCGATGGTTACTCAAACTTGATTGGAAAAGTTTAACGAGCTTATAGTCAAGTAGCTTGATCTTTTCATTGTAACAACCCGAGGTCTTGGAGACAACAATTTATTTATTTTGGGAGAAATAAATAATATTTTATTGGAGAAATAATTAAATTGGCAATTGAGGTCAAAATTTAGAGTCGTTGGAAAGAGTCTCGAATGGAAATTCTGAGGGTACCATAGTGTCCGGAAGTCACCGAGTCATTTGGGAACCCATATTTCGGAACCCAAACGATCCCATGACTGTACTTGGGGTCTATTTGGGTTCCGAAATAAATTGGGATCGTTTGACTCGAATTAAAGTCACCGAGTCATTTAAAGTGTGTATTATCATTTAAAGATGTGTATCTTGGGAGATTAGGCTAAATTAGCCTACGGGAGAAATAATTCTCCAAAGAGAGAAATAGAAAGAAAGAGAAGAAGAAAGAAGAAGAAGAAAAGGAAGGAGAAAAAGAGGGAGAAGGAGGATTTCCGGGCAAATACGCGATCTCAAGGCGGATTCAGACCCTACGAACCCGAGGCAAGTGATTAAACTTGCTAAATAATTGTTGTGTACTATTATTGCATGATTTTTGGATTAGATTTGTGGATTTTAGGTTTAGTTTATCAAAACCTAATTTTTGGGAAAACCTTGGATTTGTTATTAAGAAAATGAATTTGAGGTTAGAAATCAATTAAAATATGTTCTTGGATGAATAATAATGTTGTGTTGGTGATTGGGTTGGATCAAAATGGTTGGAAGATGATTAAATTGATTTTTGGGTATTTTGGGTTAAGAAGAAAATAACCCATTTCGTAGTTTGCTGCACTTGCCGAATCGATTCGTCCCTACCGAATCGATTCGGTCTGTTGCAAATTGCCCAAGTCTTTAGGGCCGAGTCGATTCTCCCCTTGCGAATCGATTCGGTATGTAGCAGACTCCTAGGTCCTTTGGACCGAATCGATTCGGATGGGCCGAATCGATTCGGAAACAGGGGATTTTGGAGATGTTTTTCTAGGAAGAATTTTATCCCGTTTCGTTTAAGGTTATCGATTGGGGATTTCTATGGGAGTTAATTGGAGTATGTTTTGGAGACTTCTAGAGAGTTTCCTTATAAGGAATGATTGGAGTCATATTGACTAAATTCGAGGAATACCGATTAGATATTTTGGTTTATTCTAAGTGGGGAAGCCACCTTGACTTGGAGGTAATAAATTCAATTCATATGAAAGAATGTGAATAATTTAGAGATACCGGCTCTTAGGATCCAAATCCCAAATGGGATAACTTTAAAAAGGTTCATAAAATGAATTGAACCCTATTATGAATGGAAAATAATAAATTTTAATTGATGTGTATACGGATATAAAAATATCCTTATTGATGATTGATTTGGGAGATATCTCACACAATGAGAAATGCCAATTGAGGTGCATTAGGATATAGAATATCCTTAACTTAAATAGAATTGAAAGACAATTCATACTAGATGTGACATGAGAGCTTCAAGTGAGAATTAGTATAGCATATACTAAGTGGGGTAAATGTGTGAGTATTGACGGTTAGTGTTTCAAAAGAGAGGGATATACTAAACAATGATGTTAATCAAATTGCGCCTAAGAGCGTATAATGAAAATGAAAATGATTGTTGCAGGTATACCTTATATAATGGTATATCTTTATTATGTGGGATGTATGTATAACTTATATGATGGTTTAATACATGTTAAGCATACCCCCTCCTTGCTATCATTGGGAAGTTTCGTGCGTAGAGGGTGAGCAGCCTGACAAATAACGCAGGGTGTGGATATGCCCCAGGTCATAGTCATCCTTTGTGGTCAACAAATGACATTTATGATATACATTTATTTATTTTTGGGGTGAGAGGTCGTGGGTATGTGTCGCTCTCACTTGCCGGTTAGGAACTATGACCGCTTTGCTGACGTTGTGTGCGTGAGTAGATCACGAGGTGGGTGTCGTTGAACCCCACCAGGTGGTCCCAGTTTGCTACATATATGGGATGCTGGAAGATGATAGCATGTGAGCATGCGTCCTTCGAGTTATAGCTCGGTTGGATGGTTATTATTGTTTGTGTTTGTACTTGGGTATCAAGGGCATAATGGACCTCAATAACCTACATTGCCAGGATTAGTGTATCAGGGGGGTTCCTGGTTTGGATTTCGCTTCGGCGAGACGTCCCACGCACGAACCGCAGTGTAATGTTAGAACTTGGGGATAAGTTTAGTCCTTAATGCTCATAATTATTTATATATATATCACCTATCCCGACAATCGACAGTTCCAGGAGTAGTGTAATAGGGGGTGTTCCTTGTTTTGATTTCGCTTCGGCAAGACGTCCCACGCATGAAACGACGTGTACTGTTGAGAATTGGGAATATTCATTAATTAAAATTGGAAAATAATTTGGGTTACATGCATCATGAATTGAGGGCATAATGAGCCTCGAGGATTAATACGGTCAGGAGTAGTGTAACGGGGGGGGGGGGGGGGGTTCCTTGTTTAGATTTCGCCTCTGCGAGACGTCCCACGCACGAAACGCAGTGCCATGTTGAAAATCGAGAGGATTTTAGTCTTTAATATTCATGACGCTAATAACTCATATATAATTACTATAATAATTATATATATGGTTTCATGCCTTATAAGGGCATCACTAGAATAAAAAATTCTAGTAAATGAGATTGTTGATGTATTGTGATGATGTGGACATGATTGGATCATGTAACTTTATATGTTCAACAAATGAACATTATAAAGATAACTGTAACTATTACATTAAAGTTAAAGCATTTAACTTAATCATAATTGAGATAAATGTAGATTGGGACATAGGTTAGACGGTTTCACTTAAATACTTCTTTTGGGTTTAAGCTAGAATCCTCTTACCTAAATAGAATCGGGCATCCATTTGGAGATCACGTGCATACGCTTAGTGCGTGCTTTAGTTGAGAGGTGAGATGGTTTTTATGGAGAGCTCGATTCCAACTAAATCATGTAATAATGCATGTATAATTATTATGCATTTTAATACACTTGCTATAAAATGTTTTTCAAAACTCGGGCTCTGACCCGTTTATATTTCCTCCTCCATGTATATATTGTATTACTTTAGGTGCTCCTCCGCAAGGACGCCTTTGATGTTCATCCATTCAGGATTCGTGGAGTTGTGGCAGTAGCGGACTGTTGCGGCACTTGGCATTAGTCGATTCCTATCTTTGTGTATCTAGATTAGGATTCAGTTGTATTGAGTTAGTATTCAAGTGTTGTAGATTAACACTTTCATATTTCACTTATCAGATAATTTTATTGTCTGTTACCCGACAGCATATTCGGGTATTTCATTGTTGAGATTTTGTTGTACAATTTATTGTACTCTTTCATACTGTTGGAACTTGCACATTTCACTCATCATAGTTAGATGTATATTGTTGGTTATGTGCATTATTGGTTTTGTTGTTGTTTTTAAAAATAAAAAGTTTAAAATTTTTGACAATTCACACTTAACGATTTCGGGTAGTTAGCCTTATATTAGTGGTTAGTAAGTTGATATTGAGACTGTGCCATTTGAGATACCTGATTTATTTTAGTATAGGGATGGCCACCCGTTATTATTTAGAGCGGGTTGTCACATTCATATTATCTAATATAATATATATATATATATATATATATATTATACCCGGCCCATTCCCCCCCCCCCCCCCAAAAAAAAAAAAAGAAAAAAGACTTTTTATTAAAAAGATAATTAAAAAAATATTTAATAAAAAAATAATAATATATGTATGCATGCTTGTTTATGCATGCACATGCAACGCATAAAATATCATGCATGAAAATACCCATACCCCATATGCTCCAATATTATATGGATATATCTATATTATACTTCTAAAACAACGGAAAGAGAGTTAAATGAGGATTTATACGTGGAGTTTCTCTTTCTCTCTCCCTTCTCAATAACTCCTCCTTAGCTATGACTCTTATATACTAATAATCTCAAATGGATTTATTATAATTTCTCTCTCACCCGAACCTCGCACCCTTTCAGATATCGCACCATTAATATTCTACCCTTCCCATTTCTTATATTCGTCATTATTTTATACAGGGGTGAAAAGTTTATTTACCCCGTTCCTAGATACATTGAATCGATTAAGCAACTCATTTTAAGGTTTTTATCATTTCATGTTCCACGAAGATGTTCTTTCGTCCCTCACGCCCATTTCCAGGTAAAAATATTCCACTAACAATCTCTATTATTGTTGTCTACAAATTGTTCATTTCTCCTTATTATAAAATTTATGGTTATATTATTATTGTCGTTCTTTTTAAGATTTTATGAATTGTAGTTCTAAAAATCCTATTCATATATATTTTACACATTGTCTCTTGCACTTATGTTTTGTGTAGCTGGTGTTTGTCCATGTGTTTTTATTAGGGAGGACAATACAGTCGTTTGCATCTTTCAGACACATGTGATGCGAGGATTCTCCCAACATATTAGTTTTTCGAGTAAACTGTGAGATAGTTTTGAGTACCTACCTCTTAATATATATGGATCTTAAGAGCACGGGTGTCGAACCATGACTTGTTTGGCTTGTTTGGTAAATAGAATACTTCGATGAATGACTCCAACATGTATTATTGTAGTCTAAAAAAATGTTAGATGAATGAATGGTTCATTACCTCTTATTAGATACATACAATATGTTCGATAAATTGTCCAGTTGAGTTTCTTTTTGTAATTTTGTTCAGAATTGATATCCAATTATATGTTTTATACTTAATTAAATTAAAAATTAGTTTCATTTTTATATAATAATTGTAAAGATTAAAAATCCTCTGGATGGTGTGCACGATAAAATCAGCATGCATATCACAGAGATATTATTTTTGTAGAGTTTGAATTTTTTATTTTCTATTTTTTATATATCTTAAGAAGTAATTTTCAAAATTAATACATTACACCCGCGCATCACTCGGGTTATATGCTAGTTTATATAAATGATGTTTCTTCATATTATTGTGCCACACATATTTAAACTAAATGCAAAGAGTTATGTTAAAAATGGTGTGTCCCCATATAATTTTTTTTATATGAAACATATTTTCCCTCAATTAATAAATATTAGTATTTATATAATAAGTAATTTTTTATATATAACTCAAAAAAAAGAATTTATAAAAAAATGTATAATTTTTTAAAACAGAATATAAATTCTGAACGCAAACATTGCTTTATAAAACTAACTCTGAGAATTTTGAATGTGCTCATAAATTTTTTGATTTCAAAATAATTGTTCTTCCTAAATCTAACAAGTTGTGTGTTTTTCATATTAACGATTTTTCAAGTGAAACTCTTATGTAGTAAATTTGCATATTACGACCCTGAAATTCTAGTTAAGACAAAAAAAAGTTAATGAGAGTCACTAGGAAGCTTTCTCCTTAGTTTTGTAAGATACCATTATCCATTGGGAAGTAAAAAATAATAGAGGTTTTTTTAGGAATGGCAATAATATTGTGATAGGTGGTAGAAATGGTGCGAGTCTAGTGATGAGATCATGGGGTCCATTAACCCTTATATAAGTGTTTGGCACCATAAACCTTTTCGATTCGGGGATCATGTGCATACATCCTTTGACGGGAGGAGCTCCATTGTTGTCATTATTGACGAATATGAGATTGTAAGTTATTACGAAGAGATGTAACCTTGTTCACAAGAAATGCTTAGAGAAACGAGGGATTTTCTCACGCATAAAGTTATTTTCGTGATGAGAATTAATTGGGGCAAGTAATAGTTCATGGGTGGAATCATTCGGAGCGCAAAATCGACCTCTTTAGCGTCATTATCCTTTTAGGCAAACATAACCATAACATCTTCGCTTTAATGGCTAATGGATTGATCACATAGTTCCCATATATCATTAACTTTTTTATCTTCATCTGTTAACGGACATGGGCGATGGGAGTATTATCATCTATGATGTGATGGAGATAAATATACAAGAAATAAATATTTCATCTCAAGTTTCTTTAATTAATCAAACAATAGAAATACGTAAGACCAAAACTAGGTTTCAAGAACAAAACTAAAGTTTTGAACAAACTACCATTGTGAATCCAGTTCCAATCCCATGGAAACAAAAGTATTTGTTGATGAAGTGCTGCCTACTTTTGGATCGCCAAAATCTTGCTTAACATTCTGTAAAACTTGGATCTTTGAGCTTATGACCCTCTCCAAATCTAGGTAGGTACATGGGAACCTTTTGAGATAAAAAACCTTTTGTATAAAAGGTTGGACTTGTGCAAAAGTGGCTTTCTTGAAAGATCGGGATTAACTACTTAAGTATACGGACTACACTAGGGACTTAAAATAAATAATTAAATTAGTTTCCAAATAAATACTCAAAAATCACATATTACAATTAATATATTTCATTCCTTTAGTTAATCATAATCAATTCCACTAAATAATTACGATTGCTTTTCTATTTAATCATCTCGGAAATTACTTAGATATAACGAGGTCTTATATGCAAAGTTGATAATGGTACATAATATGATTCCCCGCATTAAGCTTTCGATATCCACTTTGTCAAATTAATTTGTCCCTAATTGGCTTTTACCAGCATCTAATCCATTCTTTGATTCCCAGACTTAACTTATTTTTATACTCCACTTGATTATAAATAATGCACTAATCAAGTTTATTGGTGGAAACAAATCTTATATGTCTATCAAGGAGGTATCTCAATCAAAGGAATCCTCTTACGCAAATTCTTTTGAATTAAGATCTCAGACATACTTACGTGACTGTCACCCAATATGAAAAGATAAAATGATTCAATCTAGGATTTAATCTCACCAATAGCAATCAAAACAATAATTACATAAACATTTAAACCATCATAATTATTGGGATTAAGAATTTATGCACCCGTTCAAAATGATGTGAGATTACCAGAGTCTAGTCATAACTACCCTTAAACTCAAATCTCATGAGTGATCGTGTTCAATACATTCCTATGATAAATCGATCACAACCCTCTATTGAACTATCGTACGAGTTTTTGAACCATCATATAGGTTCCCTTAGTTTAAGATGAACTATAGGTAATGTATTGCAATCATTTCGATAGGATGTTAACTCCCGACTGTGGACTTTTCAATAGTGCTAGAATCATAATTCCAATCTCTGTGGGATCAACCTGAAGCCGACTCCATATAATTCCTACTAAGTTATATGACTGACCTATATAATAAACAATATATTTAAATAAATATAACATCATTCTCACAAACTCGATTCTCATTTCAAAATAAATAAAACGGACCTTTATTAATTAAAATAAAATATATTACAAATGGTTGTAAAAATAACCCCTGACAATATCCCATTTAGTCTTAAAATCATGTATCCATGTACTTGACTACAATTCCTTTTACTTGACTTTCAAAAGTCTTAACGGGTAAGATATTTGTAAAAGGATCCTCTAGGGTGTCCTTAATTATAATCTTCTCACCCTGACATCTTCCCTCTGCACGATTTTTCGAATGAGGTGATACTTACGCTCAATGTGCTTCACTCTATGATGAGTCCTTGATTCTTTCAAATTTACAATCATACCACTATTGTCACAATAAAGTGTAAGTCGATTATACTAAATGATCCACACTCAAGTAACTTTGGATGTCCCGTAGATAATCAACCTCTCTTTCTAGCTTTGAAGCAAAAATATACTCGACTTCCATAGTCGAATCAATAATACTTGAGTTTTTTTATACTCCTCCAACTTATGGCTCCGCCTCATTGGGTAAACCTATATCCCGGGGTAAATTTTTTGGAATCCCAGATTAATTAAAAATGTGAGTAAGTGTACCCAAGGGCACTAGATTCATCTCTGTTGAGTAAACCAATAAATATTCTCTAGCCCTATTCGAGTACTTGAGAAGTCCAGTGCTCCCCACCTGGATTAGATTGGAATCTGCTAACCATGCCAATGGTATAATAGAAATCCAATATAATACATATCATAACATACATGAGGCTCCCCACGGCCTAAGTATGGTATATTCCTTGTCCTCTTTATCTGATCTGGTGTCCTAGGAGAATGATCTTTAGATAAAGAAATTCCATGGACGAAATTGAGAAACCCTTTATTGGAATATTGCATGCTTAACCCTGTGAGTATTGTGTTGATATAAATCGCTTTGGATAAGCCCAACATCCTATTTTCCGATTACACAGTATCTTGATCCCTAGTATGCGATTGTTTTATTACACGTACTTTATATCGACCTAGCTAAACAACAACGCCCTTACACTAGACAATACACCGACATTGTCTTAATTAGGAGAATATTATTTGTGTATAGCAATTCAAAAAAACTCACCGCATTTCAATCATTCTTCTTATACATACAAGTCTCACCCAAAGATTTATCAAAATAAAAGAATTTGATTGCCATATAAAATTTTATGTTCCAAGACCTTAATGCTTGCTAATCTCACACACCATTCTTTCTTAGCCATATATTATAAATCCCATGGGTTACATCATATCGATGCACTCATCAAGACTATCATTCAAGAAAGCAGTAACATCCACTTTCTAAATCTCATAATTTACATGTGCCATAATGGATACGAGAATTCGGATAGACTTAATCATGTCTATCGGTGAAAAGGTTTTCTTGTAGTCTATCCCCTCATTTTGAGTGAATCATTTTGAAACTAGTTATTCCTTGAAGGTTTCCACCTTCTTATCCACCCTTGTATTCTTATTATAGATTCACTTGAATCCAACGGGTTCTATCCCATATGGAAATTCTATAAGTTCCCACACTTGATTCGAATCCATCAAATCCATCTTGGTATTCATAGCCATTAGCTAAAGCTCGGCACACTCATCTTGGTGTTCATTGTCATTGTTATCGAGATCTAGGTCATGTTCCCTTAGGACTTCACTAAAGTACTCTACTACATATAATAACCTATAAGGCTTACGTGACACCCCGACTAATTAAATACCGGGTAGCTACTCCTTTATTAAATCAATACAAAATGCCAAGTTGGTTCAGTTAATAGCATCACTGTCGAAAACATTTTAATGATTACTAACCACCTAGTATTTAAAAAGTAAGTTGCCAAATATTAAATTAAGTCTAATTAACATACAGTAAAAGAATAATGAAAGAATAACAACCATTCACCATAACGAAGCAATAGTATAACCAACAAAATAATAAGCCCGGAGGAAAACTCCTCACAACAATCCCATAACTGAAATAAGTAAAACAATGTATCCTGAATTAATTACATGCCAAAAGTCTGAAAATCTGAAATAGGAAATGTTTCTAATAGAAATGGGCGACATGCCCTACAACTGATAAAAGCTGAATATAGAATCAAGATAGATGAAGCGTCTATAAGCAAAGTCATGTAACTTCCACAAACAGCTACAGCTCGTCACCTGGATGAGAATCCTAAGCATGGTGTCCTTGTGGCTGGGCACCTAAAATGGTTTTTAAAAAAAATTGATTTGAAAGCAAATGGGTCAGAGCCTGAAAGTGGAGAGTATTTTAAAATAGCAAGTGTTTTAATAACATCAAAACAATGAATGGAAAATACATGTTAGGACGTGCACTCACCTGAAATACTCACCTCTCGACTAATTGTTCACTCCTAACGTATTATACCCATCTAAGTGATATACGTAACTAATCAAACCGTAATAAGTTCTACCCCTTACTACTCGATTTTCATTATGCATTCTAGCGTTATCAACTAAATAGAGGGCGTTACTTAAACTCGGATTCTCAATTACTAGCAATACAATTCTCTACCGGTTATCCCGTTATAACTTCTCAAAACATTACCATAATTATACTCATAATACTTAACATGAAAGTTCTCATTATTTAAGTATATTATTCACGTCATAAATATACAATCCAAGCACCCCGAGACTAGCTACGGTGCACACATACTCTGCTATCCATCCCGGTACATCACGTACATAAGGATTACGCATTTCGAATCTCTCAAGAATCGTACACAAATAATAGCAAATCACAAAACAATGGAGGCGAACACAGTCACATCACATGGGTCACGCACATACCTACGCTCCCACGATCAACAGACTTATTAAATTCCCAACAAGTCCTTCTCTGACCTATGTTCTCGAGGTACCAATCTAAATTCGGGCAACACAAGGATTAGAGGGCCCTAAGCGAACGTAAACCTCCCGTGATAGCAAGTGTGGTAGGTATGTCATACACATAAAATCATATACATATACTAAGTATGCACACATCTTAGAAATGACCATAATTTATTTGTGGTATACTTATCATTCTCATACCGACATATAATGTTACACAATTTACATATTCCCGGTTAATATAATTATTTAAGCCGTCAATAATTCTCGCATCGTAATAGTCACTCAAGTCCTATTCCACAATTTCCATTCAATTTAAATTACACTTCTAATTTTTTCTCCTCTATATATCCCAAATGTCCCTAACATAACAATTTATCATCAAGGGAATGTTATCTCTACAATTAACTAAGGTTACGGGACACTCGAAATCAAAACAGGCCAAAAAGCCTAAACTGTCAACTCGTTAGAAGTCTCGTTCGAACGAGAGTTCGTTCGAACGAAGTGGGCCTTCTAACGAGATCTCATTTGAACGAAAGTCATCGAACGAACATCCCTCTCGTTAGAAGTCAAACTGTCAACTCGTTAGAAGCTCATTCGAACGAGCTCGTTCGAACGACCTGGGCAAGTCTTCTAACGAGAGGCCAGTTTCGAGCCTAGATTTTCCTATTCTCGTTTTTCCATCTTTTCTTCACCTCTAATCTCATCTAAACATCAATCCAACAATTGTTCAAGGTTTCTAATCATTCCTAAACACACTTAGGTCATATACTAACGTGTTTTGTGGGGTTAATTCATCCTAGACATCATCCAAATATCAAAACTCTACATTTTTCCCCAATCTCAAGAACATGAACCCTAGAAATTTTAGATCATCAATGAGCCTAATAAAATCCGTTTTTGTAACACAAAAAGTAGTAATTCTTTTAGTTAAATCATCCAATAACATTTCTACATGCAAACCTATATCCAAAATTAAATTTATAACTCCAATTTTATGGGTTTTCATCAATCTCCCAAACAAATGTAATTTTAGAATTGTCTAAGCATGGAAGAAACATTCACTGCAAAATAATGTAAATTAAACCACTTGCCTTATGTATTTCTCTGATTTGATGTTGAAGATGAATTGTTCTCTCTCTAACTGCAGGATTTCTCCTCTATTTTCTCTCTACAAGCTCTTCTTACCAAGGTGACAATGGTGGCTAGGGTTTTGCCTTAGGAAATTCTTGGAACTAATTCTAATAACCCCCGTAGCCCATTAGGTCACAAGGTGTAGTTAGTGGGTTTAGAGGGTAATTACCAAATCAGATTTTTATTTCCTAATTTTCGTTGGTTTTAATTCCCAAAAAATCTAAAATTACTAAACTACCCTTTTACGTTGCCGGTATGGCCTAAAAATGCCCTGGGACCCAAACTAAACCCCCGGCTAGTGTTTTCTGACTATTTCGACCCTTCCGGATGCGTTGGCACACTCAAAACGACCATACGGTTAATAGAAATAAAATTCACTTTTCAATTAAAATAAATATATTCCTGACGCGACTGTCACACGCGTCTCAACAAAGTTTCCCGAATTGCCCTATATCAATCTCACGACAATTTGATAATTCAATATTCATATATAGCCATATATACTCATTAAAATCAAATACCAACTCGCATCTCGCTAGTATTTTAATCCGGATTAATTTCCAATTAATACACATTTAATTCAATTAATCCCATAAATAAATATCACAAAAATACGGGGTATTACATACTTCCCCCCTAATAACAGAATTTCATCCCGAAATTCGGAACTAGAAAGTACCTGGTAAGAACAACTCCGGATAACGTTCGCGCATCTCATCCTCGCGCTCCCATGTGGACTCCTCGACATTATGATGTCGCCACTGAACCCGCATTAACGGAACTATCTTTGATCGCAGTTTCCGCTCACTTCGGTCCAAAATAGCAATCGGCCCCTCCTCGTAGGAGCTAAAAGGCTGGAGATCGATGTCCTCCAAGGCAATGTGAGAATGAGCCAAATCATCTCTAAGATATTTCCTTAGCGAGGAAATATGAAACACATCGTGAATCCGATGCAAATGCTCCGGTAACCCAAGCCTATACGCAACCGGTCCAATCCGCTCAATAATAGGAAATGGTCCCACATATCTTGGTGCCAACTTCCCTTTCTTCCCGAAACGCATAATCCCCTTCGTAGGAGATACTCTGAGAAAAACATGGTTCCCCACTTCAAATTCCCTAAAGGACCTCTTCGCATCAGCATAGCTCTTCTGCCTGTCTTGAGCTACCCGAATGCGACTCCGAATTAATTCTATCCTCGCCGAAGTATCCCGAATCACTTCCGGCCCAAGTAGTTTGTTGTCCCCCACCTCCAACCAACATGCTGGGGAACGACAAGGTCTACCGTACAACGCCTCAAATGGAGCCATGCCAATGGTGAACTGGTAGGAGTTGTTGTAAGTAAACTCTACCAGTGGAAGATACTGCTCCCATCCACCCCCGAAATCAATGATGCACATACGCAACATGTCCTCCAACATCTGGTTTATACGCTCGGTCTGCCCATCGGTCTGCGGGTGATACGCCGTACTCAACCGCAATTCCGTGCCCATGGCCTCCTGGAAACTTTCCCAAAACCGTGAAACAAATATCTTGTCTCTGTCAGACACGATATTCAGGGGCACACCGTGAAGTCTCACTATTTCTTCAATAAAGAGCTGGGCATACTGTCCCGTAATGTAGTCTGTCCTTACGGGTAGAAAATGAGCGACTTTGGTCAACCTGTCCACAATTACCCAAATGGAGTCATGACCTCTCTGCGACGTAGGCAACCCCGTGATAAAGTCCATGGATATGCTCTCCCACATCCACATCGGGACCTCCAATGGTTGTAGAAGTCCGGTCGGTCTCTGATGATCCACTTTTACTAGCTGACAAGTGGCGCATTTCAAAACAAACACGGCAATATCTCTCTTCATCCCGCTCCACCAATACTGTCGTCTCATGTCTTGGTACATTTTGTCCCCACCGGGATGTACCGCGAACCGTTAGCCGTGCGACTCTGCCATCACCGCATGCCGCAATTCCTCCCCTTTCGGAACTACCAATCTCCCATTGAAGCGTAATCCCCCGTCTGAGCTAACGGTATAGGACTCGGCTCCTTCTGCTAGTAATCGAACTATCTGCTCCTGACAGAACGAGTGATTTGCCTGGGCCTTTACCACCTTCGTGACAATCTGCGGCGTACAAGTCATCACAAACATGAACGATCGGGCTACTGCATCCTGGTGTCCCAACTCCTTCCATTTGGCTTTCCACACCCCTGCCACCTCATCTACTGGCCTATGGCTCAACGCGTATGCTACCACGTTAGCCTTCCCCAGGTGATACTAGATATCAAACTGATAATCCTTCACAAACTCAAGCCACCTTCGCTGCCACATATTCAACTCCTTTTGCGTGAATAGGTACTGTAGGGACTTCTGGTCTGTGAACAATCGAAACTTCTCCCCCAAAAGGTAATGTCTCCAAATCCGAAGGGCAAATACCACTGCCGCCAACTCCAAGTCATGGGTGGGGTAATTCTTCTCGTGAGGCTTAAGCTTATGGGAAGCATAAGCTATGGCCTGACTCTCCTACTGCAATACACCTCCAAGTCCTTGCAAGGACGCATCGGTGTAGACTAGATACTCAACTCCCGGTCTCGGCAATGCTAACACAGGTGCTGAGGTCAGCTTGTCCTTCAACTCATCAAATGCCAACTGACAGGCATCACTCCAAATGAACGGCACACCTTTACGAGTCAGATGTGTCAAAGGACCTGCTATCTTCGAAAATCCCCGAATGGACCTCCTGTAGTATCCTGCTAGGCCCAAGAAACTACGAATCTCAGTCGGTATCGTGGGCTGTCCCCACTCCCTCACCGCGCATACCTTCCCCAGATCAACAGATATCCCCCGGTCGGAAATAATGTGTCCCAAAAACTGAACCTCCTTCAGCCAAAACCCGCACTTCTCATATTTTGCATACAACTCGTTCTGACGTAGCGTCTACAAAACCTGCCTCAAATGCTCTGCGTGCTCCTCCTCTGTCTGGGAGTAAACCATAATATCATCAATGAAGACAATGATGAACTGATCAAGGAACTCTCTGAACACCCTATTCATCAAGTTCATAAACACTGCTGGAGCGTTGGTCAAACTAAAAGGCATAACCCGAAACTCGTAAGAACCATATCTCGTTAAGAAGGCAGTCTTCGAGACATCCTCTTCCCTGATACGCAACTGATGGTATCCCGATCGCAAATCAATCTTGGAGAAGAAAGAAGCTCCCCTCAATTGGTCGAATAAGTCATCGATTCGAGGCAACGGATACTTTTTCTGTATCGTGACCTTGTTCAACTCCCGGTAGTCCACACACAATCTCAGTGAACCATCTCTCTTCTTCACAAACAAAACTGGAGCGCCCCAAGGTGAGGTACTCCTGCGAATAAAGCACTGACCTAACAGCTGCTCTATCTGATCCCGTAACTCTCTCATCTCAGCTAGAGCCATACGGTACGGTGCGCGTGCTATAGGTCTCATATCTGGTAATAAGTCTATGACAAAGTCTATCTCTCGACTGGGGGGTAGGCCTGGTATCTCCTGAAACACATCGGAATACTCCCTGACAACTGGGATCGACTCTAAAGGAATCACAACCTCCTTAGAGGTATCCTCCTCTATGTAATACAAATGAGCGATCGAGCCTCCCTCTGGGTGAGGCATCGCCACTACAAACATCTCTTGCCCCGGAATGGAAAAAACAATGCTCCCACCGAAGCAGTCAATCATGGCTCTATAAGCTGCAAGCCAATCCATACTAATAATCACATCGTGCTCATGCATATCTAATACCAACATGTCTGCAGGTAATACCCAACTACCAATCTCTACCCCCACTCCCCGGCATATAAAGAAAATAAGTGACTCACTCCCCAATGGTGAGTCTACGCACGTCACAGTGCTCTCTGTTGTGGCTAACAACCCTAAGGCTTTCGCAAAATGTGTAGCTATAAAATAATACGTTGCCCCCGTATCAAACAAAACCCGACCCATAGTACCATGGATAGGAAACATACCCTCAATCGCGGGTGGTGCCTGTGGAGCTACTGCCTGGTGGATGTTATAGACACGTCCGTACTGTAACTGCCCCTGCTGCACTGGAGCTGCTGGAATGGCTGGTAGTGCTGGCACCTGGGCTGGAGCTGGGAGGGCAGGTGGAAAAAGTGGCCTCTGTGGCTCATGTCGAGCACCCTGCTGCTGCTGCGGGGCTCTGCCCCTATCAGGACAGTCCTGGCGTTTATGGCCAGTCTTGCCACAAATGTAACACTTCCCCGGGAAGTTCCCCCCTCTCTGTCCCTGCTGCCCCCGTCCCTGGTGGCCGTTACCGTTCCTGCCCTGGCCCTGCTGAAACTGTTGTTGGCCATTTTGACCCTGCTGGCCCTGATGGTCGTTCGGACCCTGATGGCCCTGTCGGAAACCTCCCTGTCCGTGCCTGAAATTTCCCGATCTGAACCTCTTGTGATCCCCCTACTGGGAACCCTGGTCACCCTGTCTCTGCCCCTGAACAGATTGTACCCCACCGGAACCATGTCCTCCAGTCCTGCCCTGATGGATGGACTCTCCCGATCTCTTGCCCTCAGCCATGTGAAAGCGGTGATCCTGGCAGTGTAACAGTGCAGTGTTAACCACATCAGAGTAAGTGGCCAACGATAGGTTCCCCAATAAATGCTGACGGATTCTCCAAGTCAACCCGTCTGTAAACTTCTGGATCTTCTTCTCCTCTGTTGGTATCTCGTCCGGAACAATATTCAGAAGATTAGTGAATTCGGCCTCATACTCGGCCCAGTCTTACCCCCCCTGTCTAAAGCTCATCAACTTCCTTCTCATCTCCGTGTGAATAGCTGACGGAAAATATTTGCGGTCGAACCGCACCCAAAACTCCTGGATAGTGAGAGTATCTCTCTCCTCCACGGTGGTAATAGACTCCCACCACTGCAGTGCAGATCCCACTAGCTTAAAGGTAGCTAGTATCTGCTTCTGGACATCGGTGCACTCATACATCCTCAAGTTCCACTGAATGTCCTTCCTCCACTGACTAGATACTACAACATTAGAGCTACCTGCGAACTCCGGAGGGTGTGCTTTCTGGAAAGCATCACGTACACGTTCCCAAGCAGACGGGAATGCATGTGCCTGAACTCGTGCGGCTACTGCTGCCTGAGGTGGTGCCTGCTGAACTACGGCTAGTGCGGCATTTACCGCCTGGGCCACAATGGCTGCAACCTCGGCGGCATTCATCGTGCCCTGAACTGGTGCGGGTTATGGTTCTGCCGTTGCATCCCTGGGAATCCTTTGTGCACGTCGTGGTGGCATTCTGAAACAAGAATAAAGTTTATAATTTCGCAGTTATAAACTCAAAATAGCTGATGATCGTAGCATATACAAAAGAATACAACAGTCCTAAAATATAGGGCTCTACATCAACGAAAGCTTAGCGGAAACATAATAAGCCATACAGATCCTAAAGGACGCTAGAACCTGATGCTCTAATACCACCTGTGACACCCCGACTAATTAAATACCGGGTAGCTACTCCTTTATTAAATCAATACAAAATGCCAAGTTGGTTCAGTTAATAGCATCACTGTCGAAAATATTTTAATGATTACTAACCACCTAGTATTTAAAAAGTAAGTTGCCAAATTTTAAATTAAGTCTGATTAACATACATGAAAAGAATAATGAAAGAATAACAACCATTCACCATAACGAAGCGATAGTATAACCAACAAAATAATAAGCCCGGAGGAAAACTCCTCACAATAATCCCACAACAGAAATAAGTAAAACAATGTATCCTGAATTAATTACATGCCAAAAGTCTGAAAATCTGAAATAGGAAATGTTTCTAATAGAAATGGGTGACATGCCCTACAACTGAAAAAAGTTGAATATAGAATCAAGATAGATGAAGCGTCTATTAGAAAAGTCCTGTAACTTCCATAAACAGCTACAGCTCGTCACCTGGATGAGAATCCTAAGCATGGTGTCCTTGTGGATGGGCACCTAAAATGGTTTTAAAAAAAAAATAGATTTGAAAGCAAACGGGTCAAGACCGAAAGTGGAGAGTATTTTAAAATAACGAGTGTTTTAATATCATCAAAACAATGAATGCAAAATACATGTTAGGACATTCACTCACCTTAAATACTCACCTCTCGACTAATTGTGCACTCCTAACGTATTATACCCATCTAAGTGATATACGTAACTAACCAAACCGTAATAAGTTCTACCCCTTACTACTCGATTTTCATTATGCATTCTAGCGTTATCAACTAAATAGCGTTACTTAAACTCGAATTCTCAATTATTAGTAATACAATTCTCTACCGGTTATCCCGTTATAACTTCTCAAAACATTACCATAATTATACTCATAATACTTAACATGAAAGTTCTCATTATTTAAGTATATTATTCACGTCATAAATATACAATCCAAGCACCCCGAGACTAGCTATGGTGCACACATACTCTACTATCCATCCCAGTACATCACGTACATAAGGATTACGCATTCCGAATCTCTCAGGAATCGTACACAAATAATAGCAAATCACAAAACAATGGAGGCGAACACAGTCACATCACATGGGTCACGCACATACCTACGCTCCCACGATTAGCAGACTTATTAACTTCCCAATAAGTCCTTCTCTGACCTATGTTCTCGAGTTACCAATCTAAATCCGGGAAACACAAGGATTAGAGGGCCCTAAGCGAACCTAAACCTCCCGTGATAGCAAGTATGGTAGGTATGTCATACACATAAAATCATATACATATACTAAGTATGCACATATCTTAGAAATCACCATAATTTATTTGTGGTACACTTCTCATTCACGTACCGACATATAATGTTACACAATTTACATATTCCCGGTTAATATAATTATTTAAGCCATCAATAATTCTCGCATCGTAATAGTCACTCACGTCCTATTCCACAATTTCCATTCAATTTAAATTACTCTTCTAAGTTTTTCTCCTCTATATATCCCAAATGTCCCTACCATAACAATTTATCATCAAGGGAATGTTATCTCTACAATTAACTAAGGTTACGGGACACACGAAATCAAAACAGGCCAAAAAGCCTAAACTGTCAACTCGTTAGAAGTCTCGTTCGAACGAGGCTGTTCGAACAAGAGTTCGTTCGAACGAAGTGGGCCTTCTAACGAGATCTCGTTTGAACGAAAGTCATCGAACGAACATCCCTCTCGTTAGAAGTCAAACTGTCAACTCGTTAGAAGCTCGTTCGAACGAGCTCGTTCGAACGACCTGGGTAGGTCTTCTAACGAGAGGCCAGTTTCGAGCCGAGATTTTCCTATTCTCGTTTTTCCATCTTTTCTTCACCTCTAATCTCATCTAAACATCAATCCAACAATTGTTCAAGGTTTCTAATCATTCCTAAACACACTTAGGTCATATACTAACGTGTTTTGTGGGGTTAATTCATCCTAAACATCATCCAAATATCAAAACTCTACATTTTTCCCCAATCCCAAGAACATGAACCCTAGAAATTTTAGATCATCAATGAGCCTAATAAAATCCGTTTTTGTAACACAAAAAGTAGTAATTCTTTTAGTTCAATCATCCAATAACATTTCTACATGCAAACCTATATCCAAAATTAAATTTATAACTCCAATTTTATGGGTTTTCATTAATCTCCCAAACAAATATAATTTTAGAATTGTCTAAGCATGGAAGAAACATTCACTGCAAAATAATGTAAATTAAACCACTTGCCTTATGTATTTCTCTAATTTGATGTTGAAGATGAATTGTTCTCTCTCTATCTGCAGGATTTCACCTCTCTTTTCTCTCTACAAGCTCTTCTTCTCCAAGGTGACAATGGTGGCTAGGGTTTTGCCTTAGGAAATTCTTAGAACTAATTCTAATAACCCCCGTAGCCCATTAGGTCACAAGGTGTAGTTAGTGGGTTTAGTGGGTAATTACCAAATCAGATTTTTATTTCCTAATTTTCGTTGGTTTTAATTCCCAAAAATCTTAAATTACTAAACTACCCTTTTACGTTGCCGGTATGGCCTAAAAATGCCCCTGGACCCAAACTAAACCCTCGGCTAGTGTTTTCTGACTATTTCGACCCTTCCGAACGCGTTGGCACACTCAAAACGACCATACGGTTAATAGAAATAAAATTCACTTTTCAATTAAAATAAATATATTCCTGATGCGACTGTCACACGCATCTCAACAAAGTTTCCCGAATTGCCGTATATCAATCTCACGACAATTTGATAATTCAATATTCATATATAGCCATATATACTCATTAAAATCAAATACCAACTCGCATCTCACTAGTATTTTAATTCGGATTAATTTCCAATTAATACACATTTAATTCAATTAATCCCATAAATAAATATCACAAAAATACGGGGTATTACAGCTTAAGCCTTCCCTCTAATTACGATGTGGCTCCACTTGTGGTAAAATATAAGTGACACGTGTATTCTGATCATTGGTAAAGAAATGTACACAAAGAATGGACTCGCTTGTGAGAGATTCGCGAGTGATAAAGAAATGTACCTCCCACGGCTTTTACACACGTGGGTGAAGACCGAGTTGAGTCGATCGGAAGAAAATTGCCTAATTTCAGTCGTCCCCGGGAGTCGTACGGACCCAAATAGGGAGGCTTCTAAATTCACTCTAAGGGTGTTCTATCTCTTTAGTTTGTCTCATTTTCCTTTTCGCTTTTTATTTTTGTGATTAATTGTTACAAATTAATGGTGTAAAAAATGTACCCAAATGAGTACAACGCCTCAATAATCCAAATACAACCAATCTAATGCATAAAAAAATTAACAACTACAACCACAAATGAAAAAGAAATACAAGACTTCAACTTGTCTACAACTTCAACAAAGAGACAACGATGCCATTTGATAACTCGCTTTTTACGTGTACTTATGTCGTTGTCTTCAAAAGCCAAGTCTCAAAATCATTTGAATTACCTACAAAAATTATTAAACAACTTATATGGTGGTAAGCATGGGCATTAATCCAACTTTCAAGGTGAAGAAACAAATAGCGTGAATGACTGCAGTTATATTTTTTTATTAAATTTTATATATGTTTATAAGAATTTCAAGGCACAATAAAAATGAAAAAAATTATAAGTGACTAAATAAAGTAGTGAAAATAAAAGGTGACATGTAACCGAGTTTATAAATGTGAGAAGGACAAGGGATGGAATAACACCGCATGATTAATTATTTTAATTTCCTAATTTATTTATTCGAAGCATTTTGAGATAATATTAAACTTACAATCTAACTCTCGTTACAACTATAAATTCAATAATCTCTTTTCTAGAAAATAAATTTAAAAATGACACAACTCTAAAAAAAAAATAGATTTATTCTCTCTTTAATAAATTGCCCGCAAAGATTGATTTATTAAAAATTATATAAACCCTTGAATCGCAAAAATGAGTCAACAATTTTAATTTAATGCCATAATTAGGAAAAACCTATCTCTAGTTTGATTCCAAAATTACACATTAAATAAAAATATGAAATTAATTTACCCTCTCTCGAGGCATAAATTAATTTGTGACAATTCAAAATTAATCTTCCTAGAAATATAACAATCAAATATATTAATTAATTAAACACCATCACACATGATTTCATCTCACCTCCTGAACGGGGTGTTTTGCCAAACATTCTCATTTTAGCATACACAGTAATCAATAAAATATCAAGAAATGATATAAAATTAAAAAAGAGAGAAAGAAATGCAATTCCCAAAAGTCTCCTTGTCGAATTGATTTCTTGAAATGCGTCCAATTTCTTCCCCTAAATAGTCTTACTTAATTACAATAAAATAAAAAAATAGTCCTAATCAATTTTCTAATCCTACACTAATTTATTTAAAATTTTCTGAATCCCTTTTTTTCTCTTGACTTTAAAATATGACACTCTAGAGAAATGCAGTCTAGATTTTAGCTCTAAATGAGAGATTGGGTTTTTCTTGGGGAGTTTTTTTTGGGAATTGAATATGGCTAAGTCAAAGGTATTAGAGGGAGTCTTGTTTTTTTATGGTTTTTACACGTGGATTATTTGGAAAGGATGATTTTGAAGGCATAATGATGGAGGTTCCTATTTTGGTGGGTATGGATGGTGGTTTTGTTGGAGTGAGAGGATAATTTTATTTTCTTGTTTTGGTCAGAGGCAGTGGCTGGAATGGTCATCGAAGGGTATAAGGGAGTTCATCAGATTTTAGGTGGCCAGGTTTGGTTTGTCGGAGCTCAAGTGGTTAAGCTTGGTTTAGATGGAGAGTGTTGGTTATGGAGGAAGAGGAAAGAGAAAATGGGATGTGGATTGGTGATGGATAGAGGAGAGTGAGATTAAAAATTGGAATTGTTTGTTTAAAATGAGGTGTGGGAGGTTAGTGAGGGTGAATGAGATACATGGGATGTAGGTGTGAGTGGGTAAGTTGTTTGGGTGTATGAGTGTGTAGGGGTTTAATGTGTGGTTTAATTTGTATATGACTCAACTAAAGCTAAAAAAAATAAAGTCTAATAAAACAAAAAATTTGAATCCTAACCTATAAACTAGTAAAAGACTAAAATAAAGTATTAAAAACTAAACTAAAAAAAACTAAAAAAATAAATAAAATAAAATAAAGAAAAATCTACTAAATGTGCAAACCTAATATGAAAACACCCGACATAAAAAAATTACACGGACTCTAATATTTACAACTGTATGCACACAAATAAAATATAAAATCCTAAAAAATTGTACACGACTCAAATAAAAATAAAAAAAAATATATAAAAGTGCAAACTAAATACACATGAGGCATAGGTAATGGATTGGGCTAGGTTTAGGCTTAGGTTTGCTACGGGAATGGGTTTAGGCATCGGTATTGATCTGGGTAAGCTAAAAAAGGGACATATGGCTTCACGATCACTTTGAATGTATTCGTTGAATGCTTTTGACCGCTACTTTATCACAATTACTTTGATTTAGCACAATTTGATACCGCGATTGTCTATTGACCTGTAATATAGATCAATACTAACGTAAGTCCAGTTTTATCGAGAATGAATGACTAAAATGCATTGGGGCATAAATTAAAAAAATTTAGGTGCTTATCACACCACCTCCAAACAGAACATTGGTAGTCCTCAAACAAAAATAGAGAGAAACAGAGATACGTGACCAAAAGTGTTTTACTTTCGTAGGCACTTGTGATTGCACTTAACATGTGCAACAAGCCATTAAACCTCTAGGTTTCCCTACGGGATGAGTGTTATCTCGTGAGGGTTTGCAGTGAATCTACCTAGAAATTCAAAATTTTATTGAAAATTATTTATTGAAAGGCAATCTCTTATTTGACGATGAAAGTTATAAAACGAAACTAAAAAGAGCATCGAGGAATACAATGTTCAACTATCAATGTATGTCATAAAATATCTTAATATCAAAAGAGTAATCCTTCCTAAAACTCAACATGTGCTGTGTGAAACAATCTTAAGTATCATCTAAGTAATTCCTAGATTGCCTTTACAGAATCAACGCTTTGACTTCAAATCTCACTAGATTTTTCTCTTTTAAAACTCTCCGAGATTTCGGTAAGTGTATCTCTTTAGTGTGTGAGGAGGTGAGTAACGTCTCACACACTTATAAGAATCACTACAACAAAAATGAGTATTAGGGATGGTAAAAAACCGTCCCTAAAAGTACAAAAACCGTCCCTAAAGAGTATTAGGGACGGTTATTGCGACGGCAAAAATCCGTCCCTTATACTAGGCGTCGTAAATATTTTAGGGACGAATTTTACCGTCCTAAATTTTAATTCATGGACACTCTGCATTTGACATTAGGGACAGATTTTACCGTCCCAAATGGTGTTCTCGCGAAAAAATCCCCGCTCCCGCCAATAGTATTAGGGACGGATAAACCGTCCCTAATACTACTGAGATTCTGGCAACCCAATTAGGGACGGTTTTTACCGTCCCTAAAGGTAATTTCAATTGATGCAGAAATGGGTATTAGGGACGGTAAAAACCGTCCCAAAAGGTATTCTCAATTAATACAAATAAGTATTAGGGACGGTTTATAACCGTCCCAATTGATAAATAAAAAATTATCATAAATAGTTATATTATTATATGTTTTATGTTGAAATAATAATGGACGTCTAATTTGCATTATAAATCAAATCATCCGATCAAAAACGCAATATATCAACCACATTCATTGAAGCATGTATCCAATAACAATTTTTTCCATTGAGTAACGTTCAAGTCAAAATATTTAAATGAGTACAAAATTATACTAATTAATAAGATATACAATTGTCAAAAAAAATATTATCCCTAAATTAAGATGATAAATATGGTTGTCACGCTTCAAAAACTTCTCTTAGTAAAATATGTATCTTCAACTTCATGTATCTTCAACTTCTTGTGCACAACCTGCAATCAATAAATAATAATTTTATCAAAATAATATTATAGTAAAATAAAAATCCAAATATATTAGTTAATCATATCAACAACTTTTTACAATTTTTAAAAAAATTTGACAGAGTCTCCTTTGTTTATACATGAAAACCAACCTGTTTTTAATAAATACAAAAGCCCACACGGCTATAAGAATCTCGCATATCAATAATTCTTTACAATTTTAAAGAAAAATCGACAGAGTCTCCTTTGTTTATGCATGAAAACCAACTTGTTTAGTCAACACAAAAGCCCGCACGACCATAAAAAAAATTGAAAAATCTCCATATCAACAATTCTTTACAATTTTTTAAAAAATTCGATATAGTCTCCATTGTTTATACGTGAAAACCAACATTATCAACAACAATAATAAATAAATAATCTACTTGTCGCAAACCATTGTTTCGTTCATGTGTTCCACGCGAATAAAATATAACCCAAAAATGTTATCCTCCAAAAAAAATATATGAAACAAAACAAAAAAGATATCAGTATTCAAATAATGTACAAGCCTAAAAATCTAAATGTTGCAAATTCTCATCGTGTACTCAAATCGGGAATCCCGTGACTACGTGGTCGGTCTCTACAAGTTACATTGGTCCCGTGTGAGGTGATCGTGCCTCTCACGAGATCGTTTTGTGGTTGTTTTACGTTTTGACACAGTGGCTTCTTGTTTTTAAGCTTAAGTGTAATTTTTTGCAAATTCACATCGTGTACTCAAACCGGCAGTCCTGTGACTACGCAGTTCGTTCGTACGATTTACATTGGTCCCGTGCGAGGTGATGGTGCATCTAACGGGACCGTTTTGTTATTGTTTTATGTTTTTAGCCTTTGGCGTCATGTTTTCAAGCCTATGTCTAAATTTTCCAAATTCTCATCGCATATTACAACCGAGAGACCGGGGACTATGCAGACGGTTTCTACGAGTTACATTGGTCCCGTGTGAGGTGATCGTGCCTCCCAGGGGATCGTTTTGTGGCCGTTTTACATTTTGACACGTTGGCATCATGTTTTTAAGCCTAAGACTACTTTTTTGCAAATTCTCATCGTGTACTCAAATCGACAGTCCCATGACTACGCGGTCGATTCGTATGAGATACATTGGTCCCGTGCGATGTGATGGTGCCTCAAATAGGACCGTTTTGTTCTAGTTTTACGTTTTCATCCTTTGGCGTCATGTTTTCAAGCCTATGTCAAAATTTTCCAAATTCTCGTTGTATACTCAAACCAAGAGGTGGGGGACTACGCGGTCAGTCTCTACGAGTTACTTTCATTCCGTGTGAGGAGATCGTGCCTCTCACAGGACCGTTTTGTGGCTGTTTTATGTTTTGACACGTTGGCGTCATGTTTTTAAGCCTAAGTCTAATTTTTTGCAAATTCTCGTCTTGTACTCAAACCGACAGTCCCGTAAATACGCGGTCACTTCGTACGAGTTACATTGGTCCCATGAGAGGTGATGGTGCCTATAACGGGACCGTTTTGTTATTATTTTACACTTTCACCCTTTGGCGTCATGTTTTCAAGCCTATGTCTAAATTTTCCAAATTCTTATCGTATACTCAAACCGAGAGGATGGAGACTACGCGGTCGAACTCTAAGAGCTACATTGGTCCTGTGTGCGGTGATCGTGCCTCTCACGGGATCATTTTGTGGTTGTTTTACGTTTTGACACATTGGCGTCATGTTTTTGAGCAAATGCCTATTTTTTTGGAAATTCTCGTCGTGTACTCAAACCGGCAGTCCCGTGACTACACTATTGATTCGTACGAGTTACATTGGTCCCGTACGAGGTAATGGTGCCTCTAACGGGACCGTTTTGTTGTTGTTTTACATATTCACCCTTTGGCATCATGTTTACAAGCCTATGTCTAAATTGTCGGGGACTACGCAGTCGGTCTCTACGAGTAACATTGGTCCCGTGTGAGGTGATCATGCCTATCACGGGACCGTTTTGTAGTTGTTTTACGTTTTGACACGTTATCATCATGTTTTTATGACTATGTCTAATTTTTTGCAAATTATCCCCCACTACCGAGCATTTAAAATGAGATCAGAAGTGAGATTGGGAGGGACATAACCTACGAGATTTGAAATAAATGTTGTAAATTCTCATCGTGTACTCAAATCGGGAGTCCCGTGATTACGCAGTCGGTCTCTACAAGTTACATTGGTCACGTGTGAGGTAATCGTTCCTCTTACGGGACCGTTGTTTTGACATGTTGGCGTCATGTTTTTAAGCCTAAGTCTAATTTTCTACAAATTCTCATCGTGTACTCAAACCGGCTGTCCCGTGACTATGCGGTCGATTCGTATGAGTTACATTGGTCCCGTGCGAGGTGATGGTGCCTCTAACGGGACAGTTTTTCTGTTGTTTTATGTTTTCACCCTTTGGCATCAAGTTTTTAAGCCTATGTCTAAATTTACCAAATTCTCGTCGTATACTCAAACCCAGAGGCCGGGGACTATGCGGTCGGTCTCTATGAGTTGCATTGGTCCCGTGTGAGGTGATCGTTCCTCTCATGGTACCATTTTGTTGTAGTTTTACGTTTTCAACCTTTGGCGTAATGTTTTCAAGCCCATGTCTAAATTTTCCAAATTCTTGTCATATACTCAAACTGAGAGGCCGAGGACTATGCGGTCAGTCTCTCCGAGTTACATTGGTCCCGTGTGAGGAGACCATGCCACTCACGGGACCGTTTTGTGGCTGTTTTACGTTTGGACACGTTGGCGTCATGTTTCTAAATCTAAGTCTAATTTTTTGCAAATTCTCATCGTGTACTCAAACCGGCAGTCCCTTGAATACGCGATCGGTTCGTACGAGTTATATTGGTCCCATGCGAGGTGATAGTGCCTCTAACGGGACCGTTTTGTGTTTTTTTACATTTTCACCCTTTGGCGTCATGTATTTAAGCCTATGTCTAAATTTTCCAAATTCTCATCGTATACTCAAACTGAGAGGCCAGAGACTACGCGGTCGATCTCTACGAGTTACATTAGTCCCGTGTGAGGTGATCGTGCCTCTCACGGGATCATTTTGTGGTTGTTTTACGTTTTGACATGTTGGCGTATTGTTTTTAAGCCAATGTCTATTTTTTTGTAAATTCTCGTCGTGTACTCAAATCGGCAATCCCGTGACTACGCGGTTGATTCGTACGAGTTACATTGGTCCCGTGTGAGGTGATGGTGCCTCTAACGGGACCGCTTTGTTGTCGTTTTACATTTTCACCTTTTGGCATCATGTTTTCAAGCCTATGTCTAAATTTTCCAAATTCTCATTGTAGACTCAAATCGAGAGGCCGGGGACTACGCGGTCGGTCTGTACGGGTCACATTGGTCCCGTGTGAGATGATCGTGCCTCTCACGGGATCATTTTGTGGCTGTTCTACGTTTTGACATATTGGCTTCATGTTTTTAAGCCCAAGTCTAATTTTCTGCAAATTCTCATCGTGTAATCAAATCGGCAGTCCCGTGACTATGCGGTCGATTCATACGAGTTACATTGATCCCGTTCGAGGTGATAGTGCCTCTAACGGGACCATTTTGTTGTTGTTTTACGTTTTCACACTTTGGCATCAAGTTTTCAAGCCTATGTCTAAATTTTCCAAATTCTCGTCGTATACTCAAACCGAGAGGCCGGGGACTACGTGGTCGGTCTCTACGAGTTACATTGGTCCCGTGTGTGGTGATCGTGCCTCTCTCTGGACCATTTTATGGTTGTTTTATGTTTTGACATGTTAGTGTCATGTTTTTAAGACTATGTCTAATTTTTTGCAAATTATCCCCCACTACCGAGCATTTAAACGAAGATCAAAAGTGAGATTGGGAGGGACATAACCTAGGAGAGTTGAAATAAATGTTATAAATTCTCATCGTGTACTCAAATCGGGATTCCCGTGACTACACAGTCAGTCTCTACAAGTTACATTGGTCGCGTTTGAGGTGATCGTGTCTCTAACGGGACCGTTTTGTGGCTGTTTTACAATTTGACAGGTTGGCATCATGTTTTTAAGCCTAAGTCTAATTTTTTGCAAATTCTCGTCGTGTACTTAAATCGATACTCCCGTGACTACGCGGTCGGTTCGTACGAGTTACATTGGTCCCATGCGAGGTGATGGTGCCTCTAGCGGGACCATTTTGTTGTTATTTTACGTTTTCACCCTTTGGCGTCATGTTTTCAAGCCTATGTTTAAAATTTTCAAATTCTCATCGTATACTCAAACTGAGATGCTGGGGACTATGTGGCCAGTCTCTATGAGTTACATTGGTCCTGTGTAAGGTGGTTGTGCCTCTCACTGGACCTTTTTGTGGATCTTTTACGTTTTGGCACGTTGGCATAATGTTTTTAAGCATAAGCCTATTTTTTTTCAAATTCTCATCGTGTACTCAAACCGGCAGTCGCGTGAATACGCGGTCAGTTCGTGCGAGGTGATGGTGCTTTTAACGGGACCCTTTTGTTGTTGTTTTACATTTTCATCCTTTGGCGTCATGTTTTCAAGCCTATGTCCAAATTTTCCAAATTCTCATCGTATACTCAAGCCAAGACATCGGGGACTACGCGATCGATCTCTATGAGTTACATTGGTCCCGTGTGAGGTGATTGTGCCTCTCACGGGATCGTTTTGTGGCTGTTTTACATTTTGACACGTTGATGTCATGTTTTTAAGCATAAGTCTAATTTTTTGCAAATTCTCATCATGTACTCAAACCGGTAGTCCCGTGACTACACGGTCGGTTCGTACGAGTTACATTGGTTTCGTGCGAGGTGATGGGGCCTCTAACGGGACCGTTTTGTTGTTGTTTTACATTTTCAGCCTTTGGCGTCATGTTTTCAAGCCTATGTCTAAATTTTCCAAATTCTCATCGTATACTCAAACCGAGATGTCGGGGACTACGCGGTCGGTCTCTACGAGTTACATTGGTCCCGTGTGAGGAGATCGTGCCTCTCACGGGACCATTTTATGGCTATTTTAAGTTTTAAAACGTTAGCGTCATGTTTTTAATCCTAAGTCTATTTTTTTACAAATTCTCGGCATGTACGAAAACTAGCAGTCCCATGAATAAGCAATCGGTTCGTACGAGTTACAATGGTCCCATGCGAGGTGATGGTGCCTCTAACGTGATCGTTTTGTTGTTGTTTTACATTTTCACCCTTTGACGTCATGTTTTCAAGCCTATGTCTAAATTTTCCAAATTCTCTCCGGATACTCAAATCGAGAGGCCGGAGACTACGCGCTCGGTCTCTACAAGTTACATTGGTCCCGTATGAGGTGATCGTGTCTCTCACGGGACCGTTTTGTCGCTATTTTTTGTTTTGACACGTTGGTTTCATGTTTTTAAGCCTAAGTCTAATTTTCTGCAAATTCTCATCGTGTACTCAAGCTGGCAGTCCCGTGACTATGCGGTCGATTCGTACGAGTTACATTGGTCCCGTACGAGGTGATGGTGCCTCTAAAGGGACCGTTTTGTTGTTGTTTTATGTTTTCCCCTTTTGGCATCATGTTTTCAAGCCTATGTCTAAATTTTCCGAATTCTCGTCGTATACTCAAACTGAGAGGCCGGGGACTACGTGGTCGGTGTCTACGAGTTACATTGGTCCCGTGTGAGGTGATCGTGTCTCTCACGGGACCGTTGTGTGGCTGTTTTATGGTTTGACACGTTAGCGTCATGTTTTTAAGCTAATGTCTAATTTTTTGCAAATTATCCCCCACTACCGAGCATTTAAAAGGAGATCAGAAGTAAGATTGGGAGGAAAATAACCAAGGAGAGTAGAAATAAATGTTGTAAATTCTCATCGTGTACTCAAACCGGGAGTCCCGTAACTATGCATTCGGTCTCTACAAGTTACATTGGTCCCGTGTGAGGTGATCGTGCCTCTAACGGGACCGTTTTGTGGCTGTTTTACGTTTGGACAGGTTGGCGTCATGTTTTTAAGCCTATGTCTAATTTTTTGCAAATTCTCATCGTGTACTCAAATCGGTACTCCCATGACTACGCGGTCGGTTCGTACGAGTTATATTGGTCATGTGCGAGGTGATGGTGCCTCTAACGGGACCATTTTGTTATTATTTTATGTTTTCACCCTTTTGGTGTCATGTTTTCAAGCCTATGTCTAAATTTTCCAAATTCATGTCGTATACTCAAACCCAGATGCTGGGGACTACGCGGTCGATCTCTATGAGTTACATTGGTCCCATGTAAGGTGATCGTGCCTCTCACGGGACCTTTTTGTGGACGTTTTACGTTTTGACACGTTGGCGTCATGTTTTTAAGCCTAAGTCTATTTTTTTTGCAAATTCTCGTCATGTACTCATACCGGCAGTCCCGTGACTACACGATCAGTTCGTACGAGTTACATTCGTCTCGTGTGAGGTGATGGTGCCTCTAACGGGACCGTTTTATTATTGTTTTATGTTTTCACCAATTGGCGTCATGTTTTCAAGCTTATGTCTAAATTTTCAAGAATTCTCGTCATATACTCAAATAGAGAGGTCGGGGACTACGCAGTTGGTCTCTACGAGTTACATTGGTTCCGTGTGAGGTGATCGTGCCTCTCACGGTATCGTTTTGTGGCTGTTTTACGTCTTGACACGCTGGCGTCATATTTTAAGCCTAAGTCAAATTTTTTGCAAATTCTCATCGTGTACTCAAACTGACAGCCCCGTGACTATGCGATCGGTTTGTACGAGTTACATTGGTCTCGTGCAAGGTGATGGTGCCTCTAACGGGACCCTTTTGTTGTTGTGTTACATCTTCATCCTTTGGTGTCATGTTTTCAAGCCTATGTCTAAATTTTCCAAATTCTCATCGTATACTCAAACCGAGAGATCGGGGACTATGCGGCCGATCTCTATGAGTTACATTGGTCCCGTCTGAGGTGATCGCGCCTCTCACGGGACCGTTTTGTGGCTGTTTTAGATTTTGACACATTGGTGTCATGTTTTTAAGCCTAAGTCTATTTTTTTGCAAACGCTCATTGTGTACTCAAACCGGCAGTCCCGTGACTATGCCATCAGTTCGTACGAGTTACATTGGTCCCATGCGAGGTGATGGTACCTCTACCCAGACCGCTTTGTTGTTGTTTTACGTTTTCACCCTTTGGCGTCATGTTTTCAAGCCTATGCCTAAATTTTCCAAATTCTCGTTGTATACTCAAACTGAGAGGTCGGGGACTATGCGATCGGTCTCTACCAGTTACATTGGTCCCGTGTGATGTGATCGTGCCTCTCACGGACCGTTTTGTGGTTGTTTTACGTTTTGACACGTTGGCATCATGTTTTTAAGCCTAAATCTAACTTTCTGCAAATTCTTGTTGTGTACTCAAACCTGCAGTCCCGTGACTATGTAGTCGATTCGTACGAGTTACATTGGTCACACGCGAGGTGATGGTGCCTCTAACGGGACTGTTTTGTTGTAGTTTTATGTTTTCACCCTTTAGCATCAAGTTTTCAAGTCTATGTCTAAATTTTCCAAATTCTCGTCGTATACTCAAACCGAGAGGCCGGGGACTATGCGGCCGGTCTCTACGAGTTACATTGGTCCCGTGTGAGGAGATCGTGCCTCTCACGGGACCATTTTATGGCTATTTTAAGTTTTGACATGTTGGCGTCATGTTTTTAAGCCTAAGTCTATTTTTTTTCAAATTCCCATCGTGTACTCAAACCGGCAGTCCCGTGACTATACGATCAGTTCGTATGAGTTACATTGGTCCCGTGTGAGGTGATGGTGCCTCTAACGGGACCGCTTTGTTGTTGTTTTACATTTTCACCCTTTGGCGTCATGTTTTCAAGCCTATATCTAAATTTTCCAAATTCTCATTGTATACTCAAACCGAGAGGCCGAGGACTACACGGTCGGTCTCTACGAGTTACATTGGTCCCTTGTGAGGTGATCGTGCCTCTCACGGGATCGTTTTGTGGGTGTTTTACGTTTTGACACGTTGGCGTTATGTTTTCAAGCATAAGTCTAATTTTTGTAAATTCTCATCGTGTACTCAAACCGGCAGTCCCGTGACTACATGGTAGGTTTGTACGAGTTACATTGCTCTCGTGCGAGGTGATGGTGCCTCTAACGGGACCGTTTTGTTGTTGTTTTACATTTTCTGCCTTTGGCGTCATGTTTTCAAGCCTATGTCTAAATTTTCCAAATTCTCATCGTATACTCAAACCGAGAGATTGGGGACTACGCGGTCAGTCTCTACGAGTTACAATGGTCCCGTGTGAGGTGATCGCGCCTCTCACGGGACCGTTTTGTGGTTGTTTTACATTTTGACACGTTGGCGTAATGTTTTTAAGCCTAAGTCTATTTTTTTGCAAATTCTCATCAAGCACTCAAACCGACTGTTCCATGACTACGCGGTCGGTTCGTACGAGTTACATTGGTCCCGTGTGAGGTGATGGTGCCTCTAACGGGACCGCTTTGTTGTCGTTTTACGTTTTCACCCTTTGGCGTCATGTTTTCAAGCCTATGTCTAAATTTTCCAAATTCTCATTGTAGACTCAAATCGAGAGGCCGGGGACTACGCGGTCGGTCTCTACGAGTTACATTGGTCCCGTGTGAGATGATCGTGCCTCTCACGGGATCGTTTTGTGGTTGTTTTACATTTTGATATATTGGCGTCATGTTTTTAAGCCCAAGTCTAATTTTCTGCAAATTCTCATCGTGTAATCAAATCAGCAATCCCATGACTATGCAGTCGATTCATATGAGTTACATTGGTCCCGTTCGAGGTGATGGTGCCTCTAACGGGACCATTTTGTTGTTGTTTTACGTTTTCACACTTTGGCATCAAGTTTTCAAGCGTATGTCTAAATTTTCCAAATTCTCGTCGTATACTCAAATCGAGAGGCCGGGGACTACGTGGTCGGTCCCTACGAGTTACATTGGTCCCGTGTGTGGTGATCGTGCCTCTCTCGGGACCATTTTATGGCTGTTTTATGTTTTGACATGTTAGCGTCATGTTTTTAAGACTATGTCTAATTTTTTGCAAATTATCCCCCACTACCGAGCATTTAAAAGGAGATCAGAAGTGAGATTGGGAGGGACATAACCTAGGAGAGTTGAAATAAATGTTGTAAATTCTCATCGTGTACTCAAATTGGGATTCCCGTGACTACGCAGTCAGTCTCTACAAGTTACATTGGTCGCGTTTGAGGTGATCGTGCCTCTAACGGGACCGTTTTGTGGCTGTTTTACATTTTGACAGGTTGGCATCATGTTTTTAAGCCTAAGTTTAATTTTTTGCAAATTCTCGTCGTGTACTTAAACCGATACTCCCGTGACTACGCGGTCGGTTCGTACGAGTTACATTGGTCCCGTGCGAGGTGATGGTGCCTCTAGCAGGACCATTTTGTTGTTATTTTACGTTTTCACCCTTTGGCGTCATGTTTTCAAGCCTATGCTTAAAATTTTCAAATTCTCATCGTATACTCAAACTGAGATGCTGGGGACTATGTGGTCAGTGTCTATGAGTTACATTGGTCCTGTGTAAGGTGATCGTGCCTCTCACTGGACCTTTTTGTGGATGTTTTACGTTTTGACACGTTGGCATAATGTTTTTAAGCCTAAGCCTATTTGTTTTCAAATTCTCATCGTGTACTCAAACCGGTAGTCCCGTGAATACGCGGTCAGTTCGTACGAGGTGATGGTGCTTTTAACGGGACCCTTTTGTTGTTGTTTTACATTTTCATCTTTTGGCGTCATGTTTTCAAGCCTATGTCTAAATTTTCCAAATTCTCATCGTATACTCAAGCCGAGACATCGGGGACTACGCGATCGATCTCTATGAGTTACATTGGTCCCGTGTGAGGTGATTATGCCTCTCACGGGATCGTTTTGTGGCTGTTTTACGTTTTGACACGTTGACGTCATGTTTTTAAGCCTAAGTCTATTTTTTGCAAATTCTCATCATGTACTCAAACCGGTAGTCCCGTGACTACGCGGTCGGTTCGTACGAGTTACATTGGTTTCGTGCGAGGTGATGGTGCCTCTAACAGGACCGTTTTGTTGTTGTTTTACATTTTCAGCCTTTGGCGTCATGTTTTCAAGCGTATGTCTAAATTTTCCAAATTCTCATCGTATACTCAAACCGCGAGGCCGGGAACTACGCGGTCAGTCTCTACGAGTTACATTGGTCCCGTGTGAGGAGATCGTGCCTCTCACGGGACCATTTTATGGTTGTTTTAAGTTTTGACACGTTAGCGTCATGTTTTTAATCCTAAGTCTATCTTTTTACAAATTCTCGGCGTGTACTCAAACCGGCAGTCCCGTGAATAAGCGATCGGTTCGTACGAGTTACAATGGTCCCATGCGAGGTGATGGAGCCTCTAACGTGACTGGTTTGTTGTTGTTTTACATTTTCACCCTTTGACGTCATGTTTTCAAGCCTATGTCTAAATTTTCCAAATTCTCTCTGTATACTCAAATCGAGAGGCCGGAGACTACGCGCTCGGTCTCTAATAGTTACATTGGTCCCGTATGAGGTGATCGTGCCTCTCACGGGACCGTTTTGTCGCTGTTTTATGTTTTGACACGTTGGTTTCATGTTTTTAAGCCTAAGTCTAATTATCTGCAAATTCTCATCGTGTACTCAAACCGTCAGTCCCGTGACTATGCGGTCGATTCGTATGAGTTACATTGGTCCCGTACGAGGTGATGGTGCCTCTAAAGGGACCGTTTTGTTGTTGTTTTACGTTTTCACCCTTTGGCATCATGTTTTCAAGCCTATGTCTAAATTTTCCAAATTCTCGTCGTATACTCAAACTAAGAGGCCGGGAACTACGTGGTCGGTGTCTACGAGTTACATTAGTCCCGTGTGAGGTGATCGTGTCTCTCACGGGACCGTTTTGTGGCTGTTTTATGTTTTGACACGTTTGCGTCATCTTTTTAAGCTAATGTCTAATTTTTTGCAAATTATCCCCCACTACCGAGCATTTAAAAGGAGATCAAAAGTAAGATTGGGAGGAAAATAACCAAGGAGAGTTCAAATAAATGTTGTAAATTCTCATCGTGTACTCAAACCGGGAGTCCCGTAACTACGTATTCGGTCCCTACAAGTTACATTAGTCCCGTGTGAGGTGATCGTGCCTCTAACGGGACCGTTTTGTGGCTGTTTTACGTTTGGACAGGTTGGCGTCATGTTTTTAAGCCTATGTCGAATTTTTTTGCAAATTCTCATCGTGTACTCAAACTGGTACTCCCATGACTACGCGGTCGGTTCGTACGAGTTACATTGGTCCTGTGCGAGGTGATGGTGCCTCTAACGGGACCATTTTGTTATTATTTTACGTTTTCACCCTTTTGGTGTCATATTTTCAAGCCTATGTCTAAATTTTCCAAATTCACGTCGTATACTCAAACCCAGATGCTGGGGACTACGCGGTCGGTCTCTATGAGTTACATTGGTCCCGTGTAAGGTGATCGTGCCTCTCACGGGACCTTTTTGTGGACGTTTTACGTTTTGACACGTTGGCGTCATGTTTTTAAGCCTAAGTCTATTTTTTTTGCAAATTCTCGTCATGTACTCATACAGGCAGTCCCGTGACTACGCGATCAGTTCGTACGAATTACATTAGTCCCGTGTGAGGTGATGGTGCCTCTAACGGGACCGTTTTATTATTGTTTTACGTTTTCACCAATTGGCGTCAGGTTTTCAAGCTTATGTCTAAATTTTCAAGAATTCTCGTCATATACTCAAATAGATAGGTCGGGGACTACGCGGTTGGTCTCTATGAGTTACATTGGTCACGTGTGAGGTGATCGTGCCTCTCACGGTATCGTTTTGTGGCTGTTTTACGTTTTGACACGTTGGCGTCATGTTTTAAGCCTAAGTCTAATTTTTTGCAAATTCTCATCGTGTACTCAAACTGACAGCCCCGTGAGTACGCGATCGGTTTGTACGAGTTACATTGGTCTCGTGTGAGGTGATGGTGCCTCTAACGGGACCCTTTTGTTGTTGTTTTACATTTTCATCCTTTGGTGTCATGTTTTCAAGCCTATGTCTAAATTTTCCAAATTCTCATCGTATACTCAAATCGAGAGATCGGGGACTATGCGGTCGATCTCTTTGAGTTACATTGGTCCCGTCTGAGGTGATCGCGCCTCTCACGGGACCGTTTTGTGGCTGTTTTAGATTTTGACACATTGGCATCATGTTTTTAAGCCTAAGTCTATTTTTTTACAAACGCTCATTGTGTACTCAAACCGGTAGTCCCGTGACTATGCCATCAGTTCGTACGAGTTACATTGGTCCCATGCGAGGTAATGGTACCTCTACCCAGACCGTTTTGTTGTTGTTTCACATTTTCACCCTTTGGCGTCATGTTTTCAGGCCTATGTCTAAATTTTCCAAATTCTCATGGTATACTCAAACCGAGAGGCCGGAGACAACATGGTCGATCTCTACGAGTTACATTGGTCCCGTGTGAGGTGATCGTGCCTCTCACGGGATCATTTTGTGGATGTTTTACGTTTTGACACGTTAGCGTCATGTTTTTAAGCCTATGTCTATTTTTTTGCAAATTCTCATCGTTTACTCAAACCGGCAGTCTCATGACTACGCTGTTGATTCGTACGAGTTACATTGGTCCTTTGTGATGTGATGGTACCTCTAACGGAACCGCTTTGTTGTTGTTTTACGTTTTCACCCTTTGGGGTCATGTTTTCAAGCCTATGTCTAAATTTTCCAAATTCTCGTTTTATACTCAACCTGAGAGGCCGGGGACTACGCGATCGGTCTCTACCAGTTACATTGGTCCCGTGTGATGTGATCGTGCCTCTCACGGACCGTTTTGTGGCTGTTTTGCGTTTTGACACGTTGGCGTCATGTTTTTAAGCCTAAATCTAACTTTCTGCAAATTCTCGTTGTGTACTCAAACCTGCAGTCCCGTGACTATGCAGTCGATTTGTACGAGTTACATTGGTCACAAGCGAGGTGATGGTGCCTCTAACGGGACTGTTTTATTGTAGTTTTATGTTTTCACCCTTTGGCATCATGTTTTCAAGTCTATGTCTAAATTTTCCAAATTCTCGTCGTATACTCAAACCGAGAGGCCGGGGACTATGCGGTCGGTCTCTACGAGTTACATTGGCCCCGTGTGAGGTGATCGTGCCTCTCACGGGACCATTTTGAGGCTGTTTTACATTTTGACACCTAGCGTCATGTTTTTAAGCCTATTTTTTTACAAATTCTCCTCGTGTACTCAAACTGGTAGTCCCGTGACTACTCGGTCAGTTCGTACGAGTTACATTAGTCCCGTGCGAGGTGATGGTGCCTCTAACCAGACCGTTTTATTTTTTGTTTTACATTTTCACCAATTGGCGTCATGTTTTTAAGCCTATGTCTAAATTTTCCAAATTCTCTTCGTATACTCAAACCGAGAGGCCGGGGACTATGCGATCGGTCTCTACGAGTTACATTGGTCCCGTGTGAGGTGATCGTGCCTCTCACGGGATCGTTTTATGGATGTTTTACGTTTTGACACGTTGGCGTTATGTTTTCAAGCATAAGTCTAATTTTTTGTAAATTCTCATCGTGTACTCAAACTGGCAGTCCCGTGACTACATGGTAGGTTCGTACGAGTTACATTGCTCTCGTGCGAGGTGATGGTGCCTCAAACGGGACCGTTTTGTTGTTGTTTTACATTTTCTGCCTTTGGCGTCATGTTTTCAAGCCTATGTCTAAATTTTCCAAATTCTCATCGTATACTCAAACCGAGAGATCGGGGACTACGCGGTCAGTCTCTATGAGTTACAATGGTCCCGTGTGAGGTGATCGCGCCTCTCACGGGGCCGTTTTGTGGTTGTTTTACATTTTGACACGTTGGCATAATGTTTTTAAGCCTAAGTCTATTTTTTTGCAAATTCTCATCAAGCACTCAAACCGACTGTTCCGTGACTACGCGGTCGGTTCGTACGAGTTGCATTGGTCCCGTGCGAGGTGATGGTGCCTCTAACGGGACCATTTTGTTATAGTTTTTCATGTTTTCAAGCCTATGTCTAAATTTTCCAAATTTTCATCGTATAATCAAACCGAGAAGCCGAGGACTACGCGGTCGGTCTCTACGAGTTACATTGGTCCCGTGTGAGGAGATCGTGCCTCTCACGGGACCGTTTTATGGTTGTTTTAAGTTTTCACATGTTGGCATCATGTTTTTAAGACTAAGTCTATTTTTTTGCAAATTCTCATAGTGTACTCAAACCCGCAGTCCCGTGAATACGCGGTCGGTTCGTCCAAGTTACATTGGTCCCATGCGAGGTGATGGTTCCTCTAACGGGACCGTTTTGTTGTTGTTTTACGTTTTCACCCTTTCGCGTCATTTTTTCAAGCCTATGTCTAAATTTCCCAAATTCTCATCGTATACTCAAACCGAGATGCCGAAAACTAAGCGGTTAGTCTCTACGAGTTACATTGGTCCAGGGTGAGGTGATCGTGCCTCTCACGGGACCGTTTTGTGGCTCTTTTAGATTTTGACACGTTGGCGTCTTGTTTTTAAGCCTGTGTCTATTTTTTTGCAAATTCTCGTCGTGTACTCAAACCGGCAGTCCCATGACTACGCAGATGATTCGTACGAGTTACCTTGGTCCCGTGCGAGGTGATGGTGCCTCTAACGGGACCGCTTTGTTGTTGTTTTATGTTTTCACCCTTTGGCGTCGTGTTTTCAAGCCTATGTCTAAATTTTTCAAATGCTCGTTGTATACTCAAACCGAGAGGCCGGGGACTACACGGTCGGTCTCTACAAGTTACATTGGTCCCGTGTGAGGTGATCGTGCCTGTCACGGGACTGTTTTGTGGCTATTTTACATTTTGACACGTTGGCGTCATGTTTTTAAGCATAAGTCTAATTTTTTGCAAGTTCTCGTCGTGTACTCAAACCGACAGTCCCTTGACTATGCGGTCGATTCGTACAAGTTACATTGGTCCCGTGCTAGGTGATGGTGCCTCTAACCGGACCGTTTTGTTGTTGTTTTACGTTTTAACCCTTTGGCATCTTGTTTTGAAGCCTATGTCGAAATTTTCCAAATTCTCGTTTTATACTCAAACCGAGAAGCCGGGGACTACGCGGTCGGTCTCTATGAGTTACATTGGTCCCGTGTGAGGTGATCGTGCCTCTCACGGGACCATTTTGTGGTTGTTTTACGTTTTGACACATTGACATCATGTTTTTAAGCCTAAGTCTAATTTTTTGCAAATTCTCATCATGTACTCAAACTGGCAGTCCTCTGAATACGCGGTCATTTCGTACAAGTTACATTGGTCCCATGCGAGGTGATGGCGCCTCTAACGGGACCATTTTATTGTTGTTTTACATTTTCACCGGCGTCATGTTTTCAAGCCTATGTCTAAATTTTCCAAATTCTCATCGTGTACTCAAACCGAGTGGTCGGATACTACCACTACACCAAAATGACAAAATTGTCACCTTTCAGCCGGCCACCTTTGTCAAGGTCAGTGACCGTGACACAAATCTCGCATTTTGTGTCACGATCATTGACCTTGACACGACCGTGACAAAGAATTGTCACGGTCAATGACCATGACAAGGCCGTGACAAATTGACTTGCCACGGTCGTGTCACGGTCAATGACCTTGACACAACCGTGACAACTTCGTCAGTAAAAACCCTTACTCCTTCTTTTTTCCCTCGCGTCGTTCCCTCCCTCTGTCTCTGTATGCTTCACGCCCTTCCCTCCCTCTCTCTCTCAACGCTCTCTCTTCCTCTCTCTGCTTTCAGGTTTATTTCTCTCTCTCTCTTCCATTTATATATATGTTTGTGTGTATATATATGTGTGTTTGTGTATATATTTTCATGTGTGTGTGTGCGCGTGTGGGGGGTGGGGCAGGGTGGGGGTAGGGGGTGGGGCAGGGGGTTGTATTTAGGGGGTGGGGCAGGGTGGGGGTGTGTGTATGTGTGTATATATATATATATTTGTGTGTATATATATATGTGTGTGTATATGTGCATGTGTGTGTGTGTGTGTGCGTGTGTGTGTGTGTGCGTGTGTGGGGGGTGGGGCAGGGTGGGGGTAGGGGTGGGGCAGGGGGTTGTATTTGGGGGGTGGGGCAGGGTGGGGGTGTGTGTGTATGTGGTGAGTGGGGGGGTGCGGAGGGAGGTGGGGGTGGGGGTGTGTGTTTGTGTGTGTGTGTGTGTGTATTTGAATTAACCCATGAATTTGTACTTTTGTATTTGAATTAACCCATGAATTTGTATTTTTGTATTTGAATTAACCCATGAATATATTTTTCTATTTAAATTAACCCATGAATTAACCCATAAATTTATTTTTGTATTTGAATTAACCCATGAATTTGTCAATTTGTTTGTGGTGTGATGTGGGGGTGGGGGTGAGTAGGCGGGGTAAGTCAAGGTACCTTTGGAATTCTCTTAATATCGTGCAAGTAACATATGAAAGTAGGATTGTCCCTCAGTGTAAATTAGTAAATTAATAATTCTATACGTTAATTGTTAGTTTAATTGATGAAATGAATTAATTGAGTAAATGAATTAGAAGGAGTACGGGATACACATTTGTTGTTGACATTGCTGTTGGATTATTTTGTTTAGTAAATGTTTGGTTGGTTAGTTTTAAAAGTGGCATGACCACTGGATTATTGTACATATGGTGGTGGGAATTTTCAACTGTTTTTTGAAAATTGCTCTGTATATCGAACAATATTATATAGTATGATAATTAAATGAAATATACTTGAAATTAAATATAGCGTGCATAGATACTAGCCTTCTAGTTCTTATGCGTACGCATTGAATAGCCCTTAGACCTGTTCGAGAGTCAATACCCCTGTAATGAGATCTCTCGAATTGTCCCGTTTGGACAGTTTGAGACTGTATAATTTCTGTATAATATTCTTATTGGCTTACAGTTGTTACTTTTCGAGGAAGTTCTGCAGTCGTATCTTAATGTTCTATGGATACATACTTGATTGACAAGTGTGACTGTATTTTAAATTGACCAATTGAAATAACACTCACACCTGCCAATCTACGTCGTGTACTTGGAGAACTACGTGGATATGGTGTCGAATTTTTTTCAAATCGTAACAATGTGCATGAGCTATTAAGTATATTACAGAAAAATGCAGTCTTGAAAGGGATAGGACCACTCACCCTTTAATAGGATAACTAAATGATGGGATAATTAAATAAAACATACTATAAATCTAAGTTTTGTTTACCTTTAATAGGTGTTTAGTTGTGGTAGCTGTGATGGGATATCCGAAATACAAAGAGTGGATGGGTGAGACTAATAGAATGGGGGATGTGTCTCGCAGAGGTGCTAACGAATTTGTGAAATATGCAAAGAGATGTCATAATGATGAAGAGTTTCCGCATCCGTGTGCTAGGTGTAAGAATGGTAAGGTGTTTGAGTGGAAAACAGTTGAACTACATTTGTTAAGATCAGGTATGCAAGATAGTTATCGATTTTTGAGTTTTCACGATGAATTGAAAGTTCCTTTTGTCCCCGATCAACCTTCACAACAACTTTCAACAAGTAGAATAGATGTAGAAGGGGATGACATAGATCATAATATATTAGAGGATTTAGTTGATGATGCGTACGGAGTTTATGAAGAAGAGAAGCATGAGGTTACTGATGATGTAGAAGATTCAAGTGCTCGTGAAGATAACACGATAAAACTTGACGACCACTACCAAAGTTTAAAATTTAAGGTGACCCAACCGTTATACTCTGGCTGTGAGAAACATCAAACAACTTTACATGCCATGGTTGGTTTGCACAGTTTGAAGATGCAGTACGGTTTGTCTGGCAATAGCGTGACGGGAATTCTGAAATGGGTGAAGGGCTTATTACCCAAGGTGAATACACTTCCAAATAGCTATCCTGTTATGAAGAACAATTTGAAAGGTTTGGGAATGAAGTATATATCGATTCATGCTTGTGTGTATGAATGCATACTAGACCGAAAGGAGTATGAAAATCTCGATCGTTGTTCGGTAAGCAATGAACCTAGATATGTCCAATCTACTAGTAAGGAAGGAGCAAGCTCAAAAGTGCCTCAAAAAGTATTGAAATATTTTCCCGTTGGGCCTAGATTAAAGCAATTTTTCACAGTACCATGGATTGCAGAGGCGATGACTTGGCATGCTAGGGCATAAGTAGGGCATAATATCATGCGTCATCCTATTGATTCTACTTCCTGGTAGAGGTGCTTCTAGACACATTATATAATTTGAAGGGCCCATCTACTTTTTCGTCCAACTTGCAAAGGATTGTGAATTATGCTACTCCTGATTTAAATAAGTGTAAGTCCCACGATTGGCATGTGATCATGCAAATGGTTCCTTTATTGTTTAATCACTGTTTCTCCAAGCACAAGGATTTACATAGGGCTATTATGCAAATTAGTATTACCTTCTCCCTCTTGTGTGAGAAGGTAGTGAATCGAGAACACATAGTGGCCACAAAATTGACTGTGATTGAAGCGATTTGTGTATTGGAGAAGTACTTTCCCCCAGCATTCTTTGACATAAGTGTTCACTTGTTGGTACACCTATGTGACAAGGCACTTCTTTGTGGTCCAGTTAGATAACGATGGATGTATCCGTTTGAAAGATTGATGAAAGTTTTTAAATTTTTTAAAGATTACGTCAAGATAAAAATCTCGTTGAAGCTGAAATGACTTAATATGGTGTAATCCAAAATATATTTGAATTGGATTATATAAGCTTCAAAGAGGTTGTATTTTACTGTGACTGGGTAAGAGTTGGGGATAAAAATGCTTGTAAAGTTGATCCTGCCACCAATTTGATCACGGTTGACTTGTCCAAGTTGAAGAGCAATGACCACGTTTGGGCATTTCAAAAGGTTAAGCAAGTGTTTTATTCTGAGTATATCAACAACGAGCCATGGTCAATTGTCCAACATGCTCCAAGGCATCTAAATAGTAGTTTGGATGACTTGGATGCTCCTACCGAATATCAATCCATTTTTTATGATAACCCAAATTTGAAACAAATTTTCAATTTGTAATAAATATTTCAATTTGTACTAAAACATCAATTTTTAATGCTTTTAATTGATTTGCACTTTACCGTTTTCACTCTTGTGTGGTGTGTGTGTGTGGAGAGGAGATTAATACATAAATATTCCAACTACATATAAGTTTTCTTTATACTAATCCATGGATATACGCTTCTTACCTTTAATCAGTGATTAGTACATAGTTATTTGGGGTGTCCAATTTGTGGAGAGGAGACGGAATCTCTTCGTCTATCCGAACACTAAGAAATGCTATAATCCTATGGAGTATGTTTTGCAAATTCCTCCCAACCGTTATGTAGATAAACATCACCTGTTGAAGTTGTCAATTCCACTTTCCATACCCCACCACTTGGAACCTCTAGCAAAACATGGGAGACCATTTAAAGGTGGAATTGACAACTTCAACTACTGATTTTTGGCTACACATCGATTGGAAGGAATTTACAACGCATAACTCCATAGGATTATGGCATTTCTTAGTGTTTAGATATGAAGATAATTATATTTGACACGATTTCCCGGGGTACATTAGTTGGAAGGAGGTGCCATATGAGCTCAAGTTAGCTGTTTGGGTAACACTACAGGTATTGTATTTATATTTATATGTCAATTTCGATTTCGATTTCAATTTCGATTTATATTTATCTATATTTGCGGGACGGATACTAATTTTACTTTATTTCAATTCAGAGGACAGGGAGTGGCCCTGAGGATAGGCCACATATGCTCGATAGTTATGTGGCTATTCGGACGAGAAGGGAAGGATAAGGAGGTGTCCCTGAGCATCGCGGTACAAAATCTCTTTTTCAGCTAAATAGTTTGAGATAATTGATGGTGATATTGTTTCTTCTTAAATAGTTTCTATTTTGAATATATACTTGCATTATCTTTAGTTTGTTTGGATATATGATGTTTGAACAGGTATAACGTTGCTATAACAGATACAAATATACTGCTGGGCAGTGGCAGTGGCCATACTGCCCAGTAGAATTTTTTAAAATTCTGCCCAGAATTATCACGGTCATTGACCGTGACAAGTCCGTCAAAAAGTTTGTCACGGACTTGTCACGGTCAATGATCGTGACAATTTTTTTTAAAGGTGACAAGACTTTGTCACGGTTATTAACCGTGACAAAACGTGTCACGGTTATTGCCCGTGACACGACCGTGACAATTCTAACGAACTTGTCAAGGTCAATGACCGTGACACGTCCGTGATAAAAAAAGTTGTCTCGCCCCGAATTGTCACGGTCGTTGACCTTGACAAGTATAACTTTTCAAGGTCAATGATCGTGACAATATGGAAGATTTGGTGTAGTGTATGCGGTCCATCTCTACTAGTTACATTGGTCCCGTGTGAGGTGATCGTGCCTCTCACGGGATCATTTTATGGTTGTTTTACGTTTTGACACGTTGGTGTCATGTTTTGAAGCCTATGTCTATTTTTTTACCAATTATCATTGTGTACTCAATTCGACAGTCCCGTGACTACGCGGTTGATTCGTACGAGTTACATTGGTCCCGTGCGAGGTGATGGTGCCTCTAACGGGACCGCTTTGTTGTTGTTTTACATTTTCACCCTTTGCCGTCATGTTTTCAAGCCTATGTCTAAATTTTCCAAATTCTCATTGTATACTCAAACCGAGAGGTCGGGGACTACACGGTCGGTCTCTACAAGTTACATTGGTCCCGTGTGAGGTGATCGTGCCTCTCACGGGACCGTTTTGTGGCTATTTTACATTTTGACACTTTGGCGTCATGTTTTTAAGCCTAAGTCTAATTTTCTACAAATTCTCATCGTGTACTCAAAATGACAGTCCCGTGACTATGCGGTCGATTCGTACGAGTTACATTGGTCCCGTACGAGGTGATGGTGCCTCTAATCGGACTGTTTTGTTGTTGTTTTACATTTTCACCCTTTGGCATCATGTTTTTAAGTCTATGTCTAAATTTTCCAAATTCTTGTCGTATATTGAAACCGATAGGCCGGGGACTACCCGGTCGGTCTCTACGAGTTACATTGGTCCCATATGAGGTGATCGTGCCTCTCACGGGATTGTTTTGTGGCTGTTTTACGTTTTGACACGTTGGCGTCATGTTTTTAAGCCTAAGTCTATTTTTTTACAAATTATCATCGTGTACTCAAACCGGCAGTCCCGTGACTACGCAGTCGATTCGTACGAGTTACATTGGTTTCGTGCGAGGTGATGGTGCCTCTAACGGGACCGTTTTGTTGTTATTTTACGTTTTCAGCCTTTGGCGTCATGTTTTTAAGCCTATGTCTAAATTTTCCAAATTCTCATCATATACTCAAACCGAGAGGCCGGGGACTACGCGGCCGGTCTCTATGAGTTACATTGGTCCCGTGTGAGGAGATCGTGCCTCTCATGGGACCATTTTATGGCTATTTTATGTTTTGACATGTTGGCGTCATGTTAATAAGCTTAAGTCTATTTTTTTTCAAATTCTCATCGTGTACTCAAACCGGCAGTCCCGTGACTACACGATCAGTTCGTACGAGTTACATTGGTCCCGTGTGAGGTGATGGTGCCTCTAACGGGACCGCTTTGTTGTTGTTTTACATTTTCACCCTTTGGCGTCATGTTTTCAAGCCTATGTCTAAATTTTCCAAATTCTCATTGTATACTCAAACCGAGAGGCCGGGGACTACACGGTCGGTCTCTACAAGTTACATTGGTCCCGTGTGAGGTGATCGTGCCTCTCACGGGACCGTTTTGTGGCTATTTTACATTTTGACACTTTGGCGTCATGTTTTTAAGCCTAAGTCTAATTTTCTGCAAATTCTCATCGTGTACTCAAAATGACAGTCCCGTCACTATGTGGTCGATTCGTACGAGTTACATTGGTCCCGTGCGAGGTGATGGTGCCTCTAACCGGACCGTTTTGTTGTCGTTTTACATTTTCACCCTTTGGCATCATGTTTTTAAGTCTATGTCTAAATTTTCCAAATTCTCGTCGTATACTCAAACCGAGAGGCCGGGGACTACACGGTCGGTCTCTATGAGTTACATTGGTCCCTTGTGAGGTGATCGTGCCTCTCACATGACCGTTTTGTGGCTGTTTTACGTTTTGACATGTTAGCGTCATGTTTTTAAGCCTATGCTAATTTTTGGCAAATTATCCTTCACTACCGAGCATTTAAAAGGAGGTCAAAGTGAGATTGGGAGGGACATAACCTAGGAGAGATGAAATATATGTTGTAAATTTTCATCTTCTACTCAAACCGGGAGTCCCGTGACTACGCAGTCGGTCTCTACAAGTTGCATAGGGCTCGTGTGAGGTTATCGTGCCTCTAACGGGACCGTTTTGTGGCTGTTTTACATTTTGACAGGTTGGCGTCAAGTTTTTAAGCCTAAGTCTAACTTTTTGCAAATTTTCGTCCTGTACTCAAACCGATACTCCTGTGACTACGCGGTCGGTTCGTACGAGTTACATTGGTCCCGTTCAAGGTTATGTTTTCACCCTTTGGCATCATGTTTTCAAACCTATGTCTAAATTTTCCAAATTCTCGTCGTATAGTCAAACCATGATGATGGGGACTACGCAGTCGGTCTCTATGAGTTACATTGGTCCCGTGTAAGGTGATCGCGCCTCTCATGGGACCTTTTTGTGGATGTTTTACATTTTGACACGTTGGCATCATGTTTTTAAGCATAAGTCTATTTTTTTTGCAAATTCTCGTCGTGTACTCAAACCGGCAGTCTCGTGACAATGCGATCAGTTCGTACTAGTTACATTGGTCCCGTGCGAGGTGATAGTTCCTCTAACGGGACCATTTTATTGTTGTTTTATGTTTTCACCAATTGGTGTCACGTTTTCAAGCCTATGTCTAAATTTTCCAGAATTCTCATCGTTTACTCAAACTGAGAGGCCGGGGACTACGCGGTCGGTCTCTACGAGTTACATTGGTCCCGTGTGAGGTGATCGTGCCTCTCACGGGTTCGTTTTGTGGTTGTTTTACGTTTTGACACGTTGGCGTCATGTTTATAAGCCTAAGTCTAATTTTTTGAAAATTCTCATCATGTACTCACACCGGCAGTCCCGTGACTACGAGGGTCAGTTCGTACGAGTTATATTGGTCTCGTGCAAGGTGATGGTCCCTCTAACGGGACCGCTTCGTTATAGTTTTACGTTTTCAGCCTTTGGCGTCATGTTTTCAAGCCTATGTCTAAATTTTCCAAATTCTCATCGTATACTCAAACCAAGAGATCGGGCACTGCGCGCTCGGTCTCTACAAGTTACATTGGTCCCGTGTGAGGAGATCGTGCCTCTCACGAGACCATTTTATGGTTGTTTTAAGTTTTGACACGTTGGCGTCATGTTTCGAAGCCTAAGTCTAATTTTTTGTAAATTCTCGTCGTGTACTCAAACCAGTAGTCCCGTGAATAAGCGATCGGTTCGTACGAGTTACATTGGTCCCATGCGAGGTGATGGTGCCTCTAACGGGACCGTTTTGTTGTTGTTTTACGTTTTCACCCTTTGACGTTATGTTTTCAAGCCTATGTCTAAATTCTCCAAATTCTCTTCGTATACTCAAATCTAGAGGCCGGAGACTACGCGCTCGGTCTATACGAGTTACACTGGTCCCGTATGAGGTGATCATGCCTCTCACGGGACCGTTTTGTGGCAATTTTATATTTTGACACGTTGGCGTCATGTTTTTAAGCCTATGTCTATTTTTTTGTAAATTCTCATCGTGTACTCAAACCGGTAGTCCCGTCATTACGCGATCGGTTCGTACAAGTTACATTGGTCCCATGCGAGGTGATGGTGCCTCTAATGGGACCGCTTCGTTGTTGGTTTATGTTTTCACCCTTTGGCGTCATGTTTTCAAGCCTATGTCTAAATTTTCCAAATTCTTGTTGTATACTCAAACCGAGAGGCCGGGGACTACGCGGTCGGTCTCTACGAGTTACATTGGTCCCGTGTGAGGTGATCGTGCCTCTCACGGGACCGTTTTGTGGCTGTTTTACGTTTTGACATATTGGCTTCATGTTTTTAAGCCCAAGTCTAACTTTCTGCAAATTCTCATCGTGTACTCAAACCGGCAGTCCCGTGACTATGCGGTCGATTCATACGAGTTACATTGGTCTCGTGCGAGGTGATGGTGCCTCAAACGGGACCGTTTTGTTGTTGTTTTAGGTTTTCACACTTTGGCATCAAGTTTTCAAGCCTATGTCTAAATTTTCCAAATTCTCACCATATACTCAAACCGAGAGGTCGGGGACTACGCGGTCGGTCTCTAAGAGTTACATTGGTCCCGTGTGTGGTGATCGTGCCTCTAACGGGACCATTTTGTGGTTGTTTTACGTTTTGACACGTTAGCGTCATGTTTTTAAGACTATGTCTAATTTTTTGCAAATTATCCCCCACTACCGAGCATTTAAAAGGAGATCAGAAGTGAGTTTGGGAGGGACATAACCTAGGAGAGTTGAAATAAATGTTGTAAATTCTCATCGTGTACTCAAATCGGGATTCCCGTGACTACGCAGTCGGTCTCTACAAGTTACATTGGTTGCGTTTGAGGTGATCGTGCCTCTAACGGGACCGTTTTGTGGCTGTTTTACATTTTGACAGGTTGGCATCATGTTTTTAAGCCTAAGTTTAATTTTTTACAAATTCTCGTCGTGTACTTAAACCGGTACTCCCGTGACTACGCGGTCGGTTCGTACGAGTTACATTGGTCCCGTGCGAGGTGATGGTGCCTCTAGCGGGACCATTTTGTGGTTGTTTTACATTTTCACCCTTTGGCGTCATATTTTCAAGCCTATGATTAAATTTTTCAATTTCTCGTCGTATACTCAAACTGAGATGCTGGGGACTATGCGGTCGGTGTCTATGAGTTACATTGGTCCTGTGTAAGGTGATCGTGCCTCTCACGGGACCTTTTTGTGGATGTTTTACGTTTTGACACGTTGGCATCTTGTTTTTAAGCCTAAGTCTATTTAATTGCAAATTCTCATCGTGTACTCAAACCGGCAGTCCCGTGACTACGCGGTCAGTTCGTACGAGTTACATTGGTCCCGTGCGAGGTGATGGTGCTTTTAACGGGACCGTTTTATTGTTGCTTTATGTTTTCACCAATTGGCGTCATGTTTTTAAGCCTATGTCGAAATTTTCCATAATTCTCGTCGTATATTGAAACCGAGAGGTCGGGGACTACCCGGTCGGTCTCTACGAGTTACATTGGTCCCATGTGAGGTGATCGTGCCTCTCACGGGATCGTTTTGTGGCTTTTTTACGTTTTGACACGTTGGCGTCATGTTTTTAAGCCTTAGTCTATTTTTTTACAAATTCTCATCGTGTACTCAAACCGGCAGTCCCGTGACTACGCGGTCGGTTCGTACGAGTTACATTGGTTTCGTGCGAGGTGATGGTGCCTCTAACGGGACCGTTTTGTTATTGTTTTACGTTTTCAGCCTTTGGCGTCATGTTTTCAAGCCTATGTCTAAATTTTCCAAATTCTCATCATATACTCAAACCGAGAGGCCGGGGACTATGCGGTCGGTCTCTACGAGTTACATTGGTTCCGTGTGAGGAGATCGTTCCTCTCACGGGACCATTTTATGGTTGTTTTAAGTTTTGACACGTTGGCGTCATGTTTTTAATCCTAAGTCTATTTTTTTTCAAATTCTCGTCGTGTACTCAAACCAGCAGTCCCGTGAATAAGCGATCGGTTCGTACGAGTTACATTGGTCCCATGCGAGGTGATGGTGCTTCTAACGGGACCGTTTTGTTGTTGTTTTACGTTTTCACCATTTGACGTCATGTTTTCAAGCCTATGTCTAAATTTTCCAAATTCTCTCTGTATACTAAAATCGAGAGGCCGGAGACTACGCGCTCGGTCTCTACGAGTTACATTGGTCCCGTATGAGGTGATCTTGCCTCTCACGGGACCGTTTTGTGTCTATTTTACATTTTGACACGTTGGCGTCATGTTTTTAAGCCTATGTCTATTTTTTTGTAAATTCTCGTCATGTACTCAAATCGGTAGTCCCGTGACTACGCAGTTGATTCATACGAGTTATATTGGTCCCGTGCGAGGTGATGGTGCCTCTAATGGGACCGCTTTGTTCGTGTTTTATGTTTTCACCCTTTGGCGTCATGTTTCAAGCCTATTTAGAAATTTTCCAAATTCTCGTTGTATACTCAAACCGAGAGGCCGGGGACTATGCGATCGGTCTCTACGAGTTACATTGGTCCCGTGTGAGGTGATCATGCCTCTCACGGGACCGTTTTTTGGCTGTTTTACGTGTTGACACGTTGGTGTTATCTTTTTAAGCCTAAGTCTAATTTTTTACAAATTTTCATTGTGTACTCAAACCGGCAGTCCCGTCAATACACGATCGGTTCGTACAAGTTACATTGGTCCCATGCGAGGTGATGGTGCCTCTAACGGGACCGTCTAGTTGTTTGTTTACATTTTCACCCTTTGGCGTCATGTTTTCAACCTTATGTCTAAATTTTCCAAATTCTTGTTTTATACTGAAACCGAGAGGCCGAGGACTACGCGGTCGGTCTCTACGAGTTACATTGGTCCCGTGTGAGGTGATCGTGCCTCTCACGGGACCGTTTTGTGGCTGTTTTACGTTTTGACATATTGGAGTCATGTGTTTAAGCCCAAGTCTAATTTTCTGCAAATTTTCATCGTGTACTCAAACCGGCAGTCCCGTGACTATGCGGTCGATTCATACGAGTTACATTGGTCCCGTGCGAAGTGATGGTGCCTTTAACGGGACTGTTTTGTTGTTGTTTTACGTTTTCACCCTTTGGCATCAAGTTTTCAAGCCTATGTCTAAATTTTCCAAATTCTCGTCGTATACTTAAACCGAGAGGCCGGGGACTACGCGATCGGTCTCTACGAGTTACATTGGTCCCGTGTGTGGTGATCGTGCCTCTCACGGGACCATTTTGTTGCTGTTTTACGTTTTGACAAGTTAGCGTCATGTTTTTAAGACTTTGTCTAATTTTTTGCAAATTATCCCCCACTACAGAGCATTTAAAAGGAGATCAGAAGTGAGATTGGGAGGGACATAACCTAGGAGAGTTGAAATAAATGTTGGAAATTCTCATCGTGAACTCAATTCGGGATTCCCGTGACTATGCAGTCGGTCTCTCCAAGTTACATTGGTCGCGTTTGAGGTGATCGTGCCTCTAACGAGACCGTTTTGTTGCTATTTTACATTTTGACAGGTTGGCATCATGTTTTTAAGCCTAAGTCTAATTTTTTGCAAATTCTCTTCGTGTACTCAAACCGGTACTCCCGTGACTACGCGGTCGGTTCGTACGAGTTACATTGGTCCCGTGCGAGATGATGGTGCCTCTAATGGGACCGTTTTGTTGTTCTTTTACATTTTCACCCTTTGGCGTCATGTTTTCAAGCCTATGTCTAAAATTTCAAAATTCTCATCGTATACTCAAACCGAGATGCCAGAGACTTCGCGGACAGTCTCTACGAGTTACATTGGTCCCGTGTGAGGTGATCATTTTTCTCATGGGATCGTTTTGTGGTTGTTTTACAATTTGACACGTTGGCGTCTTGTTTTTAAGGCTAAGTCTATTTTTTTGCAAATTCTCATCGTGTTCTCAAACCGGCAGTCCCGTGACTACGCGGTCAGTTCGTACGAGTTACATTGGTCCCGTGTGATGTGATGGTGCTTTTAACGGGACCGTTTTATTGTTGTTTTACGTTTTCACCAATTGGCGTCATGTTTTCAAGCCTATGTCTAAAGTTTCCCGAATTCTCGTCGTATACTGAAACTGAGAGGCCGGGGACTACCCGGTCGGTCTCTACGAGTTAAATTGGTCCTGTGTGAGGTGATCGTGCCTCTCACGGGATCGTTTTGTGGCTGTTTGACGTTTTGACTCGTTGGCATCATATTTTTAAGCCTAAGTCTATTTTTTTACAAATTCTCATCGTGTACTCAAACCGGCAGTCCCGTGACTACGCGGTCGGTTCGTACAAGTTACATTGGTTTCGTGTGAGGTGATGGTGCCTCTAACGGGACCGTTTTTGTTGTTGTTTCACGTTTTCAGCCTTTGGCATCATGTTTTGAAGCCTATGTCTAAATTTTCAAAATTCTCATCGTACACTCAAGCCGAGAGATCGGGGACTACGCGGTCAGTCTCTACGAGTTACATTGGTCCCGTGTGAGGTGATCGCGCCTCTCACGGGACCATTTTGTGGTTGCTTTACATTTTGACACGTTGGCATCATGTTTTTAAGCCTAAGTCTATTTTTTTGCAAATTCTCATTGTGTACTCAAACCGGCAGTCCCGTGACTACACGGTCAGTTCGTACAAGTTACGTTGTTCCCATGCGAGGTGATGGTGCCTCTAACGTAACCGTTTTGTTGTTGTTTTACATTTTCACCCTTCGATGTCATGGTTTCAAGCCTATGTCTAAATTTTCCAAATTCTCGTCGCATACTCAAACCGAGAGGCCGAAGATTACGCGGTCGATCTCTACGAGCTACATTGGTCCCGTGTGAGGTGATCGTGCCTCTCACGGGTTCATTTTGCGGTTGTTTTACGTTTTGACACGTTGGCGTCATGTTTTTGAGCCTATGTCTATTTTTTGGCAAATTCTCTTCATGTACTCGAACCGGTAGTCCTATGACTACGCGGTTGTTTTGTACAAGTTACATTGGTCCCGTGTGAGGTGATGGTGCCTCTAACGGGACCGTTCTGTTGTTATTTTATGTTTTCACCCTTTGGCATCATGTTTTCAAGCCTATGTCTAAATTTTCCAAATTCTCGTCGTATACTCAAACCGAGAGGCCGGGGACTACGTGGTCGGTCTCAGCGAGTTATATTGGTCCCGTGTGAGGTGATCGTGCCTCTCACGAGATCGATTTGTGGTTGTGTTACGTTTTGACACGTTAGCATCGTGTTTTTAAGCCTATGTCTAAATTTTTCCAAATTATCCCCCACTACCGTGCATTTAAAAGGAGATCAGAAGTGACATTGGGAGGGACATGACCTAGGAGAGTTGAAATAAATTTTGTAAATTCTCATCGTGTACTCAAATCGGGAGTCCCGTGACTACGCGTGTGAGGTGATCGTGCCTCTAACGGGACCGTTTTGTGGTTGTTTTACGTTTTGACAGGTTGGCGTCATGTTTTTAAGCCGAAGTCTAATTTTTTGCAAATTCTCGTCGTGTACTCAAACCAGTACTCTCGTGACTACGCGATCGGTGCGTACGAGTTACATTGGTCCCGTGCGAGGTGATGGTGCCTTTAACGGGACCATTTTATTGTTGTTTTACGTTTTTACCCTTTGGCATCATGTTTCCAAGCCCATGTCTAAATTTTTCAAGTTCTCGTCGTATACTCAAACCGAGATGCTGGGGACTACGCGGTCGGTCTCTATGAGTTACATTGGTCCCGTGTAAGGTGATCGTGCCTCTCACGGGACCTTTTTGTGGTTGTTTTACATTTGGACACATTGGCGTCATGTTTTTAAAACTAACTCTATTTTTTTGAAAATTCTCATCGTGTACTCAAACCAACAGTCCTGTGACTACGCGGTCGGTTCGTACGAGTTACATTGGTCTCGTGCGAGGTGATGGTGCCTCTAACGGGACATTTTTGTTATTGTTTTACATTTTTAGCCCTTGGCGTCATGTTTTCAAGCCTATGTCTAAATTTTAGAAATTCTCACTGTATACTGAATCCGAGAGGCCGGAGACTACGCGGTCTGTCTCTACGAGTTACATTGGTCCCGTGTGAGGTGATCGTGCCTCTCACGGGACCGTCTGTTTTACACGTTGGCGTCATGTTTTGAAGCATATGTCTATTTTTCTGCAAATTCTCGTCGTGTACTCAAACCGACAGTCTCGTGACAATGCGGTCAGTTCGTACGAGTTACATTGGTCCCGTGCGAGGTGATGGTGCCTCTAACGGGACCGTTTTATTGTTGTTTTATGTTTTCACCAATTGGCGTCATGTTTTAAATCATATGTCTAAATTTTCCAGAATTCTCACCGTATACTCAAACCGAGAGGTCGGGGACTACACGGTCAGTCTCTACGAGATGCATTGGTCCCGTGTGAGGAGATCGTGCCTCTCATGGGACCATTTTATGGCTGTTTTATGTTTTGACATGTTGGCGTCATGTTTTTAAGCCTAAGTCTAATTTTTTGCAAATTCTCGTCGTGTACTCAAACCGACTGTCCCGTGAATACGCGGTCAGTTCGTACAAGTTACATTGGTTTCGTGTGAGGTGATGGTGCCTCTAACGGGACCGTTTTGTTGTTGTTTCACGTTTTCAGCCTTTGGCATCATGTTTTGAAGCCTATGTCTAAATTTTCCAAATTCGCATCGTATACTCAAGCCGAGAGATCGGGGACTATGCGGTCAGTCTCTACGAGTTACATTGGTCCCGTGTGAGGTGATCGCGCCTCTCACGGGACCGTTTTGTGGTTGTTTTACATTTTGACACGTTGGCATCATGTTTTAAGCCTAAGTCTATTTTTTTGCAAATTCTCATTGTGTACTCAAACCGACAGTCCCTTGACTATGCGGTCGATTCGTACGAGTTACATTGGTCCCGTGCTAGGTGATGGTGCCTCTAACCGGACCGTTTTGTTGTTGTTTTACCTTTTCACCCTTTGGCCTCTTGTTTTGAATCCTATGTCGAAATTTTCCAAATTCTCGTTGTATACTTAAACCGAGAAGCCGGGGACTACGCGGTCGGTCTCTATGAGTTACATTGGTCCCGTGTGAGGAGATCGTGCCTCTCACGGGACCGTTTTATGATTGTTTTAAGTTTTCACATGTTGGCGTCATGTTTTTAAGCCTAAGTCTAATTTTTTGCAAATTCTCGTCGTGTACTCAAACCGACAGTCCCGTGAATATGCGGTCAGTTCATACAAGTTACATTAGTTTCGTGCGAGGTGATGGTGCCTCTAAAGGGACCGCTTTGTTGTTATTTTACTTTTTCACCCTTTGGAATCATGTTTTCAAGCGTATGTCTAAAATTTTCAAATTCTCATCGTATACACAAACTGAGAGGTCGGAGACTAAGAGATCGGTCTTTACGACTTACATTTGTCCCGTGGGAGGTGATCGTGCCTCTTACGGGACTGTTTTGTGGCTGTTTTACATTTTGACACGTTGGCGTCATGTTTTTAAGCCTATGTCTATTTTTTTGCAAATTCTCGTCGTGTACTCAAACCGGCATTCGTGTGACTACGCGGTCAGTTCGTACGAGTTACATTGGTCCCATGCGAGGTGATGGTGCCTCTAACGGGACCGTTTTGTTGTTATTTTATGTTTTCACCAATTAGCATCATGTTTTCAAGCCTATGTCTAAATTTTCCAGAATTCTCGTCGTATACTCAAACTGAGAGGCCGGGGACTACGTGGTCGGTCTCTACGAGTTACATTGGTCTCGTGTGAGGTGATCATGCCTCTCACGAGATCTATTTGTGGCTGTTTTACGTTTTAATACGTTGGCGTCATGTTTTTAAGCCCAAGTCTAATTTTTTGCAAATTCTCATCGTGTACTCAAACTGACAGTCCCTTGACTACGCGGTCGATTCGTACGAGTTAAATTGGTCTCGTGCGAGGTGATGGTGCCTCTAACGGGACCGTTTTGTTGTTGTTTTACGTTTTCAGCCTTTAGCGTCATGTTTTCAAACCAATGTCTAAATTTTCCAATTTCTCATCGTATACTCAAATCGAGAGATCGGGGACTACGTCGTCAGTCTCTACGAGTTACATTGGTCCCGTGTGAGGTGATCGCGCCTCTTACGGGACCGTTTTGTGGCTATTTTACATTTTGACATGTTGGCGTCATGTTTTCAAGCCTAAGTCTATTTTTTTTGCAAATTCTCATCGTGTACTCAAACCGACCGTTCCGTGACTATGCGCTCGGTTCGTACGAGTTACAATGGTCCCGTGCGAGGTGATGGTGCCTCTAACGGGACCGTTTTATTGTAGTTTTACGTTTTCAACCTTTGGCGTCATGTTTTCAAGCGTACGTTTAAAATTTCCAAATTCTCATCGTATACTCAAACCGAGAGGGCGAGGACTACGCGGTCGGTATCTACGAGTTACATTGGTCCCGTGTGAGGAGATCGTGCCTCTCACGGGACCGTGTTATGACTGTTTTACGTTTTGACACGTTGGCGTCATGTTTTTAAGCCTAAGTCTAATTTTTTGAAAATTATGATCGTGTACTCAAACTGATAGTCCCGTGAATACGCGATCGGTTCGTACGAGTTACATTGGTCCCATACGAGGTGATGGTGCCTCTAACGGGACCACTTTGTTGTTGTTTTACGTTTTCACCCTTTGGCATCATGTTTTTAAGCTTATGTCTAAATTTTCCAATTCTCGTCGTATACTCAAACCGAGAGGTCGCGGACTATGCGGTGGGTCTCTACGAGGTACATTGGTCCAGTGTGAGGTGATCGTGCCTCTCATGGGACCATTCTGTGGTTGTTTTACATTTTGACACGTTAGCATCATGTTTTTAAGCCTATTTCTAATTTTTTGCAAATTATCCCCCACTACCAAGCATTTAAAAGGAGATCAGAAGTGAGATTGGGAGGCACATAACCTAGGAGAGTTGAAATAAATGTTTTAAATTCTCATCGTGTACTCAAACCGGGAGTCACGTGACTATGCAGTCAGTCTCTACAACTTATATTGGTCCCGTGTGAGGTTATTGGGCCTCTAACGGGACCGTTTTGTTGTTGTTTTTCATTTTGACATGTTGGCGTCATGTTTTTAAGCCTAAGTCTAATTTTTTGCAAATTCTCATCGTTTACTCAAACCGACAGTCCTGTGACTACGCGGTCAGTTCGTACGAGTTAAATTGGTCCCGTGCGAGGTGATGGTGCCTCTAACGGGACCATTTTGTTTTTGTTTTACATTTTCACCATTTGGCGTCATGTTTTCAAGCCTATGTCTAAATTTTCCAAATTCTCATCGTATACTCAAACCGAGATGTTGGGGACTACGCGGTCGGTCTATATGAGTTACATTGGTCTCGTGTAAGGTGATCGTGCCTCTCACAGGACCTTTTTATGGCTATTTTACGTTTTGACACGTTGGCGTCATGTTTTTAAGCCTGTGTCTATTTTTTGGCAAATTCTCGTCATGTACTCAAACCGGTAATCCCGTGACTACGGGGTCGGTTCATACGAGTTACACTGGTCCTGTGTGAGGTGATGGTGCCTCTAATGGGACCGTTTTATTGTTGTTTATCGTTTTCACCAATTGGCATCATGTTTTCAAGCGTATGTCAAAATTTTCAATAATTCTCGTCGTATACTCAAACCGAGAGGTCGGGGACTATGCGGTCGGTCTCTACGAATTACATTGGTCCCGTGTGATGTGATCATGCCTCTCAGGGGACCGTTTTGTGGTTGTTTTACGTTTTGACACGTTGGAATCATGTTTTTAAACCGATGTCTATTTTTTTGCAAATTCTCGTCATGTACTCAAACCGGCAGTCCCGTGACTACGCGGTCAGTTCGTACGAGTTACATTGGTCCCGTACGAGGTGATGGTGCCTCTAACGGGACCATTGTATTGTTCTTTTATGTTTTCACCAATTGGCGTCATGTTTTATAGCCTATGTCTAAATTTTCCCGAATTCTCATCGTATACTCAAACAAAGAGGCCGGGGACTACGCGGCCGATCTCTACGAGTTACATTGGTCCCGTGTGAGGTGTTCATGCCTCTCATGGGATCGTTTTGTGCCTGTTTTATGTTTTGACACGTTGGCATCATATTTTTAAGCCCAAGTCTAATTTTTTGCAAAGTCTCATCGTGTACTCAAACCGAAAGTCCCGTGACTACGCGGTCGGTTTTGTACGAGTTACATTGATCTCGTGCGAGGTGATGGTGCCTCTAACAGGACCGTTTTGTTGTTATTTTATGTTTTCAGCCTTTGGCGTCATGTATTCAAGCTTATGTCTAAATTGTCCAAATTCTCATTGTACACTCAAACTGAGAAATCGGGGACTATGTGGTCGGTCTCTACGAGTTACATTGGTCCCGTGTCAGGTGATCGCGCCTCTTACGGGACCGATTTATGGTTGTTTTACATTTTGACACATTGGCATCATGTTTTCAAGCCTAAGTCTATTTTGTACAAATTCTCATCTTGTACTCAAACCGACCGTTCCGTGACTATGCGGTCGGTTCGTACGAGTTACAATGGTCCCGTGCGAGGTGATGGTGCCTCTAACAGGATCGTTTTGTTGTAGTTTTATGTTTTCAACCTTTGGCGTCATGTTTTCAAGCCTATGTCTAAAATTTCTAAATTCTCATCGTATACTCAGACCGAGAGGATAGGGACTACGCGGTCGGTCTCTACGAGTTACATTGGTTCCGTGTGAGGAGATCGTGCCTCTCATGGGACCGTTTTATGGCTATTTTACGTTTTGACACGTTGGCATCATGTTTTTAATCCTAAGTCTAATTTTTTGCAAATTCTCATCTTGTAATCGAACCGGCAGTCCTGTCAATACGCGATCGGTTCGTACGAGTTACATTGGTCCCATGCGAGGTGATGGTGCCTCTAACCGGACAGCTATGTTGTTGTTTTACGTTTTCACCCTTTGGCGTCATGGTTTCAAGCCTATGTCTAAATTTTCCAAATTCTCATCGTATACTCAAATCGAGAGGCCGGAGACTACGCGGTCGGTCTCTACGAGTTACATTGGTCCCGTGTGAGGTGATCGTGCCTCTCACGGGACCGTTTTGTAACTGTTTTACGTTTTGACACGTTGGCGTCATGTTTTTAAGCCTAAATCTAATTTTCTACAAATTCTCATCGTGTACTCAAATCGGCAGTCCCGTGACTATGCGGTCCATTCGTACGAGTTTCATTGGTCCCGTGCGAGGTGATGGTGCCTCTAATGGGACCGCTTTGTTGTTGTTTTACATTTTCACCCTTTGGCATCATGTTTTCAAGCCTATGTCTAAATTTTCCAAATTCTCATCGTATACTCAAATCGAGTGGCAGAGGACTACGCGATCAGTCTCTACGAGTTACATTGGTCCCGTGTGAGGTGATCGTGCCTCTCACGGGACGGTTTGGTGGATGTTTTACGTTTTGACACGTTAGCATCATGTTTTTAATCCTATGTCTAAGTTTTTGCAAATTATCCCCCACTACCGAGCATTTAATAGGAGATTAGAAGTGAGATTGGGAGGGACATAACCTAGAAGTGTTGAAATAAATGTTTTTAATTCTCATCGTGTACTCAAATCGGAGGTCCCGTGACTATGCAGTCCGTCTCTACAAGTTACATTGGTCCCATGTGAGGTGATCGTGCCTCTAACGGGACCGTTTTGTGGCTGTTTTACATTTTGACAGGTTGCCGTCATGTTTTTAAGCCTAAGTCTAATTTTTTGCAAATTCTCGTCGTGTACTCAAACCGGTACTCCCGTGACTACGCGGTCGGTTCGTACGAGATACATTGGTTCCGTACGAGGTGATGGTGCCCCTAACGGGACCATTTTGTTTTTGTTTTACGTTTTCACCCTTTGGCGTCATGTTTTGAAGCCTATATCTAAATTTTCCAAATTCTCGTCGTATACTCAAACCGAGATCTTGGGGACTACGTGGTCGATCTCTATGTGTTACATTGGTCCCGTGTAAGGTGATCGTGCCTCTCACGGGACCTTTTTGTGGATGTTTTACGTTTTGACACGTTGGCGTCATGTTTTTATGCCTAAGTCTAATTTTTTACAAATTCTCGTCGTGTACTCAAACCGGCAGTCCCGTGACTACGCGGTCGGTTCGTACGAGTTACATTGGTCCCTTGTGAGGTGATGGTGCCTCTAACAGGACCGTTTTATTGTTGTTTTACTTTTTTACCAATTGGCGTCATGTTTTCAAGCCTTTCCTAATTCTCATCGTATACTCAAACCGATGTAACAACCCTCGCTTTTAGGAGGCCAATTTTATATTAATTTACCTCATGAGGTAATTATATAAAATGTTGGGAACTTGAGTAAATATTAATTTATGAGTTAGAAGTTAATATTTACTAGATTGTTGCATATTAACTGTATATGAAAGTAGATATCATCAGGTTACGTGTTTTAGAGTGTCATGTATTTTAAATGACATTATGATTAAAAATGAAATTGGAATTCAAAATAAATTATAAAATTCACGGATGCCAGTTTAGAGGGTGTAGTTAGTCCCGGAATGTCCGAGGCAGTCAGAATAAGTGTCATATTGTATTTTTGGGTTTCGGGCACTTTTACCTGGTTTTAACTAAAATGCGTATTGGGAGTCATTTTAATGTGATACTAACCACTTAAGCTGGAGACTTAGACTTAAGCCACAATTTTAACTCTTGCCCCTTATTTCATTCCTCATTTTATGTCTCAAACATAGGAGAGAAAGAGAAAGAGGAATAGAAAAATGGAGGAATGAGAGAGAGATTGAAGATGGAGGATTTGGTATTGTTTCTTCTCTAAATAAATCTGAGATATCAACCCTAAGGCAAGTTTTCTACTTGCTAATATGTGATTTAAGATGAATAATTTGTATGATATTTATGTATTTGCATTTGGGTATCAAAAAATGGAAATTATGGTATTTAAACTTAGACTTTGGTTTTGATGATGAAATTGTGGGTTATAGTTGTGAATAACCATGTAGGATGATTTTGGGTAGATTAGTGTTGTTGGTTGTGTGTAAAATGGAAGAGATTTGGGGTTTGGAGAAATTAGGGTTCATAACCCTTCGTAGCCATTCTTAGAAAAATTGCAGGACCGAATCGATTCGGCCCTTAGGGTGAATCGATTCGCAAAGAGTCAGTTTCCCAGGTCTAGGTACCCGAATCGATTCGGTTTAAGGCCGAATCGATTCGGCAGTTGCAAAATCCCAGGTCTTGCGTCCGAACCGATTCGCTGTTTGGGCGAATCGATTCGGCCCTAGGGCGAATCGATTCGGATTTATGCTGTTTTTGAGTTATTTTTTTTAACTCAATTATTTTCTTTTTCCTTTAAGCTTAGGACCTAGGAACCTTCTTGAATGAAGTAAACTTAGCGTCATAGAGTTCTAGATGAGTTGGGGAAACTACCCTAGAATAGAAGTGCGTATGTGGGGTTTTTCTGGGGATATGCCAATTGATGTTAGGGCATTGTTTCTTCTAGTTGATTATTATTAAACTAGGAGTCGTAGTGCTACGTTTAGGAGAATGAATCGAAAGTTTATTCATTCCTTTGAGGTATGATAGTATTGGGGTTTTAAATTAATACCCAAAATGTTTCGAGATAATTAAGAGTTTATTTACTCCTTTGAGATTGTAGTAACGATATAATTTATCGTATGGCTCCAGATAATCAGGTGAATTATTTACAATAATGTAAATAAGAATGGTTTCAAATAAAACGAAACATGCATGTATAAATGGAAATGAAATGGATATGGTAATGAATATGGTAAATGATAATTTACTTGATTTTTGAAAATGGTAAATAAAATGGTTTAAACACACCTCTCTAAATGACATCATAAGGGAAGTCCGCGTGTGAGGTGAAGCCCCCTGAGTAATGAATGTAGGGTGGATATAGTCCTAGGCCATGTGAGCGTTGGTAGGAGATTCCGGGTGTGGTCTTGACTATCCCGCAGGCACATGGCCGCTTCCTGACGTCTTGCGTTATAGGTGCCCAGGTTTTCTTGATGATAGGCACTAGAAGATGATGGTCATTTAGGGGAGCGCACAGTGGGGAAACCCGGACGGGCGGTCTTAGAATCGTTATATGTATATAAATATAACTATTAATAATCAAGTAGGACTTGATGTTTGAGATATGCCATAAAGAGCATAATGTAGTGCCACAAAGGGCACATATAAATGCCACAGAGAGCATTTGAAAATGACTATTTTCCTAATAAGGAAAGGATTTTTACAAAATGTAAAAGTAAGATAAAAATGCCATAAAGAGCATAAGATTGTGATCTTATATATATCTTTCTTATTAAGGAAAAATATATGAAATAATTGGTACGCATGATGATGTTTTTTATTAATGTTATTCATTTTATTTTCCTGCTTAGCTCATGTTTTAAATTGTGTAGGTAGCTTGTTATTTCTCTTTCAACATGATTTATCGTTCATAACTGTCATACTTTTTATTCATCTGGTAGTCATATAGAATTGGGCCCTGAACCGATCATTTTTCTTGTGGTGCTTGCATCTTATATCCGCTCAGGTACTCCATGTAATACCCCGTAATTTTAAATGACTTTTAAAATGGGTTATATTTTAAATTAATGGATTAATTGGATTTTATTATTAATTAATTCATTTGGGTTTTATCCGGACGGTGGATATTAAAGTGGATGATTATGAATATTACTTAAAGATATTTAGGTAATATATGAATGTGATGTCATTGGCATGACTGTATGATATAAATTCGGTAATTTATATTTTTAGTCAGACGCGGTATGGGACGTGTCGGGACTAGTTTATTAAATGAAAAAAACAAAAAATTATTTTCTATCGAACTTATAGTCATTTCGACTACGTAGTTGCGTCCGGAAGGTTCGAAATAGTCAGAAAAGTCTATTTGGATGTTAATTTTGAGTCTCGGGTCATTTGGAAATGAATAGACAACCCGAAAGGGCATTTTAGTCATTTTTCTAGGGGGATGAATAGTGATTTCGGATTTGGTACTATTATAAGTATTGGTAGATTAAGTGTATGGGAGTTATTCATCTCCTCTTCACAAATTAGAGAAGCCATCCTCCTAGAGAGAGTGTAAGAGTGCTTGGGAAGGGAAAAGCCCACTTGGGAAGGAGAAGAACAAGAACCAAGGTTCACCACCACCAACCACCACCGGAGTTTGATCGGAAAAGGGACAACCAACTGAGATATACTACACCAAAGGATCAGACCTACAGTAAAGGCAAGTGTTTGATAATGGCAATTTAAGTTCGTATATTGTCCATGTTAGAATAGTATGAAAAGAGAAGATTATTCATGTTTGGAAGAAATAATGGAGTATTAAATGGATTTCTGGAAAACTGAAATGATATAGGAATTTAACTCATGTTTTAGGATGATAATAATCCACGAAATAGTCATGAATCTGTTGAAGAAATTATGAAAACCATTGATGTGTTCTTGAAGATGATATGATGATAATTTTCTGGAAATAAGGAGATAAACATGCTTTTTAATCCAATCCCTTGATGATCCTAAGATGTTTAGAGTACTGGAAATCGTTCATATATGTTGACATATCATGTAGTAATAATTATAACTGATTTTGGAGGCTAGTATGAAGGTTTGAATGAGTAAAAATGGTGAAACCCGTAGTTACTGAAATGCAGAAAAACCAGGCTGTGACCTGAGGGATCGATCGATCGACCCCTACCTTCGATCGATCGACCTCCCCAGAATATGTAAAGTTGTTTCTTTTTAAATGATTCTTATCCCAAACCTTTTGTGGATCTTTGGTGATTATTATTTGGATATTATGGGACCTATAAAATATCAGTAAACCCTTGATAAGATTTGAATTAATTTGATTTGGATTCGAGTGATTTAAATCATGAAAATTATATTGAATGAAATTTTGGTTGCTAGATTCATTTGTTAAATTCCAAATGAGGATGTATGAGGATTTAAGATAGGACCAGTAGGGGTGATTGAATATAACACCTGGGTATCCTTAAGTTTACAAGAGGGTTTAATCCTACGTGAAAGAATATGTGTTTATAAGAGATTTGAAACTATCGGTTTTAACCTTAATTAAAAGGAGAACTAAACTCGTAGTAGTTCGGGAGAAATAATGTTATGGACCAGTAGGATATTAGTGACTTCTTACTGAATATAAGATGAGGAAAATCCTATTTTAATCTTGTGAGATGGGAGTTTAGAACACATCTGGTTGAAAGAGGGTATGAGGTTATCCCGATCGCATAGTTGAAGTTTTCGGACCTCCTCGATCGACAAAGTTAAGTAGTAGTGTATTGGAGGGGTTCCTTGTATGGATTTCGCTTTGCGAGACGCTCCGCGCATGAACCTTAACGACGTCGAGAGTGGAGAGATGTTATAGGATGCGAGGATAATTAAATTATGAAGTAAAGTTATGATATTTTAATACGTGGAATTTAAAAGAGATATAATGCTACGTATGGGAAATATCTTAGGGTAGTGATAATTACCTTATTGATTTATATTATAGGTATGATAATACCTATTTGATTGATTGATGATTTTTGTGTATGACATACCTAGCTTACTTGCTATCGGTGGGAGGTTTGCGCGTGAGGGCAGTCATATCCTGATGAATCCATGGGATATTAGATTTGTCGCTCGAGAACATAGGTCTATGAAAGACTTATCGGGGAGTTGATAAGTCCGTTGCTGTGGGTACGTAGGTATGTGCGTGACCCATGGATACGAGAACTATGTTCGCCTCCAATTTGTTTGTTGTTGTTTGTGGTTCGTGGAATCTCACCGAACCTTTAGTCCCCTATTCGGCGACCTGTGATGATGGGACATGATAGCAGAGTAATGCATTGCACCACAACTGTGACTCGGGGTGCCGTATTATATATGAATATATATATAATGGATTAAATGATTAAATGGATATATTGTGGTTAAATCTATCTATGGTGATAATTGTAGATAACGGTGAATAGAGAAAGATAATGGAATTAAGTTAATGAATGTTTATGCTTATAGAATTGAAAATCTTAACTCATGTTAATGAGAAACAATTCATATTAATGAGTAATGATTCATGTTAATGAGAAACTAATCATATAAAGGAGAAATGCAAATGAATAATAATGTGACGTATGGTATGGGACATACGGGATTATGATATGGGAATGGAGTTATAATACGGAGACTAGAAAAGATGAACCATTAACTAGGAGGTTAATAGGAAACGTTAAGTGTGCACTCTAGTTGAGAGGTGAGAATTGCAAGTGGGAGTTGGATCTAACATGTACATAATAAATGCTTTATTGCACTTGTTAAATACTTGTTGTTTTAAAAATAATCTACACATTCGGGCTCTGACCCGTTTCCTTGCATATTTTCTCTTCTATTGTATCTCTATATCAGGTTTCTAGCAACAGGGACGCCAACCATAATTGATTGTGACGAGCTATGGAGCTATGGAAGTTTTGCTTAGACGCTTATCATCTTTTTTATTCACAGTATTCTTAGTTAGGGCATGTCGCCCAAAGGATTTTCAGTTATCATTTTCTATCGAGGTCAAATACTATTGTATTCGGGTCTTTCTAATACAGTTGTTATCGATGGGATTACTGTAATGGATTAATATTATTTGGGAATGTTTATTCCAATTGCATTTAAATTTTTTTGTGATATTTATTGTGTTATCAGTGTTGTAGTATAAAATGTGTGATGGTATTCTTAAACTAAAAATGGTTTTGTTGAAATTTAAATTTGGAAAGTTTTTAACACAAGTTTAATTGGGTATTGGGTGAGTTGTAAATGTTTTCGACAGTGATGCTAAGAATGAGCCAACTGTATATTCTGTTTTAATTTGGTATGGGACTGGCCACCCGGTATTTAATTAAGCGGGGTGTTACACTCCGCCGCAAGGATGCCTGTTTTGACTTTCCTATCCCGATGATTTTGACGAGCCTTGATGCTTTGCGGGTATTACGGTTCATATTGTATAGTCGCTTTCATTTTTGCACTCTAGTTAAGGTTAAGTCTTTTATTCGGGCGTGAGGCTCAAGCCTTTGTAATTGTTTAATGAAATGTATTATGTAAATTATCGAAATTGTGATTTCATATTGTATTAGACTATGGATCGACAGCATATTCGGTCCATTTTCTGTGTACTTGTTGTTATTATAGTATATATTAAATCCCGGGGTTTCCATTTTTAAATTTTTTTTTTAGCTTTAAAACAAAATTTTTGGCAACCCGTTTTCTGAAATTTTGGGTGGTTATCCTGGATACTCTATATTTTATTGTGATTCTGAGAATGATTCCGTTATGTTGGAGTATCGGGCTGGCCACCCCCTATTTCGGATGGCGGGTTGTCACAGATGGTATCAGAGCATCAGGCTCTAGAGTCCTTAAGAATCCGTGTGAATGCTTTGCGCTTTCAACGATGCTTTTGATTTGACATAGAGCCTTAGGATTAAGATCGTTGATTTCACTTGTGAGATCTCGTTCGTCTGCCCTGAGATAGAACCTATAGAATCTTTTACGCATTCGTGTGAGAATAGTAGGTTGATTGAAGAAGGGTGTCATGAGAAGGATTTCTAAGAACTGTAAGTTGTGGTCGGGGATGAGGACTGCTTTGGAGGTCGCTTCCCTTTTTGTAGCACTTTATTATTTTGCTACTACGACCACTGATTTTAGTGGATATAGTTTTTCCAGGTACCGCTAGAAGTAAAGGGTGGTATTAAGCTTGAGATTTCAAGCAATGTTAAATTGAAGTGGAGAAGTGCCCAGAAGAAGGATGGAGGAGAGTCCTTCACCCGTAGGAGTAGTGTTGAAATGATGGGAGCGTAGTCACCTTAATTGTGGGCGCAGAAAGTTTTTCCCATGGAGAAACCCGGAAGATACTTTATATAGTAAGTTTCTTTCGGATAACTGGAAGGAGGAGAAGGTAAATTCTCAAATGTTCACGCGAGGCTCGGTCTGAGGCCGACATATGAATAAAGAGTTGTGCGATTAGGGAGACCGTACACTAAAGAAATGTAGGTATAAGGGAGATCCCTCCAATGGAATGATAGGCTCCAGAATAAGTGTCGCCAACACTTCTGATGGAGCAGTGATCACGAAACCGCATTGGTGGACCATCCGCCTGGGGAGGTTTCATTGAACTAAGGAAAAGGGGGCCGAGAGCGTGTTCTCTTTTATTGAGAAAGTAAAAGGAACTACGTGGGCTATTGTGACGTGGAAGAACCACGCATTTTCATTACGTTGAATTGGAGAACAAGGGCAAGAATAAAGTGCCTAGTTGGGGAGTTGATGGAAATAATGTTGGTTCGTGTAAGGCTCGAATATGGAGTCTGAGAACCATTAGTATTGACCTGGAGTGATTGGCATAAAATGTTGGTGGGAATTCTCCCTTATTAGTGGGCGGTGTATTCCTTAGGATAAGATTTAGTAATATTGTATTTACTATATATTCGGGTGTGTATATTGAGTTTGTAGTAGTTTCGACGCCAATAAATAAAGTAACTATATGACTTTCGTGGTAGGGAAGTTTTATATTTTCCTTCACTCGTTATAAAGCGAGTGATGCTATAGTTTGTTTTAAGTACTATGTGTGTAATGTACTAAGTGTATGATGTATACTATACAAGTAAAAATATATTGGTTTTATTGGGATGATAGCAAGCAAATAGATTGTGAGGCTATCTTACTTCTAGTTTCAGGATGGAACTAGTTGTCCTATAATGTCTCTCCTAGATAGAGGTTGAGACTTTATGTGGGTGGTTGAGGTAAGTAGGAGGTTTTTATTACTTGTTGTGTTATCTTGCGTGTGTGTTTAGTTGATTGCTTGTTTGCATTGTATGTGATTGGTATGCCTTATCTCCACGTCCGACAAGTTGAGTAGTAATGCATAAGAGGGGTTCCTTGTTTGGATTTCGCTTTTGCGGGACGCTCCATGCATGAACCTCAACGACGTTGGAAGTGGGGAGATGCTATTATTTCTTATTTTAGATTCATTTCCTTTTATTTATTTATTTTGTTGGTTGAAGGTTGGTTGAAAGGTTTAGCCGAGAATCACATAGAATAGTGATTAAGGGCTATTAAAGTGCGAGATAGAAGCACTATATATAGTTCTCTCCTCTGATCGATGTGAGGGAGACTGAGATACGAAGTCGAATTGAGACTTCGGGTTATGCCTTGATAAGAAGGCTATTTTAAATATGTATATGTTATGGGATAAAAATTTTAAGACTTCACAGAAAGTGAATGTCTGATTAATTGAAATCTTTAATGATGCTATGGTAATATATAGAAGTGGAATTTTATTAGTAAAAATGGTAAGTTATAATTTAACAATCCCGATTATGTGTTTTAGACCATCACAACTTAATGACCGACGATGCGAGGTAGTAGTGTAACGGGAGGGTTCCTTGTTTGGATCTCGCTTCAGCGAGACGTCCCACGCACGAAATCGAGCGAATGTCGAAAGTTGTGATAGGTCTTGGACAGTAGGGGTATACTTAGTATTATATATATATACGACTTAGATAGGGTATATATAGATCGACCTTAGATTTATTAGGAATTAAGGCCATTAGGGCATGTGATGTTTAATTAGGAAGATTGTAAGGAGTTGACCTTGAATAGGTCGTGGGCTAACTCTAAGGGGGATTAGATCCCTAGGAACGAGAAGTGTGGAATCTCAAGAGATTTTGAAGGTTAGGCCGATGGAGGTGAGACCACTCCTAGTTAAAGTGTTAAATTGGTAACCTAACTTTTGGGTAGTTAAATTGATGAATTGACGTTCACTCCCGAGTTCATGTGCTTAGGTTCGGGGGTGAATTTAAGGAACAAGTCTTTGCCAGGACGGGAAATAATAATTCTGGAGCATGAAACCGTTGAGTATGCGTCTCATAATCTCTAGCTTTTTGGGAAGTATTACTCCACATTTGATTTGGAATTCATCGCGATAGCAATCGCCTTAAAGAAGTGATGGAGTCACTACTTCCTGGGCAGGAAAGTTGGTCTTTCTCGTGAGCAAAAAGTTGTTGCAGTATGTCGGGGGAGAAATCAATTTGTTTTATGAAGTTTATAACGGATTATTGATTTGGGTTTTCTCATTCGCTAAGGGAATGCGATTGGGGTAGTATATGCGTCAAGTAGAAACTGTCGGACATATGGGTGATGGCATGGAGAGCCAAATGAAACAAGCACGACTAGAACGACTTGTAGCTAGAACATTTCGGTCCATGACTGACCATTTCACCTACTCGTGTGAAGAAGAGTAGAAGTGGGATGAAGAAAAGTAAATTCGTAACCGCTTTCATTGAATTGCAGGCACCGAACTAGTCATAGTCTTCTCCGAGGAAGTTTATGATTGTTCGACCAAATTGTAGATTTTCAGCCATTATTGGGTGGACTATATTTAGAAGAGTATGCCCGCTCTATATGGAGGAATTTTAGAGCTGTATGAAATGCCCCTAGGGGTGGACCGAGATTCGATACTGATGTCGAAGGTCTGGTAAAGTTTCCATGAAGGTATGGGAACCTATGGAAATGGAGTATATCTTACCATCCCATGGTGGAGGGATATATGGAGGAAGTTGACTTAATGCCGAGAGGCATGCTTCGAATGTACGCCATGGGATAAATTTATGGACGGGAGCAATGACTTGTGTGGATGGAAATTTTTCGTACAGGAATTTGAATCATTTTCTATGGTATGGCACCATGAGTGGCCTTGTGTGGCCGGGTGAGTAAATTTCATACTCATTAGATGATGCAAGTGAATAATTGGTTCCTATGACTTGGAGCGGTCCCGGAACATTTCTATAAGGATTGGTCTTTTGAGACATATGCTTTGAAGAGCTACGGCTATGCAAGGAGAAATTGAGTAGTGTTGGGGTTAATCCATTGGTGTTGGTGTAGGTATCCCCAAGGTGGGATGTAGCGTGATTTAGGATGTAAGGCGTTTTGCACCTAGTCACGTGGTTAGCATCTTCCGTCGTAGGAAGCTAGAATTGATAGTTTGTGAGGAACGCTTTATGATATGAAAGAGCACAAAGATTATAGACTGAGATCGATAGTAACAACTTTAGTCCAAGTCCATTTTGGGACGTCGTACTAATGAGGGTTTGTTAAGGACGATAGAATAGTAGTTTGAGATAGTATGCCCTTTATGCGTATAGGGCATGCCCGAATTTTGGGGACAAAATTCCCACATAAGGGGGGGAGTATGTAACAACCCTCGCTTTTAGGAGGCCAATTTTATATTAATTTACCACATGAGGTAATTATATAAAATGTTGGGAACTGGAGTAAATATTAATTTATGAGTTAGAAGTTAATACTTACTAGATTGATGCATATTTACTGTATATGAAAGTAGATATCATTAGGTTACATGTTTTATAGTGTCATGTATTTTAAATGACATTATGGTTAAAAATGAAATTGGAATTCGAAATAAATTATAAAATTCTCGGATACCAGTTCAGAGGGTGTAGTTAGTCCCGGAATGTCCGAGACAGTCAGAATAAGTGCCATATTGTATTTTTGGGTTTCGGGCACTTTTACCTGGTTTTAACTAAAACGCATATTGGGAGTCATTTTAATGTGGTACTAACCACTTAAGCTGGAGACTTTAGACTTAAGCCATGATTTTAAGTCTTGCCCTTTATTTCATTCCTCATTTTATGTCTCAAACATAGGAGAGAAAGAGAGAGAGGAAGAGAAAAATGGAGGAATGAGAGAGAGATTGAAGATGGAGGATTTGGGATTGCTTCTTCTCCAAATAAATCTGAGATATCAACCCTAAGGCAAGTTTTCTACTTTCTAATATGTGATTTAAGATGAATAATTTGTATGATATTTATGTATTTGCATTTGGGTATCAAAAAATGGAAATTGGGGTATTTAAACCTAGACTTTGGTTTTGATGATGAAATTGTGGGTTATAGTTGTGAATAACCAAGTAGGATGATTTTGGGTAGATTAGTGTGGTTGGTTGTGTGTAAAATGGAAGAGATTTGGTGTTTAGAGAAATTAGGGTTCATAACCCTTCGTAGCCATTCTTGGCAAAATTGCAGGACCGAATCGATTCGGCCCTTTGGGCGAATTGATTCGCTAAGAGTCAGTTTCCCAAGTCTAGCTATCCCAATCGATTCGGGTTAAGGACGAATCAATTTGAAAGTTGTAGAATCCCAGGTCTTGTGTCCGAACCGATTCGCTGTTTGGGCGAATCGATTCGCTAGGGTGAATCGATTCGGATTCATGCTGTTTTTGAGTTATTTTTTTTAACTCAATTCTTTTCCGTTTCCTTTAAGCTTAGGACCTAGGAACCTTCTTGAATGAAGTAAACTTAGTGTCCTATAGTTCTAGATGAGTTGGGGAAACTACCCTAGAATATAAGTGCGTATGTGGGTTTTTTTCGGGGATATGCCAATTGATGTTAGGGCATTGTTTCTTCTAGGTAATTATTATTAAACTAGGATTCGTAGTGCTATGTTTGGGAGAATGAATCGAAAGTTTATTCATTCCTTTGAGGTATGATAGTATTGGGCTTTTAAAGTAATACCCCAAAATGTTTGGAGATAATTATGAGTTTATTTACTCCTTTGAGGTTGTAGTAACGATATAATTTATCGTATGGCTCCGGATAATAAGGTGAATTATTTACAATAATGTAAATAAACATGATTTCAAATAAAACGAAACATACATGTATAAATGGAAATGAAATGGATATGGTAATGAATATGGTAAATGATAATTTACTCGATTTTTGAAAATGGTAAATAAAAAGGTTTAAACACGCCTCTCTAAACGACATCATAAGGGAAGTTCGCGCGTGAGGTGAAGCCCCCTGACTAATGAATGCAGGGTGGATATAGTCCAAGGCCATGTGAGCGTTTGTTGTTATATATTATTCTGTGATGGGTAGGAGATTCCGGGTGTGGTCTTGACTATCCCGCAAGCACATGGTCGCTTCCTGACGTCTTGCGTTATATGTTCCTAGGTTGTCTTGATGATAGGCCCTGGAAGATGATGGTCATTTAGGGGCACGCACAGTAGGGAAATCCGGACGGGCGGTCTTAGAATCGTTATATGTATATAAATATAACTATTCATAATCAAGTAGGACTTGATGTTTGAGATATGCCATAAAGAGCATAATGTAGTGCCACAAAGAGCACATATAAATGGCACAAAGATCATTTGAAAATGACTATTTTCCTGATAAGGAAAGGATTTTTACAAAATGTAAAAGTAAGATAAAAATGCCATAAAGAGCATAAGATTGTGATTTTATATATATCTTTCCTATTAAGGAAAAGATATATGAAATAATTGGTACACATGATGAAGTTTTAGATTAATGTTATTCATTTTATTTTCCTGCTTAGCTCATGTTTTAAATTGTGTAGGTATCTTGTTATTTCTCTTTCATTATGATTTATCGTTCATAATTGTCATAATTTTTATTCATCTGGTAGTCATATAGAACCGGGACCTGACCCATTCATTTTTCTTGTGGTGCTTGCATCTTATATCCGCTCAGGTACTCCATCGCAAGGATGCCTGTTCTGACTTTCCTATCCCGGTGATTTTGACAAGCCACGATGCTTTGCGGGTATTACGGGTCATATTATATAGCTGCTTTCATTTTTGCACTCTAGTTAAGGTTAAGTCTTTTATTCGGGCATGAGGCTCAAGCCTTTGTAATTGTTTAATGAAATGTATTATGTAAATTATCGAAATTGTCATATCATATTGTATGAGACTGTGGACCAACAGCATATTCGGTCCATTTTCTGTGTACTTGTTGTTAATATAGTATATATAAAATCCTGGGGTTTCCATTTTCTTTTCAGTATTGGGTTGTTTAAATTCTTTCTTTAGATTTAAAACAAAATTTTTGGCAACCCGTTTTCCGAAATATTGGGTGGTTATCCTGGATACTCTATACTTTATTGTGATGATGAGAATGATTCCATCCATGATTCCGTTATGTTGAAGTATCTGGCTGGCCACCCCCTATTTCGGATGGCGGGCTGTCACAACCGAGAGGTCGGGGACTGCGCGGTAGGTCTCTATGAGTTACATTAGTCCCGTGTGAGGTGATCGTGCCTCTCACGGGATCATTTTGTGGATGTTTTACGTTTTGACACGTTGGCGTCATGTTTTTAAGCCAAAGTCTTATTTTTTGCAAATTCTCATTGTGTACTCAAATCGGCAGTCCCGTGACTATGCAGTCGATTCGTACGAGTTACATTGGTCCCGTGCGAGGTGATGGTGCCTCTAACGGGACCGTTTTGTTGTTGTTTTATGTTTTCACCCTTTGGCGTCATGTTTTCAAGCCTATGTCTAAATTTTCCAAATTCTCGTTGTATACTCAAACCGAGAGGCTGGGGACTATGTGGTCGGTCTCTACGAGTTACATTGGTCTCGTGTGAGGTGATCGTGCCTCTCACGGGGCCATTTTGTGGTTGTTTTACGTTTTGACACGTTAGCGTCATGTTTTTAATCCTATGTCTAATTTTTTGCAAATTATTCCCCACCACCGAGCATTTAAAAGGAGATCAGAAGTGAGATTGGGAGGGACATAACCTAGGAGAGTTGAAATAAATTTAAACCTAAACATATTTGATTAGAAGATGTCAAATCCCTGAATATAAAATCACAATTTCATATTAGAAAACATATAGAAGCAGATAAAGCAAATGCTAGCAGATAAGGCATCACCCATCATTTGTATCTAAGTTACACACATTTGTGTGTGTATTCTGCGATATGTAATGTATTTGTGTGTATCTAAGTTGCACACATTTTTGTGTGTATTCTGTGAGATGTAACTTAAGGGATGATAGAATATATGTTAGAATACATTACATATTTCAGGGATGATAGAATATATGTGTGTAATTTCATAATACACATAGATGTAATAGTCTACCATAACTTACATTACAGGGATGATAGAATACAATACAATTTCAAAATACATTACATCTCAGAAAGCATTACAAGGATGATAGTCCAATGGTGACATGTTTAATCACAAAACAGGGATGAAAGAAGTTTACTCCATCCAAGCTACCATTTTTACTCCACAATGTGAAATGAATAAAACAATATCACCATACTCTGAAAGAAATGAAAGAAGTTTGAACATTAGTCTCACCTCAGTCTTGAAATTTCCTTCACCATTTTAAAAATACATTGTAAATGTATATGTTATAACAGTTGTTGATGTAAAAAATTACATCACCCTAATTATTCAATCACAGATAAATAAAATGAACAAAGATTTTTAAAGTGGTTCAGCCTTATAAGAATGGCCTACGTCCACTATTATGTTATTGCTGAGTGTTTGGGAATTCTCGATTATCAGTTCAATCCAGAAATTTCGGTCCCTTTGAATGAGGATGATACAAGGTATTTATAGCCCTTAGGTTGTACATGAATGGGTCGATACATTAAATGAGAATACATATGAAAGGGTAATACATTTAATGCAGCGTGTTCTTCAAGATGATGAACATTCAATGAATAGTTGAACTGTTGACATTCTGGCAATTAATACTACGACCGAGATGCAGCTCGGACCGCCTTAGTTGCTCGTTGATCAGGAGTTCCTCGGAGCGCTAGAGTACCTCGGAGTGTTACAGTTCCTCGGTATATCCTCGTTGCTCGGGGAGAACATAAGTTGGTCGAGGAAATGAACTTCCTCATTGTTATTGTGCCACGTAGATTGACAAGTGTCTTCGTATGATTCGTCCACATCAGCATATTAATTTTGGTATCAACATAAGCCCCCAATGTTTCATATTTCGAACTTTGTGGAGTATGGAACATTCTTTCTTGGTTTATGGTAATATTGAATGATCTTCCTGGGTTTTAGGAGCATCGTATTTGAATTTATTTCCAAATTCAAAGAATCCGCCTTTTTTCGAACTTTTAAGAGCGCTTCGATCTTAGTGCCCTTTTTATCCTTTTGGTCACTGGAAGTTCAATAGTTTCTTTTTTGTAATCATTTCCTTCGCCACTTCCCAAGGTAAAGTATTTAAACTTCTTAGGTAACCATACCGTCTTCTTCTTTTTCCAATTTCCTGCATTCAAGCTTTCTATTCTCTCCTTCTCTCTTGTGCGTTCATCCTAGTTTTCGTTCGTTGTCAACATACCTCCTTTCTTCCTGTAAGATCTTCTTCCTTTCTTTTGTATCTCTTTTATTCAGTATGGTTTATATTGTGGAGTCTGTTGAGAAATTTCGTTCCGATTTTTCCACTCCTTCTTGGGTAATTCTGGAGGTTCTTTCCGAGCCTTTAGATTATTTTCGATTGGCTGAGGGGCATTGGTTTCCCAGTCTATTCATAGCTGAATGTGGATGTTCTTTTCCACCAAACCCATTGTGTCTTGAGTTTTGTCAGTATTTTGATCTTGTTCCTGCAAAAATAGCCCCCAATTCATGGAGAATAATTAATGGGGTGCACAAATTAAATCTAACTCATGGGACTCGTATAGGGATCCCTGAAATTATGTATTTCTATAAATGGGCCACTCTAGATAATATTTATTACTTAAAAACTAGGTTTCTGAATAGGGCTCTTGTAGTTAACCTCCCTGACTCAAATAGAGATTATTTTGAACATGGGTTGGTTATTAAAAATTGGCAATATGCCCCTCTAGTTGGAGATGGAGTATACAATGGTCCCAGATGCCCCCCATATGGCAATGGGATAGGTTTATTTTTCATTTTATTTTACTTATGAAGTTATGCTTTTATCATGTTTGACAAAATGTATGACTGATATTTCATTATGTGTTTGTTTGCAGTTGATAGTAAAAGAAAAACTCCAAAAGAATCAGAGGTTAATATTAAGCATCTGAAACTTATCTGGGGTTTGCATAAGAACGTTGCAGACGAGCACATCAGGTCTGCATCATATCTGCTACAGTATAAGAGTTACACAACCTCTTATACTGCTCGCCCTGTTGAACCAGCTTCAACTCCAGAGGATTCTTCTTCAGATTCTCATCTTCCTTTAAGTCAAAGAATGGGCAAGAAAAGAGCTCCTCCTGCTCTTTTTGATGACATTACTTCTGCTGTTGGGGCTAAGAAAAGCAAAACTGATGTCCCAGAGGGGACTAAGAAGGTGGATGCTGCACCCTCCAAAGCTGTCGAGAAGCCCCCAGTGGCTCCGAGCAAGAAAGTTGCTCCTATGGAAGTGATTACTATCTCTCCGACCAAGAGTTCTTCCTTGGTTGAAGCTGCTGAAGTCCCTTTGAGACGATTGAGGAAATCATCCTCAGTCAATTTGGCTGAAACTGTCCCTTCTCTGCCTGCTGGTGGTGTTGGTATTCCAACCATCATTCCTCCGAGCTCTGCAATGAGCTCGGTAAAAACTTGGATCATACCCGAGGTCCAAGGAATTGATGAAAAAATTTCTAGGGATATGCTGACATCCCTAGCTACTCGTCATCTTGCTTCGGTAAATTTCTCACATTCCGAATTTTCTTTCTTTCTCTGAATGCTTGCATTTTGTATTGACTTTACTGTTTTTCTCATCTTTCAGCTGGTGAACTGTTTCAATAATATCGTGAAGAAAGATGAAGCTATTAAAGCTTCAAGCTCCTCGTCAGGTGTAGAGGATGCTCTGCTGGGTCTGACCCAATCCTTGAAGGAATCTCGCCAACAGTATAGTGAGGACAAGGCTGTTTGGGAGAAAAAGTTGTCTGCAGTTGAGGCCGAGAAGGTGAAGATGGTTGAGATCTCCAAGAATTTGGAGGATAAAGTAAAAGTTTTAGAGGTCGAACATCAGAAGTATGATGTCAAGCTCAAGAACTTTGGAGAGCTTGAAGATAAGTTGAAGAAGGCAGAGGAAGAGTTGTCCGCCCTGCAAGATATCAAGGTCCAAAAGGAAGAATTGGATGCGAAGCTCTCCTCGGAGAAATTGAGAAGAAAGCTCGCAGTTAAAAAATCCTTCAGCTCTGGCTGGGAAAAAGGATGGGATAAGGGGATTACTGCGATGACATCCCAAGTTCAATATGGGAAGTTGAAATACTTCCGAGATGGCTGGGTAGCTGCCCTACAGGAATTGAAGATCAAGGATGATTCCGATCTATTCCAGTTGCACCTCCCTGGTCCTCCTCCACCAATTGTGGAAGAAGAAGAAGATGATCCTGCCTCTGATGAATCTTCTATGGCTATAGGTGATCAAGTCCCTGCCTCTCTTCCTGCTGCCAACGAGTACATTTCTTTCATGCCTCCTCCTTCTGAGAAAATTTTAACTCTTGATGTTCAAGCTGCTATCACCTCCGAGCAACCAAGCTCCACGTCCCAGCCTCCCGAGAAAGTCTTGGGAGACAAGGAAAAGGTGTGAAGTTGTTCGGTATCATTTCTATCTTTTATTATCACTTGTAATCAAACAATGTAATCTTTTGATGATCTAATAAAATACATTTTTGTTCATCTCTGTTGTTGATGATTTGTTTTTGTTGATTGTTATCTTTTTCTCATCCTTAGTTTGTTGCTAGAATGGAACTGATATCTGCACATGATACCAAGCTGATGCAGTAATGTCACGAATATTATAAGGCTGGTCATACAGACCTTAGTACATCAAAAATTGCTGACATCCTTGGCCATGATGCCTCAGAATAGGCAATTGAGGCTTATCGATACTTGAAAGATTTACTCGACCGAGCTGTGGCCAACAATATAACCTACTACGAATTGATTGAGGAACTTCATTATTCCTTAGAAGATCTCCAAGGTCAGCACAATGAATCAATGGCTTTGTTGCACAAAGAATATGAAAATAGATATCAACAGCTTTCTTCTGACACAGGCCATAAAAAGATCCTGGCTGGATATGATGTTAGGGAAAGAACTTTAAAAGGTGAAGTTGAAGCTTGCAGGCAGATTGCTGAGTTGCTGGAACAGGAGAACAATAATTTGCAGAAAAAGCTGGCACAGTATGAATCTGCAGCGTCATCTTCCACTGCTTTAGTGCAAGTTACCGATGAAGGTTTCTCGTTCTTAGAGGTTGAGAATGCCAAATTAAGGCAAGAGCTGGACAACTTAAGAAAATCTGTTATTCCTGCGATTGCTCGGGGACGAGGAAGAGGTTCTCGAGGACGAGGAAGAGCTGTTCAAAATATTGCCGAGGAGCAAAGTTCTCCAGTCACCGCTCGGAGTCGATCAAGAGTTCTTAGCCGCAATGTTGAAGAAGCTCGTACTCAGTCGATGTTAAAAACTCAAGCATTCCAATTGAACGCAAAAGACCGAGCTCTGTCTGAAATGTCCAAGAAAAATCTATCCTTGGAGGATCAACTTACTGCGATGAAGTCTGCTCTGGATAATAAGGATGTTTTTGCCAGGAGCCTTCACGAACAATTGGATAGATTAACCTTCCAATTCCATAAACAGCCCAGGGAATTTTGGATGGCAGGGTACAATGAGGCCCTTTGTCATTTGGATGCTCGTATTGAACACGCCAATAATGAAGGTTATAAGCAGGGGTGGTTGAACGCCTTGGGTGTATTAAAATTGGAGCAAGGGAATTATTTATGGGATTATCATGCTCCTGGGTTATTAGACTTGCCTGTACCCCCTTATAAATTGGACATGGAATGGATCCCAGCTCGTTCCATTCCTCAGAGCTTAATTTCAAAATACCTTGGTGACTACAGTCTTCACTCCCAGATCGAAGTATCTTGTCCAGAGCATCTATGGATACATCCTCAATAATGAATGTCAGAATGCTAAAGGAGTTGAACTTTATTAATTCTCCCCTTTGCCTAGAAGATCCTCCTGCTGACGAAGAGCCTGTTTCAAAATCAAAGGGCAAGAAACCCATAGAATAGGAATCTCAATGTAATAGTTAGTACATTCATGTAACCTATAATTTATTTTGAATTTTAATGAAAGACTTTCATTTTGCAAATCTGTATTGTTATTGTCTTGTAAAATGCTCTACATCTGTTCATATAAGTTAAAAAATAACAACAATATTGTTGTTCATCGACCAACTTAATAAAAAGTTACAAGTATCAAGTTTACTCAATCACTTAATAATAAAGTAATGAGTATAAAATGTTCAAAATGTTTCCAACCAACCCAGGTTGTTAGATTGTGCTTATCGACCAGGTACAGTTGATGGGTTTTGTTCCTCGACCAACCATACTTGGTTCATAAAATGTGCCCGACCAACCATAGTCGATAATTTATCTTCGTCGACCAAGTATAATTGATCACCAACCAACTATACTTGGTTCAGTTTGGAATTCTTTTGTATTTTCTGGAATGATTTTACCTTCCGACCAACTTGTTGGTTTTAAATCAAATGATATTTGTCCACTAGTTATCTTACCAACCTTAGTTGGTCACGCTAGTGTACGCCTCCTAACCAAAGGAGTATATTTTTTGGTTCTTTCGAACTTTTTGTCCACTAGTTATCTTACCAACCTTAGTTGGTCACGCTAGTGTACGCCTCCTAACCAAAGGAGTATATTTTTTGGTTCTTTCGAACTTTTTGTCCACTAGTTATCTTACCAACCTTAGTTGGTCACGCTAGTGTACGCCTCCTAACCAAAGGAGTATATTTTTTGGTTCTTTCGAACTTTTTGTCCACTAGTTATCTTACCAACCTTATTTGGTCACGCTAGTGTACGCCTCCTAACCAAAGGAGTATATTTTTTGGTTCTTTCGAACTTTTTGTCTTCTTTTTGCTGTCGAGCAGCGTAGTGTAAAACACTAGTATTCCCCTAAAAACTTTCAAACAATAGGAGAACAAAATGGTGAAAACATCATCGTTTTATTCATATTGAAGGAACCGTTGTACATTTTACATCATTGATAATACTTGCGAAGGTGTTCAGCATTCCAAGCATTTTTGAATTCTTCTCCTTCCAGAGTTCCTATTCGGTAAGTTCCTGGTCGAACAACTTCTGTAACTCGGTAAGGCCCATGCCAGTTTGCCTCCAATTTATTGTGCTTCTGAATGACCTTCTTTAGCACATAATCTCCTTCTTTTAAATCACATTTCTTCACCCTTTTGTTGTAGAAAAGAGCTGTTCGTTGTTGAAAAGCAGCATTCCTAATGGCTGCTTCTTCTCTGACCTCCTCGAGCATATTTAAATCCAGTCTTCTCATCAAGTCGCTGACTGGGGAACTGAAATTCAGCACTCTGTGTGTTGGGAGACCTAACTCGGCAGGTATTACAGCCTCACTTCCAAATGCCAGCATATATGGTGATTCTCTAGTCGCTGCTCGGGGAGTTGTTCGGTAAGCCCACAATACTGATTGTAGCTCGTTAATCCAGTTAGCTTTAGCTTCACTTAACCTTTTCTTCAAACCATTTAGCACTGTTCTATTCGTCACTTCAGTCTGTCCATTGCTTTGAGGATGGCCTAGTGCTGAATGGACCTTCAAAATGTTCGACTGATGACAATAAGCAGCAAATTCCTCGTTATCAAATTGGGTTCCATGCTCTGTGATGAAGGCATGAGGGAGACCATATCGACAGATGATATTCTTCCAAACGAACTGGTATACCTTCTCGTATGTCATGTCGATGAGGGGTTCAGCTTCTACACACTTAGTAAAACAGTCTACTGCGACGACGAGGTACTTAAATCTTCCTCGGGTGATCGGCAATGGTCCCACCAAATTAATTCCCCACATGGCGAATGGCCAAGGGGAAGTTATGGGTGTCAACAATGCTTGTGGAGTTCGTCGGATAGAGGAAAAATGTTGGCACTTGTCACATTTCTTAGCATAGGCTATACAATCAGCCCTCATCGTTGGCCAATAGTATCCTTGAGTCATTACCCTTTGTAAAAGCGTTCGACCTGCTACATGAGCTCCACAATACCCTTCATGGATTTTTTCAATCAATTCTTTCACCTCGGATGGATGTACACATCTCTGCAAACCTGCCATAATTCCTCGTCTATACAAAATACCATTAGTTAACACATACCGAGCAGCTTTATACTTCAGTTTCTTGGCAGTGAGCTTGTCCTCCGGAAATCCTCCCTCTTCAATATATGTCCTGATGGGATCCATCCAAGATGGTCCTAAATCAAGGGTTATTACATTCATTGTCAGGTCTTCATCTATGCTCCGACCTTCTAATACTTCAATCGGTATGGTTCTTCGTAACTCGGTACGAGTAGCTGATGCTAGTCGGGCCAGTGCGTCTGCTTGTACATTCTCCATCCTCGGTATTCTCACCAACCGAATGGCATCAAATTTTGTCAACAACTTCATCACCTTTGCGTGATATTTGATCATTAACTCTCCTTTAACCGCATATATTCCCGTCATCTGATTCACAATTAGTTGAGAATCACTGAATACCATCACTTGTTGTGCTTCCATAACTTTTGCTAAGTTTAACCCTGCTATCATGGCTTCATACTCAGCTTCATTATTAGAGGCTTTGAATTGGAATCGTAAAGCATATTCCATGTCAATCTCATCTGGGGTGCTTAAAACAGTTCCTGCGCCGCAACCTGCTGTGCAAGATGAGCCATCCACATATAATCTCCATATGGGTAACCCATCTTCAAATTCCTTATCTGACAGGGTTCCTCGGTGAAATATTTTTTGCTTCTTTTCATCCTCCCCTGACACTTTTTGCTCCTCGTCGATCATTTCTTCTCGCTCTTCTACCTACCGGAGCTGGTCTGAGTTTGAAGTTGATGCTCCTTCTATATCCATAAGTCCGTTTACCAACCGGGGTTGGTCCGGATTTATGTCTGTTGATCCTGTAACATCCACAGGTTGGTCAGCGAGCAACTTTTGTTCCTCGGGGGTATCAGGGTATGTAAACTCTGCTATAAAATCTGCTACAGCCTGCCCTGTCAATGATGATCTGGGCTCATATACAATATCATATTCACCAAGTTCTATTGCCCAGTACATCAGTCTTCCTGACTTCTCTGGCTTATGAAGGGCTTGTCTCAATGGCATATCGGTATAAACGACGATGGTATGGGCCTGGAAATATGGCCTCATTCTTCTACTTGCTTCAATTAATGCCAATGCCAATTTTTCTAACTTTGGGTACCTGACTTCTGCACCTCGGAAAGCCTTACTTGTGTAATAAATTGGCTTCTGGACTCCATTCTCCACTCTGATCAATGTCGAGCTGACTGGATTCTCTGATACCGCCAGATACAAATACAATTTCTCTCCTGTTATTGGCCTGGACAATAATGGAGGTGTTCCCAAATAATTTTTCAAGTCTTGAAAGGCCTTCTCACATTCATCATTCCACTCAAAAGTTTTTCGAAGTGTTTTGAAGAATGGGAGGCATTTATCAGTTGCTCGGGACACAAATCTGTTGAGCGCTGCAACTCGTCCTGTAAGACTCTGCACTTCTTTCTTTGTTGTTGGAGATCGCAACCCTAAAAGAGCTTTGATTTTATCTGGATTTGCTTCAATGCCCCGTTGGTTGACAATGTATCCGAGAAACATTCCTTCTCGTACTCCAAATGTGCACTTCGTCGGGTTGAGTTTCATCTGGTATTTATCCAGTTGATCAAATGTCTGAGCTAAGTAAACTAAATGATTTGCAGCTTTCTTGCTTTTTGTCAGCATATCATCGACATAGACTTCCATGTTGCAACTGATTTGTTCGGTGATGACCTTGTTCATCAGTCGCTGGTATGTCGCTCATGCATTTTTCAAACCAAAAGGCATAAAACTATAGCAATAAGTTCCCCTAGGGGTAAAAAATAAGTACTTTCCCTGTCTTCAGGTTTCATCTTGATCTGGTTGTAACCAGAATACGCATCCATGAAGCTGAGCAGCTCATGTACCGAGGTAGCATCCACTAGTTGGTCAATTCTGGGCAATGGAAAATGATCTTTTGGGCATGCTTTGTTGAGATCAGTGAAATCAACACACATTCTCCATTTATTGTTCTTCTTCTTTACCATCACCACGTTTTCCAGCCAGTCTGGATATTTCACATCTTCAATGAATCGGGCTTTCTGGAGCTTCTCGACCTCCTCTTGTATGGCTTGATTCTTCTCGGGGCTAAATACCCTTCTTCTCTGCTTCACAGGCTTGATCTCCTTATTCACATTGAGTTCATGACATAAGAAGTTTGGATCTATTCCTGGCATGTCCTCATAACTCCATGCGAAAGTTTTCTTCCTGTTTCTCAAGAACATTATCAACTCTTGTTTTATTGAAGCATCCAACGAAGGACCTATCTGGGTTACTCGTTCAGGGTGCTCCTCGTCCAGAATAACATTTTCTATAGATTCTACCACCTGTCCTTTTACAAGATGGGATTCATCCCTGGGATCAAGAGTTTCAATTTATGTACCTTCCTCCACCTGGTAGGTAATAGTCTTTTTCCTTGCTTTTTCAGGCTCCTCTTGCTCGGCAGATGAATAATAGCATTCCCGAGCTATTTTTTGATCACCTTTCACAACTCCTACTCCGAAGTTTGTTGGGAATTTTAAGCATTGATGCACTGTAGATGGAACTGCTTCGAACTTCTTCAAACCAACTCTTCCCATGATGATGTTGTAGGCTGACTGCACATTCTTATCCATCACGAAGAAGCGTATTCTTTCTATTCGACAAGCGGGCCAAGTTCCAATGAATATGTCCAACTTGATCGTCCCAAGTGGAAAAACTTTCTCGCCAGCAAAACCCAGAAGGGGTCTGTGATAAGGTTCCAATTGAGATAATTTCAAATTCAAGCTATCAAAACATGAATAGTATATGATGTCTGTTGAACTACCATTGTCCACCAACACCCTTGAAATCACCACATCTTTCATCCTCATTTTGATCACCAAGGGATCGTCGTGAGGGTAAAGAACACCTGCCAAATCGTTTTTTGAAAAACCAATAACCAGCTTCTCTTTATTTACCTTCCTCGGACGATCTTCCTCGGCAAGATTTATTCATTGAATATATGAGCAGGCTTGGGCCTCTCCGAGATAGGCCTTTCTTTCTGCAGTAAGGTCTCCCCCTCCAACATCTCCTCCTGTTATAACATTACAATCAACTGACCCAAAACATATGGAAAATACCTCTCGTTCAGGCTGTCTTGGCTTCTTTGGAAGATCGGGGTCTTCATCTGGATCATCTTCATGATTTCTTTTCTTTTTCTCCTTCGTCTGACGAAGAGATCTGGAATGATCTCTGGTTCTATCATCATTTTTCCTTTCACCTCTGCGATCTACATACTTTGACAACTTTCCTCTTCGGATGAGCGTTTCAATCTCGTTCTGAAGGGCTATGCAATTTTTGGTCGTATGGCCATGATCTCTATGGAACTCGCAATATTTGGCCCTATTCCTCAGATCAGGATTGGTCCTTAGTTTATCTGGCCACTTGATTTCTTCGTTATTCTTGATTTCTTCTAAAACATGATTAATACCCATCTTCAATGGAGTATAATTATCATATTTCTTCAGGACTTCCCATGACGTCCTATTATTCTTGGAGTGCTTGTCACCACCATTACCTTTTTGCTCTTTCTTCTTAGATTTGTCAACCTCCTCCTTGGTTTCTTTATCCATATTCTTCTTCGCAGCCATAGCCTCCTCGGCATTCATGATTTTGGCCGCTTTTGCCATCAACTCCGGCATAGTTTTAGGTGGATCTTTGGCCAAAGTATAATATAACTTGTTAGGAAACAATCAACTCATCAAAGCAGTGATCGCTGTCTTTTCTTCGTAATCTATGACTTCCAACTTCTCGTTATTGAAACGAGTTATGTAATCTCTAGTACTTTCACCAGACTTTTGTCTAACACTTAACAAGTGTGCTACTCATTTTACTGGCTTTGCTCCAAAATAGAAATTGCCAATAAACAACTCGGCTAACTGAATAAAAGTCGAAATCTTACCCCTAGGAAGATTATTGTACCATATCTGTGCAGATCCGGTAAGAGTTCCCGAAAATGCTCTACACCTCATCTCGTCGGGGACATCATATTTGTCGGCAGCAGCTTGGTATTGCTCTATATGAAGAACAGGATCTGTCTTTCCATCATATTTAGGTGTCACTACAGGTGCTTTAAATTTCGATGGTGTAGGAAAATTCACAATGGCCTGCACAAAAGGTGTCCCTTGAACAAAAGTTCTCTGTAAGGGATTCCTTTCTTTAACCATTTCTCCAAGTCTATCCTCCAATCGTTGAATGGAACCCTTTCATGCTTCATTTCCTTCCTCGGGCTGCTTAGTCCGAGCAATTGATTGTTCTGACGTAGCATCCTGAGATCTATCTCGACGAGTAACTGGTCTTGATTGCGCTGATCCTTCTCTCAAACCTGATGGTGGTCGAAAGCTTCTCGATGGGGCTCTAGGTGGACTCATATTTCTCCTTGGTCCTAACCGACTGAAAGGAGATGCTCTGCTTAATCTTTCCAGGGCGCTAGTTCTCTCCGGAGAGAGGGTGATATGTTGATCTGTATCCGTAGCCCGTATCGATGAGGTTCGCCCAGGTTGATATGAAAAATCATTAGATTCTTCATTACGATATGACTGAGTACGCCTGGATCGCGATTGCTCACGATCACTCTTTTGCCTTAAATGGGTAGGTGCACCACCGTGAAGAGTTTGAATGAGTTGCCTCATTGTTTCTTGCATAGAGGTTTGTCCTTCAGCCAGATTCGTCATAATTCCAGCCAGATCTGGAGGTGCAGATGGATTCGGAGGATTTCCAACATTTCCAGCATTTCAATTACTGGATTCTGGATTATCTGCCATCGATGATAAATAATTTTTGGTGAAAAACGATAGCAACAGTCGTTTCCCACAGACGGCGCCAATCTGTTGATGTAAAAAATTAGATCACCCTAATTATTCAATCACAAATAAATAAAATGAACAAAGATTTTTAAAGTGGTTCAGCCTTATAAGAATGGCCTACGTCCACTGTTATGTTATTGCTGAGTGTTTGGGAATTCTCGATTATCAGTTCAATCCAGAAATTCCGGTCCCTTTGAATGAGGATGATACAAGGTATTTATAGCCCTTAGGCTGTACATGAATGGGTCGATACATTAAATGAGAATACATATGAAAGGGTAATACATTTAATGCAGCGTGTGCGTCAAGATGATGAACATTCAATGAATAGTTGAACTGTTGACATTCTGGCAATTAATACTACGGCCGAGATGCAGCTCGGACCGCCTTAGTTGCTCGTTGATCAGGAGTTCCTCGGAGCGCTAGAGTACCTCGGAGTGTTACAGTTCCTCGGTATATCCTCGTTGCTCGGGGAGAACATAAGTTGGTCGAGGAAATGAACTTCCTCGTTGTTATTGTGCCACGTAGATTGACAAGTGTCTTCATATGATTCGTCCACATCAGCATATTAATTTTGGTATCAACAACAGTAGTATACATATATATATATATAGGTATAACAGTATATATATAATATATGTATATATATTGCTGTTATACTGTAACGTATAACATATATATATATATATATATATATATATATATATACACACACACACACACACACACACACACACACTATCGAGGCACGACATATATGTGGGAGCAACACATTATTAAATGCTCTCAAGCGGATAGGAGCAACTATTACAAAATGTTCATTTGGCACAACATGTTTTCATAATAGAATGGTTCCTACGAGTCACAATGGTCCCGTGCGAGGTGTTCGTGACTCTTACCAGACCGTTTTGTGGTTGTTTTAGGTATTCACCCTTCGATGGCATGTTTTTATTCGTAAGTCTAAATTTTTGCAAATTTATGCCATACACTCAAACCGGGAGCCCTGTGACTACGTGGCGGGTTCCTACGGCTTACCTTGGTCTCGTGCAAGGTGTCCGTGACTCTAACGGGACCCTTTTTTGGTTGTTTTACGTTTTCAGCCTTTGATTACAAGTTTTTATGCTCAAGTCTAAATTTTTTACAAATTTACGTCGTACACTCTAACCGGGAGCCTCGTGACTACGCGGTCGGTTCCTACGAGTTACATTGGTCACGTGCGAGGTGTTCGTGACTCTTACTGGACCGTTTTGTGGTTGTTTTATGTTTTCATTCTTCGATGGCATGTTTTTATGCTTAAGTCTACTTTTTTGCAAATTTACGTCGTACAGTCAAACCGGGAGCCCCGTGACTACGGGTTGATTCCTATGAGTCACATTGGTCTCGTACGAGGTGTTCATGAGTCTTACGGGACCGTTTTGTTTTTGTTTTACGTTTTAACCATTCGATGACGAGATTTTATGCTTAAGTCTAACTTTTTGCAAATTTATGTCATACACTCGAACCGTGAGCCCCATGACTACGCGGTCGGTTCCTACGAGTCACATTTGTCCCGTGCGAGTTGTTTGTGACTCCAACGTGACCGTTTTATGTTTGTTTTACATTTTTACCCTTCAATGGCAAGTTTTTATGCTTAAGTATAACTTTTTGCAAATTTATGTCGTACACTCAAACTGGGAGCGCCGTGACTACACGGTCGGTTCCTACGACTTACATTGGTCCCTTGCGAGATGTTCGTGACTCTTACGGGACCGTTTTGTGGTTGTTTTACGGTTTCACCCTTCGATGGCATCTTTTTTATGCTCAAGTCTAACTTTTCGCAAATTTATGTAGTACACTCAAACCAGGAGCCCCGTGACTACGCAGTAGGTTCCTACGAGTCACATTGGTCCCGTACGAGGTGTTTGTGACTGTTACCGGACCTCTTTATGGTTGTTTTAGGTTTTCACCCTTCGATGGCATGTTTTTATGCTCAAGTCTAATTTTTTGCAAATTTATGTCATATACTCAAACCGGGAGCCCCGTGACTACGCGGTCGGTTCCTACGAGTCACATTGGTCCCGTGCGACAAGTGAATAAGATGGGTGGTCACAAATTATGAACCCAAGAATAACTTTCGAACCATGAATAATTTGTATTCCCATTTTGACATCTCTCCTATTCAGCTCGGACTAATCAAGAATAGCTTTAAGCTAATAAACAAATGGTTACCAATTAGTTTAATGTGGACCATTGAAGAGAAATTGACATGCCTTAAACCTAGAAAGTGGCAATCCATTGGATAATGCCCTCTTTTTCTAGTGTTCACCCTAACTATTCTTTGTTCAAAAGTTATGTACTGCCCCCCCCCCCCTGGAAGTGACAAGAAACAAATGCGCCAACAATACCCATGCTAGTTGGAGCAAAGTTGGATGGAATATTTGTGGAGTGAAACTAAATGTAAGAGAGATTAAAATTTGGAGCATTACTAGTTAGATCCGAAACCTTAGAGAATGTGAGATGTATATATTATTATACCTGAGCTCTGGTGTTGATGTGGCTGACATCAGTAACCAACACCCTCAAAACTTCTCTCATTTCTCAATCGAACTCCAAATGTAGTTCCGCCATCGCTAACGATGACGAGCTTAAAGAGCTTACACATAAATAAACACGAGATAAATACAACAGATCGATCGAATCATCACAAATAAAACTCAAACCCTAACTCTAACTGGAATATTACCATTTCAGTGTTGATTGCCCGTGATCGCTATGTTTTGAACTCCCTCCGTTATCTCCGCCCACGATCGCACAGATTAAAAAATCAGTTTAATTTTTTAAAAAATAAATAATAGTTTACATGCCAATACAACCCAACAAAATAAATTTAAATAAGTCAAAATTAGATCAGAAAAGTACTGAAAGACTTACCCAACAAGAAGACGAAGATGAATGTTCTATGACTACTCTTTGAGAAACATTATTAGGTATCAACCAATCCTAAAAATTATACAATACACAAGAATAAATTATTAGGCATCAGCCAATTCTAAAAATTATATAATAAACAAGAATAAATTATTAGGCATCAACCGACCCGAAACTTATACTCAAATGTGCGCCAACTATATATAAACTATTCAAGACGTAAATAACAAAATTTGGACCACTCATCTACACTTCAAATGACCAAACATGAATATATTTATCACTTCAAACTTCAAACTTTAACAGGTAATGATTCAAGCTTAAACTACTTAGCCATTTTGTCAACAAAGTAGATACACAACCTATATAACACTGAAAAAATTCCCATAGAAAAATGGTAGAACCAAAACAAAAAATTCAAAACCAAAACAAAAAAATATGAAAAATGAACAACTCAAAATGAAAAAACTATAGACCTAAACATTTCAACACAAAATGAACAACTCTAAATGAAAATGAATAAATCTAAATGAAAAAACCCAGCCTTAAGCATTTCAACACAAAATAATTAAATCAAGAAACCAGTAATTAAAAGATGAAAATAGTACCTGATTGAGATGAAAATAATAGATACCAACGATCAAGAAACCAACTACTGAATAAGAGAAAGGGGATGCCACTGTGGATGCAGGGGGATAGGGTTGTGCAGTGGAGAGGGGGATGGGGCAGCGCTAGGGAGAGCTCAGGGGAGAGGGGGTTGTGACGGGGCTGGGGAGTGGGGAGTCTCAGGGGAGAGGGAGATGGGGAGGCGCTGGGAGTGGGGCAGTTCAGGGGAGAGGGGTATGGGGCGGCGGAGGGGAGTTGGGCGGCTCAGGGGAGATAGGGTGGGGCAGCGTAGCTATCTAGTGAGAGGGAAGAGAGTAGCGAGCGAGTGAGAGGGAAGAGAGCAGCGAGAGAGAGGGTCGTTTGATTGCAAAGAAATGAAAAAAATATGAGGGAAAAATAATGAAAATGATCAATAGGGCCGAAAATATTTGTACAGAAATAAACCATTTGTAGAATGTGAGTATTTCCTATGACGTGTCATCCACTCGGATTTTGGCTACAGATACCAATCGCTTACATTTGTGCGAATGGAATAACTTGGACTCTATCTCAAACATCAGTATAGGAACAAACAAATCAGCATATACCTGAAAGATATAAACCAACAACCATATTCTTAAACTTTAAAAAAAGTTACTATCTAAATAATCAATATTACCAAACACTCGGCCTACATTATAATGAAACATATAAATGCAATATGTTTATATCATGGCTAAAAAATCACAAATATTGAAATTAGTTGAGGAATTGATGATCATACCAGGTACACATTTCCATGGATTTCCACGCAAACAGTTGTTATTAACAATTTTACGCTGGAAATGATTTCTTTAAATAATTTTAGTGGCATTTGAGTTCAGAGTGTCCAAGATTACTAGAAAAAACTTCAGTGTAATGGTTAAAGAAACCATTTCCACAGGAAATAGTCAATAAAAAATTTAGTAATTTTTCAAAACAATATTCCAAGTACTAAAAATAACAAAAAACTATAACTTATAGAAATTATCAAATAAGATGTTTGATTAATACAATAAATACAAGAAAAATCAGGACACCACAATAATGAGGTCAAAAATTAAAACATCTACAGATGAGTATAAATACCTCTGAGATAATCAACTACTCAATAATAGTAGACCTAAACATTTTGAACACAAAATGAACAACTATAAATGAAAAGGTATAAATGAAAATGAACGATTAAAAGATGAAAATTGTACCTGATAGAAATGAAAACCAAAAAACCAACAACTACTGAAGGGGGATGGGGCAGCGTTGTAGGTGCGGGGGGATGGGGTTGCACAGGGGAGAGGAGGCGGGTCAGGGGAGAGGGTATGGGGCAGTGCAAGGGTGAAGGGCGTGAGACGGCGCAGGGGTGCAGGGCGTGGGGGCGGCACAGGGGAGAGGGGGGCGGGGCGGCACAGGGGAGAGGGGTGGGCGGCAGAGAGAGAGAGAGAGAGGGAAGAGAGATCGCGAGTTCAGTGAGAGAGAGAGCAGAGCGATGGGAGTATTTTTTGGTGTAGAACTTGAGTGAAAAATGTGAGCACTGGAAAAGATGAAAATTTACCAAAAGGGTAAAAAAAAAACCATCCCTTTTGATATAGCAAAAGGTACGGTTTAAAAAATCCATCCCAAATGCTCATTTGGAAAAAAAAAATTTATACTAAACGGGACCGATTTTAAAACCGTCTTTTATGGTATATTAAAAGGGACGGTTAAAAAAATCCGTCCCAAATACTCATTTGGAAAAAATAAAAAATCATATTATACTAAATGGGATGGAACTTAAAACCATCCCTTTTGCTCTATCAAAAGGGACGGTTGTTAAAATCCATCCCTTTTGATATAGCAAAAGGGACCATTTTAAGTTCCGTCCCTTAAATTAACCCGGGAAAAATCAGCGCTAAAAAATATTTATAACTCTACAAAGCATGTTAAAATCATTGGAGGAGGATAAAACACCACCCAAAAATAGGATATGGCTCATACTCAGAAAAAAGACACGGCAGACTACTTTTCGATAGCGCTAAGTTTAACGTCTTCAGTCAGACCAAATGGAACTCACCCATAAAGAAGATATAAACTTGGATAGAACATGGTGGCAGAAAAGGTGTGGGTGATGAGAAGCACCCCCAAAAAAGACAAAAAAGTCAGTCTTGGTGGATAAAGGTAACCAGGTCAATGCACTTGTATAAAAAAGTGTTTTACGTGATGCAAAGTATCAGTGGACCAGGGGTGGGTGGGGAGATGGGTATAGGGAAGAAAGGCCAGGGTGAGGGGAAAGAGGCACCAATCACTGGACTTATTGAGTGTAAAGGTGATGGAAACAAGGACCCTATAGGCATGGTGGTCTAATTGAGGGGAGGAAAAACGGTTTGGCAATTGGGATGTGGTGGATCTCATAGAAAGAGCATGATTGTTCTATAAATGGACGATGATAATTGTCGCTCCGTGACACATCAATGAGCTGACGGGAATAACAATCACCACGACAGACAAGTGGGGGGCATGGAGGAATAAGATCTGTGTCACCTAAGCTGAGAGTAGTACCACAAATACTCTCATGAATGTTGGGGTGGATGAAAAACTCACGAGAGGGATCGTGGTGCTTGAGGATGGAGGGAGGGTTCAAGTGAAGGCCTAAGCGCATAAATGGGAACATGTGAGGTATAATAGCAAGACCATTTTATGGATTGGAAAGGACAATGGGTGGGTTAGATGAGACAAAGGGTGGGGGAAGATGATCCCACTCAAGAGTAGGGGACACACACTCATCATGAGGCTCGGAGTGATCCAGGGTACTCGCAAGAGGAAATGTGGAAGTAAAGGATAAAGAGATCAATTGATCTAGCCACAAGTCACCATTCGAGGTGGTGGAAAAATCTAATGAGTCACTCAAATTCGAGATATATGAATCAAAATTAATATATGACTCAAAGTGAGCCAAGCATGTTTGGGCATGATCCGTATGCAGATAGGTAGGAACCTTCTCGAATGCCATATCAAGGCTTGGGTGAGCACTCGTAGCTAGAGCTAACTTATAAGAAATGGGTGCCACGAGGAGAAACTCGGGAGGCTCAAAAGGTGTAAACTCTAGGGTATTTTTGGATTCAACAGCTGGGGGGAACTTGAACCTCAATGGTGGGTTCTGTAGAACAAATCAAGTCTTGAAAAGGATCATAATCTTTTAGTAAGTCAACACAATCGTCAACGTGGAAGACGGACCACGGGGTGGTCTCAATTTTGAGATTCTCGAGGTGATAGGGTTGGTCACACGTAAAATTCCTATCACCGGATATCCAGGGTCGACCCTAGTAGCAGTCATATTTATATTTGTTGAGTGAGGTATTTTATTTTAAAGTTGAATCATATTAGATACCATCTGATCTAATTACATACATACCTATATATTTGGTTATGTGTGTGGATAAATACATTCTATCTATATACATATGTATGCTTTAGTTTCTTTTCTTTCTCGACTTGTAATTTGTTTGGCAGTTCAACTATTTCCTCATGATAGAAAGTTCCATAGAAAAAAGACTATTTATTTTAAAATTTGGTTATGCCCAATAAAAAATAAATTATTATAAAACCATAAATAAAACAATGTTCCTATACCACACATAAACACTTTATTCCTGTGATTTTATTCATGAGAATGAAACTAAAAATAATCAGATTTTAAAAGGATCAAATAAATGAACCATCAAATAGTATCCAACTCTATGTAGTACAAACAAAACAGTTCACTTTATTTTTCTGTTACATGTATACCAATCATCATGGCTACTAAAAATTATTTGTACACCCAACAAGTTCTTCAGCAGTTCCATATTTCCAATAAACCTGTAAAATTTATAACAACAAGGAAATGTGAGATTAAAGTTAGTTAACTTGATAGTCTCTTTTGAGATTTTTAAAGATAATAAATTATGAATTAATTTGATATCATTTTTATATAAAATGTATCAAAATTTTGTCTATAGTTCATAAGTTTTGTCCATTGAATTCTAGAAAAAAAAATTAAAAAACGATGCTGATAACTAAAGAAAGGATGATTATAATCATTTCTTACCTCATGGAGCTTCTTGTAGTATTCACTGCTGCAAAGACCAGTTTATCTTCAAATGAATATTTGATAAATAACAAACACATTACCATCTTTATTGTATCACTACACACACAAACCCTAAATGTTCTCCTATAATTGCATCTATATATGTCCCTCCTTCTCAATGGCAATGTGGGAAAACAGCCCCTCTCTCATCCAAATGGACATTATTGCATAGTGCTTTGGATGATTCGCCGTGCTCTTGTCTTATATTAATATCTTGCAACACAATCCCTTGACATGGAAGTTTTTTGCTACAATCCAATTTTATAGCCACATCCGAAGCACTTGTTCCTTTGATGTTTTGGTACACAACATTTTTAACTTGTACGGCCGAGTTCTGTTAATTGTCAAAAGAACAAAAAATTGACTTAGTTTTTATTAGTAAACTCAGGGGATAATGTCATATTTTAACGGTTTTGTGAAGATCATATTGGGTTTGGATTTGTTTAATAACCTGTTCTTTGCATGGCTTGTCTTGGTCACAATAGTTTTGGTCTATAAGTATAGGATTAGTTACATCATGCATGTCAATGTTTTGAAATTTTATGTTGCTTGCACTTCCAAATCCTCCCTGCATGTCACAATTATAAAAGACATAAATAAATAAATATATATATATATATATATATATATATATATATATATATATATATATATATATATATATATATATATATATATATGTGCTCTTGTGTTAACCTGTCCGCATTTTATTAGTGCGGACCGGACATGTGTCACCTGGCAGTGAGCCAAGAAAAGATAGAGAGTGTGCCTATAATTTAGCCGATAATTTCTAGGTTCACCGTAAGGTGACACATGTCCGATCTGCACTCCTAAAATGCGGCCTGGTCCGCACAAGAGCAGAACTATATATATATACATATATATATACATATATATATACATATATATATATATATATATATAATGCTCCTGTGTGGATCAGTCCGCATTTTAAGAGTGCGGACCGGACAAGTGTCACCTTACGGTGAACCTAAAAATTATCGAGTAAATTATAGGCACACTCTCTCTCCTTATAGTAATGCTCTTGTGCGAACCAGTACGCATTTTAAGAGTGAGGACCGGACATATGTCACCTGGCGGGTGCCCAGAAAAGAGATAGAATGTGCCTATAATTTAGCCGATAATTTCTAGGATCACCGTAAGGTGACACATGTCTGGTCCGCACTCTTAAAATGCCGATTGTTCCGCACAAGAGCAGTACTATATATATATATATATATATATATATAGTGCGGACCGAACATGTGTCACCTTACGGTGAACCTAGAAATTATCGGCTAAATTATAGTCACACTCTCTCTCCTTAAAGTAATGCTCTTGTGCGAACGAGTTCGCATTTTAAGAGTGCGGACCAGACATGTGACACCTGGCGGTGAGCCCAGAAAAGAGTGAGAGTATGCCTATAATTTAGCCGATAATTTCTAGGTTCACCGTAAGGTGACACATGTCCGGTCCTCACTCTTAAAATGCGGATTGATCCGCACAGGAGCATTATTATTATTATTATTATTATTATTATTATTATTATTATTATTATTATTATTATTATTATTATTATTATTATTATTATTATTATTATTATTTATCTTGTTCGGATCCGTTCGGATTTTAAGAGTGCGGACCGGACATGTGTCCCCTGACGGTGAGCCCAAAAAAGAGAGAGAGTGCCCCTATAATATAGCCGATAATTTCTAGGCTCACCGTCAGGTGACATATGTTCGGTTCACACTCTTGAAATGCGGATCAATACGTATTTTAATAGTGCGGACCAGACATGTGTCACCTAGCGATAAGCCCAAAAGAGAGAGAGAGAGAGAGAGAGAGAGAGATTATAATTTAGCCAATAATTTATGAGTTCACCGCTAGGCGACACATGTCTGATTCGCACTACTAAAATGTGGGACAGTCCACACACACACACATATATATGTGTGTGTGTGTGTGTGTGTGTGTGTGATATATATATGACATTATTCATGTATAGTGGAAGTAGAATGTTTAAGCAGTCAAGAATCTGTGCCATTTGTATGTTCATGTAATTAAGGTGTAAACGTAAACATTGGGTGCTTTACCATTATTTTTCCTTTTTCCTCCTTGTCTTGTTGTTGTAATTATTTAATGCATAAGTTATACATTCAAGGAAATTCATAAATACGACACAGATTAGTGCAACACACCGCATTGGCATGCGATTGAGCGCCATTAGTGTTAGACTCGGACACGAGTCAACATGGGCGCGATACGTCAATTTGTCCCACCAAATATGTCTCGGTTGTGAGTCAACATAGAAGAACTCTTTAACGATTGAGTTCAAATATACACAAGTAATCATTATCTTAATGAGGCTTATGATGTTGTTTTAATTAGTGCCTTAATGTAAGATACTGTCCCATTTATGAGAGGATAGGCACACTTTTTAAGTTTTCAATATAAAGATGATGTGTCCATGGTAATATATATATCGGTATGCAATATCTTTACCTGCCATGTCTTGATCCTAACACCATTTGTAGTTCCATTAAGCTTAACTCTACTCACTGTTACATCTGAAACATAAGCTTCTGAATTTTTGGATCCTAAGCTTCCAATACTATATTCACCCATCAAAGTAAGATAATAAAAAATTAAAAATAATAAATAAAAATATACTAGTAAATACACAGTGTTAAGGTAAGGAGTTATGAAATATATTGATCAATTAATTAGTATGTAGAGAATTACAGGTTTGAATATCTCATACCTTATCCCATGACCTGGTCCACATGTTATATCCATTGCTTGCACTGTCTGGGACCCACTTACAATTGAAATACAATCATCTCCTTTAGAAAAAAAAACCATTGAATTAAATTAATTTGAGTGATAAAAACCTATTACAGTGTTCAATACCTAATTTTATGTTTTGGTTGAAGTACAAAAGAACTCTTGAATTTTTATTTTTTATTTTTTGCAAGATCTCCCCTGAACTACTTTTAATGCAAGATTGAGGTATATGAACTTGATAGCCTTGGGTGCCAAATTTTCGCATGGCAAAAAGGAAATATTTTGAATTTGTCATTTCTTTAGTTTGTCTAATAGTTTTCATTTGCCTTGGCAAATTTTGTCAACTTCCATTAAAGTACTTAAGACCAATACACATTCCGATGAGTTGACATTACAAAATTTTCTTTTGTTTGGTGTGGCTAAGTTTTCCAATAAAAATTTTACCCGACTAATTTTGCTACCCATGCTTTCAAGCACACAGTGTATTGAAAATGTATGATGTGGCCAATTCACATTGAACGGAATTTTTATAGGTCACACAGACTAAAAGTTTAATATAAAAAATCATTTGTATAATTAACCATTTGAATTAAATTATTGGATAAGGCTCAACACGTGTACAATCACACTCACACACGTACCCGTTCCTATGACAGAGCTGGATATTCGGATGTTTTGGGTTCCAGTAACATGGATTCCATCTGTGTTGGGGCTTTTTGCGGGTGCAGTCACCATGAGATTGGAAGCTACAACATTCACACATTTCTCATAAGAAACATGAATTTGCTGCGCATTTTGGATCTTCAGGTTGTTAGTTATCAAATTCTTGCACTTGTAAAAGGTTAAGGCCTGTAAAAAAAATGCAAACTATAAATCTTTCATTTACTGATATTTAATTTATAAACACTATACTCACTTATTATATTATTTAGGCTAAAGTGCAAGAAACCTCTTAAACTTTCTTTTTTTTTCAAATAACCCCTTTAATAACCCAATAACCCGATGAACCATACATGTTTATGACAAATACCCCTTTCCTCGGACTTATATTGACATTTTAATGACACGTGGATATTTGTAACAAAATTCATTGTTAAGGGGGTTTCCATTATCATAATAGTCGAGGGAGTTTCTTTACAACAAATTAAGTTAAATTTTTTTTGTACAGAAGCATATTGTGTATATATATACACACACACACATACACAGACACACAATGCTTTTTTTGTCAGATTAATTCATGTTATATTTGATTGCTCAATTAAAATATTGATGACATATTTATTGCTTGGTGTTGAATTAGATACTATAAGATTAGAAATTATAGTAATTTTGAAAATATTTATGAGTTGTTAAATTAATCCTTGTTATTTTCTTATCAAAGCTCGATATTGCTAATGATTAGCAATTAATGAGAATATTACAAATTAATCAAGATAAAAATAATGTATTAAGAATATTATCATTTTGCAAGGGCGGGGAAGAGAATTTCTTGCTCCACCACAATTACATCACCCTTAATATAGTAGAAAATTTTCTTATTAAACACTATAAAAACTGAGGAAAATTACATACCGTGGGTGCATCCTTGCATGGCTGCTAATCAATGAAACACAAAAGAATAATTAGATTTGAAATGCAGTAATAGTAAAAAAGCAATTATAGCAATAAAAGAAAATAAATAAGTAATAATTGACAAAGTTCTGTTTAGTAATAGCTTACAAGAGCTTTATTGATTTTGCAAGAATTTTTCCACCAGACTTCCCCATTTCCATTGATTGTTCCGCCTCCTTGAACAACCAGATTCTGGACACTATCAAAGACAAGCCAATGACTCTCATCTTTACTGTAATCTGATCTATCGCCTGATGCTTCAATTGTTCCATAAATCTGATATTTTTTCAGAGATTAATACACAAATATTTTGTATAAAATTGATTTTTTTGAGCATTTGAACAAACTCCACCATATATTAATTTCACTTTACCTGCATTGTAAGAATAGGCTTGCAAGGGCCCATGAATCTAATTGGTTTAAGAAGATAATTTTTATTTTGGGGAACCAGAAAAATTGCTCTTGCTCCTGTGGATGAACAAGCTTCCTTCCAAGCACTCTTAAAAGCCTGGTCAAAAAGAAAATGTGAGAACAACTCCAATTCCAAATTTTACAAATTGAGATTTTGGGTTCATCATTACTCGAGATTGCACAAGGCTTTTTTTTTCTTTTTTTTTTAACCATTCAGATGTAAGAGTTATGATTTTTTTTTTCTAGTTTACAAAGAATAAAAATCATTTTCTCCTTTTAATGATCTGCATCAGAAACCAAACTTGAATTAGACTAAATATATTAATTGAGAAGCTTTTTGGACAAAAAGCAAACATATGTTTCAACTTCGGACAAATGCACCCTAAGTATTAATCAATGTAGTTAAAAGTGTATTGTTATAAAATATAGGAATTATAAAATACGTTTGTGTTAAAAATGAAGCCAATAAGACACACCGTAATTATGTGAAAAAATAGTTAGTCTTTAATAATCAAGAACCTTAACCTATAAAGGATTGAAACCTCTCAATTACTTATTTTCTCAATTTTCAATGTAGATTATGTCAAACATATAAATGCATGGCGGGAAATTGAAACAATGGCTAATGGAGATATATGTATTATTGAACCTCTAATTAAGTCTACTCTATGCACAATTTATATACCTCTGTATCATCAGTTCTTCCATCGCCTTTAGCTCCAAAATTTTCCACATTGAATGTTTTAGCTGAAGCTACATGCTTTTCCAACTTCATTAAATATGAAGGGTATGCTTTAAAATCAACACCAAATTCATCTTCAACATAATAATTATGTAGGTCATCTCTAACACTGGTGCAACATAATATAAAAGATAGAATAACAGTGATGGATGGGAGAATATGCCTTTGTGGAGCCATTATATTATATGTTTTTTTGGGTAAGAGAGAGAAAATGGTATTGAAAAAGTATGGGAGAATGTAGGGTGATATAAGGTATGGGAGTGATTACAATGGAAGAATATAGGATTATTTGAGGTATGGCAGTTGATAATAAAGTCACATGAGCTTCTATATTTATAGAGGAGGTATGGAGAGAGACTTGTACGAAAGGGTCTCTTAGGCCGTTGTTGACTTTTGCTCACATGCATGGTAGATATACACAAGTAAAACATATGGATGTTAATACTCTAAGCAAACTCTTATTATATATGGCTATGAATTCAGTTTATACAAAAAATAACTAATTAGGAAGATTAAAGTGTTTTTTAGATAGAGAGACGTTTTCTGTTGGATCATTAAGTTTTCTTGATTATTTGGGAACTACTTATGGAGATGGTTTGCATTAATTAAAGATTAATACTGGATTACAAAAGGGACACAATGTTCTCACACATCCAAATTTAGTTTCTAGACATGTCCCATAGTGTTTTACAACCAATAAATATGTAACATGCATATTGTGAACTCCCCAATAAAAACAACCTTTGAGTAACACATACGCACTAAATCATAATTAGGTCTTAAATGTAAGGCTACATAAAGTATTTTCTATAAATGTAAATTTTACACAGTTAGCTACATCTTGATGTCTAATGGGTGTGAAATTTAATGAAAATAATATGAGTCACAAACCTATTATCCAAATGATGGCACATATAAGTATTGTACTCTGTTGTATGGAATACAAGGTGCAATACATCACCCCATTTGAATGACGGGTTTGAGACCCATATGATTTATTCAATGTGAATGCGTTTGTCCGGTCATGCCTTGCAAATTCAATACTAATAATTTTGGGGAACCAAACCATATGAAATATTACTGGGTATTTTTCTAGAAATATTGCCCATAAATAAATTGAGTAAATATAGACGGGTGAAAAAAAGTCTTGGATATGTGGCACTAATTGCAGTTCTGTTAGTTACATTTTTTTTTTTTTTGAAGTTTTGAACCTCCACACGAACGAGCCTTTGGACTCCCTCGTGTTTGCTAAACAGGGAGGTGCAACTGCCAGTGCCACCCTAACACACACCCCAATTTAAATCCCCCCAGACACATTACGGCATATTCACACGGCTCAAAGCCCGCCCTTACTCTCAGGGCAGGTTTCCGTGGGGAGGGATCGAACTCACGACCTATGGTCTAGAGCGAAACCCTCCTTACCACTGAACTCACGATAGGATAGACGGCTGCTGAAAAATGCATCAAACGTTGCAAACTATGTCCCTCTAAAATTAAATTATTCTTTTGTGTGTAGATTTTAAATCCCAAAAGAGTTTTTTCTTACCTTGATTGGTGTAAAGAGTTTTTTCTAACTTAACTCACCTAAGCTAGTATGACAAACTGCTTAGATGAAATATTAATATGAAGCAAGTTTAATACTTCTTCATTCACGATACACATAATTACAGAGGAAAAAAATATCTAGGTTGTATGAAATGTATTAGTAAAAACTACCAAAATGTCTGCTTTGCATTGGAATCAAACAGACAATTCATGTAGACATCATCACGATTTTCTCCACGTGGTATTTATCCACTATAATATTGATAAGACACGTAAAATTGGTTTTTATCCACTATTGTATTCATAAGACAACAGCTTTCGTGGATGACATGTCCAAGTGCTTGTTTTTCATGCTGTCAAGTGTTTGATTTCAGATGCAGTTTTTAGTGGAATTTGGCAATCTTTCAGGTGATTGTTCAGAAAGTCGGCTTGAGAGTTAGAAACAAGCAAAGATTATGAGGTAGACGAAGGGAATTTGTAGATCATTGTCATCATAGCTCATCCTAGTACACATGGAACCACGCGGATATAGAATTTATGGTTAGGGAGATCAAATGCCAGGGGTTCGAGGGCTGAAGTGTCATATGTATTTTGAACAGTCCTCACCATATGTATTTTCGGCCGGATAGGCTGGGAATTGTATATTTTGTACAGGGTGGATGTTTTTGGATCCGAAATGAATATTGATTAGAGGGCCATCTTATCATAACGTTTTTTACACCCTTACACAATTGATGTATCTGTACAGATAGTTTGTTTTGATATCTATTTCTTGCAAAAGGGCACATATAATATAAGAGTAGCACTAGAGCGACTTTGTTTGGGGATATAAAACACATGACACATCATTAATATACTGCAATTTCATCATCTAGTTTTTAATAATCTAGTTTTTTTTTTTTTTTGAGAAAAATTGGTATAATTTATAAGAGTTATTTAGTTTTTTTTTATTTAAAAAAACTGTTTTATTAGAAGAGAATGTTTTTTATAAATTAAAAAAAATTGTTAGAAAACACTATTTTAATATAAAGAATATTTTTTTTTTAAAAAAAATGTTTTTGAAAAAATAAAATTTAGTTTAATATAAATAAAAACCTTTCTATTACAGTCAATGTTGTAAAGCAAATAAAAAGGCTCATTGTTGTAAAGTAAATAAAGGATGCCGCTGGCGCGGACCTTTAAAAATAAGAGAATATTGGGTAAATAGGTGTTTGAGAGACTAAATAAGTTAAAAACAATTATAAAAAAACTTCTTACTAGAATAGTTTTTTAATGCGGACCTTTAAATAATTATAAGAAATACAAAAATTGTTTTAAATGTTGTCAAATTAAAAAAAAAGTTTAAAAATAAAGGGTGTCACTGGCGCGAACCTTTAAAAATAAGAGAATATTGAGTAAATTGGGGTTTGAGGGACTAAATGAATTAAAAATAATAATAAAAAAATAATTTATCATTAGAATAGTTTTTTAATGCGGACTTTTAAACCGTTTTAAGAAATACAAAAATTACTTTAAATGTTGTAAAATTTTAAAAAAAAGATTAAGAATATGGAGTGTCGTTGTCGCGAACCTTTAAAAATAAGAGAATATTAGGTAATTGAGTATTTGAGCGATTAAACGAGTTAAAAAAATTACTTAACAGAAACCAATTAAAAAATTACACAATACTGGCGCGGTCAATTTTTTCTAAATAATAAAAAGATTATTTTTAAAATAGTTAAAAATGGTGTCACGTCGCATTTTATTTGGGTCGTGTTCGTGTTAATTAAAAAATAAAAGATTCATAATCGCATTGTATAGTTATTTAATTGGTTTGCGTTAAGTTAAAAAATTAACACAATGACGTATTTTAACATATATATTTTTACATATATTTATATATAGTGTGTATTTATGTTTTTTAATTGGACTATTTTTTTTTTTAATTTGAAAGTTATACTTTGAAAAATAAATAAATTTATACAGTGATAAAATAAATAAATAAAAAGATATTTTGGGATAAATGAATATTATGTGATTAAAAAAAATAGAGGCTTAATAATGTGGAGGATGATGTGGCACCTCCACATCATTAAGTCGCAGTTTTGTGTTCAAAACACAAGTCGCTCTGTCATTTTCCATAATATAACTCCTACCTTACAACGGAAAAATGAGCGTACCATAAGTAGTCTAACTAGTAGAATTAGTCTTGGTTTCCTCCCAACAAATAGATTAAATATCTAAGGATTAAGATTAGGGAGTCGATGGTTACTCAAACTTGATTGAAAAAGTTTAACGAGCTTACGAGTCAAGTAGCTTGATCTTTTCATATTATCTAATCTAATATCTAATATATATATATATATATATACTAGCCCAGCCCATTCCACCACCACCACCCACCACCACCACCACCACCCCACCACCACCACGAACACCAAAAAAAAGATAAACCTTTTTATTAAAAAAATAAATAAATAAGATAATTAATAAAATATTTAATAAAAAATAATAATATATGTATGCGTTCAACACATAGAATATCATACATGAAAATACGCATACCCCATATGCTCGAATATTATATGAATATATTTATATTATACTTTTAAAACAACAGAAAGAGAGTTTAATAAGGATTTATACGTGGAGTTTCTCTTTCTCTCTCCCTTCTCAATAACTCCTCCTTAGCTAGTACTCTTCTGTACTAATAATCTAAACTGGATCTATTATAATTTCTTTCCCTCACCCAAACCTCGCATCCTTTCAGATACCGCACCATTAATATTCTACCCTTCCCATTTCTTATAGGGACTTTGTAAATTTAGGAGCTATTGTTATATGTATTTTGAAAATAGGACAACAAATATTTTATTTATGATTTCAGTCCCTATTTTTGAATAAAGCCGCTGGCGCGGATCCATATTCATAAAACGTCAATCAATCACAACATGCTGCGTGTCCCTTTAATTTGAAAATAGGGACTAAAAATATAAACAAAATTTTTATTATCCTATATTTATAATCAATATTATTTTAAGTCCTAAAAGTACATAATCTATTTCTAATATTCGTCATGGGGTGAAAAGTTTATTTACCCCGTTCCTAGATACATTGAATCGATTGAGCAGCTCATTTTAAGGTTTTTATCATTTCATGTTCCACGAAGATGTTCTTTCTCTCACGCCCATTTCCAGGTAAAAATCTTCCACTAAAAAGTTGTATATTGTTGTCTACAAATTGTTGTCATTCTTTTTAAGATTTTATGCATTGCAGTTCTAAAATTCCTACTCAAATATATTTTACACATTGTCTCTTGCACTTATGTTCTGTGTAGTTGGTGTTTTTCCATGTGTTTTTATTAGGGAGGACAATATAGTTGTTTGCATCTTTCAGACACGTGATGTGAGGATTCTCCAAACATATTAGTTTTTCCAGTAAACTGTGAGACAGTTTTGAGTACCTACCTCTTAATATATATGAATTCCAAGAGCACAGATGTCGAACCATGACAAGCTTGGTTTTTTTGGTAAATAGAATGCTTGATGAATGGCTCCAACATGTATTATTATAGTCTAAAAAATGTTAGATAAATGAATGGTTCATTACCTCTTCTTAGATACATACAATATGTTTGATGAATTGTCCAGTTGAGTTTCTTTTTGTAATTTTGTTCAGAATTGTTATTCAATTACATGTTTTACACTTAATTAAATTAAAATTTAGTTTCATTTTAATATAATAATTGTAAAGATTAAAAATCCTCTCGATGGTGTTCATGATAATATCAGCATGTATATCACTGAGATGTTATTTTTGCAGAGTTTTAATTTTTAATTTTCTATTTGTTATATTTTAAGCAATAATTTTAACAATTATTACATTTGCTAGTATATATAAATGATGTTTCTTCATATTATTGTGCCACCTATTTACACTAAATGCAAAGAGTTATGTTAAAAATGGTGTCTCCCCATATAATTTTTTTTATATGTAACATATTTTCCCTCAATTAATAAATATTAGTATTTATATAATAAGTAATTTTTTATATATAACTCAAAAAATATTTTTTTATAAAAAAATGTATAATTTTCTAAAATAGTTTATAAATTTTGAACGCTAACATTGCATTATAAAACTAACTCTGAAAATTTTGAATGTGCTCATAAATTTTTTGAAATAATTGTCCTTCCTAAATCTAGCAAGTTGTGTGTTTTTCATACTAGCGATTTTTTAAGCGAAACTCTTACGTAGTAAATTTGCATATTGCGACCCTAAAATTCTAGTTATTATAAAAAAAAAAGTTAATGAGAGCCACTAGGAAGCTTGCTCTTTAGTTTTGTAAGATACCATTATCCATTGGGAAGTAAAAAATAATAGAGGTTTTTTAAGGATGGCAATAATATTGTGATAGGTGGCAGGAATGGTGCGAGTCTATTGATGAGATCATGGGGTCCATTGACCCGTATATAAGTTTTTGGCTCCATAAACCTCTTCGATTCAGGATGCATGTTCATACACCCTTTGACGGGCGGAGTTCCATTGTTGTCATTGTTGATGAATGTGAAATTGTAAGTTATTGCGAAGAGATGTAACCTTGTTCACAAGAAATGCTTAGAGAGAGTTTAAACGAGGGAATTTTTCACGCATAAAGTTATTTTCGTGATGAGAATTAATTGGATAAAGTAAGAACTAGTTCATGGGTGGAATCATTCGGAGCACAAAATCGACCTCTTTAGCGTCAATATCCTTTTGGGCTAATATAACCATAACATCTTCGCTTTAATGGCTAATGGATTATGAGGTAGACGAAGGGAGTTTGTAGATCATTGTCATTATAGCTCATCCTAGTACACATGGAACGACGCGAATATAAAATTTATGGTTAGGGAGATAAAATGTCGGGGGCTCGAGGATAGAAGTCTAGGAGGCAATCTAATTTTGAACATTCCCCATACAAGAATGTGAACTTAAGGTTAAAAGTTTGGTTGACCTTAAATATACGGCCGTATAGGATGGGAATTGTATATTTTGTACAAGGTGGATGCTTTTGGATCTGAAATGAATATTGATTAGAGAGCCATCTTATCATAACGTCTTTTACACTATTACACAATTGATGTATCTGCAGAGATAGTTTGGTTTGACAGGGTCTATTTCTTGAAAAAGGGACACATATAATATAACTCCTATCGCACAATGGAAAAGTGAGTGTACCATAAGTAGTCTAACTAGTAGAATTAGTCTTGGTTTCCTCGCAACAAATAGCTTAAACATCTAAGGATTAAGATTAGGGAGTCGATGATTACTCAAACTTGATTGGAAAAGTTTAACGAGCTTACGAGTCAAGTAGCTTGATCTTTTCATATTATCTAATCTAATATCTAATACTAGCCCCGGCCAATCCCATCCCCCTCCCCCCCCCTCCCCCCCCCCCCGCCCCCCCCCCCCCCAAAAAAAAAAAAAAAAACTAAAAAGATAATTAAAAAAATATTTAATAAAAAAATAATAATATATGTATGCATGCACATGCAACGCATAAAATATCATGCATGAAAATACCCATACCCCATATGCTCCAATATTATATAGATATATCTATATTATACTTCGAGAACAACCGAAAGAGAGTTTAATGAGGATTTATACGCGGAGTTTCTCTTTCTCTCTCCCTTCTCAATAACTCCTCCTTAGCTACTACTCTTCTATACTAATAATCTAAACTCGGATCTATCATAATTTCTTTCTATCACCCGAACCTCGTACCCTTTCAAATATCTCACTATTAATATTTTACCTTTCCCATTTCTTATATTCGTCATTATTTATGCAGAGGTGAAAAAGCCTCTCCTAGTGGCTTTTACAAAAGCAAGAGAAAAGTAAAAAAATTAAAGAAGTTTACGATATCTTGAGCGAGAAGCAAATGACCTTAAATTATATTTAAGAGACGATTTTTCCTCATCAGTTAAATACGGAAAGGAATCCGCTCTCGACTTTTTTGTTCCTCCTTTAAGAGTTGAGCCATCAACCACTAGTTGATTGATCCTTGTTGAGTCTTCAAAGATAGATGAATCTTCAAAGGTGCCTAAAACTTCAAAAGAATTATTAACTTGAATAGGAATTAGATTTTTGCCACAAATTTTCCCGGTCGAATCTCTAGTTAAAGCACGAGCTTGAGTTAAATCATAATTTGGGATCTCAACATATAAACTAATTTTGTGACTGTCTTCTTTCTCTTCAACCCTCTCTAACGGAGGCATGTCATCAAAAGACTCATTAGAAGATATGTCATTATCCCCTAAATAAATTATCTCATTTTCGTTTCTACCAGCATGGTTGGTAGCAACTTCTTGAAATTTTTTTTTCTTAGGTTTTTTGCTAGCATTAGAGAGAAACAAGAAACTATGAGTTCCAATGTCCCTGATGGTCCCAACTTAACTGTCCGTCCCCCATCTTCTGAAGCGGAGCTCTCGAAAGAAGAGGAGGAGGATATACGTGTACACAGTAAGAAAAAGCAGAAGGAAAGTCATCACGAATCCATGTCTATGGAGCAGCTTTCAGGCGTGGCGATGGACTGTGATACAGAGCCACACTCCCCTGTGAGAGAGGTGGACACTACAACTACAAATGTAAACACACGTGAGCCATCACAGCCAGATAGAAAGATAATGAAAGCGGCCTTCTCCTATAAGGATGCTGTTGAGAGCAAAAAAAGCAATAACACAGATATTTATTTTGATGAGTCTACCGGGTCTTGGTCTGATGATGAGATGGATCTTAATGAGCGTGGGGCTTTCGATCTCAATCAAAACCCGGATCGCGGTCATGATCCATTGTGCCCAGTGATTGTCATCCCACAGAAACATATAGATAAGCTCATAAAAAAGTGGAAGGAAAGTGTCATTGTGAGTTTACTAGGACGAAATATAGGGCTTAAAATGCTTGTCAACAGAGTCCCCACAATCTGGAATCTCTAGGGGGATTATGAGATCATAGACCTCGAAGATGGACATTATCTCTTCAAGTTCAATATGAGAGACGGCTACTACAACGTCCTCACAGGCGGACCATGGATAATCAATGGCCACTATCTCATAGTTCGAAACTGGACACCAAACTTTAACCCTACAGATACTTGTGGAGTTACTACTGCTCTATGGGCAAGGCTGCCAAGACTACCTATCGAATGGTTTGATGAAAAAATTCTCTTCCACATAGGTAGTAAACTTGGTAAACCAATCAAAACTGATTTCAACTCAATTTCTTCGTCTAGGGGCAAATATGCGAGGATCTGTGTGGAAGTTGATATATCTAAACCACTCATTCCATGTTACAAATTGGATGGAAGGAAGTATCGCGTGGAATATGAATTCCTACCATGCATTTGCTTCATTTGTGGGAGAATTGGTCATAATAGTGAACACTACCAGTCAAACTCAACCGCGAGAAGTACCGAGGTGTCACCGGAGACTCACAACTTACCCCCGACATGCAGTACGACGCCACCAAGCATGAACGAAATGAACGAAACCTCTAACGGATATATTTCTGGAGCTAAAGGGAAAAATGGAATGATGTCGGGACAAAAGGGACAAGACACAGTGGATTCTAGCTTTGGGTCGTGGATGCTCGTCAGGCGTAATACTAGACCCAAAAGACAGACCATAGGCAGTGATGATGCTAAGATTTAGCACCAGCGAATAAGTGACAATGAGCTCAAACAGTAATAGCCATGGAAGTCATAGAGATGTAAGTATATATGTGTGTAGAAGGAGATGAGTATAAGAAGAATAAGATAATGATGTATAGTGGTTCAGCCAATTTGGCCTACATCCACTATGAGTGTGTGATCCACTAAGTATGGGCACTAATGGCCTTGGATACAATGCACATAAGCTCACTTCCTCTCTCTACTGTGTGTACAAGTAGAGATTTATCTAGGGTTACCAATAAAATCGATCCCTTGTAGGGTTGTAGGTGACAAGTATATATAGGTCTTGGGGGGTGTAGTGTACCCCCCAAGTATGCATGGTGCATGTGAATGATGATCTAGCCAATCCCCCGTTGACACCTGTAGATGTCAAATGATGACATAATATTCCCTCACGTGAGGGTGTGATTTTGTTATAACGGTCTCCCATGTGCCATGTGAGCCTCACGCGCACTGTTCCACGCGTCTCCCAAACCACGCGCTGCGATGATGTTACCCTCGGCCTATGAGCCGAGGCCGAGGGCAAAGTTCCTTCCGGTAGTGAGTCTGGCCTAATTTAGGCCATGTACTGTCGGCCCCCTGAGGGGTCGTCCGGAGCCTGATGAAGGGTCGGCCCCCTGAGGGGTCGTCCGGAGCCTGCTAAAGGGTCGGCCCTCTGAGGGGTCATCCGGAGCCTGCTGAAGGGTAGACCCCTGAGGGGTCATCCAGATCCTGATGAAGGGTCGGCCCTAAGGGGTCGGCCGGAGCCTGATGAAGGGTCGGCCCCTAAGGGGTCGGCCGGAGCATGATGAAGTGTCGGCCCCCCTGAGGGGTCGTCTGGAACATGATGGAGGGTCGGCCACCCCTGAGGGGTCGTCTGGAACATGATGAAGGGTCTGCCCCTGAGGTGTCATCTAGAACCTGATGAAGGGTCAGCCCCCTTAGGGGTCGTCCGGTTTGGAGGTTATATATGGGTATATCAATCACCCCCCAGCCCTTAGCCATAGGTGATATTGAGATGGCTGAGGGATAGTGTTGTAATTGAGATGTGTGTATGATCAATTAGGTGAGTGACACCTGGGCAGATACTCATTGTTGTTCCAGTTTCCAGGCGGCTGCATACTTTGCGTGGGGCTTTATGCCCTAATGATGCCCTCCTCGTGGGCTGTGCCCTGCCTTGGCTAATGGGCCCACTGATTACTAAGGTATTTAAGATATTTTTGAACTCTCTCTCTCTTCTTCTTCTTCTTCGCGCCCAAGCTCTCTCTCTCTAGACTTTCACCAGTCTTCATTTCCATTTCTACAGTCTTCGTTCCTTCAAGCTTAGCAACTTTTCCCTTTCTGTTCAGGTAATCCTTCACCCCCAGCGTCCTCTTTACTTTCATTACTTTTTTTGCTTTTTGGTTTTAGGCCTGTAGGGCTTGATTTGGGTCGTTTTACAACTTTTTCGGAGACTGGTTGTTGAGTGTTCTTGAGTGAAAACCATCGATTCCCTTTGTTTTAATTCAAAAGTCTAATTTGGTCAACTGCAAACTTGTTTGTAGTTAAGTTCCCCAAATTCCTCCAAGTGTAGGGTCTCCCCCTTGATGCTTAGGAGGCTTTACAGCTTAGCTGAGGAGTTCCCTTCCCTGAGAGAGAAATTATTTGTTGAGATCAGACAAATAGAGGAAGAGGAGGAGAGAAGACGAGGGGCCGACCCTAATTGGGTACGACCCATCTTTCCTATTCCGCTAGCCACAATAAAACCATTTAAACCATTTGAGTCTTGTGGGTCATCCCATCGTCCAACCGAGTGTCATTCAAGTGAGATAGACGAGAGAGCATCCTCGCCAACTGGCGCTGGTCCTTCGGGTAGAATAGAGACATCTGACCTAAGCCCAGGCCGACAGGCCGAGGGTATGGTCCCCTCCGAGGCTGTCCCTGTGACAACCCTATCTCCACATGCCTTCCAGATGGCCTTTCCTGATGGTCGTCTAGCAGATGACAAGGCCGAGGGAGAGGGGACTAAGGACGAGGGCGATGATTCAGATGACCAGGTTGATACCTCCCATGCCTCGTCCTATATCTCCTCAGTTAGGGACCGCGACCTCTTATTGTGGAGGCATGCCTATGGAGTGCCCCACAGCATAACCATGAGGGTTCCCTCTGAGTCTGAGAGGGTTTTTGAGGGCGATGAGGGTGAGGTTGCAGTGAATGAACAGATGTTCAAGGTTGGTGTCAGGTTCCCTCTGCATCCTGCTATCGTAGATATCCTATCAGCCCTCGATATTTCCCCCTCTCAGCTTCCTCCCAACTCCTGGAGGACGATACTAGGTTACATCTCCCTGTGGAAAAATGCTTTAACTGACGAGCCCTCGGCTGACATATTCTTGGCCTGCTACAATATCACCTCTTTGTCCAAACAGCCTGGGTACTATCATCTAGGGGCGAGGAGGTCTGAGAAAAAACTTTTCCACGTGGAACAAACCTCCAACCACGATTTGAAGAAGAGATTCTTCTTCGTCTCTATGGAGTGGGCGTTCTCCACCGAGGCATCTCCTGTAGCCGATGGTCCGAGGGTTCCCCGAAGATGGTCTAACCCTTCAATGAAGGCTAGGTCAGACCCTGGACTTAGCCTGGAAGAGAAAGATATTGTTGAATATCTGAGAGGACGAGGGAGAGGGGTGAACTTCCAAAGTTTGAAGATCTGATGACCCCTCGGTTCCTCAAGGAAGCTGGTCTGAAGGTCGGGCCCCTTACAGAACTATGTGAGTTGTACTTTTCCTTACTTTTTTCAAGCGTTTCCTTTTTATCTCTGCATTTTTCTCTTGTGTCGTACCCTTTTCAGGTCGTCCTGATGGTGTATCAGACTATCTCTGGGAAATGACCGCTCCCAGTTTACTATCAGGCCTGGCCAAGAAAAAGGGTAAGGAGCCTCAGCAGGCTCCGAGGAAGACAAAGGCTGCGGGGCCGACGGTTGTTGAGTCGACAGCCGATAGCCATACAAGAAAAGGGGCAGAGATTCCTGTTGACCCTCGGTCGGATTCTCGGACGAGGGCTAGGGTCGAAGCATCTGAAAGGGCTGCTTCCTCGTCCAGCATGGGGGCCTTTTGGTCCCAGAACTTAGCACATCTGAGGGCCGAGCCCTCATCACTCATCGCAAATTTGAGGGCAGCCAAGGCATCAATGTTTTCTGCTCCCTCGGCTGCTGATTACAACTTCTTCTCAAAAATTCCTCCAGCCAAAGTGTATGACTATGGTCTGCACGTTCTAGCCCAGGTATCAGTCTTGATTTATTTCTTTTAATTGCATTCTTTCAATAACTGTTTCCTCGACCTCTTGACATCTGCTTATTTTTCTGTGCAGTCTGTGTTCACCTTTACCTCGGCAATAAAATGGATGGCTGAAAATCAGGAGAAATTCCATAAGGTCGAGAGGGCCATCCAGCATGAGGCCGACTTAGATACTGCAAAGGTAGAGCTAGAGAGTGCTAGAACTGAACATGCACGAGTTATGGATGAGATGACGAGACAACATGATGAGGACTTAAGGGCCAGAGACTTGCTTCTGAAGGAGAAGGATGAAGCCATGACCCAGCGGGAGGCCTAGTTTAAGATTGAGCTATCTGAGGCTGTAAAGAAAGCCGAGGCAGACGTTGTGGAAGCCTATAAACTCTCCGACGACTTCCAAGGCTTCGGTCTTGAGTACTTGGAGAGAGGGATAAAGACGGCTTGTCGATGGGTCGTCCTCAGGTTTGGTGATGTCGTCTCTTCTGTTCGTCCGTCTCTTGAGGTCGTTCAACTAGATGACCCTCTAATCGCCGAGGCTCTGACCCAGGTGGAATCTCAACATGCAGAAGGCACAGGCACGTCTGAGGCTCAGCCTGTCATAGCCACAAAGGAAACCTCTCTTATAGATGTTGAGGCCCTGCCCTCGGATGTTGTCCCATAGGGTGGCTATCTATAGCCCATACCCTCTTGATATAATTATCATTTTTGTACTCTATCTTGTATAACAGTTGATATTTCATTCATATTATCATCTCCTTTACTGTCTTCCATGTTTTTGCCTTTTATATGGTTTGTGTTGTGAATCTTTTATATTATTACTAACCCCTCCCTCGTCTTTCTTGAGGGTGAACGAAGGGTCGTCCCCTGCGTTGGCCCTCATTATAGCCGAGGGTTCAACTTATCAAATTAATGGTTTTTAATAAAGTAGTCCCTCGTCATTCTTGAGGACCATGGTGGGGTCGTCTCCTCCATGTGACCTCATTATAGCCGAGGGTCACAATAACCAAACTAATGGTTTTTAATCAAGTGGTCCCTCGTCTTTCTTGAGGACCATGGTGGGGTCGTCCCCTCCATGTGACCTCATTATAGCTGAGGGTCACAATAAACAAACTAATGGTTTTTAATCAAGTGGTCCCTCGTCTTTCTTGAGGACCATGGTGGGGTCGTCCCCTCCATGTGACCTCATTATAGCCGAGGGTCGCAATAACCAAACTAATGGTTTTTTAATCAAGTGGTCCCTCGTCTTTCTTGAGGACCATGGTGGGGTCATCCCCTCCATGTGACCTCATTATAGTCGAGGGTCACAATAACCAAACTAATGGCTTTTTAATTAAGTGGTCCCTCGTCTTTCTTGGGGACCATGGTGGAGTCGTCCCCTCCATGTGACCTCATTATAGCCGAGGGTTACAATAACCAAACTAATGGTTTTTTAATCAAGTGGTCCCTCGTCTTTCTTGAGGACCATGGTGGGGTCGTCCCCTCCATGTGATCTCATTATAGCCGAGGGTCACAATAACCAAATTAATGGTTTTTTAATCAAGTGGTCCCTCGTCTTTCTCGAGGACCATGGTGGGGTCGTCCCCTCCATGTGACATCAATATAGCCGAGGGTCACAATAACCAAACTAATGGTTTTTAATCAAGTGGTACCTCGTCTTTCTTGAGGACCATGGTGGGGTCGTCCCCTCCATGTGACCTCATTATAGCCGAGGGTCACAATAACCAAACTAATGGTTTTTAATCATGTGGTCCCTCGTCTTTCTTGAGGACCATGGTGGGGTCGTCCTCTCCATGTGACCTCATTATAGCCGAGGGTCACAATAACTAAACTAATGGTTTTTAATCAAGTGGTCCCTCGTCTTTCTTAAGGACCATGGTGGGGTCGTCCCCTCCATGTGACCTCATTATAGCCGAGGGTCACAATAACCAAACTAATGGTTTTTAAATCAAGTGGTCCCTCGTCTTTCTTGAGCACAATAGTGGGGTCGTCCCCTCCATTGACCCTCATTATAGGCCGAGGGCCGTTCTCTGGAGATGTTTTCACGCGTACTAGAACTGATGAACACGGGATGGTGGGAAACACTGATATTTCTCATTAATTTTCCAAGTACTCTGTCGGAGCAACTCTTATTACAATTATGGTCTATCAAGACCTTACAGCACTACTGATAGTATTTTTTCAAATGATCCGCATTCCAGGGGTTGGAAAAGGGTTCCCCTTCTAGGTTTTCTAGTCTATAGGTCCCAGGGACGACTTCATCGATGACCCTATATGGGTCATGCCAGTTAGGATGGATCTTGTTGGGCTTTTGCAAAGTCCTCTTGAGGACCAAGTCCCCCACTGCGATTGGCCTCTGTTTCACCCTCTGATTGTAAAACCTTACGGTCCTCTGCTGGTAGGTTGTATGCCTTATCTCAGCGTCCTCCCTCCTTTCCTCAATCAGGTCCAAGTCGAGTCTCCTATCTTCCGCATTTCTCTGGGGGTCATACATTTTGACCCTATGAGTAGGAAGTTCAATCTCGATGGGGATGACGGCTTCTGAGCCATAAGCCAGCATGAATGGGGTCTCTCCGGTAGAGGTCCTCACTGTCGTCCTAGATGCCCACAGCACGGCATATAGCTCCTCGGCCCATCTTCCTTTTGCCTCCTCAAGGCTCTTCTTGATTCCATCTAGGATTGTCCTATTTGTAACCTCTATTTTCCCATTGGCCTAAGGTCGGCCTAATGTGGAGAAAAATTATTTGATACTCACCCTTTCACAGTACTTCTGTAGAGAGGTATTCTTGAAATGAGTCCCGTTATCCGAGATGAGGGTGTTGGGGAGACCATATCTGCATATAATATTTTTCCAGATGAAATGGAAGGTGTTCTGCTCTGTGATTGTCACCATCGGCTCCGCTTCCACCCATTTTGAAAAATAGTCAATGGCTACGATGAGGAACCGATAGTTATTGATGGCCCTAGGCAAGGGTCCTACCAGGTCAATTCCCCACACTGCAAATGGCCATGGGGATGTAATGGAAGTAAGAGGCTGATGGGGCTGGTGAAGGATGGTGGCAAATCTTTGACATTTGTCACACTTTTTTACATATGTCGCTGCGTCTTTTACCAAGGTCAGCCACCAGTACCCCTGGGTGATCACCCTCTTCACTAAGGATCTGCCCCCGATGTGGCTTGAGCACGATCCTTTATGCACATCTTGAAAAATGGAAGGGACTTCTGAGGGATGCACACACCTAAGTAATGGGAGCAAAAACCCCTTTTTGTACAAGGTGTCTCCGATGACAGTGAATTTTGCTTCCCTGTACCTCAGCTTCTTCTTTTCTTGCCTTGCTTCTGGCATCTCACCCTCTTTAATGTATCTGATTAGAGGGTCCATCCATGAAGCTTCCTGCGAAACATTTAGGAAATTGCTAAGTGTTCCCTCAGCGTCTTCAATAGTTGGTCGAAGCAAAATTTCCACTGGGACCGTCCTCCTGATGTCTGTCCTAGTTGCCGAGGATAACCTCGCTAGGGCATCAACACGGCCATTATCGAGCCTAGGTATCCTCTTTAATTTCACTTCTCTGAAGCCTTTCAGTAACAACCTCACTTTTTCAAGGTACCTAGCCATCCTCTCGTCCTTAGCCTCGTAGGCTCCTAGTATCTGATTCACTACTAGCCTTGAATCACTATGGACCAAAATCTGGCCGACACTAAAAGACTTGGCTAAGGAGAGGCCTGCTACCAAGGCCTCATATTTAGCCTCGTTGTTGGAGGCTTTGAAGTTGAACCTCAGGGCGTATTCAACGTCTATGCCATCGGGTGCTGATAGTATCAGTCCAGCTCCACTTTCGTTGTCACAGGAGGACCCGTTAACGAAGAGGCTCCACAGAGTCTTTCCCTCTGAAAAACTACCCTTGGAGAGGGATCCCTGTCTAAAGATGTATCTTCCCTCTTCATTTTCAGTCGCTTTCCTTCTAGCGGTGCTTGTCTCAGCCCTATCTGCAGGTGTGTCGATGGGCCTGTCTTGTTGTGTATCTTTCTTCCCAAGGTTCTCACCCTCAGCTTCATCACCTTCCCAAGTAAACTCAGCCACGAAATCTGCCAGCGCTTGCCCCTTAATGGCCGTTCTAGGCTGATACACTATGTCAAACTCCCCCAGCTCTATAGCCCAGGCCATTAGCCTGCCTGATTTTTCTGGCTTGTGTAGGACCTGCCTGAGAGGAGAGTCGGTGAGGATGACCATTGTATGGGACTGGAAGTACGGCTTCATCTTCCTTGAGGCATGGATCAAGGCGTAGGCTAACTTCTCCATCCTCGAGTATATTTTCTCTGCCCCCTGAAGTGCCTTGCTGTTAAAATATACAGGCTTCTGTACTCCATCTTCGTCTCTCATAATGGCTGCACTGATGACCGACTCTGAGACGACGAGGTATACATAAAGTCGTTCACCCTGCACGGGTCGTGACAGAAGCAAGGGAGACCCTAAGTATGACTTTAGGTCCCTAAAAGCCTCATCACACTCTTCACTCCATTCGAAGGCCTTCCTAAGGATCTTAAAGAATGACAAACACTTGTCTGTGGCCCTAGACACGAACCTGTTCAAGGCGGCAACTCTCCCTGTGAGTCTCTTAACGTCTTTAATGGACTTGGGGTCTTCATCTCAACAAGGGCCTTTATCTTTTCAGGATTGTCCTCGATGCCTCTTTGGTTGACAATGAACCCCAAGAACTTCCCTGCTCCGACCCCGAAGACACACTTTGTCGGGTTAAGCTTCATCTGGTATTTGTCCATCGTATTAAAGGTCCTCTCCAGGTCTTCCACATGATCTTCTGCCTTCAAACTTTTAGTCAGCATGTCATCCACATAGACCTCCATAGACTTTCCAATTTGGTCTTCGAGCATTTTATTTACGAGGCGATGGTACGTTGCCCCCGCATTTTTTAGGCCAAAGGGCATGACCCTATAACAATATGTCCCCTTGTCAGTGATGAAGGCTGTCTTCTCTGAGTCTTCAGGGTTCATGAAGATCTGGTTATACCCTGAATAGGTATCCATAAAGCTCATGAGCTCATGGCCTGCGGTAGCGTCTACCATCTAGTCAATGTGGGGGAGAGGGAAGCTGTCTTTGGGACAGTGCTTGTTGAGGTCTGTGAAGTCCACACACATTCTCCACTTCCCGTTGGCCTTTGGGATAATGACTGCATTGGACAGCCATTCAGGGTAGATGACCTCTCTGATAAATTCAGCGTCTTCTAATTTTTTGACCTCGTCCCTAATGACCTCATACTTCTCTCTAGAGTAAATTCTCCTCTTCTGCTTTACCGGCTTCACGCCCTCTACCACATTGAGCTTGTGGCACATGATTTCAGGGTCAATCCCCGGCATATCTACATGACTCCATGCGAAGACGCTTCGTCTTCTCCTCAACAGTTTAATGAGGTTTTCCTTGATATTCGGCTTTAGAGACTTGCCGACTTGGACGGTTTTTTCTGGGTCATCCTCCTCGAGGGTGATGGATTCTACCTCTTCCGCTGCCTCTCCTTTCTTGAGCTTCGTCTCGTCCCTGGGGTCTAGGGTATCAATATTGTAAGCGGTCGTAGCCCTCTTGTGTGCCTCCCTTTCTTCAGCGGAGTTGTAGTAACATTCTCGTGTTGTCGTCTGGTCTCCCTGAACTTACCCCACCTCGTAAGGGGTAGGGAATTTGATCATCTGATGGACCGTAGACGGCACAGCTTGAAACTCCTTGAGGGCCACATGCCCCAGTATGATGTTGTAGGCCGAAAACACATGCTCATCCATCACAAAGAAACTGACCTTCTTGGTGAGCCATCTCGGCCATTCGTCCCCCATCCTGACATCAGCCTCATACACTCCAAGGGGATGAACCTTTTCCCCACTGAACCCAATCAATGGATGTTGGTACGGGACGAGTCTAGCACGACTGAGACCTAAGGCTTTGAAGCACGGCCAAAACATCACGTCTGCAGATGAGCCCCCATCTACTAGGATCCTCGCCACCTCGCACCCGTGCACCCTGGTAGTGATGACGAGAGGGTCATCATGTGGGGCTAAGAGGCCTTTGAAGTCCATTCTTAAAAATCCCACTATCAGAGTGTCCATATCAACCTTCTTCCTCTTTTCTGACTTGACTTCCAGAGAGGTTGAGTGTATCGTCTTCGTCACTGCCTTGGCCTCATCCACATGGGCCTTCCTGTCAGCCACCTCAGACCCTCCTCCTTATAGACCCCCGGAGATCATTCCCACTCCGAGCGAGATCATATTAAGCCTCTTGACAGGACCTTGGTCGTCTCTCGGTGGGAGGTCAGGGTCTTCATCATCATCAGAAGGGTCGTCCCCTCTTTTTTGAGGTCCTTCTCTACATGCATCACCTCGCTTCTTTCTGGGGTGGTCCCCTCTTGAAGGCACCTTTGTCGACGTACTTTCTGAGCTTCCCTTCTTTCAGCATCTTCTCAATCTCATCTTTCAGAGAAAAGCATTTGTCTGTTACGTGGGCGTGGTCTTGGTGAAATTCACACCACATGTTCTTATTCCTCTTGTTGGGGGCTGCCCTCAGCTTTTCAGGCCACTTCAAGGATCGATCACTCTTTATCTCATTGAGTATCTGCTCACAGCTGACCGTCATAGGGGTGTAACCAGCGAATTTTTCGTCCGTAGACCTCTTCTTCCCCTCTTTGTTCTTCTTACGGTATTTACCCCCACTAGCGCCTCCTTTTTCGTCTTCATATTTTGCGGCCATCGCCTCTTCGGCGTTCATCACCTTTCCTGCTGTCGATAGCAATTCAGCCATCGTCCTCGGAGGGTCTTCAACAAGCTTCCATAATAGCTTCCTCTTTTGGAGTCCTCCAATCAGGGTTGTCATAGTTATGCTCCCCTCATAGTCTTCCACCTCCAGCTTCTCCTTATTGAATCTGGCTATGTAGTCCCTCAGGCTCTCACTCTTCCCCTGCTTAACATAGAGTAGGTGGGTTGTCTTCTTCTGTGGCCTCACCCCAAAGAAAAAGTTGTGGATGAACAGGTCTACCAACTGCTTAAAGTTTTCAATGGAATTTTTTGGAAGAGACGTGTACCAGACATGTGCAGCCCCTGTCAGGGTACCAGAAAAGTCACGACACCTCATCTCATCTAAGATAGAGTATATGTCTGCTGTTGATTGATACATCTCAACATGGTGGACAGGGTTGGTGCTCCCGTCGTATCTTGGGGTGACCTCAGGTGGCTTGAACCTTGATGGCGTAGGGAAGTTGACTATCTTCGCCATAAAGGGTGAGCCTATGGTGTATCCCTTCTGAAGAGGGTCCCGGCTCTTCAGTATATCACCGATCTTATCCTCTAGTCGCTGGATTGAGTCATTCAGGGCCTCACAGGGTCGGCTTGGCCGATGTTATCCCCTGCCGCCTCTTTAAGGTGGACGGGGGGTTCTGCTGCGACAGGCCTGTGTCGGCTGTTTACTTCCCTTTGGCCGTCATCCCGTCCTTGGGGTCGGCCATTTGCTGCCTCCCTCCTGGACCTTGCAGCACTTCTCGACCTTGACAATTTTTCTCGCAGGTCATTTACTGGGCCCAGCCTCTCAAAGGCTGACCCCCTGCTCAAGCGATCAAAAGCAGAGCCTCTCGGGAGATCATCAGGATTTGGTCTTCCGCACTTTCCTTTACTATCTTGGAGAGGTCGTACAGTATTGTTGGAGACCTCATACGGTTCCCAGCATTCTATTGGGGCCTCCTCTCCCTACAGATCGTCATACCTGTCCTTAGGACAAGGGTTTCCTTGCCTCCCCAGGCGTAGACGCCGAGGGTCAGCAACATCCTTACGCCGTTAAGGGGGTGGCAGGTCTTTGCGTGGTGCCTGGGGTGGTCCCCTGGCCTCATGTTGTCCTGGAGCTGCTGTCGGAGTAATCATCTCAGGTGAAACCCCTTGTGGTCTTAGTATGTTCTGGCTTAGAGCTGTGAACTGCTCCTGCATCATCCGCTGGCTTGCTGCCAGAGACTTTAAGGCTGCCTCCACATCAGCCATCTCAGACTGAGGCGGCGGATGACTGGAACTGGGTCTTCCCCCATCATCCGGAGGGGGAAGCAGTGGCGGTGGCATTTCAGGTTCCATGTGTTTGAGCTATGAAAATCTGAACTGAAGAAAAAACTGGTGAGCTTGGGAACCTTAGTGGGTCTCTTTCAATGGTGAAACACCTCCTCTCAGGGGGAGTGCTGGCTCACCACCAGAGTACCCAGTGAGGTCAAACTGTACAAAGGAAGAGATGTCTTCTCGTTCCCACAGACGGCGCCAAACTGATGATGCTAAGATTTAGCACCGCCGGATAAGTGACAATGAGCTCAAACAGTAGTAGCCATGGCAGTCATAGAGATGTAAGTGTATAAGTGTGTAGAAGGAGATGAGTATAAGAAGAATAAGACAATAATGTATATTGGTTCAGCCAATTTGTCCTACATCCACTGTGAGTGTGTGATCCACTAAGTATGGGCACTAATGGCCTTAGATACAATGCACTCTCTACTATGTGTACAAGCAGAGCTTAAGCTAGGGTTCCCAATAAAATCGATCCCTTGTAGGGTTGTAGGTGACAAGTATATATAGGTCTTGGGGGTGTAGTGTACCCCCCAAGTATGCATGGTGCATGTGAATGATGATCTAGCCAATCCCCTGTTGACACCTGTAGATGTCAAATGATGACATAATATTCCCTCACGTGAGAGTGTGATTTTGTTATAACGGTCTCCTATGTGCCATGTGAGCCTCACGCGCACTGTTCCACGCATCTCCCAAACCACGCGTTGCGATGATGTCACCCTCGGCCTATGAGCCGAGGCCGAGGGAAAAGTTCCTTCCGGTAGTGAGTCTGGCCTAATTTAGGCCTCCTACTGTCGTACCCTCGGAGGGTCGTCCGGAGCCTGATGAAGGGTCGGCCCCTGAGGGGTCGTCCGGAGCCTGATGAAGGGTCGGCCCCCTGAGGGGTCGTCCGGAGCCTGATGAAGGGTCGGCCCTCTGAGGGGTCATCCGGAGCCGGCTGAAGGGTCATCACGCGGGTTACATGCTAGTATATATAAATGATGTTTCTTCATATTATTGTGCCACCTATTTACACTAAATGCAAAGAGTTATGTTAAAAATGGTGTCTCCCCATATAATTTTTTTTATATAAAACGTATTTTCCCTCAATTAATAAATATTAGTATTTATATAATAAGTAATTTTTTATATATAACTCAAAAAATATTTTTTTTTTTAAAAATGTATAATTTTCTAAAACAGTTTGTAAATTTTGAACGCTAACATTGCTTTATAAAACTAACTCTAAGAATTTTGAATGTGCTCATAAATTTTTTGATTTCAAAATAATTGTTCTTCCTAAATGTAGCAACTTGTGTGTTTTCCATACTAGCGATTTTTTAAGCGAAACTCTCATGTAGTAAATTTGCATATTACGAACCTAAAATTCTAGTTAATAAAAAAAAAATTAGTGAGAGTCACTAGGAAGCTTTCTCCTTAGTTTTGTAAGACACCATCATCCATTGGTAGAGAAAAAAATAATAGAGGTTTTTTTAAGAATGGCAATAAAATTGTGATGGGTGGTAGAAATGGTGCGAGTTTATTGATGAGATCATGAGGTCCATTGACCCGTACATAAGTTTTTGGGGCCATAAACCTTTTTGATTCGGGGAACATGTGCATACATTCTTTGACGGGCGGAGTTTCATTGTTGTCATTGTTGATGAATGTGAGATTGTAAGTTATTACGAAGAGATGTAACCTTGTTCACAAGAAATGCTTAGAGAGAGTTTAAACAAGAGAATTTTCCACGCATAAAGTTATTTTCGTGATGAGAATTAATTAGAGAAAGTAAGAACTAGTTCATGGGTGGAATCATTCGGAGTGCAAAATCGACCTCTTTAGCGTCAATATCCTTTTGGGCAAACATAACCATAACATCTTCGCTTTAATGGCTAATGGATTGATCTTATAGTTCCCATATGTCATTAACTTTTTTATCTTCATCAGTTAACGGACATAGGCGATGGGAGTATTATCATCTACGATGTGATGGAGATAAATATACAAGAAATAAAAATTTCACCTCATGTATCTTTAATTAATCAATCAATAGAAATACGTAAAAGCAAAACTAAGTTTGAAGAACAAAACTAAAGTTTTGAAAAAACTACCTTTGTGAATCCAGTTACAATCCCATGCGAACAAAAGTATTTGTTGATAATGAAGTGCTGCCTACTTTTTGGATCTCCAAAATCTTGCTTAACATTCTGTAAAACTTGGTTCTTTGAGCTTATGATCTTCTCCAAATCTAGGTAGGTACGTGGGAACCTTTTGATATAAAAACCTTTTGTATAAAAGGTTGGACTTGTGCAAAACTGGATTTCTTGAGAGATCGGGATTAACTACTTAGGTATACGGACTACACTAGAGACTTAAAATAAATAATTAAATTAGTTTCGAAATAAATAGTCGAAAATCACATATTACAATTAATATATTTCATTCATTTAGTTAATCATAATTAATTCCACTAAATAATTACAATTGCTTTTCTATTTAATCATCTCAGAAATTACTTAGATATAATGAGGTCTTATTTGCAAAGTTGATAATGGTATATAATATGATTCCCCGCATTAAGCTTTTGATATCCGCTTCGTCAAATTAATTTGTCCCTAATTGGCTTTTACCATCATCTAATCCATTCTTTAATTCTCAGATTTAACTTATTTTTATACTCCACTTGATTATAAATAATGCACTAATCAAGTTTATTGGTAGAAATAAATCTTATATGTCTATCAAGGAGGTATCGCAATCAATGGAATCCTCGTATGCAAATTCTTTTGAATTAAGATCTCAGACCTACTTACATGACTGTCACCCAATACGCAGAGATAATATGATTCAATCTTGGATTTAATCTCACCAATAACAATCAAAACATTAATCACATAAGCATTTAAACCCTCATAATTCTCGGGATTAAGAATTTATCCACCCACTGAAAATGATGTGAGATTACCAGAGTCTAGTCATAACCTCCCTTAAACTCAAATCTCATGAGTGATCATGTTCAATACATTCCTATGATAAACCGATCACGACCCTCTATTGAACTATCGTACGAGTTTTTGAACCATCATATAGGTTCCCTTAGTTTAAGATGAACTACAAGGAATGTATTGCAATCGTATCGATAGGATGTCAACTCCCTATTGTGGACTTTTCAATAGTGCTAGAATCGTAATTCCAATCTCCTCGGGATCAACCCGGAGCCGACTCCATATAATTCCTACCAAGCTATATGACTGACCTATATACGAAACAATATATTTAAATAAATATAAAATCATTCTCACAAACTCGATTCTCATTTCAAAATAAATAAAATGATCCTTTATTAATTAAAATAAAATATGTTACAAATGGTTGTAAAAATAAAGCATGACAATATCCCATTTAGTCTTAGAATCATGTATCCATGTACTTGACTACCATTCCTTTTACTTAACTTTCAAAAGTCTTAACTCGTAAGATATATGTAAAAGGATGCTCCAGGTTGTCCTCAATTATAATCTTTCTCACCCTGACATCTTCCCTCTGCACGATTTTTTGAATGAGGTGATACTTGAGCTCAATGTGCTTCACCCTATGATGAGTCCTTGATTCTTTCGAATTTACAATCATACCACTATTGTCACAATAAAGTGTAACAGTCCATTGTACTGAATGAGGTACACTCAAGTAACTTAGGATGTCCCGTAGATAAGCGACCTCTCTTTCTAGCTTCGAAGTAACAACATACTCGACTTCTATAGTCGAATCAATAATACTTGAGTTTTTTTATACTCCTCCAACTTATGGCTCCACCTCATTGGGTAAACGTATATCCTAAGGTCAATTTTTTGTAATCCCAATTTAATTGAAAATATTAGTAAGTGTGCCCAATGAGCATTAGATTCATCTCTGTTTAGTAAACCAATACATAATCTCTAGTCCTATTCGAGTACTTGAGAAGTCCAGTTCTCCCCATCTAGATTAGATTGGAATCTGCTAACCATTCCAAGGGTATAATAGAAATACAATCGAATACATATCATAGCATACATGAGGCTCCCCATGGCCTAAGTATGGTATATTCCTTGTCCTCTTTATCTGATCTGGTGTCCTAGGAGAATGATTTTTAGATAAAGAAATTCCATGGATGAAAGTGAGAAAACTTTATTAGGATATTGCATGCTTAATTTTGTGAGCATTGTGTTGATATAAGTCACTTTGGATAAGCCCAACATCATATTTTCTGATTACACGGTAGATTGATCCCTAGTATGCGATTGTCTTATTACAAGTAATTTATATCGACCTAGCTAAAAAACAACACCCTTACACTCACTACACCAAAACGCCCATTAGTAACAGACTATTTTTGTTATTACTAACAGTATTATACTGTTACCATTTCTCACAACACATTACCATTACTAATCTCTCATAAGTGTTACTAATATTATTTGAATATTTTAAAAGTATTTTTTTTTTTAAAGTTAATTTTCCCCGACCCAAAGAAATGTCCATGTCCCGACTATACACGCTTTATCAAAACTAGATGAACCTCTTCCTCTTCTACAAAATGCTCACCTCTAGTGTAACATGCTTCCTTGAACCTCTTCCTCTTCTCCAAATCGCGGCTTCCTTTCTCCAAATTGCGACATGCTCCCTTGAACATAGGGTTCGGAAGAAGTCTCACTTGGGGTTTGGAGGAATCGCAGCCTAGGGTTTAGAAGAACTATCATCTAGGTACATTTATCTCTCTCTCTCTCTCTCTCTCTCTCTCTCTCTCTCTCTCTCTCGACAGTCAGGCTCTCCAACATACCTATGAACATACCTAGTTTTTTAAAATAGTAAAAAAAATAATTTTGAGTTGATATTTTTTATATGAGTTCATGATATTTCAATGTGCCCTTGTAAAAATATTCAACTCAAAATAATGTATTTTGTTATTTTTAAAAAATAGGTAAAAAATCTGATAGATTTATAGGGTAAAAACAGTCAGTTTTTTGACCTATTTTTTAAAAATAACAAAAGACATTATTTTCAGTTGATTTTTTTACTGGGGCACATTGAAATATGGGTATGTTGCTAGGTATGTTGGTAGGAAGTATTTTGGAGAGCCTGACTGTCTCTCTCTCTCTCTCTCTCTCTATATATATATATATATATATATATATATATATATATATATAGAAACTCTGTTAATTTTTCTAAACATCTCTATAATCTTTAATGGGAAAATCTTGTGGAAGTCACTTTTACATTTATTGGTAGTTTTACTTTTATTTGTCGAACTACAAAAAGTTAGCCATGTCGTTATTGATACACCTGTATAAATTAGAAATAAGTGAAATTTATTAATAATGATAATTATACAAGCGAATCTGCACCAGTAACCAGTAACTGTTTTGATTCACAGTCAAGCAAAAGCAGAGCATAGGAAAGAAGAACACACACACACACACACACACACACATATATATATATATGCATGTGAGTACCAAATGCAAAACTAGAAAGAAAACAAGGCTGGAAATTTCAAAAGCTAAGAATCATATCTTACACGACACTGACGTGATAACACATCAAATGTCAAAAAATTAGGATAGAGCATGGCGGGGCAACGATGATGATATAGAGAGATTTAAAAGAATATATAAATAGAAAATCATGTTCAAATATATATTCAAATGAATAAATTTATAGATATAAGAAAAATATGAAAGGGAGATTTTTTTAATCTTATAATGTTAGTGGAAAACCATTCTAGTGCCAGTAAAGTCGGGCAAAGCCATTCGAGTGGCACCGGGACATATTCTTTAAAAGGATGAGTCTCAAAACGATTCCACCAATTTAAATTATATTGTTATGTACTTATAATAGGCACGTTCAGTAAATTTAGGACACCTAAAAATTAGTGTCGGACACGTTATTTTTGTATTTAGTTTATGGACGTATCAAAAAGACCACGATGTCGGTGTCCAACACATGTTCGACACTGATACGTTGCCTTCTCAGAAGTGTACGTGCTCCCTAGTTCAAGAGTTTATAAGGGAAATGTTATCGCCAAAGCAATTTATGCTTTAAGAAACTATATCCTCTTCTTGTTTGACTGTATATTGTTTTTACACAAGCCACTATTACTCTGAAATTTCTTATTAGAGATATTCCAACATATTCACTGTTACTGGGAATGAATTTTGATACCATTATTTGGGTTGGGGAAAATTCTGATTACAAAGCCATTAAGTTATACATTGGTTGGATTTTCCTTGCCTTTCTGTTTCTTTTTCCATACTTCTTTAACGATAGATGAGGACAGTTCATAGTAAAATCAGTGAGTTTATTATTTTAAATATCATCTAATGCTCCCAACCACTTTACTTGCCACTTTAAAGATTATTGATCTATTAATTGAAAGTGTGTTATTGTATTCCATATTTACTTCTTCTCCATTTGATTGTCAAGAGGTCTTAGAGAAGCAAATCAAAACTAAAGTGTTGTTGGAGTTTATTGATACTTAGATAATTTGTTTCCTTTTCCCTTTTCAATTTAATGTTTTTCAAACATGGTAATGGTCCTTTTTATCTTTTATATCTGATTATTTTTCTTATTTCTTCCTCACCCAAGTTCTCTCGTCATGAAACATGCATTACTCATAGTTATGATGCATTGTAGATTTTGAAGGTTTCATATTGTGAAAGAATTGTGGTATTTCTCTTTCGGAAAACGTGCTAATACATTTATCTAATCATTGTTATCCAATAGTTATAGGATTAAGAGATAGTAATTAATAAAATAAATGGCTGATTTTCTATTCAGTTATGTGATATGATATTTATTTTGTTGATTATTTTCTCTATTCTATAAACAATATTATTCGACTTATATTCTGTACCTTTTATAAGTTGGGAAGGCTTAAAGGCTATTCAATATGCAAATTTCATCCTTTCTAAATATACAAAGATATTGATTGTTATTATTTTACTATTTCAAATTCATACTTCCCCAATTTTTTATACTAATATTTATGTAATGGAAGTTCCCTTGCATGATTAACTGTGTAAGAGAAATAACATGCAAAGAAGCTAGTGTTGATGGACAATACACCCTAACTAGAACAAAGAAGAGACCTGTGGAAATTGTTTATTAAACACATTGAAAAACCAGTTCGAGGCCTGGATAGAGAATTCACACTTCACATATATATGATCAAGACTTTAACAATCATTTAGGCAAAGGATACATCTCTGAACCAAAGATATTTCTTTTTTTTAAGATTATCGACAGTTGGTATCTTGTAGTGCATAGCTCTCCATGCCACCAGAGAGGATTAGGGAGGAATGAATCTCTTCCAAATTGGTTTACACCAATAATATGGAGGCTTAGGTGGAGAAAAGTATAAGGTAGCATCTTTAATACATAGATTTCCAATGGGATTGAGAGGCCATATCAAAGTATCAGCAGCTGGGATTATAGGCAGGTGAGTGTTAAGGATTTGGGAGGAAATATCTTCAAAGTTAGGTTTGAAGAATGGGGTGAGTTCCAAGACTGTTTTATGAGGTGATGTGATAGTTTAAATCTGTTAAAGCCTTCAGTGTCTCTGTTCACATTCAGTAGTTGAGTAAAAGGTGAAACCAAATCAATTATCCAGCCAAAACAGAATGTCTTCTCTAGTTCAAACTTTCTATTAGGCATTAAGATAAATGTGACACAGCACCTTCTTAAATCCAGTCGATATAGAACAAATTATATATGATATACTCTAAGAAGATCTTAATTTTAATGGAAATGCTATGTGTCCCAAACAACTTCCCCAAATTGTCCCCCAAATAGCTTTAAGTGTTATACCTTGTGGTATGGGTCCCGCCAAGGCACAACTCATTAATGCTATTTGGGGGATATTTGGGGAAGTTGTTTAGTACCCATAACACCACTCTAATTTTAATCTGGCTTTAATAAAGTTAGCACATAGGGAGTTGAAGTGAAACAAGTCCCAATTGTTTGTCATCAGAGCCTGTTGTTCTCCTCTAACCTATTTTCCCCTTTTATTTTTGAGTTTATTTTGTGATTATATAAAGCCTCTCCATGGATGTTGGATATTTAGTGGTTCTTTTATTTTTGAGTTTAATGGTTTTACTATATTGATTTAACCTTCCTATTTTTACTTCTTGTACTTAAAGTTGAACAATTATTAAGAATAATAAGGGTAAAGTAAATAGGTATAAGTGCAATTTTTACAATGGAGAGAAAAGTTACTGTGTCACCATGCGTACACTTGTAGAGATCACTGAAGCTGCTCTTCGTCTTCGTGTTGCCATGCTTCACTACGGAGTGCGCATACAAGATCTGATGGTACAGCTCAGGTGCCAACTGAATTTCTTTCTTGGGCAACGTTATCGTGAGTGACATGGTAGCATGGATCCTCGAGCTGTGCTCTTAGCTTTATCATCACTGCTAGTCAATTCTGTCATCTGTACCAACTTCTTCTCCTCAGATTGTGGAACTACCGTCAATAGCAGTTCCTAAACCTTAGGAACTGCTCTACACCAGCAGACTATTTCAAACTATTTGAATACTCGTTGTAGTTGAAGATTTCAAATATAAACACTGTATATAAACACCAGCATGGCTGGTCATTAAAGTTAAGCCAAAATATATTCAAAACAGTTCTGTGCATTTTGTTAAAGTTATTATGGTATCAGATCCATAATAATTATAATCTTTTTTTCCTTTCCTTCCTTTACCCGCTAATATCAACATGGCTTCCTCCTCAAACACCAACAATGATATCACTTCACCAGTTCCTTCAATCAATCTCGGTCCTTACCATCACTATATCACAATCTGACTTGATGAAACCAATTACCTACACTGGAAACCCCAGATGGAACCGTTCCTTTGCGGCCAAAACCTTATCCGTTTCATTGACGGGAGTTATCCAGATCCAACGATGAACCTGCTGCCACAGTTTGGAAGCAGCGGGACAAACTTATAATAAGCATGTTAATTGCATCCATGTCCCTCCCCATTATTTCCCTTGTTGTTGGTCTCCAAACTTCGCATCAGATCTGGAAAACTCTCACTGATGCTCTTGCATCTCCTTCCGAAACTCGAATTTTAAACTTGCATCTTCATCTTCATCGCCTTCATCAAGGTGACGACTCCACCTCTACTTTTCTCCAAAAATCAAAGTCCATTTCTGATGAGCTAAGTGTTGTTGGTCATCCTCTCTCTCAAGTAGAATTTAATATCCACATTTTTAAAGGTCTTCGTTCTGAATTTAAAGATCTAATTACCACTCTCACAGCGCGCCCCACCCCCGTCACATTCTCGGAGCTGCATGCCCTACTATTAAGCCATGATTTTATTAACAGTGATCAACTTTCCTCCCTTTCCATTCAACCTTCCAACAACAACCCTACAGCTCACAATACAGTTATCTCTTCCCCACATTCATCCAATCTCACCTCTCACTCACCATCTTAACACTCATTCTGGACACCAGTACTCTAATCCTTCTCGTGGTCATTACAATCTTGGTCGTGGATGAGGTCGAGGATGCTCTGCTTATCACCCTCCCTATCAATCACGCTGTCAACTTTGTAATGCCTACTACCACACTGTCCTGTCCTACCCACATCGATTCCACAGCTCCCACCCTACGGCCACTGCTCATTTTACTCACTCTCCTAACTCTTAACCTAGCCTACTACCCACCCCACCCTCACCCATAACTGCTTGGCTCCCAGATACTGGTGCCACTCACCATGTTACTCCTGTCCTTACCCATCTTCACCATCCTTACGAATATCATGGACCCGACACCCTTCACATTGGCAACGGTAAGGGACTTCCTATTTGACATATTGGTAACTCTTCTATTCTTACTCCCTTCTCCAATCTCCTTTAAATAATATTCTTCATGTTCCAACTATTTCTACATCTTTACTGTCTGTTCAAAAATTTACTCGAGATAATAACGTTTATTTTGAATTTCATCCATCTTTCTGCATTGTGAAGGATTGTCGCACCCAGAAACCTCTACTTCACAGAACGAGTAAAAATGTACTCTACACACTCTCTCCAACAACCGCGTCTTCTTCTCCGCAATCTCATCATACCAAGAAAGTCTCCTCCACTTGCTGGCATAACCGACTTGGTCATCCTCACACTCAAGTGCTTCATCAAGTTCTTAATCAACATCAAATTCCATTTACTAAATCGAGTCCAAATAATATTTGTGTAGCGTGTCAAATGGGAAAGTCTTGTAGGCAGCCTTTGCCGAGTCATCTTAAGTCGTCTTCTTCTGTCTTAAATTTAATTTTTAGTGATGTTTGGGGACCTTCTCCTACTATGTCCACCAATGGTCATAAATATTTTGTCATCTTCGTTGATCATTTTTTGAATTTTATCTGGTTTTATCCTATGATGCAAAAGTCTGATGTGTATTATATTTTTATTACTTTTCAGAAACTTGTTGGGGTGGTGAATTTCGAAAACTAGATTCCTTTTTTAAAAATTATGGTATTCATCATCGTTATTCATGTCCTCATACACAAGAACAAGTTGGCTTTGTCGAACGTCGTCATCGCCACATTGTTGAAACCGGTCTTACCCTCATGGCTCATGCTTCTATGCCCCAAAAATATTGGCATTATGCATTCGAAAGTACCGTTCTCTTAATTAATTATATGCCAACTTGCACACTTAATCATAAATCTCCCTTTCAAATTATTTATTCACAATCTCCTGATTATTCATTTCTCAAAACATTTGGTTGCTTATGTTTTCCATATCTCCTCCCATATAACACTCATAAAATGGACTATCGTTCTTATCCGTGTATATTTCTTGGTTATAGCTCGAATCAACATGGTTATCGTTGTCTTCACCCGCAAACTGGACGCATCTATTTTTCCCGTCATGTTCGATTTAATGAACATCACTTTCCCTTTGCTAAACTCACTACTCCACTTACACCACCAACTTCTCTCGTCCACCCTCCTCCGTGGGGCAGCCTCTCTACCACGCTTATGTCCCTACCCCAATCTTCTATTATCCCATACCCTACTACCTCCACGCCTACTGTAAACCTCCCTCCAGTCTCCACATTACCAGCCCCGCACCCTTCACAGCAGCCTGCCAGTGACCACCCACTTACTTCAAAACAACCATCATCCAGTATCTCACCTCCATCCCTACCTTCTACCCACGGTTTGCCTAGTACCACTGTCACCAATTATTCCAATCCTGCTGGTATTCCCTTAGATGTTGACATTGGTCCCTTACTCAGAAATCCACATCAAATGCAATTACGCTCCCACACTAAAAATTCTCGCCCACCCCACACCCACCTAACTACAGTCCAACTCAATGAACCTACATGTTTCACAACTGCTAACAAAGATCCTAATTGGCGTAAAGTTATAGCTGCTGAAATAAATGCCCTTCTCCATAATAATACTTGGTCGCTTGTTCCTCCTTCCCAAACAATGAATATTATCAGATGTAAATGGGTTTATCGCATTAAACGTAAATCCGATGGATCTCTTGAACGATATAAATCTCTCTTGGTTGCCAACGGATTTCATCAAGAATATGGCCTTGACTTTCATAAAACATTTAGTCCCGTAATAAAGGCCACTACTCTCCGTACCATCCTATCCATTTCTGTGACAAATAACTGGACAATATCCCAACTCGATGTCAACAATGCCTTTCTCCATGGCTTTCTCGATGAGGATGTCTTTATGGAACAACCTCCTGGTTTTAAAGATTCCACCCATCCCAATTTCATTTGTAAATTAAATCTCTCACTCCATGGTCTCAAACAAGCTCCCCGAGCATGGTTCCATCATCTCACTCGATATCTTCTCACCCAAAACTTTGTAGGCTCCAAAATTGACTCTTCTTTATTTATTTATCACCATGGTAACCACATCTTATTTCTCCTCATTTATGTCGATGACATAATCTTAACTGGGAACAATCCTACACTTCACCAGTCTCTTATCAGTTCTCTTAGCACTAAATTTTCCCTAAAAAATCTTGGCACTCTTCATTACTTCCTTGGCATCGAAGTCACCTCTTCCCCCACTGGTATTCATCTCTCCCAAGAACAATACATTAAAGACCTTCTTAATAAGCATGGAATGTCCCATTCCAAACCCCTAACCACTCCTCTCTCCACCACACTCTCTCTATCTAAACACGACGGTCAACCATTATCCGATCCTACCCCTTATAGACAAATTGTTGGCGCTCTTCAATATGCTACTCTAACTCGTCCCGACATTACCTTTGCTGTAAACAAAGCTTGTCAATTTATGAACCAACCTACGGATACTCATTGGACACTCATCAAACGTATTCTCCACTACCTTAATGCTACACCATCTCATGGTCTTCACCTCACAAAATCCTCATCACTTGAACTTCAAGCTTTTACAGATTCTGATTGGGCCGGGTGTGTTGACGATCGAAAATCCACGGGTGGTTATGAAATTTATTTGGGTTCCAACCTCATCTCATGGCAATCTAAGAAACATAAAAGTGTGTCCCGCTCTTCTATAGAAGACGAATACAAGTCCCTTGCCGATGCCACTGCCGAACTCACTTGGCTCAAATCTCTTCTCACTGAAATTGGATACCCACCTCATAAACCTCCCATTCTTTGGTGCGACAATATTGGCGCTACATACTTATCCGCAAATCCGGTATTTCATGCTCACACTAAACATGTTGAAATTGACTTTCATTTTGTTCGGGATCAAGTTGCACGACATCAATTGCAAGTTCAATTCATTTCCACTCATGATCAAATCGCAGACATTTTTACAAAGGGCCTCTCAACCGTTAAATTCCAGTTTATTCGTGACAAGCTCATGGTTATTCCAAAACTACCATCAGCTTGCGGTGGTGTCAACTGTACCAACTTCTTCTCCTCAGATTGTGGAACTACCGTCAACAGCAGTTCCTATACCTTAGGAACTGCTCTACACCAGTAGCTATTTCAAAATATTTGAATACTCGTTGTAGTTGAAGATTTCAAATATCAACACTGTATATATAAACACCAGCACAGTTGGTCATTAAAGTTAAGCCAAAATATATTCAAAACAGTTCTGTTCATTTTGTTAAAGTTATTAAATTCATAGTAGCATGCGTCCTCGGATCATAAGCCATCGATACTGAGTCTTCATTTTGTTTGTCCTTGTTTTCATCACAGCAAGTCAATTCACCTCACTTCTCATGACGACGCGCTCCTATGCTGATGTCAACATCTTTAGGACTAGTGAACTTGCGGAGCCTTCTTATTTTTGGTATTTCAACACTTATTAATCTTTTAATATTAATGAATTTTAGTTGTCTAACTGAAATTGGGACTAAAATTGCATAAACATTTTTTCATTCCTATCTTTTACTCTGTACATGAAGGTTACGACCACAATTTTAGTATATCTATTTTATTTTGATTATTAGTTGTAGATGGTTTAATGAAGTTATTTGCGTGGTTGGGTAAATGTGCAGCTTTGCTCCCTTAGTCTTCTTATTGGGATATTGATATTGTTATCTCTACTATTTATTAATAACAATTGTACAAACTTATGAATTATTAATATAATTACATAAATAAAACGGAATTACAGAAATTAACACTTACTTCAATTTGCAGAAATAATAACAGAATTAAAGATAAATCCGAGCCTCAAGAATAGTCTCCTTAAGGCAAATTTATTCCCTCCAACGTGCTCAAAGGTTATTGAATAATTGTCTCCCAAGATAGAACGAATTTCCCAAATTAATTATTTAGCACAACAATAATTAATCCCAACAAAACAAATCTGTGTTAATACTCAACCAGAACAGTGATATGATATGCAAAAATGAAGAAAACATTTTTCTGGATGAAAGAACATTTTTGTAATTTTTCTGTAGGGTTATTTTTTCAGCAAATAAAATAGGAGGAAAATGTTTGTATGTATAGATTTTGTATTGACTGTTGAAACAGTCAAAACCGAAATTAACTGTCAAAAAATAGTTAATTTGTTAACTGTTGACCTTTGACATTAACTGTCAAACAATTAATTAATTATTAATTAATTCCATAATTAATTAATAAAAGCCCAGAAAGTTTAATTAATTCGGCCCAAAAATGTAGGAGAATTTTATAAGCCCATGCCCAAGCGAACCGAGTCGGCCGGTCGGGCGGACGGCGCGCGCGCGTGTGAGCTTTTGGCCCAAGCCTAACACATGCATAGTGTAGTCCATATCCCCTTCAAAGAGTTGGGATACCCCAAGGCATCCAAGCCTTAGTACATACATGGGGTGTTATTAATCCATCAACTTTCCACTACTCTTCCAATGTGGGACAAGAGTTAAAACATAGCCAATTCAGTAACTTTCATTGCTTTGTGAGTCACTTTGGGGACATATTTATCATTCATAACTTATTGAAATTGGACATATGAATATACTACGTTAATCTCCTTGTGGAGGAGAACGCGTTTGTATATGGTCCCATAATTTTCATAGTATGGGTCCCACCTAAATTTTAGCTCAAAGTTACTCAAAATTTTGTCCAAAAAATTCTGGACAACTTTCTAAGTCCAACTTAAGTCCAATTTTCCAACAATCCCCCACATGAATGATATATCGCTATAAATAAAACAGAACAGATGCTAATGCAGATGCAGACACAGGTTAAGTAAAACTGAAGACTTATTGCATTGGGAGAAGTAGCCTAGTGGCCTTGAACTTTCCTTAGTGATATACTATCTGATTTACTTAGTTAATTAGTAGACTTTACGTCCTTGAACTGTCAACTGTTTCTGTAAACCCAGACAACAGTATTCACACAAAAATTCTTCAACACAGTTGGTTCTCACGTTTGTGTTCATTTTGTCCATGAACACCACTTGGTTCCGTGAGTATTTTAGAGAATATGCCTATCATTATTCTCATAGAAGTGCCCCCCTTCTTACTCACGTAGGTGACTTCTATAAAGAGTATACTGCAATACCCCACTTAGACGTACTAAGATATAGATGTCATTAAAAGCATAACTTATCATAATTTCGCGGCAGATATGCATTGTCTCATCTTTGTAATGGATATGACTAAATATCCTTCAGTGATTATTGAATACAACGTAGTTCGGTTTGCCCATTGAACCTAGATCTTGGGATCTCCAGTCAGCTAGGTTGGGTTGACACTATATTGATTCTTATTTATTTATAGGCTTTATACCCATTCCTCTCGATGATCTTTCAACTTGCTCTCGATTTAAACCTTTCGTTAGTGGATCCGATATATTATCTTTTGACTTTACATAGTCAATTGAGATAATTCCATTTAAGAGAAATTGTCAAACGGTATTGTGTCGACGACGAATATGTCGTGACTTTCCGTTATACATGTGATTATTTGCCCTTCCAATCGCTGATTGGCTCTCATAATGTATACATATTGCGGGCATAGGTTTAGACCAATTTGGAACATCCTCTAAGAAATTTCGAAGCTATTCAGCTTCTTCTCCAGCTTTGTCTAGTGCAATGAATTCAGATTCCATTATCTATCTAGCAATGCACGTTTGTTTTGAGTATTTCCAAGATACGGCTGCACCTCCAAGGGTAAACACATACCCACTCGTAGACTTAGAGTCTTTTGTATCGAATATCCAATTGGAATCGCAATGTTCTTCAAGAACAACTGGATATTTTGAGTAGTGCAGTCCATAGTTTTGAGTATATTTTAAATAACCCAAAACTCTCAATATTGCTTTCCAATGATCTCTTCATGGATTACTCGTAAATCAACTTAGCTTACTTATTGAGTATGCTATGTCCGATCGCGTACAATTCATGATATACATTAAACTGCCGATAATACAAGAATATTCTAGTTGAGATATGCTTTCACCATTATTTCTTGCTAGATGTAAATTTACATCTACAGGTGTCTTGGTAGGACTAATATCATACTTCTTGAATTTTTCAAGTACTTTCTCTATGTAATGAGATTGAGATAATATAAGTTCATTCGATGTTCTAGAAACTTTAATTCCTAATATAATATCGGCGATTCCCAAATCTTTCATGTCAAATCTACTACTCAACATTTGTTTTGTAGTTTTGACAATTTCCAAGTTACTACCCATGATAAGCATATCATCAACATAGAGGCATACAATGACATATCCATTTTGAATGTATTTAAAGTAAACACATTTATCACATTCGTTAATTTTGAAACCATTTGATAACATTGCATTATCAAAATTTTCATGCCATTGCTTAGGTGCTTGTTTTAATCCATATAGTGATTTAATAAGCTTACATACTTTTCCTTCTTGTTCGGGAGCTTTGAACCCTTGAGGTTGCTCCATATAAATTTTCTCGTCTAATTTACCGTTGAAGAATGTGTTTTTTACATCCATTTGACGTATTTCAAGTCCATTAATAGCAGCTATTGCTATTAACATTCGAATGGACTTTATTCTTGTTACCGGTGAATATATATCGAAGTAATCCAACCCTTCCTTTTGCCTATAGCCTTTAGCTACAAGTCTAGCTTTATATTTATCAATTGATCCATCGGCCTTCAACTTCTTTTTGAAGATCCATTTATAACCTAACGGTTTTGAACCTGGTGGAAGATCCACTAGTTCCCATGTATGATTTTGTAATATGGATTCAATTTCACTATTAATTACTTCTTTCCAATTGGAAGCATCGGGTAAGGATATGGCTTCTTTATACGATTGAGGTTCATTTTCTAGCAAATATGTTAGAAAATCCGGACTGAAAGAAGTCGAGTTTTTTGCTCTTTTACTACGTTTTGGTTCATCCTCTATTGGTTCAATAGGTTGATGAGTACCACTTGTAGTAGCTTGATTTGTCCTTTTAGAAGGACCAGATTCTCGGGTCATGTTATACTGGAATTCATTTTCAAAAAATGAAGCATCCCTCGATTCAATAACCGTATTCACATGAATATCCGAAATCTCAGATTTACAAACTAGAAATCGATATGCATTGTTATTAGTAGCATAACCGATGAATACAGAATCCACGATTTTTGGCCCTATTCTTACCTTTTTAGGTTTAGGAACCATCACTTTGGCTAAGCACCCCCACACTCATAAATATTTATGGGAAGGTCTTCGACCTTTCCATAATTCATAAGGTCTCTTGTGAGTCTTCTTGTGAGGTACTTTATTGAGAATGTAATTAGCAGAAAGTAAGGCTTCTCCCTCACAGGTTTTGTAGAGCACCTGAACTTAATAACATTGAGTTCATCATCTCTTTCAAAGTATGGTTTTTGCGTTCAACAACACCATTCGATTGAGGAGAATAAGGAGCGGTTGTTTGATGAATAATCCCATTTTCAGAACAAAATTCCTCAAATGGATATTCATATTCACCCCTTCTATCACTCTTAATAGCCTTTATCGTTTTGCTTAATTAATTCTCAACTTCATTCTTATATTGTTTAAATGCATTAATAGCCTCATCTTTACTATGTAACAAATAAACATAGCAATATTTTGTGCAATCGTCAATAAAAGTAATAAAATACTTTTTCCCACCTCTAGTTTGAATAAATTTTAAATCATAAATATCGGTGTGAATTAAATCTAAAGGTTCAGTTATCCTTTCAATAGAATGGAAAGGTAATCTAGCTAATTTAGATTCCACACAAATTTCACATTTATGATTTTTATCAATATTAAATTTTGGCAAAAATTCCAAGTTAATTAATCTACGCAATGTATCAAAATTAACATGTCCTAATCTAGCATGCCAAATATTAGATGACTCAATCAAGTAAGAAGAACTATAAATTTCATTCATTGAAACAGATGTTTTTGGGGTTATAGTAAGAACATTGATTTTAATGAACCTCTCATTTAGGTAGCCCTTTCCTACATACATGTCATTCTTAGACAACACAAAGCGATCAGGCACAAACACAAGCTTGAAACCATTTTTAGTCAGGAGAGATCCAAAAATCATATTCTTTCGGATATCAGGCACGTGAAGAACATTGTTGAGAGTAAGTTCTTTTCCAGAAGTCATTTTTAGAGCAATCTTTCCTTGTTCCACCACCTTAGAAGTGGAAAAATTTCCCATAAAGAGATTCTCCTCATTTTCCAAAGGCTTATAAGTGGAGAACATCCATTTGTTTGAACAAATGTGTCGTGTGACCCCAGTGTCCACCCACCATTTCTTTGGTATTTCCAACCAAGTTACATTCAGAGATCACGGCAGAAAGATTCATATCCGCCAAGTCATTGGTGATATTTTCACCCTGAGTTACATTTGCTTGAGGATTATTCCAATTTTGCTTCTTAGGATTACGACACTAGCTTGAGCGGTGTCCAGGTTTACCACAGTTGTAGCATTTGCCTTTGAACTTCTTCTTGTTCTGTTTGGAAGTGCTTTCCCCATCATACTTTTGTTTGTTCTTCTTAAGACCTTCAACAACATGAACCTTTGTTTCCATTGGATTCTTCCCACTTTTCTTTTGAGACTCACAGTTATCTTCTTCGATTCTCAGCCTGACCACCAACTCCTCCACATTCATCTCCGTTCGCGTGTGCTTGAGATAGTTTTTAAATAAAGTCCAAGATGGTGGCAATTTTTCAACAATTGCAGCAACTTGGAAAGTTTCACTAAGTGACATTCCTTCTGCATGAATGTTGTGGAGGATCACTTGGAGTTCTTGCACTTGCGAGATCACTGATTTAGAATCAACCATTTTGAAGTTCAGAAAATGCCCGACGATAAATTTCTTCATCCCAGCATATTCAGTTTTGTACTTATTTTCCAAAGAATTCCATAATTCCTTGGATGTCTTGATAGTGCAGTAGACATGATACAGTGTCTTATCCAAGTAGGCCAAAATATAATTCCGGCATAGATAGTCCGAGGGCTTCCAAGCATCAACAGTAGCAACCTTTTCAGAGTTATCTCCCTCTTAAATAGAGGGTCAATCTTCATATACAAACCTACCCAATTGGCAGATAGTGAGATAGAAGTACATTTGTCCTTGCCAACGTTTGAAGTCATCCCCAATGAAATTTTGCGGTTTCTCCCCGTGTGGCATATATACGGGTGCAGTCACATTTGTGTTGGTGACAGTCACTTTAGTAGGAGTAATGTTCGTACTTTGCGATTCCATTTCTGTTACAAAAACAGAATTTTTATCAATGATAAAATTCATATACAAATGAATTAATCAAAACAGAATACAAAATTATCTGCCCCAATTTCCTCCAAATATAATTCACAATAAAAGAATTCCAAATAATATTCAGAATTAAACTATAATATAAACAGAAGTTTATACTAAATAAAATCTGTGTCACACTAATTTTTAATAATAAAAGGAATTCCGTACAAAACAGAATTGTAATTTGAAGATTAAAATTTTTACATAAATAGAAAAATTCACAAATAAAATTTTATTTTCTAAAACAGAATATAAAAACAGTATAGAAATTAATTTCTGTACCAAAACTGTTTTATTAATTTCTACAATAAAACAATAATTTAATTCATTTTTTCTATCAAAACAGATTTATTTTTCAACAAATAAATTTCTTTAAATAAAAATTTATGTACATTACAAAACAGTAAAACAATAAATTTGCCTTAAGATTATTATGTCTACTATTTATTAATAACAATTGTACAGGATTATGAATTATTAATATAATTACAGAAATAAAACAAAATTATAGAAATTAACACTTACTTGAATTTACAGAAATAATAACAGAATTAAAGATAAATCCGAGCCCTGAAGAACAGTATCCTTAAGGCAAATATATTCCCTCCAACGTGCTCAAATGTTATTGAATAATTGTCTCCCAAGATAGAATTAATTTTTCGAATTAATTATGTAGCACAACAATAATTAATCCCAACAACACAAATCTGTGTTAATACTCAACCAGAACAGTGATATGATATGCAGAAATGAAGAAAACATTTTTCTGGATGAAAGAACATTTTTGAAATTTTTCTGGAGGGTTATTCTTTCACCAAATAAAACAGGAGGAAAATGTTTATATTTATAACTTTTGTGTTGACTGTTGGAACAGTCAAAATCGAAATTAACTGTCAACAAAACAGTTCATTTGTTAACTGTTGACCTTTGGCATTAACTGTCAAACAGTTAATTTGTTAACTGTTGACCTTTGACATTAACTGTTTAATTAATTATTAATTAATTCCGTATTTAATTAATAAAAGCGTAGAAAGTTTAATTAATTCGGCTAAAAAATGTTGGAGAATTTTATAAGCCCAAGCCCGAGCCCGAACCGAGCGGTCGGTCGGCGCGCGCGCGTGTGGACTTTTGGTCCAAGCCTAACACATGCATAGTGTAGGCCATCTCCTCTTCAAAGAGTTGGGATACCCCAAGGCATCCAAGCCTTATTCCATAATTGAGGTGTTATTAACTCATCAATTTTCCACTACTCTTCTAATGTGGGACAAGAGTTAAAACATACCCAATTCATTAACTTTAATTGCTTTGTGAGTCACTTTGGGGACATATTTATCATTCATAACTTATTGAAATTAGACATTTGAATATACTACGTTAATCTCCTTGCGGATGAAAACGCGTTCATATATGGTCCCACAATTTTCGTAGTGTGGATCCCACCTAAATTTTAGCTCAAAGTTGCTCAAAATTCTGTCCAAAAAATTCTGGATAACTTTCTAAGTCCAACTTAAGTCCAATTTTCCAACAGATACAATGATAAAGCTTGATACCATAGAATTCCAAGTGATCACATCTTTGAAACCCATCTCATCAAAGAGACAAACTGAGTCACCCAATTGGCCATATTTTGAGTACATGTCAATGAGGGAAGTTTTGGTGATTGTTTCTAAGTCTCAACCTGTTTTAATCATGAGAGAATGGACTTGATGTCGAAGCACATTTTTCGGTAACTGAATGGATCAATCATACCTTCTTAATCATTACTATTTATTTTTCGAACATTTTGTTAGGTAAATTGCTATTATTCAACTGAGTGTTCAAATTTGGTTTTAGCTAGAATTTAATATCTTAACTATAAATTGCTTCATATTTGTCTTTTCATGTTCTTTATTTTTAACTATGATTTGGATTCAGACTTTTATGTTCTTTGGATTGATATATTTATTTGACTAATCTTTTATTTGATACTATTTCGTCACCTGTAATGACACTTGTCATCTTCTTCTTTTGTCAACTTCTCACTTATATGATTTTTATTCATTACTCAAATTGATTTTGAACATGGACTTGTTTGTGAAGTGCTGAAACTATTTGTTTGAACATGTATTGATTTTTCATCCATTTATAAAATAAAATTATCACCCGTAAATATTCGAAATCCATTAAACACCAAATTTATAACTTCTACTTTAATAAATCATATTAAAATTTAAAAAGACCCTATGTTATCAATAAACATTTAACCCACCAAGTTCCATTGTGGCTGCTGCCTGAAATTAAACCAGTATTACCGATTACTCCAAATATCTTTTTTTATTACTATTTTCCTGCCTCAAGACTCCTATAACCTGGATCACTGTTAGCAGTCACTTATAGATCATGTGAACAGGCAAATGAGGGGAAATTTTATTTATGTTACGTTGTTCATATTATGACATTATATCTTTATTCTTTATTGATTTGTATTTCAGGTTGATTATGATGAGGTTATATTTTTATGGCGTGTAGATAAGAAAGATTTTCTTCTTTGGACAATTACTAGTGCAACGACTTTGTTCCTTGGTATAAAGATTAGTGTCCTTGTTGGGGTAAGTATAAGCATATGATATTGTATTGAAAGTTGTCGAGCGTAACTGTATGAAATTTGATTACTATTGCTATGCATAGATTCTTGTTTCAACCTTCCATATATCAACGTGTTGTCTAACTTTAATGGTTCAAGTTTGCAAGGATGTAAAATGTATCAAGTTCTTTTTTTTTTTACTTGCCCCTATTAATAATACAAAATGGATTGGGTTAACTTTTATACGCGTGTTAACTTTACAAAATGGATTTGTAAAACTAATCTGACTTAAAAAGTTGAGGGAAGTTAACTTTTCATTTTCTATCATAGCGTTTAAATAAGTTATATATGTGTGTTTGTGTTATCATCTGTTCAAAAGAGCATATAGTAGAGAATTCAGTTGCTCAAGATGTTGCAGAGGCAGAAGTCGCCATTACAAAGGCTGAAGAGGCTACAAAGGGAAGCATATAATTCAGAATGGGATGCTGAAGCAGCATAAGCGTCTCAAGTTTTTCATTTTTTTACTTGCCCCTATTAATAGTATAAAATGGATTGGGTTAACTTTTATACGCGTTTTAACTTTACAAAATGGATTGCAAAACTAATCTGGCTTGAAAAGTTGAGGCAAGTTAACTTTTCATTTTCTATCGTAGCATCTAAATAAAGTTATATACGTGTGTTTGTGTTATCATCTGTTCAAAAGAGCATATAGCGGAGAATTCAGTTGCTCAAGTTGTTGCAGAGGTAGAAGCCACCATTACAGAGGCTTAAGAGGATGCAAAGGGAAGCAGAGAATGCAGAATGGGATGTTGAAGAAGCACACGCATTTTTCGAAGCATCAATGAAGGTATTGAAGTGTAAAACGCTTTGTATCTGGTAAAAGCACAAAATCCATTATTATCTTTATTTCATTTGTTTGGTTTAAATCCATTATTATCTGAATCCATTATTGTCTAACTCCATTATTATCCTAAGATTTATTTCATTTGTTTGGTTTAAGTTTCTTTTGTAAATAAAGAGTGGAGGCTTATAGAAGTGTAAATGTTGAATATATTCCCCTTGTTTTTGTGGCCTATGTTTGTATATGTTCTTAGGATTTAAATAGTGTGGTAAGAATAATTGAATTTGTTAAAATTCAAGATATTGGATCTTGAAAAATATTTTTTTAAATATGTATTAATATTACTAACACTATTTAACGGTTACTAATTCTGAATTTTACCGTTACTATTAGTAACTGAATTTTACCATTACTAATTTTGAATTTTAGCGTGACTATTAGTAACAAAATTTCACCGTTACTAATTCTGAATTTCACCATTACTATTGGTAACAGAATTTCATCGTTACTCTTGGTAACAGTAAAATTCGGCTACTAACTTCGTGCCCCACGCCTTTTTTCTAACAAAAAAATTGTGTTACTAATATTTTTAGTAACGGTAAAATTGTGTTAGTAAAGGAGCATTTTGGTGTAGTGACTAGACAATACACCCACATCGTCTTGATTAGGAGAATATTATTTGTGTATAGCATTACAAAAAAAACACCATGTTTCAATCATTCTTCTTATACATACAAGTCTCATCTAAACATTTATCAAAATAAAAGGATTTGATTGCCATATAAAATTCGATGTTCCAAGACCTTAATGCCTGTTAAGTCCAAAAATGAATATCTTAATCTAGCACACCATTCTTTCTTAGCCATATATTACAAATCCCATGGGTTACATCATATCGATGCACTTATCATGACTATCGTTCAAGAAAGTAGTAACATCCATTTTCCAAATCTCACAATTGACATGTGCCACAATTGATACGAGAATTCGGATAGACTTAATCATGTTTACCGGTGAAAAGGTTTCCTTGTAGTCTATCTCTTCGTTCTGAGTGAATCCTTTTGCAACTAGTTATTCCTTGAAGGTTTCAACCTTCTTATCCACCCATGTATGCTTATTATAGATACACTTGAATCCAACGGGTTCTTCCCATATGGAAATTCTACAAGTTCCCACACTAGATTCGAATCCATCAAATCCATCTTGGTATTCATAGCCTTTAGCTAAAGCTCGACACACTCATCTTGGAGTTCATTGTCATAGTAATCGAGATCTAGGTCATGTTCCCTTAGGACTTCACTGAAGTACATTACTAAATACAATAACCTATAAGGATTAAGCATTCCCTCCAATTACGATGTGGCTCCACTTGTGGTACAATATAAGTGACACGCGTATTCTGATCATTGGTAAAGAAATGTACACAAAGAATGGACTCTCTTATGGGAGATTCGCGAGTGACAAAGAAATGTACCTCCCACGACTTTTACACACGCGGGTGAAGACCGAGTTGAGTCGATCGGAGAAAAATTCGCCTAACTTCAGTCTTCCTCGGGAGTCCTACGGACCCAAAACAGAGAGGCTTCTAAATCCACTCTAAGGGTGTTCTCTCTATTTATTTTGTCCCGTTTTCCTTTCCTCTTTTTATTTTTGTGATTGATTATTATGAATTAATGGTGTCAAAAAGGCACCCAAATGAGTACAAGGCCTCAATAATCCTAATGCAACCAATCCAATGAATAAAAAAAAATAACAACTACAACCACAAATGAAAAAGAAATACAATATACTTCAACTTGTCTACAACTTCAACAAAGAGACAACGACGCCATTTGATAACTCGCTTTTTTGTTTGGAGTGAGAGGATAATTTTATTCTCTCTTTAGTGTGTGAGATGCCATTTGATGAACTCTCTGAGAGAATAATATGAACTCTCTGAGATTTATTCTCTCTTTAGTGTGTGAGGAGGTGAGTAAAAGTAAATAAGGTCAAATGTCTCACACACTTATAAGAATTGACGGATACATGAAGGAAGATGATCTCATGAACGAACTCTAACCACCAGATTGAAAATGTCGAGTTATTCACCATATAGACTTCTCGTTTGCCAAACATCTCACCTAGGGTGAAAATGGGGTTTACTTATGGCATGAAAAGAAAATGAAATAAATGATATGAATGATATGATGGTAGGGTTTTTGAGAAGGGTGGAACGAAATTTGAATAACAAATGTCTTCATTTTACAAAACTATATCGCATGCTTTTTTTTATATTTTTTCTTTTCTTATTTCCTTCTCCTTTTTCTATTTTTTTATTGGATTTTATTTTTTCTCTTTTTTATTGTGATGCATTTTTCTTTCCATAACACAAATGAAGACAATTTCTACATTGACAATTTCAAATACTATTTTTCTTAAAAACGATGGTAGTGATGGGAAATGATATATGGATGGTACCTGGAATATATATGGACAAGGAAAATATGGAAATATAATGGGTGAAGTGAATGATAACGTGATATAGAAAAATGGTAAGTGTATGGTCAAAACTAGTTTGGTGTTCGAGACAAACTACAAGATACATATTTCTTACAACTCGAAAGCGATGTCATTTTCATTAGTTATGCCAAAAATAAAAAATAATGAGACCATGAAACGACTAAGTGTGGTATCCAAGGAAAGTTGAGTCATCTTATGACTCGGATATTACGTAAAAACCCTAAAAAAGGTGAATAGCTCAAATCTCAAGGGTTTAAGTCTCCACTAGTGATCTTTTAAGGCTTTCTTGATATTGTTATCACTCTTTAACTTTTGATCATAAAATGTGATAGTGTAAATTTTCCGAGTTTATAAATTCATAGTGCAAGTACGCCTTAAAAGGCATTATTTAATCTTATGATAAATAGCGTAATTTCAGGTTCGAATAAGTGAATTCAAAGACTTCTAAAAGCGGGATGATAGACAATTCATGTTATAAAAAAATGAGTTAAACTGAAAAACAAAGTTAAAATGACTTGTTTCTGACAAAAAATTTCAAAAGATGTACGATTTTGACAAATTTCGTACCCCTAAGCAAAAGAGAACATCAACCTCAAAGTTTAAAATAATATATAAAAATTGAAAGCACAAGATAGGAAAGAGATTACGCTAGTCAACTGCTAATGAAATGTGGACTGCATGACGGAATCAATGGTAGAACCTGAAGAATAAAGGCGGTACACAAAATATGTATAACTCTATAAAGGATGTTAAAATCATTGGAGGAGGATAAAACACCACCCCAAAATAGGATATGACTCATACTCAGAAACAAGACATGGCAGGTTGTTTTCCGTTAGCGCTAAGTTTAACATCTTCATCCAGACCGAATGGAACTCACCCATAAAGAAGATATAAACATGGATAGAATATGGTGGCAGAAAAGGTGTGGGTGATGAGAAGCACCTCCAAACAAGACTGAAAAGTCAGTCTTGGTGGATAATGGTGACAAGGTCAATGCACTTGTATAAAAAAAGTGTTTTACGTGATGCAAAGCATCAGTGGACCAGGGGTGGGTGGGGAGAAGGGTATAGGGAAGAAAGGTAAGGGTGGGGGGAAAGAGGCACCAATCACGGGCCTTATTGAGCGTAAAGGTGATGGAGACAAGGGCCCTATAGGCATGGTGCTCTAATTGAGGGGGAGGAAAAATGGTTTGGCAATTGGGATGTGGTGGAGCTCATAGAAAGAGCAAGAATGTTCTATAAATGGACAATGATAATTGTCGCGCCGTGACACATCAATGAGCTGACAGGAATAACAATCACCTCGGTAGACGAGTGGGGGCATGGAGGAACAAGATCTGTGTCACCTAATCTGAGAGTAGTACCACAAATACTCTCATAAATGTTAGGGTGGATCAAAAAGTCACGAGAGGGATCTTGGAGCTTGAGGATGGAGGGAGGGTTCAAGTGAAGGCCTAAAAGCATAATTGGGAACATGTGAGGTTTAATAGCAAGACCAGTTGATGGATTGGAAAGGACAATGGGTGGGTCAAATGAGACAAAGGGTGGGGGAAGATGATCCCACTCAAGAGTAGGGGACACACACTCATCATGAGGCTCGGAGTGATCCTTAAGGGTATTCGCAAGAGGAAGTGTGGAAGTAAAGGATAGAGAGATCAATTGATCTACCCAAAAGTCACCATTCGAGGTGGTGGAAAAATCTAATGTGGCGCTAAAATTCGAGATATAAGAATCAAAATTAATATATGACTCAAAGTGAGCCAAGCATGTTTGGTCATGATCCGTATGCAGATAGGTAGGAACCATCTCGGATGCCATATCGAGGCTTGGGTGAGCGCTCATAGCTGGAGCTAACTTATAAGAAATAGGTGCCACGGGGAGAAACTCGGGGGGCTCAAAAGGTGTAAACTCTAGAGTATTTTTGGATTCAACAGCGGGGGGGGGGGGGGGGGGGGGGGGGAGGGGGGGAACTTGAACCTCAATGGTGGGTTCTTTAGATCAAATTAAGGCTTGAGAAGGATCATAATCTCTTAGTAAGTCAACACAATTGTCAACGTGGGGGACGGAGCATGGGGTGGTCTCAACTTTGAGATTCTCGATGTGATAGGGTTGGTCACACGTAAAATTCCTATCACAGGATATCCAAGGTCGACCCTAGTAGCAGTCATATTTATATTTGTTGAGTGAGGTATTTTATTCTAAAGTTGAATCATATTAGATACCATCCTATCTATCTATATACATACCTATATATTTGGTTATGTGTGTGGATAAATACATTATATCTATATACATATGTATGCTTTAGTTTCTTTTCTTTCTCGACTTTTAATTTATTTGGCAGTTCAATTATTTCCTCATGATAGAAAGTTCCATAAAAAAAGACTATTTATTTATAAATTTGGTTATGCTCAATAAAAAATAAATTATTATAAAACCATAAATAAAACAATGTTCTTATACCACACATAAACACTTTATTCTTGTGATTTTATTCATGAGAATGAAACTAAAAATAATCAGATTTTAAAAGGATCAAATAAATGAACCATAAAATAATATCCAACTCTATGTAGTACAAACAAAAAAATTCACTTTATTTTTTTGTTACATGTATACCAATCATCATTGCTACTAAAAATTATTTGTACACCCAACAAGTTCTTCGGCAGTTCCATATTTCCAATAAACCTGTAAAATTTATAACAAAAAGGAAATGTGAGATTAAAGTTAGTTAACATGATAGTCTCTTTTGATATTTTTTAAAGATAATAAATTATGAATTAATTTGCTATCATTTTTATATAAAATGTATCAAAATTTTGTCTATAGTTCATAAGTTTTGTCCATTGAATTCTGGAAAAAAAATTAAAAAAAAAGATGCTGATAACTAAAGAAAGGATGATTATAATCATTTCTTACCTCATGGGGTTTCTTCTAGTATTCACAACTGCAATGACTAGTTTATCTTCAAATGAATATTTGATAAATAACAAACACACTACCATCTTTATTGTATAATTACACACACAAACCCTAAATGTTCTCTTATAATTGCATCTATATATGTCCCTCCTTCTCAATGGCAATGTGGGAAAACATCCCCTCTCTCATCCAAATGGACATTATTGCATAGTGCTTTGGATGATTCGTCGTGCTCTTGTCTTATATTAATATCTTGCAACACAATCCCTTGACATGGAAATTTTTTGCTACAATCCAATTTTATAGCCACACCTGAAGCACTTGTTCCTTTGATGTTTTGGTACACCACATTTTTAACTTGTACAACCGAGTTCTGTTAGTTGTCAAAAGAAAAAAAAATTGATTTATTTTTTATTAGTAAACTCAGGGGATAATGTTATAGTTTAATGGTTTTAATGGTTTTTTGAAGATCGTATTGGGATTGGATTTGTTTAATAACCTGTTCTTTGCATGGCTTGTCTTGGTCACAATAGTTTTGGTCTATAAGTATAGGATTAGTTACATCATGCATGTCAATATTTTGAAATTTTATGTTGCTTGCACTTCCAGATCCTCCCTGCATGTCACAATTATAAAAGACATAAATAAATAAATAAATAAATATATATATATATATATATATATATATATATATATATATATATATATATATATATATATATATATATATATATATATTAAATATTAAATTAGATATATGCTCTTGTGCGAACCAGTCCACATTTTATAAGTGCGGACAGGACATGTGTCACCTGGCGGTGAGCCCAGAAAAGAGAGAGAGTGTGCCTATAATTTAGCTGATAATTTCTAGGTTCGCCGTAAGGTGACACATGTCATGTCCGCACTCTTAAAATGAAGATTAGTCCGCACAAGAGCAGTAATATATATATATATATATATATATATATATATATATATATATATATATATATAGTAATGCGGACTAGTTCGCACGGGCACGGTACGTTAATTTGTCTCACCAAATATGTCTCGTTTGTTTGTCATCATAGAAGAACTCTTTAACGATTGAGTGAAAATACACACTAGTAATCATTATCTTAATGAGGCTTATGGTGTTGTTTTAATTAGTGCCTTAATGTAAGATACTGTCCCATTTATGAGAGGATAGGCACACTTTTTAAGCTTTTAATATAAAGATATTGTGTCCATGGTAATTCATATATCGGTATGCAATATCTTTACCTGCCATGTCTTGATCCTAACACCATTTGTAGTTCCATTAAGCTTAACTCTACTCACTGTTACATCTGAAACATAAGCTTCTGCATTTTTGGATCCTAAGCTTCCAATACTATATTCACCCATCAAAGGAAAATAATAAAAAATTAAAAATAAGAAAATAAAAATATACTAGTAAATACACGGTGTTAAGGCAAGGAGTTATGAAATATATTGATCAATTTATTAGTATGTAGAGAATTAGAGGTTTGAATATCTCATACCTTATCCCATGACCTGGTCCGCATGCTATATCCATGGCTTGCACTGTCTGGGACCCACTTACAATTGAAATACAATCATCTCCTTTAGGGAAAAAACATTTAATTAAATTAATTTGAGTGATAAAAACTTATTACAGTGTTCAATACCTAATTTTAAGTTTTGGTTGAAGTACAAAAGAACTCTTGATTTTTTTTTTTTTTTTTGCAAGATCTCCCCTGAACTACTTTTAATGCAAGATTGAGGTATATGAACTTGATTGCCTTGGGTGCCAAATTTTTCGCATGGAAAAAAGGAAATATTTTGAATTTGTCATTTTTTTAGTTTGTCTAATAGTTTTCATTTGCGTTGGCTAATTTTGTCAACTTCCATTAAAGTACTTCAGACCAATACACATTCCGATGAGTTGACATTACAAAATTTTCTTTGGTTTGGTGTAGCTAACTTTTCCAATAAAAAATTTACCCGACTAATTTTTCTACCCATGCTTTCAAGCACACAGTGTATTGAAAATGTATGATGTGGCAAATTCACATTGAACGGAATTTTTATAGGTCACACAGACCAAAAGTTCAATATAAAAAATCATTTGTATAATTAACCATTTGAATTAAATTATTGGCTACGACTCAACACGCGTACAATCACACTCACACACGTACCCGTTCCTATGACAAAGCTGGAAATTCGGATGTTTTGGGTTCCAGTAACATGGATTCCATCTGTGTTGGGGCTTTTTGCGGGTGCAGTCACCATGAGATTGGAAGCTACAACATTCACACATTTCTCATAAGAAACATGAATTTGCTGCGCATTTTGGATCTTCAGGTTGTTAGTTGTCAAATTCTTGCACTTGTAAAAGGTAAGAGCCATCTTCCATTTAGTGATATTTACCTTATAAACAATATACTCACTTATTATATTATTTAGGCTAAAGTGCAAGAAACCTCTTGAACTTTCATTTTTTTTCAAATAACCCCTTTAATAGCCCAATAACCCGATGAACCATACATGTTTATTACAAATACCCCTTTCCTTGGACTTATATTGACATTTTAATGACACGTGGATATTTGTAACAAAATTCATTGTTAAGGGGGTTTCCATTATCATAATAGTAGAGGGAGTTTCTTTACAACACATTAAGTTAATTTTTTTTTCTACATAAGCATATATATATATATATATATATATATATATATATATATACACACACACACACATACACAAACACACAATGCTTTTTTTGTCAGATTAATTCATGTTATATTTGATTGCTCAATTAAAATATTGATGACATATTTATTGCTTGGTGTTGAATTAGATACTATAAGATTAGAAATTATAGTAATTTTGAAAAGATTTATGAGTTGTTAAATTAATCCTTGTTATTTTCTTATCAAAGCTCAATATTGCTAATGATTAGCAATTAATGAGAATATTACAAATTAATCTGGATAAAAATAATGTATTAAGAATATTATCATTTCGCAAGGGCGGGGAAGAGAATTTCTCGCTCCACCACAATTACATCACCCTTAAAATAGTAGAAAATTTTCCTATTAAACACTATAAAAACTGAGGAAAATTACATACCGTGGGTGCATCCTTGCATGGCTAATCAATGAAACACAAAAGAATAATTAGATTTGAAATGCAGTAATAGTAAAAAAGAAATTATAGCAATAAAAGAAAATAAATAAGTAATAATTGACAAAATTTTGTTTAGTAATAGCTTACAAGAGCTTTATTGATTTTGCAAGAATTTTTCCACCAGACTTCCCCATTGCCATTGATAGTTCCGCCTCCTTGAACTACCAGATTCTGGACACTATCAAAGACAAGCCAATGACTCTCATCTTTACTATAATCTGATCTATCGCCTGATGCTTCAATTGTTCCATAAATCTGATATTTTTTCAGAGATTAATACACAAATATTTTGTATAAAATTGTTTTTTTCGACCATTTGAACAAACTCCACCATATATTAATTTCACTTTACCTGCATTGTAAGAATAGGCTTGCAAGGGCCCATGAATCTAATTGGTTTAAGAAGATAATTTTTATATTGGGGAACCAGAAAAATTGCTCATGCTCCTCCTGTGGATGAACAAGCTTCCTTCCAAGCACTCTTAAAAGCCTGGTCAAAAAGAAAATGTGAGAACAACTCCAATTCCAAATTTTACAAATTTAGATTTTGGGTTCATCATTACTCGAGATTGCACAAGGCTTTTTTTTCTTTTTTTTTAACCATTCGGATGTAAGAGTTATGAATTTTTTTTTCTAGTTTACAAAGAATAAAAATCATTTTCTCCATGAGAAACCAAACTTGAATTAGACTAAATATATTAATTGAGAAGCTTTTTGGACAAAAAGCAAACATATGTTTCAACTTCGGACAAATGCACCCTAAGTATTAATCAATTTAGTTAAAAGTGTATTGTTGTAAAATATAGGAATTATAAAATACGTTTGTGTTAAAAATGAAGCCAATAAGACACACCGTAATTATGTGAAAAAATAGTAAGTCTTTAATAATCAAGAACCTTAACCTATAAAGGATTGAAACCTTTCAATTACTTATTTTCTCAATTTTCAAAGTAGATTATGTCAAACACATAAATGCATGGAGGGAAATTGAAACAATGGCTAATGGAGATATATGTATTATTGAACCTCTAATTAAGTCTACTCTATGCACAATTTATATACCTCTGTATCATCAGTTCTTCCATCGCCTTTAGCTCCAAAATTTTCCACATTGAATGTTTTAGCTGAAGCTACATGCTTTTCCAACTTCATTAAATATGAAGGGTATGCTTTAAAATCAACACGAAATTCATCTTCAACATAATAATTATGTAGGTCATCTCTAACACTGGTGCAACATAATATAAAAGATAGAATAACAGTGATGGATGGAGAATATGCCTTTGTGGAGCCATTATATTATATGTTTTTTTGGGTAAGAGAGAAAATGGTATTGAAAAAGTATGGGAGAATGTAGGGTGATATAAGGTATGGGAGTGATTACAATGGAAGAATATAGGATTATTTGAGGTATGGTAGTTGATAATAAAGTCACATGAGCTTCTATATTTATAGAGGAGGTATGGAGAGAGACTTGTACGAAAGGATCTCTTAGGCAGTTTTTGACTTTTGCTCACATGCATGGTTGATATACACATGTAAAACATATGGATGTTAGTACTCTAAGCAAACTCTTACTATATATGGCTATGAATTCAGTTTATACAAAAAATAACTAAGTAAGAAGATTAAAGTGTTTTTCAGATAGAGAGACGTTTTCTGTTGGATCATTAAGTTTTCTTGATTATTTGGGAACTACTTATGGAGATGGTTTGCATTAATTAAAGATTAATACTGGATTACAAAAGGGACACAATGTTCTCACACATCCAAATTTAGTTTCTAGACATGTCCCATAGTGTTTTACAACCAATAAATATGTAACACGCATATTGTGAACTCCACAATAAAAACAACCTTTGAGTAACACATACGCACTAAATCATAATTAGGTCTCAAATGTAAGGCTACATAAAGTATTTTTTATAAATGTAAATTTTACACAGTTATCTACATCTTGATGTCTAATGGGTGTGAAATTTAATGAAAAATAATGAGTCACAAACCTATTCTCCAAATGATGGCGCATATAAGTATTGTACTCTATGTTGTATGTGTTGAAGAATTTTTAATTATGCAGAAAATATGAACAGATGTTTGGATTTGAGGCGTAATAGACTACTGTCCTTAAGGTGTTATTTGCCCCCACTCGTACAGAGTTTGCTAACGGGTCTAGGCAAATTACCTCCAAGATACAACAAATCCACGGGTTTATTCAAGTAGCAAACTTGAATAATAACCCACAGAACACTCTATGAAATTGGTAAGAAGAAATAATAGAGAGAAAGAGAATTTTCGGAATTAATTATGACAGGATTTTGCCTTCCATATATAGCCTCTTGTGGTGTCTGTTCATGAAGAGACACCACATCCAAAGGTCATTTAATCACGGCCCTTGGATATATAACTATATTTTTTAACGTTCCAGATTTGAACTAAAAAGATGCGACTGTACGGATTAATACTTAACGAAGTGACGCCAAAATCCGACGGTTCAGATCCACTCGCGCCATAATTATGTGTCATTTATTATGGATTTAATCTGGACCGTTTGATCTTTTGACGTTGTCAAAAATCAAAGGCTCCTACTTCTCCTCGCGACGATGCGTACGTGCAAAGTGCAAAGTGCGCCTCTAAAGCGCCCTAAACGCCCAATCGCACTTTCGCACACGCGCGCGCGCGTGCGCGCGCGCGTGTGCGTGTGCGGATGGTGCAAAGCACCATCCTTGGACCTAAGGTGTACACTAGTAGCATACACTTCAATGCACACAAGTAATCTCTTATGACACAAAAGCATTTATTAACCCACTAACTTTTTCACACTTTTCCAATGTGGGACTTTGGTTTTCCCACTTCCCTTTGTCTTTTCCTATTCCAATTAATTGATGGTTTTAACCTTTCATTTTCTCTAACCATTAATACCCATTAATATTAAAATCATCCAACAATCCCCCACTAGATTTTAATATTAATGCAATTTCTTCTTGTGATATGCTCATGCATACAAGGAGGTATCTTTCGATTTAAACCTTCAGTTAGTGAATACATATCAAAGTTCTAATAAGACAATGGTGTGCCATGCATTAAACCTTGTCTTATTATTTAGAACCGGATATATATCACACATGAGATATCCCAATCTCTACGAGATGTTCAATATGTTTTTAGCACTATTATGGCCATGTGCACTATCTTGGCTTCATGAATATTAACAAGAATAAACCCAAAATCTTGCTAGAAGCGGCACCACTTCCTATATTCATATAGGTGAAGTTCTCTTGCATGTCTTTGCTACTTTAGACAACGAACTTCATTAAGAGTTAAACTCATCCTCTTGACGTAGCAATATGCACTGAACATCCTAGAAGGGACATGAAATTGAATAAATTTCAGTGCAAAACTAATCACTTATCAGTAACTTGTTATTACCCATTAAACTTTGGAATAGTGGTAATGCTATTACATAGTTGGGTTACCATTACCGGTGACTATTGAAAAAATGGTTTTAGTCCCATTCCACTAGATGTGTCCTTTACCAAATCTCTCGAAAGTCCTTTGGTAAGAGGGTCAGCTAGATTCTTATTTGTTCGAACATATATAATATTAATAACTCCATAAGTTATTAATTGTTTGACATATTCATGCCTTAAACTTATGTGTCTAGATTTTCCATTATATACTTTGTTATACGCTCTAGACAATGTAGCTTCACTATCACAATATAAAGAAAGAGATGGCATTGGTTTTGGCCATAACTTTATGTCCAATAATAAATTTCTTAGCCACTCTGCTTCTTTTCCGGCTGCTGCCAGTGCTATAAACTCAGATTCCATTGTTGAATGTGTAATGCAAGTTTGTTTCTTGGATGCCCAAGATACCGCCCCACCCGCTAAGGTGAATATCCATCCAGATGTGGATTTATTATCACTTGCACTAGTTATCCAACTAGCATCAGAGTATCCTTCAAGAACTGCAGGAAAGTCATAATAAAATGGACCTAATTCTTTGGTCTTCTTGAGGTAACCAAAAATCCTCCCAATTGCTTTCCAATGATCCACACTTAGATTATTAGTGTATCTTGACATTTTACCTACTGCAAATGCAATATCTGGCCTTGTACAATGCATCGCATACATTAAACTTCCAATTGCACTAGCATATTCAAGTTGTGCAACTGCTCTGCCAGAATTTTCTAATAATTTTATACTAGAATCATATGGGGTATTTGCTTCTTTTATTTTCAAGTGATTAAATTTGTGAATAACTTTGTCAATGTAATGAGATTGGCATAATGCATAACCCCCACTATGTTTCTTAACCTTAATACCCAAGATGGTATCCACTTCATTAAGATCTTTCATCTTAAATTGTGAACTAAGATACTTCTTAGTTTCATATACACCTCTCATGTTTGTACCAAAAATTAATAAGTCATCAACATATAGACAAATAATTACACCATAGTCATCGGTGAATTTAGAATAAATGCACTTATCAGCGTTGTTATGTTTGAAACCATTAGAAAGAATGATTGTATCAAACTTTTCATGCCACTGCTTTGGTGCTTGTTTCAACCCATAAAGTGACTTAATTAATTTACAAACTTTATGTTCATTTCCGGGCAAAACAAACCCTTCGGGTTGTTCCATATATACCTCTTCATCTAGGTCACCATTCAAAAATGCTGTTTTAACATCCATTTGATGCACAAATAGATTATAAATAGATGCAATTGCCATTAAAACACGTATGGATGTAATTCTAGCAACAGGTGCATAAGTATCGAAATAGTCAATCCCTTTTCTTTGTTTAAAACCTTTTGCTACCAATCTAGCCTTAAAGGTTTGAATAGAACCATCGGTATTGTATTTTCTTCTAAATACCCATTTACTACTAATAGGTTGTGATCCTTGTGGCAAGTCCACTAAAACCCATGTCTGATTTGATAGAATTGAATCCATCTCATCATTAATAGCTTCTTTCCAAAAAGAAGCATCTCTTGAAGTCATTGCTTCGTTAAAGGTTTTAGGATCTTCTTCTACGTTAAGTAAAATAGGCATTTTATTTAGAATATTATCTCTATCTCCTTCAACCAAAAAGGCTAAGGCTTGAGATGAAATAAAATCAGGGCCAAAAGATTTTTCTTTTCTAGCACGCTGACTTCTTCTAGGTTCTATTTCTGTTTCGGGTTCATTCCTCTTATTATTAATTGATGGTCTAGGAATCAACCTAGTGGATGTATCATGATTGGCATTTAATTCGACACATGAATCTTTATAAAATTTATTTTCAATAAATTCAACATCCCTTGATTCAATTACAACATTAGAATTTAAGTCCAACAACCTATATGCCTTAGAATTTTCCGCGTATCCTATGAAAACACTTTTAATTCCTCTTGCACCCAACTTTGAACTTTTAGGGTCATGAATTATATAGAAAGCCAAACAACCCCAGACCCTTAGGTAGTCCAGATTTGGTTTTCGATTCTTCCATACCTCGTATGGAGAAACATGTGTTTTCATTGATGGAATTTTGTTGTGTAAATGACAAGCGGTGAGTAAATCTTCTCCCCACAAATTGTTTGGTAAGTTTGAATTAATCAATATAGAATTGATCATATTAGTAAGATTCCTATTCTTTCTTTCAGCCAAACCATTTTGTTGGGGAGTATAAGGGGCAGTTCTTTGATGTATTATTCCATGTTCTTCACAAAATGAGTCAAATTCATTTGGAAAATACTCTCCCCCTCTATCACTACGAAGAATTTTAATTTTCTTTTCCTTTTGGTTTTCAACTTCTGATTTATAACGTTTAAACATAGAAAAAACTTCATCCTTATGTCTTATCAAATATACATATGTGAATTTTGAGCAATCATCAATGAATGTAATAAAATATCTTTTTCCGCCTCTAGTTAAAATACCATTATATTCACATATATCAGAATGAACTAATTCTAATAATTCAGCACTTCGTTCGACTTTAGGAAAAGGTCTTTTTGTTAATTTTGCTTGAATACAGATTTCACATTTTTCATGAGAAGTACTATCACAAGTTATTAATTTATGTTTAGACATGTATTTCAATGATCTAAAATTTAAATGCGCTAATCTAGCATGCCAAACATCAAAAGACTCAACAATATAAGCAGAATTATTCATATTATTAATCAAAATACTGAGTTTGAACATTCCATCACAAGCATACCCTTTCCCAACAAATGCCCCATTCTTAGACAGAATTAACTTATCAGACTCAAAGACGGATTTAATGCCGCTTTTACAAATCAAACTTGCAGACACTAGATTTTTTCGAATTTCTGGTACATGCAGAACATTTGTCAACGTCAACTTCTTTCCAGATGTGAATTGTAGTTCAACGTTTCCTTTTCCTAGAACTTTGGCAGAATTATGATTCCCCATTAGAACCTCTTGACCGTCCTCTGCTTTTTCATATGCGGAATACAATGATTTATCATTGCAGACATGTATGGTAGCCCCAGAATCGAGCCACCAGTCAGAAGACTTCGTTATTGCCGCCATGTTTAGTTCGGTAATCATACCAATTTGCATGTCCGATACCATTGCGACAAGATCCTCGATCTTATTTTCCACCATATTTGCATTGTTTGTATTATTGGATTCAGTAGCATCTATCTTTCGTTTCTTGTTTCTGCAATCACGGGCATAGTGGCCATTTTTGCCACAATTGAAACAAGCCCCATTGGACTGTTTCTTATTGGAATTATTTTTCTTGAACTTCTTACAATTAGGTTTGAAGTTCTTATGATATTTCTTTTCTTCAACAAAGTTTACTTTGGTGGAATTATGAGAAACATTTGTTTGATCACGGGATCTGGTTTCTTCTTCAATTCTTAAATGTTTCTGTAACTCCTCCAAACTTATATCATCTTTCCTATGTAGGAGTTTCTTACGACAATCATTCCAACTTGGTGGTAATTTTGCAATAATTGCACCAACTTGAAATGACTCAGAAATTTCCACCTTTAATTCACGAAGCTTTGTGACAAGGATTTGCAACTCATGTACTTGGTCTAAAACAGTTTGGTTATCACTTATTTTGAATTCGAAATATTTCAGAATTAAGAATTTATCCGTACCTTCTTTCTCTGTTTTGTATTTATATTCAAGAGCATTCCAGATTTCCCGCGGAGACTGCATAGAGTTGTAAAGATCATATAATCGATCAGACAGTGTATTCAGAATATGCCCACGACACACCAATTCGTCTTCTTCACGTTTCTTCCTTTGTTCTTTGACAGTTTCATTATCGTCTTCTTTTGGTTCCGGAATTGCTTCTAGTTTAGGATCCAGAACATATGCTATTTTCAAAACTGTGAGAAGGAAGAATAATTTTCCTTTCCAGCGAGTGAAATTTGTTCCATCAAAGCGGTCCAAATGGACATTGGGATTCAGAAACATATTCATATTCTTTTCTGCCTCCATAATAACACCTTAAGATTGTTGAAGAATTTTTAATTATGCAGAAAATATGAACAGATGTTTGGATTTGAGGCGTAATAGACTACTGTCCTTAAGGTGTTATTTGCCCCCACTCGTACAGAGTTTGCTAATGGGTCTAGGCAAATTACCTCCAAGATACAACAAATCCACGGGTTTATTCAAGTAGCAAACTTGAATAATAACCCACAGAACACTCTATGAAATTGGTAAGAAGAAATAATAGAGAGAAAGAGAATTTTCGGAATTAATTATGACAGGATTTTGCCTTCCATATATAGCCTCTTGTGGTGTCTGTTCATGAAGAGACACCACATCCAAAGGTCATTTAATCACGGCCCTTGGATATATAACTATATTTTTTAACGTTCCAGATTTGAACTAAAAAGATGCGACTGTACGGATTAATACTTAACGAAGTGACGCCAAAATCCGACGGTTCAGATCCACTCGCGCCATAATTATGTGTCATTTATTATGGATTTAATCTGGACCGTTTGATCTTTTGACGTTGTCAAAAATCAAAGGCTCCTACTGCTCCTCGCGGCGATGCGTACGTGCAAAGTGCAAAGTGCGCCTCTAAAGCGCCCTAAACGCCCAATCGCACTTTCGCACACGCGCGCGCGCGCGCGCGCGCGTGTGCGGATGGTGCAAAGCACCATCCTTGGACCTAAGGTGTACACTAGTAGCATACACTTCAATGCACACAAGTAATCTCTTATGACACAAAAGCATTTATTAACCCACTAACTTTTTCACACTTTTCCAATGTGGGACTTTGGTTTTCCCACTTCCCTTTGTCTTTTCCTATTCCAATTAATTGATGGTTTTAACCTTTCATTTTCTCTAACCATTAATACCCATTAATATTAAAATCATCCAACAATCCCCCACTAGATTTTAATATTAATGCAATTTCTTCTTGTGATATGCTCATGCATACAAGGAGGTATCTTTCGATTTAAACCTTCAGTTAGTGAATACATATCAAAGTTCTAATAAGACAATGGTGTGCCATGCATTAAACCTTGTCTTATTATTTAGAACCGGATATATATCACACATGAGATATCCCAATCTCTACGAGATGTTCAATATGTTTTTAGCACTATTATGGCCATGTGCACTATCTTGGCTTCATGAATATTAACAAGAATAAACCCAAAATCTTGCTAGAAGCGGCACCACTTCCTATATTCATATAGGTGAAGTTCTCTTGCATGTCTTTGCTACTTTAGACAACGAACTTCATTAAGAGTTAAACTCATCCTCTTGACGTAGCAATATGCACTGAACATCCTAGAAGGGACATGAAATTGAATAAATTTCAGTGCAAAACTAATCACTTATCAGTAACTTGTTATTACCCATTAAACTTTGGAATAGTGGTAATGCTATTACATAGTGGGGTTACCATTACCGGTGACTATTGAAAAAATGGTTTTAGTCCCATTCCACTAGATGTGTCCTTTACCAAATCTCTCGAAAGTCCTTTGGTAAGAGGGTCAGCTAGATTCTTATTTGTTCGAACATATATAATATTAATAACTCCATAAGTTATTAATTGTTTGACATATTCATGCCTTAAACTTATGTGTCTAGATTTTCCATTATATACTTTGTTATACGCTCTAGACAATGTAGCTTCACTATCACAATATAAAGAAAGAGATGGCATTGGTTTTGGCCATAACTTTATGTCCAATAATAAATTTCTTAGCCACTCTGCTTCGTTTCCGGCTGCTGCCAGTGCTATAAACTCAGATTCCATTGTTGAATGTGTAATGCAAGTTTGTTTCTTGGATGCCCAAGATACCGCCCCACCCGCTAAGGTGAATATCCATCCAGATGTGGATTTATTATCACTTGCACTAGTTATCCAACTAGCATCAGAGTATCCTTCAAGAACTGCAGGAAAGTCATAATAAAATAGACCTAATTCTTTGGTCTTCTTGAGGTAACCAAAAATCCTCCCAATTGCTTTCCAATGATCCACACTTGGATTATTAGTGTATCTTGACATTTTACCTACTGCAAATGCAATATCTGGCCTTGTACAATGCATCGCATACATTAAACTTCCAATTGCACTAGCATATTCAAGTTGTGCAACTGCTCTGCCAGAATTTTCTAATAATTTTATACTAGAATCATATGGGGTATTTGCTTCTTTTATTTTCAAGTGATTAAATTTGTGAATAACTTTGTCAATGTAATGAGATTGGCATAATGCATAACCCCCACTATGTTTCTTAACCTTAATACCCAAGATGGTATCCACTTCATTAAGATCTTTCATCTTAAATTGTGAACTAAGATACTTCTTAGTTTCATATACACCTCTCATGTTTGTACCAAAAATTAATAAGTCATCAACATATAGACAAATAATTACACCATAGTCATCGGTGAATTTAGAATAAATGCACTTATCAGCGTTGTTATGTTTGAAACCATTAGAAAGAATGATTGTATCAAACTTTTCATGCCACTGCTTTGGTGCTTGTTTCAACCCATAAAGTGACTTAATTAATTTACAAACTTTATGTTCATTTCCGGGCAAAACAAACCCTTCGGGTTGTTCCATATATACCTCTTCATCTAGGTCACCATTCAAAAATGCTGTTTTAACATCCATTTGATGCACAAATAGATTATAAATAGATGCAATTGCCATTAAAACACGTATGGATGTAATTCTAGCAACAGGTGCATAAGTATCGAAATAGTCAATCCCTTTTCTTTGTTTAAAACCTTTTGCTACCAATCTAGCCTTAAAGGTTTGAATAGAACCATCGGTATTGTATTTTCTTCTAAATACCCATTTACTACTAATAGGTTGTGATCCTTGTGGCAAGTCCACTAAAACCCATGTCTGATTTGATAGAATTGAATCCATCTCATCATTAATAGCTTCTTTCCAAAAAGAAGCATCTCTTGAAGTCATTGCTTCGTTAAAGGTTTTAGGATCTTCTTCTACGTTAAGTAAAATAGGCATTTTATTTAGAATATTATCTCTATCTCCTTCAACCAAAAAGGCTAAGGCTTGAGATGAAATAAAATCAGGGCCAAAAGATTTTTCTTTTCTAGCACGCTGACTTCTTCTAGGTTCTATTTCTGTTTCGGGTTCATTCCTCTTATTATTAATTGATGGTCTAGGAATCAACCTAGTGGATGTATCATGATTGGCATCTAATTCGACACATGAATCTTTATAAAATTTATTTTCAATAAACTCAACATCCCTTGATTCAATTACAACATTGGAATTTATGTCCAACAACCTATATGCCTTAGAATTTTCCGCGTATCCTATGAAAACACTTTTAATTCCTCTTGCACCCAACTTTGAACTTTTAGGGTCATGAATTCTATAGAAAGCCAAACAACCCCAGACCCTTAGGTAGTCCAGATTTGGTTTTCGATTCTTCCATACCTCGTATGGAGAAACATGTGTTTTCATTGATGGAATTCTATTGTGTAAATGACAAGCGGTGAGTAAATCTTCTCCCCACAAATTGTTTGGTAAGTTTGAATTAATCAATATAGAATTGATCATATTAGTAAGAGTCCTATTCTTTCTTTCAGCCAAACCATTTTGTTGGGGAGTATAAGGGGCAGTTCTTTGATGTATTATTCCATGTTCTTCACAAAATGAGTCAAATTCATTTGGAAAATACTCTCCCCCTCTATCACTACGAAGAATTTTAATTTTCTTTTCCTTTTGGTTTTCAACTTCTGCTTTATAACGTTTAAACATAGAAAAAACTTCATCCTTATGTCTTATCAAATATACATATGTGAATTTTGAGCAATCATCAATGGATGTAATAAAATATCTTTTTCCGCCTCTAGTTAAAATACCATTATATTCACATATATCAGAATGAACTAATTCTAATAATTCAGCACTTCGTTCGACTTTAGGAAAAGGTCTTTTTGTTAATTTTGCTTGAATACATATTTCACATTTTTCATGAGAAGTACTATCACAAGTTATTAATTTATGTTTAGACATGTATTTCAATGATCTAAAATTTAAATGCGCTAATCTAGCATGCCAAACATCAAAAGACTCAACAATATAAGCAGAATTATTCATATTATTAATCAAAATACTGAGTTTGAACATTCCATCACAAGCATACCCTTTCCCAACAAATGCCCCATTCTTAGACAGAATTAACTTATCAGACTCAAAGACGGCTTTAATGCCGCTTTTACAAATCAAACTTGCAGACACTAGATTTTTTCGAATTTCTGGTACATGCAGAACATTTGTCAACGTCAACTTCTTTCCAGATGTGAATTGTAGTTCAACGTTTCCTTTTCCTAGAACTTTGGCAGAATTATGATTCCCCATTAGAACCTCTTGACCGTCCTCTGCTTTTTCATATGCGGAATACAATGATTTATCATTGCAGACATGTATGGTAGCCCCAGAATGGAGCCACCAGTCAGAAGACTTCGTTATTGCCGCCATGTTTAGTTCGGTAATCATACCAATTTGCATGTCCGATACCATTGCGACAAGATCCTCGATCTTATTTTCCACCATATTTGCATTGTTTGTATTATTGGATTCAGTAGCATCTATCTTTCGTTTCTTGTTTCTGCAATCACGGGCATAGTGGCCATTTTTGCCACAATTGAAACAAGCCCCATTGGACTGTTTCTTATTGGAATTATTTTTCTTGAACTTCTTACCATTCGGTTTGAAGTTCTTATGATATTTCTTTCCTTCAACAAAGTTTACTTTGGTGGAATTATGAGAAACATTTGTTTGATCACGGGATCTGGTTTCTTCTTCAATTCTTAAATGTTTCTGTAACTCCTCCAAACTTATATCATCTTTCTTATGTAGGAGTTTCTTACGACAATCATTCCAACTTGGTGGTAATTTTGCAATAATTGCACCAACTTGAAATGACTCAGAAATTTCCACCTTTAATTCACGAAGCTTTGTGACAAGGATTTGCAACTCATGTACTTGGTCTAAAACAGTTTGGTTATCACTTATTTTGAATTCGAAATATTTCAGAATTAAGAATTTATCCGTACCTTCTTTCTCTGTTTTGTATTTATATTCAAGAGCATTCCAGATTTCCCGCGGAGACTGCATAGAGTTGTAAAGATCATATAATCGATCAGACAGTGTATTCAGAATATGCCCACGACACACCAATTCGTCTTCTTCACGTTTCTTCCTTTGTTCTTTGACAGTTTCATTATCGTCTTCTTTTGGTTCCGGAATTGCTTCTAGTTTAGGATCCAGAACATATGCTATTTTCAAAACTGTGAGAAGGAAGAATAATTTTCCTTTCCAGCGAGTGAAATTTGTTCCATCAAAGCGGTCCAAATGGACATTGGGATTCAGAAACATATTCATATTCTTTTCTGCCTCCATAATAACACCTTAAAATTGTTGAAGAATTTTTAATTATGCAGAAAATATGAACAGATGTTTGGATTTGAGGCGTAATAGACTACTGTCCTTAAGGTGTTATTTTCCCCCACTCGTACAGAGTTTGCTAACGGGTCTAGGCAAATTACCTCCAAGATACAACAAATCCACGGGTTTATTCAAGTAGCAAACTTGAATAATAACCCACAGAACACTCTATGAAATTGGTAAGAAGAAATAATAGAGAGAAAGAGAATTTTCGGAATTAATTATGACAGGATTTTGCCTTCCATATATAGCCTCTTGTGGTGTCTGTTCATGAAGAGACACCACATCCAAAGGTCATTTAATCACGGCCCTTGGATATATAACTATATTTTTTAACGTTCCAGATTTGAACTAAAAAGATGCGACTGTACGGATTAATACTTAACGATGTGACGCCAAAATCCGACGGTTCAGATCCACTCGCGCCATAATTATGTGTCATTTATTATGGATTTAATCTGGACCGTTTGATCTTTTGACGTTGTCAAAAATAAAAGGCTCCTACTGCTCCTCGCGACGATGCGTACGTGCAAAGTGCAAAGTGCGCCTCTAAAGCGCCCTAAACGCCCAATCGCACTTTCGCACACGCGCGCGCGCGCGCGCGCGCGCGCGTGTGCGTGTGCGGATGGTGCAAAGCACCATCCTTGGACCTAAGGTGTACACTAGTAGCATACACTTCAATGCACACAAGTAATCTCTTATGACACAAAAGCATTTATTAACCCACTAACTTTTTCACACTTTTCCAATGTGGGACTTTGGTTTTCCCACTTCCCTTTGTCTTTTCCTATTCCAATTAATTGATGGTTTTAACCTTTCATTTTCTCTAACCATTAATACCCATTAATATTAAAATCATCCAACAATCCCCCACTAGATTTTAATATTAATGCAATTTCTTCTTGTGATATGCTCATGCATACAAGGAGGTATCTTTCGATTTAAACCTTCAGTTAGTGAATACGTATCAAAGTTCTAATAAGACAATGGTGTGCCATGCATTAAACCTTGTCTTATTATTTAGAACCGGATATATATCACACATGAGATATCCCAATCTCTACGAGATGTTCAATATGTTTTTAGCACTATTATGGCCATGTGCACTATCTTGGCTTCATGAATATTAACAAGAATAAACCCAAAATCTTGCTAGAAGCGGCACCACTTCCTATATTCATATAGGTGAAGTTCTCTTGCATGTCTTTGCTACTTTAGACAACGAACTTCATTAAGAGTTAAACTCATCCTCTTGACGTAGCAATATGCACTGAACATCCTATAAGGGACATGAAATTGAATAAATTTCAGTGCAAAACTAATCACTTATCAGTAACTTGTTATTACCCATTAAACTTTGGAATAGTGGTAATGCTATTACATAGTTGGGTTACCATTACCGGTGACTATTGAAAAAATGGTTTTAGTCCCATTCCACTAGATGTGTCCTTTACCAAATCTCTCGAAAGTCCTTTGGTAAGAGGGTCAGCTAGATTCTTATTTATTCGAACATATATAATATTAATAACTCCATAAGTTATTAATTGTTTGACATATTCATGCCTTAAACTTATGTGTCTAGATTTTCCATTATATACTTTGTTATACGCTCTAGACAATGTAGCTTCACTATCACAATATAAAGAAAGAGATGGCATTGGTTTTGGCCATAACTTTATGTCCAATAATAAATTTCTTAGCCACTCTGCTTCTTTTCCGGCTGCTGCCAGTGCTATAAACTCAGATTCCATTGTTGAATGTGTAATGCAAGTTTGTTTCTTGGATGCCCAAGATACCGCCCCACCCGCTAAGGTGAATATCCATCCAGATGTGGATTTATTATCACTTGCACTAGTTATCCAACTAGCATCAGAGTATCCTTCAAGAACTGCAGGAAAGTCATAATAAAATAGACCTAATTCTTTGGTCTTCTTGAGGTAACCAAAAATCCTCCCAATTGCTTTCCAATGATCCACACTTGGATTATTAGTGTATCTTGACATTTTACCTACTGCAAATGCAATATCTGGCCTTGTACAATGCATCGCATACATTAAACTTCCAATTGCACTAGCATATTCAAGTTGTGCAACTGCTCTGCCAGAATTTTCTAATAATTTTATACTAGAATCATATGGGGTATTTGCTTCTTTTATTTTCAAGTGATTAAATTTGTGAATAACTTTGTCAATGTAATGAGATTGGCATAATGCATAACCCCCACTATGTTTCTTAACCTTAATACCCAAGATGGTATCGACTTCATTAAGATCTTTCATCTTAAATTGTGAACTAAGATACTTCTTAGTTTCATATACACCTCTCATGTTTGTACCAAAAATTAATAAGTCATCAACATATAGACAAATAATTACACCATAGTCATCGGTGAATTTAGAATAAATGCACTTATCAGCGTTGTTATGTTTGAAACCATTAGAAAGAATGATTGTATCAAACTTTTCATGCCACTGCTTTGGTGCTTGTTTCAACCCATAAAGTGACTTAATTAATTTACAAACTTTATGTTCATTTCCGGGCAAAACAAACCCTTCGGGTTGTTCCATATATACCTCTTCATCTAGGTCACCATTCAAAAATGCTGTTTTAACATCCATTTGATGCACAAATAGATTATAAATAGATGCAATTGCCATTAAAACACGTATGGATGTAATTCTAGCAACAGGTGCATAAGTATCGAAATAGTCAATCCCTTTTCTTTGTTTAAAACCTTTTGCTACCAATCTAGCCTTAAAGGTTTGAATAGAACCATCGGTATTGTATTTTCTTCTAAATACCCATTTACTACTAATAGGTTGTGATCCTTGTGGCAAGTCCACTAAAACCCATGTCTGATTTGATAGAATTGAATCCATCTCATCATTAATAGCTTCTTTCCAAAAAGAAGCATCTCTTGAAGTCATTGCTTCGTTAAAGGTTTTAGGATCTTCTTCTACGTTAAGTAAAATAGGCATTTTATTTAGAATATTATCTCTATCTCCTTTAACCAAAAAAGCTAAGGCTTGAGATGAAATAAAATCAGGGCCAAAAGATTTTTCTTTTCTAGCACGCTGACTTCTTCTAGGTTCTATTTCTGTTTCGGGTTCATTCCTCTTATTATTAATTGATGGTCTAGGAATCAACCTAGTGGATGTATCATGATTGGCATCTAATTCGACACATGAATCTTTATAAAATTTATTTTCAATAAATTCAACATCCCTTGATTCAATTACAACATTAGAATTTAAGTCCAACAACCTATATGCCTTAGAATTTTCCGCGTATCCTATGAAAACACTTTTAATTCCTCTTGCACCCAACTTTGAACTTTTAGGGTCATGAATTCTATAGAAAGCCAAACAACCCCAGACCCTTAGGTAGTCCAGATTTGGTTTTCGATTCTTCCATACCTCGTATGGAGAAACATGTGTTTTCATTGATGGAATTGTGTTGTGTAAATGACAAGCGGTGAGTAAATCTTCTCCCCACAAATTGTTTGGTAAGTTTGAATTAATCAATATAGAATTGATCATATTAGTAAGAGTCCTATTCTTTCTTTCAGCCAAACCATTTTGTTGGGGAGTATAAGGGGCAGTTCTTTGATGTATTATTCCATGTTCTTCACAAAATGAGTCAAATTCATTTGGAAAATACTCTCCCCCTCTATCACTACGAAGAATTTTAATTTTCTTTTCCTTTTGGTTTTCAACTTCTGCTTTATAACGTTTAAACATAGAAAAAACTTCATCCTTATGTCTTATCAAATATACATATGTGAATTTTGAGCAATCATCAATGAATGTAATAAAATATATTTTTCCGCCTCTAGTTAAAATACCATTATATTCACATATATCAGAATGAACTAATTCTAATAATTCAGCACTTCGTTCGACTTTAGGAAAAGGTCTTTTTGTTAATTTTGCTTGAATACAGATTTCACATTTTTCATGAGAAGTACTATCACAAGTTATTAATTTATGTTTAGACATGTATTTCAATGATCTAAAATTTAAATGCGCTAATCTAGCATGCCAAACATCAAAAGACTCAACAATATAAGCAGAATTATTTATATTATTAATCAAAATACTGAGTTTGAACATTCCATCACAAGCATACCCTTTCCCAACAAATGCCCCATTCTTAGACAGAATTAACTTATCAGACTCAAAGACGGCTTTAATGCCGCTTTTACAAATCAAACTTGCAGACACTAGATTTTTTCGAATTTCTGGTACATGCAGAACATTTGTCAACGTCAACTTCTTTCCAGATGTGAATTGTAGTTCAACGTTTCCTTTTCCTAGAACTTTGGCAGAATTATGATTCCCCATTAGAACCTCTTGACCGTCCTCTGCTTTTTCATATGCGGAATACAATGATTTATCATTGCAGACATGTATGGTAGCCCCAGAATCGAGCCACCAGTCAGAAGACTTCGTTATTTCTGCCATGTTTAGTTCGGTAATCATACCAATTTGCATGTCCGATACCATTGCGACAAGATCCTCGATCTTATTTTCCACCATATTTGCATTGTTTGTATTATTGGATTCAGTTGAATCTATCTTTCGTTTCTTGTTTCTGCAATCACGGGCATAGTGGCCATTTTTGCCACAATTGAAACAAGCCCCATTGGACTGTTTCTTATTGGAATTATTTTTCTTGAACTTCTTACCATTAGGTTTGAAGTTCTTATGATATTTCTTTCCTTCAACAAAGTTTACTTTGGTGGAATTATGAGAAACATTTGTTTGATCACGGGATCTGGTTTCTTCTTCAATTCTTAAATGTTTCTGTAACTCCTCCAAACTTATATCATCTTTCCTATGTAGGAGTTTCTTACGACAATCATTCCAACTTGGTGGTAATTTTGCAATAATTGCACCAACTTGAAATGACTCAGAAATTTCCACCTTTAATTCACGAAGCTTTGTGACAAGGATTTGCAACTCATGTACTTGGTCTAAAACAGTTTGGTTATCACTTATTTTGAATTCGAAATATTTCAGAATTAAGAATTTATCCGTACCTTCTTTCTCTGTTTTGTATTTATATTCAAGAGCATTCCAGATTTCCCGCGGAGACTGCATAGAGTTGTAAAGATCATATAATCGATCAGACAGTGTATTCAGAATATGCCCACGACACACCAATTCGTCTTCTTCACGTTTCTTCCTTTGTTCTTTGACAGTTTCATTATCGTCTTCTTTTGGTTCCGGAATTGCTTCTAGTTTAGGATCCAGAACATATGCTATTTTCAAAACTGTGAGAAGGAAGAATAATTTTCCTTTCCAGCGAGTGAAATTTGTTCCATCAAAGCGGTCCAAATGGACATTGGGATTCAGAAACATATTCATATTCTTTTCTGCCTCCATAATAACACCTTAAGATTGTTGAAGAATTTTTAATTATGCAGAAAATATGAACAGATGTTTGGATTTGAGGCGTAATAGACTACTGTCCTTAAGGTGTTATTTGCCCCCACTCGTACAGAGTTTGCTAATGGGTCTAGGCAAATTACCTCCAAGATACAACAAATCCACGGGTTTATTCAAGTAGCAAACTTGAATAATAACCCACAGAACACTCTATGAAATTGGTAAGAAGAAATAATAGAGAGAAAGAGAATTTTCGGAATTAATTATGACAGGATTTTGCCTTCCATATATAGCCTCTTGTGGTGTCTGTTCATGAAGAGACACCACATCCAAAGGTCATTTAATCACGGCCCTTGGATATATAACTATATTTTTTAACGTTCCAGATTTGAACTAAAAAGATGCGACTGTACGGATTAATACTTAACGAAGTGACGCCAAAATCCGACGGTTCAGATCCACTCGCGCCATAATTATGTGTCATTTATTATGGATTTAATCTGGACCGTTTGATCTTTTGACGTTGTCAAAAATCAAAGGCTCCTACTGCTCCTCGCGGCGATGCGTACGTGCAAAGTGCAAAGTGCGCCTCTAAAGCGCCCTAAACGCCCAATCGCACTTTCGCACACGCGCGCGCGCGCGCGTGTGCGTGTGCGGATGGTGCAAAGCACCATCCTTGGACCTAAGGTGTACACTAGTAGCATACACTTCAATGCACACAAGTAATCTCTTATGACACAAAAGCATTTATTAACCCACTAACTTTTTCACACTTTTCCAATGTGGGACTTTGGTTTTCCCACTTCCCTTTGTCTTTTCCTATTCCAATTAATTGATGGTTTTAACCTTTCATTTTCTCTAACCATTAATACCCATTAATATTAAAATCATCCAACAATCCCCCACTAGATTTTAATATTAATGCAATTTCTTCTTGTGATATGCTCATGCATACAAGGAGGTATCTTTCGATTTAAACCTTCAGTTAGTGAATACATATCAAAGTTCTAATAAGACAATGGTGTGCCATGCATTAAACCTTGTCTTATTATTTAGAACCGGATATATATCACACATGAGATATCCCAATCTCTACGAGATGTTCAATATGTTTTTAGCACTATTATGGCCATGTGCACTATCTTGGCTTCATGAATATTAACAAGAATAAACCCAAAATCTTGCTAGAAGCGGCACCACTTCCTATATTCATATAGGTGAAGTTCTCTTGCATGTCTTTGCTACTTTAGACAACGAACTTCATTAAGAGTTAAACTCATCCTCTTGACGTAGCAATATGCACTGAACATCCTAGAAGGGACATGAAATTGAATAAATTTCAGTGCAAAACTAATCACTTATCAGTAACTTGTTATTACCCATTAAACTTTGGAATAGTGGTAATGCTATTACATAGTTGGGTTACCATTACCGGTGACTATTGAAAAAATGGTTTTAGTCCCATTCCACTAGATGTGTCCTTTACCAAATCTCTCGAAAGTCCTTTGGTAAGAGGGTCAGCTAGATTCTTATTTGTTCGAACATATATAATATTAATAACTCCATAAGTTATTAATTGTTTGACATATTCATGCCTTAAACTTATGTGTCTAGATTTTCCATTATATACTTTGTTATACGCTCTAGACAATGTAGCTTCACTATCACAATATAAAGAAAGAGATGGCATTGGTTTTGGCCATAACTTTATGTCCAATAATAAATTTCTTAGCCACTCTGCTTCGTTTCCGGCTGCTGCCAGTGCTATAAACTCAGATTCCATTGTTGAATGTGTAATGCAAGTTTGTTTCTTGGATGCCCAAGATACCGCCCCACCCGCTAAGGTGAATATCCATCCAGATGTGGATTTATTATCACTTGCACTAGTTATCCAACTAGCATCAGAGTATCCTTCAAGAACTGCAGGAAAGTCATAATAAAATAGACCTAATTCTTTGGTCTTCTTGAGGTAACCAAAAATCCTCCCAATTGCTTTCCAATGATCCACACTTGGATTATTAGTGTATCTTGACATTTTACCTACTGCAAATGCAATATCTGGCCTTGTACAATGCATCGCATACATTAAACTTCCAATTGCACTAGCATATTCAAGTTGTGCAACTGCTCTGCCAGAATTTTCTAATAATTTTATACTAGAATCATATGGGGTATTTGCTTCTTTTATTTTCAAGTGATTAAATTTGTGAATAACTTTGTCAATGTAATGAGATTGGCATAATGCATAACCCCCACTATGTTTCTTAACCTTAATACCCAAGATGGTATCCACTTCATTAAGATCTTTCATCTTAAATTGTGAACTAAGATACTTCTTAGTTTCATATACACCTCTCATGTTTGTACCAAAAATTAATAAGTCATCAACATATAGACAAATAATTACACCATAGTCATCGGTGAATTTAGAATAAATGCACTTATCAGCGTTGTTATGTTTGAAACCATTAGAAAGAATGATTGTATCAAACTTTTCATGCCACTGCTTTGGTGCTTGTTTCAACCCATAAAGTGACTTAATTAATTTACAAACTTTATGTTCATTTCCGGGCAAAACAAACCCTTCGGGTTGTTCCATATATACCTCTTCATCTAGGTCACCATTAAAAAACGCTGTTTTAACATCCATTTGATGCACAAATAGATTATAAATAGATGCAATTGCCATTAAAACACGTATGGATGTAATTCTAGCAACAGGTGTATAAGTATCGAAATAGTCAATCCCTTTTCTTTGTTTAAAACCTTTTGCTACCAATCTAGCCTTAAAGGTTTGAATAGAACCATCGGTATTGTATTTTCTTCTAAATACCCATTTACTACTAATAGGTTGTGATCCTTGTGGCAAGTCCACTAAAACCCATGTCTGATTTGATAGAATTGAATCCATCTCATCATTAATAGCTTCTTTCCAAAAAGAAGCATCTCTTGAAGTCATTGCTTCGTTAAAGGTTTTAGGATCTTCTTCTACGTTAAGTAAAATAGGCATTTTATTTAGAATATTATCTCTATCTCCTTCAACCAAAAAGGCTAAGGCTTGAGATGAAATAAAATCAGGGCCAAAAGTTTTTTCTTTTCTAGCACGTTGACTTCTTCTAGGTTCTATTTCTGTTTCGGGTTCATTCCTCTTATTATTAATTGATGGTCTAGGAATCAACCTAGTGGATGTATCATGATTGGCATCTAATTCGACACATGAATCTTTATAAAATTTATTTTCAATAAATTCAACATCCCTTGATTCAATTACAACATTAGAATTTATGTCCAACAACCTATATGCCTTAGAATTTTCCGCGTATCCTATGAAAACACTTTTAATTCCTCTTGCACCCAACTTTGAACTTTTAGGGTCATGAATTCTATAGAAAGCCAAACAACCCCAGACCCTTAGGTAGTCCAGATTTGGTTTTCGATTCTTCCATACCTCGTATGGAGAAACATGTGTTTTCATTGATGGAATTCTGTTATGTAAATGACAAGCGGTGAGTAAATCTTCTCCCCACAAATTGTTTGGTAAGTTTGAATTAATCAATATAGAATTGATCATATTAGTAAGAGTCCTATTCTTTCTTTCAGCCAAACCATTTTGTTGGGGAGTATAAGGGGCAGTTCTTTGATGTATTATTCCATGTTCTTCACAAAATGAGTCAAATTCATTTGGAAAATACTCTCCCCCTCTATCACTACGAAGAATTTTAATTTTCTTTTCCTTTTGGTTTTCAACTTCTGCTTTATAACGTTTAAACATAGAAAAAGCTTCATCCTTATGTCTTATCAAATATACATATGTGAATTTTGAGCAATCATCAATGAATGTAATAAAATATCTTTTTCCGCCTCTAGTTAAAATACCATTATATTCACATATATCAGAATGAACTAATTCTAATAATTCAGCACTTCGTTCGACTTTAGGAAAAGGTCTTTTTGTTAATTTTGCTTGAATACAGATTTCACATTTTTCATGAGAAGTACTATCACAAGTTATTAATTTATGTTTAGACATGTATTTCAATGATCTAAAATTTAAATGCGCTAATCTAGCATGCCAAACATCAAAAGACTCAACAATATAAGCAGAATTATTCATATTATTAATCAAAATACTGAGTTTGAACATTCCATCACAAGCATACCCTTTCCCAACAAATGCCCCATTCTTAGACAGAATTAACTTATCAGACTCAAAGACGGCTTTAATGCCGCTTTTACAAATCAAACTTGCAGACACTAGATTTTTTCGAATTTCTGGTACATGCAGAACATTTGTCAACGTCAACTTCTTTCCAGATGTGAATTGTAGTTCAACGTTTCCTTTTCCTAGAACTTTGGCAGAATTATGATTCCCCATTAGAACCTCTTGACCGTCCTCTGCTTTTTCATATGCGGAATACAATGATTTATCATTGCAGACATGTATGGTAGCCCCAGAATGGAGCCACCAGTCAGAAGACTTCGTTATTGCCGCCATGTTTAGTTCGGTAATCATACCAATTTGCATGTCCGATACCATTGCGACAAGATCCTCGATCTTATTTTCCACCATATTTGCATTGTTTGTATTATTGGATTCAGTAGCATCTATCTTTCGTTTCTTGTGTCTGCAATCACGGGCATAGTGGCCATTTTTGCCACAATTGAAACAAGCCCCATTGGACTGTTTCTTATTGGAATTATTTTTCTTGAACTTCTTACCATTAGGTTTGAAGTTCTTATGATATTTCTTTCCTTCAACAAAGTTTACTTTGGTGGAATTATGAGAAACATTTGTTTGATCACGGGATCTGGTTTCTTCTTCAATTCTTAAATGTTTCTGTAACTCCTCCAAACTTATATCATCTTTCCTATGTAGGAGTTTCTTACGACAATCATTCCAACTTGGTGGTAATTTTGCAATAATTGCACCAACTTGAAATGACTCAGAAATTTCCACCTTTAATTCACGAAGCTTTGTGACAAGGATTTGCAACTCATGTACTTGGTCTAAAACAGTTTGGTTATCACTTATTTTGAATTCGAAATATTTCAGAATTAAGAATTTATCCTTACCTTCTTTCTCTGTTTTGTATTTATATTCAAGAGCATTCCAGATTTCCCGCGGAGACTGCATAGAGTTGTAAAGATCATATAATCGATCAGACAGTGTATTCAGAATATGCCCACGACACACCAATTCGTCTTCTTCACGTTTCTTCCTTTGTTCTTTGACAGTTTCATTATCGTCTTCTTTTGGTTCCGGAATTGCTTCTAGTTTAGGATCCAGAACATATGCTATTTTCAAAACTGTGAGAAGGAAGAATAATTTTCCTTTCCAGCGAGTGAAATTTGTTCCATCAAAGCGGTCCAAATGGACATTGGGATTCAGAAACATATTCATATTCTTTTCTGCCTCCATAATAACACCTTAAGATTGTTGAGGAATTTTTAATTATGCAGAAAATATGAACAGATGTTTGGATTTGAGGCGTAATAGACTACTGTCCTTAAGGTGTTATTTGCCCCCACTCGTACAGAGTTTGCTAACGGGTCTAGGCAAATTACCTCCAAGATACAACAAATCCACGGGTTTATTCAAGTAGCAAACTTGAATAATAACCCACAGAACACTCTATGAAATTGGTAAGAAGAAATAATAGAGAGAAAGAGAATTTTCGGAATTAATTATGACAGGATTTTGCCTTCCATATATAGCCTCTTGTGGTGTCTGTTCATGAAGAGACACCACATCCAAAGGTCATTTAATCACGGCCCTTGGATATATAACTATATTTTTTAACGTTCCAGATTTGAACTAAAAAGATGCGACTGTACGGATTAATACTTAACGAAGTGGCGCCAAAATCCGACGGTTCAGATCCACTCGCGCCATAATTATGTGTCATTTATTATGGATTTAATCTGGACCGTTTGATCTTTTGACGTTGTCAAAAATCAAAGGCTCCTACTGCTCCTCGCGACGATGCGTACGTGCAAAGTGCAAAGTGCGCCTCTAAAGCGCCCTAAACGCCCAATCGCACTTTCGCACACGCGCGCGCGCGCGCGCGCGCGCGTGTGCGGATGGTGCAAAGCACCATCCTTGGACCTAAGGTGTACACTAGTAGCATACACTTCAATGCACACAAGTAATCTCTTATGACACAAAAGCATTTATTAACCCACTAACTTTTTCACACTTTTCCAATGTGGGACTTTGGTTTTCCCACTTCCCTTTGTCTTTTCCTATTCCAATTAATTGATGGTTTTAACCTTTCATTTTCTCTAACCATTAATACCCATTAATATTAAAATCATCCAACAATCCCCCACTAGATTTTAATATTAATGCAATTTCTTCTTGTGATATGCTCATGCATACAAGGAGGTATCTTTCGATTTAAACCTTCAGTTAGTGAATACATATCAAAGTTCTAATAAGACAATGGCGTGCCATGCATTAAACCTTGTCTTATTATTTAGAACCGGATATATATCACACATGAGATATCCCAATCTCTACGAGATGTAATATGTTTTTAGCACTATTATGGCCATGTGCACTATCTTGGCTTCATGAATATTAACAAGAATAAACCCAAAATCTTGCTAGAAGCGGCACCACTTCCTATATTCATATAGGTGAAGTTCTCTTGCATGTCTTTGCTACTTTAGACAACGAACTTCATTAAGAGTTAAACTCATCCTCTTGACGTAGCAATATGCACTGAACATCCTAGAAGGGACATGAAATTGAATAAATTTCAGTGCAAAACTAATCACTTATCAGTAACTTGTTATTACCCATTAAACTTTGGAATAGTGGTAATGCTATTACATAGTTGGGTTACCATTACCGGTGACTATTGAAAAAATGGTTTTAGTCCCATTCCACTAGATGTGTCCTTTACCAAATCTCTCGAAAGTCCTTTGGTAAGAGGGTCAGCTAGATTCTTATTTGTTCGAACATATATAATATTAATAACTCCATAAGTTATTAATTGTTTGACATATTCATGCCTTAAACTTATGTGTCTAGATTTTCCATTATATACTTTGTTATACGCTCTAGACAATGTAGCTTCACTATCACAATATAAAGAAAGAGATGGCATTGGTTTTGGCCATAACTTTATGTCCAATAATAAATTTCTTAGCCACTCTGCTTCGTTTCCGGCTGCTGCCAGTGCTATAAACTCAGATTCCATTGTTGAATGTGTAATGCAAGTTTGTTTCTTGGATGCCCAAGATACAGCCCCACCCGCTAAGGTGAATATCCATCCAGATGTGGATTTATTATCACTTGCACTAGTTATCCAACTAGCATCAGAGTATCCTTCAAGAACTGCAGGAAAGTCATAATAAAATAGACCTAATTCTTTGGTCTTCTTGAGGTAACCAAAAATCCTCCCAATTGCTTTCCAATGATCCACACTTGGATTATTAGTGTATCTTGACATTTTACCTACTGCAAATGCAATATCTGGCCTTGTACAATGCATCGCATACATTAAACTTCCAATTGCACTAGCATATTCAAGTTGTGCAACTGCTCTGCCAGAATTTTCTAATAATTTTATACTAGAATCATATGGGGTATTTGCTTCTTTTATTTTCAAGTGATTAAATTTGTGAATAACTTTGTCAATGTAATGAGATTGGCATAATGCATAACCCCCACTATGTTTCTTAACCTTAATACCCAAGATGGTATCCACTTCATTAAGATCTTTCATCTTAAATTGTGAACTAAGATACTTCTTAGTTTCATATACACCTCTCATGTTTGTACCAAAAATTAATAAGTCATCAACATATAGACAAATAATTACACCATAGTCATCGGTGAATTTAGAATAAATGCACTTATCAGCGTTGTTATGTTTGAAACCATTAGAAAGAATGATTGTATCAAACTTTTCATGCCACTGCTTTGGTGCTTGTTTCAACCCATAAAGTGACTTAATTAATTTACAAACTTTATGTTCATTTCCGGGCAAAACAAACCCTTCGGGTTGTTCCATATATACCTCTTCATCTAGGTCACCATTCAAAAATGCTGTTTTAACATCCATTTGATGCACAAATAGATTATAAATAGATGCAATTGCCATTAAAACACGTATGGATGTAATTCTAGCAACAGGTGCATAAGTATCGAAATAGTCAATCCCTTTTCTTTGTTTAAAACCTTTTGCTACCAATCTAGCCTTAAAGGTTTGAATAGAACCATCGGTATTGTATTTTCTTCTAAATACCCATTTACTACGAATAGGTTGTGATCCTTGTGGCAAGTCCACTAAAACCCATGTCTGATTTGATAGAATTGAATCCATCTCATCATTAATAGCTTCTTTCCAAAAAGAAGCATCTCTTGAAGTCATTGCTTCGTTAAAGGTTTTAGGATCTTCTTCTACGTTAAGTAAAATAGGCATTTTATTTAGAATATTATCTCTATCTCCTTCAACCAAAAAGGCTAAGGCTTGAGATGAAATAAAATCAGGGCCAAAAGATTTTTCTTTTCTAGCACGCTGACTTCTTCTAGGTTCTATTTCTGTTTCGGGTTCATTCCTCTTATTATTAATTGATGGTCTAGGAATCAACCTAGTGGATGTATCATGATTGGCATCTAATTCGACACATGAATCTTTATAAAATTTATTTTCAATAAATTCAACATCCCTTGATTCAATTACAACATTAGAATTTAAGTCCAACAACCTATATGCCTTAGAATTTTCCGCGTATCCTATGAAAACACTTTTAATTCCTCTTGCACCCAACTTTGAACTTTTAGGGTCATGAATTCTATAGAAAGCCAAACAACCCCAGACCCTTAGGTAGTCCAGATTTGGTTTTCGATTCTTCCATACCTCGTATGGAGAAACATGTGTTTTCATTGATGGAATTCTGTTGTGTAAATGACAAGCGGTGAGTAAATCTTCTCCCCACAAATTGTTTGGTAAGTTTGAATTAATCAATATAGAATTGATCATATTAGTAAGAGTCCTATTCTTTCTTTCAGCCAAACCATTTTATTGGGGAGTATAAGGGGCAGTTCTTTGATGTATTATTCCATGTTCTTCACAAAATGAGTCAAATTCATTTGGAAAATACTCTCCCCCTCTATCACTACGAAGAATTTTAATTTTCTTTTCCTTTTGGTTTTCAACTTCTTCTTTATAACGTTTAAACATAGAAAAAGCTTCATCCTTATGTCTTATCAAATATACATATGTGAATTTTGAGCAATCATCAATGAATGTAATAAAATATCTTTTTCCGCCTCTAGTTAAAATACCATTATATTCACATATATCAGAATGAACTAATTCTAATAATTCAGCACTTCGTTCGACTTTAGGAAAAGTTTTTTTTGTTAATTTTGCTTGAATACAGATTTCACATTTTTCATGAGAAGTACTATCACAAGTTATTAATTTATGTTTAGACATGTATTTCAATGATCTAAAATTTAAATGCGCTAATCTAGCATGCCAAACATCAAAAGACTCAACAATATAAGCAGAATTATTCATATTATTAATCAAAATACTGAGTTTGAACATTCCATCACAAGCATACCCTTTCCCAACAAATGCCCCATTCTTAGACAGAATTAACTTATCAGACTCAAAGACGGCTTTAATGCCGCTTTTACAAATCAAACTTGCAGACACTAGATTTTTTCGAATTTCTGGTACATGCAGAACATTTGTCAACGTCAACTTCTTTCCAGATGTGAATTGTAGTTCAACGTTTCCTTTTCCTAGAACTTTGGCAGAATTATGATTCCCCATTAGAACCTCTTGACCGTCCTCTGCTTTTTCATATGCGGAATACAATGATTTATCATTGCAGACATGTATGGTAGCCCCAGAATGGAGCCACCAGTCAGAAGACTTCGTTATTGCCGCCATGTTTAGTTCGGTAATCATACCAATTTGCATGTCCGATACCATTGCGACAAGATCCTCGATCTTATTTTCCACCATATTTGCATTGTTTGTATTATTGGATTCAGTAGCATCTATCTTTCGTTTCTTGTTTCTGCAATCACGGGCATAGTGGCCATTTTTGCCACAATTGAAACAAGCCCCATTGGACTGTTTCTTATTGGAATTATTTTTCTTGAACTTCTTACCATTAGGTTTGAAGTTCTTATGATATTTCTTTCCTTCAACAAAGTTTACTTTGGTGGAATTATGAGAAACATTTGTTTGATCACGGGATCTGGTTTCTTCTTCAATTCTTAAATGTTTCTGTAACTCCTCCAAACTTATATCATCTTTCCTATGTAGGATTTTCTTACGACAATCATTCCAACTTGGTGGTAATTTTGCAATAATTGCACCAACTTGAAATGACTCAGAAATTTCCACCTTTAATTCACGAAGCTTTGTGACAAGGATTTGCAACTCATGTACTTGGTCTAAAACAGTTTGGTTATCACTTATTTTGAATTCGAAATATTTCAGAATTAAGAATTTATCCGTACCTTCTTTCTCTGTTTTGTATTTATATTCAAGAGCATTCCAGATTTCCCGCGGAGACTGCATAGAGTTGTAAAGATCATATAATCGATCAGACAGTGTATTCAGAATATGCCCACGACACACCAATTCGTCTTCTTCACGTTTCTTCCTTTGTTCTTTGACAGTTTCATTATCGTCTTCTTTTGGTTCCGGAATTGCTTCTAGTTTAGGATCCAGAACATATGCTATTTTCAAAACTGTGAGAAGGAAGAATAATTTTCCTTTCCAGCGAGTGAAATTTGTTCCATCAAAGCGGTCCAAATGGACATTGGGATTCAGAAACATATTCATATTCTTTTCTGCCTCCATAATAACGCCTTAAGATTGTTGAGGAATTTTTAATTATGCAGAAAATATGAACAGATGTTTGGATTTGAGGCGTAATAGACTACTGTCCTTAAGGTGTTATTTGCCCCCACTCGTACAGAGTTTGCTAACGGGTCTAGGCAAATTACCTCCAAGATACAACAAATCCACGGGTTTATTCAAGTAGCAAACTTGAATAATAACCCACAGAACACTCTATGAAATTGGTAAGAAGAAATAATAGAGAGAAAGAGAATTTTCGGAATTAATTATGACAGGATTTTGCCTTCCATATATAGCCTCTTGTGGTGTCTGTTCATGAAGAGACACCACATCCAAAGGTCATTTAATCACGGCCCTTGGATATATAACTATATTTTTTAACGTTCCAGATTTGAACTAAAAAGATGCGACTTTACGGATTAATACTTAACGAAGTGGCGCCAAAATCCGACGGTTCAGATCCACTCGCGCCATAATTATGTGTCATTTATTATGGATTTAATCTGGACCGTTTGATCTTTTGACGTTGTCAAAAATCAAAGGCTCCTACTGCTCCTCGCGACGATGCGTACGTGCAAAGTGCAAAGTGCGCCTCTAAAGCGCCCTAAACGCCCAATCGCACTTTCGCACACGCGCGCGCGCGCGCGTGTGCGTGTGCGGATGGTGCAAAGCACCATCCTTGGACCTAAGGTGTACACTAGTAGCATACACTTCAATGCACACAAGTAATCTCTTATGACACAAAAGCATTTATTAACCCACTAACTTTTTCACACTTTTCCAATGTGGGACTTTGGTTTTCCCACTTCCCTTTGTCTTTTCCTATTCCAATTAATTGATGGTTTTAACCTTTCATTTTCTCTAACCATTAATACCCATTAATATTAAAATCATCCAACAATCCCCCACTAGATTTTAATATTAATGCAATTTCTTCTTGTGATATGCTCATGCATACAAGGAGGTATCTTTCGATTTAAACCTTCAGTTAGTGAATACATATCAAAGTTCTAATAAGACAATGGTGTGCCATGCATTAAACCTTGTCTTATTATTTAGAACCGGATATATATCACACATGAGATATCCCAATCTCTACGAGATGTTCAATATGTTTTTAGCACTATTATGGCCATGTGCACTATCTTGGCTTCATGAATATTAACAAGAATAAACCCAAAATCTGGCTAGAAGCGGCACCACTTCCTATATTCATATAGGTGAAGTTCTCTTGCATGTCTTTGCTACTTTAGACAACGAACTTCATTAAGAGTTAAACTCATCCTCTTGACGTAGCAATATGCACTGAACATCCTAGAAGGGACATGAAATTGAATAAATTTCAGTGCAAAACTAATCACTTATCAGTAACTTGTTATTACCCATTAAACTTTGGAATAGTGGTAATGCTATTACATAGTTGGGTTACCATTACCGGTGACTATTGAAAAAATGGTTTTAGTCCCATTCCACTAGATGTGTCCTTTACCAAATCTCTCGAAAGTCCTTTGGTAAGAGGGTCAGCTAGATTCTTATTTGTTCGAACATATATAATATTAATAACTCCATAAGTTATTAATTGTTTGACATATTCATGCCTTAAACTTATGTGTCTAGATTTTCCATTATATACTTTGTTATACGCTCTAGACAATGTAGCTTCACTATCACAATATAAAGAAAGAGATGGCATTGGTTTTGGCCATAACTTTATGTCCAATAATAAATTTCTTAGCCACTCTGCTTCGTTTCCGGCTGCTGCCAGTGCTATAAACTCAGATTCCATTGTTGAATGTGTAATTCAAGTTTGTTTCTTGGATGCCCAAGATACCGCCCCACCCGCTAAGGTGAATATCCATCCAGATGTGGATTTATTATCACTTGCACTAGTTATCCAACTAGCATCAGAGTATCCTTCAAGAACTGCAGGAAAGTCATAATAAAATAGACCTAATTCTTTGGTCTTCTTGAGGTAACCAAAAATCCTCCCAATTGCTTTCCAATGATCCACACTTGGATTATTAGTGTATCTTGACATTTTACCTACTGCAAATGCAATATCTGGCCTTGTACAATGCATCGCATACATTAAACTTCCAATTGCACTAGCATATTCAAGTTGTGCAACTGCTCTGCCAGAATTTTCTAATAATTTTATACTAGAATCATATGGGGTATTTGCTTCTTTTATTTTCAAGTGATTAAATTTGTGAATAACTTTGTCAATGTAATGAGATTGGCATAATGCATAACCCCCACTATGTTTCTTAACCTTAATACCCAAGATGGTATCCACTTCATTAAGATCTTTCATCTTAAATTGTGAACTAAGATACTTCTTAGTTTCATATACACCTCTCATGTTTGTACCAAAAATTAATAAGTCATCAACATATAGACAAATAATTACACCATAGTCATCGGTGAATTTAGAATAAATGCACTTATCAGCGTTGTTATGTTTGAAACCATTAGAAAGAATGATTGTATCAAACTTTTCATGCCACTGCTTTGGTGCTTGTTTCAACCCATAAAGTGACTTAATTAATTTACAAACTTTATGTTCATTTCCGGGCAAAACAAACCCTTTGGGTTGTTCCATATATACCTCTTCATCTAGGTCACCATTCAAAAATGTTGTTTTAACATCCATTTGATGCACAAATAGATTATAAATAGATGCAATTGCCATTAAAACACGTATGGATGTAATTCTAGCAACAGGTGCATAAGTATCGAAATAGTCAATCCCTTTTCTTTGTTTAAAACCTTTTGCTACCAATCTAGCCTTAAAGGTTTGAATAGAACCATCGGTATTGTATTTTCTTCTAAATACCCATTTACTACGAATAGGTTGTGATCCTTGTGGCAAGTCCACTAAAACCCATGTCTGATTTGATAGAATTGAATCCATCTCATCATTAATAGCTTCTTTCCAAAAAGAAGCATCTCTTGAAGTCATTGCTTCGTTAAAGGTTTTAGGATCTTCTTCTACGTTAAGTAAAATAGGCATTTTATTTAGAATATTATCTCTATCTCCTTCAACCAAAAAGGCTAAGGCTTGAGATGAAATAAAATCAGGGCCAAAAGATTTTTCTTTTCTAGCACGCTGACTTCTTCTAGGTTCTATTTCTGTTTCGGGTTCATTCCTCTTATTATTAATTGATGGTCTAGGAATCAACCTAGTGGATGTATCATGATTGGCATCTAATTCAACACATGAATCTTTATAAAATTTATTTTCAATAAATTCAACATCCCTTGATTCAATTACAACATTAGAATTTAAGTCCAACAACCTATATGCCTTAGAATTTTCCGCGTATCCTATGAAAACACTTTTAATTCCTCTTGCACCCAACTTTGAACTTTTAGGGTCATGAATTCTATAGAAAGCCAAACAACCCCAGACCCTTAGGTAGTCCAGATTTGGTTTTCGATTCTTCCATACCTCGTATGGAGAAACATGTGTTTTCATTGATGGAATTCTGTTGTGTAAATGACAAGCGGTGAGTAAATCTTCTCCCCACAAATTGTTTGGTAAGTTTGAATTAATCAATATAGAATTGATCATATTAGTAAGAGTCCTATTCTTTCTTTCAGCCAAACCATTTTGTTGGGGAGTATAAGGGGCAGTTCTTTGATGTATTATTCCATGTTCTTCACAAAATGAGTCAAATTCATTTGGAAAATACTCTCCCCCTCTATCACTATGAAGAATTTTAATTTTCTTTTCCTTTTGGTTTTCAACTTCTTCTTTATAACGATTAAACATAGAAAAAGCTTCATCCTTATGTCTTATCAAATATACATATGTGAATTTTGAGCAATCATCAATGAATGTAATAAAATATCTTTTTCCGCCTCTAGTTAAAATACCATTATATTCACATATATCAGAATGAACTAATTCTAATAATTCAGCACTTCGTTCGACTTTAGGAAAAGGTTTTCTTGTTAATTTTGCTTGAATACAGATTTCACATTTTTCATGAGAAGTACTATCACAAGTTATTAATTTATGTTTAGACATGTATTTCAATGATCTAAAATTTAAATGCGCTAATCTAGCATGCCAAACATCAAAAGACTCAACAATATAAGCAGAATTATTCATATTATTAATCAAAATACTGAGTTTGAACATTCCATCACAAGCATACCCTTTCCCAACAAATGCCCCATTCTTAGACAGAATTAACTTATCAGACTCAAAGACGGCTTTAATGCCGCTTTACAAATCAAACTTGCAGACACTAGATTTTTTCGAATTTCTGGTACATGCAGAACATTTGTCAACGTCAACTTCTTTCCAGATGTGAATTGTAGTTCAACGTTTCCTTTTCCTAGAACTTTGGCAGAATTATGATTCCCCATTAGAACCTCTTGACCGTCCTCTGCTTTTTCATATGCGGAATACAATGATTTATCATTGCAGACATGTATGGTAGCCCCAGAATGGAGCCACCAGTCAGAAGACTTCGTTATTGCCGCCATGTTTAGTTCGGTAATCATACCAATTTGCATGTCCGATACCATTGCGACAAGATCCTCGATCTTATTTTCCACCATATTTGCATTGTTTGTATTATTGGATTCAGTAGCATCTATCTTTCGTTTCTTGTTTCTGCAATCACGGGCATAGTGGCCATTTTTGCCACAATTGAAACAAGCCCCATTGGACTGTTTCTTATTGGAATTATTTTTCTTGAACTTCTTACCATTAGGTTTGAAGTTCTTATGATATTTCTTTCCTTCAACAAAGTTTACTTTGGTGGAATTATGAGAAACATTTGTTTGATCAGGGGATCTGGTTTCTTCTTCAATTCTTAAATGTTTCTGTAACTCCTCCAAACTTATATCATCTTTCCTATGTAGGATTTTCTTACGACAATCATTCCAACTTGGTGGTAATTTTGCAATAATTGCACCAACTTGAAATGACTCAGAAATTTCCACCTTTAATTCACGAAGCTTTGTGACAAGGATTTGCAACTCATGTACTTGGTCTAAAACAGTTTGGTTATCACTTATTTTGAATTCGAAATATTTCAGAATTAAGAATTTATCCGTACCTTCTTTCTCTGTTTTGTATTTATATTCAAGAGCATTCCAGATTTCCCGCGGAGACTGCATAGAGTTGTAAAGATCATATAATCGATCAGACAGTGTATTCAGAATATGCCCACGACACACCAATTCGTCTTCTTCACGTTTCTTCCTTTGTTCTTTGACAGTTTCATTATCGTCTTCTTTTGGTTCCGGAATTGCTTCTAGTTTAGGATCCAGAACATATGCTATTTTCAAAACTGTGAGAAGGAAGAATAATTTTCCTTTCCAGCGAGTGAAATTTGTTCCATCAAAGCGGTCCAAATGGACATTGGGATTCAGAAACATATTCATATTCTTTTCTGCCTCCATAATAACACCTTAAGATTGTTGAAGAATTTTTAATTATGCAGAAAATATGAACAGATGTTTGGATTTGAGGCGTAATAGACTACTGTCCTTAAGGTGTTATTTGCCCCCACTCGTACAGAGTTTGCTAACGGGTCTAGGCAAATTACCTCCAAGATACAACAAATCCACGGGTTTATTCAAGTAGCAAACTTGAATAATAACCCACAGAACACTCTATGAAATTGGTAAGAAGAAATAATAGAGAGAAAGAGAATTTTCGGAATTAATTATGACAGGATTTTGCCTTCCATATATAGCCTCTTGTGGTGTCTGTTCATGAAGAGACACCACATCCAAAGGTCATTTAATCACGGCCCTTGGATATATAACTATATTTTTTAACGTTCCAGATTTGAACTAAAAAGATGCGACTGTACGGATTAATACTTAACGAAGTGGCGCCAAAATCCGACGGTTCAGATCCACTCGCGCCATAATTATGTGTCATTTATTATGGATTTAATCTGGACCGTTTGATCTTTTGACGTTGTCAAAAATCAAAGGCTCCTACTGCTCCTCGCGACGATGCGTACGTGCAAAGTGCAAAGTGCGCCTCTAAAGCGCCCTAAACGCCCAATCGCACTTTCGCACACGCGCGCGCGCGCGCGTGTGCGTGTGCAGATGGTGCAAAGCACCATCCTTGGACCTAAGGTGTACACTAGTAGCATACACTTCAATGCACACAAGTAATCTCTTATGACACAAAAGCATTTATTAACCCACTAACTTTTTCACACTTTTCCAATGTGGGACTTTGGTTTTCCCACTTCCCTTTGTCTTTTCCTATTCCAATTAATTGATGGTTTTAACCTTTCATTTTCTCTAACCATTAATACCCATTAATATTAAAATCATCCAACAGTATGGAATACAAGGTGCAATATATCACCCCATTTGAATGACGGGTTTGAGACCCATATGATTTATTCATGTGAATGCGCTTGTCCGGTCATGCGTTGCAAATTCAACACTATTAATTTTGGGGAAACAAAAGCATATGAAATATTACTGGGTATTTTTCTAGAAATATTTGCCATAAATAAATAGAGTAAATATAGAAGGGTGAAAAAAAGTCTTGGATATGTGGCACTAATTGCAGTTGTCAGTTAGTTACATGATACGATAGACGGCTCCTGAAAAATGCATCAAACGTTACAAACTATGTCCATGTAAAATTAAATTATTCTTGTGTGTAGATTTTAAATCCCAAAAGCTTTAAGTTCAATATTTTTTTTCACTTAACTTGATTGGTGTAAAGAGTTTTTTCTAACTAAACTCACCTAAGCTAGTATGACAACCTGCTTAGATGAAATATTAATATGAAGCAAGTTTAATACTTCTTCATTCACGATACACATGATTACGGAGGAAAAAAATATCTAGGTTGTATGAAATGTATTAGTAAAAACTATCAAAATGTCTGCTTTGCATTGGAATCAAATAGACAATTCATGTATACATCATCATGATTTTCCCTATGTGGTATTTAAAATGTCCAAAATTATAATATTGATAAGACACGTAAAATTGGTTTTTATCCACTATTATATAGATAAGACAACAGATTTGGGGGATGACATGTCCAAGTGCTTGTTTTTCATGCTGTCAAGTGTTTGATTTGAGATGCAGTTTTTAGTGGAATTTGGCAATCTTTTTGGTGATTGTTCAGAAAGTCGGCTTTGAGGGTTAGAAACAAGCAAAGATTATGAGGTAGTAGATGAAGGGAACTTGTAGATCATTGTCAGTATAGCTCTTCCTAGTACACATGGAATCACGAGGATATTTAATTTATGGTTAGGGTGATCAAAAGCATCCCATTTTGAACAGTCCTCACCATATGTATTTTCGGCAACATTCCCCGTACAAGAATGAGAATTTAAGGTTAAAAGCTTGGTTCAGTTGACCTTAAATATACGGCCGTATAGGATGGGAATTGTATATTTTGTACAGGGAGGATGTTTTTGGATCTGCAATGAATATTGATTAGAGAGACATCTTATCATAACGTTTTTTACACCCTTACACAATTGATGTATAAGGGTGTACATTTCTTGACCTTAAATATACGGCCGTATAAGGATGTTTTTTACACGCTTATCATAGAGATGGTTTGGTTTGACAGGGTATATTTCTTGAAAAAGGGGCACATATAATATAACTCCTATCCCACAACGAAAAAGTGAGTGTATCATAAGTAGTCTAACTAGTAGAATTAGTCTTGATTTCCTCACAACAAATAGCTTAAATATCTAAGGATTAAGATTAGGGAGTCGATGGTTACTCATACTTGATTGGAAAAGTTTAACGAGCTTACGAGTCAAGTAGCTTGATCTTTTCATATTATTTAATCTAATATCTAATATAAATATGTATATTAGCCCCGGCCCATTCTCCTTCCTCCCCCCCCCCAAAAAAAAAACTCTTTTTATTAAATAAATAAATAAGAAAGATAATTAAAAAAATATTTAATAAAAAAATAATTATATATGCATGCATGCATGCATGGCCGGCGTGATCATGTGCCAAATGGCCAATGGCACATGGCTCATTTTAGAATATGCACATATATATATATGTATACTAGCATGAAGGTCACGCGATGCGTGACGGAATTTAGGATAGCTTTATTCTTTTGTTATTGTATCTTTTTTCACATAATATATTTCATGAATGAAAGGAGATAGAATTTTAAATTAATATAGCATGTAGGCCACGCGATGCATGGCGAATAATTTATAAATGATTATAATCATTTAAAAGAAGTAAATTTATTTATCTAATGACTGAAAAAATTATATGTTACCTTCAAAGTGAGCTCCAAAAATCGAGGGAAGCCAAAAGCATCCTTGACTACCTCGGTAGCCCCATGCACCTTGACCATCATCTGCATACATGTTTGTACACCACTACATATACAAAGCATAATTGGTGAAAAACAAAAAAGAAAACAATCAATGCAACATGAACTTACACCCATTTTTTAAGTAGTGGTGTCGTGGAAAGGAAACGAACTCAATTGCATGCACTTCTATGCACGTAAAACAGTTCACTTGTCGATCGTTTAAAAATAAAAGGTCATTTGTACTTTAACGATTGTAGCTAGTTAAAATACAATTTAATGTTGCTTGGAGACTGCCGTTTTGTTAAAACCAACAACAGTGATTATACAGATATATGCACCCAATTAATACATGGAGTCTTTTCATTTCTCAAAAAAGAGTGAATCGAGGCAACATAAACTGGAACTACCAACATAAAATGTATACATAATAAATTATAAAAAACTCAATTCTTAAACCATGATTTACAATTAAAAAAAATCCTTAAATCATATTAAAAGGTATTAGTCATTGGGATCTAACGTATGGAAAAAAAATGAAATCAAATTTCAGATTTGTTGACACAAAAGTGCAAACAACATTCAACAGTCAAAATCATTAGGAAAAAAAATCAACACTAACAACCTAGTTCCAAAAAAACAAAATAAAAAGAAATGCACATCCAAACTCTAGAGAACAATATAAAAAAAATATATTTCTAAATTATGAAAGTAAAAAATAGATTATAATTGGGTGTTATTTCACATTATTTGATGTAATAGCTTCTAACAACAAAATCTCCCATTTTGACACCCAAAAAATGGGTAAATGTATAGCAATTGTATATATTAAAGCTTTCAAATGCATAAATTTTAATACCCTCACCTAAATATAGAATTATAGGTTTTGAAACTCGATGAATTGCTTCCATTCCACTTCATTCCAAAAAACATGACATAATTTAAAATCACCAAACACAAAATTAGATGAATATGTTTTGACGAGCTAGGACCACACGAACTTCGTGTGATGTCATTTTTCTTTTCTTGTTGTTTGAAGTTAGTAATAATAAAAATCTACAATTTAATAATATATAGCAATTTTACATTAGCAGTTTTCGTTAGTGGTTAAAATCATATGAAACATGGTGACTAAAAGAGAACATAAATAAAAGAGAAGAGAAAGGGTTGGATTATATTACCTCTAAAATTATGACAGTCTTTCAAGACTCCAATACAACCAATTCAAAATAGAAGAAATGAAAAATAAAGATATGAGTTGGAGAAAGCAAATAAAGAGAATAAAGTACTGTCTTTTGCCCTTTATTTTATTGAGCGGTGTTCCACCGTAGAGGTTTGACATCAACTCCCAAATTTGTGTTTTAACCATGAGGAAGGGAATCTAATAGATGTGGGGGGAGATGAATTAGATGTATATATGTAAGTACATGAATGTAGGCATATTTGTAAGTATATAATATTTGTAAGTATATGAATGTAGGCATATTTATAAGTACATAAATGTGAACAGTTAGATGAGTTGGAAATTGTGGAGCAGCGTAATTCGTGAAAGAGGGATAAACAAACACTGATGATAAATGCTAGTAAGCATTTATTACTTATTGCCACGTGTCAGCCTCATAAGATTTGGGTCTTTATTACTTCCACATGTCAGCCTCACATGAATTGGGTCTACAGTTTTTATATAGTTATATAGATTTTAGGGGTCCAAAAATATATTATATATATTAAAAATGTCAATTTTTAAAATAAGTTTAATTTTTTAGGGGCCCATTTTTTTAACTACCCAAAAACACTTTGTACAAAGAATGATTCAACTACCCGAAAATCTCACCCAACTAAATTGTGCCCCTAAAAAATAAGTTTATTTTTTTATGGGCCCATTTTAGGTATTTAATATCTTTGTACAATATTTTTTTAGATGGGTCCTAAATTGATTTTCGCACAGGGCACTCTCAATCTTTGTAACGGCCCTGCATGCATGCATGCATGTGTATACATGCAAACATATATGCATGCAACACATAAAATATCATGCATGAAAATACCCATACCCCATATGCTCCAATATTATATGGATATATCTATATTATACTTCTAAAACAACGGAAAGAGAGTTAAATGAGGATTTATACGTGGAGTTTCTCTTTCTCTCTCCCTTCTCAATAACTCCTCCTTAGCTATTACTCTTCTATACTAATAATCTCAACTGGATCTATTATAATTTCTCTCTCACCCGAACCTCGCACCCTTTCAGATATCGCACCATTAATATTCTACCCTTCCCATTTCTTAAATTCGTCATTATTTATACAGAGGTGAAAAGTTTATTTACCCCGTTCCTAGATACATTGAATCGATTGAGCAGCTCGTGTTAAGGTTTTTATCATTTCATGTTCCACGAAGATGTTCTTTCGTCCCTCACGCCCATTTCCAACTAAAAATATTCCACTAACAATATGTATTATTGTTGTCTACAAATTGTTCATTTCTCCTATTCTAAAATTTATGGTTATATTATTATTGTCATTCTTTATAAGATTTTATGCATTGCAGTTCTAAAAATCCTATTCATATATATTTTACACATTGTCTCTTGCACTTTATGTTCTGTGTAGCTGGTGTTTGTCCACAGTGGCGGAGCCAGGATTCGGAGTTAGTGGGTACAAAACTGTTTGACACACCTCGGAGATTCGTGGGCGGGAGCCCCTGAGGCGAATTTTTTTGGGTTATTTGTACTATTTTGGGCATAAATCTAGTACTAAAGAAAATTTTAACAAAAAAAACATGCATTAATATTCAATTTCAACACTTAAAACCATTATCAAAATGAAATAGGATAGTTATTACAATGCAACTCTCCTAGATTTTACTTTCATGAAAAATTGATTGATATGTTCAGTGTCAATATCATCCAACACGTCTCTTTTGATATATTAATCAAACAGAATTAATCTAACTTAAATAAGTTATTTAAAATTAATAGAATTAATAGAAAATGATTAATCTAACATAAAAATCAGAATTAATCTAACATAAAATTTGGTGGAAAAAGATTAACCCATTGATATTGAAATTTATTATTGAATTTATTTAATAAATTTATTTAGTAAAATTTTAATCACTTTGTATGATTAATCACTTTGTAAATTTCAGTAATAAATTCAGTAATAAAATCAATGTAATGGAGGAGAAAGTTTTCAATAATAATTTTTATCTTAAACTAGGGTCCGTAATAATTTTTAGTAATAATTTCAGTAAACTAGGGCCGTTCACATTCAGGAATTTTTTATCTTGATCCCGTTAATGTGCTGTAGACTAACAAATATGTAAATGGAGGAGAGAAAGGGGACTTACCTTTTGTTTTGTTCTTGAATGTAGAGAGAAGACAAAACTTTGGTTGGGTTGAAAAACTAGGGTCGACTGCTGTTGTATATATATTGACTTAAGTTTCAAAAATTATCAATTTTAACCTTAACATTTAAATTATTACACACATGTATATATATATATAAAAAAAAATCTCAGAAATCTAGTGCATGCGCCCGCACCTTCTCGGTTGTGTGTGGCTCCGCCCCTGTTTGTCCATGTATTTTTATTAGGGAGGACAATACAGTCGTTTTCATCTTTCAGACACGTGATGTGAGGATTCTCCAAACATATTAGTTTTTCAAGTAAACTGTGAGACAGTTTTGAGTACCTACCTCTTAGTATATATGAATCTTAAGAGCACATGACAAGCTTGGTTGTTTTGGTAAATAGAATGGTTCGATGAATGGTCCCAACATGTATTATTGTAGTCTAAAAAATGTTAGACGAATGAATGGTTCATTACCTATTATTAAATTCATACAATATGTTTGATAAATTGTCCAGTTGAGTTTCTTTTTGTAATTTTGTTAAGAATTGATATTCAATTACATGTTTTATACTTAATTAAATTAAAATTTAGTTTCATTTTTATATAATAATTGTAAAGATTAAAAATCCTCTGGATGGTGTTCTTGATAATATCACCATGTATATCACTGAGATATTATTTTGGGGCATGTACCAAATAATCCCTCGAACTTTTTTTAATACACGTTTAGTCCAAATCTTTTTATTTTGCACCAAAAAGTCATGCACCAAGCCAAAAAGGCTTTAACATGCCGCTGGCACGGACCTTTAAAGCTAAGAGAATAAGGGACTTTTTTGTACAAAATAAAAGTCTTGGACTAAATGTGTATTAAAAAATGTTTGAGGGACTTTTGGTATTTGATCCTATTATTTTTGCAGAGTTTTAATTTTTAATTTTCTATTTGTTACATATTTTAATGAATAATTTTAACAATTATTACATTACACCCGCACATCACGCGGGTTACATGCTAGTATATATAAATGATGTTTCTTCATATTATTGTGCCACCTATTTACACTAAATGCAAAAGTTATGTTTAAAATGGTGTCTCACCATATAATATTTTTTATATGAAACATCTTTTCCCTCAATTAATAAATATTAGTATTTATATAATAAGTAATTTTTATATATAACTCAAAAAATATTTTTTTATAAAAAAATGTATAGTTTTCTAAAACAGTTTATAAATTTTGAACGCTAACATTGCTTTATAAAACTAACTCTGAGAATTTTGAATGTGCTCATAAATTTTTTGATTTCAAAATATTTGTTCTTCCTAAATATAGCAAGTTGTGTGTTTTTCATACTAGCGATTTTTTAAGCGAAACTCTTATGTAGTAAATTTGCATATTATGGCCCCAAAATTCTAGTTATTACAAAAAAAAGTTAACGAGAGTCACTAGGAAGCTTTCTCCTTAGTTTTGTAAGATACCATTATCCATTGGGAAGTAAAAAATAATAGAGGTTTTTTTAAGGACGGCAATGATATTGTGATAGGTGGCAGAAATGGTGCGAGTCTATTGATGAGATCATGGGGTCTATTGATGAGATCATAGGGTCCATTGACCCGTATATAAGTTTTTGCGGCCATTAACCTCTTCGATTTGGGGAGCATGTTCATGAATCCTTTGACGTGCGGAGTTCCATTGTTGATGAATGTGAGATTGTAAGTTATTACGAAGAGATGTAACCTTGTTCACAATAAATGCTTAAAGAGAGTTTAAACGAGGGAACTTTTCACGCATAAAGTTATTTTCGTGATAAGAATTAATTGGAGAAAGTAAGAACTAGTTCGTGGGTGGAATCATTCAAAGCACAAAATTGACCTCTTTAGCGTCATTATCCATTTGGGCAAACATAACCATAACATCTTCGCTTTAATGGCTAATGGATTGATCGTATAGTTCCCATATATCATTAACATTTTTATCTTCATCAGTTAACGGACATGGGCGATAGGAGTATTATCATCTATGATGTAATGGAGATAAATATACGAGAAATAAAAATTTCAGCTCATGTATCTTTAATTAATCAAACAATAGAAATATGTAAAAGAAAAACTAGGTTTGAAGAACAAAACTAAATTTTTTAGCAAACTACCATTGCGAATCCAGTTCCAATCCCATGGGAACAAAAGTATTTGTTGATGATGAAGTGTTGCCTACTTTTGGATCTCCAAAATCTTGCTTAACATTCTGTAAAACTTGAATCTTTGAGCTTATGATCCTCTCCAAATCTAGGTAGGTACGTGGGAACCTTTTGATATAAAAACCTTTTGTATAAAACGTGGACTTGTGCAAAACTGCCTTTCTTGAGAGATCGGGATTAACTGCTTAGGTATACGGACTACACTAGGGACTTAAAATAAATAATTAAATTAGTTTCCAAATAAATACTCGAAAATCACATATTACAATTAATATATTTCATTCCTTTAGTTAATCATAATTAATTTCACTAAATAATTACGATTTCTTTTCTATTTAATCATCTCAGAAATTACTTAGATATAACGAGGTCTTATTTGCAAAGTTGATAATGGTACATAATATGATTCCACACATTAAGCTTTCGATATCCGTTTCGTTAAATTAATTTGTCCCTAATTGGATTTTACCAGAATCTAATCCATTCTTTTATTCTAACACTTAACTTATTTTTATACCCCACTTGATTATAAATAATGCACTATTCAAGTTTATTGGTGGAAACAAATCTTATATGTCTATCCAGGAGGTATAGCAATCAAAGGAATCCTCGTACGCAAATTCTTTCAATTAAGATCTCAGACCTACTTACATGACTGTCACCCAATACGCAAAGATAATTTGATTCAATCTAGGATTGGATCTCACCAATAGCAATCAAAACACTATTATGCGTTTTAAGTGTCACCTAAACACTTATTTACATGTTTTCTTAAAAATAATTAATAACTTAATTAGAAAAAGTGAATATTAATTATGGGGTTATTTTTTATAAAATCTTATAATCTGAATAATATTCATAACCCTTTGGGTACGTAGGATTCATAAGTGATTTTGGGTTTCATTGGTATAGGTTGCATGTAGAAAAACCCTAGCTTTAAAATAAATGATTTTTGGGTGCGATCATACCAGCAGTTCAGGCTCTAGTGGGGTCACCATCTTGGCAAAGAGTTAGGGAGACCTTCCAGAAGGGTCACCCACCTGAATTTCGGGGTAGCACAGATGTAGTAGAGGCTTGTGACTGGAAGAAGAACATTCAGCGCCATCTGCGCATGCTGGAGTGTACCGAGGTACAGAAACAGATGCTTGCTACCTTTTGTCTTTCAGGGGCAGCCTTACGGTGGTGGGAGTCAGTTACCACCGCCGAGGAGTGAGACTTGATGCCGATAGCAGAGTTCTGGGTGCGGTTCGACCGCAAACACTTCCCACCAGCAGTAGAGGCTGAGATGAGGAAGAAATTTAGTGATTTAGTATAGGGTGACCGATCAGTGGAAGACTATGAGGAAGAGTTCACCCGTTTGGCAAACTTTTTGCCAAATGAGGTGAGCGATGAGGAGTGGAATAAATCGAGGTTTATGGACAATTTAGATTGGCGGATCAGGCAACACTTGATTGGGAATCCGGCGTTAGTGACATATACAGACTTCGTTAATGCAGCACTTGTACACTGCCAGGATCATCGCTTCCATGCGAAGGGGAGCAAGGGGATAGGGGAGTCGAGCCAACAGGGCAAGGTCGTTACTAGTGGTGACACAAGTGGTGCTCAGCAGCAGACGGGCAGTCAGCAAGGGAATCAGGCTAACAAGTTTAAGCCTGGTGGGTTTCGGCCAGGAGGACAGGGGTTCAAGCAGGGGCAGCAGGGCCCGAATCAGCAGCAACATGTTCCTTAGGGCCGTCAGGGCCAAAGGATTAATGGGGGAGGCCAGCAGGGCCAGGGTCAGCCGCGTCAGGGCCAACAGGGCCAATGATAGGGGGATGGTCAGAGATGTTGTTTTGTCTATGGCCAGCCAGGACATTTTAAGAGGGAGTGCCCACAGAGGGGCAGAGGTCAACAGCAGGAGGCCCAACAAGGGCAACGGGGACAGATGCCGCCAGCAGCATCAGCACCCGCCCCAACGCAGCAGGGACAGATGTACTATGGGCGTGTGTATAACGTCCGGGATGTTCCCAATCCTCCAGCGCAGTAAGCATCACCAGCAGTTGAGGGTATGTATCCCATTCATAGTTATGAGGGTAGTATTCTTTTGACATGGGAGCATCACATTCATTCATTAAATTAAATTTTGCTAGACGGGACGGACTACTAGAGATCGCGGGTAGTCTTCGGATGTGTGTAGAGTCGCCAGTAGGTAGTGGAGCAACAATCCACTTGATTTGTCGGGGTGTGGACATTTGTATTGGGAGACTTAGTTTAGCAGCGGACCTCTTGGTGTTAGATATGGAAGGATACGATGTCATCTTAGGTATGGATTGGTTGGCAGGTTATCGAGCGACGGTGGATTGCTACGAAAGGACCATCGTGTTCTCCATTCCAGGGCAGGAGATGTTCTTGATAGCAATACCACTACCTGGGGGAGGGTCACACACACACTTGTATTACATTGAGGAGGAAACCTCATAGGAGGTGGCTATTCCGTTGGACTCAATCCCAGTGGTGAGAGACTTTGAGGATGTGTTTCAGGAGATACCAGGGTTTCCACCTAGCAGGGAAATCGAATTTGTAATCGATTTAGCCCCGAGGATGAGGCCAATTGCTCGGGCCCCATACCGTATGGCCCCTTCAGAGATGCGTGAGTTGAGGGAGCAGATTCAGCAGCTTATGGGTCAAGGTTTCATTCGACGGAGTACATCGTCGTGGGGTGCACCGGTGTTGTTTGTGAAAAAGCAAGATGGCTCACTACGGTTATGCGTGGACTATGGAGAGCTGAATAAGGCCATGATACGGAATAAGTATCCGTTGCTTAGGATTGATGATCTCTTTTACCAGTTGAGAGGGGCGTCTTATTTCTCTAAGGTCGACTTGAGGTCAGGGTATCATCAACTACGTATCTGAGAGGAGGACGTTCCTAAGACCGTTGTCCTGTCACGGTATGGATCTTACGAGTTCAGGGTGATGCCATTTGGGCTCACCAATGCACCATCAGTGTTCATGGACCTCATGAACAGAGTTTTTAGGGAGTTTCTCGATCAATTTGTTATCGTGTTCATCGATGAAATCCTAATCTACTCACGCACCGAGGAAGAGCATGTAGAGCACCTGCATAAAGTGTTACAGACATTGTGGGATCACCAGCTCTATGCCAAATTTGGTAAGTATGGATTTTGTCTACAGGAGGTTCAGTTTCTTAGTCACATGGTGTCAGACCGGGCTATTGTGGTGGATCCGAGTAAAGTATCGGCGGTGAGGGAGTGGGGACAGCCCACGACACTGACTGAAGTGCGCAGTTTTCTGGGATTGGCCAGTTATTACAGGCGGTTCATCAAAGGATTATCAAAGATTGAGAGCCCTTTAACGAATCTGACCCGAAAAGGGGTACCTTTCACTTGGAATGATCATTGTCAATTATCTTTCGATGAGTTAAAGGACAAGTTGACATCTGCACTCGTGCTTGCATTGCCGAAAGGAGGATTAGAGTATCGGGTTTACACTGACGCATCCTTACAGGGACTTGGGGGTGTGCTTCAGCAGGAGGAAAGGGCTATAGCTTATGAGTCCAGGAAGCTAAAGCCCCACGAGAGAAATTACCCCACTAACGACCTGGAGTTAGCAGCGGTCATTTTTGCTTTGAGGATATGGAGACATTATCTTCTGGGGGAGCAGTTCACGTTATTCACGGATCACAAATCACTTTAGTATCCCTTCACTCAGAAGGATATGAATATGAGACAGAGGCGATGGCTAGAATTCATGAAGGACTACCAGTTTGATATTCAGTATCATCCTGGTAAGGCTAATGTGGTAGCAAATGCATTAAGTCGGAGAGCGACTGGGGAAATATCATAAGTCTGGAAAGCGAAGTGGAGAGAACTTCGATATGAGGATGATGTAGACGGGACATTTTGTATTTATATATATATATATATATACGGTGTGTGATAGTATATATATAAAGTATGTGCATTAATATCAGAGATTGAATATTTTCATTATATACTCTAGTGCTATAGGGGGAGGTTGCACGTAGTGGATGAATCCCCTAGCTTGAGGAGTAGGGCAAGTATATTCCCAGGTCATAGCGTCCGTTATATGGGGTGAGGGGCATCTCACTTTCAAGGAAGGCATATGACCGCCTCCAATCGTATGCCAAACTAAGTTAGTGAGCGAATCTGACTTGGGTAACTAGGTTATGTGAATACACCAAGTGGGATAGCACTTTAGAGAATTTGTATTTTTGCAAGTATCTTTACTCGGTTGGATACTAGTATTATTTATTGCTTCAAGTATGTTCGTGAATACCACAATATGATTTAATATATAATTAAGTAAATAATTATATATGGGATAATTAATACATAGTGTGAAATGTATTATGTGCATAACAGGTGTGAGTGTTATATGAAATTAAAAAGGGTGATGATTTAATTAAGTTGATGTTTATAATAACTTAAAAGTCATGATTTAAGGCATACTCGGTTAGAGTAGGTTAATTGCAAGGGTTAACATAAGTATTGGGTCAGGAGCGTAGGACCTAGGTAAAGTTAAATGGAAGCGTTAGTAGTGCACATTAGAAGAGGGGTGAGGAAGTCCTCAAGAGAGTGCGGCACTAACTAAAATATGAAGAGCATGCATATTTATGTATTACTGCAAGTTAATCATTTGTTAAATGTTTTCAAATGTTTTTGCGTACTAACCCTTGCTATATAAATTTTTAAAAACCTTTTAGGTGTCCAGCCATAAGGACGCCATACTTGACTCTATTCCAGGTATCCGTTGCTGCAGCACGTGTGGATGTTGCGGGGTTTTAATAGACGCCTCATTCTTTCATTCGTGTAGAAACTCTTTAGTAGTTGTTTGAGCATGTCGCTCATAGTTCATTTATTAGTATTAGACTTGTTGAGATTTTTTTTCTTGTCTTTACTTGTATTGGATATTTGGACCGATGGTTTATTCGGTTAGGTATTTTAATTGTGGATGGTTATTTTAGTTAACTGTGATTGTGTATTATTTTATGTTCCGCATGAGTTTCATTTAATTAATGGAAAGGTAAAAATTGACACCAGCCTACTTTTCTCACTTAGGTGGTTAGTAATTAAAAAGACGACAGTGATGCTAAGAATGAACCAACTGAGAAACCTGTTCTAACTTGATTTATGACTGATCACCCGGGATTTATTAGGCGGGGTGTCACAAATGTATCAGAGCAAAGTTTCGATCTTTAAATGCCTCACATAAGCATTAAAATCCTCATAATTCTCGGGGTTAAGAATTTATGCACGCATTGAAAATGATGTGAGATTACCAGAGTCTAGTCATAACTGCCCTTAAACTCAAATCTCATGAGTGATCGTGTTCAATACATTCCTATGATAAACCGATCGCAGCCCTCTATTGAACTATCGTACGAGTTTTTGAACCATCATATAGGTTCCCTTAGTTTAAGATGAACTGCAAGGAATGTATTGCAATCTTTTCGATAGGATTTCAACTCCCTATTGTGGACTTTTCAATAGTGCTAGAATCGTAATTCCAATCTCCTATGCATCAACCTGAAGCCAACTCCATATAATTCCTACTAAGCTATATGACTTACCTATATACGAAACAATATATTTAAATAAATATAAAATCATTCTCACAAACTCGATTCTCATTTCAAAATAAATAAAACGATCCTTTATTAATTAAAATAAAATATGTTACACATGGTTGTAAAAATAAACCCTAGCAATATCCCATTTAGTCTTAAAATCATGTATCCATGTACTTGACTACCATTCCTTTTACTTGACTTTCAAAAGTCCTAAATGGTAAGATATTTGTAAAAGGATCCTCCGGGTTGTCCTCAATTATAATCTTTCTCACCCTGACATCTTCTCTCTGCACGATTTTCCGAATGAGGTGATACTTGTGCTCAATGTGCTTCACCCTAGATGAGTCCTTGATTCTTTCGAATTTACAATCATACCACTATTGTTACAATAAAGTGTAATAGTCGATTATACTGAATGAACCACACTCAAGTAACTTAGGATGTCCCATAGATAAGCAACCTCTCTTTCTAGCTTCGAAGCAATAACATACTCGACTTCCATAGTCGAATCAATAATACTTGAGTTTTTTTATACTCCTCCAACTTATGGCTCCACCTCATTGGGTAAACGTATATCCTGAGGTCAATTTTTTGGAATCCCAATTTAAATGAAAATATGAGTTAGTGTACCCAATGGGCACTAGAGTCGTCTCTGTTGAGTAAACCAATACATAATCTCAAGTCCTATTCGAGTACTTGAGAAGTCTGGTGCTCCCCACATGGATTAGATTGGAATCTGCTAACCATGCCAATGGTCGAATAGAAATCCAATCTAATACATATCATAGCATACATGAGCCTCCCCACGGCCTAGGTATGGTATGTTCCTTTCCCTCTTTATCTGATCTGGTGTCCTAGGAGAATGATCTTTAGATAAAGAAATTCCATGGATGAAAGTGAGAACCCCTTTATTGGAATATTGCATGCTTAACCTTGTGAGCGTTGTGTTGATATAATTCGCTTTGGATAATCCCAACATCCTATTTTTCGATTACACAGTAGCTTAATCCCTAGTGTGTGATTATCTTATTATAAGTACTTTATATCGACCTGGCTAGACAACAACTCCCTTACACTAGACAATACACCCACATCGTCTTGATTAGGAGAATATTATTTGCGTATAGCATTACAACAAAACCACCACATTTAAATCATTCTTCTTATACATACAAGTCTCATCAAAACATTTATCAAAATAAAAGGATTTGATTACCATATAAAATTCGATGTTCCCACACCTTAATGCTTGCTAAGTCCAAAAATGAATATCTTAATCTTGTACACATTACTTTCTTAGCCATATATTATAAATCCCATGGGTTACATCATATCAATGCACTCGTCAAGACTATTGTTCAAGAAAGAAGTAACATCCATTTTCCAAATCTCATAATCGACATGTGCCATAACAGTTATGAGAATACGGATAGACTTAATCATGTCTACCGGTGAAAAGTTTTTCTTATAGTCTATCCCTTCGTTCTGAGTGAATCCTTTTGTAACTAGTTATTCCTTGAAGGTTTCCACCTTCTTATTCACCCATGTATGCTTATTATAGATACATTTGAATCCAACGGGTTCTATCCCATATGGAAATTCTACAAGTTCCCACACTTGATTCGAATCCATCAAATCCATCTTGGTATTCATAGCCTTTAACTAAATCTCGGCACACTTATCTTGGAGTTCATTGTCATAGTTATCGAGATCCAGGTCATGTTCCCTTAGGACTTCAGTGAAGTACTCTACTAAATACAATAACCTATAAGGCTTAAGCCTTCCTTCCAATTACGATGTGGCTCCACTTGTGGTTCAATATAAGTGACACGCGTATTCTGATCATTGGTAAAGAAATGTACACAAAGAATGGACTCGCTTGTGGGAGATTCGCGAGTGATAAAGAAATGTACCTCCCACAGCTTTTACACACGTGGGTGAAGACTGAGTTGAGTCGTTCGGAGGAAAATTCGCCTAACTTCAGTCGTCCTCGGGAGTCCTACGGACCTTAAAATAGAGAGGCTTCTAAATCCACTCTAAGGATGTTATCTCTCTTTATTTTGTCCCGTTTTCCTTTTCACTTTTTATTTTTTTGATTAATTGTTACAAATTAATGGTGTCAAAAATTCACCCAAATGAGTACAACGCCTCAATAATCCTCATATAACCAATCTAATGAATAAAAAAACAACTACAACCACAAATGAAAAATAAATACAAGACTTCAACTTGTCTACAACTTCAACCAAGTGATAACGGCGCCATTTGATAACTCGTTGTTTACGTGTACTTGTGTCTTTGTCTTCAAAAGCCAAGTCTCAAAATCCTTTGAATTACCTACAAAAATTATTAAACAACTTGTATGGTGGTAAGTATGGGTATCAATCCAACTTTTAAGGTGAAGAAACAAATAGCATGAATGACTGCAATTTTATTTTTTTATTAAATTATATATATATATATATGTATATATATAATAATTTCAAGGCACAATAAAAATGCTAAAAAATATAAGTGACTAAATAAAGTAGTGAAAATAAAAAGTGACACGTAACCGAGTTTATAAATGTGAGAAGGGCAAGGGATGGGATTACACCGCATGATTAATTATTTTAATTTCCTAATTTATTTATTTGAAGTATTTTGAGATAATATTAAATTTACAATCTAACTCTCGTTACAACTATAAATTCCATAATATCTTTTTTAGAAAATCAATTTAAAAATGCCACAACTCTAAAAAAAAATAGATTTATTCTCTCTTTAATAAATTACCCGCTAAGAATGATTTATTAAAAATTATATGAAACTTTGAATCGTAAAACCGAGTTAACAATTTTAATTTAATGCCATAATTAGGAAAAACCTATCTCTAGTTCGATTCTAAAATTACACATTAAATAAAAAGATGAAATTAATTTACCCTCTCTCAAAGCATAAATTAATTTGTGACAATTGAAAATTAATCTTCCGAGAAATATAACAATCAAATATATTAATTAATTAAACAACATCACACGTGATTTCATCTCACCCCTTGAACGGGGTGTTTAGCCAAACATTATTATATTAGCATACACAGTAATCAATAAAATATCAAGAAGTGATATAAATTAAAAAAGAGAGAAATAAATGCTATACTCAAAAGTCTCCTTGTCGAATTGATTTCTTAAAATGCATCTAATTTCTTCCCCTAAATAGTCTTGCTTAATTACAATAAAATAAAAAAATAGTCCTAATCAATTTTCTAATCCTGCACTAATTTATTTAAAAAAAATTGAATCCTTTTTTTTCTCTAGACTTTAAAATATGACACTATAGAGAAATACAATCTAAATTCTAGCTCTAAATGAGTTTATGCCTTTTTTTTTATAATACCACGGATTTGGCTTTTGTGAGAACACACTATATATATGACTTACTTGAGTCTATATTATATAGGAGTTCCAACTAGTTTGGATATCGAGATAAAGTAGGATTAGTTTTTATGAGTTGCTCTATCTCTCAAAGGTTCAAGCAAGAATGAAGAAATCCAGTCCAAGAATTCTCAAGATCCAACAAAAGGGAAGTTAATCTAACCTTATGACCACTTTAGGACACTTACACTACATATTATTGAGTTCACATGCGCATATATTATTTAAATCACTTAAACAATGTTTAAAAATCATTTTAATTCCATTATAACATTTTAAATAATTTTTGAAATTATTAAAATTTGGTTTTCAAAAGTGTTAGGGTTAAATGTAGTATTATGTAAAGTGTTTTTATACATTAAAACCTGACCTGGGTAGAATCTCAAAGCGGCACATACTTTTGGGGTTAAAATTGGATTTTAAAAGAACCAAAAACACGCATTTTTCACTGCATATATGTCGTACATGTGTTGGCTTCTAGAAGATTGGATTTGTGTTTTATGTAAGACATATTCTTATGTTGTAATCATAGCCTTTGATTGATCCTTATCAACTGACTACATGCCTTCTTGATCAATCCATGTGAAACATATGTTAACCAATCATCGAGCGTTATTTTCACCACGTGAGTTACACCGTTAGATTGATAGTCAACTGGTCAATATCAATCTCAATCTCAATCGTTCATTTACCTTAGAGGTTGTCGATCCTTCCTAACCCACTATATAAACCCTCTAAGTCTCGGACCTTAGAGACTTTTTTGCATTCGTCCAAATAGATATAATATAAGAGATAAGAGAGAGAAAGGAGAAGAAAGAGGAAAATAAAATAGAGAAGAAACCCTAATCTTCGAAAGCTCAACCTCTGAGAGTTCTCCATAAATCCAAACACCAAAACCTTCAAATTCCATATATCAGTAACCCTAAATCTTGAGAGTTATACCCATTTAGGTTTCTGTGTGAAAGGTGTTGGGTTTATTCGAAGTTTGAAGACATATTCAAGCCATTGTTTCTCTCATAACTCATCTCTAAGAAATTCTTAGGCTTCTCTGTAAATGAAGCCCTTATACTTTTGACTCATTTGAGTCTAGACTGTATAAGAGCTCATCTAGTTTGGAAATTGTGACAAAATAGTGTCTATCCTAGAAACCAAAGAGCTTCAGAGATTGGGTTGCTTCTTCTTCTATCTATCATGTAATGATCCTAAGACTATAGCCATCACTCACACACTTAGAATTTGATTCTTGCATATCATATTGCACCCCTATGTGTTTTAATGTTGTGAGTGTGTTTAAATCCCTCAATTTGATTTTTAATAATTTTTTGGGAATTTAAAACATATTTTAAACAAGGTTTTATTTAATTAAAAGTTGATTTAAAAAGTCTTGGGGTTATTATATAAATATGGATTGTTGTGTTTATTGGCCTAAAGTTACTCTGGGTAGAAACCGAAAGCGCTACAGACTTTAGGGTTGGCTTTGTAATTATTTTGGGACGCGCGTTTACCTTCGTTCACAAGCCAACACCTGCTGTCTTCTGATTGGACCAAACTGTGTTTCTTTACTGAGACAAACCATCGGACGCTTACAGCCCTTGGATCTATCCTTATCGATGGCCTGTATGTCTTTTGAGTGGATCCCCGTGTAATCCCTTAAGCCAATCATAGCCTGTTTAATCCACCGCCTGTTGTGAGCCCTTGGATTGCAGTCAAAGGAGCTTGACTCAATCTCAGCCATTGTTTTTTAACGATGCTCTGGAATCTTCCTCTCTTCCTATTTAAAGACCCTTCATCTCAGCCTTCGAAAGCTTTTGCCATTTTGAAAAGTCTCAGAAAATAGAGAGAAGAGAGAGAAGAGAGAAGTTAGAGAGAGAAACCAAAACCTAGTTAGAAATCCTAACTTCGTCCAAACACTTCTCAAGCCCAATCTACTTACCTCTCAAGAAAAACCACCATAACCAAAAACACCATCCTTAGTGTTTTCTTAGGTTTATGAGAGTTCTGGTTAAGAGATCTTGGGTTGCTGAAATCCTTGTGTTCATAAATCTTATTTCCAACTTAGACATAGACTCAGATCTTGTTTCTTTTTCAATAGAAATCATAGATCTGAAGTTTTTCATGTCACAGAACACTTAGTTGCATTTATTTCTCATCTTGAGAATTTCGTTGTTGATTGTTTTCTGTTAAAACATTTTTCTTCTTCAAAGATCAACAATAGATGTTTTTCTATTTCTGTTTTTACAAAACCTAACCTGACCTAGTGGGATTCGCACTTGGAGGGTTCTCAATCTTCATAATAGTTTCAAAACTGATTGAGAAAGGTCTTGACCGATTTCTTAAGCAAGATCTCCGTGGAATCTGGGTTAGTTTGAAAGGTCGAAAAGGTTCTTGGTTTTATAAGAAAGAAAAATAACAAATACACTGCATATAGACTTTATATGTGATTTGTTAGGATCGTCTGTAACTAATAAGTGTGTGTGTGTGCATGCATGTGTTTTAGAACACCATTCACAAACATCTTCACACTACGAACACTGAAAGTGTTGGCTATAAGATTTGGTGAACAATAAGTCGACGTAAAGTGCTGGAACAAAGAAGAGTTGACAAACTGAGACAACTACATCAACAAACAAGATCTGCAGAAAAGTTAAGGACGCCAGAGGGTACAATCCTGAACTTGTATAGATTTGTTTTTGTGTGCATGTTAGTTAAATAGGTTGTAACTCATATATTTGTTTTAGTGATTGTTTTTGTTTTACTCCGTAGAGGGAGTCGTGGATGTTTCCTCAAGGTTGAGGTTTTACCACGTTAAAAATCTGAGTATCAATATTTCTACATCTTCTCATCCCTTTCTAATAGTGTGCTGAGTTTAAAACATTTTAAACTGTTTACTAAAACTTGTTATCAAATCTTGTCCCTATCTCGTACATACTTTTGTTAACACATCTTGTGTTCAAAATCGTTTTGATTTAAGTAAAGAGTTTCTTCAAAAAACTTTCGGAGTTGCTTAAATAGTTTATTTTCATAAACGGCTTTGGCAACGCTATTTCAATTGGTATCAGAGCTTTTGGTGAACCTTTTTAAAAAAGATCCTGAGTTTCTGAAACTGTTTTCTCAAAATCATTATGGACGAGAAAAACGAAAGATATGGTAACTTGACCAGACCTCCAGTCTTTGATGGAACCAATTTCTCTTACTGGAAAGTATGAATGATTGCTTTCATTCAAGTCACTCTGGGAGATGATGTCTTGGATATCATTGAAAACGGATACTTTTATCCAACTAAACCAGCCACTGATGTAAGCAATGAAAGGATTAAGAAAATATTGAGTGAGTTTACTCAAGAAGAGAAACAGGTTTCTCGAAATAATAACAAAGGCAAGAACGCTATATTTATGTCTATTAACGAACATGAGTTCAAGAGAATCTCATCCTGTACCACTTCCAAAGAAGCATGGGATACCTTGATTACTGCACATGAAGGAGACTCTAGGGTAAAAGCTGCTAAGACTCAGATGTTAATCCAACAGTATAATACCTTAATCATGTCTGAATCTGAGTCTTTCGATGATTTCTATATGAACCTTACTGATATTGTCACTAAACTTCATGCCAATGGTATAACTTATGATAGACAAGAAATTGTCTCTAAAATTCTGAGATCATTGCCACAGAAATTTGACAATAAAAGATATGCTATTGAGGAGATGTGTGATGTAAATCTCACTCCTGAATTACTCAGTAGTAAATTAAGAACTGTGGAAATGGAATTGGAGTTTAAGAAACAATTGACCCACACTAATAGGAAACATACCAATTCCAATCTTAGCTTTACCTCTAAGATGATTAAGCCTGAGTTAAACACCTCTAGTAATGATTCTAATGAGGACTGTGACTTAGAAAGTCTAGATAATCAGATTGCCCTAATGACAAAACAATTTAAGAAAATTGTTAAATTTAGAAACAGTGTTGCAAATAGACAGGGCAAGTCTAATTATACCACTCCTTCAAATCACAAACCTCATGAGAAACCTCATGACAAACAGAACAAGGACAACACAAGATCTCACAGAGACCTCAAGAAGACTGAATGATATAGATGTGGTAAACTAGGACACATTGCTCAAGACTGTAGAGTTAATTTAAATGCCCAAAACAAACACTCTAGAGCCAATATCTGCAAAACCTGGGATGACTCAAGTGATTCTGAAAATGAGGAACTTGAGACATCTGATGGTTTTGATCCTTGTTTAGCCTTCTTTGCCAAAATCATATACAATGATGATATGCCTATGCTTGATAGTGAGGATGAGTTTAGTAATTCTAGTTCTGTTGCTTTGAATCATACTTTAACTGGTTTAGATGCTTTACTTACTGAGAACATTAATACCTCTTCCTCGGGGTGTGTGAGTCAAAGGGAAATCGATACTGCTGATGTCAATGGGTGCGTGAGTTTAAGAAATGAAACCTTAGGGGTCACTTCCCACACTTCACTTAGTGACTCTGACAATGATGATCTCCCAGACATCCACACTCTATATACTAAAACTCTTAAGAAAAGCACTAGACTAGAAAAGATTGTTAAAGATCTTACCAAAAAGCTAGAGGATCTAAGCCTAACGGTAAAACTGAATGCTGAAGAGTATACTACACAATGCATGTCTCATGACAGTGAAGTTAAAGTGTTTGATGAAAAACTGAAAACTTTGACTGAAGCTAATGAAATTCTGGAGAAAAAATACAAAGGGACATTATTAGAATTGGAACAAACAAAAGAAAAGACAGCAACTGTTTTCAAAAAATTTACCAAATTTGAAAACAATTCTAAATGTTTTGAGGAATTCGTTGCTGAATCTAAAACCAATTCTGATGATAGAACTGGAATAGGGTTTTGCCCCAATTTGAAGACACAAACTAAACATGTTGAACCTATCAAGTTTGTGTCAGGAGGAAAAAGACCTATTGAAACATGTCCAGACTTTCATTCTCTAAAAACTAAGTTTGACCATCAAAACACCAACACTGAAGATGCAAGTTGCTCTAAGCTTGAAAGTTTACCAAAGGGAAAATATGTTTGCCCCCCTATTAGGAAAAGTGAACCTGCTTTCAAATCTGTGCTACCTAGGAATAAAATTCAGCCTCAAAATTTCTCAAAACCTTTGTTTAGAGACTTTCCTAAGGAAAACCCTATTCTGAGCAATCTTTATTGCTCCTATTGTGATATATATGGTCACTCTTTCGATAATTGCTATGCTAGGAGACTGATTAAACCTATCTACAACACTCCTATGTATCATAACTTTAACTATTCTAGGAGGAGTCGTAACAATTATGTCCTTCCCAGGCCACCAGACAAAAACTCTAACTATAGGAATAGAAGGACTAAACCTAAAAGGACATTTACTAGAAGGATTACCAGAACCTTTTCTAAATCAAATGCTCAGGAATTCAAATTTACTCAAAATCATGCGCAGAATGTTTTTCAACAAAAATCTAATGCTCGCAAATTTAATCAAATAAGAGCAAACAAGCGCAAACTAAAAACCAGGGCAATTTGGGTTAGAAAAGATGATCTAGCACCCCAGATGAAGTGTAACATTGTTGTTTCTGCTCTAAAAGCTGAACTTACATCTTCTGGATGGTACTTGGATTCTGGATGTTCCAAGCATATGACAGGTGATGATACAAAACTTTTAAATAAAACCCATTTTGATGGTGGAAAAGTTGTTTTTGGTGATGGTATATCATCCCAGATCATAGGCAAAGGAACCCTTAAAGAAAAAGGACTTCCTCTTCTTGAAAATGTTCTCTTAGTTAAAGGTCTTAAGGCTAATTTACTTAGCATTTCACAATTCTGTGACTCAAATTACACTGTTACCTTTTCAAAGAACAATTGCAAGATTTTAAATGAAAAGGGAGAATGCTTAATTACAGGATTCAGGACCCCTGAAAATTGTTATACTGTCATGTCTAGTTCTGAAATCTGTAGTGTTGCCAGAATGGATGACAACGAGATATGGCATAACAGAATGGGTCACATTAATTATGAAAATTTGAGTAAATTGTCTTCTCAACAGATAGTTAGAGGAATACCAAAGATTAAACCTATTCATAACATTGTCTGTGGTCCCTGTCAAGAAGGAAAGATTGTTAAAGCACCTCATAAACGGGTTAAAGATATCCTTACCTCTAATCCCTTAGAACTCATCCATATGGACCTAATGGGTCCTTCTCAAACTGTTAGTCTTTGTGGACACAGTTATATTCTAGTTATGGTTGATGACTTCACCAGATTCACTTGGGTAGCTTTCTTAAAACAAAAATCCGATACCTTTCAAACTTTTTTAAAGATTCTCTTACGGATTGAGAATGAAAAAGACACTCAAGTGAATAGAATCCGAAGTGATAGAGGTGGTGAATTCAAAGACACTGGTATTGTAGAATATTGTGACTATAATGGTTACAAACATGAGTTCAGTGCTCCTAAGACCCCTCAACAAAATGGAATAGCTGAGAGAAAGAATCGAACTCTTCAAGAGATGGCACATGTCATGCTCCATGCTAAGAACTTACCTAAGTATTTTTGGGTAGAATCTATTCGTACAGCCTGCCATCTTATTAATAGGGTCTATCTTAGAAAGAATTCGAAACAAACCTCTTATGAACTTTGGTACAATAAAAAGCCTAATCTTAAGTACCTTAGAACCTTTGGTAGTACCTGCTATGTTTGCAAAGATAGGGAACACTTATCTAAATTTGAGAGTAGAGGAGATAAAGCCATATTCTTAGGTTATTCACCTAACAGTAGAGCTTATCGAGTGTATAATCTTCGCACTAAGACCTTAATGGAATCCATAAATGTAATTGTTAGTGACACTACTGTAGAAAGCAAGACTAGTGAATTAACTATAGAAGAAGAATCGTCAAATATTTTAGAAAATGACTCTTCTGAAATAGATAATTCATTACCTATTGAGTCACCTGAAGTACCTAACTGGGTTTCTAAAGATCATCCCATAAACAACATAGTTGGTAACCCTGGTGAACTAGTACGTACAAGATCCCAACTTAGAAATTATGCTCTCTATGCTTGCTTTGTTTCTCTCTTGGAACCAAAGAATGTAAATGAGGCATTGAATGACTCTCACTGGATTTCTGCTATGCAGGATGAACTTTTACAATTTGTCATTCATGATGTTTGGTTTCTTGTTCCACGTCCTGATCACAAAAAGGTTATTGGTACTCGTTGGATTTTCAAAAATAAAACTGATGAAAATGGGATGATAATTAGAAATAAAGCTAGACTAGTTGCTCAAGGTTACTCCCAAATAGAAGGACTTGATTTTAATGAGACGTTTGCTCCTGTTACTCGTTTAGAATCAGTTCGTCTGCTTCTTGCTATAGCTTGTCACATGCATTTTACATTATATCAAATGGATGTTAAATCTACGTTCCTTAATGGAATACTTGCCGAGGAAACCTATGTAGAACAACCTAAAGGGTTCATTGACCCTAATTATCCTAATCATGTATTTCGGTTGAAAAAGGCTTTATATGGTCTTAAGCAAGCTCCTAGAGCCTGGTATGAGCGGCTGTCCAGTTTTCTGCTGGACAAAGGTTTCAAAAGAGGTGGAAATGACCAAACCTTATTTGTCAAACATTTTGGCAAACACATTACTATCGCTCAAGTCTATGTAGACGATATCATATTTGGATCCACTTCTACCTCAGAAGTAAAATCTTTTGCTGAAATTATGAGTAAGGAATTTCAGATGTCCCATATGGGGGAGTTACAGTTCTTCCTAGGTCTCCAAGTCAAACAACAACCAGATGGCTTGTTTCTTTCGCAGACTAAGTACGCATTAGAGATAGTTAAAAAATTTGGCCTCGAGAGTGCTAAAAGTGCTAAAACGCCTATGAGTACTACAGAAAAATTATCTAAAGATGAAAATGGAAAATCTGTAGACTCTACCTTATATCGTAGTATGATTGGCACATTACTCTATCTGACTGCCTCGCGTCCTGATATCATGTATGCTGTTTGTGTTTGTGCGCGTTATCAAAACAACCCCAAAGAGAGCCATTTGAACTCTGTCAAACGCATAATTAAATATGTTAAAGGCACTCTAAATTTAGGAATTTGGTACACGAATGACACACCTAGCACTATTATTGGGTACACTGATGCTGATTGGGCTGGGTGTACTGATGATAGTAAAAGCACTTCAGGCGCATGTTGTTATATTGGTAATAACTTGGTAGGATGGAGTAGTAAAAAACAGAACTGCACATCTCTCTCGACTGCTGAATCTGAATACATAGCCGCCGGTAGCTGTTGTGCCCAATTGTTATGGCTTAAACAAATGCTAAGTGATTATGGTATTCTAGAACCCACACTTCATCTCTATTGTGATAATCAAAGTGCGATTAACATTTCTAAGAACCCAGTTCAACACTCGCGAACTAAGCACATTAAAATAAGACATCATTTTATTCGTGAATTAGTTGAAACCAAAGAATTAGAAATCAATTATCTTTCTACTCATCTACAACTTGCAGATTTATTTACCAAACCTCTTGATTATAATAGATTCATTTCTTTACGTAAATCTATTGGTATGATTTGTGTTGAGTAAATACCTGTTATATTTGCCAAGTTCCTTCCCTTTGTCCATTTGAGACAAAATGGGGGAGAAATTTGAGTCTACTGCATATACTAAAAAGCTTGATCTTAGTAATTTTTTGCAGGTATCCTTGCATATACAGTCATTCTTCATTGTAATAATAGGATGTTAAACTGTATATAGTTGAGTTATGTAATTTTTGCTTTCTAGGATTTGGGTAGATAGAACCTTTATAGGAATAAGCTTTTCTTTTTTGATTGTCGCCCTACGAGTTGAGATGACTCAAAGGAGATTTTGTCTCATATTTCCAAAGGGGGAGATTGAAGCCCTTATACTTTTGACTCATTTGAGTCTAGACTGTATAAGAGCTCAACTAGTTTGGAAATTGTGACAAAATAGTGTCTATCCTAGAAACCAAAGAGCTTCAGAGATTGGGTTGCTTCTTCTTCTATCTATCATGTAATGATCCTAAGACTATAGCCATCACTCACACACTTAGAATTTGATTCTTGCATATCATATTGCACCCTTATGTGTTTTAATGTTGTGAGTGTGTTTAAATCCCTCAATTTGATTTTTAATAATTTTTTGGGAATTTAAAACATATTTTAAACAAGGTTTTATTTAATTAAAAGTTGATTTAAAAAGTCTTGGGGTTATTATATAAATATGGATTGTTGTGTTTATTGGCCTAAAGTTACTCTGGGTAGAAACCGAAAGCGCTACAGACTTTAGGGTTGGCTTTGTAATTATTTTGGGACGCGCGTTTACCTTCGTTCACAAGCCAACACCTGCTGTCTTCTGATTGGACCAAACTGTGTTTCTTTACTGAGACAAACCATCGGACGCTTACAGCCCTTGGATCTATCCTTATCGATGGCCTGCATGTCTTTTGAGTGGATCCCCGTGTAATCCCTTAAGCCAATCATAGCCTGTTTAATCCACCGCCTGTTGTGAGCCCTTGGATTGCAGTCAAAGGAGCTTGACTCAATCTCAGCCATTGTTTTTGAACGATGCTCTGGAATCTTCCTCTCTTCCTATTTAAAGACCCTTCATCTCAGCCTTCGAAAGCTTTTGCCATTTTGAAAAGTCTCAGAAAATAGAGAGAAGAGAGAAGAGAGAGAAGAGAGAAGAGAGAAGTTAGAGAGAGAAACCAAAACCTAGTTAGAAATCCTAACTTCGTCCAAACACTTCTCAAGCCCAATCTACTTACCTCTCAAGAAAAACCACCATAACCAAAAACACCATCCTTAGTGTTTTCTTAGGTTTATGAGAGTTCTGGTTAAGAGATCTTGGGTTGCTGAAATCCTTGTGTTCATAAATCTTATTTCCAACTTAGACATAGACTCAGATCTTGTTTCTTTTTCAATAGAAATCATAGATCTGAAGTTTTTCATGTCACAGAACACTTAGTTGCATTTATTTCTCATCTTGAGAATTTCGTTGTTGATTGTTTTCTGTTAAAACATTTTTCTTCTTCAAAGATCAACAATAGATGTTTTTCTATTTCTGTTTTTACAAAACCTAACCTGACCTAGTGGGATTCGCACTTGGAGGGTTCTCAATCTTCATAATATTTTCAAAACTGATTGAGAAAGGTCTTGACCGATTTCTTAAGCAAGATCTCCGTGGAATCTGGGTTAGTTTGAAAGGTCGAAAAGGTTCTTGGTTTTGTAAGAAAGAAAAATAACAAATACACTGCATATAGACTTTATATGTGATTTGTTAGGATCGTCTGTAACTAATAAGTGTGTGTGTGTGCATGCATGTGTTTTAGAACACCATTCACAAACATCTTCACACTACGAACACTGAAAGTGTTGGCTATAAGATTTGGTGAACAATAAGTCGACGTAAAGTGCTGGAACAAAGAAGAGTTGACAAACTGAGACAACTACATCAACAAACAAGATCTGCAGAAAAGTTAAGGACGCCAGAGGGTACAATCCTGAACTTGTATAGATTTGTTTTTGTGTGCATGTTAGTTAAATAGGTTGTAACTCATATATTTGTTTTAGTGATTGTTTTTGTTTTACTCCGTAGAGGGAGTCGTGGATGTTTCCTCAAGGTTGAGGTTTTACCACGTTAAAAATCTGAGTATCAATATTTCTACATCTTCTCATCCCTTTCTAATAGTGTGCTGAGTTTAAAACATTTTAAACTGTTTACTAAAACTTGTTATCAAATCTTGTCCCTATCTCGTACATACTTTTGTTAACACATCTTGTGTTCAAAATCGTTTTGATTTAAGTAAAGAGTTTCTTCAAAAAACTTTCGGAGTTGCTTAAATAGTTTATTTTCATAAACAGCTTTGGCAACGCTATTTCAGTAAAAACTTGAGTTTTTCTAAAAAGAGAATATCGCACGTTTAAATTTTTGTTCTCTTTTGATCTTTATTTTTGTAGATCCATCCTGTTCCAAAATATTTTGAAAAACAAACCTCATTTCTTTCAAGGTAAAATCAGATCCCTAAGACGTTTGTGTTTCTTGGATCATATTTCACATTTTGTGAAATAAAGTTGTATAAAAATAAACAGAAACACATAGGACCTTGGCTAGTCTTAATAGCGAGGTTGTTTTTCAGATCTAATCTTGATAAGAAGTTTATTTCTCGAAATTATTTTAATCAAAATCTACATGTCATATAGATGCTTATGATTTATGCGACTTTGTCTGTATAAATAACTTGAGGGGGTGAGTTGCATAAATCTTCATTTAGTTTACATAACAAACACATTCTCACACTAACACTTAGTTACAGTGGTTCTGTTTGAGAAACCTGGTATTGCAAGAGTTGTTGGAATCAGAAATCAAGTAAAAAAAGGTCAAGGAAAAGGCAAAGAAGCAACAAGAGAAGATCAGTTCTAGTCAGAAAACCTTTGGAGTGGAGTAGCTCATATAGGTATATCTCTGAACTTAGATTTAGGATCTTTGTGTGTTTGCTTAATTGTTGTAACTTGAATCTTTATTTTAGTGGATTTTTAGTTTGTGTCATAGAGGGCACCGTGGATGTTTTCCTTGATTAAGTGTTTTACCATGTTAAATTCCTGTGTTTATTTCTTTGAATGTTCTTAATTTCTGTTGTGATTGGTATTGCATCCTAGACTTAGTAAATTGTTTTTAATTTATAAAACCAAAGGTAATCAACTACCAAATCTAGACTACATATTCATAAAACAAGTTTAAACACATCTTGTGTTGATAATAGAAAAGAGTTTTGTCCAAAAAGCTTATTTGGAGTTTACTCAACTTAAAATTAATCTAGTAAAAAAAAATTTCAAGTGGTATCAGAGCAGGACCATCTTTTGTGATCCTAAAACTTTAGAATTTTTTTTTGAAATTTCTTTCAAAAAGTTCTGAATATGGAAGAAGGATTTGAGAAGTTTGGTAACCTCTCCAGACCACCACTCTTTGATGGAAACAACTTTTCATCATGGAAAGTACTAATGGTTGCTTTTACTCAACGAACCCTTGGTGATGATGTCTGGGACATCTTTGAAAGAGGGTATGAACATCCTATTAAGGCTATATCTGAAACTAATCCAACAACGATTAAGAAACTTCTAAGTGAATTTACTAAGGAAGAAAAAAAGGCGTCTGTAGATAATAACAAAGGCAAGAATGCCATCTTTATGTCCATTAATGAACACAAATTTAAAATAATATCCATATGTTCTACTTCTAAAGAGGCATTGGACACTCTTGTCATTGCTCATGAAGATCATTAAAGAGTTAAGGAAGGAAAAACTCAAATGCTTGTCCAACAATACAACAACCTGATAGTGGATGACAATGAATCCTTTAACGATGTCTACATTAGGTTAACTGATATCTTTACAAAACTTCATGCAAATGGTATAACCTATAGTAGAAAGGAAATTGTTCAAAAGATTCTTAGGTCACTTCCTTCCAAATTTGACAATAAGAGATATGTCATTGAAGAAATGGACGACCTTAATATGGCTCCTGAATTGCTTAGTAGTAAACTGAGAAATGTAGAGTTGGAGTTAGATTTCAAGAAGCAACTAACTAGACAGAACAAAAAACCACTAGTTCTAATGTTTTACTTTCATCTAAAATACAAGTTCCTAAAATAAGTCCTTTAAACTTTGACACTATATTGATGACTGTGATTTGGATGACCTTGACAATCAAATAGCTCTTATGAGCAAGTATTTCAAAAATATTCTCAAATTCAGAAATGTTTTAGCCTCTAAACAAGGCAAGTCAAATTATCCAGGAAATAAAAATCGCAGACCTCATGACAGAGACAATGCAAACACTCACATGACAATAAAAGGACCTATGGCAATAACCGACCTAAGATAGACCCAAAAGATGTGAAATTCATAGATATGGTAAAATGGGACATTAGGTCAACAAATGCCCAACTAATTTGAGCAACAGTAACAAGGCTAATGTGTGTAAAACGTGGCATGAGTCTAGTGATTCTGATGAAGATAAAATAGAGTCAATCCAGAATGATGAGTATTTCATGCCTTTCTTTGCTAAGATTATATATAATGATGATGATGATGCATGCTTACCTACTCATGAATTTGTGATGCCTGTTGATGTTGATGTTAATACTGCTCCTACTATTATTGGAAGTAATCTAAGATGAGTCAAAGCATTAATATTGCCGAAAAAATTGAATGTGTGCGTGAGTCCAAAAGAACCATGTAATGCTTTAGGAAACACTTCACACGACACATTTAGCGAGTCTGATGATGATTTGCCGGATTTACATGAGTTATACACGAAAACGGTTAAGAAGAGTGCTCGCCTTGAAAAAAATGATAAAATCATTAACTGAGCATATCGATTTACTTAACCAAACCATTAGGAAGAACACTGAAGATTATACTGCCCAGTGTATTGCCCATGAGACAGAGATTGAAAAATTTGCCTTAAAAAAATATTTGTCTAAAGAAATCATGAGTTTGAACAAAAATATAAGATAACCCTTATTGAACTAGAAGAGTCTAAACAAAAGGTCTCAAATGCATTTAAAAATGTCAACACTTTGAAACCCAAGCTAAATCTTATGAGGAAATTATTGTTGGAAGCAAATTTGATTCTGAAGATAAGTCTGGCCTGGGTTTTGGAGAAATAGTGCACACCAGTAAGACCGAAGTTTCTCCTGAAAATGTTACTTTTATCAAATAAGGTCAAACTTGTCAAAACGTTCAAAAAGGGGAATCTAGTCTTAATGTCTCTCAAGAAAAACATGATCAGTACAATCAACAGTGCCAAATATGTTTGTCCACCCGTTAGAGATCAAAGACAAAAACTCATGACCATTGATAATTGGACAACTATACCAAATAGAGTCAAACCCATTTTTAAGGACTTTAGAAATAAATTCAAGACCTACACCCATTAGTGTTGTTCTTTCTGTGATGTTTTTGGCCACACTCTTGAAGAATGTTTTCAAAAAAGGATATATACACCAACCTATCTTAACTTTAACTACTCTAGAAAACAAAGAAATACTTATGTTCTCCCTAGACATGCCACAAATAACTCTAACTATAAAAAGAAAAAGGGAGGGTCCAAGACTAAGAAAAAACCATTTAGAAAGACCCAACAAACCTTTTCTAAATCAAAGGCCACACAATGATTAAAACTTGACCTATTTGGATTTGAAAAGATAATCTATTACCCCGGGTCAAGTGTAATATTGTCATTTTTTCTTTAAAGGCACAACACACTTCAACTAGATGGTATTTAGACTCCGGATGTTTAAAACATATGAACGGGGATGAAACTAAATTGAAAAACAAGACAGACTTCTGGGAGGTAGTGTCATATTTGAATATGGTGTTTCATCTCAGATCATAGGTAAGGGAACATTAAGTGAGGATGGGATTCCTGATCTAAATGATGTTCTACTAGTTAAAGGCCTCAAAGATAATCTTTTAAGTATATCTCATTTCTGTGACTCCAATCAGACCGTTACCTTTTCAAAAAATTATTGATGAAAAAGGAAACTGTATATTGACAGGAAACAGAACTCGAGAAAACTGTTACAGAGTAATTCCTAAGTCTGAGTCTTGCCATGTTGCCAGATTAGAGGATTCTGGCCTTTGGCACAATAGATTGGGACATAAGAATTTTGATAATCTTAGAAGATTAAGCTCCTAAGAAATAGTTAGAGGTTTACCCAAAATCAAAAATTCTTTCAATCCGGTATGTGGACCATGTCAGGAAGGGAAAATAAGTAACTCCCCTCATAATAAAGTTAAGGACGTCTTGACCACAAAACCTTTAGAACATATCCATACGGACCTCATGGGTCCCTCAAGGACCATTAGTTTCTATGAAAATAGTTATATTCTAGTTATAGTAAACGACTATACGCGATATACTTGGGTTGCATTTTTGAAACAAAAATCAGATACCTTCGATGAATTCTTAAAAATCCTTTTCAAAATAGAGAGCAAGAAGGATGCCTAAGTGTGTCGTATTAGGAGTGACAGAGGTGGAGAGTTCAAAGACTCTGGTGTTACTAAATATTGTGTAGCCAATGGCTATAAACACGAGTTTAGTTCTCCCAAAAACACCCCAGTAAAATGGCATCGCTGAACGTAAGAATAAAACATTACAAGAGATGGCTAGGGTTATGCTACACGCTAAAAGTCTTCATATATATTTTTGGGTAGAAGTCGTTCAAACCGCGTGAGATATCATTAATCGTGTATACCTTAGGAAAAATTCCAAACAAACCCCTTATGAACTTCGGTTCCACAAAAAGCCAAACAAATATTTTAAAACGTTCAAGAGTATTTGTTATGTTTGTAAAGACAGAGAACAACTTTCAAAATTTGACACCCGAGGAGAGAAAGGAATATTTCTTGGTTATTCCCAAAATAGTAAGGCTTTTAATTTTTTCAACTATCGAACCAAAACCATTATGGAATCATTTAATGTGATTGTAGATGATACAAGTGTAAGGAGTAGTGTCCATCATTCAGTGCTACCTGTTAAGGCTGAACCAAATTGTACACGTGAACCTTCATAAGACACTGATTTACTGCCACTCGATAATTCTTCTGTACCTACTTGGGTTTCTAAAAACTATCCAATTGAAATTGTAGTTGATAACCCTTCTTAACCTGTTAGAACAAGATTCCAACTCCGAAATGTAGCACAATTTGCATGTTTTATTTCCGTTGAGAAACCTAAAAATGTAAATGATGCACTTTCTGACTCATTCTGGATTAATGCTATGTAAGAAGAGCTTGTCAAGTTTCACAGTCACGATGTGTGGTATCTTGTTCCCATGCCAAAAGATTTGAAGGTAATCGACACACGATGGTTTTTAAAAAACAAAACAGATGAAAATGGGGAGGTAATTAGAAATAAAGCTAGGTTGGTAGCACAAGGTTGCTCCCAGATAGAGGGAATTGACTTTGACGAAACTTTATCAACAAGTGAAGAACTTTTTTGATATCATATATGCTGAATTTCAAATGTCACTTATGGGTGAACTTTAATACTTTTTAGGTCTTCAAGTAAAATAATGTAATGATGGCATATTTATCACTCAATCCAAATATGTTACAGAACTTGTCAAAAAATTCGGATTAGAAAACACTGAACCTTCTAGAACCACCATGAATACTTCAACAGAACTATCTAAGAATGATAATAGGAAAAATGTTGATCCTACTCTATATTGAAGTATGATAGAGAGTCTCTTATATCTTACTGCTTCTAGACCTGACATTTCTTTCACAGTTTGTGTCTATGCCAGATATCAATGTAGCCTTAAGGAATCCCATTTATTATGTGTGAAGAGAATTATTAAATATGTCAAGGGTACTCTAAAATTTGGTTTTTGGTACACCAAGGACACAACTAGTTCTATTGTAGGATACATAGATGCCGATTGGGCAGGGTGTTCTGACGATAGAAAGAGCACGTCTAGCGCATGTTACTACGTAGGAAATAACCTAGTAGGTTGGTCGTGTAAGAAATAGAATTGTATTTCTCTATCTAGCACAGAATCCGAGTACATTGTTGCAGAAAGTTGTTGTTCACAACTATTATGGATTAGACAGATGCTTAGAGATTATGGTATCACCAAAAATCATCTAATTATGTTTTATGATAACCAGAGTGCCATAACATTTTGAAAAATCCGATACAGCACTCTCAAACTAAGCACATACAAATTCGACATCACTTCATTCGTGATCTTGTAGAATCTATAGAACCTACTATTTAATATCTTAATACTAAAAAATGGCTAGCTGATCTTTTTACCAAACCATTGGATAACATACGATTTAAGTATATATGAACAACGATAGGTATGATAGTTATCACATAATTTATGTCACATTTATCATAACCTTGGTGGTTTCACGCTAATACTTGGTTTATGAAGTTTTAGGGCATGGGCGTCTCTCAAATGACAAAAGACACCTCCTAACACTAGTTTATGTAGGAGACCCTTGATTCTGCCATTACGTATGATATTTTTTGTGATTGAAATCTTTTTACTTTTTCCTGATTTCTCTATTTTTTATCCAATGTATATTTGAGAAAAATTAGGGGAGAAGAACTTGAGTATCTTTGGTGTGATTTATATCTATTCCTATTCTTACTCAACTAATATGCATTCAAGTGTTTAATCTTTTACAGGCATTCTTCAGACCCGTTATATAGCTTATCTTATTTATTAGGGTATTGGTCTGTATTGTAGTTGAGTGATGTATTTTTTCATCTTATTTTCGGTTCTAGGATGGGAATGGGTAGTTATATCTTTTGTATAGGACAACTAGGATTTTTCATTTTTCACCCACGAGTTCAGAATACTCAAGGGAATTTTGTCTCTAATTTCAAAAGGGCGAGATTGAGAACACACTATATAATTGACTTACTTGAGTCTATATTATATATGAGTTCCAACTACTTTGGATATCGAGACAAAGTAGGATTAGTTCTTATGAGTTGCTCTATCTCTTAAAGGTTCAAGCAAGAATGAAGAGATCCAGTCCAAGAATTCTCAAGATCCAACAAAAGGGAAGTTAATCTTACCTTATGACCACTTTAGGACACTTACACTACATATTATTGAGTTCACATGTGCTATATTGTTTTAATCACTTCAATAATGTTTACAAATCATTTTAATTCCATTATAACATTTTTGAAACATTTTAAATAATTTTTGAAATTATTAAAATTTGATTTTTAAAAGTGTTAGGGTTAAATGTAGGATTATGTAAAGTGTTTTTATACATTAAAACTTGACGTAGGTAGAATCTCATAGCGGCACATACTTTTGGGGTTGAAATTGGATTTTTTAAAGAACCAAAAACATGCATTTTTCACTGCATATCTGTCGTACACGTGTTGGCTTCTAGACGATTGGATTTTTGTTTTCTGTAAGACACATTCTTAAGTTGTAATATTAGCCTTTGATTGATCCTTTTCAATGGACTGTATGTCTTCTTGATCAATCCATGTGAAACCACTATATAAACCCTCTAAGTCTCAGACCTTCAAAACTTTTTTGCATTCATCCAAATAGAGAGAAAATAAGAGAGTAAAGAGAGGAGAGAGATAAGGGAGGAGTCAGAGGAAAAGAAAAGGGAGAAGAGAGAGAGAAGAACCCCTGATCTTAGAAAGCTCAACCTCTGAGAGTTCTCCATAAATCCAAACACCAAAACATTCAAATTTCATTTATTAGAAACCCTAAATTTTGAGGGTTAGATCCATTTAGGTTTATGTGTGAAAGATGTTGGGTTTCTTCAGAGTTTGAAGATCTCTTCAAGCCATTGTTCTCTTAGAACTCATCTCTAAGAAATTCTTAGGTTTCTCTGTAGAAACTTGAGTTTTTCTAAAAAGAGAATATCGCGCGTTTAAATTTTTTTCTCTTTTGATCTTTTTTTTGACGATCCGTTCTATTTCAAAAGATTTTAAAAAACAAACTTCATTTCTTTCAAGGTAAAATCAGATCCCTAAGACGTTTGTGTTTCTTGGATCATAATTCACATTTTGTGAAATAAAGCTGTATAAAAATAAACAGAAACACATAGGACCTTGGATAGTCTTAATAGCGAGGTTTTTTTCAGATATGATCTTGATAAGAAGTTTATTTCTCAAAATTATTTGAATCAGACTTTGTCTATATAAATAACTTGAGAGGGTGAGTTGCATAAATCTACATTTAGTGTACATGGCCTTTATACATAAATAAGTATTGAAATAATATACATATATTAAAAAATTAAGTTTTTCTTACTTTATACACAGTAACATAAAAATATAACAAAACGGATTGTTGCAATATATATACAAGTAATTCAAATAAAAAAGGCAGACAATGTCGTTCATAATGGTCCATTAACGTCAAATTTGCCTAATTTCGAATGATATATCAAATTCCTATCCAAACACAGTATCCACTCCGAGTACCTCATATCACATACCTATAAGAAAACAAAACAAATAACCATTCATTATATATAAGAATTAAACTTTAAAAAAATAATTATCATAATTGTGATTACAATTTGCATATAGGTATGCCTTTGGGGACTTCAGGATTGTGTTCTTAATCTTCAAATAATTCATCGAAATAGCATGGAATTCTTATTGCAAAAGTCCACGCTAGTGGCATAATAACCTTAGAGGGTGTGACTAACAAACACTAAAAGCACCAATGCACATTCCTCCAAAGTCAGCTGCAGTGGGTATGTAGCGGTTCAATTCCTTCTGCAAGTTCAAATCGTGGTGACTAGGCATCACCATTTATTGTTCCTTAAGCTTCTTGGCCACATCTTTAGCAGAACATCCAAAAACTTTAATACAAGTTTTTGAGAATAGTGCACAAGCTGATAGCATAAACACTAAATAGAAAACAGCATGGAAAGGATTGGCTGCCATATCTGCCAAGCTTGATAGTGCAATAACATAGTAAGCAATACCACCAATGGGGATGGATTAACCTGAATATTCAGATTCCTTCCACTTTCCCAACAGATTAACAAGAAAATTTCCACTACATCTCCTGCGCAGCAACTGAGACATAAAGTAAAGGTTGGATACGAGTGCAGACTGAAGAATGATGGGCATGTTGGAGTGTAGAATAGCTTTATTGGGTATGATCCCTGTTGTCCACGAGCATTCTTCAATCTAACAGTTAAAACCACACGAAAACCTTGGAAGTAGATTACAATAAGGAAGATTTGGACGGTAGCAAGCAGTTTCGTAACATTTGGAAAATTCTGTCAGCAAAATGCTTCTCGAAGAGCGCGAACTTTATCGGTCCTAGTTATCAACAGGTGGAATAGTGCAATAATAACACCTTCAAATTCAGCGCCACGCCCACTATTAATAGTTGTGGGGATAAATTCTTTCATAGTTATTAATTATTTTGGATCATTCGTATCAATTTAAGTGTAAACTTTGGTAAAAAAAAAGAGAGCACGAATAGAGTCACCACAGGATCATTCTTAACGCCATAAATTGACAAATATGAAATAGTACAGGGTCACCAATTAACTTTGATAGATAATACGAGAATGATAAATCTTAGTATACTCGTAATTCCCTTTATAATAAATTATCACACATTATCCTCTCCTAACACGTATATTGGGGAAGTACAAATCTTGGAAGCAGGGGTTAGATGCACATAAACATACAAAAACCAAATAATTTTATAGAATTAAGAGATTAGTGTTGATTTCTAAGAACATATTCGAACAATTCAGAAGATAGTTTAAGACAAGCGATGAGGAGCTTACATGTCATGGGAAGACCATTTATGTTGATGCTAGTTTGGGAATAAGAGGCATGCCTCCAAATGTACATATCGGTATCACCATCATGTGCCTCTGATTCTATATTTACTTTAATTTTAGCCTCCCCAGATGAAATTATCCCCCATGTATCATTTTCTATTGTGAACTTGTAAAACATATAATTACCTTCCTCGACCACTCCGGATTGACTTCCCAAATAGTATAGGTCTCAATACCTACTGGTTTGTTCTCTCCAGATCTAAATCAGGACCCATAATGTTAACCTCCATATCCATTTCTAGAATAGATATACTTAAGGAGGGTTTGAGCTCGAGAATGCGTAAATGGTATTTAGTTGACCATAGTTGACTGTGAGCACATCATCTTAAGAGAGAGAGTTGCGTTCTGGAAAAGGCTTGTCTCGAGGACGGCCTTATGATTGGGTATGTTCAAAAAGCCAAATTCTTCTAACTGTAGTTTAGCGTAAGTTTCTTTTGGCAGCCAAACATAACGCACTTCAATCAAGGGAGTATATGTAGGGTTTAAGATAAGTAAGTTACAACATATATGAGGCATCCCAATAGAACCTTCTCCGGTGGTGAATTCGATGTGACACCTCGCCCAATTAAATATAGGGTGATCAGTCATTTACCAATTTAAAACAGGATTTTCAATTGGTTCATTCTTAGCATCACTGTCGAAAAACTTATAATCATATTAATCACCTAATAAAAAATTAAGCTAGGAGTCAAAACATTTTTTCCTTTTTAATAAAACCAAATAAAATCCATTTTCATTCAAGTATTAAAATATAAACCATTCACCACACACAGGAATATAGTAAATAATGAACATGAGTCATGTAGTGCAATGAATGAGACTAGGGAAAACCTCCTAGTTTAGAACTCTAAACCATAAAGTAACTGAATACAATCCCTCAAACAAAACAACTAAGAGTGGGCGACACATGCCCTAACTGAAATGTCTAAATAGCTGAATGAACTGATAGAGGAGTCTAATGCAAAGACCTACAGCTTCCATAACCGCTACAGCACGTCAAATAATCCAAATCTCTAAATCTGGTGTCCTTGTGGCTGAGCACCTGATAAAATACATATACATAGCAAAAGAGAGAAGAGATGCAAGAAACGAGTCAGAGCTCGATGTTGTAAAAATATTTAGCAAGTATTTAAAACTGCAATGAAGCAAGTGTTATGTGCATGTTATATATCGCACTCTCACATGAGATTCTGACCTCTCATCTATTGTGCACGCCTAGCGTACATGTAACCCATACTAGCTATGCTACCCGACCTAACTAGTTCAAAATCATAGTATCACCATCTACGTTCTCTAGTAGTATACCCGTATCGCCCATACAATACGTTAAAGAAATAATTTATCTCACATAACTACGTTCCATTATTCACCGTTCGAATGGTTAGTCTTTTACCCGCTAAGATTATTTTATTTCTCATTTATACTATATCTACAAATTTCACAAAGTAGAATGTTCCCAAGTATACTCATATATAAAGTCACATCATTCCTATAAATATATATATACTAATCCTGCACCGTTAGGTTAAGACCACTTGGCGCAAAGCATTTATTATTCTTTTCATATCTACTAGTTTCACACAGTAGAAATATTCACAAGTTTATATATATATATATATATATATAGTCACATCATCCCTATACATATATATACAAATCTTGCACCCCCGGACTGGCACCCATTAGCGTACTTAACCATAATAGGATTCTGGTACCCCCGGGTCATCACCCCTTAGTACACTTAACAATTGGGTTATCACCCATTAGTACACTTAAACAATAATATCCTTGTACCCCCGGGTTATCACCCATTAGTAAACTTAATAATAGAATTCCTGTACCCCCGAGTTATCACTCATTAGTGCGCCTAGCAATAAGATTCTTGGACCCCCGGGTTATCACCAATTAGTGCACTTATCAATAATATCACATAATAGGCATACACACATCCTATTAGAATTCATAGGTATTTCCCCAACCTAATTATATACTTCTCATACGTGTTTTATTCTCATCACTACATATAGTATAAATATTTAGGTACTATCTCTCTCGTAATCTCCAAGGTACATTCTCTAGACCGAATCATTAAAGTATTAACTCTCACTTACTTTCCCAAAATTTTGTCCTATATAAATTTACTATCTGGCCGTTTCTCTCACTCCAATAAACTGGTAAACTCAAAACTGGACTCTAAGAAAATTTCCAAAATTCACTACGTCGCTCGAACCAGAAAGGATTGTCGCTCGAACGATTGCCACTTGTTGTTGGGACGACTTCGCAAGACATACAATCTCGCTCGAACGATTCTTCGTGCGACTTCGCGCGAGATTCACTGTTTTGTCTTCTTCCTCAGATTTTAGCATTTTTCCACCATTTACACCTCTAAAACCTCTACTATTCATTCCCAAACACCCAAACGACAAACCCAATTGATGCTCTAACATATTTAGATGATTTCTAACGACCTAGAATCATTAAATCATCATAATACATCAATTAAATACGAAATCCCCAAATTAAAACCATCAAAACCCTAGTTCTTCCAATTTTAATTCAAGAACCATTATAACCTAGATTTGTTCATGGAAATTATCATAAATTGGTGGATGATATCCTATCTACATGAAGGAATTTAATCTCTTATATTCTCAATCCCAATTTATGAACCAAATCATCTAGTTTCCATCAATTCTTTAATTTCTCAACAATGGATGATTTCATATTCTAACATGAACACAATTATTACTAAAGAACCCAAGTAATAAACACTTGCCTCAATTAAGATGGTATAATCCGTTGGTGATGTTGGTATAGATGTGCTCCTCGTCTTTCGATCTATACGATGATGGTCACAATGGTGGAAGATGATGCCTAAAAGCCTTGGCTCCTTGGGATTTGCTCTCCCTCACTCTCTGTGACTCTCTCTTGAGTTATGTGAATGTGAGCCCTAATTTATCCCATGTAACTGATATAATAAAGCTCTAATTTTCATCCATGTAATTTTTTCAATAATCTAAATTACAAAACTACCCCCTACGGGGTGCCGGTTTGGCCTAAAATATTCCGGAGTCCAAATAAAATACCCTGGTAGTATTGTTTTACTACCTCGACCCTCCTAGACTCAACGGAGCACTCGAAATGACCATACAAGTTAATAAAATTAAATTATCTTTTTATTCCAATCAATTAGTTCCGACACGACTCTCACGCGCATCAGACTTAAATTACCAAACTATCGTATTACTCAATCTCGATAATTTATCAAAGTGCAAAATTCCATATTACACATCACACAGTAATATTCCATTAATAAGTATTAACCCTTGGCACGCTAGTTGATTTTTACTTTAAATCCAGATTAATTAACAATTAAATTCTCACATTTTAATTCAATTAATCCAACAAAATAATTAATCTCATAATTATTTAAATCATTAAAAATACGGGGTGTTACATACTTCCCCCTTACAACGAAATTTCGTCCCGAAATTCGAAAAAAGTATACCAGGTACAAACAACGAGGTATATATGTTGCGCATCGCACCCCTGTGCTCCCAAGCGAACTACTGCGTACCACCCATATAGTATGATGTCGAATACCTTTAATAATGAACACTTCACATGTGTTTGTTTTAAACTCTAGGTTACCCTATCGCGTAGGTTCCTCCCCAAACCTTACTGATTAAGTCTCACTACTTAAACTATATCTTAGATATTCACTATATAGTCTCCTACTATTTTCACTTTAGTATATTTATCATCTTTCTAGATACATGCGACCTCGCCTCATGTCGTTCATACGAGAGAGTTGGTTGTGCAATATATATTTCACCCACAATATATGTACGATAATATCAATTATTCTCCGATATCTGCCATCATAACTGATCCCCCACCTTTAACTATCAAGTAGGACAACAATAAATTTTACCATGTCATATCTCTACTGGCATTCTTCCCAAACGTGAAGTTATAGGAGTTATTTGGACACAAACTCCACTAGTGGAATGTACTGATCTCGTCCTCCCCTAAGATTTAAGGGTCCACATAAAATTTTCTCTCCAGCATCCGATTAGACCGCTTGTTCTTACCATCCCTCTCCGGTTGGTAGGTCGTACTCAATCGCATCTTGGTACCTATGGCCTCACTATCTCAGCTACATAAGGATTCTATGCATACTTTCTCGTAGTATGATCATCCCAATTGGCATAACGTGAGCTACTTCAGTCAACTGTTTCTTATCATATATATAGGATCTTGACCCCTCTACAAAGTAGAGCTTCATGAGAAAGTCCTTGGGAATACTCTCTCGTTCACTGGTGGAAGAAGCCTCAGCTGGTTTCGGATTGTCCACCCCTTTTTCTAATAGTCAGGTGACCCACTACAAGACGAACTTTGCAATATTACTCTACATTAAACCCATCGTCACTTTTTTCTTTTTTGGGGATCCTGATAAACTTTGTATTCTCTTGAATGTACTTCTAATCGTGATACATGTGACTTTGCCGTACCACATGCCACAAGTCTTTTTCCTACTCAAAAACTTCGGTTTATAGGAAACGTGAGACTCTGATAAATCTTACGGAATAAGCTTTGGCTTACCCAACTAAATTTCATCCGATTCACATGAGAATTATAATCCACCATTTTATTCGATCACCTAAGGCGCCCATACACCCTATGTCTCGCGCATCATTGTACAAATGACATGTATTCCTCTTAACTCCATCCCCTTGCACTCGACATGCTGATATGGTGGGGGTGCACTCAATCACCCCACTAGTCCTAATTTAATCACCCTTTCAGTGGCATCATTGTCCTATTCAGAATGATACTAAGACTAGGAGACTCTATCATCCTTAAAGTCATAATAGGATTATCAACTCTCAAATATATCCTTGTATAGGTACCATGACCAACGTACGAACTCATGTACTAACGACCAAACTTCCCTCCAACTCCCGACGTTCGCTAGTTTCATGCTTGGGATGTCTCGCAAAGTGAAATCCAAACAAGGAATGCCCCCAATACACTACTATCTAACCTAGTCGGTTATCGAGATACGTAAGGCTCTCAGTTCATATTATGTACCTTCCCAAAATTTTCGTAGGTTGACAAAAAAATTTACTCGTCCACTCTCATGTCCCAAAAATAACATAAAGCATGGCGCTCTCACTATCCCAAGTACTCGACGCTATATTTATATAACGATCTCTATCTCTCTGCTCGATAAAGAACACAGTGTATCTTGAGTCACATTAGTAAAATAAATTCTTACACACCGGAATCACATATAACTAGACAACATACTCGCTGAGGTCTACAATACCATAAAATTTTCATATATATATATATAGGCCCAACCCTATTTTAGGTGGTGCCACTTAAAATTAATATTATCCCCCCCCCCCCCCCCCCCCGCGGAGTATCCGGAATGACAATTATATCACTCAATTCACTATCGTTCAATTATACGATAATTAATCAATACCCATTAACATAATAAACTCTACTAATTCTAAATCCATGAAGTAGTAAATTATAACAACCAAATATACTCTTAGGGTTCACCCGGTTCACACACGGGCGGCATTAAAATGCCCCGCAATCAACAACAAATACATTTGTAACAAGACTGTTAAAAATAACGTTCCCACTCAACTCGACCAGCACGCAAATTTTAGGGTTTCAAATTTACATATAAGTTGTGACACACCCATATCACTAGAATTAATCCTTTATTCATAGGGATGAACCAAGATTTCACCAGTCTTGCCTAATCATAGGGTCCGAGCACGAGACTGTCAATACGACCCATGAACCTCTGCAATCGTTTTACATCTAGGATTTCATCCAATAGTTGTCCCCTCCCATTGTGGACAATTTACTCCATCATGTGGGTTTCATGCCCATTATTGAAATGTTGTCCCACAATATCTAGGCCTCAATTATGACTTTAATGACCTCCCATTTACCTATCGGGCCCCGTCGACCCTGATATACTGTATGTTACTCTTAACAAGGACTCCACTGGTCCAACCTGAACCTATCACTCTTGGGTTGTATATTTCCCGAACCTAATTCTCTTGACCCAAATTCCTTCACTAGAAGTCTCCTCCCTCTATTCGTTATGCCTAACTGGCATGGTTTACCATTTCCAATCTTATCGGTCTCACTTCTCAACATGGAAACATTCAACACTTGTAGTCCTACTCTCTTATCATAGGGAAACTTCACGAGCCATTTCCCTGTAACTGGTCTCACTGACCATTTTGAAATTTCCTTCCCTCGGACCAAGCAGTCTTAATATCATAATTATTCTCCCGTTGTCCCTTTGGCTACATTGGCCATTCGAAACTATGGTTGACCTCTACAGCCCTGATTGACTTCATCGTCCTCTTGAAATTAAGAACCTCTAATCATCTAATTAAATTCCTTATTGGGAATAATCTCATGTGGTATTTCACTAACACCATTAAGTTCAGTTTCTTCTCTTCAGTAGATTCCTTAACCCTCTTTGCTCGGTTCTCCTGGAAGCGTTAACATTATCATACTACTGCATGATCTTAACGACCTCGACACTAGTTATCCTGGCCAAATTTCCCATTCACACTGGTATTCTATTCACGGTCCTTTATCAATTATAAACCCTTTGGATAATTTATGCTCCTATGCCAAGTACGAAGTTCAATATGCAATTCAACCTTTATCTCACGATCTGTTTCTATCTTACCCATTATGCTAAATTTCAAAATTTCACTCACATATTTGTTACCACATCGAATGGAAGACGTCACGATCAAATCGTACCCAAATTTCTCTTTAAATTTCAAACACCCTTCTTCATATGTGGTGATTGACTCTAATCACTTCATGTTGCTCCTAAGAGCTATAACTTTTAACTCCAAATTTAATTCTGAGTGTTGTCACACTCCACTCTACACCATTGCCTTTGTATTTTCTACTTCCTTTGGCCTTTTACACTTTCTCTCTTTCTTCTCTGCATCTTCCCTGATGGTTTTCAAAAGAGTTCCTCTGATTTCCCTTTATCGACTACACTAGGTGGTCCTGAAATCACCCCACCGTTATATACGACTGTGCCCTAGGAACCTACTATTCCTGAGTGATAATTTCATTATCACTTACTTAAACAATCCTCATGGTGATTTTTGTCACAATCACTCTTCCCGGATTACTCAGTGTCTTCAGACGGGATTCTTCTCCTCCAGTCCTTCTTACATCCCTCGATGGTCATCCTACAATGTTCGGTTCTCTAAGCACACATGATTTAGTATAATAAGTTGTATATATTACAATTCATAACAGAAGAATGTAAGTCGCATATGTAAGGGAACACAACAGTCCTATAATAAGGCTCTACATCAAAGAATGCTACGGTTAAACGTAATAAGCCACACAGATCCTAAAAGACTCTAGAACCTGATGCTCTGATACCACATGTGACACCCCGCCCAATTAAATATAGGGTGATCACTCATTTACCAATTTAAAATAGGATATTCGGTTGGTTCATTCTTAGCTTCACTGTCGAAAAACTTATAATCATATTAATCACCTAATAAAAAATTAAGCTAGGCGTCAAAATATTTTTTCCTTTTTAATAAAACCAAATAAAATCCATTTTCATTCAAGTATTAAAATATAAACCATTCACCACACACAGGAATATAATAAATACCGAACATAAATTAAGTACTGAAATCAATGAGACTCGGGAAAACCTCCCAGTTCAGAACTCTAAACCATAAAGTAACTGAATATAATCCCTCAAACAAAACAACTAAGAATGGGCGACACATGCCCTAACTGAAATGTCTAGATAGCTAAATGAAATGATAGATGCGTCTAATGCAAAGACCTACAGCTTCCACAACCACTGCAGCACGTCAAGCAATCCAAATCTCTAAATCTGGTGTCCCTGTAAATGAGCACCTGATAAAATACATATATATAGCAAAAGAGATAAGAGATGCAGGAAATGGGTCAGAGCCCGATGTTGTAAAAATATTTAGCAAGTATTTAAAACTGCAATAAAGCAAGTATTATGTGCATGTTTGAAATTGCACTCTCACATGAGATTCTCACCTCTCATCTATTGTGCGCGCCTAACGTACATGTAACCCACACTAGCTAGGCTACGCGGCCTAACTAGTTCAAAATCATAGTATCACCATCTACGTTCTCCGAAAGTATACCCGTATCGCCCATACAATACGTTAAAGAAATAGTTTATCTCACATAACTAAGTTCCATTATTCATCGTTCGAATGGTTAATCTTTTACCCACTACGATTATTTTATTTCTCATTTATACTATATCTACAAATTTCACAAAGTAGAATGTTTCCAAGTATATTCATATATATACAGTCACATCACTCCTATATATATATATATATATATATGTGTGTGTGTGTGTGTGTGTGTGTGTGTGCGTGTAATACCCCATATTTTTATGCTTTATAAATTTGGAGATTTATAAAATTTATTGTGAGTTATTAATTTAATCTAAATCCGAAAATTAATTACTTTATAATTATTAACGTGATGTGAGTTAGTAATTATGGAAAACTTGTTGAATATTACTAATGAGTAGAGCAATATATAATATTGGTTCTATTAAATGTCAATAGTGGATAAAATGACAATTTTGAAAAATTTGAGTCGGGATGCGCCCGTGTCGCGTCGGGACTAAATATTGATTAATAAAAGTTAATAAATTATAAGTCGCTCATATGGTCATCTTGAGTGCGCCAAAGTGTTCGGAAGGGTTGAGATAGTCAGAAAAGTATACCCGAGGGTTTATCTTGGGTCTCGGGGCATTTTTAGGCCTATTTAGCACCCCGGGAGGGCATTTTGGACATTTTGCATTTTTGGGTAATTAAACCCACGAAATTTATTAGGTTATATCAGTCATTTGGAATGTTCCTTTAGGGTTAGCAGACTCAAAACCTTAGAACGGCCATAGGAGAGGGAAGGAGAAAGCTTCCAAGCAATCCAAGGCCAAAAATCCATCCGGTTGGACCGCCACCACTACCAACACGTAGATCGCGCGACGGGAAACGTAACAACACCAAATTCGTCCATAGATCTGAAATCTGAAATTCCCAGGCAAGTATTTATCTTGCTTAAATTCGTTAATGCATCATTCATGTTAGTCTAGGATTGATTAGGATGTATTTCATATAAGAAAACCCATGTTGGAGATAGGAAATTGCATGTAGTAATGATATAAATGGAAATATGGAAATCCCCTTCATATGTAGAGGTTGAACCAAGGATTTATGATGTATTAGGAGTAGAAATTCTGGAAAAAGACTGATTAAAACTAAGTTAAAGAAAGTTCTAGGGTTCTTGAGATTGATATGAGTTTTGGCCTATTAATCCATGGTTATTGATGAAAATTCGCATGCTTTACGTAGAAGATGTATAATATGGGTTTATATTGTTTGTAGTATGAATTTTTGGGAGTTTGGGTTTGAAAAAGATGAATTTGATTGAGATTGGATTATAAAACCCATAACTATTAATCTGCAGAATTCGCCATACCTGTTTGATCGATCGATCGAACCAAAAGTGTCGATCGATCGACGCATCGATCAATCGAGCTCCTGCCATCGATCGATCGACCCCTCCTGTAAGACTCATATTTCCCTTTTAAATTGTTGAATTCAAATTAAATGAGTAAAAATCTTTGGACATCCTTATTAAAAGATTTTGGAAGGTAAAGGTGACCAGTAGGACTTATTAATAACTATGAGACCTTTAATCTAAGACGAGATTCACATTTTTGGGATGCTTACACATAAGGGACGATGGGGTTGTGTATTACAGGGAGAGACGCGTAAAATAGTTACGTAGGAAAAATAGATGAGTACCTACTGAATTCTACACTTTGGAGGATAGAGTCCATGGGTGTTACGTAGTAAGTTGGATTAATCCCTCAATTAAAGTAAGAGACGAACCGTTATACGTGATAACTAAAGATTGAGAAATAAGGATAAATATTATATCATGGGTGATGAAAGGTACCTAAAGAGATATGGTAATAGTAGTATATTTATATGATTGTGTTTATGCATATACTATATACGTGTGAAAATCATGCCTGCGCTACTTGCTATCCCTAAGGTTACCGCGTTGGGACAGTCTTATCTCGATGTGCCTTTATGGGGGATATTGACTCGTACCCTAAAAGATAGATATCCTTGGTACAGGCTATCTGGTCGATGGTCAGACGGTCCTAAGAGACGTGACGGTATGTACTGACCTCTTAGAGACTTGGAATCTATGCTTCGCCTCAATATTGTTTGTGTATGTGTTAATACAGTTCGAGAGTGATTCCGAACTTGTATTTCCCTTAGTACGAGTGAGACGGGGATTGGATAGCAGAGTATGCCCGCACCATAATTTTTATGTGGGGTGCTATTAGAATATATATATATTGTATGAGTATTAAATATATATATTTAATTCTGAAATTGGGAACTTCCTACAGTGTTTATGGTAAGTAAGATATGAATAATGATTTCAATTTAGAAATACTTATTTTGAAAAGTATAATATGATACTGGGAAACTTTATTAGCGAATAAAGTTAAAATGAGAGTCTTGTTATTAAATGGAATTTACTCCTTAAACAGTTGAATCACTAGTTTAAATGTTACGAGCAAACTAAGATAAGATAAGTTAAACCGTTGGGAAGGTTAGTGCGATAGGCGTGCACATTAGAAGAGAGGTGAGAATTCCTCAAGGCAGTGCCGCACTAATATGTTGTTGCATTGGCCAGTAAACATTTTAAATACTTGCTAAACAAATTTTAAATCATTTTTACAATCGGGCTCTGACCCGTTTCCATTTTATTTTCTCTCTTGTATATATATGTATATGTTACAGGTGCCCAGCCACAGGAGCGTCTTGCATAGGATCCTTTGGAAGGAACGTGCTGCAGCTTAGGTGGAAGTGCAGGCCCCTTGCTTAGATGACTTCATTTATTTTATTCCACTCCTAGCATATTTATTCAGTTGGGCATATGTCACCCGTTTCCATTATCCAGTTGTTTTATTGGACATTGTGATTCATTCATTCTTGTACAGTCACTTTGGGATTTATTACTGTTTGGATGTTTTACTTTAAGTTTTAAATGTTGGGATTTAGTTGTTAAATGTTTAAATTATTTGGATTATATGTTCCAGGATAATTGTGGTGTGATTCTTTAATATTGAATTATGTAAAGTTTTAAATCATTGGTTATAAATAGAATTTGGAAAGTAATATCTAAAATGGTTTTGACACTTAGCTTAATTAATTTGGGTGTTTATATTGGAAAAGTTATTTTTACGACAGTGATGCTAATAATGAACCAACTGTTCACCTTGTTTTTAATTTAATAAAGGAGTGATCGCTCGGTATTTAATTAGGCGGGGTGTCACGGGTGGTATCAGAGCATCAGGTTCTAGTGTCTTTAGGATCTGTACGGCTTATTTCGCTTTCAGCTTAACATTTTTGCTATAGAGCCCTAATTTAGGATTGCTGTATTCTTGTTTTTACGGTTACGTCTTCAGCTATTTGAGATTTGATAATAACTATAGACTAATAAACTTCTTCACGTTCCAGATGCCTCCGAGACGTGCACCAAAGGATAGGCATGCCCAAGCCGAGCAGCCAGCAGCTCCGGATCAGGGAACGATGAATGCTAATGAGGTAGCCACTATTGTTGCTCAGGCGGTGAATGCCGCGTTAGAGGTAGTACAGCAGGCTCCACCCCAAATTCAGGCAGTGGCGCCAGTACCTGCACAGCTTCCATCAGCATGGGAGCGGGTTAGGGATGCCTTTCAGAAGGCGCATCCCCCTGAGTTCTCGGGTAGTTCAGATATCATCATCGTCAGCCAATGGAAGAAAGATATCCAGTGGCATCTGCGTATGTATGAGTGCACGGATGTGCAGAACCAGTTGTTGGCTTCATTTAAGCTAGTGGGGGCCGCTTTGCAGTGGTGGGAGTCCACCACCACCTTGGAGGAGAGGGATACTATTCTGATTCAGTCATTCTGGGAGTGGTTTGACCGCAAGTATTTTCCACCCGCCATGCAAACTGAGATGAGGCGGAAGTTACTGAACTTGAAGCAGAAAAATTCTACCATTGCTGAGTATGAGGAGGAGTTTACGAGACTTCTCACCATAGTGCCAGATGAGGCACCTACTGAGGGTAAGAAGATAATGTTATTTATGGACGGGTTAGCTTGGAGGATCCGTTAGCAACTTATAGGGAATTTGTCTCTGAGTACCTTCACAGATGTACCCAATGCTGCCTTACTACATTGTTAGGATCACCGCTTCCATCTGCAGGGAAGCAAGCGAGCAGGAGAGTCCGGCCACCAGGGCAGGACAGGGGGTAGTGGCACTGGTGGAGCACCGACATCCCAGGGACAGACTCATTAGCATGAGCAGAGTTCCCATCAGGGGGACCCTGCCAAGCGCTTCCGATCAGGTGATTTCAGGCAGGGATTTGGGGGTTATAGGCAGGGTTAGCAAGCCCAGCCTAATCAGCAGGGCCAGCAAGGCCAACACCGTCAACAGCAGGGCCAACATCTTTTCATCAGGGCCAACAGGGCCAGTGGAGGGGTGGTAACGGCCAACAGGGTCGTGGTCAGCAGGGTCAGAGGGGAGGTTATTTCAAAGACCGATGTTTTGGGTGCGAAAAGACTGGCCATAGGCGCCAGGATTGTCCAGAGGGAGAGAGGGCCCCACAGCAGCAAGGTGCCCGTAATGAGCCGCAGAGGCCACTTTTTCCAGCAGCCCTCCCAGCACCAGCTCAGGTACCAGCCCTACCAGCCATTCCAGAAGCTCCAGTGCAGCTGGGCTAGTTACAGTATGGACGTGTCTATAACGTCCACCAGGCAGCAGCTCCACAGGCACCACCCGCGATTGAGGGTATGTTTCCTATCCATGGTACTATGGGTCGGGTTTTATTTGATACTGGGGCGACGCATTGTTTTATAGCTACTCATTTTGCGAAGGCCTTAGGGTTATTAGCCACAGCAGAGAGCACTGTGACGTGTGTATACTCACCACTGGGAAATGGTTCGCTTATTTTCTTTATATGTCGGGGTGTGGGGGGTAGAGATTGGTAGCTTAGTATTACCTGCAGACATGTTAGTCTTAGATATAAATGAGCACGATGTCATTATCGGTATGGATTGGCTCGCAACTTACAGAGCCATGATAGATTGTTTCGGTGGGAGTATTATTTTTGCCATTTCCGGGTAAGAGATATTTGTAGTGGCGATGCCTCGCCCAGAGGGAGGCTCGACCGCTCATTTATATTACATAGAGGGGGATACCTCTAAGGAGGTTATGATTCCCTTAGACTCAATCCCAGTTGTTTGTGAGTATTCCGATGTATTTTAGGAGATACCAGGCCTACCCCCCAGTCGTGAGATAGACTTTGTCATAGATTTATTACCGGATACTCGACCTATAGCACGCGCTTCATACCGTATGGCTCCGACAGAGATGCAAGATTTACGAGACCAGATAGAGCATCTGTTAGGTCAGGGCTTCATTTGAAGGAGTACCTCACCTTGGGGCGCTCCAATTTTGTTTATGAAGAAGAGAGATGGTTCACTGAGGCTATGTGTGGACTACCGGGAGTTGAACAAGGTCATGATAGGGAACAAGTATCTGTTGCCTCGAATCGATGATCTGTTAGACCAGCTGAGGGGTGAACTTTATTTTCAAAGATAGATCTGAGGTCGGGGTACCATGAGCTACGTATTAGGGAGAAGGATGTTTCAAAGACTACTTTCTTGACGAGATCTGGGTCATATGAGTTCAGGGTGGTGCCATTCGGACTCACAAATGCTCCATCCGTATTCATGGACTTGATGTACCAAGTGTTCAGAGAGTTCTTGGACCAGTTCGTTATTATTTTCATAGATGACATTCTGATATATTCACACTCCGAGGAGGAGCATGCCGATCACTTGAGGCAGGTTCTTCAGACTCTACGAGAGCATCAGATGTATGCTACGTACGAAAAGTGAGGGTTTTGGTTACGTGATGTGAAGTTCTTGGGACATGTTGTTTCTGAACAGGGGATAGCAGTTGACCCGAGTAAAGTGTCAGCGGTAAGGGAGTGGGGACAGCCCACGACATCGACGGAAGTGCGTAGTTTCTCGGGGTTAGCCAAAAACTATAGGAGATTCATTCGGGGATTCTCCAAAATAGCGGGTCCATTGACGAACCTGACTCGCAAAGGGATACCATATGTTTGGGATGTTGCTTGTCAATTAGCTTTCGACGAGCTGAAAGACAAGTTTACTTTAGCCCCAGTCCTTACTTTACCTAAGCCGGGTGTGGAGTACCTGGTTTACACCGATGCCTCTTTACGGGGACTTGGGGGAGTAATTCAGTAGGAGGAGAAGGCTATAGATTTTTCCTCCCGCAAGCTTAAGCCACATGAGAAGAATTACCCCACCCACGACCTGGAGTTAACAGCGTTCATTTTTGCATTGAGGATATGGAGGCGCTATTTATTGGGGGAGAAGTTTCGCTTATTCAGAGACCACAAGTCACTGCAGTACCTATTCACTCAGCGAGAGCTGAATATACGTCAGCGCAGATGGTTAGAGTTTGTGAAGGACTATCAGTTCGACATACAATACCCTCCGGGGAAGGCCAATGTAATTGCTGATGCGTTGAGTCGTAGACCGGTAGACGATGTAGCGGAAATCTGGAAAGCAGAGTGGAAAGAGTTGGGTCACCAGGACGCAGTAGCACGTTCTTTCGTATCTGTCATGACAGTGACACCCGAGATTATTACGAGGGTGATACATGTACAGACCACAGACCCGTTTTTCCAGGAGCTGATTGTACGAATTTTTGCTGAGGGTGCTGAGTCCAATTCTGTTAGTTCTGATGGGGGTTTGAGATTTAATGGGAGATTGGTGGTCCCAGAAGGAGCAGAATTACGTTATGCAGTGATGACCCAGTCTCACGGGTCCCGATTTACGATACATCTTGGAGGAGATAAGATGTACTAGGATATGAGGCGGCAATACTGGTGGAGTGGGATGAAGAAGGACATTGCTGAGTTCATGTCCAAGTGTTCTACCTGCCAGCTGGTAAAGGTGGACCATCAGAGACCGTCAGGATTGCTTCAACCATTAGAAATACCCGCGTGGAAGTGAGAGAGTATTTCCATGGACTTTATTACAGGGTTGCCTACATCACAGCGGGTCCACAACTCTATCTGGGTGATTGTAGACCGTTTGACCAAGGTGGCTCATTTTCTGCCGGTGCGGACAGACTATACCATGGGTCAGTATGCTCAGCTATTCATTGCTGAGATTGTCAGATTACATGGGGTGCCCCTGAATATTGTGTCAGATAGAGACAAGATTTTCGTGTCACATTTTTGGGAGAGCTTTCAGGAGGCTATGGGTACAGAGTTAAGGTTGAGTTCATCTTCTCACCCACAGACAAATGGGAAAATAGAGCGTACTAATCAGATGCTGGAGGATATGCTACGCATGTGTATCCTTGATTTTGTAGGAGGTTAGGAGCCACATCTTCCACTGGTAGAGTTCTCTTATAATAAATCTTATCAGTTCACGATTGGCATGGCTCCATTCGAGGCTTTGTATGGCAGACCTTGTCGTTCCCCAACTTGTTGGCTAGAGTTGGGGGATAACAAGTTGCTAGGACCAGAGGTGATTCAGGAGACCTCCGCGAGGATTGAGATGATCAGGGGTCGCATCCAAGTAGCCCAGGACAGGCAGAAAAGCTACGCCGATGCGAAACGTTTCTTCTGAGAGTTTAATGTGGGGGACCAAGTATTACTGCGAGTATCTCCTATGAAAGGAGTGATGAGGTTCGGGAAGAAAGGGAAATTGGCCCCGAGGTACGTGGGACCATTTCCCATTATCGAGAGGATTGGGTTGGTGGCATACAGGTTGGGACTGCCAGAGCATTTACATCGCATCCACGATGTATTCCACATCTCGTCATTGAGATGATACCTTCGGGATGATATGGCCCATACTCACATTGCGATAGATGAGATATACTTATAGCCTGACAGCTCTTACGAGGAGAGACAAGTGGTTATCCTAGACCATAGCGAGAGGAGATTGAGGTCGAAGGTAGTTCCACTTGTACGGGTCCAGTGGGAGCATCATAATGTGGAGGAATCCACTTGGGAGCGCGAGGCAGATATGCGCGAGAGATACCCAGATTTATTCTTACCAGGTATGCCTTATTTTTCAAATTTCGAGATGAAATTCAGTTATTAGGGGGGGAGTATGTAATACCCCGTATTTTTATGCTTTATAAATCTGGGGATTTATTAAATTTATTGTCAGTTATTAATTTAATATAAATCGGAAAATTAATTGCTTTATAATTATTAACGTGATGTGAGTTAGTAATTATGGGAAACTTTTTGAATATTACTAATGAGTAGAGTAATATATAATATTGGTTCTATTAAATGTCAATAGTGGATAAAATGACAATTTTGGAAATTTTGAGTCGGGACGCGCCCGTGTCGCGTCGAGGCTAAATATTGATTAATAAAAGTGAATAAATTATAAGTCGCTCGTATGGTCGTTTTGAGTGGGACAAAGTGTCCGGAAGGGTTGAGATAGTCAGAAAAGTATACCCGGGGGTTTAGTTTGGGTCTCGGGGTATTTTTAGGTCTATTTAGCACCTCGGGAGGGCATTTTGGACATTTTGCATTTTGGGTACTAAACCCACGAAATTTATTAGGTTATATCAGCCATTTGGAATGGTCCTTAAGGGTTAGCAGACTCAAAACCTTAGAACATCCATAGGAGAGGGAAGGAGAAAGCTTCCAAGCAATCCAAGGCCAAAAATCCATCTGGTTGCACCGCCACCACCACCAACACGTAGATCGCGCGACGGGGAATGCAACAACACCAAATTCGTCCACAAATCTGAACTCTGAAATTCCCAAGCAAGTATTTATCTTTCTTAAATTCGTTATTGCATCATTCATGTTAGTCTAGGATTGATTAGGAATTTCATAGAAGAAAACCGATGTTGGAGATAGGAAATTGCATGTAGTAATGATATAAATGGAAATCTGGAAATCCCCTTCGTATGTAGAGGTTGAACCACGGATTTATGATGTATTAGGAGTAGAAATTCTGGAAAAATACTGATTAGAACCAAGTTAAAGAAAGTTCTAGGGTTCTTGAGATTGATATGAGTTTTGGCCTATTAATCCGTGGTTATTGATGAAAATTCGCATGCTTTAAGTAGAAGATGTATAATATGGGTTTATAAAGTTTGTAGTACGAATTTTTGGGAGTTTGGGTGTGAAAAATGTGGATTTGATTGAGGTTGGATTATGAAACCTGTAACTGTTAATCTGCAGAATTCGCCATATCTATTTGATCGATCGATCAAACCAAGAGTGTCGATCGATCGACGCATCGATCGATCGAGCTCCTGCCATTGATCGATCGACCCCTCCTGGAAGACTCATATTTCCCTTTTAAATTGTTGAATTCAAATTAAATGAGTAAAAATATTTGGACGTCCTTATTAAAATATTTTGGAAGGTAAAGGAGACCAGTAGGACTTATTAATAACTATGAGACCTTTAATCTAAGACGAGATTTACATTTTTGGGATGCTTACACATAAGGGGCGATGGGGTTGTGTATTACAGGGAGAGACGCGTAAAATAGTTACGTTGGAAAAATAGATGAATACCTACTGAATTCTACACTTGGGAGGATAGAGTCCATGGGTGTTACGAAGTAAGTTGGATTAATCCTTTAATTAGACGAACCTTTTTACGTGATAACTAAAGATTGAGAAATAAGGATAAATATTATATCATGGGTGATGAAAGGTACCTAAAGAGAGATGGTAATAGTAGTATATTTATATGACTGTGTTTATGCATATACTATATACGTGTGAAAATCATGCCCGCGCTACTTGTTATCCCTGAGGTTACCGCGCTGGGACAATCTTATCTCGATGTGACTTTATGGGGGATATTGACTCGTACCCTAAAAGATAGATATCCTTGGTACAGGCTATCTGATCGATGGTCAGACGGTCCTAAGAGACGTGAGGGTATGTACTGACCTCTTAGAGACTTGGAATCTATGCTTCGCCTCAATATTGATTATGTATGTGTTAATACAGTTCGAGAGTGATTCCGAACTTGTATTTCCCTTAGTACGAATGAGACGGGGATTGGATAGCAGAGTATGCCCGTACCATAATTTTTATAAGGGGTGCTGTTAGAATATATATATATATATATATATATATATATATATATATATATATATATAGTACGAGTATTTAATATATATATTTAATTCTGAAATTGGGAACTTCCTACGATGTTTATGGTAAGTAAGATATGAATAATGATTTCAATTTAGAAGTACTTGTTTTGAAAAGTATAATATGATACTGACAAACTTTATTAGCGAATAAAGTTAAAATGAGAGTCTTGTTATTAAATGGAATTTGCTCCTTAAACAGTTGAATCACCAGTTTAAATCTTACGAGCAAACTAAGAAAAGATAAGTTAAACCATTGGGAAGGTTAGTGCGATAGGCGTGCACATTAGAAGAGAGGTGAGAATTCCTCAAGGGAGTGCCTCACTAATATGTTGTTGCATTGGCCAGTAAACATTTTAAATACTTGCTAAAGAAATTTTAAATCATTTTTACAATCGGGCTCTGACCCGTTTCAATTTTTTTTCTCTCTTGTATATATATGTATATGTTACAGGTGTCCAGCCACAGCGGCGTCTTGCATAGGATCCTTTGGAAGGAACGCGTTGCAGCTTAGGTGGGAGTTGCAGGCCCCTTGCTTAGACGACTTCATTTATTTGATTCCACTACTAGAATATTTATTCAGTTGGGCATGTGTTGTCCGTTTCCATTATCCTGTTGTTTTATTGGACATTGTGATTCATTCATTTCTAGTACTGTCACTGTCTGGATGTTTTACTTTAAGTTTTAAATGTTGGGATTTAGTTGTTGAATGTTTAAATTATTTGGATTATATGTTCCAGGATAATTGTGGTGTGATTCTTTAATATTGAATTATGTAAAGTTTTAAATCATTGGTTATAAATAGAATTTAGAAAGTAATGTCTAAAATGGTTTTGACACTTAGCTTAATTAATTAGGGTTTTTATATTGGAAAAGTTATTTTACGACAGTGATGCTAAGAATGAACCAACTGTTCACCTTGATTTTAATTTAATAAAGGAGTGATCGCTCGGTATTTATATATATATATATATATATACACACATTAATCATGCACACTTAGGTTAAGACCACTTGGCGCAAAGCATTTATTATTATTTCCATATCTACTAGTTTCACACAGTAGAAATAGTCACAACTTTATATATATATATATATATATATATAGTCACATCATACCTATACATATATATACAAATCCTGCACCCTCGGGCTAAGATCCATTAGCGCACCTAACCATAATAATCCGGCACCCCCGGGCTGACACCCATTAGCGCACTTAACCATAATAGGATTCTGGTACCCCCAGGTTATCACCCCTTAGTACACTTAACAATCGGGTTATCACCCATTAGTACACTTAACAATAATATCATTGTACCCCCTGGTTATCACCCATTAGTACACTTAACAATAGAATTCCTGCACCCCCGAGTTATCACTCATTAGTGTGCCTAGGAATAAGATTATTGCACCCGTGGGTTATCACCCATTAGTGCACTTATCAATAATATCACATAATAGGCATACTCATATCCTATTAGAATTCATATGTATTTACCCAACCTAATTATATACTTCTCATACGTGTTTTATTCTCATCACTACGTATAGTATAAATATTTAGGTACTATCTCTCTCGTAATCTCCAAGGTACATTCTCTATACCGAATCATTAAAGTATTAATTCTCACATAGTTTCCCGAAATTCTGTCCTATATAAATTTACTATCTGGTAGTTTCTCTCACTCCAATAAATCGGTAAACTCAAAACTGGACTCTAAGAAAATTTCCAAAATTCAATAATTCGCTCGAACGAGAAAGGATTGTCGCTCGAACGATTGCCACGTGTCGCTCGAACGATTGCCACATGTCGTTCGAACGATTGCCACCTATTGTTCGAACGACTTCACTCGACATACAGTCTCGCTCGAATGATTCTTCGCGTGACTTCGTGCGAGATTCAGTGTTTCGTCTTCTTTCCCTGAATTTAGCATTTTTCCACCATTTACACCTCTAAAACCTCTACTGTTCACTCCCAAACACCCAAACGGCAAACCCAATTGATGCTCTAACATATTTAGATGATTTCTAACAACCTACTATCATTAAATCTTCACAAATCATCAATTAAATTCGAAATCCCCAAATTACAACCATTAAAACCCTAGTTCTTAAAATTTCAATTCTAGAACCATTATAACCCAGATTTGTTCATGAAAATTATCATAAATTCGTGCATGATATCCTATCTACATTAAGGAATTTAATCTCTTATCTTCTCAATCCCAGTTTATGAACCAAATAATCCAGTTTCCATAAATTATTCAATTTCTCAACAACGGATGATTTCATATTCTAACATGAACACAATTATTACTAAAGCACGCAAGTAATAAAAACTTGCCTCGATTAAGATGATATGATCCGTTGGTGATGTTTGTAAGTATGCGTTCCTCGTCTTCCGATCTATACGATGGTGGTGGCAATGATGGAAGATGATGCCTAAAAGCCTTTGCTCCTTGGGATTTTCTTTCCCTCACTCTCTGTGACTCTCTATTGAATTATGTGAATGTGAGCCCTAATTTCTCCCACGTAACTGATATAATAAGTCTCTCATTTTCGTCCATGTAATTTTCCTAAAACTCCAAATTACAAAAATACCCCTACGGGGTGCCGATTTGGCCTAAAATATTTCAGAGTCCAAATAAAATACCCGGGGTTGTATTTTCTGACTATCTAGACCCTCCCGGACTCAACGGCACACTCGAAATGACCATACGAGTTAATAAAAATAAATTCTCTTTTTATTCCAATCAATTAGTCCCAACACGGCTCTCACGCACGTCAGACTTAAATTACCAAACTGTCGTATTACTCAATCTCAACAATTTATCAAAGTGCAAAATTCCATATTACACATCACACAGTAATATTCAATCTATAAGTATTAACCCTTGGCAAGCTAGTTAATATTTATTTTTAATCCGTATTAATTAACAATTAAATTCTCACATCTTAATTCAATTAATCCAACAAAATAATTAATCGAATAATTATTTAAATCATTAAAAATACGGGGTGTTACATTCGAGGACTCCACCATGAGTAGTACCACGATCTTGTTTAGCGAACTTCGAGTTTGAAGGAACCTCCTCTTGATGAATTGATGACGAGTGGAAGTGCAAGGGAACCTTAATCAGAGAATTTTATGAAGCATGGAGGTGGTACTTTGATATTCTCTCCATTCCCCGAGTAAGGTACAACTTTTAATACACGATAAAAGACGACTCATCTCCCAGCAAGGACATTTTCTTCCAGTTTCTAATAGACGGCAGAGGAGAAGAGCATTGTAAAGATTCATCACATCTTGTATACCCTTAAATAATATTTCTGATCAAAATGATATTAAAATCAACCAAGGTAAATCGATGATAATGTATATGTAGTCACACGATGATTGATGGCAAGCATTGATGATGATACTTGTGCAAACGATGGTTATGGCATGACGGTTCTATAATACAAAAGATTTAAGATTTTTAATTGAGTTATTGATAAAGAATACCCAACCAAAATCCATCAACTAAACAGTGTAACAACTGTCAGGGGTATAAACTATTTTCATTTTCATATAATGTACTTGGACTGCACCCTCTTTTGACACTGTTTTTAATGCTTTTACTTTGAAAAAAAACTATAAAGCCTTGTAGATACTATTAGTCTAGTTTGTGGTAAAAAGAAAAAGGTGAAGAAAAAAACAATATATCAAACATTATTAGAATACTATTCTAGTTCATGGTGAAGATTTAACTTTTGGAAAACACGAAAAAAAAGGAACATATAACTTCAGGTATATGCTTTCACACGTACCTGTCATTGAAATACAAGTCGAAGACGTATCGATCTATATCAAAATAAGACTAGCATGTATGGCGAACACCATAAAAGATAACAGTGACGACTAGTTCATTAAGAGTACTAAGATTTACCCATTACACCACCCGTGTTCTTTCAAAAACATACAAGACCAATATCATCCTACTTAATTTTCAACAAATGCCAATGTGACATCATTCAAAAGCATTTATAGTATAAATACATATACTAGAACAGAAATAAATAAGCCACACTAGTATTCAAGAAACATCTTGGAAAATATGTAGTGAAGTTTGGAGTGCTCAATGAGATCAAATTATTTTTCATTGGGCATCCGCATCGGAGGGGGACAACCCCAAAATCTTAATTTCAGACCGGGTAACGAGGGAGTATAATAATGGTAGTGGATGTTTGGAGTCCTTTTTTTTGCCCCCATACTCACATTCCCCTTTACCCGTTAAAGATTTTTAAAAAAAAAACTTAGCAAGACCCCATCTTTAAAGATTATATTTGATCATCATAAGAAAGATAAAACAATATTACTTGGGCACAAGAGTATCCAATTAGAATTAATAGTCCTACACACCACCCTATTAGCCTAGAACTTAATTGAAAAAGTCATCAAAACAACTAGTCATCAACAAAAATTAAAGGGAAACAAGGATTTCCTATAGGTATGGAGATAACTTATAATTATTAATGTATGTCATACGTAACTTTGAAAAGCACCAAGGTCAAGTTGATTTCTTGAATTCTTAGTTGTGAATTCAATTAAGTTCAAGTCAATATGTAACGTTTGACAATTAAATATAAATAAGAATCTTATATATAGAAAAAGTAATATGCCCAAACGACATCAAATTAAGGCTCAATGTAGATCATGATCTTATACTTTATTTTCTCAAAAAACAAATGTAACATTTAGATGACCCCTCCCCCCCCCCAAAAAAAAAAAAAAAAAAAACATTTACATAAAAAGAACTCCGAACATTTACATCAAAAACCACAAAAAATTGTTAGAAAATAATTTCTTACTCATTTGAGGAACAATAACAACCAATTAAGCAGCTGAATATTTACATAAGAAAAAACTCCAAACATTTAATCATATGGATACAGTTTGACCATGTGATGAATCAGTCAGTAGTTAGTTTAAACCACAAGATATTTTTCTGTCAAATATTTTCTTTTAAATAAACAAAAATTTACAACTACATATGATCGTGTTAAAACATATATATCACAAGACCCTGGAAACATTTACATCACAAAACTCCAAAACGTAAAATGAAAATTAAACCTAAGACAAGTTTTGTGGCTATGAAACCTAAGACAAATTAAAGCCCCTTTGGGTCAGACTCGGATTGGTCCGAGCAAGTCGAATTCGGGTAAACCATTTTTTCTTTAAAATAAAGAAATAAATAACACTCCAACGACACCAATCTAAAAAATTTTCAATAATTTTTTTAAAAAAATCCTCAAAGATATTCAATAACAGTATATTGTTAAAAGAAATACTGAAATCCTAAAAAAGATCTACAAAATTTATACCTCAATCCCATTGAAACCATCCACAAAAATTTAAAAATCACTCTACGCACTAAGTCAAAGACAAACTTCTACAACATACAACAGTTGAATAATGAATTGAGAAATCAAATGGTCAAATGGTTCCAAAAAAACAATTTTTCTTTGGTAGATTCTCCACAACTAAAATGGGTGAATAATGGGATCAAGATAGAGAAACTTACTGCAGAGTTAAATAATGATTTCCAAAGTGAAGAGGGATCTCATATTGAAGAGCTTGGAGAGAGGAGAGAGGAGAAAGAAGAAGAAGCTTTTTTGCCAAAATGTTGTCGATTAGGGAGCGGGAGATTGAAGAGTACCTGGGAGAGAAAATAGGGAAATTCAAACAAGGCTAAACTTTTGGTGACCCCTAATAATGGTCACAAATTAACTCTTACACCAAAATTTTTTACTGCTACGAGCGGTCATAAATTGGTGACCGCTCATAGCGATCATAAATTAAGTCTGAAGTTAAAATTTATGATGGCTATGAGCAATCACAAATTTGTGACTGCTAATAGCAGTCACAAAATTAAAATTTGTGACTCTTCATAGCAGTTACAATTTTGTGACTGCTCCTAAGAGTCATAACTTAAGCCTAGTGATAAATTTATGACTCCTTGTGGCAGTTATAAATGTGTGACTCCTTATAGCAGTCACAAATTAATTATATGGTAAGATTTGTGACTATCATGAGCAGTGACAAATCAATTGACTCAAATTTTTCATTACCCAAATATTTTATGACTCCTAATGGCAGTTATGAATAATGTTATGACTCCTAATGGCAGTAATAAAATTTGTCACCCCCATTAGCAGTTACAATAAGGCAGTCACAATATTAGTATTTTGGTGTAGTGAAAAACAAACTTCATTTCTTTCAAAGTTAAATCAGATCCCTAAGACGTTTGTGTTTCTTGGATCATATATCACATTTTGTGAAATAAACTTGTATAAAAATAAACAGAAACACATATGACCTTAGCTAGTCTTAACAACAAGGTTGTTTTTCAAATCTTATCTTGATAAGAAGTTTATTTCTCAAATTGTTTGAATCAGAATATGCACGTCATATAGATGCTTATGATTTATAGGACTTTGTCTGTATAAATAACTTAAGAGGGTGAGTTGCATCAATCTGCATTTCACAAACACGTTCTCACACGAACACTTAGTTACAGTGATTCTGTTTGAGAAACTTGGTATTGTAAGAGTTGCTGGAATCAGAAATCAAGTAAAAGGAGATTAAGGAAAAGTCAAAGAAGCAAGAAGAGAATATCAGTTCTATTCAGAAAACCTTTGGAGTGGAGTAGCTCATATAGGTATATCTCTGAACTTAGATTTAGGATCTTTGTGTGTTTGCTTAAGTGTTGTAACATGAATCTTTATTTTAGTGGAGTTTTTGTTTGTGTCGTAGAGGGCACCGTGGATATTTCCCTTGATTAAGGGTTTTACCACGTTAAATTCCTGTGTTTATTTCTTTGAATGTTCTTAATTTATGTTGTAATAGGTACTGTATCCTAGACTTAGTGGATGATTTTTAATTTCTAAAACCAAAGGTAATGAACTAACAAATCTAGAATACATATTCAAAAAGCAAGTTTAAGCACATCTTGTGTTGACAATCGAAACGAGTTTTGTCCAAAATGTTTATTCGGAGTTTACTCAACTTACTATATTTTGTTATTAATATAGTAAACAGTTTTCTCATTTTGTTGGGGAGTTTTTTCTGGGATTTGAATATGGATTTTACATGTCGGTTATTTGGAAAGGCTGATTTAGGAGGAATAAGGATGGAGGTTCCTATTTTGGTGGGTATGGAATGTGGTTTGTTTGGAGTGAGAGGATAATTTTATTTTCTTATTTTGGTCAAAGGCAGTGGCGGGAATGGTCATCAACGGGTATAAGGGAGTTCATCGGATTTTAGGTGGCCAGGTTTGGTTGGTCGGAGCTCAAGTGGTTAAGCTTGGTTTATATGGAGAGTGTTGGTTATGAAGGAAGAGGAAAGAGAAAATGGTTGGTGGATTGGTGATGGATAGAGGAAAGTGAGATTAAAAATCTGAATTGTTTGTTTAAAATGAGGTGTGGGAGGTTAGTGGGGGTGAGTGAGATACATGGGATGTGGGTGTAAGTGGGTGAGTTATTTGGGTGTATGAGTGTAGGGGTTTAATGTGTATGCTTAATTTCTATATGACTCAACTAAAGCTAAAAAAATAAAGTCTAATAAAACAAAAAATTTGAATCATAACCTATAAACTAGTAAAAGACAAAAATAAAGTATTAAAAACTAGACTAAAAAAACTAGAAAACAAGTAAAATCAAATAAAGAATAATCTACTAAATGGGCAAACCTAATATGAAAACACACGACATAAAAAAAATTACATGGACTCTAATATTTATAACTGTACGCACACAAATAAAATATAAAATCCAAAAAAACTGTACACGACTCAAATAAAAATCTAAAAAAATATATAAAAGTGCAAACTAAATACACACGAGGCATACGTAATGGCTTGGGCTCGGTTTAGTCTTAGGTTTGGTACGAAAATGGGTTTCGGCATCGGTATTGATCTGGGTAAGCTCAAAAAGGGACATATGGCTTCACGATCACTTTGATTTTCTTCGTTGAATGCTTTTGACCGCTACTTTGTCGCAATTACTTTGATCTAGCACAATTTGATACCAAGATTGTCTATTGACCTACAATATAGATTAATACTAACGTAAGTCCAGTTTAATCGAGAATGAACGACTAAAACACATTGGGGCATAAATTAAACAATTTTAGGTGCTTATCACGCCACCTCCAAACAGAACATTGGTAGTCCTCGAACAAAAATAGAGAGAAACGGAGATAACTGGCCAAAAGTGTGTCACTTTTGCAGACACTTGTGATTTCACTAAACATGTGCAACAAGCCATTAAACCTCTAGGTTTCCCTACGGGACGAGTGTTGTCTCGTGAGGGTTTGTAGTGAATCTACCCAGAAAATTCAAAATTCTATTAAAAATGATTTATTGAAAGGCAATCTCTTATTTGACGATGAAAGTTATACAACGCATCTAAAAATAGCATCAAGGAATACAATGTTGAACAATCAATGTATGTCATATAATTTCTTAATACAAAAAGAGAAATGCTTCCTAAAACTTAACATGTGTTGTGTGAAACAATATTAAGTATCATCCAAGTAACTCATAGATTGCCTCTACAGAATCAACGCTTGGACTTCAAATCTAACTAGATTTGTCGCCTTGAATCGAACTCTCCGAGATTTAGGTAAGTGTATATCTTTAGTGTGTGAGGAGGTAAGTAAAAGTAAACATGGTCAAACGTCTCACACACTTATAAGAATTGACGGATACGTGAAGGAAAATGATCTCATGAACGAATTCTAACCACTAGAGTGAAAATGTCGAGTTACTCACCATATAGACTTATCGTTTGTCGAACATCTCACCTAAGGTGAAAATGGGAGGCATGAAAGGAAAATGAAATGAAGAAGATGAATGATATGATGGTAGAGTTTTTGAGAAGGTTAGAACGAAATTTGAATAACAAATTTCTTCATTTTACAAAACTATGATCACATGCTTTTTTTCTATATTTTTTCTTTTCTTATTCCTTATCCTTTTTCTAATTTTTTATTGGATTTTATTTTTTTCTCTTTTTTTATTGCGATGCATTTTTCTTTCCATAACACAAATGAAGACAAATTTTACATTGACAATTTTAAATACTATTTTTCTCAAAAACGATGGTATTGCTGGGAAATGATATATGGATGGTACCTAGAATGTACATGGATAAGAAAAATATGGAAAGATAATGGGTGAAGTGAATGATAACGTGATATAGAAAAATGGTAAGTGTATGGTCAAAACTAGTTTGGTGTTCAAGACAAACTACAAGACACATGTTTCTTACAACTCGAAAGCGATGCCATTTTCATTAGTTATGCCAAAAATGAAAAATAATGAGACCATGTAACGACTACGTGTGGTATTTGAAAAACGTATAAATGCAGTGTGTGATACCGATTTAAATTAATTAGCAAGTTTCCAAGTAAACCTTATTCAATTAGAGTCTATTTTTAAACAAAAATAATTCGGCCCCTAAACATGCATCTAAATGTCATAAATCATTCAAACCATGCATGAAAAATAAAGACGGTGGATTCAGGAAAAAAAACCTTTCGGGTAAAATCTTTTATAACACTTTGAAGAATTCACAAGACCTTTGACTTACATATAACCTGATAATCACCCACAAGTGTGTAATGCACGGTGCCTTCAGCAATCATTCAAATATACGAGAGACAGCAAAATACCCTCCAGGTGTCGATTTGTCGTCTTCGACTCGTCCACTCGCAGAATGACTAAGCTCGGTATCCACCGATCAAATATGGAGATGCCTTCTCCGCAGAGGTTGAACAAAAGCAAAGTAATATTCTTGAAAACCAAAACAATTCACCAAAGCATATGGGATTTTTGTGAATTGAACGCAAAAACGGATTAAACCCTAAAAGAAGAAGTCAAAAGGATTCTGCAGTTTCGAAGTTTTGTCTTTCAAAACGCTGAGACTTCTTAATGAAAACGAAACCATTTAATGAGTATTTATACAAAAATGCGTCGCCTCGGTATTAGAGCTCGTTCAAACGAAATAGCTATCTCGCGCAAACTAAGTACATATGCCATTCAAACGACATCGCACGACATGCATATGTCGCTCGAACGAGATAGCTATCTCGCTTGAATGACCTAGGCGTCAAAATTGAGGTACGCTTCAGAACTTTAAAAAAAATACTCATACTCAAATTTTGACAAAAAAGTCCGCTCCAACACTTAGAAAATATTTTGTAAAGATATCCTAAAAGCTCTAAGTGGAAAGTTAAGGTATTAAAAACATAACCTTACCAAAGTAAACTTTACGGAGTCTTTTTTTTGAAGAACTTGATATTCGTATCCGTCTTTGATGCTTGAATGCTCTTCGACGGTGTAGCGGTATATGACATAATAAATTTATAACGGACTTATAAAAATATGTCCTTACAAATCTCCCCCTATGTCTATGCCGGTACATACATAAAAACATCCGAATTATCAAAAACCAAAATGCCTGTACAAATCTACCCTCCCATGAATAAATTTGCAAGACCTCAAACTGTTCTTCAAAAAGTCTTCATCAAATCTCAAAACTTTTCTCATCACGGTATGCAACATAATGATCTTCAATTTTTGTACCTACAAACATGAGATAAAAAAAATATCTTCGTGATGCATCGAGTTTGAAATGATATAAGAATAAATCAAAGCTCCCCCATAATGCAAAAACTCCCCCATAACATGATAATTCTTTCTCCCTTTTTTTATGATGTCCCCAAATAGACAAATAATCAAAGCATGGAGTGTCACGATAAAAATGCATAGCTAACATGGATCAAACTACGCACATACAAAGGTATGTCTTAAAAACTTTCCAAACTATTTTTGATTTTTCAAATTTTTCGTACAAAAATAAGATACCAAAAATCACACCATGGATTTAAACTAAAACAACCAAGTCATGGAAATGCAATGTATGGGTGTGAACACATTCGATAGGTAAATCAACTCAATCAAGAATATGTGCATGACGAATACGTGTACCCCTAATGAATGAACATCAAAAGTATCCTTAGGTGTAAAAATTGTTGAATTTAGATGACATCGTCTTATGCAAATCAACAAATCAAAGTCAAGTGATTTCCACACCAATAACGTCCAAAACTATGTGGCACTTTTTCAAGACTTTCAAGGACGTGAAAACCCATTTTAATTCTCCATCCAAACTCCCTCATATATATTTTATTTTTAGAGGTATAAACTAAATTCTCAAACTTTGGAGAATTGGTGCAAAAACCTAAATGGCCCATAATTGGCATGAATTTCTTGTTATTGCCTTTATATTTTTTCGGGCTCTTTTAAACCTCTTTGGACCCCGGATAATAAAATTCCTCAATTTTCTATGTCCAATTTAAACAACGGCTTAATCGCAAAGGATAAATGAGTACCTTTCGTAGCCCATCACCGTTGATAAAATAAAGCACGCAAACTCACAAACGGCTCTTACATGCACAACTTTCTTATCAAGTTTTATCGCGCTTGGTTCATTTTAAGGACAGGATTGAAGTGAAAACATCCAACCAACATGTGCTAAGACAAGCACAATAATCAAACAAATCCGTGTATGTGTGCAATAAAGGAAATCCTAGGTCAAACATGTAGGAAGTAACAATGAATTACATCTTAATGACTCCAAACATTATAAAGCACATGGATGAATTGAACTATTGTCTCAAAACACTATTAAATAGTCACATTAAAAATATGGAATGATGTTGTGACTCGATCATCCTAAGTGTTCAACTATAAACGGTGTAAACAAAATACAAAACTCTTTTTGGATTTTTCAAAACTTTTATCCAAAATAAAATCTTTTTGTATTTTTCAAAAAAAATCAAAAGCAAAAATTTGTACAAAAATGATACATAATAGCAATAGGCAAATAATGACATCATAGAAAACATCCTATGCTAGTAAACAACTTAAACCTCAATCGTTAGGTGGGGAGGTGTTTTCCAAAGGTGGTGCCAACTTATGAAAAACCTCCATCAAATTTTGTGAAGTTTTGACCAAAAACTTAACTTGCTCACCTAAATGTGAAAACTCTCTCATGTAGTCTCGAGGAGCATGTAAAGTATCATGTGTGGGTGCATGTGTGTAAGAAACACATGTAGTAGCAAAACGTGACACATAACCCAACTTAAAGCAAAATTCCCTAAGGTGTCCTCTCCTTTTACAATGGGAACAAACATATATATGCCTAGTAACACCTTTCTCAAAAACTCTAGGACGCGCTCTCTTAATAGGAATGGGACGCCTAGGTGGGTTAAGGTGAGACTCAAGTGAATCTAACACTCAAGTGGTAACCGACTCGGGTGCTAATTGGGAAGTAGAAGCACCGCCATGACTCATTCCTAACTTCTCACCTTTACCCTTAAGAACCACCTTTTCCACCTTCTTAGGTGCGTTCTCAAAATTGACTTTGACCTCCCTGGCACGTTCGAGATCACTCTCGAATTGGAATACTCGTGTCTTCAAACTAGATAACATGTTGGTCAAATCCCACTTCTCCTTTCTTAAAACCTCCATCTCTCTCTCCAAATCTAAAACCCGACGACTTAAATATATATTATAGTTCTTTTTTTTCAAGGTCTCGGTGTACAAATCTCTAAAGTCTTTTTGGAGCTCACTTTCATCTCCATTCTCAAATTCGCTCTCATCGCAACTAGAAACACTCGAGTCATCACCGGTGCTCTCATGACCTCTATCAACGGGAGACAAAGTGGGTGTGCTCACACGACTCGAAAAAGCTAAACACATTCCATGTGCTAAGCCTTTATCAGACTCATCTCCCTCATCACCCTCACTATCACTAAGTGTGGAAGGCATAGAGGTCTCTTTTCCCTTTCTCCTTATCCTAGTAGGACACTCTTTAGTTATGTTCCCTTTGCCCTCACACTCAAAGCACTTGATCTCATCCTCCTTTTCACTATCTTTAGCCTCTACTTTCTTTTTATTTGACTCAAAAGATCTCTTTTTATTGGAAGAATTTTCTTTTTTCATTTTGAGAAACTTCTTAAAAAATTTCACAAGCATGGCCATATCATCAAAATCAAACTCACCCTCAGAATTGGACTCACAAACATTTTCTTTATTTTTCTTAAAATGAGTCTATAAAGCAACGCCTTTATCCTTAGCCTTAATTGTTTGGGGAAACATGTTTATCTCATAGGTTTGAAGGTCTCCTACAAGTTCTTCCAACTTAAGTGATTTCAAATTTTCCAAAGATTTCAAAACAATGACTTTAGGAAGAAAGCGTTTTGGGAGAGATCTCAAAATCTTTTTAACGACAAGCGTGTTATCAATCACCTCACCCAAGTTAAAGTTGGTGTTAACAATGTCCGACAAACGTGCATAAAAATCATCAAAGCATTCAGACTGAGACATGGTGATAGTCTCAAATTGGGTGGCCAAATTTTATAATTTTGATTCTTTAACCGCGTTCGTACCCTCATGTGTCATTTTCAAAACATTTTATGCCTCTTTAGACATAGTGCACGTCATAATTCGGTGAAACTCGTCGAGAGTGACGGCTCTAGAAATAGCACTCAAACTACGTGAATTAAATTTAGACATTTTAAAATCATCTTCAGTCCAAGCCAACACGGGTTTTAAAGAGGTGATATTTTCAACGGTGACTGTGGGAGGAGTCCACCCATTTTCACAAAGGAACCAAACATGCTCGTCAATGGCTTTTAAACTAGATTTCATGCGAGCTGTCCAATAGGCATAATTAGACCCGTCAAAAATAGGCATCTGATTATATAAGTGCTCTATAGGAAAAATTGCGATTTTTCACAAAATTGATTTTTAAAAAAAATCAATATCACACGATTTTGCGAAAAATAGGAATATGCGATAAATTAGCGCAACCCGCTGTGATATCAATTTGAAAAACGTATAAATGCGGTGTGTGACACCGATTTAAATTAATTCGCAAGTTTCTAAGTAAACCTTATTTAATTAGAGTCTATTTTCAAACAAAAATAATTTAGCCCCTAAACATGCATCTAAATGTCATAAATCATTCAAATCATGCATGAAAAATAAAGACGACGAATTCGGGAAAAAAACCCTTTTGGGTAAAACCTTTTATAACACTTTGAAGAATTCACAAGACCTTTGACTTACATACAACCTGATAATCGCCCACCAGTGTGTAATGCACGGTGCCTTCAGCAAACCTTCAAAGATACGAGAGACAGCGAAATACCCTCCAGGTGTCGGTTCGTCGTCTTCATCTCGTCCACACGCAGAATGACTACGCTCGGTATTAACCAATCAAATATGGAGATGCCTTCTCCACAGAGGTTGAACAAAAGAAAAGTAGTGTTCTTAAAAACCAAAATAATTCACCAAAGCATATGGGATTTTTGTTAATTTAAAGCAAAAAGGGATTAAACCCTAAAAGAAGAAGTCAAAAGGATTCTCCAGTTTCGTAGTTTTCTGTCTTTCAAAACGCTGGGACTTATTAATGAAAACGAAACCATTTAATGAGTATTTATACAAAAACGAGTTGCCTCGGTATTAGAGCTCGTTCGAACGAAATAGCTATCTCGCGCTAACGAAGTACAGATGTTGTTCAAACGACATCGCGCGACATCCATATGTCGCTCGAACGAGATAGCTATCTCGCTTGAACGACTTGGGCGTCAAAATCGAGGTACGCTTCAGGACTTAGAAAAAATGCTCATACTCAAATTTTGACGAAAAATTCCGCTCCAACACTTAAAAAATATTTTGTAAGAATATCCCAAAAGCTCTAAGTGGAAAGTTAAGGTATTAAAAACATAACCTTACCAAAGTAAACTTTGCGGAGTCTTTTTGATGAAGAACTTGATATTCAGATCCGTCTTTGATGCTTGAATGTTCTTGACTGATCTTCGATGGTGTAGCGGTATGTGACATAATATATTGATAACGGACTTATAAAAATATGTCCTTATGGTATCCAAGGAAAGTAGAGTCATCTTGTGACTCGAAGATTACGTAAAAACCTTAAAAAAGATGAATAGCTCAAATCTCAAGGGTTTAAGTCTCCACTAGTGATCTTTTAAGGCTTTCTTGAGAATGTTATCACTCTTCAACTTTTGATCATAAAATGTGATAGTTTAAATTTGTCGAGTTTATAAATTCATGGTGCTAGTACGCCTTAAGAGGTATTATTTAATCTTATGGTAAAAAGCGTAATTTCAGGTTCGAATAAGTGAATTGAAAGACTTCTAAAAGTGGAATGATAAATAATTTATGTCATAAAAAAATGAGTTAAATTGAACAAAAAAGTTAAAATGACTTATTTCTGACAAAACTTTTCAAAAGAGGTACGATTTTGACAAATTTCGCACCCCCAAACAAAAGAGAACATCATCCTCAATGTTTAAAATGATACATAAAAATTGAAAGCACAAGATAGGAAAGAGATTACGCCAGTCAACTGCTAATGAAATGTGGACTGTGTGATGAAATCAATGGTAGAACTTGAAGAATAAAGGTCATACACAAAATATATGTAACTCTGTAAAGCATGTTAAAATCATTGGAGGATAAAACACCACCCTAAAATAGGATATGACTCATACTCAGAAATAATACACGCCAGGCTGCTTTCCGATAGCACTAAGTTTAGCGTCTTCAGCTAGACCGAATGGAACTCACCCATAAAGAAGATATAAACTTGGATAGAACATGGTGGCAGAAAAGGTGTGGGTGATGAGAAGCCCCCCCAAACAAGACTGAAAATTCAGTCTTTGTGGATAAAGGTGACAATGTCAATGCACTTGTATAAAAAAAGTTCTTTACGAGATTCAAATCATCAGTGGACCAGGGTGGGTGGGGAGAAGGGTATAAGGAAGAAAGACAAGTGTGAGGGGAAAAAGGCAGCGATCACGGGCCTTATTGAGCCTAAAGGTGATGGAAACAAGGGTCATATAGGCATGGTGGGTTCATAATAGGCCAAGGTGGGTTCTAAAATAGTGTCATATGGATACACTTGGGCCATGGTGGATTCGTATGGATATAGAAGGGATGGACACTCATGGGACAAGTGATCGGCTTGGAAGCTATAGGTGCACAACGAAGCATTGAACACATTAACACTCATCACCTGAGGAAGTAAAATAAGGGATGTGTGCATGGACGACGCAAGAGTATCAATAGTGTGTGGGAGAGAGATAAAGCCTTTAAGTAAAGTACGAAGGTTGGACTCAGGCTCAACCTTAAACATGCTCTAAGACGATGGTAAATGATCAAAGTAGTCCTTTAAATGACGTTCTTCAGCCATGAAGAGAGTAATATTTTTGAATTTTAAAATATTTTTCCAAAGAAAAGAAAATCTTTTTGTGATTTTTTAATATAAGAAAAGGAAATCATTTTTGGCAATTTGAATATTTTGAAAAAGAAAGAAAACTTTTTGGAATTTTTTTTATATTTTGAAAAGGAAGGAAAATATTTTTGGAAAAGGCGGCAAAATGGACTCTTCTCGAAACACGAAACGGGCGGAGCACTCAAACTACCAAAGGGTGAATTAGACATGTATAAGTAAATAAAAAATCACAACTAGCACGTAGCTAATTTTTTATCTTCAATTAAGTGATGGGGTAGTCTAATTTTAAGTAATCTGTGGGCGAGAAAAGCACGGAATCTTATACGTCACATTTGAAAAAATTTATGCTCCTATTTTCTTTTCGAGAGAACAGGAGGCTTACTAGTTAAGTCTCATTATGGTAGCTACTACAATGATCGACTGCCTAGTACCATGCTGGGGAAAGCATAACCCCTTTTACTGGGCATCCTCACTTAAAACCCAATTTCCCTAGACATTGTGTTAAGAAAGTCGATCGAAGATTGGCAGGGGTGGAAATGACTCACTAGAGTATCCTACGATTGTCTCGTTTCGAAAGGTTCCTAATGAACACCGAATCCAACTTGGCTTGCTAGTTGATTTATTTTAATTATGTGATGGCATGAGTAACAAGAAAATTGGATAAAGTGATTGAGTAGGTAATGAATTTCAAACTCATTTCAAGTAACAAGAAAATTGGATAAAGTGATTGAGTAGGTGCTAAATTCCGAACTTGTTTCAATGACCGAGTCTAGGTTTTAGGTTCATTAATTCATCAAATCATCCAAAATAAATGCAATGCGATAATAAAAATCATATAGGAGAAAATAAGAACACAAATAATGGACTCACTTGTGGGAGATTCGCGAGTGATAAACAAAATGTACCTCCCACGACTTTTACACACATGGGGTGAAGATCGGGTTGAGTCGATCGGAGGGGATGTTCGCCTAAATTCATTCGTCCATGGGAGTCTCACGGACCCAAAATAGAGTCTTCTAAATCCACTCTAATGGCACTCTTTCTCTCTCTTTTTTCATGTTTCCCTTTTCGCTTTTTGTTTTCGTGATTAATTATTACAAATTAATGGTGTAAAAATGCACCCAAATGAATACAACACCTCAATAATCCTAATACAACCAATCTAATGAATAAAAAAAATAACAACTACAACAACAAATGAAAAAGAAATACAAGTCTTCAACTTGCCTACAACTTCAAGAAAGAGACAACGACGCCATTTCATAACTCGCTTTTACGTGTACTTGTGTCGTTGTCTTCAAAAGTCAAGCTCAAAATCCCTTGAATTACCAACAAAAATTGTTAAATAACTTGTATGGTGGTAAGTACGGGTATCAATGCAACTTTCAAGGTGAAGAAATAAATAGAGTGAATGACTGCAATTTCATTTTTATTAGTTTTTTATATTTTTTATAATCTTTTTTTTGAAAGACAATTTCAAGGGAGAAAAAATGCTAAAAACTATAAGTGACTGTTGATACCAAAATTAATATGCTGATATGGACGAATAATACGAAGACATGTGTCAATCTATGTGGCACAATAGCAACGAGGAAGTTCATTTCCCCGACCAACTCATGTTTTCTCCGAGCAACGAGGATACACCGAGGAACGTTAGCACTCCGAAGTACTCCAGCGCTCCGAGGAACTCCTGAGCAACGAGCAACTAAGGCGGTCCGAGCTGCATCTCGGCCATAGCATTAATTGCCAAATAATCAACAGTTCAACTATTCATTGAATGTTCATCATCTTGACGCGCACGCTGCATTAAATGTATTACCCTTTCATATGTATATCATTTAATGTATCAACCCTTTCATGTACAGCCTAAGGGCTATAAATACTTTGTATCACCCTCATTCAAGGGGGACCGGAATTTCTTGGTTGAACTTAAAATCGAGAATTCCCAAACACTCAGCAATAACATAACAGTGGACGTAGGCCATTCATATAAGGTTGAACCACTTTAAAAATCTTTGTCTCATTTTATTTATCTGTGATTGAATAATTAGAGCGATCTAATTTTTTACATCAACAGATTGGCGCCGTCTGTGGGAAACGATTATTACTATCGTTTTTCACCAAAAATCATTCATCATCAATGGCGGATAATCCAGAATCTAGCAATCGAAACGCTGGAAATATTGGAAATTCTCTGAATCCTCTGCACCTCCAGATCTAGCCGGGATTAAGACGAATCTGGCTCAAGGACAAACCGCCATGCAAGAAACAATGAGGCAACTCATACAAACCCTTCATGGTGGTGCACCTGCACGTTCAGGACAGCAAAGTGGTTAGAGGCAAACTTATTTACTTTCTTCACGATCCAGGCGTACTGAGTCACATCGTAATGAGGAGTCTGATGATTTCTCTTATCAACCTGGGCGAACTTCGTCAATAAGGGCTACAGATACTGATCAACATATCACACTCTCTCCAGAAAGACCCAGTGCTTTAGAAAGACTGAGTAGGGTGTCTCATTTCAGTCGATTAGGCCCTAGGAGGAATAAGAGTCCACCTAAGACCATGTCGAGGAGTTTTCGACAACCAGCAGATCTAAGAGAAGGATCAGCACAATCACGACCAGTTGCTCGTCAAGATAAATCTCAGGAGGCTACTTCAGAATGATCTATTGCTCGAACTAACAAGCTCGATGAAGGAAATGATGCGTGGAAAGGTTCCATCCAGCGGTTGGAGGATAGATTGGGAAAAATGGCTAAGGCAAAGAACCCCCTACAACGAACTTTTATTCGAGGAACACCTTTTGTACAGGCCATTGTGAATTTTCCTACACCGTCAAAGTTTAAAGCACCTGTAGTGACCCCCAAATATGATGGAAAGACAGATCCTGTTCTTCACATAGAGCAATATCAAGCTGCTGCCGACATCTATGTCATCCCCGACGAGATGAGATGCAGAGCGTTCTCAGGAACTCTTACTGGAGCTGCCCAGATATGGTACAACAATCTTCCTCGGGGTAAGATTTCAACTTTCTTTCAGTTGGCCGAGTTGTTTATTGGCAATTTCTATTTTGGAGCAAAGCCAGTAAAACGAGTAGCACACTTGTTAAGTGTTAGACAAAAATCTGGTGAGAGTACTAGAGATTACATAACTCGTTTCAATAACGAGAAGCTGTAAGTCATAGATTACGAAGAAAATACATCAATCACCACCTTGATGAGTGGGTTGTTGCCTAATAAATTGTATTACACCTTGGCGAAAGATCCACCTAAAACTATGTCAGAGTTGATGGCAAAAGCGGCCAAAATCATGAATGCCGAGGAAGCTGTGGCTGCAAAGAAGAATATGGATAAAGACACCAAGGTGGACGTCGGCAAGTCTAAAAATAAAGAGCATAAGGGCAATGGCAGTGACAAATGTTCCAGAAATAATAAATCATCATGGGAAGTCCTAAAGAAATACGACAATTATACTCCTTTGAAAATGGGTATTCATCATGTCTTGGAAGAAATCAAGAACAACGAGGAGGTAAAATGGCCAAAGAAACTGAGGTCAGACCCTGATTCAAGGAGTAAGGATAAATATTGCGAGTTTCATAAAGATCATGGTCACATGACCAAAAATTGCATAGCTCTTCAGAACGAGATTGAAACACTCATTCGAAGAGGAAAGCTAGCAAAATATGTTGATCGGGGAGGTGAAAGAAAAAATAACGACCGAGCTAGAGAGAGGTCTAGATCTCCTCGTCGAGAAGAGGAGAAAAAGAAGAGAAACCATGAAGATGATCCAGATGATGACCCCGACCTTCCTAAGAAACCAAGACATCCAGAACGAGAGGTATTTTCTATACGTTTTGGGTCATTTGATTGTAATGTCATTACAGGTGGAGATGTAGGAGGAGGAGACCTTACTGCAGAAAGAAAGGCTTACCTTGGAGAGGCTCAAACTTGTTCATATATTTAGCGAATAAATCTGGCCGAGGACGATCGTCTGAGGAAGGTAAACAAAGAGAAGCTGGTCATTAGCTTTTCAAAAAATGACCTGGCAGGTGTTCTTTATCCTCACGACGATCCTCTGGTGATCAAAATGAGGATGAAGGAAGTAGTGATTTCAAGGGTGTTGGTAGACAATGGAAGTTCGGCAGACATCATGTACTATTCATGCTTTGACAGCTTGAATCTGAAATTATCTCAATTGGAACCGTATCACAGACCCCTCCTGGGTTTTGCTGGCGAGAAAGTTTTTCCACTTGGGACGATCAAGTTGGATATATTCATTGGAACTTGGCCTGCTTGTAGAACAGAAAGAATACGCTTCTTTGTGATGGATAAGAATGTGCAGTCAGCCTACAACATCATCATGGGAAGAGTTGGTTTGAAGAAGTTTGAAGTAGTTCCATCTACAGTGCATCAATGCTTAAAATTCCCAACAAACTTTGGAGTAGGAGTTGTGAAAGGTGATCAAAAAGTAGCTCGGGAATGCTATTATTCATCTGCCGAGCAAGAGGAGCTTGAGGAATCAAGTAAAAAGACTACTACCTACCAGGTGGAAGAAGATACAGAGATTGAAACTCTCGATCCCAGAGATGAATCCCAACTTGTAAAAGGACAGGTGGTGGAATCTACAGAAAATGTTATTCTGGACGACGAGCACTCAGAACGAGTAACCCAGATAGGTTCATCGTTGGATGCTTCAATAAAACAGGAGTTGATAACTTTCTTGAGAAATAGGAAGAAAACTTTTGCATGGAGTCATGAAGACATGCCAGGAATAGATCCAAACTTCCTATGTCATGAGCTCAATGTGAATAAGGAGATCAAGCCTGTAAAGCAGAGAAGAAGGGTATTTAGCCCCGAGAAGAATCAAGTTATTCAAGAGGAGGTCGACAAGCTCCAGAAAGCTTAATTCATTAAAGATGTGAAGTATCCGGACTGGTTGGAAAATGTGGTGATGGTAAAGAAGAAAAACAATAAATGGAGAATGTGTGTTGACTTCATTAATCTCAACAAGGCCTGCCCAAAGGATCATTTTCAATTGCCCAGAATTGACCAACTAGTAGATGCTACCTCTGGGCACGAGCTGCTTAGCTTCATGGACGCTTATTTAGGCTACAACCAGATCAAGATGAAACCTGAAGACAGGGAGAGTACTTCTTTTATTACCCCTAGGGGTACTTATTGTTATAATGTTATGCCTTTTGGTTTACAAAATGCAGGTGCGACATACCAGCGGCTGATGAACAAGGTTTTTGCCGAACAAATCAGTTGCAATATGGAAGTCTATGTCGATGATATGCTGACAAAAAGCAAGAAAGCTGCTGATCATCTAGTTGATTTAAGTCAGACTTTTGATCAACTATTTAAATACCAGATGAAGCTCAACCCGACGAAGTGCACATTTGGAGTACGAGAAGGAATGTTTCTCGGGTACATTGTCAACCAGCGAGGTATTGAGGCAAATCCAGAAAAGATCAAAGCTCTTTTAGGATTGCGATCTCCAACAACAAAGAAAGAAGTGTAGAGTCTTACAGGACGAGTTGCAGCGCTCAACAGATTTGTATCTCGAGCAACAGATAGATGCTTACCATTCTTCAAAACACTTCGAAAAACTTTCGAGTGGAATGATGAATGTGAAAAAGCCTTTCAAGACTTGAAGAAATATCTGGAAACACCTCCGCTGTTGTCGAGGCCAATAACGGGAGAAAAGTTGTACTTATACCTGGCAGTATCAGAGCATGCAGTCAGCTCGGCATTGATCAGATTGGAGAATGGAGTCCAGAAGCCAATTTATTACACAAGTAAGGCTTTCCGAGGTGCAGATATCAGGTTCCCAAAGTTAGAAAAATTGGCATTGGCATTAATTGAAGCAAGTAGAAGAATGAGGCCATATTTCCAGGCCCATACCACCATCGTGTATACCGACATGCCATTAAGACAAGCCCTTCATAAGCCAAAAAAGTCACGGAGACTGATGTACTGGGCAATAGAGCTCGGTGAATATGATATTGTGTATGAACCCAGATCATCATTGAAAGGGCAAGCTTTAGCAGATTTTATAGCAGATTTTACATATCCTGATACCCCCGAGGAACAAAAGTTGCTCACTGACCAACCTGTGGATGTTACAGGATCAACAGACATAAGTCCAGATCAACTTCGGTTGGTAAAAGGGCTTGTGGATGTAGAAAGATCATCAAATTCAAACCCAGACCAACTCCGGTTGGTAAAAGGGAGAGAAAAGATAGTCGACGAGGAGCAAAAATTAACTGGGGAGGATGGAAGAGAACAACAGATATTTCACCGAGGAACTCTATTGGATAAGAAATTTGAAGACAAGTTACCTACATGGAGATTGTATATAGATGGGTCATCTTGCACAGCACGTTGTGGAGCAGGGATTGTTTTGAAAACCCCAGACGAGATTGAAATAGAGTATGCTTTGCGATTTCAATTCAAAACATCCAATAATGAGGCTGAGTATGAGGCCATGATAGCAGGTCTTAAATTAGCAAAGATCATGGAAGCACAACAAGTGATGGTATTCAGTGATTCTCAATTAATTGTGAATCAGATGATGGGAACATATACGGTTAAAGGAGAATTAATGGTCAAGTATCATGCAAAGGTGATGGAATTGTTGGCAGAATTTGATGCCATTCAGTTGATCAGAATACCCAGAATAGAAAAATGCACAAGCAGACGCACTGGCCCGACTAGCATCAGCTACTCGTACCGAGCTGCGAAGAACGATACTAATTGAAGTACTGGAAAGTCGGAGCATAGATGAAGACCTGACGATGAATGTTATTACCCTTGATTTAGGACCATCTTAGATGGATCCCATCAGGGCATATATTGAAGAGGGAGAATTTCCAGAGGACAAGCTCGCAGCAAATAAATTGAAGTTTAAATCTGCTCAGTATGCACTAACTAATGGTGTTTTGTACAGACGAAGAATTATGGTAGGTTTGCAGAGATGTGTACATCCCTCCGAGGTAAAAGAATTGATTGAAGAGATCCATGAAGGGTCATGTGGAGCCCATGTAGCAGGACGGACACTTTTACAGAGGGTGATGACTCAAGGATACTAATGGCCGACGATGAGGGCTGATTGTATAGCCTATGCTAAGAAATGTGACAAGTGCCAACGTTTTTCCTCCATCCGACGAACTACACAAGAATTGTTGACACCCATAACTTCCCTTTGGCCATTTGCCATGTGGGGAATTGATTTGGTTGGACCATTGCCGACCACCCGAGGAAGATTCAAGTACCTCGTCGTCGCAGTAGATTATTTTACTAAGTGGGTAGAAGCTGAACCCCTTATCGATATGACGTACGAGAAGGTATACCAGTTTGTTTGGAAGAATATCATCTGTAGATATGGTCTCCCTCATGCCTTCATCACAGACCATGGAACACAATTCGACAACGAGGAGTTTGCTTCCTATTTCAACAATCAAACATCCTGAAGACCCATTCATCACCAGGTCATCCTCAAAGCAATGGGCAGACTGAGGTGACAAACAGAACACTACTAAATGGTTTGAAGAAGAGGCTAAGTGAGGCTAAAGCTAATTGGATTAATGAGCTACAATTAGTATTGTGGGCTTACTGAACAACTCCCCGAGCAGCAACTGGAGAATCACCATACATGCTGGCATTTGGAAGTGAGGCTGTAATACCTGCTGAGTTGGGTCTCCCAACACACAGAGTGCTGAATTTCAATTCCCCAGTCAGTGACTTGATGAGAAGATTAGATTTGGACATGCTCGAGGAGGTTAGAGAAGAGGCGGCCATTAGGAATGCTGCTTACCAACAACGCACAGCTCTGTTCTATAACAAGAGGGTGAAGAAATGCGACTTAAAAGAAGGGGATTATGTGATAAAGAAGGTCATTCAGAAGCACAATAAGCTTGAAGCCAACTGGCATGGACCAGGAACTTACAGAATAGCAACTCTAGAAGGAGAAGAATTTAAGAATGCATGGAATGCTGAACATCTACGCAAGTATTATCAGTAATGTAAAATGTAAAGCAATTCCTTCATTATGAATAAAACGATGATGTTTCACCATCTCCTTCCTTTTATTACAAGTTTTTGGGGAATACTAGTGTGATACACTACACTGATAGTTCGAGCGTGATCAACTTCGGTTGGTAAAATAGCGAGAACAAATTATACTCCTTTGGTTAGGAGGCGTACACTTGCGTGATCAACTTCGGTTGGTAAAAGAGCTTGTGGACAAGATAGTTCGAAAGAACCTGATAGTTCGAGCGTGATCAACTTCGGTTGGTAAAATAGCGAGAACAAATTATACTCCTTTGGTTAGGAGGCATACACTTGCGTGATCAACTTCGGTTGGTAAAAGAGCTTGTGGACAAGATAGTTCGAAAGAACCTGATAGTTCGAGCGTGATCAACTTCGATTGGTAAAATAGCGAGAACAAATTATACTCTTTTGGTTAGGAGGCGTACACTTGCGTGATCAACTTCGGTTGGTAAAAGATCTTGTGGATAAGATAGTTCGAAAGAACCTGATAGTTCGAGCGTGATCAACTTCGGTTGGTAAAATAGCGAGAACAAATTATACTCCTTTGGTTAAGAGGCGTACACTTGCGTGATCAACTTCGGTTGGTAAAAGAGCTTGTGGACAAGATAGTTCGAAAGAACCTAATAGTTCAAACCCACAACCAACTTTGGATGGTAAAAGGGCAAGAACAACATTCTTAAAAATGCCAATTTTGGCTGGTTAAGAAACAAAATATACCAACAAGTTGGTCGGAAGGTAAAACCTTTCCAGAAAATACAAAATATTCCAAACTGAGCCAAGTATAGTTGGTCGGGGATAAAAACCCACTAACTGTAGTTGGTCAACGAGGAGAATTTATCGACGAGGAGGGTCCATCAACCTGGTTGGTCGGACACATTTTATGAAAACTCTCGCTAATTATATTTGGTCGACGAGTACAATTTTACAACCTTAGTTGGTTGGAAAAATTTTAAACATTTTTATACTCATTACTTTATTATTAAGTGATCGAACAACATTTTTTATACTTGTAACTATTTATTACTAAGTTGGTTGATGAACAGCACAAAATTGTTGTCTTTTTAACAGATACATACGTAGTGTTTAGCACAGAACAATAGCAATACAAATTTGCAAACAAAAATGAAATTCTTTCATTAAGGTCAAAATGTATTACAAATTACATATGTACTAACTATTACATTAAGATCCCTACTCTATTGGTTTCTTTCCCTTAGCTTTTGAAATAGGCTCCTTGCCAGCAGGAGGATCTTCCAGGCAAGGAGGAGAATTAATGAAGTTATTATCTCTGAGCATTCTGACGTTCATCACAGAAGGTGTGTCCAGTAGATGTTCAGGACGAGATACCTCGATTTGGGAATGAAGATTGTAATCACCAAGGTATTTTGAAATTAAGCTCCGAGGAATGGAACGAGCTGGGATCCATTCCATGTCCAATTTATAAGGTGGCACGGGCAAATCTAGTAACCCGAGAGCATGATAATCCCATAAATAATGCCCCTGCTCCAATTTTAATACACCCAGGGCGTTCAACCACCCCTGCTTATAACCTTCATTATTGGAGTGTTCAATACGAGCATCTAAATGAACTAGAGCTTCGTTGTATCCAGCCATCAAAAATTCCCTGGGCTGTTTATGGAATTGAAAGGTTAATCTATCCAATTGTTCATGAAGGTTTTTAGCAAAAAGGTCCTTGATATGTAAAGCATACTTCGCCGTAGTAAGTTGATCTTCCAAAGTCAGGATTTTCTTGGACATCTCAGACAAAGCACGATCTTTTGCATTCAATTGGAACACTTGAGTTTCTAAAGTTGACTGAGTACAAGCTTCTTCAACATTGCGACGAAGAATTCTTGATTGTCCCCGAGCAAGTGGAATAATTTGTTCTTCGACAACGTTCAGAGCATTCCTTCCTCATCCACGAGAACCTCTTCCTCGTCCCCGAGCTACAGGAGAAGCTCCAAACCTTCTTAGAGTATCCAATTCTTGCCTTAATTTGGCATTCTCAACCTCTAAGAATGAGAATCCTTCATCGGTGACCGGTACCAAGGCAGCGGAGGATGAAGCTGCAGACTCATACTGTGCCAATTTTTTCCTGCAAATTGTTGTTTTCTTGTTCCAGCAGCTCGGCGATCTGTCTGCAGGCCTCAACTTCACCTTTTAGGGTTCTCTCCCTGACATCGTATCCAGCAATGATCTTTTTGTGGCCTGTCTCGGAAGAAAGCTGTTGATACCTATTCTCATATTCGTTGTGCAACAAGGCAGTTGATTCATTGTGCTGATTCTGAAGATCTTCTAAAGTACAATGAAGCTCCTCGATCAAGTCATATTATGCCACGTTGTTAGCCACAGCTCGGTCAAGTAAATCCTTCAGGTACTGATAAGCCTCAATTGCTTGTTCTGAAGCATCATGGCCAAGGATGTCAGCAATTTCTGATACACTCAAATTTGTATGACCAGCCTTATAATATTCATGGCATTGCTGCATCAGCTTTGTATCATGTGCTAATATCAGTTCCATTCCAACCACAAACTAATAAAGAAGAGAAGGCAAGAGTTAATAAATAAAAACAGACAGAGCATCAACAATGAAGAGGAACAAAAAGATGTGATTTTATTACATCATCAACAAGATTACATCGTTTGGAATACAGAGGATAAGTAAAAGAAGAACAGAAAAATAATACCGAATAACTTCACACCTTTTCCTTGTCTCCCAAGACTTTCTCGGGAGGCTGGGACGAGGAGCTTGGTTGCTCGGTAGGAACAATGGTCTGATTAGTAGAAGCTGGGACTTGTTCTGGAGGAGAAGGCAATGAAGAAATCTCCTCGGTGGCTGTCTGGTTGGGTGGTAGAACAAGGACTTGATCACCCACTGTCATTGAAGATTCTTCAGATGCAGCTTCGTCTGAAGACTCATCTTCAATAACTGGAGGAGGACCAGGGAGATGTTGTTGAAATAGCTCGGATTCCTCGCTCACCTTCAACTCCTGCAGTGCTGCAACCCAACCATCATGAAAATACTTCAAACTTCCATATTTCACCTGGGTCGTCATAGCTGCCACCCCCCTGTCCCATCCTTTGTCCCAACCAGTTTTAAAGGACGTCTTCACAGCTGTTTTTTTCTTCATTTTTTCCGAGGATAGCTTCTCGGACATAAGATTCTCGGTGGCCTTCAATTTGGTCTCCACCTCCTCCTTCTGGCGATTTACTTCTCGCAGGAGGGTCAGCTCTTCTTCAGCCGATTTCAATTTATTCTCAAGCTCCTCAAAGCCTGAAAGTTTCTCGGCATAATCTTTATTTTCTCTCTCTAAGTCCTTCAGCTTATTACCCAGTTGTACCTTCTCTGCATCAGACGCAGCTTATTTCTTCTCCCATTCAGTTTTATCATTGTCATACTTCTGACGGGACTCACTCACAGATTTAATAGCTTTCTCCAATGCTCCCTCCACAGTGGACGAGGAGCAAGAAGCTTTAATTGCTTCATCCTTTTTAAGGATTAAATTTAAACAGCTCGTCAACTGCAATCAAAAGAGGAAAATGAAATCAGAAACAAATATGGGAAACAACAAAGGAAAATATAAAAAGCTCGGAGTAGAGATACTTACTGAAGCCAAATGACGAGCAGCCAGAGCAGTAACCATATCCCAAGTGAGGTCTTCTTCAGTACCTTGCACCTCGGGGATGGGTGAAAATTTTGCCAAACTCATTGTAGAGCTCGGAGGAACAATAATTGGAACACCATCTCCACCAGCTGGGAGCTGGGGAATGGCTCCAGAAATACTGACCGAGGAGGTTTTCCTCAATCTCCTCGGAGCCTTTTCAGCAACCTCAACCAAAGAGGAACTTTTGGTTGGTGAGAAAGTGATTATCTCAACAGGTGCATCCTTCTGCACAGGATCCACTGGGGGCTTCTCGACAACCTTCTGAACAGCAACAGAAGGAGCATCATCAATTTTCTTTGTCCCCTTTGGGACATTAACCTTGGTTTTCTTCCCATCGCCAACAGAGGAACTCTCCTCGAAGAGAGTAGGAACTCTTCTCTTGCCCATTTTCTGGCTCAAAGGAATATGAGATTCCGGATCAGAGTCTTCAGGAATTTGCATTGGATCACTGGAGCTGACCACAGGGCGAGCAGTAAAAGACGACGTATAACTCTTGTACTGCAACAAGTATGAGGCAGACCTGATGTGCTCGTCTGCAATCTTCTGATGCAAGCTCCAGATATGTTTCAATTGCCTTATATTGACTTCTGATTCTTTAGGAGTTTTTCTATTGCTGTTAACTGCAAACAAAAACCATTTGAAATGTCAATCATGTATTTATTCAAACATGATGAAGTCACAATTTCGAGAATAAAATAAAATGAAAATAACCTATCCCATTGCCATATGGGGGGCATTTGGGACCTTCATACACTCCGTCTCCGACTAAAGGAGCATGTTGCCAATTTTTGAAAACTAACCCATGTTCAAAATAATCCCTGTTAGCATTAGGGAGGTTGACTACTAAAGCTCTATTCAAAAATCTGGTTTTTAAATAATAAACGTTATCTAAAACAGCCCATCTATAGCAATACATAATCTCAGGAATTCCTATGCGAGTTCCATGAGTTTGATTTAATTTATGCACCCCATTAACTATTCTCCATGTATTGGGGGCTACTTTTGCAGGAACAACATCGAAATGTTGGCAGAATTCTAAGCATAAAGAGTTGGGTGGAAAAGAAAATCCACACTCAGCAATAAAGAGGCTGGGGAACCAATGTCCCTCAGCCAAACGAAAATAATCAAAGGGCTCAAGAAGATTCTCCAGAGTAACCCAAGACGGAATGGAATAATCAGAACGGAATTTTTCAATAGATTCAATAATATAAACCATGGTGAATAAAAGAAGAAGGAAGAAGATCTTACAGGAAAAAAGGAGATCTGTTGACAACGAACGAAAACAGGGATGAACGCACAAGAGAAAGAAAGACTATGGAGAATTCGAAAGCAAGAAAATTGGAAAAGGTAGAAGACGATATGATTGCTTCGGAAGTTTAAATACTGTGCCTTTGGAAATGGCGAAAGAAATGATTACAAAAAGAAACTATCGAACATCCGGCGGTTAAAAGGACAAAAAGGGCACGAAGACCGAAGCGCCTATAAAAATGCAAAATGGCGGATTCTGCGAATTTGGAAGGAAATTCAAATATGAAGAAAAGGCTCCTAAAACCCAGGAAAGTCATTTAATATCGCCATATACCGAGAAAGAATGTTCCATACTCCTCAAAGTTAGAAATATGAAACATTGGGGGCTTCTGTTGATACCAAAATTAATATGCTGATATGGACGAATAATACGAAGACATGTGTCAATCTACGTGGCACAATAGCAACGAGGAAGTTCATTTCCCCGACCAACTCATGTTCTCTCCGAGCAACAAGGATACACCGAGGAACTTTAGCACTCCGAAGTACTCCAGCGCTCCGAGGAACTCCTGAGCAACGAGCAACTAAGGAGGTCTGAGCTGCATCTCGGCCATAGCATTAATTGCCAGATAATCAACAGTTCAACTATTCATTGAATGTTCATCATCTTGGCGCACACGCTGCATTAAATGTATTACCCTTTCATATGTATATCATTTAATGTATCAACCCTTTTATGTACAGCCTAAGGGCTATAAATACTTTGTATCACCCTCATTCAAGGGGGACCGGAATTTCTTGGTTGAACTTAAAATCGAGAATTCCCAAACACTCAGCAATAACATAACAGTGGACGTAGGCCATTCATATAAGGCTGAACCACTTTAAAAATCTTTGTCTCATTTTATTTATCTGTGATTGAATAATTAGAGCGATCTAATTTTTTACATCAACAGTGACTAAATAAAGTAGTGAAAATAAAAGTTACACGTAACCGAGTTAAAAATGTGAGAAGGACAATGGACGGGATTACATCGCGTGATTAATTATTTTAATTTTCTAATTTATTTATTTGAAATATTTTGAGATAATATTAAACTTACAATCTAACTCTCATTAGAACTATAAATTCAATACTATATTTTTTCAGAAAACCAATTTAAAAATGCCACAACTCTAAAAAAAATTTGATTAATACTCTCTTAAATAAATTACTCGCTAAGATTGATTTGTTAAAAATTATATGAATCCTTGAATCACAAAACTGAGTTAACACTTGCAATTTAATGCTATAATTAGGATAAATCTATCTCTAGTTCGATTCCAAATTAAACATTAAATAAAAGGATGAAATTAAGTTACCCTCTCTCGAGGCATAAATTAATTTATGACAATTCAAAATTAATTTACCTAGAAAAATAATAATCAAAAAATTAATTAATTAATTAAACAACATCACACACGATTTCATCCCACACCTTGACCGGGGTGCTTAGCCAAATATTCTCATATTAGCATATACACTAATCAATAAAATATCTAGAAGTGATATAAAATTGAAAAAGAGAAAGAAATACAATACGCAGAAGTCCCATTGTCGAATTGATTTCTTGAAATGCATCCAATTTCTTCCCCTAAATAGTCTCACTTGATAACAAAAAAATAAAAAAATAGCCCTAAACAATTTTCTAAGCCTCCACTAATTTTTTTGAAATTTTTTGAATCCTTTTTTTCCTCTAGACTATAAAATGTGATATGTAGAGAAATGCAGTCTAGATTCTAGCTCTAAATGAACTGATGCCCCTTTTTTTATAAGACACGAATTGGGTTTTTGTTAGGCATATTTTTTGGGTATTTGAATATGGCTTAGTCAAAGGTATTAGAGGGAGTCTTGACTTTTTTGTTTGTTTTTACACATGGGTTATTTTGAAAGGCTAATTTTGGAGGAATAAGGATGGATGCTCCAATTTTGGTGGGTATGGAGGGTGGTATGTTTGGAGTGAGAGGGTAATTTTATTTTTTGGTTTCGATCAAAGGCAGTGGTTGGAATGGTTACCGGCGGGTAAAGGGAGGTCACCGGATTTTTGGTCTCCGATTTTGGTTGGTCGAAGCTCAGGTGGTTTAGATTGGTTTAGATTGAGAGTGTTGGGTATGGAGGAAGGGGGGAGAGGAAAGAGAAAATAGTTGGTAGGTTGGTGATGGATAGAGGAGAGAGAGATTACCAATCTGATTTTTTTGTTTGAAATGAGGTGTGGAAGGTAATTAAGTGTGAATGAGGTACGTGAGATGTGAGTGTAAGTGGTGTATGAGTCTGTAGGGATTTAATGTGTTATTTAATTTGTACCAACCTAATTAAACTAAACTAAAATAACTATTTATAACTTTAACTAAAACTAAAAAAATGAATTCTAATAAAACTAAAAATTTGAATCCCTACCTATAAACTAATAAAAGACTCAAATGAAATAATAAAAAAAAATAAAAAAACAAATAAAATAAAATAAAATAAATAAAGAAAAATCTACTAAACATGCACACCTAATATAAAAACACCCAACATACAAAAAATTACACGAACTTTAATATTTACAACTATACGAACATAAATAAAATATAAAATTCTAAAAATTATACACCACTGAAATAAAAAATTTAAAAAAATATAAAAGTATAAACTAAATACACGTGAGGCACAGGTGATGGCTTGGGCTCGGTTTAGGCTTAGGTTTGGTATGAGAATGGGTTTAGGCATCGGTATTGATCTGGGCAAGCTCAAAAAGGGACATCTGACTTCACAATCACTTTTATTTTCTTTGTTGAATGCTTTTGACAGCTACTTTGTCGCAATTACTTTGATTTAGCACAATTTGATATTGCGACTGTCTATTGACGTCTAATATAGATAAAGACGAACATAAGGATAGTTTTAGTGAGAATGAGCAACTAAAATCCATTTATTTGGAGCATAAATTAACATTTTTGGGTGCTTATCAGGTCAAGAATTATATCTCGAGCCCAAAGGAAAGTTAGTCTAAGACAGATAAGGATGTCTAGGAGACTAAAAGTAACCTGGGAGTCTTAACGAGTGAAACGAGGCTCCTTGTGTGCTTGTTTAATCAAGGTTTTTATCCCCTGATGCCTTCTCAAAGTTTCCCCTACCCTCATTCTCAAGGTTTCCCCCATCTTCCCTCTCATTTGACGATGGAAGGTGATATTTAGATGAAGTTTGGTTCCCATAGATGCTTGTAGTGCTTGCCAAAATCTTCCTATCAATCTGGGGTCTCGATCTAATAAAATAGAAATGGATAATCCATAGAGTCTCACAATTTCTTTGATGTAAAGCTCACTAATATTTTAAAAGTAATATGTTGATCTTTTTGACAGAAAATGGGCGAATTTAGTGAGAAAATCGATAATGGCCCATATGGAATTGTACCCTTCAAAGGTTTGGGGTAATGAGGTAAAAACATCCATGGCAATATGATCTTATTTACATTCTAGAATTAGGAGGGGTTGTAGTAGTCCTCCTGGATGTTCATGCTAGATTTTTGCATGTTGGCAAGTTAAACATTTAGCCACGAAATTAGTGATATCTTTATTCATACCAAGCCACCAATAGTGGCTTGAGAATTTCGATATATTTTTGTACTTTTGGGATGTATCATAAACCTAGACTGATGGGCTTCTTTAAGGATTTCTTCTCGTAATGAGGGTACGAGCGAAACACATAGTCGATTTTTGAATTTTAACCCTCTCTGAGGTCTAAGGTCCAGTCTTTCTCGAGGAGGTTGCTTTGTAATTTCTTCTTTGGGGTTTTTAGGAATTCATCTCCTTCTTGGAGTTCCAATATTCGTTTATATAGGGTGGGACAAGCTATAATATTCCTTAGAATACTTTGGCCTTCAGATGACTCTATCTGTAAATTATACTCCCCTATGGTATCTAAAAACAAGAACATATTGTGGAGAGTTTCTTTGGATTTTTTACTTAAAGCGTCGGCAACTATGTTACCTTTCCCAGGATGGTACAGTATGTTAAATTTGTAATCTTTTAAGAATTATATCCATCATCTTTGATGAAGGTTTAGGTATTCCTGATTAAAGATGTATCTAAGGCTTTTATGGTCGGAGAATACCTGAAACTCTTCCTCGTATAAATAACATCTCCAAATCTTTGGGGCGAAAACAACTGTCGCTAATTCTAATTCATGTACCGGATAATTACGCTCATGAATCTTTAGTTGTCATGATTCGTAATCAATCACTTTCCCTTGTTGCATTAACACATATCTTAATCCTTGTAGGTAGGCTTTGGTATAGACGTCATAACTAACATTACTGGAAGGGATGGTAAGAACAGAAGCAATGGTCAATTTTTCCTTTAATGTAAGGAAGGCTTATTCACAATTGGAGGTCCATACAAACCATACATAATTTTGGGTTAGTTTCATCGGGGATAAGGTAATCTTGGAAAACCCTTCCACAAAACGTCAATAATAACTAGAGAGTCCTAAAAAATTGTGTTATTCAGTAATGGTTACATGTTGCATCCATTCGAGTACTGCAGTGGTTTTGGTCGGGTCTACCTGTATACCTTCTTTAGTTTTACGTGCTCAGGGAATTTCACTTCCTTCATAATGAAGTAACACTTTCTCTTCTTGTCATATAGTTAATGTTCACGAATGTTTCCTAGCACTGTGCGTAAATGTCCTTCGCGATCTTCTCTTGTTTTAGAGTAAATTAGTATACCATCTATAAAGATGATTAAAAATTGATCTAGGGAAGGGAAAAATACTCTATGCATCAAATCCATGATGGCAGCGGGGGCATTTTTCAATCCAAAAGACATGACTAGAAACTCAAAATGACCATATCTAGTTCGAAAGTCAGTTTTGGGTATGTGTTCTTCCTTAACATGAAGTTGGTGGTATCCTGATCGTAAATTGATCTTTGAGAATACATTTGACCCTCGTAACTGGGAAAATAGGTCTCCTATCCTAGGCAAAGGATATTTATTTTTTATCTTTACATGATTTAATTTCTAGTGATTGATACATAGTCGAAAGGCTCCATCCATTTTTCGTAACAATTGAACGGGGGATCCCCAAAGTGATGTGTTGGGGCGTATGAATCCTTTCTTTAAAAAATCATCTAGTTGGGTTTTGAGTTCTCTTAACTCTAGTGGGGCCATATGGTAAGGTGGTATTGAAATGGGGCAGGTTTTTGGTAATATGTTTATGGAAAAATCAAGTTCTTAGGGTGGAGGCAATCTAGGAAAGTCCTCGGGAAACACATCTTCGTACCTATCTAAGATAGTAGGAGGAGATGACGATTTTTTTTCACATATTTGGAAAAGTATGGTTTGATGGGGAATTTTTCCCTAAAAGGAAAACAGAAGTTGATGTGGTGGATCAAATGTTACTGTCTTTTCATGGTAGTTGATATGAGAAAAATTAGGTGACAAAACATTCATCCCAATAATCAAGTCAAACTATGTTAAATTGAGGAATATCAGTGTTGATGCCGACAGATAAAAATGAAGGTATGAAGATGATGATTAAAGATGAAATGGTGATAATATCAAACACATAAGAGACAAAAGGTTTTTAAAGTGGTTCGGCTATGAATAAAGCCTACGTCCACTGTTATTTTATTCTCGAGGGTTTACAATAGCACAATATGGTGTAGAGAGAGAAAGAGGTGTATCTTAGTTGTCCCTCCCTTTGGCTACGGGAATACATGTATTTATAGTGATGGGAGTTAAAGAGATACAATGTCTTTATACATTCAGACATTTATATCTAGATACAATGAATCTAACTGTTGGTCTTCTAGGATGGTTGATCTTCTTTGAGTTTTTTGGTATGCCATGTGTTGGTTGGTATGTCGAACAACTCTCCTCGGGTGTCGAGTAACTCTCATCGGGTGTCGAACAAGTATAAATATTGCCACGTAGGATGACAAGTGTCCTTTTCTGACTGGTCCTCGTAGATGGAGAATTTTTGTGTTAACAGAAGCCCCCAATGCTCCATGCTTGATGGTTCACTGAAAGGATGGAGTATTTATTCTGCAGTATTGCTCGGTGCTCATGAAATTCTTAATCTGCCTTCTTGATTTGTTCAACATAAAGTGTATTATCTCCTGGATGACATATGATGCAGGTTGATCGATGGTTGCTAATCTTTCTTTTGAGGAACTCTGTTCGTCAAGCGAACGTGTGCTATGTATCACCCTTGGGAATTTGGATGCAGCCATGCCATAGTATGCAGCTTGTAGCTTGTCATAATCTTCAAGCATGTTGATTGGTTTGCTAGCCGACCAACTGCCTCCTGTGCCGAGCAACTGAGTGCTAGCTTCACGTGCTTGATTTTTCTGATTTATGCTCCTCTGAATACTTTGTCGAGTAACATACTAGCTTTTGAACCCAACTCTTCAATTTGATTAGTACCAAGCTAGTGGTGGACTTCGAAATAATTTCATACAACTTCTTCTTCAATATTGGTCGGGACAGTAGTAGTAAAGATCTCAGTGATGTAGATGCTGAATCTGACTCCTAAATGTGCATAATAACTCCTGAATATGCCTCCTGAACTTCAATATGCCTATTGAACTTCAATATGCCTCCTGAACTTCAATATCAAAACTAATTCTTGAGCAAGAAAAACAACTCCTGAATGATGATTGGTCGGGGCCCCGACCGTGTAAGTTTGTGGAGTTGAATTTGATGCTCGACTGCATGATGTTATGAGAATGTGCCACCGAATGAATAACTAAATCTGTAATAGAAGCCCCTAAGTGTGGAATATGAACTTTTAGTGCCTTTTTGGCCTTGAAGTACGTTGATCTTGTTAGAAAAATAAAGCCGAAGAAATGTTCCCTGAAATGATTCCATGAGATCTTTACATGTTTGCATTTTCATTTTCTAGGAAATACTTTGTAAGATGCTTTCCTTGTTGTTTTGCTAATGAATATACATATGTACAAGGACAAATTGTCCAGTTAGACAATAGAATTTTCTCCACCTGTTGTCTGATTATAGTGACTTGTCACTCTTTGGGCTATTTTGTTTTGTATGATTTTATTTGCCGACCAACCGGAGTTGGTGGTTACTGATTACCGACCAATCGGAGTTGGTGGTTACTGATTACCGACCAATCGGAGTTGGTGGTTGCTGTTTTATCGACCAACCGAAGTTAGTGGTGATTGATTTACCGACCAACCGGAGTTGGTGGTGATTGGTTTACTGACCAACCGGAGTTGGTGGTGATTGATTTACCGACCAACCGGAGTAGGTGGTTATTGATTTACCAACCAACCGGAGTTGGTGGTTATTAATTTACCAACCAATCGGAGTTAGTGGTTATTAATTTACAGACCAACCGGAGTTGGTGGTTATTGATTTACCAACCAATCGGAGTTGGTGGTTATTAATTTATGACCAACCAGAGTTGGTAGTTATTGATATGCCGACCAACTGGAGTTGGTGGTTTGTTGATGCCGACCAATTTTAGTTGGTGTGCTGAATATATATAGAGAAAAGAATTTTCTTGGGCAACAATCCATTAGAGATAATATATAATAAATGTTGGAGACCTCCTTGGAGTTGAATATATGATAATAAATATTTTGCCGAGCTCCATGCTGAGATAAAGAATGATTTAGAGTAATAATAAAGTATCTCGTTGATCTGTCGAGGGAAAATTGCATACTGCTGAATAAGAATAATATTTTCCAGAACATAAGAATAAGGTCGAGTACTTCGTCGGGCCTGAATATAAATAATAATTACCCCGACCAACTATCCGTTGGGGATGAAATATAATAAATGTTGTAGTTCTCCTCGGAGCTGAATAATTATCTTGTCGAGGCAAAATTTTGCATAATGCCGAACAAGAATAATATTTTCCAGAACATAAGATTATGGCAGAGAACATTGTTGGGCCTGAATATAAATAAGAAATACCCCGACCAACTATCCGTTGGGGGTGAAATATAATAAATGTTGTAGTTCTCCTCAGAGCTAAATATGATAATAAGTATCTCGTCGAGCTCCATGTTAAGATGAATAAAGAATATGAATATCAATGGATATATAGAATAATTTGTGCTTGAGCAGATATCTGAGCAATAATAAAGTCAATAATGTTTTGCTGAGGTGAAATTTCGTAATGCTGAGCAATGATAATATTTTCCAGATGTTTAAGCTTATGGACGAGTAGCCATTTATGCTCGATCGAATATATATATCAAAGCATTAATAAGATTTCCAGGCAATCACGGCCGAATACTCACTTAAGATCGAAAATTGTACCTGTAAAAAGTAATAACTTGCTCTACCACATGCGTAGGCTGAATTGATTAGTTATCATGAGAATAATCTAATTAATTATAATCAATATATGATATGTATATGCTTGAGAAATAAAAATATTAATTTCAAAAAATGAAATAATATATGTTGGCTAATATGTCGAGGCAAAATTTCTCGATGTCGAGCAATAATAGTTTCCAGAAGTTTAAGATTGTGGCCGAGCTTTCGTCGGGATTGAATCTCATCCCTATGGAATTTTAATAAGTAGCTTGAGCACCTGTTGAGACTAGATCAGACAGTTATTGTCATGAGAATAATTATTCAGCCAAACAATATACGATGCGTATTAGCATAAGGCAATAAAAATTTCAAAATATGAAATAGTATGTTTTGTGCCAAATGTGTTTCATATGAGCAGATTTTTTTATAAAAATGTTAAACATTTTAATTTTAAGTAAAAGACCAAATGTACGTTGATTTTTTAGAAATTATTTATCACTCTAGGAATTATTTGAAATTCAATAAATACTCAAATATAATTTTTTGGTCTTGAAATATTTTTCACATGAAATTTCTGTAAATTAATAAATCAGAAAATAATCAAGTATGCATTTTAATTTTTCTCTATGAAAATTTTCAATTAGTAGTTTCATGTTTTGAACTAATAAAGGATAAGGATAAGAATAAGGGGATAGTCTTATCCTTTGGCAGCAAAGTAGTGATTTCGTCAAAGTCAAAATGAGAGAACCAAAGGAATCGTCAATTTTCAATTCTGGTATTAGCTTTTTAGTGCCTCCGACCAAGGCTGAGATGCTACTGACCAACAATTGATTTTCCCGACCAAATATATACACGCCGACCAAGAATAGGCTGAGATGTCGCCGACCAATAATTGATTTTTTCGACCAACTATATACACGCCGACCAAGAATAGGCTGAGATGTCGCTGACCAACAACTGATTTTTCCGACCAACTATATACACGCCGGCCAATAATTGATTTTCCCGATCAACTATATACACGCCGACCAAGAATAGGTACATCCGAGTAGAAATAGATGTAGCCGATCAACAAATGGGAGCTCGGGAACTCCTCAAACTGCATAATATCCGTCGCCGATCATAATGAAATGCCTCTGACCAACATTTGATTCCTCCGACTAGCTATATATCGTCGACCAACACAATTGGTGCTGGTGATGTTTATTGTTGTAGTAGTGTTTGCCGACCTGCTCTCCAACAAACATTCGGCCATACTTGCGATTATGAGGTGCCCCGACCTATGATATATTTGTCGACCAGCTTTGTAAATGCCGACCAGTACTGAAATCAATTTCAAGTGTTGCCGACCATAAAAATTTGACTCTGACCAGAAAATTTTGGTGATGACCATGAGCTACCTTTTACAGCCGGCCTATGCCAGAATTTTTTCTGCCATTCTTTGTTAATGATTGGAATTGATAAACTGAAATTCGGTGGAGTATTGCTGCTAACTTGATGCCGACCAAGTGTATGAGAACTGCCGAGTAGAAATAAATGCTATCGATTAACAAATAGTAAGTCGTGGAGCTCCTCTTAATGTATAATACATGATGACGATCAACAAATATGTATGGCCGACCAATATTAGATGGTCTGGAGCCTACACCGACCAACAATTGGTGTGTCGACCAGCAACTGTATAATAGCTGTTAATAAATTTATGGTACCTTAACCCATATCGTCTCCTATCAGTAATAAGGTTCATGTTTTGCTTTCTACACAAACGGCTTTAAAATAATAATCATTGACCACGAGGGTTTAGCATTGTGATACACTTGATGAGCTTTTCAAATTGGTCGAAGCTCTGGAAACTATTTTTGTAGATCTTCATTTTTGTTACCAGTTCCCCTAATTGATTTAAGGTCTGATATTTTGTCTGAAGATTTATTATCTGATCTGTTGATGAAGACCTGTTGGAGTAACAAACTGATGCAGTTCCTTATGATAATATAGATCTATGCCAATGTCCGTTCGTTTTCTCCCTTTTGTCAGATGTGAGTAAATAGTTTTTCAGGAGAAAGAAAGTGGTCTTGGATTCCCTTCCTATTTACCATTTGTGGAGATAAAAATACGGTGGATGATAAAAATCATTACGAAATTTATATCAAAAATCAATCAACGAGACTTATTTTCATAGATGGTAGATGAACCAAATTAAGTATACAATTCATCAAAATGAATGAAAAGAGATTCCAATTTGAAGAGAGAGAAAGTAGATCAGGGTCATACATCCCAGGAGAACATTTTGTTCTTGATTTTAACTTTTCCCATTCTCTGATTAGAAATATGTTGGGAATTTGAATAGTCGTCAAAGATCTTTCAAAATTCGTTTCAGAATCAATCGACAATGAAAATTATCAAATCTTACCATCGTCGTGTATACTAGTAGATGTAATCATTCTAAATGTTTATTACATGATATAAAATTTAAACTTGAGAATCAAGACAAAAGTTATGATTTATGAAATCCACCATTTTAAGCCTCGAAACCTAACTCACTGAGGTTATATGGAGGGCTCACCATTTGTGCTAAGAATTGTAAGTTATCCCACTACTGCCAAGTTTAAGCCTCCCACACTGAATCCAAAATATGATGGGAGTTAAAACCCTGTGCACCATATAGAGATGTTCTAGGTGGCGGCCGATATATACTCCATGCTAGACTAAATGAGGTGTCAAGCATTTTCTAGAACTCTCATACACACTGCTCACATATGGTACACAGACCTGCCTAGAGGCTCCATTATAAACTATAAGAAGTTGACCGAGAAGTTTATCCATAATTTATTATTCGGCATAAAGCCACCAAAGAGGGTAACTCACATCTTGAATGTGAAGCGGGGTCAAAATGAGTCTCTTGAGGAGTATATTTCTCGATTTAACAAAGAAAATCTGGAGGTTGAGGATTATGATAAGAATAAATCCATGACAGCCCTCATCAGCGGGCTGCAACGGGTCAAACTCCTTTGGAAACTCTTTGAAGATCCTCCAAAAACATGCAATACTTCTAGCCTCAGTCGGGAGAATCATGAATGCGGAGGAGGACAGGCAGCTAATAAGGGAGACACAAAGGAGGCCGATGGCAAGAAGTGTAACCAGCCGAAGGATAAAGAAGGAAAGAAGAGATCCAATGAGGATAAGTTCGCCAAGTACACTCGGTTAACGATGAGACCTGATTTGATTCTTAATGAGATCAAGGACAATAGATCACTCAGATGACCATAAAAACTCAAGTCTCCTCGTCACAAGAGGGACAAGAGTAAGTGGTGTGAATTTCACTAGGATCGTGGGCACACGATGGACAAGTGCTTTGCCCTGAAGGATGAGATCTAGAAGTTGCTGAAATAGGGTAAACTCTGAAAGTACGTGGATAAGAGTGGTGACAAGGATGAGTAAAGAGAAAAGCTAAATGGGAGGAAATATGATAAGCCGAGATGAGAGGTTGAGGCTAATAAGAATGATAATGAGTCTAATGATAGTGAGGGAGATGACCCCGACCTCCCGACCAAGATCCCTAATGCAAAGGTTAGTTTACATATGATCTCCTTTGATGTGAAGATGATCTCTGGCGATTTAGCAGGTGGCGGTACAGAGCCGACTAACACAAAAAGTGCATGTGGTAGAAAAAAAAAAGCAACCCCAAAGAGGTTAGAGGTAAATTTCTCCGAGATCGAGGCAAAATCGGGAAAATTAAAGAAGGTTGATATATACACTCTACTTGTTGGATTTTCCAAAATAGACTTTAAAAGAATCCTAGTTCCACACGACGACCCCTTAGTCATCAGTACGAGAGTTCATAGGTACGATGTTTCCCGTTTTCTCATCGATGGGGGAAGTTAAGAAGATGTTACGTTCTAGGAATGATTCAAAGGATTGAAGTTAAGCAAAAAGAGACTTGTACCTTATCACCAGTCGCTAATTAGCTTTATTGGAGAGAAAGTCCACCCGTTGGGGGTATTTGAGATGGATGTGTACATAGGCACATGGTCGAGGTGTCTCACCAAGAGGATTATCTCTTTTCATGGACGAGCATGTGTTATCGACCTATAATATAATTATGTGAAGAGTATCCCTCAAGGAGTTTCAGGTCGTACCTTCCACAGTTCACCAGATGATTAAATTCCTAACTCCCAATGGGGTTAGGGAAGTACAGGGTGACCAGGTGGAGGCTCGCGAATGCTACTTCGCTTCAGCCAAGGAAAGGGGGCCATAAAAGAGCAACTACCTTATAAAATATTGACACTCTAGACCCAAGAGAAAGATGAAAAAGGGTGAACCTGATGAGGAGGTAGAATCCATCATCCTCAACGAGGACGAGCCGAAAAAAAACATTAAAATTGATTCAGCTCTGAAAGTTGAGATCAAGGAAGAATTAGTGAAGCTACTTAAAATAAGGTAGAGTATTCTTTCCTGGAGCCATGGAGATATGTTGGGGATCGACTCCGATAATATCTTCCATCAGCTGAATATTAATGAAAAAGTGAAGCCCGTCAAACACAAACGAAGAATTTTTATAAGGGACAGATATGAAGTTATTCAAGAAGAGGTGAAAAAGCTTCAAACAGTCGAGTTCATCTGGAGGTCTAGTATCTGAATCTTCTATTAACGTGGTGCGAACTAAGTGTTCGTGTAAGGACACTGTCGTTCTTTTACGTTCTCCGCCAACATACAAAAACCTAAGCTACTACTACACTTACGAGGAAAGCACAGAGGTAAGTTGGGTATCGTAAGAAATCCACAGGAAGTGAATGACTTTTAAATTTTAATTGTTTTGCTACTTCAAGAATAAAAGTGTGAAAGGTAATGGGGGGTTATAAAGAAAATAAAGAAAAATAGAAGTTACACTATGCAAAAGTAAAGCGAGGATCGGGATCACATTCACACCACACGGGTCGAACTACCAATAATTAGAATTCAAGCTTGAAAGCTATTTAACCGAGCATTTTAATTAAGCATAAACATCACGCAAGAAGGAATTTAACCCAAAGTTACTTGATAAAACATTTAATAAAAAATGGTCACACGCGGATTAAATTCGGATTGTCGCTTTAAACTTTAACGTAGCATGACAAAGAAAGATAAACGCATAACAATCCGCTTTTAATACGCAAGGTTTCAATTAAACGCAATTTTACCCAAAAACCAACTTTCGGAGCTCGAGGCCCGTTAATGGAGGAACACAACCCCGAACCTATTTATCTAAGGTCAAGACATAAATATAACTAATTAAATAATAACTAAACTATAAAGGAAATAAATAAACACAATAAATGATTGAGTAGGCAAGAAAAGTAAATGACATCAATGGAACTAAAGCTTGAATAACAAATATATTAAGGAAGACAATGGAATAGTAAACTTGCATACATAAAAATTGGCAAAGCACCCAAATTAAAATGTAGAAGAGATTAGATCCAAAGTTACAAACCCTAAAACTAATGTGAAATGTAAGATCTCTCTTTAAAATGAAGAGAAAGTTTATTTATAGTAAAACCCTAGGATGGCAATTTTGTAATAAAAGAAGCTGAAAAAAATAGGGGATCGATCGATCAACCCCTTTGGTCGATCTATCGATCAAATAGGTTTGATCCCACTATCTAAGTTTGAAGCGTAAAAGCTGAAGGGTCGGTCGATCGATCAAGCAGGTCTCAGCCTTATGCTTCTTCTCTGATTTTGGTTTGTTAAAATTCTCTTTCGTAAAAAGTCTCGTAACTTCTTCCTTAGGGATCGGATTCGCGCACCGTTTATGACCACGCGAAGCTTGCTTAGAGGGATACAAATTTCGTGAAGACATTAGGACATATGCCAAATTGTGAAATGACTAAAATGCCCTTGCGCGTGCGAATTTGTACGAAACTTCTCCGGAATACGTCCAAACTTCACACTAAGCATCCAAATACCTAAAAAATCTCAATTAACCCCTGCAAAACATGTATATATAGAAATCTAAGATTGTCGAGTTAATAAGCATAAATATAGGGATTAAGATACCCGAGGGGGCTAATAACGCATAGGTTAATGGGTGAAATACGCAATATTTACGTCGTACCATACCCCCTAAGTTACACATTGCTAGTTCCTAGAAATGAATAGGAAAAAACAAGAAATAAAAGTAAACCAAAGACAATAGATAGTACAAAATAGGGACAAAAAAGGATAAGGCCACTTTCGCGGGCGAACGATTGCATTTAGCGTATGCAATAAGCCGTTAAACCCCTAGGTTACCCTAGTGGACGAGTGTCATCTCATGAGGGTTTTCATGGATGAAACTGACAAACATCAAATAGATTCCACAAAATATGCCCAATCAACATGCGACAAACTCAATAATGCGAAAAAGATTTCAACATGTTATTAGCATAGCAAATGAATTTAAACAAAAGTCCATTGTTATTAACATTATAGAACAAAATTCATTTAATTGAAACCTTAAAAGTGGGAGGGGGAGAGCACATGCTATAATACCCCTTACTTTTGAGTAATTATTTCTATATTAATTTTTCATGAGGGTTAGTTATATAAAATAAAGGAAATTGAAGTAAATATTAATTTGAGTAATTTAAAAGTTAATATTTATAAGTATTGCATATTTACCATTACGCGAATGTAAATAGTGTAATATTATGTTATGTTGAGTAGCTGGGCTTTAAAGCGACGGTTATGATTTTTATTCCATTCGGGTTATTATTAGATTGTTAATATGACGTTGGAATAGAAATTAATGAACGATATTCTGAATCTTAGTTTAAAGGGCACGATTAGTCCGAGAATGGTTGAGATAGTCAAAATTAGTGACAAGTATGTTTTTGGATTCCGGGGTACTTTTAGCTAGTTATTACCTAAATATGATGTTACGAGTCATTTTAAGTAGGTAGTAGCATTTAATGTTGGGCTTAATGTATTTGGGCATTTAAGTCTTGCAATAACATTTGGAGCTCATTTATGTGTTTTAACCTAGAAAGTTAGAGATAAATGAGAGCTTGAGATAAAGAAGAGAAAAGAGGGGAATTGCCATTTTGATCTTGAAATTGTTTCAGCGAGGAAGAATCTGAGACTAAAAGCTTGAGGCAAGTTTCTAACTTGCATAAATGTATGATTGGGTGTGAATAATTTGTATATATAGTTAGTGATCTTGAGTTTGAACCATTAATGGAGATTGGTGATTTTGTTGTTTAAATCCTAAGTTATATGATCTATACTTGTTTTAAATGGTCTCTTCTAGTAGGTTAACTTGGTTAAGTGATTTAGAGAAGTTATGAGTTGATTATGATGGGTTAGATGGAAGAAGAAAGAGATTTTGGGGGTTTAGGGTTATATCTACCTGTAGCCAAAACTGGGCCTCACAACCCAGGAAAATTGATTCACCCTCCTTAGCGAATCGATTCGCTAAAATGGAGTCTATGGTTCTGAGGAACCGAATCGATTCGAGTTAAGGCTATATCGATTCGGGATTAGATAGATGGTTGGTTTCCTCAGTCAAATCGATTCGCTTTTAGGGGAGAATCGATTTGTCTCTGGGACAATTGATTCGAAAATCCTGTTGTTTTATGAAAATTTTCCAACTTCGTTTCTACTCCTTTTCGTTTGGGTTTAAGGCTTAGGAACCTTCTCCTATGATGTATTAAGAAGTATTATGACCTCATATAAGGAGAGTGGTACTCTAGGATGATAAGGGAGTGTTTGGGCTCATTCCGAGGACTAATTATAGGAATATAATGCCTCTTTTCGTCTAGTAAACGAGAGTAGGACTAGTATAGAGTCGGGTAATGTTATGTTGGACCTTCGGGGGCTAGTATGATAACAATTATATCTTGTAGCCAATTTTGTGTGTATATATGGTTTCGGAATTAAGGATCGTATGATTAAGTTAATATATTTTATGATTGGCACATTTAAACATACCTATCTAAATGCTATCATAATGGAAATACGTGATAGAGGTGAATCCCCTGGCGAATAATGCAGGGAGAGTATAGTCCTCAGGCCATGGTACCGGTTGTTACATTGTATGATTGTATTTTTCGAAGTGAGGTAATTTCGGGTATGGTTATGACTCACTATCAAAGGTATATGGCCGATTCCCATGCATTGCGACTTAGGATACCCAGGTGGTATTGGTTATAGGCCCTAGAAGATGATATCATTTAGGGGAGAGTCTAGTGGGGTGACTCCCGGAAGGATGGTCTTAGGAACCGTTATTATGTGATTGTAAATGTTCTCATTGAAATGGTATTTCACACGAATGATTAATGGATTTAAAGAAACTCTTAACCAACCTTAATTTCATATGGTCCCCCGTGATTATTGTTTCGTATGGTCATATTAAATTGGTAGACCTGGTATGATAAATAGAGTTAGGTTACTCCTATTAAGTTTATGGGCAGTTTAACTTATCATGAATTGTACGCGCTAGGATGTGCACTTACGAGAGAGGTGAGGATGATACTTTGAATGAAGAGCGACTTTAACCTATTTATGAAATTTAGCATTCATAACTGTTATGCATTTTTTTCACATGTATATCATATCAAATCGGGCCCTAGACCATTTATATTTTCTCTTATTGTGTGGCTCTTATAGATGTTCAGGTGCTTTGCCGCATGGGCGCCCGCTTTGATTTTCCTTCCAAGTGTTAAGGACTTACGATATTTTTGCGAATGTTGTAGGATTTTGGTACTAGACGCGTCATTTTCTCTAGGAACTCTAGTTATGATCCGTTCGTATATTCGGGCGTGTTTCCAAAATTTAGTTTTCGTACATACCGTTATGCTTGGTGTAATCTTTTGTATTAGTTTGTTAATCGACATCTTATTCGGTTATGTTTTGTAGAATTTTTATCAAACTGTTATATATATATATATATCAATCTTTTGTTATAAATTGAATAATGGAAATTTCTTTAAATAAGATTTCAAAACTATATTTGATATCCGTTTTTAAAAATATTTGGTGGTTGTCTCGTATTATTATTATGCGACAGTGATGCTAAGAATGGACCATTTAAGATTCCTATTTTTATTGGAGTAGCTGGCTGGCCACCTCTTATTTTAATAAGCGGGGTGTCACACATGCATAGTATGATTTGGCAAAAACTTAAATAAATCGGATAAACGTAAAATCAAGCATATGTTCAATCCTCACAGGCATTACACTCATCAAATGAATTCACTCGAAATAGGGAGGTAACACACGAGACATGCGGGCATAAAGAGTAAATGGAAATGGAAATTAGGTCACACACATGTCACAAATGAAGAACGCTATATAAGAAAATAAAAACTGTAATCTCAATGAAAGATACTACACATTAAAACAGGCGAAATGCATTTTCAGAGATTATCAAAACTATTTAAACTTTTGAATTAAAATCATCCTAAGATCACATAGGACTTTATAGGGTTGTAATGTAGGTTAGGCTAGGGTACGAAATGAAGGATATGTATGTACGTATTCAAAGTGTTCAAAATGAAAACTTGGAATAATGGAATGTTTATGGGCAATTCAAAAATTGGAAAATAACTTCCATAACAAGCATTAAATACGAAAATTGGAGAGCAGCAAGGATTGTTGAACTATACACAACATATAAAAAATTTCTCTTTTCTTTTCTTCTTTTTCTCATTTTTTCTTTTGTTTTCTTTTGTTTTTACTTTTTCTTTTCTTTTTCCCCACACTTTATTTTCTAATTTTCTCACTCTTTTCATGCCTAATTTCAACCACAAAGCAATAACATCATTCAATCCTAAGTAACATTCCAAACAAAGGTAAGGAAGGTAATATGTATGGTTTATAACACCAGTGTGGACTTGGGTATGGGATTTTGGGTAATGAAACGAAAGGCTAATATTTAGGCTCAAGGGGTTGACGAGGGAAAACATATAAGGTGAGGTCAAGGCTAATGTGGGTGATATAACAAAGATTGCCTATGATCATTTCATAATGTTTACGCAATTCTCGAGTCCAAACAATATATGAAACTCATGCTCAAGTAACACATTTCAAGATATAAACTCAATTAATGAACGATCAATGAAAGAATAGAGAGATTATCGGGGAATTCAACTTTCTCAATGAGGAAAGAATAGTGTATAACACTCACAAAAGAAGAAAAGAACAAAGCTCACTCGGTGTAAGTATATACAATGCAACAAAAGATTACCGAGTTATAAAAATCTTAAACCAAATCAATAAAACAAGAAAGTGAATGTGCTCATGGGATAAAGTTTAATTCAAGAAGCTATTCATAAGATCAATGATTTAAGGACTAAAGCCTAATAACTTCTAAAATCGAGAACATGCATCATTGAATGTCTAATCGATTGGGAAATTATTGAAATTTATCATCGGGAACAAGGAAAAAATCCCAACAAAGAAGAAAAAAGAAAGAAAATATTTTTGAAAATTTTCAATTTTTAACAAAAAATCATACTTAGTAACTAAATGTGAGCAAATCCCTGGACTAAACATGAAATGGATAGAATATCCTACACCCCCTAACTTAAATGTTGCATTGTCCTCAATGCGCATTAAGAACACAATACAAAGTGAGGAAAAGTAAGATATTACCCAAAATGGAGCGATCTCCCATAAGCACAAGTCCAAACGAATCTACAAAACAAGTTAGTACTGTGCATAGGAAAAAAAAATAACAAAAAGTTAACTAATTACACTAGATTAAATATAAAAAGAAGGAAAAACTAAAAGAAAAAGAAAAAGAAAAAAGTTAACAATTTACAACCTACTATTTAGACTTCACACTAACTATACACTAGAAGTCTAAATTTTTTACGATCCACCCAAAACGGGATTTTTGTTTGAAAGATCAAAGGTGGACCCTCCAAAGTGAACATGCCTCCCAGAAGATAAGAATTTCGTTTGAATAATGAAAGGCATGCGGGTTGTTGAAAAAGTGAACCATCGCCAATTTGAAATTTTGGGCGGACGATGGGGAATTTGGATAATAAGGGGGAGTGATACACTTGAGGTCCAAGAAAAATCGACTCATCTCCCAATGATTTTTCAATTGGAAAGGGAGATGGTGCACACGAGGGGATAACATCCATCATAGAAAACATGCACGGCAAAGAGTCCTCATCGCCAAAAGGTGTAGAATTTTTAAAAGTTTCTACCGACTCATAGGAATCCACCGATAATTCTAATGGTTCAATGATGGAAAACGAATATTGTGATGAAATAAATTCAATCTCAATCAACTCATCGTCGGAAGGAGATTGAATTTCAGGGAGAAAGATTCACATTCGATGAGAAATTCCTTGAAAAATTGAGGTGAAACACAAGTTTCCACCTCCATGTTATTTAGCGCCAAAGAATCCATCTCATTGCAAAGTGCTTCAAGTCTCAATCTAGCACCATAAATGCTTTCCAAACCTTGGGAGTAAAGAAGAAAAGTTTCTTCCATAGTAGGCATCCTCGGCTCAAGAGCTTCGGACTCCTCATTTGGTTGAAACTCATCTTCAAAATTATCAGAATAAAAATCATCATTGGATTCAAATAATGAATCCAACTCAAGCTCCCAATAAAGATTTTCATTCCGATAAATGTTTTCAAGTCTTTCATTCTCAAGAAAATCTTGAAAATGGAAAACTTGAAAACTATCCCCAAAGTAAAAATCATTAGAATATCCATAATAACTATGATAGTAGGACATGATTACCTAGTTGTTTGTAGATGGAGAATCCAAGTACGAAAGTGAGCAACCGAGAATCAAAATTGGTTAGTGCTCAAATAGTCAATCCTGCAAAAAGAGTTAAAACAAAAAATACAAATACAAAAAAAATACTATAAAATAGTAAAACAATTACACTCTAAAACAAAGCACTCCCCGGTAGCGGCCCCATTTTGATGCGGCGCGAACTAAGTGTTCGTGTAAGGACACTGTGGTAGTTTTAGGTTCGCCGCCAACATGCAAAAACCTAAACTACTACTACACTTGCGAGGCAAGCACAACGGTAAGTCGGGTATCGTAAGAAATCCACAGGGAGTGATTGAATTTTATATTTTAATTATTTTGCTACTTCAAGAATAAAAGTGCAAAAGGTAATGGGGGGTATAAAGAAAATAAAGAAAAAGAGAAGCTACACTATGCAAAAGTAAAGCGAGGATCGGGATCGCATTCGCACCACACGGGTCTAAATACCAATAATTAAAATTCAAGCTCGAAAGCTATTTAACCGAGCATTTTAATTAAGCATTAACATCACGCAAGAAGGAATTTAACCCAAAGTTGCTTGATAAAATATTTAATCAAAAATGGTCACACGCGGATTAAATTTGGATTGTCGCTTTAAAATTTAACGCTGCGTGACAAAGAAACATAAATGCATAACAATCCGCTTTTAATACGCGAGGTTTCAATTAAACGCAATTTTACCCAAAAACTAACTTTCGGAGCTCGAGGCCCGTGAATGGCGTAACACAACCCCGATCATATTTATCTAAGGGCAAGGCATAAATAAAAACTAATTAAACAAAAACTAAACTATAAAAATAATAAATAAAAAACAATAAATGATTAACTAGGCAAGAAAAGTAAATGACATCAATGAAATAAAGCTAGAACAACAAATATATTAAGGAAGGCAATGGAATAGTAAACTTACATACATAAAAATGGGTAAAACACCCAAAGTAAAATAGATAAGGTCTTAGCTCCTAAGTTACAAACCCTAAGACTAATGTGAAATGTAAGATCTCTCTTTAAAATTAAGAGAAAGTTTATTTATAGTAAAACCCTAGGATGACAAACTTGTAATCAATGAAGCTGAAAAAAAACAGGGGATCGATCGACCGACCCCTTTGGTCGATCGATCGATCGAACGTGTCTGATCCCACTGTCTAAGTTCGAAGAGTAAAAACTAAAGGGTCGATCGATTAGGGCTGTAAACGGATATTCAAAAATCCGCATCCGTCCGATATCCGAATCAGAATTTACGGATATTTATCCGAAAAATGGAAATGGATACGAATATGGATACTCTAAAAAAAATATCCGAGAAAATGGATACGGATATGGATAGTACTAGTATCCGACACGGATAATCCGTATCCGATGAGGAGTATCCATTTTAACGGATATCCGTTTTACCGGATATCCGTATCCGTCAAACATATGTTTAGAATATTACTAATAATATTAGTATTGGTATTACTAATAAAATAATATTCAAAAAAACTTAATTATTTATTCCCTAAAACAAATTGTTTATTCCCTAAAACAAAACAAACACATACACAACTCAGAATTAAAACACCATAAAGTTATTATTTTATTGTGTATATTAAAAAATGCAATGTATTATTATTTATTGGGTATATTATCATAGCGCTACACTAAAGTTACAATGCACCCTATCACACACAACATACACCCACTCAAAATTAAAAAAAAAAACTAATTTCATTTCATTTCTCTTTTGTACAAAACAAGAGAAAAGAAACCCTCATCTCACTCCACAAAAAATCCTTATTTCATCACCTTCCCCTCCGCCGCATCAGCCGGCCACTACTCAATTTCTAGGTTTAGAGTTATATTAACTGCCGTTCCATACATTTATAATTAGGTTTATAAATCATAATCCCATTTTTAGGCTTATGGGCCAAGCCCAAATGACCCAAACATTCCCGTGTGGACCCGGTTATGCCTAAAAATGCCTCGAGACTCGATTACTACCCCCAGATACTCTTTATCGACTATATCGACCCTTACGGAAATAACCATGCACTCAAAATTATCATCTGAAATACTTTATAACATTCTCTAATTTTCGATCTAAAAAATGCGACACAACAATAATCCAAATAATTAAATCCAAATTCGTCAGATTTAAACAATTCCTCCAATTCAAATAAACTCTCCAAATTATAAATTTAAATAAGTTTTATTTCTTCCAAAAATAATTAAATTCTAAGTCCTCAGAATTACGGGAAGTTACATATTATATACAAAATAAAAATGTATACTTATTAAAATAAAAATATCAGTATATTTTGAAGACTAAAAGATCCATAAGATTATCATTCTCAATAAATTTGATTAATCTAAAAGGTGGATATTTATATTTATTGTTATAAAATGCTACTATAATTTTTTTGGATGGCTTTAAGCTTACATGATTGTAAAGTATGGATGTATTTAAGTCATATTATCATTATGGAATGCTACTATTATTATGGAAGCCATGATTTTTTATGTTAGGAGGTAGTAATTTTGTTATATATTTATTTAGATTGGATTGGATATTTTAATAGTTATTTTTTTGCGATGGCTAAACAATGTAAACGGATACGGATATTATCCGAATCCGAGGTATCCGAGCGGATATAGATATGGATAGTTGTTTTAACTATCCGGGCGGATACGGATACGGATAGTGCATCAAAATAACAGATAAGGATATGGAAAACATGATATCCGATCCGTATCCGTCCGTTTACCACCCCTACGATCGATCGATCAACCAAGTCTCATCCTTCTGCTTCTTCTCTGTTTTGGTTTGTTGAAATTATTTTCCGCAAAAAGTCTCGTAACTTCTTCGTTAAGGATCGAATTTGTGCACCGTTTGTGGAAATGTGAAGATTAGTTAGAGGGATACATATTTCATGAAGACATTGGGCCAGATGTCCAAATTTTAAAATGACTAAAATGCCCTTGCGCGTGTGGATTTGTACGAAACTTCGAGAAAATGCGTCTGAACTTCATACTAAGCATCAAAATACCTACAAAAGCTCAATTAACCCCTGCAAAACATGTATATATAGAAATTTGAGATTTTCTGGTTAACGATCATAAATATAGGGATTAAGATACCTGAGGAGGCTAATAACGCGTAGGTTAACGAGTGAAATACGCAATATTTACGTCGTATCAGATATCCAACGTCGTCATAGTGCCCAAATCAAATGGAAAGTGGATGATGTACATGGAATTTATTGACTTGAACAAAGGATACCATAAAAATATCTTCTCACTACATCGGATTGATCAGATGGTTGATGCCACGGTCGGTCATAAACTTATGAGTTTTATGAATGGATATTCGGGGTATAATCAGATCTTCATGGACAAAGTCGATGCTGAGAAGACTTCCTTTATCACAAATAGAGGAACCTACTACTTTAAAGTAATGCCAATCAGCCTGAAGAATGTGGGGGAACCCTATCAGAGGTTGGTCAATATGATGTTTAAAAAGCATAGTGGGAAGAAGATGGAAGTCTATGTCAACCGCATGCTGATGAAAATCTTGAAGCCTGAGGATTGTGTGGGTGACCATGAATGCATGTTTGATACGATAGAAAAATAAAAGATGAAACTAAACATGGCCAAGTGCATCTTCTAGGTCGGTGCAAGCAAATTTTTGGGTTTTATTATGAACCAAAGGGGGATAGAGGCAACCCCAGCAAAGATCAAGGCATTGATTGATATGCAGACACCAAAAATAATCAAAGATATCCAAAGGCTTACCAAATGGGTTGCATCGCTCAACTGTTTCATCTCATGGGAAACTAGTAAGTGTCTTCCAATTTTTATAATTTTGAGAAAATCCTTCGTTGGGAACGAAGAATATGATAAAGCATGTAAGAATCGACAATGAACACTGACATTGTTCGAGATGATGAGAGGGTTCAAAAACCAGTGTATTTTAATAACAAGGCCTTGCAAGGGGCCAAGCTCAAGTATCCAAAGATGGAGAAGCTAGCCTTCGCTCTGATTCATGCCTTAAGGAAAATAAATCCATATTTTTAACTGCACGTGGTGGTGGTGCTCATAGACAATCCTTTGAGGTAGGTCATTCATAAACTCGAGATATCATGTAGGTTAAGGGCCTTGTTATTTGAGCTAAGTGAGTTTGACATCATCTATCAGCGTAGGAATGCAATGAAGGGGCAAGATTTAGCATATTTCATGGACGAATTCATGTGGACCAAAACTAATAATATTGTTATTAAAGAAGCAAAAAGACCATGGGTTGTACCAAGGGAGGTTATGGTAGACACTACTTCGACCAACACTACGAAGGTCGATACTGCTAAAAGAGATATCTTGTTTAAAAATGGAGTTTTATCTGAGGGTCCTTTCTCGGAGGGAGGACCAGTCTGGAGTTAGTTTGTAGATGGATCATCTTGTGAGAATTGCTATGGTGCGAGGTTAATATTATAGGCCCCAGATGGAATAGATATAGAGTATGCTTTAAGATTCAGCTTTAAGGCATCGAATAATTAGTCAGAGTACAAGGCCCTGCTAGTAGGTCTCTCTCATAACTGGTCATCAATCAAATATTGGTCATTTATGAGGTCAAAGTTGAGATGAGTTAGAAAGATGATGATAAACTTTAAGGAAGTCAATATCAAGTGGATTCCCAGGATTGAAAATAGTCGAGCTGACATTCTGGCTAGGTTAGCATCGACTACAAGGACTGAAATCAGACAATTCGCTCCTATTGAAATCATACATAAGATGAGCATCGAAGAAAATGGCAACATCCTTATGTTCTATCTAAATCTAAACTTGGGGGAGTCCTGGATAGATCCACTGATCAAGTATATTCAAGATGGCGATCTACTAGAGACTTAATTCGAGAGGAAAAAGCTCCAATATTGAGCTGTAAAGTTCACCATCATTGGCGATGTACTATATAAAAGGTGATTTTTTATACCATTGCTCAGATGAGTTCATACCGCTGAGATAAAATACATCCTTGGAGATGCTTACAAAGGGTCTTGCATAAGACACATTGGCAGTCAGTCTCTAGCAAAGAGGATCATCACTCGGAGATATTTTTGGTCGACACTTTCTAAGGACGCGGTCGAATATGTGAAAAAAGTGTGGCAAATGTCAGAGGTTTTCAAGAATTACATATCATCCTCATCAGCCTCTCTCGTCTATTATAGAACCCTGGATATTTATAGTTTGGAAAATTTATCTGGTCGACCCTCTTCCAAGAGTAGAAAGAAATTATCGATATTTGATAGTAGCGAAATATTGTTTCTTAAAGTGTGTGTAAGCCAAATCTATGGTAACCATCACGGAGGTGAAGACGTTCAAATTTATTTGGAAGAACATCAATTGTTAGTGTGGCATACCTCACACCATGATATCAGATAACGGTAAATAGTTTAAGAATCAGTCACCGAAGGCATACTGCAAGAGGGTTAGCATAAAATAGTTTTTCTCTGCTCCGGGCAGACTCCAAGACAATGGTCAGACGAAAGTCACCAACAGGGAGATACTTGATGGGATTAAGAAGAAATTGGAAGATGCCAAGGGCATGTGGACTAAAGAGCTACACAGGGTCATATGGGCTTATAGGATGACAGAGTGGACGCCTACTAGCGAGACACCTTTTACATTGGCTTATGAGTTCGTGGATATTATCTAGACTGAGCTTGGACTCCCAAGTCATAGATTCTAACCTTATGATCCAGAAGCTAACATGGAAGAAAGAAAATTAGACTTGGACCTGATTATAGAAAGACGAGAGGATGTTGCGATCAGGAAATCAGCTTATCAGCAGAGAGCTGCAAGATTCAATAATAAGAGAGTAAAGGCAAAGCTGATAGTCGTGGGTGACTTAGTCCTGAAGAAGGTCTGGCAAAAGCCTAACAAGATTCATCCCAACTGGCATGGACCATACAGAGAGACTAAGGAGGTTGTGTCGGGAACTTTTAGGCTAGAAAATATAGAGGGCGAGCCTTTATCCAACCCTTAGAACACCAACCACTTAAAGTGTTATTATCAATAGCCATATTTGTATAAAGATTGTGAAGTTTTGCCTCTTAAGTCAATGTGTTTCCATTTTAGTCCCATGTGTATAACAAAATTATCAATGAAAAATCCAAGTGTTATCTCATATTTGTTTTGCTTATCGTCATCAATTGTTGCATGGTCTGAACTTTATTAAACTAAGGAACATTATGCTATGGTGAATTAATTTATAACGCTTTCTCAGTGATACGCTAGTGGATGAGGAGTCTCATCTCCTTCATACCCTCCCAATAATGCCGAAAAGGGGGATTAGTATTATAACATCACTACTTGTGGTGAAAATAAAATTAAAACTCATTTTATATGGTTATCCAACATTATGTTATATTGAATTAGTTTATAACTTTATCTCGGAGATATGAAAGTGGATTAGGAGTCCCGTCTCCTTCATAACCTCCAAATAATGCTGAGTGGCAGATCAGTATTATAACATCACTCCTTGTGGTGAAAACAAAATAAAAAATCATTTTATATGTTTATCCAACATCATTTTATGGTGAATTAGTTTATAACTCTATCTCAGCAATACGAGAGTGTATAAAGAGTCTCGTCTCCTTCATAACTTCCCAATAACGCAGAGAGGGTGGATCATTCCTATAACATCACTCCTTGTGGTGAAAAAAAAATAGAAAATCATTTTATGGTTATCTAACATCATTGTTTATAACCCTATCTCGGTGATACGAGAGGGGGGTCAACATTATTTAATCAATTGTAGTAATAAGCATTATACTTAGAACATCATTCAATGGTGATGAGATAGGAAAATGCAGAGACTACCGTTTTGCAAAAATTAATCCAAGAAAAAATCTTATGCCATTCATGTCAAAAATATGAGTGTATGAAGATGATTCAAATGTTAGTGTTATAATACATCTAAAATACGAGAGACGAAATAAAGGACTGTTTAGAAAATTATTACATCAAAGGGCATAAGGCCACGCGCAGCCCATTTAAAGAAAAAGGAATTTTTTTTCTTTAGGCTTTTCAGCCTCAATAAAGACGTTAGGGATCGACGAAATAGCAGAAAACTTGGTCTGAACTTTTTCATTTGCATCATCAATCATTGTTTCCCCATCTTAGTTGACCATCGTCATCTCAGCCACAGGCACCTAAGGAGCAGCCTCAGCTTTAACTTGGCCGAAGTCAATAGCAACCTCTGAGTCAGAGAAGTCGAAAGACTTCAAGTAGTCAGCATGTTACGACTCGTCCAGACCCAAGGTCTGGATGTTTGTTTAACACTCAGAGACAAGCAGTCTTTTCCCCCTTCTTATTACTGGAGGGCATAGCTGATAAACTCCTCAAACAATTTAAAGTTTGTAATCGCCTTCTTTATGGCCTCCTCCATGGCCAGTCTTATGTCATCCTGGTTCTTAAGCTTGAGGTCATTCATCCTAGCTTGGTGCCTCATCCTTTGAGATAGCAAATCCTCAAACTACTGCTTATCCATCTCGGTGATCGCATTATTGCGACTTATCTCAGCATCATTAAGTCTCTTCTCTAGTTCTTCATTGGCTTTGATAGAGTATTCAACCTTCTGGATTTTTGGGGCATTCTCCTGAACCCATTGGTTCAGGTGGTGAAAAGCGAGCATGGACTGCAAAACACAAAAATCATAGTTAGAAAAAGATGAGACAACACTTTAATAAAAAAATTATGGACAATGAATAGAAGTATTACTTGAGTTGCCCTGTGAAGAAAAAAATCACTGATCCGAGGAGGGTCTTGGGCATGAAAAAATCTACTGTCAGACTCACCCACGATCGATCCTATGGCATCCTTGGCCCTTATCTTACAGCCAAGTAGAGAGTCCATGGTGAAAGTAAGTTGGACCAACCAGGTTGTAGCTATAGTGTCATTTGATATGGTGAGGGAAAGGTTATCAGAAGTTTTAGACGAGACGTCTTTCCTTTTCTTCCTATGGTGAGGAGGGATGGTGTTGGCATACTCAAGCAAGTCTTTGCATTTTTGGTTTCCCTCGGCTTGAGTCGTCCCCCAGTAGTCATCTTCTTTGAGGAAAAAAGAGATCAGTCTCTTTACTGGCCAACTTCAACAGTATGTTGACAAGATTATGAGCATCCATCTTCCAAATTTCTTCTGGGGTATCGACTGAACTACCTGCAATCATAGGAAGTGATTAACATTGGCATCATAAATAAAATATGACATTACAGTTCACAAAATAATTTTTAACTTACACAGATCAATGAAGGGGTCAATCCCCAGGCCAGTCTTGGCCCAGAGTGATGTGTCGATCAGCTATTCATAGACTACAAGCCCATTTTTCTAGCCACAAGTTCGTAAGTGGTGTATCTTTTTCCAACCATCCTTTGTTATGGAGGGATCAAACCTAACTGACATTGATACTCTACCCTATTTCCGGGGGACTCTCGTCTTGGTGGCACTGGATGGAACATTGGTGTCGAATTCCCATGCACCCAATACGAAGAAGTATCAGGGATTCCAATTATGATTTAAAGTTTAGTTCATGATCACAACCTTGTTATCGAATTTTTGGCTACGAGGTGAAAGTAGCAGGCTGAAACTTTGTTGTTGAAACAGTGTAGCAAGCTCTGAAAATATTAACTGGAAGATGGGCTTGGTAAGCTAGCTTCTAGAGTTGGATGAAGTCGAGAATGACCCTCCATGCATTAGGATAAAGTTTAGTAGGGAATATCTTTAATGTTCAATGGATCGATAATCTAAAGCCAATCTTAAACATATGTTCATACACGGTGACCTCCCCTTCTTTGTTGTCAAAAGCTCTCTCTTCCTCAGACGGGACTCTCATGACGATAGAGGGCTTTATTCCATAAAGATGTCTCCACATGATTAAATCTTCCTCTCGAACGATGCTGGGAAAGGTGGAGGGATATGAAGTGTCTTATTCTTCTTCATCTTCATCTTCATCTTCACCTTCATCATCGTCATTGTCATCGTCATCGTCATCATCATCGTCATCGTCATCGTTATCGTCATCAACTATAGTTACACCCCTCGAATATCTAGTGGTGAATTCGGCATCAGTCATGGTCGATATTAGAATGGCCATAGGTGGTAGATTAAAAGCTACCTCGACTCCCGGCTCATCATCATCTGAGATCTCATGAACTTTGGGTGATTGGGGGTTCCCTCCATTGCTCGACTCAGGGGACCGACTAGCATCTATACTAGACTTTGGAACATGCATAGTATCTTCAAAAATGTCGACCCCTTCAGAGTCTTTTGATGGGGAAGGACTGTAACCTTCAGACGAGGCGGCACATTGAGAACCACTAGAAGATGTTGAAAATTTCCCCAAGGGTGGATGAGGAAACATTTCTTGAGATGCGCCCATGAAACAATCTCCATACGCACACATAAACATACTCTCATTTCATGCAAGTTTTTCTAATAACATGTATATGATCAAATCAAGAAAAACTTTATTTTCTAACTAATCAAATTTTAATATATGCGAAAATTAAAATCAATTAAATATGATTTAATTAAAAGTCAAATTAATAACAATCATATTTATTACGTTACAATCCAATATATCTAATATGAAGAATTATTCCAATTTAAATCATGTAACAATTTTAATTCTAAATCATACAAAGAATAAGATGAGGAAAAGAACATAACAAGTACGATTTTTTAACGTGGTAAAAACCTAAACTAGGGAAAACATCCACGACTCCCTCTACGGAGTAAAACAAAAATTTCACTAAAAAGAATTATCGGTTACAAGCTATATAACAAACTAAACACACAAACAGACCTATACAAGTTTAGGAATGTACCCTCTGGTGTCCTTATAACTTCTCTGCAGTTCTGATTGTTGTAGTTGTTCTCTCAACTTCGTAACTCCGTTCTTCTTGTTTAGCAAATTCCAACTCAGTCAAAAACTGATCTCCCAACAACATTCTAGTTGTGCAAATGAATATGTTATAAATGCAACAACGCAAGAACTTAATTCAAATCTCAAGCATATAAGTTTTCTTCAAAAACTTAACAAAAATACATTTGTAATCAAGCAAATAAGTTTTCTATAAAAACTTGAGAAAAATTCATTTTCAATTAACAATCAATTAAGTTTTCTACAAAAACTTACAAAATAAATTTTCGATCAAAAATCTTATAAACACTCTTTACAAGAAATATATACAACACTTATCATGAACACACAAAAAGATTATTCAATCATTTAAGAAATATGTGTTCTCAATCTCTCAAAAATATAACATTCAATTTTATGAGGAAAGTGTTTTTCAAATAATTTCACAAATATGAGAAAACAGATCTTTAAAAAATATTTTCAATAAACATGGAAGATCCGGAGAAATTATGATTTAAACATCATATAGCATTTATACCAAAATCATAATATTTAGATCATAAAAATATTCAATAAAATTCGGATCTAAAAATCTAAGGAATTCTAGTTTTTCTAAAAAATTATTTTAGCATGAAAGCATTTAAATTCTCTCTACAATAACACAATATTTCAATCTCTAAAGTTATGAGATGATGTGCAAGATCATTGAGAATTTAAAAATAAAAACAGAATAAAGATGAAGTAGAATGAACACAATGTGTGTAAAATAATACTTTCTTCTCTCTTAGATCTCTCTCTCTAATTCTCTATATTTTTCTCTAAAAATATTAAACCCTCTTGTGTTTCTCACTCTAGAAAATATAATCTGAATAACTAACTCAAATAAACTCTCAAAAGATGTTTATATAGGTGAGAAAACAATATTCTAGAAACTTTAAAATCAAGGGTTCAGATTAGAAGTTATTAATCTATGGTTGTGATTAATTCGAGTTAAAACAGATTAACAAATTAACAAACCAAGTCTGTTATAAAAACAACTCAATATCTAAAACCATTCTCTTGAAAACTTTGTAACAACTCTCAACGGTTATAATCTATACAGTTGGCAAGGTCTCCAAATAGACCAATGAGATCTAATGGGTAACTGACGGTTAAAAGGGTGTAGCCGAAATGGGCCTGAAACTAACAGAACCTAAAGCTTCTAACCAATAGTCATAGACAAACGTAGCAATTGACAGCTAAGGGTCGAATTAACAGGTAATGGCAGTGGTCTATTCAGTTGAACTTAATAAAAGTTGATCAAATCTTTAATAAAGATTCTTATAATCCAACGGTTTTAAAAAAATAAACCTAAGGTTAAATCAAGTCCTAAGGCTAGGAAAAAATGGGTACACTCCAAATTCTAACAGGCATCACTAGCGTGTAATCGGTAAGGTGCTCTCCTTAAACCCGTGGACTATTTTTTAAGCCTCGGTCAAGAACATACTAGGAGGTATAAGCTATTGACTAGGACAAACATCAGCCAAGCAGGTCTTAGACATCTTAGGTCTGTACCAAGTCAAGAATGAGATCATTAAAAAATATAACAGGTAAGGTACTTAAGGTTTAAAACAAATAAAGCTCCTAAAAGCACTAGGCTATAACAGGTACTATACGGCTCTAGGGTTTCTCCTATTCGGTCAGCTAAGGCTTAAGGTGACAGCTAGTCATGTAATAAAAGGTTTAATATAAAATAAACCTAATCAATAATAAATCTCGTTCAAGAGCTCTCTTAATAGGAAGGTCAAATCTCTGGTACTTAAAGTCACCAAACAGGTAAGAAACCTATAGCTATACTATCGGTCACACCTTTAAAAGCTAAAGGCTTAAAAAAATCTAAAACTAAATAGGAATGGCCGAAACAACAAAGAGGTTATCCTAAGACTAGGACTGCTATGATATGGTACGGACGAAGTGACTAAAGCTTCCTAGGCAATATGAACCTAAGATCTAATAGGTCAAGGTAGGTACCATCCTATGATGTAAGGTCCAAGTCCAATACCAACATCTAACGTGACTAAAGCAGTAGAAACTACTCCTATAAGGTCAAATCGGGTAGGAACCTATACCAAAAAAAAACTCCAACAGTTATATGAATGCTATGGAAAAAAACTATCCTAATGACAAAACCTTAAATCGGTCAACATCAAGTCTACATGAGTGGTGAACTTGCCTAAGGCTTGAAGGCTTTAAAACCTACTGAACGAAACAGTCTCACTATGCAAGTCTAAACCAAGTTAAATCAAAAGTGTTCCTATGTACCAACTAACAGATATGGATTTAAAAAATCTTGTCCAAAACAAAACACTAGGTAAGTGATTTTCGAAAAATATTTTAGAAAAGGAAAAAAATATTTTTATCCAACAATTCCAAAAATGAATTCAAAACTAAGAGATTTATTATAAATCAAAATTACACCAGTTTTATTTAAAAAATATTTTCAGAAAAAATAATATAATTCCTTTTTAAAAAAAAGTTTATGTTCACAATTAATTAGTCACACAATTAAAATCATAGATCAAGAAATATGCATGTGTGTCTAATGTGTCAAGTGCAAATGTGCAATATATGTGAATACCTTTACTCGTATGTGTTGATGAGTAGAGTCGAGGCATGTTGAGTCGTCGAGTAATGTTGTTTGATGTACCAAGGAGAAGGCTCGTACTAAAAAATATGTTTTGACACAATATCCAAATTAGTTGAAACGCCTAAATAGTATAGACTCAAGTAAGTCAAATATTTAGGGTGTTTCAATCTCCCCCTTTGGATATTTGTGACAAAACCCTTCGAGGACATTATTATACTCTTAGGAAAAAATAAAATCACCTACGTCCTATACAACAATTACTATTCTACCCAATCCACAAAAAATCCTAGAATGTAAAAATTACAATACTCAACTATACATCAATTTACCCTAACACCTTCTTGTGATTTCCTGCATTAAAACATTAAAACCAAACTCACAATAACAAGTGTAAGCTATCATAGAAATTGATAAATCATTTTAAAAACAAGATATCATGAATATAATTCAAGAATCAAGAATAATGAAATGATGTACTCTTCCCCCCCATTTTGTCTCAAATAGACAAAGGGTAAAAAATGATAACATAGAGAAGATTTAAAAAATAACTACCACAATAAACATATTAACGGTTCTAATCAAGTGCCACTCCTACATTATCATGATTTTAAGAGGTTTTTTTTGCATTGGCAAACATCCCTACCCTAAAATCTCAAAGGACATATAATTACCATGTTTATGACAGGAAAATATGTAAATATGGTAAAAAAATGAATAAAGCACATTCATATAGTCTTCTGGGACTTCTCAAATAAAAATCAAAGGTAAAATACAAACTAGACATAATTTAAACATGTTCAGCATATTCTAGAGTAATCAACAAATAATGTCTCTGCCCCATAACCAATGCTTATGGTTACAAAAAAAATATTATGCTAAGCATACAAACCATACAGGGGTTCTTGAAATTCAAGAAATAGATTGAGAACAATTAGAGGATATAAAATATCATGTTGTCTACCATGAGGTCATATATATAAAAAAATCATCATCATATATGGATATAGAAAGTAATCAGATTTGTAACATGAAATCATATGATCAAGAAATAAGGATCAACACTCCAGACGGTTAAATCTTATTCGGAGCGACCCACTCTGATACCAATTGAAAATTTCCCCAAGGGTGGATGAAGAAACATTTCTTGAGATGCGCCCTTGAAACAATCTCCATACGCACACATAAACATACTCTAATTTCATGCAAGTTTTTTATAACATGTATATGATCAAATCAAGAAAAAAATTATTATCTAACTAATCAGATTTTAATACATGCGAAAATTAAAATCAATTAAATCTGATTTAATTAAAAGTCAAATTAATAACAATCTGATTTATTACGTTACAATCCAATATATCTCATATGAAGAATTATTCCAATTTAAATCATGTAGCAATTTTAATTCTAAATCATACAAAGAATAAGATGAGGAAAGAACATAACAAGTATGATTTTTTAACGTGGTAAAAACCCAAACTAGGGTAAACATCCACGACTCTTTCTACGAAGTAAAACAAAAATTTCACTAAAAAGAATTATCGGTTACAAGCTATATAACAAACTAAACACACAAACAGACCTATACAAGTTTAGGAATGTACCCTCTGGTGTCCTTATAATTTCTCTGCATTGTTGTAGTTGTTCTCTCAACTTCCTAACTCCGCTCTTCTTGTTTAGCAAATTCCAACTCAGTCAAAAATTGATCTCCCAACAACATTCTAGTTGTGCAAAACGTGCAAGTGAATATGTTCTAATGGCAACAATTCAAGAACTTAATTCAAATCTCAAGCATATAAGTTTTCTTCAAAAACTTAACAAAAATACATTTGTAATCAAGCAAATAAGTTTTCTATAAAAACTTAAGAAAAATTCATTTTCAATTAACAATTAATTAAGTTTTCTACAAAAACTTACAAAATAAATTTTCAATCAAAAATCTTATAAATACTCTTTATAAGAAATATATACAACACTTATCATGAACACACAAAAAGATTATTCAATCATTTAAGAAATATGTGTTCTCAATCTCTCAAACATATAACATTCAATTTTATGAGGAAAGTGTTTTTGAAATAATTTCACAAATATGAGAAAACAGATCTTTAAAAAAGATTTTCAATAAACATGCAAGATCCGGAGAAATTCTTATTCAAACATCATATAGGATTTAACACAAAATCAGAATATTTAGATCATAAAAAATATTCAATAAAATTCGGATCTAAAAATCTAAGAAATTCTAGTTTTTGTAAAAAATTATTTCAGCATGAAAGCATTTAAATTCTCTTTACAATAACACAATATTTCAATCTCTAAAGTTATGAGATGATGTGCAAGATCATTGAGAATTTAAAAATAAAAACAGGATAAAGATGAAGTAGAATGAACACAATGTGTGTAAAATAATACTTTCTTCTCTCTTAGATCTCTCTCTCTAATTCTCTATATTTTTCTCTAAAAATATTAAACCCTCTTGTGTTTCTCACTCTAGAAAATATAATCTGAATAACTAACTCAAATAAACTCTCAAAAGATGTTTATATAGGTGAGAAAACAATATTCTAGAAACTTTAAAATCAAGGGTTCAGATTAAAAGTTATTAATCTAGGGTTGTGATTAATTCGAGTTAAAACAGATTAACAAATTAACAAACCAAGTGTGTTATAAAAATAACTCGAGATCTAAAACCATTCTCTTGAAAACCTAAAACCATTAAAAATGAAATCCAGGATGGTATAGGGTTTTAGTTGTAACAACTCTCAACGGATATAATCTATACAACTGGAAAGGTCTCCATTAAGACCAATGAGATCTAATGGGTAACTGACGGTTAAAATGGTGTAGCCAAAATGGGTCTGAAACTAACAGAACCTAAAGCTTCTAACCAATAGTCATAGACAAACGTAGCAATTGACAACTAAGGGACGAACTAACAGGTAATGGCAGTGGTCTATTCAGTGGAACCTAATAAAATTTGATCAAATCTTTAATAAAGATTCTTATAATCCAATGATTTTAAAAAAATAAACCTAAGGTTAAATCAAGTTCTAAGGCTAGGACAAAATGGGTACACTCCAAATTCTAACAGGCATCATTAGCGTGTAATCGGTAAGGTGCTCTCCTTAAACCCGTGGACTATTTTTTAAGCCTCGGTCAAGAACATACTAGGAGGTATAAGCGATTGACTAGGACAAACAGCAGCCAAGCAGGTCTTAGACATCTTCGGTCTGTACCAAGTCAAGAACGAGATCATTAAAAAATATAACAGGTAAAGTACTTAAGGTTTACAAAAATATAGATCCTAAAAGCACTTGGTTATAATAGGTACTATACGGCTCTAGGGTTTCTCCTATTCGGTCAGCTAAGGCTTAAGGTGACAGCTAGTCATGTAACAAAAGGTTTAATATAAAATAAACCTAATCAAGAATAAATCTCGGTCAAGAACTCTCTTAATAGGAAGGTCAAATCTCTGGTACTTAAAGTCACCAAACAGGTAAGAAACTTATAGCTATACTCTCGGTCACACCTTTAAAAGCTAAAGGCTTAAAAAAATCTAAAACTAAATAGGAATGGCCGAAACAACAAAGGGGTTGTCCTAAGACTAGGACTGCTATGATAAGGTACGGATGAAGTGACTAAAGCTTCCTAGGAAATATGAACCTAAGATCTAATAGGTCAAGGTAGGTACCATCCTATGATGTAAGGTCCAAGTCCAATACCAACAGCTAAGGTGACTAAAGCAGTAGGAACTACTCCTATAAGGTCAAATCGGGTAGGAGCCTATAACAAAAAAAAACTCCAATAGTTATATGAATGGTATGGCAAAAAACTATCTTAATGACAAAAGCTCAAATCGGTCAACATCAAGTCTACATGAGTGGTGAACTTGCCTAAGGCTTAAAGGCTTTAAACCTACTGAACAAAACAGTCTCACTATGCAAGTCTAAACCAAGTTAAATCAAAAGTGTTCCTATGTACCAACTAATAGATATGGATTTAAAAAATCTCGGCCAAAACAAAACAGTAGGTAAGTGATTTTCGAAAAATATTTTGGAAAAGGAAAAAATTATTTTTATCCAACAATTTCGAAAATGATTTCAAAACTAAGAGATTTATTTTAAATCAAAATTACACCAGATTTACTTAAAAATTATTTTCAAAAAAAATAATATAATTCCTTTTAAAAAAAAGTTTATTTTCAAAATTAATTAGTCAGACAATTAAAATCATAGATTAAGAAATATGCATGTGTGTCTAATGTGTCAAGTGCAAATGTGCAATATACGTGAATACCTTTACTCGTATATGTTGTTGAGTAGAGTCGAGGCATGTTGAGTCATCGAGTAATGTTATTTGATGTACCAAGGAGAAGGCTCGTACTAAAAAATATGTTTTGACACAATATCCAAATTAGTTGAAACACCTAAATAATATAGACTCAAGTAAGTCAAATATTTAGGGTGTTTCAGACATACCAGATATGGTATCACAAATAATGCTTACGAGGACCCTAGGCTCGGTCGGGGCTAGATATATAAGAAGTAGAGGAGGACGAACTAATGCTAAAGGGGTTCGGTGAATTAGAAGTCTTGACTCGACCTTGGCTCTTTTATTAACTTCATCCTCAGCCTTGCGAATATCCCTAAGTATTCTTTCCCTTAAGTGTGGGTACTAATCACCAAGCTCGTATAGTCTTTTGGACCTCCAAATAAAAATAAGTTTTGACCAGGGTTGACTATAAGATCAAAGGGGGAAGTTAAATCATTTTCAAAAGAAACTAGTCAAGAATAGTATAAATGGCTACCGGAGAAAGTGATCGAAAGATCACCGAAAATATGATTTGGTATCCAAAACTACATCAAACTCCTAAGATCTAGTGTTCTAACCTCCAATAACCAAATTAACACCTTAAAACCACTAGAAAAAAAACCCAATAATAGCCACTAGTGGAGGCCAAAATACTCGAAGACTACCAAAAAAATGAACAAAATAGAAACCAACTACCTGAATTAAAAATGAAGGAACAAGATTAGGGAAAAGGGTTACCTGGGTGGAGGAGGAAACTTTGAAAAAATGAGATAGGTTGAAACTCGCCTGAATTGGAAAGAGCGGAGGAGAGAGAAATGGGAAGCTTAGATTTTTTGCCAAAAGCTTGAGCGGGAGAATGAAGTTTGGAGAATAAAGAGAAAAATAAGATTTTTAGGTATTTAAATGGGGTAATAATTATGCACGATTTCCTAAGCCCACATCATTAGGGAACGAGTTCTAAAAAATCATGTTGTCATCGCTTCTTGGCTCGCACGCTAACCCATATACTTGCTGACATGTGTTCAGTCAAGGACACTCGAACATCACGTCTATCTGGGACACATAGATGATGCTTCGAACAACCATACAGCCCGTACACGTCTCCAAAACATCCTCTGACACTAAGGGGTCATTTCATCACAGGGGGTCAGACGACTATACACCTCATCCCCCATTCACATTAAAGACTAAGGTCTAGGGGTGATTGATATACATAAGTGTAGTCTCATCTAGACGACACTCAACCCGGCTTCATGATCCCTTCAAGGTTCTAGTCAGACTCATCTACATATAGGCCCATGGCACGAAGCCCATGTCAACCAGTCTCGACCTATGAGACCTAATCAATAAAGCAGTTGCAATCATAAAAAAATTCCAACTCTAAACTCATAACTGGTCCTATGCCTGGACTTTTCCATGTGTCGAATTCAGATGACATTGATAGGGCGAGTGATTAGGCATAAATTCTTCACATTTATCCCCTTAATTTCGGTATTTTTATGATCCCGTGCATTATAAATAGCTTGGATTTGTATTTTATTTATTCTACTAACCCTTTTTGTAAAGTATTTCGTATTTTGTGTATCTCTTATGTGTTTTACAGGTATTTCATGCAAATTAGTGCGAAAGAGAACACAAACCAGAGAAAGAAAGAAAGAAAGAAATGGGGAGTTCAAGGGCATTTTCGTAATCTTACAGCCATATTCTGGATGTGGGGAAAACTAGATAGTTGAAGATATCTAAATTACACGAACACGGGAAGAAACAACAGTCAAATTGGAGCTCTGGATCAAAAGATATGGCAAGTCAAAGTTGAAATTAATTCTAGAAGCTAAAGAGTTTCAACTCTTGAAATTACTTGTATATTTCATTTTTATTAGTTGTAAAACGTGGAGAGGCATGGGAAAAGTCATATTTGGGTAATATAAAAAGCCAAGCCATAGATTAATGAAGAGAGGAAGAGAGAGAGTTCATTTTGACATATAATTTTATATTTTCTTAGGATTTAGGAACCATAGTTTTGTAAGTTGAACAAAATCTATTCAAGATTCAAGTTTCAAGTTCAGATTTCCTTCTTATAATCAAGTATTGCTAATTTATACTTTCCATTTCTTTTATATTGTAAGTTTAAATTGCTCTTGTATTTTAATTTTGTTTCTCAATTCAAGTTTCTTTTCAATGCATAATAGACCTATGATTTCTTGCACATTTAGAATTTTGTTTTCATTTAATAAAATAATGTCTAGCTAAGTTTTTTTAGGGTTGGGATGCATGAACCCATCCCAATGTAAATTACATATGTAGAAAATAGAATTTAAATTATAATTTTGAAAGAGTCGTGCAGGATAATTCTATAATCATTATAGGTCTTTTAATCTCTCTTGCGCTAGGTACATGGGATGTTTAAGAATATAATGTGCGTAAACTTGTTTAGAACCACTTTATATTTTCCTTTGATTTTATATGATGCGGGATTCAACCTCATATATGTAATGCTTAGGATCTATAATGACTAGATTCATTGAAATTTATAATTTATAATTTCAGTATTCTGCTAAGTAATTACTAGGGTTTGGGGGATTGTATTCCCAACCTGTTTTCCCTTCATTCTTATTAAGCTATTCTTAATTAGTTAATTTTGCTCACATAGTTATCGCAATAGTTTAATTTAGTCTGCATTTAGTTAATTAGTTATTTCCCATCTCAATCATCTTTTTGTTTCTTTTTAGAGTCAAGTTAGGGTTAACAGTCTTACCTTTGTCGTCATGTTCACTCGTCCTAACTCCCTGTGGATTCGATACCCAGACTCACCACTATACCCCTTAAGAGTGTAGTTACAAGTTTAGATTTTTCGTATTGAGGTTGGAAGCCGATAACAATGACTAGCGTATTACACGGATGCTTGGTACTCCGACTCGATCAAAATGGCGTCGTTGTCAAGGAATTAGGTAGACTTTAGGTTAGGTTGGTTAATCCCAAATTTGACCTTAAAAAAAATAAATAAATAAATATTCAAAAATATTGGTGTCACGTTTTTTAATTGCCAAATTTGAAATGTCTTACTTTAACTCCTTTGGTGGGTTTAATTGTTATGATAATAGTGAGGAGGAGGAGGCGCTCAAGACTTATGAACATTGGATCAATATCACTAAAGATGAGTCTCATAAATACAAGCCCAGTGCTAAGGCCATCCAAATTTATCAAAATGAATTGCTTGAAGAAGAAAGATTTGAAAAAGAATATTGGAAAAACAAATTGTTATTGGGAGCAAGAGTTAGATGCATTATTTGAACCCAATGAGGATTTTTCTTCCGATATTTTTGAAGTTGGAGAATATTTTCAAACAAATGAGGAATTCGAGGTGCTAGAACCAAGTAAGCCTACTTTGGAAGAACTCTTGATTATTAGCAAAAAGCAATCTGATGACCTTTTTTTTTTTTGCTACAGAATTGAAAATTAGAGAAACTAGCAAGGATATTGATGCCTATCTGGAAAGCTTAAAGGAGGGCGAGACTTGCGCTTCACCTAACACTTTTGAGGACGAAATCATTGAGAGTGATCCAAGTACTTTTGAATCTCAACCTCTTATAAATATTTCAAAATCTATTGAGGTTGAAGATCCTTCGTTTCCTTATGTCCCCACTATTATGAAACCGTTAACTCCATCACAAGAATCGAATGAAAGTCTTGAGGTTGTTGACCCAGTTCTTGAACGAGAATGTTGTGACACCCCGACTAATTAAATACCGGGTAGCTACTCCTTTATTAAATTAAATCAAAATGCCAAGTTGGCTCAGTTAATAGCATCACTGTCGAAAACATTTTTATTATTACTAAGCACCTAGTATTTAAAAAGTAAGTTGCCAAATTTTAATTAAAGCCTGATTAACATGCAGTAAAAGATTTAAAGTAAGAATAGTAACACCATTCACCATAACGAAATAATAGAATAACCAACACATGATATAAATAAGTCTGGAGGAAAAACTCCTCACAACAAAATCCCGCAACTGAAGTAAGTAACGAAATACTAAATACTAAATCAATACATGCCAAAATCTGAAAAACTGAAATGGAAATGTCTCTAATAGAAATTGGGCAACATGCCCTACAACTGAGGAATACTGAGTATGGAATCCAAATGATATAAGCGTCTAAAAGCAAATCCCTGTAGCTTCCACAAGCAGCTACAGCTCGTCATCTGAGTGAGAATCCTATGCATGGTGTCCTTGTGGCTGGGCACCTAAAAATGGTTTTACAAAAAAATAGATTTGAAAGCAAACGGGTCAGAGCTCGAATGTGGAGATATTTTAAAAACCTGCAAGTGCTTTAAAAACATTTAAAACAGTATATGCAAAATACATGTTAGGGCGTGCTCTCACATGAGATACTCACCTCTCGTCTAACTGTGCACTCCTAACGTTCCTGTACCCATTCATGTGTTATCTCATAACTATCTAATTCTGAAGAGTTTCTAGCACTACTACTCGGTTCACGTTTAATTTCCAACCATAACAATTAAATAGAGAGTTCTACTTTAATTCTCGAATTCTCAATTATTAACAAAACCATTTATAGATATAAGTTCCCTTTTTATCTACATAACATTACCATAACTATACTCACAATTTAATATAGTAAATTCCTTCTCGTTTAACCGTATATTTTCACATCATAAATATACAATACAAGCACCCAAAGGCTAAGCTGCAGTGCACACATACTCTGCTATCCATCCCGGTACATCACGTACATAAGGATCACGCATTCCGAATCTCTCAGGAATCGTTCAGATAACAACATCACAAATAGTGGAGGCGAACACAGTCACATCACATGGGTCACGCACATACCTACTCTCCCACGATCAGCAAACTTATTAATATCCCAATAAGTCCTTCTATGACCTATGTTCATCGAGGTAACCAATCTAAATCCGGGCAACACAAGGATAAGAAGGCCCTAAGCGAACGTAAACCTCCCGTGATAGCAAGTATGGTAGGTATGTCATACGCATACAATTATATACTAAGCATTCACACTTCTTAGATATCTCGATATTAATAAAGGTATACTCTACATCTTTATACCATTATTCCAAATTCATATATTTCAAGTATCCCGATAATATAGAAATTAAATTGTCTACACGTCTCACGTAGTAGTTTCTTAAACTTAAAACCTATCTCGAATAAACTATTAAGTTCCTCTTATTCCCCCATATAACATCTTTACACCTAAGGTCTTTACTTCTGCCCCAAACCTTATTTCATCAACTTATTCAAATTTACACTATTAACCCAAATATTATCTCAATTATCGAACTTCATTAATTTAGAACAATTCCTCAAATTGAATTCCAATTAAGGTCCGATCTCATAATCATGCCTACTGGTCTTCCTTAAGGTTAAGGGTATTCATAAGGTCTCCAATAATATCATTCAAGGATTAACACCGTTAAAATTTAATTAGAGAAAAAAAAACTTTACTCATTCTGGGAAGGTCGATCGATCGACCTTTACCTTCGATCGATCGATGGTGGTCGATCGATCGACTGAAGAACATCGATCGATCGAACGCACCAGGTATGGTTACGGACTGCTTCGTTTTGCAGTTACCAATTCGTCCCAAAACACCATTTTCAAGCATGAAACTCTAAGACAAGGTTACAATATCATCATACCATCATTCTACAACAGTATTAACATTCTAAAACCCATAATTCATTATTCAAAGGCTTTGTTTAGATCAAGATTACATCAAAAATTTCCAGATTTCTTCCCCATTCAAGAACATCAATAAACTACTTCTAAACTCCATTTTTAGATCATCAATGGTTCTGTTTAGAACATATAATTCATCCAGAATATTACTACATGCAATCCCTAACATAATTCATAACTTTTAACTTTCAATATATGGGTCTAAATCATCTTCCAAGATAAATTTCGAAAATTCCTAAACATGGAAAAGCATAGCTTGAATCAAATGAATTTAAATCACTTGCCTTAATCTTTCTCTGAATTTGATGTTGAATTTGAAGGTTGAATCTGTCCTCTATCTCTCTTTCTGCAGAATTCTTTCCTTTCTCTCTCTCTCTACAAGTTCTTCCCAAGGATGATGACAATGGAGGTGTGTTTGGTTTTTGGTAAGTTGGGACTATATTTCAACTTCTCTCGTAGCCCATTAAGTCTCTTAGTGTAGTTAGTGGGTTTAGTGGGTTAAAGAAGAAGTCAGATTTCTATTCTAATTTTCGTCACTTTTAATTCCCAAAAATACAAAATTACTAAAATACCCTTTATGATGCCGGTATGGTCTAAAAATATCCCGGGACCCAAACTAAACTCTCGGCTAGTGTTTTCTGACTATCTCGACCCTTCCGGACGCGTTGGCGCACTTAAAATGAACATACGGGTGATAAAAATAAAATTCACTTTTTAATTCAAATAATTATATTCCTGACGCGACTGTCACGCGCGTCCCAACAAAGTATCCCAAATTGCGGTATTTCAATCTCGTGACAATTTCAATATTTTCCAATATTCATATAATGCCAAGTATACACATTATAATAAAATACTAACTCACATCACGTTAATATTATTATCCGGATTAATTTCTAATTAATAAACATTTAATTCAATTAATCCCCAAAAATCAATATCATAGAAAATACGGGGTATTACAAATGTTTGTTTGAGATGCTTCATCTTATGGGTTATTCACTTACACGTGCACTACCTCCCATTCTAACTAAAAAAAAAATAGGAGATGAATTGAATTTTGATTTTCATGAGTTGGTTGTAACTTTTGAAACTGTTAAAACTTTTACCGACGAGGAATCTTTGCTGGAATTATTTTTCAAGACGGACTCTTTCTGTTTGTGTTCCCCGCTTCCCATACAACTTCAAAAATCTATGGTAGGTGGTTCTAATTTCTTGGATCCCAATGGGACTTCTCCCCCTATGCACCAAAATAGTTCATCATCCCCCTAAATTTTTTAATAGGTGATGGTTCATTTCTTCCGCGTTGCACATGCCTTCCGTTTTTCCAACGGAATTCTTATTTTTCGGGCGGCATGCTTTCTAGTGAGGGCACACCAATAATCCCTCAAAGTCAAATTGTATTTTGGGTGGACCCTCAAATATTTCGACTTCTACTGTATGAGTTATTAGAAGTTCCAATCATAGGTTGTACATGATTAGCTTTTTCTTTTTCCTTTTCCTTTTTATAGTTTAGAGTAATTAGTTAAAGTTTTTATTATTCTTGGTTCTAACATGTTTTGTAAATTCAATAGACTCGTACTCGTCGGAGATCGCTCCATTTGGGTAATATCTTTATTTTCCTCTCTTTATGTTGTGTTCTTGATTCGCATTGAGGACAATGCAACATTTAAGTTAGGGAGTGTGGGATATTCTTACCATTTATTGTTTAGTTTCTTTGATTCGATCACATGTTCTTTCCAAGTGTGTTTTTTTTAGAAAATTTAAAAAACAATCAAAAATTCAAAAATATTTTTCTTCAAAATAAATAAAAATTGGAATTTAAAAGCTTCAAAAATGTCACAAATATTTTGTCTCAAATTGTAAAATTCAAAATGCACATGGCCAAAATTGACCAAAGATGGAAATTGAGCGAAAATTATCGACTTAACGAATAAGTGTGGAGATTAACAAACCCGTTGAGATTTCAACCCTACCATTTTTGTGAGTTTATAAATCAATCCGAGTTTATGATTAACTCAAAGTTCTATTTAGCATTTACAAAAGTCGTTGATGATCTCTATTTTATTATTTTGATCGGTTATGGGAAATGTGTGAGAGATTGTCTTGAATAATGCGCACTAAAATATCTCTAAACTAAATTAATCTCGAGACGCATATGGTAAAGAAACTCGCATTTGGACAATGAAGTAGGCCATCGTTTGTTACCCAAAAATATTAGCCATAAAAAGTCGTGAAAAATTCATCCCTTTGCAACCCAATTTGAGCCCAATAAGTTTTTTCCTTTCGTTTGACTACCCGAAAAACCCCACATTGACCCGGAATTGTAAAAGTTGAAAATTCCAGAAATTTAGTCCGAAAAGTGCATAAAAAGGGGCAAGAACAAATAGAAAATGCTCAATAAAAATAGCAAGAGAAGAAAAGTGTGATGAATTGAAAAATAATAATTAAAAAAATGAGAAAAAGAAGAGAAAAGGAGCAAATGCCCGAAAAAGCACTAACGGACATCACAAGAAAATTTTCCAATTCCAAAAATATCCAACCATCTCCTTTTACCCCTAATACCTTAAACCCAAGAAAGTCCTAACCGAGTTCGAATTGAAAAATTGTCTACCGCGTGGAGAGCTAAGGCACAAAAGATAATATAAGGGATTACATGGCGTGAAAAAGAGATGATGTTTCTCGTTTCCCAATAACCGTATTTCGATGATGAGATCTTCTCATTACAATTTTTTGTCTTTGAATTTTGTGTGCTTGACTTCGTGTTCCAATAAATTTACTCTTTTTATCACGCACACCGAGAGAATAGCCACCTATTCGAGTGATTCTTTTGTGAGTGTATCCGTGATAATTGAAATCGAAATGAATTTTCGGAAACTAACGTAATGATCAATCGGTGGCAATTTGCAGTTAAATTTTGGCTTCACACATACACACTTCAAATTGAGACTTGTGAATATAATTTTAAGGTGACCATTTTTGGGGAGTTTAAATTGTACAATTTTTAAGTATTTTGATTTTTCTTTTAATCAATAACGAATTTTGTGGGTATATTCACTGCAAACCCTCACGGGACAAAACTCGTCCTACTAGAAGACTTATTGCATATGCTCAATGCAATCGCTTGCCTACGAAAGTGGAATTTTATTTTAATAAATGGAATTTCAAAAGTCAACTCATTTCTTTTACATTGCTCGGGATGCGCAATGTTCTAAGTTAGGGGGATTTGATTAGATATAAATTCTTCACATTTATCCCCTTAATTTCAGTATTTTTATGATCCGGTGCATTGTAAATAGCTTGAATTTGTCTTATATTTATGCTACTAACCCTTTTTGGCAATTATTTTGTATTTTGTGTATCTCTTATGTGTTTTACAAGTATTTCATGCAAATTAGTGGGAAAGACAACACAAAACAGTGAAAGAAATCAAGAAATGGGAGTTCAAGGGTATTTTCGTAATTTTATAGCCATATTCCATAGGTGGGGAAAACTAGATAGTTGAATATCTCTAAATTACAAGAACACATCAAGAAATAGTAGTCAAATCGGAGCTCTGGATCACAAGATATGGCAAGTCAAAATTGAAATTAATTCTAGAAGCTGAAGAGTTTCAACTCTTGAAATTTCTTGTATAATTCCTTTTTATTAGTTGTAAAATGTGGAGAGGCATGGTAAAAGTCATATTTGCATAATATAAAAAACCAATCCCTAGAGTAATGAAGAGAGAGAGTTCCTTTTGGCATATAATTTCATATTTTCTTAGGATTTAGGAATCCTAGTTTTGTAAGTTGAACAAGAGCTACTCAACATTCAAGTTCAAGTTCATATTTTCTTCTTTTATTCAAGTATTGCTAATTTCTACTTTCAATTTCTTTCATATTGTAAGTTTAAATTGCTCTTGTAGTTTAATTTTGTTTCTCAATTCAAGTTTCTTTTCAACGCATAATAGACCTATGATTTCTTGCACATTTAGAATTTTGTTTTCATTTAATAAAATCATATCTATCTAAGTTTTTTTAGGGTTGGGATGCATGAACCCATCCCAATATAAATTACACATGTAGAAAATAGAATTTAAATTAAAATTTTGAAAGAGTCGTGCAAGATAATTCTACAATCATTATAGGTCTTTTAATCTCTCTTGCCCTAGGTACTTGGGATGTTTAAGAATATAATGTGCGTAAAATTGTTTAGCACCGCTTTATATTTCCCTTTGATTTCATATGATGCTCGATTCAACCTCATATATCTAATGCTTAGTATCTATAAAGACTGGATTCATTCAAACTTCAAATTTATAATTTTAGTATTCTGCTAAGTAATTACTAAGGTTTGGGGGATTGTATTCCCAACCTGTTTTTCCTTAATTCTTAGTTAGTTAATTTTTCTCACATACTTATTGCAGTAGTTTAATTTAGTGTGCATTTAGTTAATTAGTTATTTCCCATCTCATTCATCTTTTTTTTTCTTTTTAGAGTCAAGTTAGGTTTAACAGTCTTACCTTTGTCATCATGTTCACTCGTCCTAACTCCCTGTGGATTCGATACCCAGATTCACCACTATACTCCTTAAGAGTGTAGTTACAAGTTTAGGTCTTTTGTATTGAGGTTGGAAGCCTATAACAACGACTAGCATATTACACGAATGCTCAGTACTCCGACTCGATCAAAATGGCGTCGTTGCCGGAGAATTAGGTAGACTTTAGATTAGGTTGGTTAATCCCGAATTTGATCTTAAAAAATAAATAAATAAATAATCAAAAATATCGGTGTCACATTTTTTAATTGCCCAATTTGAAATGTTTTACTTTAACTCCTTTAGTGGGTTTAATTGGTCTGATAATAGTGAGTAGGATGAGGCGCTTAAGACTTATGAACATTGGATCAATATCACTAAAGATGAGTCTCATAAATACAAGCCCAATGCTAAGGCCATCCAAATTTATCAAAATGAATTGCTTGAACAAGAAAGAGTTGAAAAAGAATATCGAGAAAAAAATCGTTCTTGGGAGAAAGAGTTAGATGCATTATTTGAACCCAATGAGAATTTTTCTTTCGATATTTTTGAAGTTGAAGAATGTTTTCAACCAAACGAGGAATTCGAGGGTCTAGAACCAAGGAATTCTACTTTGGAAGAACTCTTGATTATTAGCAAAAATCAATTTGATGACCTTGCTGCTATAGAGTTAAAAATTAGAGAAACTAGCAAGGAGATTGATGCCTATATGAAAAACTTAAAGGAGGGAGAGACTTGCGCTTCACCTAACACTTTTGAGGACGAAATCATTGAGATTGATCCAAGTACTTTTGAATCTCAACCTCTTATAAATATTTCAAAATCTATTGAGGTTGAAGATCCTTCGTTTCCTTGTGTCTCCACTATTATGAAACCGTTAACTCCATCACAAGAATCGAATGAAAGTCTTGAGGTCGTTGACCCAATTCTTGAACGAGAATGTTTGTTTGAGATGCTTCATCTTATGGGTTATTCACCTACACGTGCACTACCTCCCATTCTAACTAAAAAAAATTAGGAGATTAATTGAATTTTGATTTTCATGAGTTGGTTGTAACTTTTGAAACTGTTGAAACTTTTACCGACGAGGAATCTTTGCTTGAATTATTTTTCAAGATGGACTCTTTCTGTTTGTGTGCCCCGCTTCCCATACTACTTGAAAAATCAATGGGAGGTGATTCTATTTTTCTTGGATCCCAATGGGACTTCTCCCCCTATCCACCCAAATAGTTCATTATCCCCCAAAATTTTTTAATAGGTGATGGTTCATTTCTTCCGCATTTCACATGCCTTCTGTTTTTCCAACGGAATTCTTATTTTTCGGGAGGAATGCTTTCTAGTGAGGGCACACCAATAATCCCTCAAAGTCAAATTGTATTTTGGGTGGACCCTCAAATTTTTTGACTTCTACTGTATGAGTTATTAGAAGTTCCAATCATAGGTTGTACATAATTAGCTTTTTCTTTTTCCTTTTCCTTTTTATAGTTTAGAGTAATTAGTTAAATTTTTTATTATTCTTGGTTCTAACATGTTTTGTAGATTCAATAGACTCGTACTCATCGGGGATCGCTCCATTTGGGTAATATCTTTCTTTTCTCTCTTTATGTTGTGTTCTTGATTCGCATTGAGGACAATGCAACATTTAAGTTAAGGAGTGTGGGATATTATTACCATTTATTGTTTAGTTTAATTGATTTGATCACATGTTCTTTCCAAGTGTGTTTTTTTTAGAAAATTTAAAAAACAATCAAAAATTCAAAAATATTTTTCTTCAAAATAAATAAAAGTTGGAATTTAAAAGCTTCAAAAATGTCACAAATATTTTGTCTCAAATTGTAAAATTCAAAATGCACATGGCCAAAATTGACCAAAGATGGAAATTGAGCGAAAATTATCGACTTAACGAATAAGTGTGGAGATTAACAAACCCGGTGAGATTTCAAGCCTACCATTTTTGTGAGTTTATAAATCAATCCGAGTTTATGATTAACTCAAAGTTCTATTTAGCATTTACAAAAGTCGTTGATGATCTCTATTTTATTATTTTGATCGGTTATGGGAAATGTGTGAGAGATTGTCTTGAATAACGCGCACTAAAATATCTCTAAACTAAATTAATCTCGAGACGCATATGGTAAAGAAAATCGCATTTGGACAATGAAGTAGGCCATCGTTTGTTACTCAAAAAAATTAGCCATAAAAAGTCGCGGAAAATTCATCCCTTTGCAACCCAATTTGAGCCGAATAAGTTTTTCCCTTTCGTTTGACAATCCGAAAAACCCCACATTGACCCGGAATTGTGAAAGTTAAAAATTCCAGAAATTTAGTCCGAAAAGTGCATAAAAAGGGGAAAGAACAAATAGAAAATGCTCAAAAAAAATAGCAAGAGAAGAAAAGTGTGATGAATAGAAAAATTAAAATTAAAATAAAAATAGAAAAAGAAGAGAAAAGGAGCAAATGACCGAAAAAGCACTAACGGACATCACAAGAAAATTTTCCAATTCCAAAAATATCCAACCATCTCCTTTTACCCCTTATACCTTAAACCCAAGAAAGTCCTAACCGAGTTCGAATTGCGAAATTGTCTACCGTGTGGCGAGCTAAGGCACAAAAGATAATAGAAGGGATTACATGGCGTGAAAAAGAGATGATGTTTCCCGTTTCCCAATAACTATATTCCGATGATGAGATCTTCTCATTATAAATTTCCGTCTTTCAATTTTGTGTACGTGACTTCTTGTTCCAATACATTTACTCTTTTAATCACGCACACCGAGAGAATAGCCACCTATTCGAGTGATTCTTTTGTGAGTGTATCCGTGAGAATTGAAATCAAAACGAATTTTTGGAAAGTAACATAATGATCAATCGGTGGAAATTTGCGGTTCAATTTTTGGCTTCGCACATACACACTTCAAATTAAGACTTGTGAATATAATTTTAAGGTGACCATTTTTGGGGAGTTTCAATTGTACAATTTTTAAGTACTTTGATTTTTCTTTGAGTTAATAACGAATTTTGTGGATATATTCACTGCAAACCCTCACGAGACAAAACTCGTCCTACTAGGGCAACGTAGGGGTTTAAAGGCTTATTGCATGTGCTCAGTCCAATCGCTTGCATGCGAAAGTGGAATTTTATTTTAATAAAAGTAATTTCAAAATCAACTCATTTCTCTTACATTACTCAGGACTCGCAAAGTTCTATGTTAGGGGGATTTGATTAGGCATAAATTCTTCACATTTATTCCCTTAATTTCGGTATTTTTATGTTCCCGTGCATTGTAAATAGCTTGGATTTATCTTATATTTATGCTACTAACCCTTTTTGGCAATTATTTTGTATTTTGTGTATCTCTTATGTGTTTTACAGGTATTTCATGCAAATTAATGCTAAAGAGAACACAAAACAGTGAAAAAAGCAAGAAATGGGGAGTGCAAGGGAATTTTCATAATTTTACAGCCATATTCTGGAGGTGGGGAAAACTAGATAGTTGAAGAGATCAAAATTACAAGACCACAGGAAGAAACGGCAGTCAAATAAGAGCTCTGGATCAAAAGATATGGCAAGTCAAAGTTGAAACTAATTCTAGAAGCTGAAGAGTTTCAACTCTTGAAATTTCTTGTATAATTCCTTTTTATTAGGTGTAAAACGTGGAGAGGCATGGGAAAAGTCATATTTGGGTAATATAAAAAGCCAAGCCCTAGAGTAATTAAGAGTGGAAGAGAGAGAGTTCCTTTTGGCATATAATTTCATATTTTCTTAGGATTTAGGAACCCTAGTTTTATAAGTTGAACAAGAGCTATTCAAGATTCAAGTTTCAAGTTCAGATTTCCTTCTTCTATTCAAGTATTGCTAATTTCTACTTTTAATTTCTTTCATATTGTAAGTTTAAATTTATCTTGTAGTTTAATTTTGTTTCTCAATTCAAGTTTCTTTTCAATGCATAATAGACCTATGATTTCTTGCACATTTAGAATTTTGTTTTCATTTAATAAAATAATGTCTAGCTAAATTTTTATAGGGTTGGGATGCATGAACCCATCCCAATGTAAATTACATATGTAGAAAATAGAATTTAAATTAAAATTTTGAAAGAGTCGTGCAAGATAATTCTACAATCATTATAGGTCTTTTAATCTCTCTTGCCCTTGGTACTTGGGATGTTTAAGAATATAATGTGCGTAAAATTGTTTAGCACCTCTTTATATTTCCCTTTGATTTCATATGATGCGGGATTGAACCTCATATATGTAATGCTTAGGATCTATAAAGACTGGATTCATTCAAACTTCTAATTTATAATTTTAGTATTCTGCTAAGTAATTACTAGGGTTTGGGGGATTGTATTCCCAACCTATTTTCCCTTCATTCTTATTAAGTCATTATTAGTTAGTTAATTTTGCTCACATAGTTATTACAGTTGTTTAATTTAGTGTGCATTTAGTTAATTAGTTATTTCCCATCTCAGTCATCTTTTTTATTCTTTTTAGAGTCAAGTTAGGGTTAACAGTCTTGCCTTTGTCGTCACATTCACTCGTCATAACTCCCTGTGGATTCGATACCCAGACTCACCATTATACTCCTTAAGAGTGTAGTTACAAGTTTTGGTTTTTTTATTGAGGTTGGAAGCCGATAGCAACGACTAGCGCATTACACGGACGCTCCGTACTACGACTCGATCAGCGAGACCTGCCTGTAGTGCCTGGGTAAGTTCCACTATCTCCAAGTTATTCATCCAGAAGTCTATTCTCGCAATCTTGACCTATCCGAGACCTATAAAGCCAAATTTAATGCCTTACATGGAACATGTGACTTGTGCATCACCAAGGCACATGGACCAAACTGTTACAATAGATCAACTACCCATGTGAGGGAATATTTCATCATCATGACCTACACATATAGAAGATAAGTGGCACGCTATAATTGGATTACTCAGATCGTACACACCAGATGCATGTTTGGTGGTAACACTATGCAACCCCAAGCCTATATAATCCCACTTCATCTTCTTTGTAAAGGATCGAACAATTCACAACCCTATTAAACTCTGCAAAATTGTAATCTAGAGAGAGAAAGCTTGTGTAAGTAACTATGGCCTTCAGTGCCTTATAGAAATACAAAACCATCATTACCTTGCAAAGTGGAGTAGGCCAAGGTCGGACCACTTAAACCTCAGTGTCTTTTACCTCTCTCATCCCCTTCTCTATACACATATATTATTGTGATTTCCTCCATTGTTGACAAAGCTATATCTTGAGCTGCACATATCATTGATGTAGTGATTATTAACATCATCACTTGTGATTTTCACTAAGGTTGGATGTGTTTTTACAGTGGTAACTTGGGGTTTATATAGGGTTCGTGGAGGAAAGGAGACTGGTGGGAAAATAGGTGGGTTTAAACCTAGGTAATGTTAAGTTTAACAATGGTACCATGTGGGAGGACATGTGTACCACGAAAAACCCATTTGGTAACACTGACCACACAGTAGCCACCTAACCAAAATCAGAAGGGGGTAAAGTGGGAATAATTTTGGGTTTTAGTTAGGTCCTTAGGTAGTTTATATGTTATTTTTAGGGACATTTATGCTCATTTTTGAAAGTTTAGGGAGTTTAGGTGTAATTTTCCAAACTTATGGGATTGGTTCACAACATTAATACGAGGTATACAGAGTTTAATAAAATTTTGGGTTCAAGTTTGGTTTCAATTGGTAGGATAGGGTGAAATACTAGCATAATTCTTACTTAAGGGCATTTTGGTAATTTGAAAAAGTCTAAGGGATGCCTGGGTAATTTATCTAATTTTAAGGGATTGATTTCATATTTTGGTGAGTTGTTACACATACTCGAGCAAAAGTCAGCCTAGCAAACATTCTATCAGTAAAAAAAGGTTTCCCAATAACACTAGCAATTTTACTTAACAAGTTATTAGACCACAAATGAAGTTTAAGCCCCGGAATTCGAACCCAAATTGGCACGATTGAAGGCCTTTGAAATACCCCGTATTTTTATGGCTTTTAAATTTAGGGATTTATTAAATTTAATTGACATAAATTAATTTAATTTTAATCCGGAATGTTGTTTTAAATATTTACTAGCGTGATGGGAGTTAGTAATTATTGGAAATTTGTTATTTATTGAATATTACTGGATGAGTATAGTAATATATGAGATTGATTTTATAAAAATTGTCACGTGCGAATATATAATAATTTTGGAAATTAAGTCGAGACGCGCCTGTGTCGCGTCGGGAATAAATGTTGATTAATAAAAGTGAAATATTTTTAAGTTATCCGTATGGTCGTTTTGAGTGCGCCAACATGTCCGGAAGGGTCGAGATAGTTAGAAAAGTGTACTTGGGGGTTTAGTTTGGGTCTCGGAGCGTTTTTAGGCCTATTTAACACCCCAGGGAGACATTTTGGACATTTTGCATTTTTGGGTAATTAAACCCACGAAAATCATTAGGCTATATCAACCATTTAGAAGAGTCCTTTAGGGTTATCAGACTCAAAACCTTAGAACGGCCATAGGAGAGGGAAGGAGAAAGCTTTCCAAGCAATCCAAGGCCAAAAAGTCATCCGATTGCACCGCCACCACCACCAACGCGTAGATCGCGCGACGGGGAACGCAACCACACCAAAATCGTCAGCAAACCGAAATTCTGAAATTTCCAGGCAAGTATTTATCTTGCGTATTTTCGTTAATGCATCGTTCATGTTAATCTAGGGTGATTAGGATGAGTTTGGTAGAAGAAAATTCATGTCGGAGATAGGAAAATTGCATGTAGTAATGATTTGAATGATAATCTGTAAACCCCTTCACATGTAGAGGCTTAACCATGAATTTATGATGAATTAGGAGTAGAAATTTCTAGGAAAAGACTGATTAGAACCATGTTTAAGAAATTCTAGGGTTATTGAGTTTTAAATGAGTTTTGGCCTATTAATCTATGGTTATTGATGGAAAACTACATGCTTTACGTGGAAGATGTATAATATGGGTGTATACTGATTGTAGTACAAATTTTTGGGCGATTGGGAATGAAAAATTTGGATTTGGATGAGGTTGTGTGTTAGAACCCGTAACTGGTTTCCTGCAGAATTTTCCATACCTGCTTGATCGATCGATCGAACCCCAGCCCTCGATCGATCGACCCCTTCTGGCAGACTTATATTTCCCTCTTTTTCAATAGTTGAATTAATTCTAAATGAAGAATACTCCTTATACATCCTTATTAAAATATTTTGGGACATAAAGATGACCAGTAGGATTTAGTAATGATTATGAGACCTTTAATGTAAGGCGAGATTTGCATTTTTTGGGTGTATATATATAAGAGACGAAGGAACTTTGTATTAAAGGGAGAGGTGCGTAAGATAGTTACGATGAAAAATAGATGAGTACCTACTGAATTCTACACTTAGGAGGATAGAGTCCATGAGTGGTACGTAGTAAATTGGATTAATCCCTCAACTAAAGTTAGAGACGAACCGTTATACGTGATAATTAATAATGGGAAAATAAGGATAAATGTCGTAATTATGGGTCATGTGATGAACCTAAATTGATATGATAAAAGTAGTATATTTATATGACTGTGTGTATGCATATATTATATACGTGTGAAAATCATACCCGCGCTACTTGTTATCCCTGAGGTTACCGCGCTGGGACAGTCTTATCTCGAATGGGCCTTCATGGGGGATATTGACTCGTACCCTAGAAGATAGGAATCCTAGGTACAGGCTATCGAATCGATAGTCACGGTTCTAAGAGACGCGAGGGTATGTGCTGACCTCTTGGACTTGGAAACTATGCTCCGCCTCAATATTGTTTGTGTATGTATTAATACAGTTCGAGAGTGATTCCGAACTTGTATTTCCCTTAGTACGATTGATACGGGGATTGGATAGCAGAGTATGCCCGCACCATAATTTTTATGTGGGGTGCTGTTAGAATATATATATTATACGAGTATTTAATATATATATATATATATATATATATATATATATATATATATATATATATATATATATATATATATTTGAATTTCTGAAATTTGGAACCTCCTATTGTGTTTATGGAAAGTAAGAAGTGCATAATGACTTTAATTTGGAAATACTTGATTTGAAAAGTGTAATGTGAAACTTTATTAGCAAATAAGGTTTAAATGAGAACTTTGTGATCAAATGAAATTACCTTCTTAAACAATTAAATTGTTCAGTTTTAAATCTTACGAGTAACCTAAGATAAGTTAAACCGTTGGGAAGGTTAGTGCGATAGGTGTGCACATTAGAAGAGAAGTGAGAATTTCTCAAGGGAGTGCCGCACTAATATGTTGTTGCATTAGCCTGTAAACATTTTAAATACTTGCTAAACAAATTTTAAATCATTTACACAATCGGGCTCTGACCCGTTTCCTTTTTATTTTCTCTCTTGTATATATATGTATATATTACAGGTGCCCAGCCACAGGGGCATCTTGCATAGGATCCTTTGAAAGGAACGCGCTGCAGATTAGGTGGGAGTTGCTGGCCTCTTGCTTAGACGACTTCATTTATTTGATTCCACTCCTAGCATATTTATCCAGTTGGGCATGTGTCGCCCGTTTCCATTATCCAGTTGTTTTATTTGAACATTGTGATTTATCTATTTCTAGTTTTGTCATTGGATTTATTACTATCTGGGTGTTTTACTTTAAGAATTAAATGTTGGATTCATTTAGATGGGTGTTTAATTATTGGATGGTTTATTCCAGTGTAGTTGTTGTGTGATTATTTATTTATGGATAATGTAAAGATTTAAATCTTGGTTTATAAAAGAAAATTTGGAAAGTAATGTCTAAAATGGTTTTGACACTTAGCTTAATTATTTAGGGTGTTTAAATTGGAAAAGTTATTTTTCGACAGTGATGCTAAGAATGAACCAACTGTTCACCTTGATTTTTATTTAATCAAGGAGTGATCGCCCGGTATTTAATTAGGCGGGGTGTCAGAGGTGGTATCAGAGCCAGGTTCTAGTGTCCTTAGGATCTGTACGGCTTATTTCTCTTTCAGCTTAGCATTTTTTATATAGAGCCCTAATACTAGGAATGTTGTGTTCATCTCTATACATTGGGAATTCATGCTTATGCGATTTGTTTATGCGAATGATGAACTCATCCAAATTTATTTAAATTTTTAGATGGATCGTCAAGAAGAACTAACTAAAGCGGGTAGGGGAGTCAACAAGAAAGATCGGATTACACCTCAGGTATCTCCAGAGAGAATATCAATTGCCGAGTTAGCAGGTATTGTGGCACAGGAAGTTACCACTGCAATCTTACAGTATCAAGAATGCAGCACACAGCTTATGAGGGGAAAAAGATCTAGAGAGTATAGTCAGTCTATCATGACTGGAAATAACAAGTGTGTGAAGATGCAAAAATCGCATCAATAATCTCTTAAAGACCGTAAAAGCCACAAAGGTAACAAATTGTGTAGGGAAACCCAAAATCGTCAGGGTCAACAAAGCCGGGGGTCGAGTGAAGTCACGAAGAGGTGTTTTAAATGCGGAATGGACGGTCATGAACGTCGAACTTGTCCGGATCGGTCTGGAAAGGAACTTCAACCCAACTAGAGAGAACTCTCAGGACTCTGCTATAAATGTGTACAGCCGGGTCACAAGTGGAGGGATTGTCCTCACCCTGACATAGTTTTTCCGCAAATTTCCCATCAAGGCCAGCAAGACCAGGGAAAAAGCGAGACTAGTCAACAACGTAGTGAAGTGAAGCAGTTTCGAGGGAGGTGCTTCCAATGTGGAAGAAATGTCCATAGGCATCAGGATTTCCCAGAGAAGAATAGGGCCCCATGGCAGGAAGGTGCTAGTAATAAACTATAGAAGCCAGCTCCCCACCCTTTCCAACAACCTTAGTTCAGCAGAGACAGCTACAGTACGGACGTGTCTATAACGTCCCCCAGGCAGCAGCTCCACAGGCACCACCCGCGATTGAGGGTATGTTTTCTATCCGTGATACTATGGGTCGAGTTTTGTTTGATACTGGGGCAATGCACTATTTTATAGCTACTCATTTTGCGAAGGCCTTAGGGCTATTAGTCACAGCCGAGAGCACTGTGACGTGTGTAGACTCACCACTGGGAAATGGTTCGCTTATTTTTCCTTATATGCCGGGGTATGGGGGTAGAAATTGGTAACTTAGTATTACCAGCAGACATGTTAACCTTAGATATGCATGAGCACGACATTATTATCGGTATGGATTGGCTCGCAGCTTATAGAGCCATGATAGATTGCTTTGGTGAGAGTATTGTCCTTGCCATTCCGGGGCAACGAATGTTTGAGTGGCGATGCCTCGCCCAGAAGGGGGATCTTTCGCCTACATTTTTATATAAAGGAGGATACCTCTGAGGAGACTGTGATCCTCCTGGATTCGATTCCAGTCGTTCGTGAGTTTCTGAATGTAATTCAGGTGTTAAGTAAATTAAGTATCGAGATATTTTGTGAAAGCGAGTAGAGGAGGATAAGAGTATGGTACCTAATAAAAGTCAATGATTAAAGTAATTTTATTTTGGTTTAGACAGGTGTGTCACGACCGGGGATCATCTGTCTAGACAAAACGATTGCCAAGGTGGAAGTATAAGTTGTATCTTTAGGGGATGAGGCGTGTTTATGTGACACGACCGAGTCACTATATTTTGTTCACTGTTAGATTTGCATGTGAGACGAGTTTAATGCATAAAATTATAAACGTTATTATTATGTGAATACTTTTCCCTAGTGTAGCGGGATTTTTATCTCTCTTTAGTGCTATCCGCGAAGGATGAATGAGTATATTAACAGTGTTATGTAAATTTTTGGTTACTCGTTGTAGTGATGCGATACGTGAGTATGATATTATCTTTGTTAAAATGTTATAGAAATGGTTAATACGATAGTGGGCATTTATTGCAAGGCTATAGGAGTGGTTGCGTTAGTGCAACATACTTTTGTTCTGGCTAAGATTTACCTGTAAGAAGGTTGGACTCGCACTTATATTATCTATCCTAGAGACTTCGGATGGGATAGTGGGCTCGAGATATTCGATGCCAATGTATGTATAGACTCTGTCAGTATGATTCAGTACGTATCGGGTTTGCCGTTGAGCGAAAAGATTTAACTCAGTATTATGTTGAGCACTCAGGACTTGGTAATAGGAAGAGTGCATTGTTATATCTATCCTCCAGAGATGTGAGAATTAAGAGTTATACCCCTATTATTAGGGAAATGGATTTCAAGAATTTCGACTGTATGTATTCGAGATTCATGAAACGTAATTTCCAACCCCCAATTCTGAACGATAGTGCAATTGGTGAGATGTTCTTTGTTAAGTGTAAATACGGGAGGAAAGGTAACTTTTTCGTCAAGAGACGGAATAAAGGGGTACCTGCTATGGACTGAGGACCTAACGGATTTCAATAACCGACAATGCTAGGTAGTAGTGTATCGGGGGGGTTCCTTGTTTGGATTTTTCTTTACGAGACATTCCACACATAAAACTTAGCGTAAGGTTGTAAATAGGAAGACGTTTGGTCACTATTCCATGAGTTCGGTCCCCCACTCGAAATAGGATCAAGCAATTATGTATGTAAATCGAAAGTTGAATTTTGTTTTAAAACCACTAGAGCCGGATTTTGTGATACGAAAGCATTGAAAGTTTTGTTTTATCTTGGGGGTGGAATGATGATAAGGAGGATTTAAAATTTCGGATTTTTAGGGTGATTGAGAGTACCCAAGTGTTGTAATCACGTTGCGAGCACTAGGAAAAACAAAGAATTAGTTATTAGGTGAAAAGCGTATGTGATGCTTACACTAGTATGAATGGTTTATAAGGTGTGTAGACATCTTGGTTAACTGATGTTAAAACTCGTCCGAAATGAAGGGACGTGGAAATGGACGTGTGGAAAATGTGTTTGTGGGGCTAACAGAACGAAGTGGAAGTGATAGAGTGGATTAAACGTCGCATGAGGGGCGATAATCTGTACGTAAGTGTGCAATTAGAATAACACAACCTAATTTGGTGGGAAGGCTGTGGGAAGCCATTTAAGAAAGGGTATCCCTTGAATAGAGTAGAAATCTAATTATTATGAAGAACCCTCGGAGCGGAGTAGTAATTAGTCAAGTGTGAGAGCAAACTCCCGCATGCAAAGAGTGATGATGTTAGTATGGTGTAAAGGATTCAGAAGTGCGCTTTGTGGAGGAAAAGAGCACGGGTCGGAACTTTTGTCATACACTAAGGAAGGAAAGGGAATGTTACGTGCCACATAATGTGAGACATTTCAAGGGAAGATCGATACTTAGCGGGACGTAGTAAGTGGTCCCTACATGCACCGCCCATAGGTAGGGTTCGGTTGGAAGAGGAGAGAGACCAGAGAATTTTGTGTTTATCGACAATTCCTAAAATGGGAAGATGTCAGTAAAGTTGATAAAGTTCTTGGATGGGTTACCACCCTCAAAACAAGATCAAGGCAATGTTAACTAGTGCCCCCCAGACTTCCTTTGAAAGGAAGGATCGCACCAGTGCATGGTCTGGCGCAGTATTAATTCCTGAATCGGGATGAGATTTGTGAATTCCACCTTTAATATGGGATTTCAGGAACCAGCGGAGATAAGGTTTCATTTCGAGAAGGATGTATCACCCCTAACCAGGGAATAGGCGCACGGTGATTAGAAATTAGTGGGACCACGTGAAGAAAATTTTGGAATCTTAGTACGGTGTTTTCAAGAGTACTCTGAGAAGGCACTCGTACCTGTTAATCGTGTATGAGGGCTTACTAAGGTTTTGGTATGGAATAACCTCGAATATTCTCCTTTCGTATATTTAGAGGTGAGTGGAAACTCAGAATTCTGGATCGGTCGGGAATATTCCGAGGACTAAGGTGGAATTCCACGACTGTTTTAGGCAAAGCAAGAGTGGTAAAATGTTTGTATGGTTTTTCTTAGAATGGGAGTTTTGTATATAGATAAATCTGAGTAGCTGCCATGTAATGAGGCGCAACCTATGCGAATGTTGTCGGTTAGGAACACTATGTAAAGTGTCTCCAATGAGAATGTTAATCAAGCTTGCTGCGAAGCTTGTGCTATAGTGATTAAATGCCTTACTATGTGGTCAGATTGCGTACTGTTAAGGTAGCCAAAATGTGTATACCAGGTAGGCCTTATTTTTCGAATTTCGGGACGAAATTCTGTTATTAGGGGGGAATTATGTAATACCCCATATTTTTATGGCTTTTAAATTTAGGGATTTATTAAATTTAATTGAGATAAATTAATTTAATTTTAATCCGGAATGTTGTTTTAAATATTTATTAGCGTGACGGGAGTTAGTAATTATTGGAAATTTGTTATTTGTTGAATATTACTGGATGAGTATAGTAATATATGATATTGATTTTATAAAAATTGTCACGTGCGAATAAATGATAATTCTGGAAATTAAGTCGAGACACGCCTGTGTCGCGTCGGGAATAAATGTTGATTAATAAAAGTGAAATATTTTCAAGTTATCCATATGGTCGTTTTGAGTGTGCCAACATGTCCGGAAGGGTCGAGATAGTCAGAAAACTGTACTCGGGGGTTTAGTTTGGGTCTCGGGGAGTTTTTAGGCCTATTTAACACCCCGGGGGGACATTTTGGACATTTTGCATTTTTGGGTAATTAAACCCACGAAAATTATTAGGCTATATCAGCCATTTAGAAGAGTCCTTTAGGGTTATCAGACTCAAAACCTTGGAACGGCCATAGGAGAGGGAAGGAGAAAGCTTTCCAAGCAATCCAAGGCCAAAAAGTCATCCGATTGCACCGCCACCACCACCAACGCGTAGATCGCGCGACGGGGAACGCAACCACACCAAAATCGTCAGCAAACCAGAATTTTGAAATTTCCAGGCAAGTATTTATCTTTCTTATTTTCGTTAATGAATCGTTCATGTTAGTCTAGGGTGATTAGGATGAGTTTGGTAGAAGAAAATTCATGTCGGAGATAGCAAAATTGCATGTAGTAATGATTTGAATGATAATCTGGAAACCCCTTCACATGTAGAGGCTTAACCACAAATTTATGATGAATTAGGAGTAGAAATTTCTGGGAAAAGACTGATTAGAACCATGTTTAAGAAATTCTAGGGTTATTGAGTTTTAAATGAGTTTTGGCCTATTAATCTATGGTTATTGATGGAAAACTACATGCTTTACGTGGAAGATGTATAATATGGGTGTATACTGATTGTAGTACAAATTTTTGGGCGATTGGGAATGAAAAATATGGATTTGGATGAGGTTGTGTGTTAGAACCCGTAACCGGTTTCCTGTCGAATTTGCCATACCTGCTTGATCGATCGATCGAGCCTAGAGCTTTGATAGATCGAACCTTCGATCGATCGAGCCCCAGCCCTCGATCGATCGACCACTTATGGCAGACTTATATTTCCCTCTTTTTCAATAGTTGAATTAATTCTAAATGAAGAATACTCCTTAGGCATCCTTATTAAAATATTTTGGGACATAAAGATGACCAGTAGGATTTAGTAATGATTATGAGACCTTTAATGTAAAGCGAGATTTGCATTTTTGGGGTGTATATATATAAGAGACGATGGAACTTTGTATTAAAGGGAGAGGCGCGTAAGATAGTTACGATGAAAAATAGATGAGTACCTACTGAATTCTAAACTTGGGAGGATAGAGTCCATGAGTGGTACTTAGTAAGTTGGATTAATCCCTCAATTAAAGTTAGAGACGAACCGTTATACGTGATAATTAATAATGGGAAAATAAGGATAAATGTCGTAATTATGGGTCATGTGATGAACCTAAATTGATATGATAAAAGTAGTATATTTATATGACTGTGTGTATGCATATATTATATACGTGTGAAAATCATACCCGCGCTACTTGTTATTCCTGAGGTTACCGCGCTGGGACAATCTTATCTCGAATGGGCCTTCATGGGGGATATTGACTCGTACCCTAGAAGATAGGAATCCTAGGAACAGGCTATCAAATCGATAGTCACAGTCCTAAGAGACGCGAGGGTATGTGCTGACCTCTTGGACTTGGAAACTATGTTTCGCCTCAATATTGTTTGTGTATGTATTAATACAGTTTGAGAGTGATTCCGAACTTGTATTTCCCTTAGTACGATTGATACGGGGATTGGATAGCAGAGTATGCCCGCACCATAATTTTTATGTGGGGTGCTGTTAGAATATATATATTATACGAGTATTTAATATATATATATATATATATATATGAATTTCTGAAATTTGGAACCTCCTATTGTGTTTATGGAAAGTAAGAAATGCATAATGACTTTAATTTGGAAATACTTGATTTGAAAAGTGTAATGTGAAACTTTATTAGCAAATAAGGTTTAAATGAGAACTTTGTGATCAAATGAAATTATCCTTTTAAACAATTAAATTGTTCAGTTTTAAATCTTACGAGTAACCTAAGGTAAGTTAAACCGTTGGGAAGCTTAGTGCGATAGGTGTGCACATTAGAAGAGAGGTGAGAATTTCTCAAGGGAGTGCCGCACTAATATGTTGTTGCATTGGCATGTAAATATTTTAAATACTTGCTAAACAAATTTTAAATCATTTACACAATCGGGTTCTGACCCGTTTCCATTTTCTTTTCTCTCTTGTATATATATATATATATATATTACAGGTGCCCAGCCACAGGGGCGTCTTGCTTAGGATCCTTTGAAAGGAACGCGCTGCAGCTTAGGTGGGAGTTGCAGGCCTCTTGCTTAGACACTTCATTTACTTGATTCCACTCCTAGCATATTTATCCAGTTGGGCATGTGTCGCCCGTTTCCATTATCCAGTTGTTTTATTTGAACATTGTGATTTATCTATTTCTAGTTTTGTCATTGGATTTATTACTATCTGGGTGTTTTACTTTAAGTATTAAATGTTGGATTCATTTAGATGGATGTTTAATTATTGGATGGTTTGTTCCAGTATAGTTGTTGTGTGATTCTTTATTTATGGATAATGTAAAGATTTAAATCTTGGTTTATAAAATAAAATTTGGAAAGTAATGTCTAAAATGGTTTTGACACTTAGCTTAATTATTTAGGGTGTTTAAATTGGAAAAGTTATTTTTCGACAGTGATGCTAAGAATGAACCAACTGTTCACCTTGATTTTTATTTAATAAAGGAGTGATCGCCCGGTATTTAATTAGGTGGGGTTTCACAGCCTTCTTTCTCCATACTCACATCTGGTGACCAAGGTTTAATAACAAGAGGTTTATCTCTACTAGTTAAAAAGAGGGGAATGTCCTTTTAATGGTTAAATAACCAAATAACCCTCCTACAATTTACAAACCCCGATTTACCCTTCAACCATTTTCAAATTAGCTTTACTGGACACCCCTCCATCTTCTCCCCTTCAACTGTTACGAACGATTTACACTTAACTTGTAGGACCCAACCCTTCATCTCCTCCTGTTTATCGTCAACCCTTCATCGTTGTTTGTAAAGATGCAGTTGTCAACATGGGAGGTAAAACACTAAGAGGCGAGGTACCCAGCACTCATCTACATATACCGTTTATCTATTTGCTCACATTTTATGTTTTAGTCAGAAGGATTTGTGAATTTTCCTATTGATTTTGCTTATTACTTCAAATTTTATGTATTCATTGATATTTAGTTTTTGAGAAGTGGCTTTGATTCGATTTTTTTTATTTTTTAGTGAAGGTTAGGATTTTCACTCGTAGTTGTAATATATCAGCTTTTAAGTTTAATTTAAGGATGTTGTTATTGTTATTGTTGTAATCTGAATGATTCAACGATTTTCATTATGTTAGTGCATTTATATTTAGTTGTTCACTATTTTCTCAGATTTGATTTTTACAAAAAGTTAAGGTTTTACTTGCGATATACTACATAGTTGTAATTTAACCTACTTGACGTTACGATCTGTAGGCCTATTTTTGTCTTCATACATACATGTTTCTTTCTAATATTTTAAATTTTCTATATTTAATATTAGATTTCTAATGTAAACCATAAGTCATTATAGGACCACACTGTCGCGCCCCGACCTAATTTTGTTAAACTCATCCTTTTAATTAGAGATAAATTGTCTTAAACAATGCTTTAATTTAAATCTCTAAGGAAAATAGCATAAGATTTTTTTTTCCAAAGGTATGTGTAGATGAAAACATAACTGCCTTTACTTATAACTAATAAGTACTACATAACTTTACATAACCAAGATCCTTAGTTTAATAATTACACAAAATAAATCATGATATTCAAACCATACTAAATATCTGTCACTCCCCCATTTTAAGGTCCTAACTTGGCAGTGAACTCCAAATTATAAGCATACCTGAAACAAAACATTATAGGAGTGTAAGCTATAAAGGCTTAGTGAATGACCACATACCAAACATATAACCAATTTGAATAACCAATTTTTTTTGTTCTAATGCTATAACCCAACAGGAATTGTGAAACTCTCGCAAGCCTGGACCCGCCACAGTCCAATTAACCCACCACAGTAATTAGGGACCAACACATCCCTTTATTAGGCCCGAGTACACAAACCTTTAAGTTGGATTAACAGGACCACCACATCCCGTAGGACCCACCACAGTCCTTAACATTAGATAAAGGACTCACTAGTCCATATCATCATATAACATTGCTTGACATTTTTAATCATATGCATATGTTTCATAATTACAACATTACTCCCATAAACATTTTCACACATGTGTTTAACTACACATTTCCATATGAAATTATAAGCATTTATATTTCATAAGGAAGGTCACTCACCTTGAATTTAGTGCTAAGATTAATACCAACTACTTCCTTGGTATGGTACTATTAGCTGCTTCCCCACCTAACAAGTCAATGTCGTTAGTATTTGAATACACCGATTAACATCAAAACCAGTAACACATCACATAATTTGTTCAATCAGAAATAACTAATGTGTAATTACATATTACACTTCACATTTATATAACACCCAATTAATTAGGGTTCTAACACAATTTACAGAATTAAATTACGAATTTGCTAGACAAAGTTATGCCCATTTTATTACAGCCTTTTCCAAATCGTTTCTCAAGAGAAACAACAACACAACTTCAACTTCCTGGAATTCTCATAATTTTTGTACAACATAACTTTTCATGATATTCCACCCAATATCAGTAAACACATTGAATAATACAAATTTAATGTTTCATAATTTCTAGGGTTCATTTTCTATGTCGAGCAAAACGTCAAACACTTGGTATGCATTCTTGCTCCTTTAGGGCAGATTTTAAACCACGACTTCAAACTATCACCAAGGGTTCATTCCTTGGTATTTTTACACAATTTTCGGATATGTTATACATTTATGAGTTTATTTTACTCTCCAACTTGAATCACTCAATTCCAATAAGTATTCCATGATTTATACCATTTTTAGCATAACTAGGTCAAAATACAACATTGAGGCATAACTTAACAATTTTAAGCATACATAACCTTGACCTTGAGTATAATTAATGGAAACATATAATAAACATGTTTTAGCAGAAATATACATCATAATCATGGATTTTCTAAATCAAAATGCTTTACGAAAAGATGATGTAAATTTAGGACTTTAAAGTATGCATTTTCGATCCTAGCTCTGGTTCTAACCTATGTTCTTAACCCATCCTTGTTCCAACACAATTCAGCAATATGGGTATCATTAAAATATATATCCAAATCAGAAATAAAAACATTCCAAGTATATAACTCATCCATGTGGCAAACTTTAATAAAGATGTAATTACCTCACGAGAATTCCTCGATTTATGGTGAATTTTCAAAGAAATTCTTCCTTAACTTTGTTTTTCTCTCTCCATAAGCATATTTTTCTCAAGCTTGTAATAGGAAATGAAAAGGATGATAAGTTCTTCCTTATAAGCTTAAAAACGTGGCTATGTGACCACTTTAAGGTGGTATTACGCGATTCGTTGGGCAAGGGGTCCAATAGGACAATTCCGTTAATGACAGATTTGTCCTGCCTCGTAAAATCACCATAACTCACTATTTCGGGCCCCGATTTACTCTCACTTTGTGTCTATGAGTATATAACTTAAACATATACAACTTTCATGTTTTGTGTTTTCCCAAAATCATAAAAGTAGTACACCTAATTTGGGCTCGAACAGAAGAGTAATTATTTACTCAGAATTTCATAACTTTCACATTTGGCGACCAAACATCGCCACTTTCGCACCAACACTCTAGCTTAATTTTTATAAACATAATGATGCATTTAGAAACATATTTTCATGATGCATTTAACCACATAACCAATTTATAACTTATAACTCATAACTTATACTTAATCGTATAATTAATCTTACTAATCGTGTTTTAGGGCCTTACAATTCTACCCCTTTTATAAAAATTTCGTCCTCGAAATTTAACGCATAAGAAACTTACCAAACAATTGAGGATATTGCTTCTTCATGTTATCCTCCCCTTCCCAGGTGGCATACTCTGCATTCTGACTTCTCCACATCACCTTAACTAGTGAAATGGTTTTACTACGTAGCACTTGCTCCTTTCGATCTACAATAGCAATTGGTTCCTCCACGTAGGTTAGGTCCTCTTGAAGCTCTATCGGTTGTGAAGTAAATACATGTGAAGGATCAAACACATACTTACGTAACATTGATATATGAAAAACATCGTGTATCCGGGAAAATTCTGGTGGTAACGCCAATTTATAAGCTACAGCTCCAACCCGTTTCATTATCTCATAAGGGCCAATGTACCTGGGACTTAACTTTCCCTTCTTCCCGAATCTCATAACCCCTCTCCAAGGAGAAACACGTAGGAATACTCGATCACCTTCCTCAAATTTCAATTCTTTCCTTCGGTTGTCTGCATAACTTTTTTGTCTTCTTTGCGCCACCTTCGAGTGATTATGGATAAGATTTATCTTTTCAGTAGTCTGCTGTATGATTTCTGGCCCAAGTAGTTTTCGTTCTCCTACTTCAGTCCAACACACTGGAGTTCTGCATTTTCTCCCATACAAAGCTTCATAAGGAGCCATCTCAATACTCGAATGATAGCTATTATTATAAGCAAACTCTATTAGTGGCAAGTGTTTATCCCAACTCCCCTTGAACTCCAACACACAGATTCGTAACATGTCTTCAAGTGTTTGGATTGTTCTTTCCGACTGCCCATCAGTTTGAGGATGAAAAGTTGTACTAAATTTCAATTTAGTCCCCAAAGCTTCTTGTAAACTAGGCCAAAAGTGAGAAGTAAACTTAGGATCTCGATCAGAAATAATAGAAACAGGTGCACCATGCAATCTGATAATCTCATCCACATATAATTTGGCATATCTATCCATGGAGTAAGTAGTTTTAACAGGGAGAAAATGTGCAGACTTAGTCAACCTATCAACGACAACCCAAATAGAATCAAACCCTCGTGATGATTTTGGTAAACCTATAACAAAATCTGTAGTAACATGCTCCCATTTCCACTCAGGAATAGGTAAGGTTTGTAGTAAACCACTTGGCTTCTGATGCTCCACCTTCACCTGTTAGCAAACTAGACATCTAGCAACAAAATCTGAAATGTCGTGTTTCATTCCCGGCCACCAATAACATTGTTTCAAATCTCTATACAGTTTCGTACTCCCTGGATGCATAGCATATAAAGAACAATGCGCTTCCTCTAAAATTGTTCTTCTTAAATCAGGCACATTAGGTACACACAAACGGTCTCCGTACATAACAATGTCATCATCCCGAATAGAAAATTCATTTGCTTTACCCTTTTCATATTATCTTTAACTTTCTCCAATTCTGCATCTCCTGCCTGTGTTTGTTTTATCCAGTCTATCAACGTGGGTCTAACATTTAAATGTGCCACTATTCCATAAGACTCATTCAAAGTTAATTCCACCCCCATTAAAGCTAACTCTCTCAGGAGGTCAGCTCGAATACAATATATACAAGATACTATGCCTAGAGATTTTCTACTCAAAGCATCAGCAACAACATTAGCTTTACCCAGATGGTGATGGATCGTGCAATCATAATCTTTTATAAGTTCCATCCACCTTCTTTGCCTCAAGTTCAAGTATTTTTGTGTAAACAAGTATTTTAAGCTTTGATGGTCAGTAAAAATTTCACAACTAACACCATATAAGTAGTGTCTCCAGATTTTTAATGCAAAAACTACTGCAGCCAACTCAAGATCTTGTGTAGGGTAGTTGCGTTCATGTATCTTTAACTGTCGAGAAGAAAAAGCAATTACCTTTCCATGCTGCATTAACACACAACCGAGTCCTTGATACGAGGCATCACTATAAATAACTAAACCTTCTGTACCCGTTGGGATAGTCAATACTGGAGCTGATGTCAACTTACCCTTTAAACTTTCAAAGCTTTTATCACAATCGCCACTCCACACAAACTTGTTCTCCTTTCTGGTAAGCTTAGTTAATGGCAATGCAATAGAAGAAAACCCCGGTATAAACCTCCTGTAATAGCCCGCCAATCCCAAAAAGCTACGCACCTCTGTCACACTAGTTGGTCTTTCCCAATTCATTACTGCTTCAACCTTTTTGGGATCTACACAAATACCATCAGCAGAAATAACATGCCCCAAAAATACTACCTTGTCTAGACAAAATTCACATTTAGAAAATTTAGCATACAACTGCTTCTCTCGGAAGGTCTGTAAAATAATACGCAGGTGGCATTCATGCTCATCCCTACTACGAGAATATATCAAAATATCATCGATGAAGACAATAACAAAAGAATCCACATATGGGTGAAATATACGGTTCATCAAATCCATGAATACGGCCGGTGCATTTGTTAATCCAAATGGCATGACAAGAAATTCATAATGTCCATACCTGGAACGAAAAGCAGTTTTAGAAATGTCACAATCTCTTACTTTCAATTGATGATATACGGATCTGAGATCAATCTTAGAAAACACTTTGGCTCCTTGCAACTGATCGAACAAGTCATCAATGCGGGGTAGTGGGTATTTATTACGGATAGTCACCTTATTCAATTGACGATAATCGATGCACAACCTCATGGTTCCATCTTTCTTCTTCACAAACAATACTGGGGCTCCCCACGGTGATACACTAGGCCTTATAAAACCACGATCTAACAAATCTTGCAACTGTATTTTTAGCTCCTTTAATTCTGCAGGTGCCATGCGATATGGTGTAATAGATATCGGTGCGGTGCCTGGTACCAACTCAATCGAAAATTCTACCTCACGATCTGGTGCTAACCCTGGGAGTTCTTCTGGGAAGATATCTTCAAACTCATTAACTACTGGTATATCTGATAGTTTTCTAGCCTCTTGTCGTATGTCCACCACATGGGCAAGATAACCCTCACATCCTTTCCTTAGCAGTTCATAACATTTTGTACCAGAAATCAAACAAGTTGGAGTGACATTTCGTTCCCCAATAAATTTAAATTCAGGTTCACCCGGTAACTGAAACACTACCTCCTTTTTAAAGCAATCCAAACATACATGATATGAGGCTAACCAATCCATACCCAGTATCACATCAAAGTCACGCATATCGAGAGGTAATAAGTCAACTAGTAATTCTTTTTCACCCACTCGTACCACACACTCCCTATATACCCTCTCAATAAAAACCAACCCCCCCCCCCACTGGAGTAACAATAGCTCAACCAGAATCTAATGATGACAATGGTTTATTAAGATGCAACAGATAAAGCAAAGACACAAAAGAATGTGTAGAACCAGGATCTATCAACACATAAGCATCTTTATCACCAATAGGAAGTGTACCTGTCACTACGTTAGGCATAGCTTGTGCATCTTGTTGCGTCAGTGAAAACACTCTGCCTTGGCCTTGACTTTGCGATATACCTCATCTACCTCCCCTGGGTACATTCTGCGTAGAACTCCTACCTCCTACTGCCACACTCCCAACTGATGTTGTAGCTCCCATCGCTGGACAATTCTTTCGTAAGTGCTCCGGTTGATGACAATGGAAACACAAAGGTGTCGTCTCAGCTATTGTACACTCTCGAGACATGTGCCCTTGACCACCACATCTATAACAAAATATAGCCCTCGGCACCAACACGGATGCATTTTCTGTTCGATTCATCCCAGTCCTTCCACCTCGAGCTTGAAATCTTCCACGTACACTTCTATTATTTTTAAATTCTTGTCCCTTAGGTACTCCTCGTGCTACACTTTGAGTTGAGGTTCCCGTCTCCCATCCATATGATCTTATAACATCATGTCTAGCTTTCTTCGAGTGTTCATCTTGAATTTCCTTCATTGACTTTTCTGACACCATGGCCCTATCAACCAAGTCCACATAATCTATGATCTTCATATTAGCAACCATGATTTTTATCTCTACACTGAGCCCGGTTTGAAACCGATCACATTTACTTTCTTCCGTCCTCACCAAGTCAGGTGCAAATCTTGATAAGGATATAAATAAAGCTTCATACTCTGCCACTGTTCAGTTCCCTTGTTTCAACGTGATAAATTCTTCCTCTTTCTCTTTCCTATAAAGCCTTGGGAAATATTTTTCAAAGAACACCTTCACAAACCTCTCCCATGTAATTGGTGGAGGATTTGCTGGAACTACTCCCCCAATCATAGTAAGTAACCTCTCGGTAGAATCCCACCATAACTTTGCATCATTCTCCAATCTAAAGGTTGCTAACAAAACCTTTTGTTCATCTCGCACTTCCATCACCTTGAATATTGTTTCCATTTTTCGAATCCACCCCTCTGCCATTAACGGATCCGTAGTCCCAGTAAATGCAGGCGGATTTAACTTCGCGAACCTCTCATGTAATTTGTCCCTATCCCCACCATGTTCTCCACCTCTTGCTTGTTCCATAAGTTGTGCCACAGCACGTAATATTCTTCCGACATCATCAATAGGTTGTTGTTGCACCTCTGGTTCCTCCACTTGAATATGTCTATGTCCTTGCTGACTATTAGGAACATAAGATGACTCACCCTCTGCTCCATCATGTGGCTCATGTGGATCCATCATTCACTGCGATATAATTCACTTAAACAAAATACAATAGCAGCAATTTAATAATAACATCGTTAGTCAAAATCCAGGTGCATAACAAACTCACTTTCTCGTGTCCACTGCCAATCTAGACCCCACACTCTATCCAGAACCTAATGGCCACGCTCTGATACCAAGTTGTCGCGCCCCGACCTAATTTTGTTAAACTCATCCTTTTAATTAGAGATAAATTGGCTTAAACAATGCTTTAATTTAAATCTCTAAGAAAAATAGCATAAGATTTTTTTCTTCCAAAGGTATGTGTAGATGAAAACATAACTGCCTTTACTTATAACTAATAAGTACTACATAACTTTACATAACCAAGATCCTTAGTTTAATAATTACACAAAATAAATCTTGATATTCAAACCATACTAAATATATGTCACTCCCCCATTTTAAGGTCCTAACTTGGCAGTGAACTCCAAATTATAAGCATACCTGAAACAAAATATTATAGGAGTGTAAGCTATAAAGGCTTAGTGAATGACCACATACCAAACATATAACCAATTTGAATAACCATTTTTTTTTGTTCTAATGCTATAACCCAACAGGAATTGTGAAACTCTCGCAAGCCTGGACCCGCCACAGTCCAATTAACCCACCACAGTAATTAGGGACCACCACATCCCTTTATTAGGCCCGAGTACACAAACCTTTAAGTTGGATCAACAGGACCACCACATCCCGTAGGACCCACCACAGTCCTTAACATTAGATAAAGGACTCACTAGTCCATATCATCATATAACATTGCTTGACATTTTTAATCATATGCATATGTTTCATAATTACAACATTACTCCCATAAACATTTTCACACATGTGTTTAACTACACATTTCCATATGAAATTATAAGAATTTATATTTCATAAGGAAGGTCACTCACCTTGAATTTAGTGCTAAGATTAATACCAACTACTTCCTTGGTATGGTAGTATTAGCTGCTTCCCCACCTAACAAGTCAATGTCGTTAGTATTTGAATACACCGATTAACATCAAAACCAGTAGCACATCACATAATTTGGTCAATCAGAAATAACTAAGGAGTAATTACATATGACACTTCACATTTATATAACACCCAATTAATTAGGGTTCTAACACAATTTACAGAATTAAATTACGAATTTGCTAGACAAAGTTATGCCCATTTTATTACAGCCTTTTCCAAATCGTTTCTCAAGAGAAACAACAACACAACTTCAACTTCCTGGAATTCTCATAATTTTTGTACAACATGACTTTTCATGATATTCCACCCAATATCAGTAAACACATTGAATAATACAAATTTAATGTTTCATAATTTCTAGGGCTCATTTTCTATGTCGAGCAAAACGTCAAACACTTGGTATGCATTCTTGCTCCTTTAGGGCAGATTTTAAACCACGACTTCAAACTATCACCAAGGGTTCATTCCTTGGTATTTTTACACAATTTTCGGATATGTTATACATGTATGAGTTTATTTTACTCTCCAACCTGAATCACTCAATTCCAATAAGTATTCCATGATTTATACCATTTTTAGCATAACTAGGTCAAAATACAACATTGAGGCATAACTTAACAATTTTAAGCATACATAACCTTGACCTTGAGTATAATTAATGGAAACATATAATAAACATGTTTTAGCAGAAATATACATCATAATCATGATTTTCTAAATCAAAATGCTTTACGAAAAGATGATGTAAATTTAGGACTTTAAAGTATGCATTTTCGATCCTAGCTCTGGTTCTAACCTATGTTCTTAACCCATCCTTGTTCCAACACAATTCAGCAATATGGGTATCATTAAAATATATATCCAAATCAGAAATAAAAACATGCCAAGTATATAACTCATCCATGTGGCAAACTTTAATAAAGATGTAATTGCCTCACGAGAATTCCTCGATTTATGGTGAATTTTCAAAGAAATTCTTCCTTAACTTTGTTTTTCTCTCTCCATAAGCATATTTTTCTCAAGCTTGTAATAGGAAATGAAAAGGATGATAAGTTCTGCCTTATAAGCTTAAAAACGTGGCTATGTGACCACTTTAAGGTGGTATTACGCGATTCGTTGGCAACGGGTCCAATAGGACAATTCCGTTAATGACAGATTTGTCCTGCCTCGTAAAATCACCATAACTCACTATTTCGGGCCCCGATTTACTCTCACTTTGTGTCTATGAGTATATAACTTAAACATATACAACTTTCATGTTTTGTGTTTTCCCAAAATCATAAAAGTAGTACACCTAATTTGGGCTCGAACAGAAGAGTAATTATTTACTCAGAATTTCATAACTTTCACATTTGGCGACCAAACATCGCCACTTTCGCACCAACACTCTAGCTTAATTTTTATAAACATAATGATGCATTTAGAAACATATTTTCATGATGCATTTAACCACATAACCAATTTATAACTTATAACTCATAACTTATACTTAATCATATAATTAACCTTACTAATCGTGTTTTAGGGCCTTACACACACTCTGTAGAACGTTGAAAGAAGAAAAAATCCCAAATCCAAGAGCAAAACATACTAAACAATCATATAAAAATGGTAAGAGTGATTGCATCGCTTATATTTGCAAAACTGTTATGAACAGTATGGGTGTTTTTGTCAGAGTTGGCGAATTGTGATAATTCCTTACCTCTTCCTTTGTTTGCAATTTTAAATTGAAGTTGTTTCATGGTAGTTGATAAGAGAACTTTTGTGTATGGTCATTGTTAAACCTCCTCTAATCAAAAAAATCTCAATTACCTACAAAAATATATAACAAACTAGAATGTAGTGGTAAGTGAGGTATCAATCCAAATCAAGGGAGTGAAACAAGAGAAAAACACATGTAATTCATTTTTATTTAATTTCTTTTTGGAGTTTTTTACTTTTTCTAAATTTCTTTTTTTTTTTCAACATTAAAACAATTTTGAGATTAAGGAGAACTTAACTAAAAACTAAATAAGAAAAGGAAATTGGACTAGAATAAAAGTGTGAAAAACTAAGAACAAGTATGTGATGAAAATGGGTGAGGTGTAACTAAATGAGAGAAGAATATTCAAGGGAAGGAAAATCCACCCCCACTTCACACAAATTAATCTAACTTGCACAATTTTAATTTGATCAATTTCCAAAATATTCATTTAATTCAAACGCTAATTCTTATTATACTAATGAATTAATTGTATATTCTTTTAGAAAAGTAAGTTTAATCCCCACAAGCACTACTCTAAATGAATTAGAATCAATCAAATGAATCAACCGCTAGGATCGATTCATCCAACTAATTTTAATTAGACAATAATAACAACAAGAGTAGATGAAAACTATACTAGCATTTTAAATCAAGTGATAAGCATATCTCTAGTTTGAATCAAATGATCAATTGATAATACAATTTTCAATCCTTTATCAAGGATGATTTTCCATTTCTTAATGTGAAAATAAAGTAGGAATCAAATTTACTAATCAAAGGAAACTAACAAAATTAAAATTGACAATTAAATCAAATTGAATTCATGAGGGTTTTAATTCCTCCCTTGAATGGGAGGTTAGCCCTCCATAATAATCATCCAACAAAAATAATAACTAATTAAGATCATAAAATGAAAATTAGAGAGGAGTAATTAAACCAAAATTGCCTTCAATTGCACTAATTCTTCAACTCTTCCATCATCTCTCATTAATTACAAGCACTCAAATTTATTGTATTTTTTTCTCTAATCTAAAAAATAAAATAAAGTAGAAAAAAACTAAACTACTAAAAAAATAAAAATGATGCTTCTCTATATAATTCTCTCTCTAGCCTAACTCCCTACAATCCTCTCTCAAAATGGGTCTTCTTCCTTAAATAGTGTGGCTACGGAGCTTAGTGGTATTTTACGAAGGATAATGCTGTAAGATAAAATGGGGAGAGGTTTTGGAATTTAGGTGGGGGTAATTTGGTAATGCACATGAGTGCATGTGGGTTAAGAGTTTGTCATGTGGGAAGTGGGGGTGTAGGGGACAAGTTGGGGGTAAATGGAAATTGGGTTAAAAAGGGGTTTTAAACATGTGGGGTTAATTGGTTTTTATTTTTGGTTTTGGCTTGAGACTTTTGGCAGATGAAGAAAATCAGGTATAAGGCTTGGGTGGAAGGTTTTAGAGGTAAAAATGGGTAATGGGTCTTTGGCTGGAGACGGAGGTTCGAGCAGTTAGGTGGGAGTCAGGTGGAGCTTCTCAGGTTGGAGTTTGGATGTCTACCGAGTTGGACTCGGTTTAGAGGTGGTCAAAACGCTGGTTGAATGGGAACTGGGTTACGATCGAGGAATGGCCGAATTTGGTTGAGCAGGGGGTTCGAATTGATGGGGGTAATATGGTTGATTTAATGGAGGTGGGGTTGGTTAATGTGGTGGTGAGTGATGGTGGTGAAGAGAAAGGGTTTTGGTTTGTTTTTAATGGAGGTGAGAGGAGAGAGAATGAGTGGGATAGTGGAGAATATGAAGGTGAGGGCAATTTGGTGTGGTGAGGGTGTATGGGGAAATGTTGAGGGTGAGTGTGTTTGATGGTGTGTTTGTGTTTGATTTGTGACCCTAAAAAAATAAACTAAGACACAAAATAAAAATAACAGTAAAAAAATAAAATTAAAAACATGTAAGATAAAAATAAATAAATAAAACTAAACTAAACTAAAAATAAAAATTAAATAAGAACTCACAAAAATAAAAATTAAAACGACACACAATAAAAACTTTAATATATATACAACTATGAACACATAAATAAACACGACTCAAATAAAAACATAAAAATAAAACTAATAAAATAAACTAACTAATAACAAATAAAAATAAAATGATGGAAAATATAACAACTACTACTCGACGCGCAACAATAAAATATAAAAATTTCTTAAAATATGTACACGACTCAAAACAAAATATAACATATAAAATAAATACAAATGACACAAATAAAAATCTAGAAAAATTAAATAAAATAAAATAAAAGGGGACAAACCAAACACATATGGGGCTCGGGTGATAATTTTGGGAAAGGATAGAGAGGATCCGGGCTAGGCTTAAGGTACGGGGACAAGTTTAGCTCCTTTTAACTGCGCATCTTCCTTGATTTAGAGCATTTGAATCCGTAAGATGCATTTAACCTACACAATAAATAATTACGCGCATAAGACCCATTTTTGTCGAGAATTAACAGTTAAAATACGTCTATTCGGGGTATAAAATATACACTTTTGGGTGCTTATCACACCACCCTCAAAAAGAGAATTTTTAGTCCTCGAGCAAAATATAGAGATAAAGAAAGATAAGAAACCAAAGTGTACCACTTTCGCGGGTACTTGCGATTGCACTTAGCATGTGCAATAAGCCTATAAACCTATAGGTTACCCTACAGGACGAGTTGTGTCTCGTGAGAGTTTGCAGGGAATATACCCACAATTTTTTTTGTTTGCAAAAGGTAGTCTATCTCTTATAAGACGTAGAATGATCGCACAATCCATCACAAGAAAAATTCTTTAAAGGATGCAAGATAGAATGTGTAAAAAGGTTAGCTATGTAAATACTCAAGGCACATCCTTCCGAGAACTCAACGTGTATAGTGTGAATCAGTCAAAACAGATCAAGTATCATAAGAGTAATTCCTAGATTGTCTTTCGGAATCAACGCTTCAACTTCAAAATCTCACTAGATATATCTCTCTCAAACGAACTCACGAGATTAGGAAAAGTGTATCTCTCTTGTGTGTGAGGAGGTGAGTAAATGTAAGCAAGTTCAAATGTCGCACACACATATAAGAAAGAACGAACATTTAGAAGGAAAATTGATCTCATTAAAGAATGCTAATCACTATAGTGAAAACGTCGAGTTATTCACCACGTTGACTTTCATTTGCCCGAACACTAGGGGGAACATGATTCATATGGGTGAGGGGGAAATGAAATGGGAAGGATGGTATGAGGTGCGATATGATGGTGATGGATGAAAGATGGATGGATATGCGAGAAGAGTATTCTATACTTGAAGAACAAATGTCTTTATTACACAAGAACTAACTACAAACTTTCTTTTTCTTTTCTTTTCTCTCTTTTTTTTTTTCTTTTTTTTCGAATTTTCTTTTCTTTTTCTTCTTTTTCTTTTCTTTATTTTTTATTTTTTTATTTTTTCACTCTTTTTCTATTTTTTTCTCTTTTTTCTTCTTTTTTCAAACCAACAATGAAAACATTTAACGTTTGGAACTACACTCTTTTCTTTTTCAAAAATGGTGGGTAGAAAAATGGATTTGATATGGAAATGGGGATGGTATATGAATGGATATGATAGGTGAGGGTGTGGGTGTGGGGAATATGAAAGAAAATGGCTGAAGTAAATGGATGAAAACCTAGTGATCGGGACAAATTTCAAGACTCGTGTTTCTTACAACTCGAAAGTGATGTCTTTCTCAGTGATCAAGCAAAAAAAATTTATGAAAAATAATGAGATCGTACAACGATTTTAGTGCGGTCCCAAAAGAAGTTCAATAAACTTGTGACTCGAAGATTGCGTAAAACCCTATTAAAGGATGAAAGGCACGAATCTCACAAGCTAAAGTCTCCACAAGTGATCCTTAAAGTTTTCTTGAGAATTGTAGTACTCTTCAACTCTAAACCGTAGTGACGTGATAAGTGTGCAAGTTTTGTTGAGTCTAGAAATTCATGGTGCAAAATGCCTTGTTATGTATTAAATAAGCTATCTAGAAAATAAATATCCTCTAGCTTGATTCCTAGACTTTAAAGATGGATAATAGAAAATTCACATCAATGATTGAGATGAAAGAAACAAACGAAATTTTATAAATTAGGTTTAAAAATAAAAAAAATTCAAAAGATGTACGATTTTGATAAATTCCCCACCCCCAAACAAAAAGGAACATCATCCTCGATGTTAAATAAAATGATTTTTAAAATCAAGACCAGAAAGTAGGAAAGAGATTACCATAATCAATCGTTAATGAAGTGGACAGATGAAGCCAAGAATAAACCTGAATAAATGATAAGATGAAAAAATTGTACAAGTCTATAAACATGGCAAAACATTGGGTGGTGGGAGTTACCACCCCCAAATAGGATGAGACTCATACAAGAAACAACGGGCTGCCTCCCGGTAGCGCTAAGTTTAATGTCTTCATCCAGACCGAAGGAAACTCACCTTAAAGATAAGATCTATGAAAGCACGGGGCGACAGAAAATTTGGGTGGAGAGACTCACCCCTAAACAAGACTGAAGTGTCAGTCTTATTGAATAAAGTATAAAAGGGACAATGCACTTGTATGGCAAAGTGCATCACACGAGGCAAAGCATCGGTGGACCATGGGCGGGTGGGTATTAAGGTAAAGGAGAAAAGACATCGGTCTCGATCCTTATTGAGACAGAAGGTGAGGGAAACAAGGGCCCTAAAAGCATGATGTGCAAGCTGGATGGGGAGGAGAAAGGGTGCATAAATAGTGATGTGGTGGGGCTCATAGAAATTGCACGACTGTTCTATAAATGGAAAATGATAATGGTTGCGTTGTGACACTCCCGGGAGCTATCGATGGAAAAAATCAACACCACAAGAGAGTGGAGGGCATAGAGTAACAAGCTCGTTGTCACGAAAGTGGAGAGTAGCATCAAAATACTCTCGTAAATGGTGGAGGATGGTTTCAGGTGAGGATCTAAAAATTTGGATGTGAACATGCAAGGTACAATATTAAGATCCAAACCAGGTGGTGGGATGGAAGGAACAATGGGTGGTTAGGGTGGGATAAAGGGTGTATTGGGTGGGATAAACAGTGGATCGAGTGGGATAAAAGGTGGTGGAAGATGATCCAACTCTAGTGTGGGAGACACACACTCCTGGGGAGGAGTAAATGAATACTCATAAAGGAGCATGGTATCTAAAGATGGAGTGGTCAATTTCTCCACCAATTTTGCACCATTCGTAATGGTAAAAGGGTCTAACGAGGCATTAAGATTCGAGATATATGAATCAACATCAATATTAGACTCAAAGTGAGCCAAACATCGCTGGAGAGGATCCATAGCAAGGGAGCTGGAAACCATATTCGATTCAATTTCAGTGCGTTAGGGAGCATTCGTAGCCGTAGCTAACCTATGATAAAGTGGTTCCTCGAGAACACAAGTGGTGGGATCAATAGGTAGAGACTTGGGCATTCTTTTGGATTCGGCGAGAAGGGAAATGTGAACCTCAATGGTGGCTTCATTTGGAAAAGGCAGGATTTGATCAAGCTCGCTATCTTCGGATAAGTCAACACAATTATCAACTTGAGGCAGGGACCATGGGGTGTTCTCAATGTCTAGATTCTCGGGGTGGTAGGGTTGGTCACAGTAAAATTTAGTGGCACAAGACGACTCATCATCACTCCATGTGTGGGCAACAACGGGTTGACTTGGGGTGAAGTCCGACTCTCGTTCACTCTCAATTTCATTTAATCTTTGTTCAAGCTGTTGGAGGGCTTCATTTTGAATTTGAATGGCTTTATATTTCTCGACAATAAACTTTTTCAAGAGTCTTTCAAGAGTGGAGGTGGATGATGGTGGTGGAGTGACGGGTGGTTGAGGTGGACACAACTCACTTTTTACATGAATAGACAGAGGATACTCATATGAAGTTTATGGAACGGATTCAAGTATGTCATACACGGGAGAAGAATCTCCACGAGAGATAAAAGGTTGATAATCATGAGGTGCGTAGTGAAGGAACTGATCGGGAGGAGGTGGAAGAGGTTTCCATGACAACTGTTGGAACGTGTGAGGATCCACAACATCGGGTTGGGATTCATATTACATGGAAGGGTGATCAGGCCTCCACGAATAGCTTGGGTACTCACACCACTCGCTATTAGATGGGTCAGGATAATAGACTGGAGTGGGTTTTGAAACAGTGTCATATGGATACACTTAGTCCATGGTGAGTTCGAAAGGATAAGGAATGTATGGGCACTCACGGGGCAAGTGATTGGCTAGAAAACACGATGTGCACTTTGACGCATTGACACTCATCATCGGAGGCGATGAAATGTGAGATGCGTTCGCATGAGTGTCAACGACATGTGTGTGAGAGTTGAAGCCACTAAGTGAAGTGTGGAGGTGGGGCTCGGGCTCAACTTCAAGCATGTTCTAAAGATTGTGAAAATGAGAAATGACCAAAGTAATCCCGTAAAGGACGTTCTTAGTTCATGAGGAGAGATGTATTTTTTGGATTTTTTTTTAAAAATATTTTTCAAAAGAAAATAAAATATTTTTGGATTTTTCTGAAAAGGAAAGAAATAAAATATTTTTGGATTTTTATAAAAATAAAGGAAGAAAATGTTTTTGGATTTTTTTTTTTGGAAGAAGAGACGGGAAAAAATATTTGGACTCTTAGAATTTGAACTAACTCACTAAAACCCGACTACCAAAGGATGGAATTGGACACCCACAAGGCAAGGATAAATCCTAACTAGCACCTAGCCAATTTATCTTTAAATTTAGATGAGAGGGTAGTCAAACTTTAATTAAGTCCACAGGCGATAAAAATCACAGAAATTATCTTTGTGATCGCCATTGCAAAAATGTTCTCCTATAGGGCTACCTAGTTGATTGATTTTCAATTTAATGATAGCTAGGGTAGCACACAAATGGTAGGCGAGTGAGTCGGGTGATGAAATTTCTTCTCGTGAATGACCGGGTGTAGGTCTTAATTGATTAATTCATCACACACATTCAAAAATAAATGTGATAAATAAAATCAAATAAGAGCACATAGTCACACACAAAAATTGACTCGCTGACATGAGAGGTTCAATGGTTTAGAAATGTACCTCCCACGATTTTTACACCGTGGGGTGATGAACAATTTGAGTCGACCGGGGGGAGATTACGCCTATCTCAGTCGGCCCCGGGATTTCTACCGACCTAAAGAATAGAGGCTTCTTTTTCTCGCCTTTGGATGCCCTCTATCTACCTTATTCGATCTCCCTATCACGTTTTTCTTCGCAATTAATTATTACAAATTTAATGAAAAAAATAAATGGTGTCACCAAACACCGAAATAAAAGTCAAGGATAAAAATCCTAATACAAGTCTTCTAAAAAAATGAAAAAATGGTACGAAAAATGAAAATTTCAAGTGAATCAATAAATGGATCCTCTCAAGTGCTTCGAGCACCAAAGACTGGCAACGGCGCCATTTGTTAGAGTTCACTTTTCGGTATGTCGTTGTGTAAAGCTCCTCTAATCAAAAATCTCAATTACCTACAAAAATATAAAACAAACTAGAATATAGTGGTAAGTGAAGTATCAATCCAATCAAGGGAGTGAAACAAGAGAAAAATACATGTAATTCATTTTTATTTAATTTCTTTTTGGAGTTATTCACTTTTTCTAAATTTCGTTTTTTTTCTTTTTCAATATTAAAACAATTTTGAGATTAAGGAGAACTTAACTAAAAACTAAATAAGAACAGAAAATTGAACTAGAATGAAAGTGTGAAAAACTAAGAACAAGTATGTGATGAAAATGAATGAGGTGTAACTAAATGAGATAAGAATATTCCAGGGATGGAAAATCCACCCCCACTTCACACAAATTAATCTAACTTGCACTATTTTAATTTGATCAATTTCTAAAATATTCATTTAATTCAAAAGCTAATTCTCATTATACTAATGAATTAACTGAATATTCTTTTAGAAAAGTAAGTTTAATCCCCACAAGCACTACTCTAAATGAATTCGAATCAATCAAATGAATCACCCGCTAGGATCGATTCATCCAACTAATTTTAATTAGACAATAATAACAACAAGAGTAGATGAAAATTATACTAGTATTTTAAATCAATTGATAAGCCTATCTCTAGTTTGAATCAAATGATCAATTGATAATACAATTTTCAATCATTTCTCAAGGATAATTTTCCATTTCTCAATGAAAAAATAAAGTAGGAATTAAATTTACTAATCAAAGAAAACTAACAAAATTAAAATTGACAATTAAATCAAATTGGATTCATGAGGGTTCTAATTCCTCCCTTGAATGGGAGGTTAACCCTCCATAATCATCATCCAACAAAAATAATAACTAATTAAGAGCATACAATTAAAATTAGAGAGGAGTAATCAAACCAAAATTGCCTTCAATTGCATTAATTCTTCAACTCTTCCATCATCTCTCATTAATTACAAGCACTCAAATTTATTGATTTTTTTTCTCTAATCAAAAAAATAAAATATAGAAAAAAACTAAACTACTAAGAAAATAAAAATGGTGCTTCTCTATCTAATTCTCTCTCTAGCCTAACTCCCTACTATCCTCTCTCAAAATGGGTTTTCTTCCTTAAATGGTGTGGATATGGAATTTAGGGGTATTTTGGGAAGGATAATGGTGTAAGATAAAATGGGGAGCTGATTTGTAATTTTGATACTGATTTGGGAGATTTCAAATAAATAAATTAGTTAGTTAGAAAAAATAGAATTTGTGGTGTAGTCCCTCTCCTTTATTGTTCTCATTTGTATTTACCTTACTTTATCTCTTGTTTTAGTGTTAGACTTTGTTCATCATTTTTAGTCACTTTTAGTTAGTTCTTTACATCTTTGATTTAGTTTACTCTTATTTCACATTCATCTCAAAATTGTTTTAATATTGTTTAATATTAAAAAAGCATAAAAAATGTGTTTCTTTTGGGGTAGTGTTTCTTTTAGTAGTGTTTTAACGATCATAGAGGTTCATTTGGGGTAGTAATTTAAAGTTTGAGCGATGTGCTAATGGATTAGTCGAAGTGAAATGGAGGTTCATTTGGGTTAGTATTAGCATTGTGGTTGAGGATTTTTCGCATGGAAGTTGATGAACTATTTTTTGTTTGATTAAGCAAAGGGAGTGTAATTCTAAGTGGGTGAATGAACTAATGTGGTCAATCAGTTCCAACCTATTAATTAGTTGAGTTTATCTAAATGGAGAATAAACTTCCCTTTTTATATTTCTTATGGCAACCACTCGCTCTCACACTCATTGAATAGCACATAAATGCCATAACACCTAAAAATGCTAACCTCACACTACCATAACACACATCAAAGTCATTAATACCATTAGGTCACGTCATTAAACACACACCAACTGGTCCTTCATCTTCTAACACTACGTGCGTATAATACCATAATAATATCATCTATACTGAGGCATTTCTTAACCCACGCTCAAAAGATAAATGAGATCAAAAGCAAAAAAAATCTCCTCACATATATTTGTGGATTTTTCACAAATCACCTCTAAACCCACACCTAAAACTTTATATATCAATATACTCACTCTGACTAATATTACACATTTGGTTTAGAATTTTTCACAAACATTTGGTGGTAAAGAATTACCAAGTTGTGCAATTTAATACAATTATGTATACATAGGACATTGCTTTACTTTGACAAATATCTCTCTCTCTCTATCCATATATATATATATATATATATATATATATATATATATATATATATATATATATATATATATATATATATATAATTTATGTATGCAATATTATCACTTTTCATTACCGAAACATATATGCTTAGACATCCTAATTATTTGATAAGCAAATATGTTTTCATAGTAATGATGCTACAAGCATTCAAATCTCTTGTAATAATTCTATCATCCTATTATTACAACATTAAACCTTAATTATATAATTGTCTTTTTGCTAACTAATTAGGATTATGCAGCCCTGCAAATTCTTTTTGTAATTATGGTCTCGTCTTTTGTGAAACAAATGAGTTTCTATGTATATGTGTGTGTTCGCCATTTAATTTTTGGTAATATATTTTGGGGCATTTGCTTATGTATATGTTTTGCAGTTCCGGGATGAAAATTGGATATTTTTTCGGTTCTATTATAAACCCATTTTGTTTTTGGATGTCGCTAACATTTTTATCCCACTTAATCGTTTTCTATTTTCTCACTACCGTTAACGTCTAGCGGGTTCAATTCTTGAATTTAATTATAATTATAACAGAATATGAATAACACGTGAGTTATTCATAAATTCAAATCAACATAACATGAAACTAACTACACGCATCACTACCAACATATTGTATATTGGTCGAGTCAACTTTGACAGCTTAAACATAAGTGAGAAGGATTCCCATATATAGTATTACATTGCCCAAACCGGAGAAATGTTTCAACTTTAATTGTATGAAACATTGGATAACCTTGAAAGTTGTTTAAGAATATTTTACAGGGCAATATTTATACATGGCTTTATTTATAATAGACCTAGGACTCAATAAAATTGGGTGGGATTCAACTATGTTGCACAATTTTCATCATAGCTTTCTTTTGTAGAAAACTATGCATCACATGTATTAAGTCAACCACATGGCAACATATCAAATTATGAATGACATCTAACAACGTATAGCTGATATCCTTTTTTAACATTTTCACCATATTGCATTTATTTGTTTTACTAGCAATATTTTGATTCATATTTTTTTTCGTTTTAACGATGTGGATATAAACTCTGCTACTGTTAATGCCTTGGTTATTGTCAGCAACAACAATTGATTTGTATTGTCAATTTGGTTTTGATGAAATATTTTTATGATCACTAACTTTCTTACCCTCAGCCTTTGTTTCTAAGAATATATAATTATTGGGCTATGGAGGGTTTGGCTTAAATAACAATAGTACTAAAATGAAAATATTACTAAGTTCCTTACCCTCTCCCTTAACATCTCAAGTTTGTTACATGTAATATTTATGATAGTTAGCTACTCATATACTTAAATATCTTCATAATTATGGTTTTGGGACATTAGTACTTTTTACTGTTTATATTGGAGTTTAATAACTTTTTCAGTTGAATTTCAGTTAAATTTAATGTTCATGCTCTACCACATGAGAGTAATAAAAACTAGCAACAGACATAAATTGGCATTGTCGTATATAGTTTGTACCCAACATTCAGTGATAATATGGACTTCACTTTCCTTTATTAATTTTTTTTATTGGCAAAATACTTCAATGGTTATATTTCTATTCCTATTGTATTTTCTGAAATGCTTTGATATCATCTTATTATTGAGTTATATTTTTATTTCCTGGGAATCATAGGTTGACCATTGACGACCTTTTTCATCCCGATTGTTCTTCTTTTGAGGTACGTTCGTGTTATTTATTTAGTAAACATCTATATGTTGAATTTGGATACTCATATTTTATGAAAAATCTCATACCAATAATGATTAGAGCATTTTTTTAATTGTTCGGGTTATACATATACTTTATTTAATGTAGATATGATTGCTACTACATATATTTTTCACATTTATATGTTATTGCTTTAAACTCCATCTAACTAATTCATAACTTTTACGTTTAGTACCAAATTTTTGTATACAATATTTTTGTTACATTATTTTTACGTTTAGTACATTCTATATTCATTCCATATACTTATTTTTTATAAATAACAATTTTTACCACAGGACATTATGCATTCCGATTACATTTGAAAGTTATATATCTGCATCAGAATTTTTTTCAAGTTCTACATCAAAAACAAATCACTTAAAGATTCTGATCGAAGGCGTGGATGTTTTGTCGCGCATAAAGTAGAAAAAGTTGATGAAATATCCAACACTAATAAACACCAAAAGAAAAAAATTTGATACTTTTGTTTTCATCTTATATCTTAATCAAGATGTATTTCTATCCATCTTCAGATGAATTTTTTAGCGTCGCATTCGTTGTTATGGATTTATGCTCTCATTATGAATTTTCATTGCTCCCTAATTTTATTCATTAAATTGCATATCATTATTTTATTTTGATCACAATCATTGTTATGGATTTATGTTATTATCATTTTCGGTACTGAGAATGCTTTTCTCACTAATTTATATCATCACGTTGAATATTTGGATTTGCTCGCACTTGCGACGGACGTAAGCACACCTAGTTATCAAAAGACCATGGCCCCGATTCCAACACCTTATAACGGGAATCATTATTTTCAAAAGTAAAAATAAAAACTCTTATTTTAAGTTAATAAACTTCTTGGCAGCCTAATTTCCCACATTTATGTAGCACGAAACCCTTCATCGCATCTAATATCTAATATCTACTATCTATTATGGTGTCTCCTTTTGATATTGTGCCACGTGGCATAACAATTGAGCCTCACTTATTAGCTCGGCTCCTCAAACTATCCCCACTTCTATGTTGAGATTCTCAACAGTTTCCTCCCTAAAGATCCTCACCTGTTCGCTTTTCCAATCGAGCTTCTTATTTATTTTTTTGGCAAAAACCTTCCTCTTCCATTGGTACAGTATTTATGTGTCCATGAGACACCTATCTATTGAGATATCTTACCTACTCAAACGTCCTCGCCTACTCACACAATAAATGAAATGACCATCCACGTTCTGACTCATATAATCCATCAAGTTTACAAAGTGGGGTATAGTGGATTTCTATATGAAAGTGGTAAAGCAAGCCTTAATTGAGGCAGTCAATGGTGGCCGGAAGAACATTGTGTCGCCGCCACTCTCGATAGCAGCATTACTAAGCATGGTAGGTGTGGGGTCCAAAGGCCATACATTGGAGAAAATGCTTGGATATTTTGGGTCTCGGTCAATTGATTCTAACTATTTTCTTTTCATTTATTTTTTTGTCGAACTATCCAAGTGAGTTTTAATTTACAATTACTTTTACGCTTTTTGAATTGATTACTCAGGTGATAATTTGTTGTGGTGCCTAGGTATTTGGCAAAATGCCTATCAGGTATATTCATGAGCCATGCTTCATTTGTTAACCAAGTTTCCAAGATAACCCCCTTTCTCTATAATTTTTATTTTGTACGTTTAAGAATAATGTTTACAATGAGGTTTTAGACTTAAAACAAGTTTACCCTGCTTTTTATATGGAAACTCATATCCATTGAGTAATTGTGTTTGTATGGAATAAATTGCTTAATTGTTATGTTTTTGTTTAAATGTTCTTTATTTTCCACGAATAGTGTCTAAAGTTTGCAAGTGTCATGAGAATTGCATTGAGCACTGTGAGACATTAAATGAAAATTTTCAACATTTTTTATAGATTGTCAACATAATAAAGGTATCAAAATTATTATGTTGGGTTTACTTTATTAAGCTTCTATACTGAAAATGTTAGTGTTAACCAAAACTCTATTGAAGGTTCATTTCTTTTTATGAATTTGCATGCTAAAATACATCTGCTACTTGGTTTGAAAAATAAATCAATAGCTATGATGTATCACCGAAGCTTCGATTCTCAATTATTCATTTTTCTATATTTTCAACCATGTACATATCAAGAGATCGGATTAATACATAATAGTTAGTCTTGCACACAAGATTTTTAATTAACCCGCGCATTGCGTGGGGTTAAAATCTAGTTACAATTACCTTTAGCTCCCGCCCAACATACATTACAACAACATTTCACCATCTGTTAATCTCCTCTTCAACTTCAGTTTCATCAATACAAATGCATATGTAAGGACACAAATTTTCAATTGAGTCTTAATGTAGTGTTGGCTCAATTCCAGATAAAAACATTTGTGTCATAGGATAGTATTGAGTGAGTATCCTCCAAGCCTATTACATGCAAGAGTTGAAGACGTAGCGGCCAAGACTTATAAAGCTTCATCATTGCCGAGTTTCGAGTGCCATGCTTCTATGTCATCAACATCATATTCCATAGTCTCCAAAAGGTATGAATGCATTTATATATATATACAAGGAGACTTGGAATAATTTTATAAAGGGTGTAATTTTATTTTAAACTGAGGTTTATTTTCAGAAGGTTTCTTTAAAACTTTAAAATAAAGTTTCTAGGCTAAAAATCGAATTTTAAACTTTCTGGAAGTTCGTTCGATATTGTCGTTCGAACGAGTTTTTCGTTCGAACAAGAATGTCGTTCGAACGAGGTTTGCCAACGACTTGCCACTGGAACTTCGTTAGAAAGTTCGTTCGAACGAAAGGTCGCTCGAACGAGATTTTGGTGGGAAGAGTTTTTGGCAGTTTTTTTGGCACTTTCCCACTACTTTGTCCCACTACTCTTTAATAAAATTTAATGACTTTGGGACCATAATTTTTCTAAGAACTTTTTCCATCTCCTAGAGAGTTTTTGAGAGCTTAATTCTTTCATAAAAATTTCCCTTGGTGTTTGTTATTCAAAATGATTTATTCAAAGAACAAAACCATGTTTACACCCAATTGTTTGTTTTAATCCAAGTTTCTATATATATATATATATATATACATCTTTCTTGGAGAGTTTGTTTGGCACCGAATTTATCTCTACAGTAAAAGAGAGTTTGGGTTTGCTTCTACATCCCACAAAGAATAAGATTTTGTTTGGTGTGACATACCCACTTGGAGAAAGGCACCTTGTTCGGGTGGTAGTGACCAGAAAAAGTCCGATCGGTGGATTCCGAGACCGCGGTGGACCTCCGTGGTTATTCGCTAGGTAGAGGTGTGTACAAGAAGGAGCGTCGGGGCTTGGACTAAGTCAAGTCGAGTGTTGTAAGTCTTACTATTTTGTACTTGTAAAACCGTACTTAGTGGATTTGAGGTTAGGGCCGTCCGAGGTTTTTTTCTCGTTGTGGGTTTTTCCTCGTACATCTCGGCTTAGTGGTTTGCCTCTTTATTTTATCTTTTGCAAAATAGATATTATATGCATGCTTAGGTAAAAAGATAAAATTGGGTTTAAATCACTACTCATGCTTAAGTTGGTGCTAAAATTAATTTGGGCAATGTTTAATTAATTTAATTCAAGTCATTAATTTTATTGGACAAAATTTAGTTTGGCCTAAAATTGCAAAAATTGATTAATTATTTTGTTAGGCAAATTTCTAGGACTTGGGTTGAATTAAGTTGTTTTAAATGAAATTAAAAATATGTGTGTGTTTAATCTATTTTCACTTGGTTTAATTTTAATTTGAAAGAAATTAAAATTTGTAGTTTGAATTTGTTTAATTGAGCCATCTCGCTTTCGCACTTCGTTTTAAAGGAAATTGAAATTTCATTTTGATATAAATTTTAAAATTTGGGGGTCATCATTTCCAACAAGTGGTATCAGAGCCGGAGCGCTAAGTTATCGCATTAAAGATCTGTTTTTCGGCTTTTATAATTTTTGTGCTCCTTTTCTTTTAAGTGATTCATTTTTTTTACTCACTCTCATTTTTGTTTTGTATCTCTCGATGGGACGTCTTAATGATAATTTGTCCATTTCTGCTGATAATGAAGTTTTTAATATTTGAGAGGAATTTAATGGGCTTAATAAGTGTAATGAAAGATTACGAGAATTAAATTTGAGATTTGAAAAAAGAATTAAATTTCTTGAAAATGAAAATTCTTATTTTAAAACTAAAGTTGAGTTTTTACAAAACTCCCTATCTCAAAAAGATATTTTTCGTGAAAAAACTCATGGACATAAATTACAATTTTAATATTTTAGAAAAGTCCAAGAAAGAGAGTGATAGTCGAGAAAAGACTCTTAGGGACAAGTTTGTTCACATTGAGGGGGAGCGTGAAAACCTTCTAGGAGTTATAGAAAATTTAAAGAAGGAGTCCTGTAAATTTGAGGAGTTTAATTTATTACTTGAGTTCGAAATCTTAAAAATAAAAAGTGATTTACAAGACTCGAGTAGTAGTTGTAATGGTTCTAGCTCATCTTGTTCAAATATATCCATTGCTAAAGCTAAGACCATTTTTTATTTTAGAGGATCAACTTATCCAAAGACTTTAGAAAAGGTCACACCTTAGGTAACATTCCGCGTGTTTACACATGTTTGCATTGTGGTAGGAAAGGTCACCTTAGGTCATTTTGTTTTGACCTTAAAAGAAGTCCTACGAAGTCTATGTCTAGCATTTCATTAGTTTCTAAACCCTAACATTTTAAATATACATCTATATGGGTTAGGAAATCATTTTTAAACGCGCTAGATATTAGATTTGTTGATTCTCATTTGCTTTCATACGAAACCTCCATTGCTAAATTTAAAGGTTAAATGTGTTAGCGTTGTTTGCATACTCTAGCTTTTGTGCTTCATATTATATATCATTGCTAGGTGTATGCATGTTTAGTCATTTTCTAGTCATTGCCTTATTTCATATCTCATGCTAGAAATCATGACTTGTTTATCTTTTGTATTATATTTAATTTGTTTGCACTAAATGAAAAATACAAAAAGATTTTTGTTTATCATTTGTGTTTCATTTTTATAATTTAAGCTTAATGATAAATACAAAAGATTTTGTTTGTCTTTTGAGTAAATATTTTTAGTTAAAAATTTCAAAAACTCAACTTGTGTGTGTATTTTAGTTTGACATACTCTATGTGGCATATATTTGTGTTTAAATCCCTTCTTTTTCGCTTTCATGTGGCTAGAACTTTTGGTTTAGATTGTCAATCCTTAAAATGTTCTTTACCATGCTTACATGGAGTAGTTGGACTTTGTGTTGCTATAATAGATTCTATTTTTATATGCCTCAATTCACACATGCACGAGCTCACTTGAAATTTTAACTTCACGTGTTATATTTGAGCTTTGTGAGGTGTTCTCCTACCAATCTTGTCATCTACATGTTATATGACCTAGGAGGACTAGTGCATGTTAAAATCCATTGCACGTGAGATTTGTGAGAGATATAAAAAATATTGTATATAAATGTGCACGGGAAAGTTCTCCGAAAGGAAAAATCATCCTTTGCGAGTAAGCCACCGTTTAGAATGGACCTAAAAGAAATACGTGGTCCAAATGCCTAAAAATAAAATAGGCATTAAAAAGAAAAATAATTTCCAAGGCCTATGTTTAATTGATATATTCATTCAAATATATATATGCCTATTGAGGGAGATTGGATGGTATATCAACGGTTTGCACAATGTTCGTTTATCCTAGTTGTTCTTTCAATGTCATGACTCTATTGGTTTGTAGAATCATCAAAACTCTATGCTTGTATGCATTGTGAATGTTTGTTCATTGAGTTCAATTTATATTGTCACATGAGGTTATATTCAAATGTGATAAAGTTTGCGATCAAATGAGAACTCCGTGAACATGTTTTAAGTGATTGGGTTTAAATTTAATTGTTACTAGTTCACACCCCAACACTTGCGTTTCCATATGACACATTTTTGCCATACGAGTGTGAAAAGCTTATTGTATTTTGTGTCATGTGTGGTGTTTATACCTAGTATATGTGCGTGTGCGTTAATGATATTTATTATGTACTCATATACGAGGTATTCTATTTGTATTTGCCTTGCTTTCTAGTCCATCTATGCTTCTACTTCATTTTTGGTATCTATCTTGTTGCGAATTTTGTTTTGATATCACATGCTCAGATTACTACAATCAATTGATATCTTTTGTTATCGCATCATAGTTGATATTCATATCTTTATGTGGATTAGTTGAATTTTAGTTGCCTATATGCTTTCATGTTCTTTTTATTAATTCTATCGCCTTTGTTTATTCCTGAACAAAAAGCGGTAGAATGATAGGGGAGAAATGGTATCTAATCCTATTGAAATCTTATCTAAGTTTAGGAGATTTAACTTACGGGGAGAACGCTATCTTCTTAGGTTGATCATATTTTATAAAGAGGGATAATTAATTAAGGGGGAGTCTTTATTTAAATTGCATTTAATATTTTAATATTCCCTATGCGTTTAATGTGTTGCTTAAGTGTGCATGTATTGTAACGCGGCATCTATTTAAAGTGGCAAAGTATTTAATTCTAAAGTGGTATTCGAGTCAAGCATTGTACTATTTATTTTGGGTGGGGTGTTTTAAGTCTAGTGAGCTTAACGGCCCTTTAGGATTTTGTTTTGGTTTTTGTCCCGGAATAGCAAAAGGGGGAGATTTGTAAGGACACAAATTTCCAATTGAGTCTTAATGTAGTGCTGGCTCAATTCTATACAAAAACATTTGTGTCATAGGATAATATTGAGTGAGTGTCCTCCAAGCCTATGACATGCAAGAGTTCAAGACGTAGCAGCCAAGACTTATAAAGCTTCATTATTGCCGAGTTTCAAGTGTCATTTTTTACGTCATCAACATCATATTCCATAGTCTCCAAAAGGTATGTATGCATTTATATATATATATATATATATATATATATATATATATATATATATATATATATATATATATATATATATATATATATATATATATATATATCATTGTTCTAAAAAACCCGCCTAGGCCCGCCTAGGCTTAAGGCTTGGGAGAAATGCCTCGCCTTACGCTTTTCACGCCTTATTCTTGGTAAAACCCTTAAGGCGCACTTTTTCTAAAAATAACAATGATTTAGTGAAACGATGTCGCCTTTTAAAGAATTTGTTTACAAACCGGACCATTATCTCATCCAAAATAATCAAATAGTATTTTAATTTGTATATATTCAGACATATTTTTATGATCTGTGCAATTTTTATATTTTAATAGCCTTGTTATGGTTAAAAAATATTAAAATATATTAAGAAGGACTAAACGCCTTTTCATGCCTTTTTACGTCTAGGCCCGCCTAGGCTTCTAAGGCTTAAGGATTGGCTTCCACGCCTCAATCACGCCCCGCGTTTTTTAAAACCTTGATATATATATATAGGGAGACTTGTAATAATTTCATAAAGGGTGTAATTTTATTTTAAACTGAGGTTTATTTTCAGAAGGTTTCTTTAAAACTTAAAAATAAAATTTCTAGGCTAAAAATCGAATTTTAAACTTTCTGGAAGTTCGTTCGAATGATTTTTTCGTTTAAACGAGAATGTCGTTCGAACGAGGTTTGCCAACAACTTGCCACTGGAACTTCGTTAGAAAGTTCGTTCGAACGAAATGTCGTTCGAACGAAAATGTCGTTCGAACGAGATTTCGGCGGGAACAGTTTTTGGTAGTTTTTTTAGCACTTTCCCATTAGTCTTTCATAGAATTTAATGACTTCGGGACCAGAATTTTTCTAAGAACTTTTTCCATCTCCTAGAGAGTTTTTGAGAGCTTAATTCTTTCATAAAAAGTTCCCTTGGTGTTTGTTATTCAAATTGATTTATTCAAAGAACAAAACCATGTTTACACCCAATTATTTGTTTCAATCCAAGTTTCTATATATATATATATATATATATCTTGCTTGGAGAGTTTGTTTGGCACCGATTTTATCTCTACCGTAAAAGAGAGTTTGGGCTTGCTTCTATATCCCACAAAGAAGAAGAGTTTGTTTGCTGTGACATACCCACTTGGCAAAAGGCTCCTTGTTCGGGTGGCGATGACCAGAAAAAGTCCGATCGGTGGATTCCGAGATCGCACTGGACCTCCGTAGTTATTCGCTAGGCAGAGGTGTGTACAAGAAGGAGGGTCGAGGTTTGGACAAAGTCAAGTCGAGTGTTGTAAGTCTTGTTGTCTTGTACTTGTAAAACCGTACTTAGTGGATTTGAGTCTAGGGTCGTTCGAGATTTTTTCCCGTTGTGGGTTTTTCCTCGTACATTGCGGTGTACGTCTCTTTATTTTCTATTTTGCAAAATTCATATTAGATGCATGCTTAGGTAAAAAGATAAAATTGGGTTTAAATCACGAATCATGCTTAAGTTGGTGCTAAAATTAATTTGGGCAATGTTTAATTAATTTAATTCAACTCATTAATTTTATTGGATAAAATTTGGTTTGGCCTAAAATTGCAAAAATGGATTAATTATTTTATTAGGCACATTTCTAGTAATTGGCTTAATTAAGTTATTTTAAGTGAAATTAAAAATATTTGTGTGTTTAATCTAATTTCACTTGGTTTAATTTTAATTTGAAAGAAATTAAAATTTGTAGTTTGAGTTTGTTTAATTGAACCAACTTGCTTCCGCACTTCGTTTTAAAGGAAATTGAAATTTCATTTTGATATAAATTTTAAAATTTGGGGGTCATCATTTCCAACAGCACAAATTACGGTCGTTGTCTTTATGATTGCTACAAACGGCACCTTTATCTCTATTAGGCATAAGAATTTGAGCCCAATTTTTCGTTTCTTTCACTTTAGGAATACAACCAGTCACATTAACAACATCGATTCTAAGATCTAAATCTTCTTCTATGAAGGATTCAAATTTCTTAACTCAGGGGCCCTGAGTTAACTGCCAAACCATCTTGTGTTCTTACTAGAAATGCAATTCGGAGTAGAAACTGCTCGCCCATAATCAGTAGTAACTTCGATACCAACACTTATTTCTGGAAAACTCCCCACTCCTGGAGAGTTTACATTAACCATCGAATTTTCATATGGGAACCCCTCAACGGTGGCTAATTTTTCCACTCCATCCACCGACATATTCTAAATATCCCCAGGCACTTGGGCTTTATTTTCACTCTTCCAAGATTTTAATCTGATCCATTTTTCCTTATAATCTTCTTATTTCTATTGCCTTAGGCCCTATCGAATCATCCAGAATGGACAATTCCTTAAACGTAAGTTTTGACGCTTCCTCTTTACTCATAGTACTACTAGTACAACCATTACAGTTCATTCCATGGTCTGCAACAATTGATAACTTGAATATAATCTTCCAAAGTCTTTTCCATTATATCCAATTTAGTTGCACAACGGTGACTAATCGGATCACTCCCCTTTGACAAAGTAGGGCGAATGTCTCATCTACACCATTATAACTCCAAAGAAAAATATGACAGTGGTTAGGTTTGTGTGGGATGATGCAATGTAGGGCTAGGTGCGGTCAAAATGAGAGAACACCCCAAATTAACTTAACTTAATCAGTTATTGTACCTCTCTTTTAGTTTAATACAAATTTACTTTTCCTTATGTAACTATCTTTACATTCATTAATTTTAAATTGCCTTAAATTCCTTAGTTCAAATTATTTTGCTGTCTTTAGTGTTGAATTACTTCACTTCATTGTTTAGTCACTTCGAACCCTGTTTTTAACTTTAGTTTTCTACCTTTTAATGCTTTTTAAATTCTAGTTTATTTAATTTACAAGCCTAATTGGCACTCATTAGAAAGTTTTTTTAATTGAAGCATCGGACTGTTCACAAGTCGCCTGATTATTGTAAGTTAATATAATTAATTGGTTGGTAAGACCATAACCTTTCACGGCACGCTCGCACTGGTTGGTAAGACCATAACCTTGCCTGGTATGCTCTCACATAAAAAAATAATATAAACACCAACCAAACCAACGAAACATATTTTTGGCATGTCCGGTGGTATAATAATCCTATTTAAGTGTTTATAATGGCTAGGAAAAGAAAGCGCCATGATGGAACTGAAAATATTAGTAAACTTGGTTCAACGAGCCAACTCATCACCACCACATACTAAATGATTGTAAAAATTGGCCGAAAGATGAGACCAGACATTCAAAACCAAGAATTTGATGTAAGAATGGATTCGAAGGCCATAAATCCAAATGTAACACTTGTTATAGGTGTATATTCAAGTACCTAAGATCAACTAATGGATTTATAAGGACAAATTTTTGATAGAGTCAATTTTTATTGATTGGATTAATTTTAGACAAAGCATTTTGATTCATAGCTTAGGCTTTATGTTGTTGACATTTCAAGCCTATGACATGTTTGATTGAAGACGTAACATAAAACTTCAAATATTTCATTATCGTGCAGCGTTTAGTGTCAGGCTTCGTCTTCGTATTTTTTATGTTCTCTCAGGTATGAATGGATATAAATTTTGATCCTTGGAATTTTATTTTGGGTGTTTTGTTTTTAAAATGTTTGAGGGCAATTTTTAAAAGAAATATTATTTTTGTTTTTAAGTTATTCGAACGAGTTTATGTTATTCGTTTAAATAAGATGTGGATGTTATTAGAACGACCTTCCGACGAACATAAAATGAGATTTTTCTGTTAGCGGAACAAATGTCGTTCGAAGCTCGTTCGAAGTGTGTTTAAGCAAGATTTACATGTTCGTTCGAGCGAGTTTTTTATTGTTTCGAACGAGATAAAGTTTTCATTTGAACGAACCCTTGTTTTCATTTGAACAAGATTTCTTAAAAAGTATGTTACCTGAAAAAACGTGTTTTCTACTAAAGGAGTTCTGGGGTTTGTTTTGAGAGAAACTTTAGGTGAAAATCATTTTCCAATACATATCCAAAGGCTCCCAAACCCTAGTTTCACCGAAACTCTTTTAAGACCTAAGTTTCATTATCATATTTGTTTTGAGATCTTGTTTGTGGGCACCAAGAAGTTTATTCTCTTCATCTTATTTACACTCGCTTCATGTGGAGGATATCATACCCGATTTCCTGTTTATGTATGATGGACTTCGTGTTGTGGTGTTGCAGTGAAAAAGCGGTGCGTATGTGTTATATATATGTAGACGGTTGCTGAGCCTTATCAGTGGATACCTAGGAGTGTGTGGACTCACAATTTGTGACACTTGCATGGTTGGATTCATGTGTTGTCATTTTGGAGGAGAGGTTGAAGATCAAAGATGCGTCAAGGCTTGAGAGGGCATCAAGTCATTGAGTAAGTCATCTATCGACTTTTATAAAACCTTATCATAGTTATTTAAATGGTTGGGTCATTCGAGATTTTTTCATTATAGGTTTTCCTCGTACATCACCATATTATGGTTTGTTTCTTTATTTTATTCTTATTCACATCTAAATGCAGGTTTTAGGACAAGATAAAATTTAGTAAATCTTGTATCACAACAATCGGTTTAAAGTTTGTGCAAAGTTTTTATTTGGGATAACTTGTTTAAGTTTTATATTTAATTTGAAAAAATTGACTTTTGTTTAGACCACCCTCCTTATAGACCCTTGTGCTACTTCAGGTTCAACTAAATTTCGTGTTTGTTCATCTTGATAATATCATAACAAATATTAACACAATAAACATGGTAGTAAACAGTAGGTTGTCCTCTTCTACTATTGTAGCACCAAATAGTTCAGGTTTGGTACAACAAACTAGTGTAAATACAACTGCACAATCTACTGGCTTTCATCCCATTTATTACAGGACCAACAATATGGAAACCCTGATGTATAGAAAGCCATTTCATGAATGGATTGATAGCATTGAACTCCCAAAGGGCTTGAACTTACTAACCTTCTCCCCATTTTCAGGGAATGGTAATCAATCCACGATAGATCATGTAGCAAGATTTACCACTCAATGCATTAACGTAAGGACTAATGAGTATCTTAAATTACGGTTGTTCTTTAATTCTATCACGTATGCAACTTTCATTGGTTCATTAGTCTTCCACCTAACTCTTTTCATAATTCGCGGAAAATGGAAGATATGATTAATGTTCACTTCCTCCAAACTAAACCAGAAATATCAATGGCTGACTTGACCAGACTAAGCCAATGAAAAGTCCATTAATTTCATAAATAGTTTTAAAAGGGATAGGAATTAATGTAAAATAATATTATCTGAGTATCAGTTTATCAAATTGGCATAAAATGAGTTAGAATTTAGGCTTCAGAAGAAGTTTGATTCAAGATAATTCATAGACTTAGTATAGATGACTGTCAAAGTATTTATATGCAAAGCCCTATTAGAGGAAGAACATGCAAGGAGAACTTCCTTATTTAAAACATGCTATAAAGATCCAAATTTGGAAATATATGTAGTTTATATAATTAGGATCGAGTCCATAATCTGCAAACCTTCGGTTCGAAAAGACACACCAGAAAAATTATATGCACATAAGTCAAAAAGAGTAAATAAGAAATACTTTTTTGACAAATCAAAGACTGGAAATATATAACTATCTTTTAAAGGTTAAAATGATAAATTGCCTGATAATATAAAAATGAGCAATGCCAATGAGTTAAAAAGAAAAAAAATTTAAATATCATAATGTTCTGCTCCACTTAACTAACTATCGTTTTGTTTTTCACAACAGGACACATGAGTTAATAAGGAAATAAAAAATCAAGTTTATAGAAAAAGAAGGGAATACAATGAGGATTGATGAAGATTCGTTCCCCAAAATCAAAGAAATGGGAACTAACATGCAATATATCTAGTTACTAAGGAACAAAGGCCATGTTAAGTTCGAAATGAAGACCAAAGTAGGTATAAAGGCTTCGAAGATTGAGATAACTGCAGATCCAGGACAAAATATCTAAAAACACCTACATATTATGTGTGGGAATAACAATCTGAAATGTGCCAAATTGTTTATTTGAATGGAGAGCAACAATAAAAACTAAAAAAGGAAGGAAATGGTAGTCACACCATTAAACCTCAAGGGCACGTAAGTCAACAGAACTTTCAGGGCTTTACCCTAGGCAAGTGAATCCATTCCCTATGCCTTTTTATTCATGAAGAGAAAGATCCTCAAAGCTAACATCACTAAGTGGGTACTCTTTAAGTCTTCCCAACTGTACTGAAATGCCTTAATTAAACTTCTTATCGGGACCACAGTCCCTCCTTCTACCACTCTAAAAGAATCTGTGAACTTGGTCGCGTCTCTAACCTCTACTAGAATGCTCTCCTTTTCTAAGGAAGGAATCCCGAAGTTTGGTCCAAATCACAACTATGCTCTCAATATCTCTGTCAAGGTCATGGGAAAGATTGTGTTGATTTTGCTTATCGACAACGGGTCAGCACTTAATGTTGGTCCGCTTAGAACCCTCAATTGCTTGGGATTAAAAGTAAGCGACTTTGCTCCAACTTTTTCCACGGTGCGTGCTTATAACAATACTTGTCGGGAAGTAATGGGATCTATAAATCTTGCAGTAGGGACTGACCCTATAAATTTTGTCACTGAATTCCATATCATCAACATACCATCTTATTTCAACTTGTTGATCGAACGGCCATGGCTCCACAGAATCAAGGGAGTGTCTTACTCTCTCCATTAGAAACTGAAGTTCTTCGCTAAGGGGCAGGTCATCACCATCTTGGGTGACGATGATAACATTAACAATGCAAGCCCTAGTAATCTGCTACTAGAAATACAACATGGAGAAAATGACATGCTTCTATTCAATTTTTGAGTCGAACCACTTCCGCTCCCAATAAGGGATTATTTCAAAGATCGATTATGTCCAGAGCACATCCCTCACAGAAATGTTAATATGATACAGATTTCAAGAATATGCACTTTAGGCCTGGACTGGGGTTGGGATGATGACAACAGGGAATACTAGAACCCATAATGTTAAAGGCCTTTCCTCCATGTGGCCTAAGTTATCAACCATCATCAGATGAACTCGGAATGCTCCGTCAACCTTAGTTGAAGAGAAGGCTAGAAAGTACCAAGATTATCTCAGAGGATTCCCTGAGTAATAGATTCATCAAATAGGGTGAAGACTTTCCCTTTTGTGTCTTTCGCGAATCGTGGTATGATCATGTGGACAAGAAAATAAAGCCAGGAATAGAGATCTTCTTCCAAGATAGTTACTCATGGGTCGAATGTTCCCAGCATCATGTGCAACCTCTTATTGAGAAAAAACACAATTGTTACTTAAGATTCCAAGGTGAAGTAACTTCGAGGATTAACTTACAGACACTAGGGCTGACACTCTACACGATCCATTTAGGCGCTACATCATTGGATCCTTCCATCCTGATCAAGACTACTAATGCACCACTCCTCAACTGTAATGTTATACCAGTTCCACCGACGGAAATGCAACTCAACACAGATGTTTACCCTATTGCTTCTTCTTTTGTTGTTCCTCCTTATTCTGATCACAATGTAATTGAGACCTCCTTCAATGAGGTTCTCAATGTTGTTTTTCCCAAGAATGAAATAAATAAAGATTTTGAGTATCTTGTTATGCCTTACATTAATTTTCTTGATTTTAATCAAACTATTGATGATGATGATTTTGTAATTGAATAATTATTAACTGATCTTAAGAAGGTTAATAACAAAAAGCATAATCGCATTCAAATTAATGATGATAAAACTGTTGTTATTTAATCTCGGTTCTAGTAGCCAATCGTGCGAGATTAGGATAGGGTCCACCCTTGATGAGCATGAACGCGCGCAACTCAAAGAACTGTTAAAGGAATTTATGGATGTCTTCGCATGATCCTATGATGAAAATACCCAATATTGATCCCGAGATCACCCAACACGAGATTTTAACTCTCCCGAAATGCAAACTGGTCGAACAGAAGCTGTGAAAGCTCCGCACCGAATGCTTGCTCAAGGTTAAAGAAGATGTGGTTAAATAGTTAAACGTAGGCTTCATCCAGGTGATTGAATATCCCAAGTGGTTAGACAATATTATGCTCGTACCAAAATCAGGAGGAAAGGTTTGCATGTGGGTTGATTATTGAGATTTGAACAAGGCCTCTCCGAAGGATGATTATCCACTACCCAATATCGACATGATTGTGGACAATATGGCCATTTACACTTGGAAGTCATTCATTGATGGGTTTTTCGAATACAATCAGATCAAGATGCACCATGATCATTAAGAAAAAATCGCATTCATCACCCCTTGGGGAACCTTTTGTTACACGGGCATGCCATTTGGTCTAAAAAATGCAGGGGCTACCTACCAAAGGCATGCCACCATAATCTTGCATGATTTGATACACAAAGAGGTCGAAGTCCACGTGGACGATATGATTATCAAGCCTAAGACTCATGAAGATCATGTTCCAGCTCTCTAAAAGTTCTTCGAATGACTGTGACGATATCCGATATGACTTAACCCACATAAATGTGTCTTTGGGGTTAGCAAAGTAAAACTCTTAGGATTCATGATTAGCGAGAATGGGATTGAGGCAGATCCTACCAAACTAAAATCCATACTCGAAATGCCACCACCTCGAACAGAGAAGGATGTCCAGGGATTTTTAGGAAAATTATAATATCTCAACCGGTTGATTTTTATTTATGAACCCATCTTCAAACTCCTCCAAAAGGATTTTACCAAAGTTTGGAATGAAGCTTGTCAGGAAGACTTTGACCAAATCAAGCAGCATCTAACCCGACTTTCGATACTCATGTCGTTGCATCCTGGTCTCTCTGTACTCCTGTACTTGACCATAATAGACACTGTAGTTGGGGCTCTGCTAGCCCAATACATTGAAGAATCCAGCAAAGAGAAGGCCATCTACTATGCCGGTCATAAATTGTCCAGATATGAAGTCAACTACACTGCCTTGGAGAACGCATGTGTCGCCCTTGTTTGGGTCACTCAAAAATTATGGCACTACATACTCGCTTTTCCCATCATAATTGTGTCTCGAATGGATCCTATAAAATACTTGCTCAAGAAACCTACCATGTCTAGTCGAATGGACCGATGTTTAATGCTGCTAGCCGAATTTGATATTGTGTATGTCACGTAAAAATCCATGAAAGAGAGAGCCATCTCTGACTACCTTGTCGATTACCCCATCAAAGAAGTCGACACTTGAATTTTTGAGTACCCAGGTGAAGATATCCTTTACACCTCTTAGGATGACCTCCGGTGGTAAATGTTCATTGATGGCGCTGCCAACAAAAAAAGATACGGTATTGGGATACTCCTGATTGCCCCTGACGACTCCCACACTCCTATTGGGATCAAGCTAGATTTTACTTGCACCAATAACATGACCGAATACGAGGTGTGCAATGTAGGCCTCAAAGTAGCTCTTAAGAAAGGAATCCAGTGTCTATATGTCTACGAGGACTCTACCCTCATCATCGACCAGATCCTTAGAAGATAGAAAGTCAAGGACGAGAAGCTCTTACCCTTCCACCCTCACCTAGAATAACTGGTCTCCTAGTTCTGAGATATAATCTACCACTACTTACCCCGAATAAGGAACATCTTAGTCGATGCCCTTGCTACCTTAGCCTCCATGGTCGACATGCTGGAAGGAATAACGATAACCCCTTTTCTTATCAAAAAACAAGCTAAACCAACCCCCTACTACCATATTGAGCTCATCACAAAAGAGGATTTTGATATAGTCAAATGGTGGTATTACGATATTTGGTGCCTCCTCATGCACGGTAAGTACCCCTATGGTTATAACAAGAAAGATCGAGCAACCCTCGGCAAACTAGTTGCCCAGTACATTATTTGCGATAAAGCACTGTTCAAGAAAAACTTCAATGGAACCCACTTGCACTGCATCGCAGGGCCTTACATTGAAGAAATGATGCAAAAAATCCACAGCGGCGAATATGGACCCCACATAAATGGACATATGCTCGCCAAGAAGATTATCCGCGATGGTTCTATTGGACTACCATGGTTCAATATTGCACCGCCTATGTTCGAGGATGCCTTAAATGCCAACAGTATCCCAATCTCCAGTACTTCCCTCCACGGGAATTATACAACATGACTTCTCCCTGGTCGTTTTCCACATGGGGCATCAATATTATAGGAAAATTCACACCCAAAGTCTCAAATGGGCATGAGTTCATCTTGGTTTCCATTGATTACTTCACCAAATGGGTCAAAGACGAGTCATACGCAGTGATGAATGCCAAAAAGGTAGCCAAGTTCATTCGAAAAAACATCATTACCAATACGGGGTCCCAGATGAGCTAGTATCAAACATCGGGTTACATTTCGAGGTAGAAGTCGCAGAATTGGTCAACGAGTATGGGATCCAAAGAAAAAAATATTCTCCCTACCGATAATAAAACAATAGTGAAGTTGAAGACGCTAATATGAACCTTAAAGCAATCATCAGTAAGATGATCGAGAGTTATCGAGATTGGGCCGATCGGATCCCTTATGCCCTCTAGGGCTATCACACTTTAGTTTGACCATCTACTCGAGCTATCCCTTACTCTTTGGTATACAACATGGAAGCATTCCTACTCGTTGAACTAGAAATACCATCACTATGTATCATGCTCGAATGCAAAGTCAGCGAAGAAGACTGGCATCAGAGCCGACTTAACGAGTTGTCACTTTTGGAAGAAAGGAGGCTAAAAACTTTATACCATATATATAAGGGAACCATCATAGTATAACACGATCATTCAATCGAAGATTCAAGGACCATGGTGTCCGAGAAGGGGACTTAACCCTCAAAGAAATCATAGAACCCGTTTGGGACCCCCAGAGTGAAATTCAAGCCAAACTAGAGTGGCCCCTACATCGTGAAGAATATCCTGTCTGATGGCGCCGCTATGCTCACCGACCTCGACAGAGAAGAAATGGCGTATCCAGTCAACCTGGACTGTGTCAAGAAACTCTAGCCCTAGTACGAAATCTCAGCGCGTTACGATTCCTATCATCCCCCTTATATTATAAAATAAATTATTCAATTCCCTCTACTCAGAACTACGTGGGACTAGATCCTCTAAAAATACATTTTACTTTCAAAAATGAAACTCAGAAAATTTTCAAACCCCCAGAGGTACGTAGGCATCTCATACACTTTACAAAATGCTATTCTTTTCTCACCTTTGAGAACAACAGTTGATTTTATTATTCACATGAATAGAAGGATTATGTATGACTTAGCGATTGGTATAGATAACTCAAATGTAAAACTCATCAAGAGGAACAACAATATAATTAAAATCTTTTTTATTCCATTTTGCAAAATTTCAGTGCGATTATAGGAAATACCATCATAGGGAGTCAAATAATTACCCCTGCTAACCTAACTATCCTAAAAATATAACAAACCAAGCTACTCATAAACAGACTGATCAAACCTTCCCAAATTTATTCCCATAACCAAACACATAGAAGCTTCACATATAATCAGCTTCATAAGAACTACACCAAAAACAGCATTTTGGCACACCCTGATATTAAAAATCTGGCACAGTTTGAAACTATGCCAGATTTTAGCACGGTTTTATAGAGATTTGGCACACTTTACAACAGTGCCAAAATTTGGCACTGTTTTAAAGTGTGCCAAAATTGAGTATACTTACTAAAATATATAATACCCAAAAAAAAACATTACACTTCCCTTTCTCTTGTTCCCGCTCAGATTCCCGCCTCTCTCTAACCTCTGCGCTCTCTCTAGCCCCTGCGCTCTCTCTCTCTCGGCGGTCTCTCTCTCTCTAGGCAGCTGCTACTGACACATGCCCTAGGTCAGCTCTCGGCGGTCTCTCTCTCTCTCGGCAGCTGCTGCTGACACATGCCCTAGGTCAGCTCTCAGCAGTCTCTCTCTCTCTCGGTGGTCTCTCTCTCTCGGCAGCTGCTGCTGACACATGCCCTAGGTCAGCACCTCTACTGCCGACACTCTCTCTCCGGCCCATTCTCTCTTTCTCTGGTCACTGCCCTATTCTCTCACTGCACTCATCCCAATCAGGTAAGTGTTTAAAGCATTGTATTTTTTTAACCTAAGTTAGATTTCAGATTTGATCCTAGAGTTTATGTTATGCTTGATTTGATTCGTATTTGATATTTAGGGTTTTATATATACATATTTAAATATTTATTATTTTTTTTAATGTGTGAGTTTTTGGTGCAAATTGAATGTTGATAATGAAAAAAAAAATCATGAGTTTTTATGTTCTTACCCCTTTAACAAAAATGTATATTTGATCTGATTTGTAGATGTTACGTAGTTTGAAGAAAATTTAAGTGCTAAATATTAATTAATAATGTAAAAATAACAAATTGAAAAGTAGACACCCCACTAATTAAATGGATAAATGAGATTATGTATTGAAAATTTAATAAAAAACAAAAAAAACTATTTAAATAGTAAGTAGACATTAATACTAAACATTCAATAATGATGTTACACATGTAGAAAAACCTTAGACCCGTTCAAGAGGTCTCACTATGACTGTGGTGAGAACTCTTGAATTGTCCCATTTTTGGACAGTTTGGAAATGCAAAAGTTTGTATTGTACATAATGATTATGCATGTCCTATTTTGAAAAATTCGGTGACATCTCTTTATGTTCTTTGGGTGCATACTAGATTGATGTAGTGTTTTGTGTTTTCTTGGTTGAAAAACTTAAGTAACACATGAACACTCCCAATTTAAGTTGTGTACTTGAAGAACTGTAGGGAGATGCTGGAAAAAATTTCTAGATTAGGACATGGCATGAGACATTATGAACAATACAAAATATGCATTTTCGAATGGGATAGGACCCTTACCCTGTAGAGGAGATGGAGGAAATATAGGAGCTCAAATATATACATATTTACACTTGAATAAACTTAAATATATTTACAGTAAGCGTTTAAATTTTTATGTGTGCTCTTTAAACTTATCAGGATGTCGTCGGGAATCAACAAAGAATGGATGAATGAGAAAAATATCGAGACCGATACATATAGAGATGGGGTGTTACAGTTTCTTCATTATGTGCGTAGTAATAGTTCGAATGTTAAACATTCATGTCCCTGTAGACGTTGTCGAAATGGGAAAGGACATGTTGTTATAGATGACATATTCATTCATTTAATGACATATGGTATGGACATGAACTATACCTTATGGCATTTTCACGGTGAGACATTAGTTGTTGATCAAGTCCAACCACCACCGCAATCTGTGACACCGACAGAACACGCTGATGTGCACAATATTCCAATTTTGAATGATCTTGTGAATGATGCTTGTGAGATGTTTATGGGTGAAGCGGAACCTACTGAACCTAATTGTGTAGGCAGTGATGAAGCCCCCCAACTTATAAGGTTCCCAATGATTCGCACACAAATAAATACAAAGGTAAGAAGTATGATCGTTTACATCAACTCGCACAGGAGCCATTGCACCTAGCTACCGGTTCTTCGCGTCATACCACAATGTATGCTCTTATAAAGTTGAATGATTTGAAAACACAATTCAATTTATCGGATGGTGCTACAGGTGGAATTCTTAGATTGTTAAATGAACTACTTCCTGAAGAGAACAACTTGACAACTAGTTATACAGAAATGAAAAACACCGTTAGAGATCTCGGTATGGATTATGTTAAGTATGACGTATGCATTAACAACTGTATGATATTTTGGAAAGAGCATGAAAAATATACTAGATGTATAAAATGTGGTTCTTTACGCTACAAGTTTACTTGTCTAGACGAGGACGGGGTAGAAATTCAGAATACTAATGGAAAAAAAAGTACTCTAGGGTTCCTAAGAAGATAATGCGACATTTCCCTCTAATCCCTAGGCTAAAACGGTTGTATACCATAAAATGGATAGCAGAGAAAATGACTTGGCATGCTCGTGCAAGCTCTTGTATGGAATTCTTGCGTCATCCCCGAGATTCAGCATAATGGGTAAATTCAAACATCATGTGGAGAGATTTTGCAAAAGATCCGCGAAATATTTGACTTGCAATAGCAACTGATGGTTTCAGCCCGAATAACATGTTTGGCTGTAAGTATAGTTGTTGGCCAGTGATAATTCAACCTCTCAACCCTCCCCCATCAATGTGTATGAAAAGTGAGTTTTCAATGTTGTCTGTATTGATTCCCAGACCAAAGTCACCATCAAGTAATATTGATGTCTTCCTCCAACCGTTGGTCGATGAGTTAAAGATCTTATGGTCTGGAGTTGAGGCTTGGGATACGTACAAAAATGAGAAATTTCAGTTAAAAGCCATGTTGATGTGGGGTATACATGATTTTCCAGCTTATGGGATGTTAGCAGGTTGTTCAACTCGAGGTTACAATGGTTGCCCTGTTTGTTCTACAAATACACCTTCTGAATATCTTTCTAAGTCAACGAAATGTTGTTACCAACGATCTCGTATGTTCCTTCCTAAAGACCATCCTTATAGGTTTGACACATCAAAGCAAACATTTAATGGTAAAATAGAGGATGTTATGGCTCCAAGAAAGTTAACAAGTGCAGAAGTTGAGCAGATAGTGTCACTTATCGCTCGAGAAGGTGTTCAAAGAGATGGAGAGGGAGACAGAAAGGGAAAGGGAAAGGGAAAGGGAAATGGAAAGGGAAAGGGGAAGGGGAAGGGGAAGGGGAAGGAGAAGGAGGGGAAAGGGAAGGGGAAGGGGAAGGGGAAGGAGAAGGAGAAGGAGGATGTCATAATGGAAGACGATGATTATCCAAGTGAGGGTGACGATGAGAATCTAGCAGGTACCGAGGGTTTTTCAAGGAGGTCAATTTTCTTTGACTTAGAGTATTGGAAGGATCATGATATTAGACATAATTTAGATGTTATGCATGTTGAAAAGAATGTAACAGAGACTCTTTTAGGTACAATACTCTCGGTGAAAGGTTCATCAAATAAAGATACGGTCAAAGCCCGTGAAGACTTGGAAGTTCATTTGAAGCTTAAAAGGAAATTATGGATGAAAGATGTTGAAGGAAGTAAAAAAAGGCTTATGCCAAAGGCACCTTTCGCATTAGGAAAGGAAGAGAAAGAAGCCTTTTTTCGTACACTAAAAACATTAAAGGTACTGATTGGATTTTCATCAAATTTCAGCAACAATGTTAACCTCGATCCACCTGGATTTACCAATCTCAAGTCCCATGATTATCACGTCATTATGCAACGGTTGCTTCCTGCATTGCTTATGCATTCATTTTCGGATGATAAGCCTTTGTTTAAAGCTATACAGCGGATCAGCATATTCTTTAATGTGTTGTGTGCCAAAGTGATATTTAGAGAACATCTTTTGAAGGCTAAAAACGCATTAGTAGAGGCACTTTGTGTCTTTGAAATTTATTTTCCACCTGCCTTTTTTGTGGGGATGATCCACCTCATGCACCATTTAGCCGATGAAGCTTTGATAGCTGGGCCACCAAGATATCGGGCGATGTGGTTATTTGCGAGAGAAATGGGAAGATATAAAAAGTGGTCACGAAACAAGAGGTACATTGAAGGGAGCATTGCTAATGCATATTTGTTACATGAAGCTTCTTTGTATGCCATGGAGTACATATCGAAAAGAGGTGAAGGAACTCATAAGAGGAATCTTGAGGATTTTCTTGATGATGAGTTTGATGACTCGGAATGCCAACGACCATTGGGTAAAAGTAAAGAATTGATCTTAAATAATGTACAATATGAGCAAGTGCGAAGATGGGTTTTATCTCAATGCGACGGTGTTGATGAATGGAGAAGGTACACACTTAGTTCTATGTTAATTCATATTAATTGATTGTAATGTGATATTTCTTAATTTTGAAACTAATTTCTTGTAGAAAATTTGTGGTAACTGAGACTCAATCGACGCATAGAATTGATGATTTCATCCCTTGGCTAAGGAACGAGGCAAGTCTTTATTTATACATGTACTTTTTTATCAACTGTAATTAGTTTTAATGAAACTTTAAAAAATTATCAATTCCTTACAGGCCTCAAGATTTAATGATACGGGAATTTTGCCATATGCTGATGGTCCTCTCCATAGGGTTACCAGTTATGAGAAATTTCAATGCAATGGGTACACCTTTTGTACTTCTGGACATGAAGAGAATCATAACTTTCAGAGTAGTGGTGTATCCACTAAGGCCTTTAATAAGAAGGGGATTATGACAACCTTTTATGGAGTTATTAGACAAATATTCGACCTCAATTACATTGAGTTCGCACATACTGTCTTTTATTGTGATTGGGTGGATGTTGATGATAAGAATGCTTGCAAAGTTGAACCCACCTCAAAATTGGTGATGGTGAATCTTAGTAAGCTCGTGAGTAAAAATACCATTCACGATGATCCGTTCATCCTTGCATCTCAAGCCAGTCAAGTATTTTATTGTCAAGATGTAAAGATGAATGGGTGGTCAGTTGTTTTACACTCTCCCAAGAGACTGACGAAAGAAATAGATGCGATTGATATTGACCGTACGATGTATGACTCAATTCTCGAGGAAAATGATAAATTGCTGGAGCTTTTGGACATAGATTTCTAGTGCAATGATTTAGTTCGGAACTTGTTTTTGAATATGCGATATTCTATTTATTCCGTTTGTTGTTGTTGTTGTTGTAAACATTTAATAGTTTATTGCCTTTTGAACATTTAATACATGTATGGTTGTTTGAAATTATAATTCTATTTGAACATGCCATCTTCTTTATATTGCTATTTGAACATGTAATATTCTTGTAAATGTTTATTTTGATTATTTTGGTGTCCAATAGTCACTTTTTTCCAGATAAATGTCTCATATGGGTGATACTTCGCAACCGTCAATAAATGGGGAGACACCTATATCAACCTCCCGTTCTAATGTTGCTTCGGGTGCTTCAAGAGTAGGTGGTGACTCTTCCACTAAGAAGTTAAAATTTAATGAGCACAGCCTTCCAGTTGGTGAAGACTCATATACACTCTCAACCAGGTTGGGAGACTTAGCAAGGACACATGTTCCCATATCTTATACGAGTTGGAAACAAGTGGATGTGCGATATAAGAACTCAGTTTGGTCATCATTAATGGTATACTATTCATTTCTATTCCAAAGAATGTAAATTCAATTATGTGATATTTTAATTTTATTTCTTCATATATTGTAGAAAGAGTTCCCAGATGTGCGCGAAAGTCAGAAGCAATTTTTTATGAAAAAAGCGAACGATGCTTGGAAAAAGTTCAAGTCAAAGCTAAGGGTTAATTTGAAGGATGGTGATATTTGAAAGTGGAAGGAGAAAGTTCCACGAAATGTCAAATCAGAGGACTGGGAGGTGTTTTGCAATAATGAAGTTTTAGAGGTTCAAAAGGCTTTGCGAAGAAAGAACAAAGAGACTAAACTAAATTGTGTGAGAAAGACAACTCATAATACAGGTCGTCATGGTTATGCCCGAGCTTCAGAGAATTGGAGAAAGGAGCATGGGCGTGCACCCACTCGTGCTGAATTGTGGTTGGCAACTCATATAATCAAAGGAGGTGGTTATACCCCTCATGATAAAATATTTGCGGTAATTTAAATTTTTTAATGTTCGTTTTGTTTAAAAAAAGTATCGTATCATCAAACCTAATGTTAATATATTTTTATACAGGACCAAATTCAAATGCTTCTGGATGTATACAAAGCGAGTGGTCAGGAGGAGACCTTGGATGCCGGGCCTATTTTTGAGGTTTTCGGAAAAGATACGCGAGGACGTGTTCGTTGTGTTGGGTCCACAATTTCGAGAACCGCTATATTAGGGTCGGCATTTGCTAGAGAAATGCTTGAGGAGGTGAAAGAGGACACCGGAAATTAGAAGGATCATGTTGATCACCTTAGGAGTGACATAGAGGGGATAAAATCCTCATTAGATGAATTCATTACCGACTTCAAAACCGAGAAATTTTCATGTGTTGGACACAACGTTCAGGAGTTACCTACTATAGGTACTGGAACTCCTTCGTGTTCTCATTCCACCCCTGCATTCGAGGTTCCAAATTTCACCCCCCTAATTGAATGCAAAATACTATCCCACACACGTGAACTTGTTGGTTATGGGAGGAAAACGCAACCAGGAGCCGTCTCGACCGTTCACTTCCATAAGTTGAGAAAGAATGAAGTGCGAGTTTTACTCGATGACATCAAAGTGCCCGAGTATCCAGTTTGGGGTGGAAAACAAGCTCATTGCGAGAACTTGGAAGATGTTGGTAAAAATGGAATTATGTATTGGCTCGACGACCTTTGTCCTCCCATTGGTGACACCGACGAATGACCTTTGTCCTCCCATTGGTGACACCGGTGACCTACGCCACCTTGCTTCGAAGTACTTCCCTCTAAGGTACAAATCTGCAAAATCTCTACTTATATTCCTAAATCATGCTTCTATAATCCTGCTCCACCATCTACTGAATTGAGTTATGTTGTTTCTATAATCGTTATGCAATCAACTAGGAAAACCAGTTATTTATTTATCATTATTGAGCGGGAAGCGCGGGCAAGCTATTATATATAAGAGTTGTTATATATAACAGTTGTTATATATAACAGCTTCTGTTATATATAACACTGTTATATATAATAACTCTGTTATATATAACAGCTGTTTCATGCAACAAAAATCTGACCGACACAGAGCCCTGCTACGAAAGTTTCAACGATGAATTAGGAACCCAATGCTCAACAACTTGAATCCTGTCAGGGGGCCTCTTTAGGTTGATTCCAGTGTGAATATACATTAGTGTTTTCGCTCCATATATGCTGAATTGTGGTTACCTACTCCATATATGCTGAATATACATTGGTCCCATGGTTACCTGCTCCGTATATGCTGAATTGTGGTTACTGTTGACTTTAAAAATTGATCGTTTGCAATTACCTAGTAATGGATGGTTGAACTCAGATAGTACATGAAAGGGTTCCTATGTGGTGGTCTGCTGTAAGTTGATCAGGACATTACACAAACTTAAACGAAACTTAAACGTCCGAATAAATATGTCACTGAATAATACTCATATACAATATTGAGTTGCATAATTAAATAGACCAAGATCACAAAATGGTAAACAAAAAGCTGGATCATTTGGTGAAGAAAATTGGAGATCAAGCTGTCCAAAAAATATTCCTCAAAAAAAAAATAAGAATAAATGGCAGGGCCTGCCTTTTAGGTGCAACAGTTAGTCAAAGACCTCTCTTGTGCATAGTTAATATTTCTTTCAAATTCAACTGAGATTGATTGACTGACCAAAATTTAAAAAAAAAATGAGATATCCTATATTGCTAATCACCCTATAAATTTGTTATGGTTTTTACCATTAGAAATTGATCTCTTACTGCTTCTTATACACATGAGAAATGAATTCGTTAAATCGTTACAAATTAGTCAACCGTGGGATATCAGTTTGTAACAATAAAAATCTTACAGCGGCATGTTGCTTGGTCATTCCCTTCTAATCCTCACCCGATTCAGCTTGTATACATGATGTATGTATATATATGTAAGAAAATAATGTGTAGAACACACGAGCTTTAAAATAATAAATATGATAATTTTTCATGAGCATTGGTGTCATGTCGAAACCTTGTAGATACTATTTTTAGTTTTTCAATAGTTTGTTTGGAAGTTTTATTATAAAGAGAAAAGAAAAAAAATAAAGGAAAATTATGCTTTCTTTTCGTTGTTTGAGAGTTTACATAGGAGAGAATATTATTTCGCCATTTTCCTTTGTTTAGGAGTTTAAAAAGAGAGAAAAGAAAGGAAAAATTTTTTCTCCAAAACTTTCCAGGAAGTGTGGTTATTAGAAGGTGTAGTTGCTGAATTTAATAAATTGAGCGAAGAAGGAAGTGTGGCAGAATATCAGGAGAAATTTGAAACCCTTAAACCTCTTATGCTAGCCCAGAACCAAAGCCTTAATGAGGCCTACCTTATATCAAGTTTCTTGAGTGGATTGAAGGAGGAAATAAGGAGACCTGTGACCTGTAAAAATGTTTTTACCTAAAAATCTGAACCATACCAATTTGTTGGCCAAACAACAAGAATCATCCCTCAATTCCAAATTATCAACCCATAAAACCAATCACACCAACCCACGCTCATCTTTGTCTAGCCAAAACCAAAAAGCCACTCATCCCAACCATTTAGGAATCGAATACCAAAGTACTTAGATAAAAATAGGCTTACCACAAATATCTTCCACTCTTCATATATTTGCTTTAAAAACGTATGGACTTCCTTATCAAGTTTTCTAAATTAGTTTATGAAAGAGAGAAATAATTCAAAGTTCATCGCATCAAACTCACAAAAATCAAAATCAGTATAAACTTGCAAAAATCAACACTTAGTTAAAAATATGCCTTCAAAGGGTGAATACCCAAACCAACCCCCAAACGACCCCGTAGGAGGCACGAACACCTCGCACGGGACCAATGTAACTTGTAGGAACTGATCGCGTAGTCCCGGGTCTCTCGGTTTGAGAGTATGACGATAATTTGCAAAAATCAACACTTAAACTTAAAAACAAGCCGTTAAAGGGTGAAAACCCAAACCAACCCCCAAACGATCCCGTAAGGGGCACGAACACCTCGCACGGGACCAATGTAACTTGTAGGAACTGACCGCGTAGTCCCGGATCTCCCGATTTGTGAATAGGACGATAATTGGCAAAAATCACACTTAGTTAAAAACATGTCGTTAAAGGGTGAATACCCAAACCAACCCCCAAACGACCTCGTAGGAGGCACGAACACCTCGCACGGGTCCAATGTAACTTGTAGGAACCGACCGCGTAGTCCCGGATCTCCCGGTTTGTGAATAGGACGATAATTTGCAAAAATCACACTTAGTTAAAAACATGCCGTCAAAGGGTGAATACCCAAACCAACCCCCAAACGACCCCGTAGGAGGCACGAACACCTCGCACGGGATCAATGTAACTTGTAGGAACTGATCGCGTAGTCCCGGGTCTCTCGGTTTGAGAGTATGACGATAATTTGCAAAAATCAACACTTAAACTTAAAAACAAGTCGTTAATGGGTGAAAACCCAAACCACTCCCCAAACGACCCCGTAGGGGGCACGAACACCTCGCACGGGACCAATGTAACTTGTAGGAACTGACCGCGTAGTCCCGGATCTCCCGGTTTGTGAATATGACGATAATTTGCAAAAATCACACTTAGTTAAAAACATGCCGTTAAAGGGTGAATACCCAAACCAACCCCCAAACGACCCCGTAGGAGGCACGAACACCTCGCACGGGTCGAATGTAACTTGTAGGAACTGACCGCGTAGTCCCGTATCTCCCATTTTGTGAATAGGACGATAATTTGCAAAAATCAGCACTTAAACTTAAAAACAAGTCGTTAATGGGTGAAGACCCAAACCACCCCCCAAACGACCCCGTAGGGGGCACGAACACCTCGCACGGGACCAATGTAACTTGTAAGAACTGTCCGCGTAGTCCCGGGTCTCCCGATTTGTGAATATGACGATAATTTGCAAAAATCACACTTAGTTAAAAACATGCCGTCAAAGGGTGAATACCCAAACCAACCCCCAAACGACCCCGTAGGAGGCACGAACACCTCGCACGGGACCAATGTAACTTGTAGGAACTGATCGCGTAGTCCCGCGACTCTCGGTTTGAGAGTATGACGATAATTTGCAAAAATCAACACTTAAACTTAAAAATAAGCCGTTAAAGGGTGAAAACCCAAACCACCCCCGAAACGATCCCGTAGGGGGCACGAACACCTCGCACGGGACCAATGTAACTTGTAGGAACTGATCGCGTAGTCCCGGGTCTCCCGATTTGTGAATAGGACGATAATTGGCAAAAATCACACTTAAACTTAAAAACATGCCGTTAAAGGGTGAAAACCCAAACCATCCCCCAAACGACCCCGTAGGAGGCACGAACACCTGGCACGGGACCAATGTAACTTGTAGGAACTGACCGCGTAGTCCCGGGTCTCTCGGTTTGTGAGTATGACGTAAATTTGTAAAAATCAGCACTTAAACTTAAAAATAAGCCGTTAATGGGTGAAAACCCAAAGCACCCCCCGAACGACCCCGTAGGGGGCACGAACACCTCGCACGGGACCAATGTAACTTGTAGGAACTGACCGCGTAGTCCCAGATCTCCCGGTTTATTAATAGGACGATAATTTCCAAAAATCAACACTTAGTTAAAAACATGCCGTCAAAGGGTGAATACCCAAACCAACCCCCAAACGAACCCGTAGGAGGCACGAACACCTCGCACGGGACCAATGTAACTTGTAGGAACTGATCGCGTAGTCCCGGGTCTCTCGGTTTGAGAGTATGACGATAATTTGCAAAAATCAACACTTAAACTTAAAAACAAGCCGTTAAAGGGTGAAAACCCAAACCACCCCCCAAACGATCCCGTAGGGGGCACGAACACCTCGTACGGGACCAATGTAACTTGTAAGAACAGACCGCGTAGCCCCGGGTCTCCCGGTTTGTGAATATGACGATAATTTGCAAAAATCACACTTAGTTAAAAACATGCCGTTAAAGGGTGAATACCCAAACCAACCCCCAAACGACCCCGTAGGAGGCACGAACACCTCGCACGGGTCCAATGTAACTTGTAGGAACTGACCGCGTAGTCCCGGGTCTCCCGTTTTGTGAATATGACGATAATTTGCAAAAATCAGCACTTAAACTTAAAAACAAGCCGTTAATGGGTGAAAACCCAAACCACCCCCAAACGACCCCGTAGGGGGCACGAACACCTCGCACGGGACCAATGTAACTTGTAAGAACTGACCGTGTAGTCCCGGGTCTCCCGATTTGTGAATATGACGATAATTTGCAAAAATCACACTTAGTTAAAAACATGCCGTCAAAGGGTGAATACCCAAACCAACCCCCAAACGACCCCGTAGGAGGCACGAACACCTCGCACGGGACCATTGTAACTTGTAGGAACTGATCGCGTAGTCCCGGGACTCTCTGTTTGGGAGTATGACGATAATTTGCAAAAATCAACACTTAAACTTAAAAACAAGCCGTTAAAGGGTGAAAACCCAAACCACCCCCCAAACGATCCCGTAGGGGGCACGAACACCTCGCACGGGACCAATGTAACTTGCAAGAACAGATCGCGTAACCCCGGGTCTCCCGGTTTGTGAATATGATGATAATTTGCAAAAATCACACTTAGTTAAAAACATGCCGTTAAAGGGTGAATACCCAAACCAACCCCCAAACGACCCCGTAGGAGGCACGAACACCTCGCACGGGTCCAATGTAACTTGTAGGAACTGACCGCGTAGTCCCGGGTCTCCCGTTTTGTGAATATGACGATAATTTGCAAAAATCAGCACTTAAACTTAAAAACAAGCCGTTTATGGGTGAAAACCCAAACCACCCCCCAAACGACCCCGTAGGGGGCACGAACACCTCGCACGGGACCAATGTAACTTGTAAGAACTGACCGCGTAGTCCCGGGTCTCCCGATTTGTGAATATGACGATAATTTGCAAAAATCACACTTAGTTAAAAACATGCCGTCAAAGGGTGAATACCCAAACCAACCCCCAAACGACCCCGTAGGAGGCACGAACACCTCGCACGGGACCAATGTAACTTGTAGGAACTGATCGCGTAGTCCCGGGACTCTCGGTTTGAGAGTATGACGATAATTTGCAAAAATCAACACTTAAACTTAAAAACAAGCCGTTAAAAGGTGAAAACCCAAACCACCCCCCAAACGATCCCGTAGGGGGCACGAACACCTCGCACGGGACCAATGTAACTTGTAGAAACTGACCGCGTAGTCTCGGGTCTCCCGATTTGTGAGTATGACGTTAATTTCCATTCATATATGTAATTTTTTATTTTTGAGTATTTTTTTTTTTTGTAAATTAGTGGGTTACTAATATCGTATCTTTTTTGTATTCTATTTTTTTTGCAAGATAACAGTTTATCGTTGGCTTTTATTCACTTGGAACACACAAAGAACTCAATGGTTTACAACAAGGGGTTTATTAATGAATCCATTTTTTTGTGTCTTGACCGTACGGTCTCTTGTTGTTTTATTATTGACTTTTATGGCCATGAGGGCTTTTGTAAGTTAATTGTTATATTTTGTGGCCGTGCGGGCTTTATGTTAGGCAGGTTTTGTATTAACAGGTTTTGGAATGTCCAGAAAATAGAGGAAACTCTACCCAATTTTTTTTTGGCATGCGAGCAGTTAAAGACTTGTAATATTTTGATGTTTGTATGTACATTAGTTTATTAATAACGTGCAATATTATTAATTTGTGAATTTTGTGCTTTCAAATATTTTTTTTTTAAATTAAAAAAAATTGGCACAGTTCAAAACCGTGGCAAAAGTGTATGATATTTTGGCACGGTTTTAAACTGTGCTAATTTTTTTTTTAAATTATGCTGAATCTGGCACAGTTAAAAACCGTGCCAAAAGTGTGCCAGAAATATCAAATTCTGGCACGGTTTAAAAGTGTGCCAGAAGTGTTCCTATTATGCTGAATCTGGCACAGTTAAAAACTGTGCCAAAAGTGTGCCAGAAATATCAAATTCTGGCACGGTTTAAAAGTGTGCCAGAAGTGTGCCTGTTTGACTGATTCTGGCACACTTTTAAACCGTGCCAAAAGTGTGCCAGAAATATCAAATTCTGGCACGGTTTAAAAGTGTGGCAGAAGTGTTCCTGTTTGACTGATTCTGGCACACTTTTAAACCGTCCCAGAAAAAAATTCCCATTTTGGAACGCCTGATTCTGGCACAGTTCAAAACCGTGCCAGATTTGATCTGGCACAGTTTTGAACTGTGCCAGAATCCTTTTTTTGGTGTAGTGAAGAGACCCTACCCGCAACTGCCAGTAGATCCAGCCCCATCATCATCTACATCTTGAGATCCTCAAACTTCTCCTACCTGGATAGTATGCCAAAGGCGCTCCATGGAACAGTAAGCCCGGACCAGTCTGAGGAAAACCATTAAGCCTCCCTCCATAGTGTCAAACATGGCAAACCATCTCTGACTGGTCTCCTCGGTTAAGATCTTAGCTACTACCCTCCTCCATAGCCACTTCATATAATCCCGATAAACATGCCAAAATCTGCAAATAGATTGGGAAGGACGGGTCGACGAATGACAACTCTCCCACAAAGAGCCCAAACACATGCGTATGCCTTTTGTCAAATCCTCCACAGGGAAGAAGTTCAAGATACGAAAAGGCATAATTTGATCCCATCCAACTTAGTGTAGGAGCTTCCAAGGAAAATAGAAAGAAGTCTGACGGAGGCTAACTAACCGAACATATTGGTATTCCCCCAGTTCCAGAATGAGTTGCAACTCCCTCCACCAGGGCACTGACTAGCATAAACATCGAGATCCATGCTCCACAAACTAGTTTACCCAATTCTCTATAGTCGGGTTAAAGATGATAAAATAACAAGTGAAAAAATTCGGCACAACTACCAAGGGATATTCAGGGGGACCGACAAACAAAATATCTCAAACAACCACATGAACAGCATAACAGGACTAACTCTCAGAAAACCAGAACGGCCTTCCTGCCAAGCATCTAGACTCTTCAGGGTCTCTGTCAGTCTCATCACCACGGGATTATGATGATATGACTTCTACGCAGTAATAGTAGCAATTTAAGGGTCCACCAGTAGGTCCCCGATCACCAACATGAGTTTCGAAGTTAAGCTAAGGGCGATGGCTCCGCATAGCTCGCATTATTGACATCCTGCAAATGTATGGAATACAGTACGGCCGGGGAGGGAGATCATTCCTCCAGTGACCAATGACCGAGCCATTGAGGGTGAGATGTGGAGAAATTTCGCCAACAGTGCCCGAGCAAATAGAGAGAATTCAGCCATGGTCGCTTCCACACTGGAGTTTGCCCCCAACAAAGCAAAAAACTCCTCGTAGGTCAGGCAATCCTCGTCCAAGACAAAACAAAATACATTATCCTCAGGGTACCAGAATTGTACTGCTACCGTCAGCATGTTCTAGTCAATGGGCTGGTTATACTATAAGAAACCTGGTGCAGGTTAAAGGCATCATAGTCTACATTGTACGAAGACATGGCCTCTAAATTCACAAGATAAGAGGCAAATTCATCACTTACAGGAAGGGACATTTCGAAAATAATAAAACACGAGACAAGAAATAAGCAAGAGAAAGAATATTTGAATTGGTGAAGAAACCTCTCCACTCCCCCTTTTTATACTTGGAAATTTTAGCTAAAGATAAGGGTCTTGCAAAATTCGAAGGAAACACTACCCCGTTAAGGACAAAGTAGCTGAAGAAAATGCAATCAAGCCTTGGGGTGATTTGACTGGACCAACCTGCCGATAGGTAGCATAAGAGATATGTCGATCGGCATCCTCCCATTTTTAGAAAATTCCATTTTTCCTTTTTTGTCAAAATCAAAAACTCGGTAAATATAAGTTTCATTCCAAAAGAATTCGGGTTATTTCCTCCAATATTTTTTTACTTATCCTTTCTCAAAATAAATTTTCTTTTCATTTATTTTAATCCTTTTTACGGTCTCAGCAAACAAAGTAAAAAGTGCATGTTGATTAAGTAATTTAAAGAAAAGATAAATAAATAAAACCCCATCCATTTCATATATATGTTGATATCATTACATCTCTTTTTAGAAAATTCCATTTTTCCTTTTTTGTCAAAATCAAAAACTCGGTAAATATAAGTTTCATTCCAAAAGAATTCAGGTTATTTCCTCCAATATTTTTTTACTTATCCTTTCTCAAAATAAATTTTCTTTTCATTTATTTTAATCCTTTTTACGGTCTCAGCAAACAAAGTAAAAAGTGCATGTAGATTAAGTAATTTAAAGCAAAGATAAATAAATAAAACCCCATCCATTTCATATATATGTTGATATCATTACATCTCTTTTTCTAGAAAAAAGAAGAAGAAAAACAACGGGACTCAACCTGATACCCCAAAACTCTCTCTCTCTCTCTATGACCCCCCATGCCTGTGATGCATGCTCTTCCCTCGATGACAAGCTGAGGAGCCTCCGCTACCCGATCCATATCCCTCTTCAGACAAAGCATATGACATAAAATAGGAAAGAACCGGGAACAAATCTCGAATATAAGTCGTCGCAGAAGACACCTAGTCCCAGATATCCCTGAGCCAGGTAGTCAACACCCGAACATGCTGTAAGAAAAATAAAAAGAGCAAATTAGTCAGTCTAAATCGAAAGAGAAATCATAAAGGCAAAAGATAAAGGAAAAAGATATAATTCCAACTGAAGTACGTCCTCCGTCAGCCACAACACCACCAGGTCCATCGTATTAGGGAGATGTTGCATGCTCACCGACCCTCCCCCTCATAGTCTAATATTGTAGGAGGCATGAGAAAGATCGAGAAATGAAACCTCTGACATCGTCGCTGTTGTTGATGTCAACGCGCCTCCAATCCTATGTGCAGACCCCACTAATCGACTCGTACCTCGGCCTGAAGCCGTGGGACGTAGAGGCATATTTACTATGTCATAGATGCATGACGACATCAACCAACTCATCACAAAATTAAGGTAGTCGTAGGTCGCCACCGTGCCCGTGTACAACTAATAAGGCTCACTGATCATCGCTTCCACCCAAGCATCCTTCGACATCTCCCGCACCTGCCTCATATATCTCTGTGGCATCGCTGGTGGGACAGCCACCTCGTCCGCCACAACCTATCGAATTTCTCTCTCTCCCAGATACCAGGAGTAGCCAAACTCATGCACCAACAGTCGGCGCATCTGCACGTGCATCTTGATCACCCTCGTGTGCCGGATGGCTGTCCCTCAGGGACAGAAGGTCACCTATATTTTGCTAAGATAAAGTCAATACTTGCAAAAAGGAAACACCAAAGAAGAAGACTCAAAAGAGAAAGGAAGGGATAACCCGGTCACTCGTCAGGACATTCAAGACCTGACGCACCACTGTTAAGGAAAGAGGCCGCTTCGACTGCCAATTGGACTTCCGCCACCGGTACATCCGACAGAAGCCCCCTCCCCCCACCCCCACTAACTCATCCTACAAACCTATAAAATGGGCATTAAGCCTGATCACCTCGTAGAACCACGTCTGCAAAAGGACAAGGATCAGCAATCAGAAGGAATAAAAAAGGAAATGAAGAAAAATGCATAAAGGAAAAATGCAAAAGAAGGAAAAATTACTCCAAAAGATATGTGGCTCCAGGAAAAGTCTGTCGACAGCACCGGCTGAAAGCATCCAACAATGAATAAAGGGTCGCCAAAGTCAGGCTCCCCCAGTCAAAGAGAGTGATATTCGAAAATACCCCAAAAACCATAATTGGACGACGTCGCCGCTCGATACCACCAAAAATCCTCCCATCAGCAAAAGAATAAATAAATGAGCCATCTGATGAACCTGTAGCCCGTTGGTCTCGTCGATCTGTCGAATCAGAAAAACCTCTCGAAAAAGAGATATACGGATCGAGTCCCCTGAGACTATCTATCCAACATCGCCCCAGCGTTGCCTCCACCGCCACTGGTGTCACCCTCAGGGACCGATCCACCTCTACCTACGTCCCCTCGCAGTCTATCCCAATCAGCTGTTGTACATCAATAAGAGTCACTGTCATCTTCCCAAAACCCAAATGTATGGTGTGGGTAGTATCCCACCACCTATCCCCCAGAGCACATAGAGCAGTCGTCGAGCGGGGCGTCTCATCCAATACATACACCAAACTACCAAAACCCACTGAAGAAACCATCCAATGCATCACTGCAGGAAGGTTCTCCCACGCATCTCTAAACCTCGTCATCCTACGAGAGCGAAGACTTTTCACCGCAATATCAGTTTGTCAAAGCAGAAAAGAGACCTTTGGTTAAAATTTGAAGAAACAAGAAAATGTAAAAAGGAATGCCAAGAGTGCAATACTTACATAGCCATCAGGGTTGCTTACCCTGAACGATTGATGGAGCGAAGCCTCATGCAAAAGAGTCTACTCATTGGCGACAGGCTCAAACAAATTGAAAGCGTTCTCGTTGCCCAACGCTAAGGGCACCCTAGCCCGCCACTCTAAGTTGGCCCAATCATTAACGCCTAGCCACACCATGTGGGTCTCATTGCTTGAAAAATTTGCCATTTTATAATCTCAAATGAAGAAAAGACATATGAGTATATTGCAAAAGAGAGAAGCGAAAGATAAGAAAGCTATAAGCTGTGAAAAATGAAGAGAATTCGCCCCATTTTATAAGAGGCTAAGGGGTATGCCAATCAGCAATCCCCTGACACCCGCTGATTGGCACTATCCTTTCCCCTTCCCTAGACAGTCCAAAAGGCCGTGCCACTACCGTTTGGCAACCCCCACAACCTGTCAGTCTACAACCCCCTGAAATTTTGTACAAAAAATCGCCAAAAAGTCAGAAATTTTCAAAAATTTCTAGAAAAATTCCTAAAATTTCCAAATAAATATCAAAACATTTCTTCAACAAGAAAATCATTTTTCAAGCCCCCAAATCCCCAGTCGGGTTAAAATCACACTTTATTCCTAACATGAAAACCCCAAAAATCAACACGTCCATCACCACTCCCTCAGCGAAAACCTAAAAATTTCATCTGCTGCAAAAATCAAGTGCCTCTTCAGTAGGAATTCCCGAACTCTTTCAAAGAAATTTCCAATTTCCCCTAACCGGACATCTCTCCCCAATAACACAATCCCCAACGGAATCCTGAGACCTCAAGTCATTAAGCCATTTCCTCAAAATGGAATTTCCAAACTAAGATTTTCAGCTCTTCTCAAAATGACATAATCCCCAAATAGATGTCTCTTCCCCAGTAGAGTCTCAAGAAAGGTAAATTTAAAATTCCCTAGGAGATCTATTCCCCACACTCTCACTTAAGGTCCGCATAATTGACCTCGACCCTCAGAAATGGTCGTTGTAATTAAGGTCCCCAGGATTGACCTCGACCCGCAGAATTGATCGCCTCTACTTAAGGTTGGCAGAATTGACCTCGGCGATCAGAATTGGTCATGTCTACTTAAGGTCCTTAAAAATCACCTCGATCCACAGAATTGGTCGCCTCTACTTAAGGACCACATAATTGGTCACCTTTATTTAAGGTCCTCAGAATTGACCCCGACTCGCAGAATTGGTCGCTCTCTACTTAAGGTCATCAAAATTTACCTTGACTCACAGAATTAGTCGCCTATACTTAAGGTCCTCAGAACTAGCCTCGACTCGCATAATTGATCGCCTCTACTTAAGGTCCTCAAAATTATCCTCGACTCGCATAATTGGTTGCCTCTACTTAAGGTCCTCAGAATTGGCCTCGACCCCCATAATTGGTTGCCTCTACTTAAGGTCCTCAAAATTGGCCTCGACCCGCAGAATTGGTCGCTACCACTTAAGGTCCTTAGAATTGAACTCGACCCTCAGAATTGGTCTCCACAACTTAAGGGCCTCGGAATTGGCCTCGGCCCTCAGAAATGGTCGCCTCGACTTAAGGTCCGCAGAATTGACCTCGACCGATAGAATTTATCGCTCCCAACTTAACATCCTCACAATTGACATCGACCCACAGAATTGGTCGCTCCCCTCTTAAGGTCCTCAGAATTGACCTCGACCCGCAGAATTGGTCCCTCCCTACTAAAGGTCCTCAGAATTTACCTCGACCCTCAGAATTGGTTATTCCCATCTTAGGTCCTCAAAATTAACCTCGGCCCGCATAAGCGGCCATCCCCAATATTACCTTAGATCCTCATAATCGACCTCGACCCGCTGAATCGATCATCCTCATCCCGTTAGGTCCTCAGAATTGACCTCCCTCCTCAACATCATGTGATGTTTATTTGATGTCTCACTTGTTTCAAGATCACCTGTCAAGGGGATCTATAGACACCACATTCTAGGATCCCATAAGTCTCTCATCAGGTCCCTAGCACCTCTTGTATTCACTATAAACCCTAAGCCATACCCCGAGTACCGATCTAGAGGTCATTGGGTGCTCCTGGGCTCCGTTTCACTTCGATCATCTCTATTATCAGAGCAAAATCTCAATGAATATTAGAAGGGATCTGAATCCCCCTTCCAACAATTTGCCCCATGTATGAATCAACATAACGATTTGGACGAACGATCCATTTTCCTACTAAAAATCGATTTGGAGGTCACCGAGCACTCTCGGGCCCCAATTTGACCCTAATAAACTTCATCGTTAGAGAGAAAGCTGAATGAATATTTAAAGGGCACTAAAAACCATCTCCAACGGTCCGTCCCGTGCATAAAATGGCATAACCATTCGGACGGATGGTCCATTTTCCCTCGAAAACTGATTCGGAGACCACCAGGCACTCCCGGACTTCGTTTGACCAAGGTCAACTCTTCAGATCAAATGAGACTGAATGAATCTTCAAATATCATTGAATACCCTTTCCAACGGACCTTTCATGCACAAATTAGCCTTATGGTACAGAAAAACGACCCGTTTTACTCCGAAAGGTCACCGGGTACTTCTGGGTTCGCTTGACCAAAGTTAACTCCCCAAACCGACTAAAGCTCTTTCGAATGTCAAAGTAACTCACAGAACCTTTCCAAAGGTCTACCCAGTGCGTTATTCTGACTTACAATTTGGACGAACAATCCATTATCATCCGATAATCTTTCGTCCAAAGGAACAACAAGCGCTTTCGATCCTCGTTTGAACTAAATTCAACTCCCTAACCCGGGAGTTTCCCAAAGGACTCTTAAAGGTCTCTTAATTACCTTTCTAATGGTATGACCCGTGCATGATTTGGATTTACATATTGTGTTCTATGACCATTTTTCTAAAAATATCTGCATGAGACTGTTGATGATCACATCCATTTCCCTGCCTATCGGTAGTGTGTCTAGTGTCACCTACCAATTGGTAAGGCTAGGGGTATGCTGATCGATAATCCTCCTACCCTATATATAGAGGGCATGGCCTCACTCCCAAGACACACCTCAAATCCATCAATATCAATGATCTCAGCATCATTCTCCTGCAATCAACGAAGTCTCCTTGTGTGAAATTCCTTTCCATCTTTCGTTCCCATCATTTTCATACCCAATTTAGCAAAAATATCCTTCTATCTCATCCACATTCATCTCAACTTGAAAGGAAGTTCATCAAGGATCAAGATCAAGCCTTAAGTCTACGAAGAAGGTCCAAACACCCTTCCCTCTTTATATTTCTTTATTTTTGCATTAGTTACATAAATTCTTAATTTAGTTTTTACTTTAGTTCATACACATTAATACCTCATCCTTTATTAGTTATATTGCACATACTTTATTTTCTTTTAAAAAAAACAAAAAAAAAAGAGGGCTACACCTAAAAATTACAACATGATTATTCACCATATTTTCTCAAAAATAAAAATATCTTTTCTACACACACACATATAATAAACTCCCATTTGAATCTATGGGATAAACCCCACCTTTGCCCCGTAAGCGAACTATGTGGACTTTGATTCCATTATAGGCTATGTAGGCGTTTCGGGATAAAACTCGAGACTCAATTCCAATTTTCTAATTTTTCAATTTATACATTTTCCTTCTTTTTATTTTATTTCTACATTACTCATATATCATACTTGTGATTAATATCTGCGTTTTATCTAACAAATATTATAGTTCCATTATGAAGATCAATGACTCGATAAGTGCATGCATCATATTTTCTAGTTATTGTTTTGGAAGAATTTCCTTCGATGACCTCACTCCATCTTTTCCATGATTTTGGCTGAGCGATTTCAATCTCCATTTATATATACACGTACACACACTTCACGAAGAAATTAAGGAAAATTGTAACATAAGCCCATGAGAGTCCGAAAGGGCGGGATGGGTACCTAACACCTTCCCATTCCATAACTTAGCCCCCGAGCCTCTGAACTGTTGGTTTTGTAAGCATCAGTTTGTCTTTGATGCCTCTCTTTAGAGGTGACAACATGTTCTTTTTCCTGTTTTGTGCAAAACAGATTGTCGACTCAATCTCTTTACATCACCCCACATCGACGACAGCCTAAGAGTCCCTAGAGAAAGGGCGCGAGACCTTTTCCCACCCCGTGTGCGCGCGCGAGAGCACCAAAACCTCAAGACGGGAGGAAAGAGCCAAAGGAAGGGATGGCCACAAAAGAAATAGGTAGAAATAAACGAGCAATATTTGCAAAGTATATACAAAAGAAAAAGAAATTCATATGTAAGATAGTATGTGAGGTTCTAAGGAAAGAGGTACACTCAAACTTCTTAAAGCCCGCACCTAATAACAAGAATGTTAATTGAGAATAATGAGTAACAATTGTAAGGAACGTGCAAAGAAAAGAAGCTATATAAATTCAAATACCTGAGGGGCCAAAGGAAGTGGTTCCACCATAAGATCTATGGAAACAGTAATAATTTTATCTTGATCCCAAAGTAGCAAGTTGAGTTGCACGAACAATAAATACAAAGTATATAGAAATAAAAAGTGAAAATGTGGGAATCCAAATAGCAAGGAATGCCAGGCGCCAATGAAGTTGAAATATTAAACTACAAGCAATAGCACATGCAAGGTATCTAGAAGTAAGCAAAGTAACTTTGAATGGTGTTTCGAAGAATGAGTAAAAGAAACAGACAAAGCATATAATTTCTAACAAAATATGAAGAGGGCTTGAATGAGTCTTTAGTGACACTTAAGGGCCACTCGACGCTATATGGGTAAGTGGATGAGTAGTTAACTCTAAGACCAAATGCTTATTATCAATAGATAGCCTCACATTAGGAATGAAGATCCTACTCGAGGCATTTAACATACGAGAAACTCATGTAATACCTCGTACTTTTATGAATATTTAATTTCCACGTGTGCATGGATTCCATTAATTTAATTTAAGAAATTAAATTGGTTTCATTAAATATTAATTAGAAAGATAAGGATTAATAATAATTATTATTATTATTATTATTTACTTGTGATTTATTATATCTCGTTTATGAGTGAAAAGCGACGATTCATTATGTCATGTCGATAGAGAGTTACATCGGTTAATTCATATATTTTATGGGTTGTAATAACCCGAATTTTTAAATGAGTATTTTTAAATTAAAAAATTGGAATATTCGAGAAAAATAATTTTTTTGAATTTTTTGAATTTTATTGGTTGAATATGTTGGTTATGATTTTAGAAGAATAGAACTTCAAGCGGAATTGAAATCGGATTTAAAATGAATTTTTAATATTTTGCCTTATGGCATTTTAAAGGGAAACTGTTAGATTTTAGGCATGATCGATTGATCGATCATTTTCATAGATCGATCGACCCTCCCAGAATTTTTGTCGTCAGTTCCTTATTTTGACGAATTTTACCATTTATTTAAAACCCTTAAAGTTATATAAATACATTATTTCGGGGGTAAGTTTTTAACACTCATTCCCCACTCACCTAAGAGTAGCCAACTCGTACTTTTCCCATCATCTTCCACCTCCATTAAAACAGGTTTTCAAGCTCAATTATGAGGGTCTAAACATAAATATTTCAAGGTGGTTCAAGAGGGGTTTTCGATCAATTTTTCAAGGAGAACCCGAATCTCTCGTCAATTTCTACATCTAAAAATCAGGCATGTTTATCCTATTATTTTCTTTTAGTGTTGTGTATCTTGATTATAGCCTCCATTAAAACACATGTGTTCTAAAATAAATTAAGAACATAATATTTTGAAGAAATTAATTTCGGGGTTGTTTTTTGAAAATAATTAATAATATCAAATAATTATAACTTTGTTGTTATTTGGATTGTATTTACGTAGTTGGTTATATTGTAGGCATATACATGTAGAGGAGCCCTTAGTAATTTAATTTGGATGTTTTATGTAGAAATTCCTAAATTAATTAAATTACTTGTGCTAGAAAATAAATAGCTAATATGGAACTTGCAAGTAATAATGATTCGAAAAAACCATAATAATTACATGTTCTTGATTTTCCCATATTTAGATTAAAAATCATTTATTGGAAATTTAGTGTTGTTGAGAATATTATCATAAATTGTTGATTATGTCACTTATGAAATATTATAATATTGAATATTTCGAAAAACGTTGTGTATCGTAGATAATTGGTTTTTACCCCTTGTTATAGTACACTTGTTAGGTATGGGAGTAGTAAGTGAGCCTTAGTTGCGATTTATGCTAATTAGGTATGGTACAAGTTAGTATAAATCTGTGTGGGTTATATAAATTGGGGTGAGGGCAAATTCTATATATTTACCGTTGTTGTGATAACCTAGGTTTGATATCTAGGTGAAGAAATTATTTTACAATCATCATTTATTAATGATGGGACGAAATTGTGTTTTGGGGACCTTTACTTGGGACTAAGGAATATTTTGAGGATTTTCACTTCGGTTTTAAGGGTGGGGAAAATTTATGTGAATAACTAGTATGAGAAATTTTGGGAAATTAATACCGCAAGACTAAAATTGGTATTAAAATTTATTGGCGACATAATGTGTCCAGGGCCGACAGTTTAACCGGGTCAGAGGGCGATTTATGTCATGACGTGTGTGGAACCTTGTCATGTGTTGAGGATCGCAGGATAAAAATGGGTGAGACGGCGAGTATGATAAGGGGAAGTGTTTTTGGTGCAAAAATCACCCGTGGCGGGAGGACCGCTATTATAATGTCATTTTGGTGCAAATCACCCATGGCGGGAGGACCGTTATACCTAATAATAAAGTGAGAACAAATAATCCTAGTTAATTCAAACACATTAACATCGTGGGAATTGGGATAAATTTAAAATAATCTTGGTGTGGCACATTTAAACATTGCGGGTACTTACAAATTTATTGTTAAGGATTATAGACTTTCTTTTAATTAAAAGATTATATTGTTATGGTCGATATGTATAGCACTATTGTCTGGGTTCAAGGACCCTAATTGAAAAGATTAGTCGGTATTCATGCTCAGGGCCTTGGCTCTGACACATGCGTTGACTAATATTTTCAGAGATTTAATTGGAGTACCTGCATAGAAATTATTGGAGATCCTTCGAAAGTGCAGCTGGAGCTATATTATTGTTTTAGTAGATTATTTATTCTCATATTCAGTCGTATTTATTGTGAGACTATATTTGGATTTTATTGGGTCATTCGATTCCAAAGTTGTCTTAAGATTTCAGTTGGGTTTGATTTATTGTAATAATTTAGATATTCGGATATTGCATGTGACGGACTTTATATCGCACTTTAGTGATAAATCAGTTGGATGTTCTTAATATTTTGGATTGATTTGAAATATTTATCTTGTGGATTAAAATTTAATATGTCTCACATCTGTCGCATGTTAAGGATGATATTTAATTTATTAACGCCCGGTTTAATTTTAGTGGCGACTGACGCCAGAATTTAGCGGGGTGTTACAGATGGTATCAGAGCATGGTCTTAGGTCTCGTAGATTATGAGTCCATTTAATTTCCGCGTTACCGATCTTTGATTCCCTTTTCTGGATTCTTACCTTCTAAAATAGTGGTCCAAGCATACGTGTTAGCGAAGTGTGGGAATAGGAATGTCGATGAGAAGGATGCGTTAACATTTGGACAACTTGGAGTTTTGTGGTGTTTGTGGTAATTGATTTTAGAATTAGTAATCTCTATGCGATTATCGTTAGAGGTGATTTGGAGATGAGTGTTATTTTTGGTATTGTTATAGCAAATTGTTGGTTATTGTAAGTATCGATTTTTATGATGTGAAGAAATTTGAGGACCTTGGTGTTTAAATGACTTTTGGAGATTTAATCGGGTGATGATTCGCGAGAGCACATGGTACGCCATTATTTTCGTAGTTATGTATATATATATAGGTGATATGCACTATATTTTCGACCGTGGGATTTTGTGTGACTAAGATTGGGCGTATGGGCTTCCAATTATGGCACTTTACGGGTAGGCATATGTGAGCCTTATTTTTTATTCGTTTGGTTTTCGTCAAATTTCGAGGATGAAATTTCTTGTTAGTGGGGAAGTAAGTAACAACCTGAATTTTAAATGAGTATTTTTAAATAAAAAAAAATTGGAATATTCGAGAAAAATAAATTTTTGAATTTTATAAATTTTATTGGTTAAATATGTTGGTTATGATTTTAGAAGAATAGAACTTCAAGCAGAATTGAAATCGGATTTAAAAAGAATTTTTTAATATTTTACCTTATGGCATTTTTAAGGGAAACTGTCAGATTTTAGGCATGATCGATCGATCGATCTTTTTCATAGATCGATCGACCCTCCCAGAATTTTTGTCATCAGTTCGTCATTTTGACGAATTTTACCATTTATTTAAAACCCTTAAAGTTATATAAATACATGATTTCGAAGCTGAGTTTTTAACACTCATTCCCCACTCACCTAAGAGCAGCCAACCTCTACTTTTTCCATCATCTTCCACCTCCATACCAAACCTCCATTAAAATAGGTTTTCAAGCTCAATTTTGGGGATCTAAACATAAATATTTCAAGGTGGTTTAAGAGGGGTTTTCGATCAATTTTTCAAGGGGAACCCGAATCTCTCATCAATTTCTACATCTAAAAATCAGGCATGTTTATCCTATTCTTTTCCTTTAGTGTTATGTGTCTTCATTATAGCCTCCATTAAAACTCATGTGTTCTAATATAAATTAAGAACAAAATATTTTGAAGAAATTAATTTCGGGGTTGTTTTATGAAAATGATTAATAATACCAAATAATTATAACTTTGTTATTATTTGGATTGTATTTACGTAGTTGGTTATATTGTAGGCATATACATGTAGAGGAGCCCTTAGTAATTTAATTTGGATATTTTATGTAGAAATTCCTAAAGTAATTAAATTACTTGTGCTAGAAAAATAAATAGCTAATATGGAACTTGCGAGTAATAATGATTCGAAAAAATCATAATAATTACGTGTTCTTGATTTCCCCATATTTCGATTAAAAATTATTTATTAGGAATTTAGTGTTGTTGAGAATATTATCATAAATTGCCAATTGTGTCACTTGTGAAATATTATAATATTGAATATTTCGAAAAACGTTTTGTATTGCAGATAATTGGTTTTTACCCCTTGTTATAGTACACTTGTTAGGTATGGGAGTAGTAAGTGAGCCTTAGTTGCGATTTATGCTAATTAGGTATGGGACTAGTTAGTATAAATCTGTGCGAGTTATATAAATTGGGGTGAGGGAAAATTCTCTATATTTACCATTGTTGTGATAACCTAGGATTGATATCTAGGTGAAGAAATTTTTTTACAGTCATCATTTATTAATGATGGGACGAAATTGTGTTTTGGGGACCTTTAATTGGGACTAAGGAATATTTATAGAATCTTCACATCGCTTTTAAGGGTGGGAAAAATTTATGTGAATAACTAGTATGATAAATTTTGGGAAATTAATACCGCAAGACTAAAACTGGTATTAAAATTTATTGGCGACATAATGTGTCCAGGGACGACAGTTTAACCGAGTCAGAGGGCGATTTATGTCGTGTCGTGGTGGAACCTTGTCATATTCGAGGATCGCAGGATAAAAATGGGTGAGACGGCGAGTATGACAAGGGGAAGTGTTTTTGGTGCAAAAATCACCCGTGGCGGGAGGACCGCTATTATAATGTCATTTTGGTGTAAATAACCCGTGGTGGGAGGACCTCTATACCTAATAATAAAGTCAGAAAAAATAACCCTGGTTAATTCAAACACATTAACATCCTTGAACTTGGGATAAATTTAAAATAATATTGGTGTGGCATATTTAAACATTACGGGTACTTAGAAATTTATTATTAAGGATTATAAAATTTCTTTTAATTAAAAGATTCTATTGTTATGGTCGATATGTATAGCACTATTGTCTGGGTTCAAGGACCCTAATTGAAAGGAGTAGCCGGTATTCGTGCTTAGGACCTTGGCTCTGATACATGCGTTGACTACTATTTTAAGGGATTTAATTGGAGTAGCTGCATAGAGATTATTGGAGATCCTTTGGAAGTGAAGATGGAGCTATATTATTGTTTGAGTAGTTTATTTCTTCTCCTATTCAGTTGTATTTATTGTGAGACTATATTTGGGTTTTATTGGGCCATTCAGTTCCAAATGTGTCTTAAGATTTTAGTTGGGTTTGATTTATTGTAGTAATTGAGATATTCGAAGATTGCATGTGACGGACTTTATATCGCACTTTGGTGATAAGTCAGTTGGATGTTCTTAATATTTGGGATTGATTTAAAATATTTATCTTGTGGATTAAAATTTAATATGTCTCACATATGTCGCATGTTAAGGATGATATTTAATTTATTAATGCCCGACTTAATTTTGGTGGCAGCCGCACCAGAATTTAGCGGGGTGTTATATGGGCGAGGTCGCTCGATTAATGGGATGTTAATGTTTTTATTGTTAGGTGACTTGGATGACCTTTTTGAGTGCACCAGTGATCTAGAATGGGTCGAAATAGTTCATAATATGTACCCCTGGGTTGTAGTTGGGTCGCGAGGGCTTTTTAGACATAAGAGAGCCCCTATAGGCATATGGATGTCTTTTTACCCTTAGGATTATACTTAAAAATGGGATTAGGGTATATTTAAAAGGTATTTAAGGGTTAGGTAGGTAGATGACAACCCATTTTTTAATATCTACATAATTGTGCTTAAGAGAGAGTTTAAGAAAAGAAGAAAAGAGCATAAAATGGATAGAAGACCTTGGAAAAGAGAAGGAAGGGCTAATCTCCGAATTCAAATCGTTCACATGCGCGAGAATTCAGATTCACGTCCTTTAAGGCAAGTATTTGCTTGCTTTAGATTGCAACTATGTAGTTAATAACATCTGTGTTTAATTGGGCTCAAATCTGTTATTAAAAGAGTGAAACTTTAAGAATTAAAATAAATGGGTTTAAGTTATGATTAACATTTGATTGTATTTATTATTAATTGATGATGAACGTGCAATAATTTCGTGATTAAATTATGGGTTTACAAGTATGAACATGTAAAACATTGATAGGGGGTTTTAATCAATGAAAATTCAAGTTTGATTAATTTTGGGTTTGATTGAATTGTTTAATCATTAGGAATCCTAGGGTTTTGATAATGGATTGAAATTTAGTTTGAGGTTAGAATGCTTCTGGGTTGAGAATATATTGATGTGGGTAATTAATTTGATGTTTTGGGAGGCTTGGGACCTCCATTGGAGGGTTTTAGAGGAGAAAACTCGAGCAAGAAGATGATTGACAACCCAACAAATCGAACCGATTCGTTCGGGGAGCGAATCGATTTGATTGATTTAACCAATTTTGTCTGCCAAGCCAACAAATTAGGTTTGTTGGCCTTCTCAGATTTTATTTATGCACTATTTTGGCCCGTTAAAGTTTGGGGAATGAGCGTAGGAGCTTCTGGGATAGAGTGGGACTACTGGGTAATAATTTCGGGGTTTGGTAAGCGTGTTAGGCCAATGGATAGATGGGTTTGAGTGAGAGGAACTAGGAATTCAAGTGAGTGAACACTTATATATATATATACACACGTGTGTGTATGTGTGTGTGTGTGTGTGTGAGTGATTATTGATTATTTTTATTGAACATACTTACTCGGTAGTGCTATCGTTAGGAAGTTGCGTGTAGTGGGAAGTCCACCTTAGCGTTAACCAACAGGTGTTGGATTGATTCTCCAGGTCATAGTACTGTTGAATGACTAATATCCGTGTATGAGGATAGTATTGGTTTGAAGACCGATAGGGTACGAAGTGATTTGTGACCCTCGGACGAATGTTTATGACTGGTTTCATTATTTGTGTTTACTCTTACATTCGGTGGTGAGATTTCAACCCGGTGGCTCAGTGTGATATGTGATATGCCTGGAGCCTGATAGTACATGAGGGATGCAACCACGAAGTTCCGGCTCTGGGAATGCGATTATATATATATATATATATATATATATATATATATATATATATAGAGAGAGAGAGAGAGAGAGAGAGAGAGAGATAGAGAGAGAGAAAGCACAGACGTAGTTATGTTATTATATTGTTTGAATATCTGTTTATAGCACGAGTGTAGCTATTTTATTATATTGGGTGTACCAATATTTATAGCAAGTGTGTATCTATGTTATCATTTCTAATAGTATACCTGAGGAGGGTAGCACATGGTTAGCTAATAGTGACTATTAGCGGGATGATCTTCGAGAGCGATTATTGTCCAAGTTAATCTGGGTAGCATAATTAGGATAATAAGATAAATGCATTGGGTGCGGACCCTAGATGAGAGGTGAGGTTTTGACTCAGGTGAGTGCAACCGGTTAACTAGTTGTGAAAGTAATACACTATGTATTTTATTGATTTAAAGCATTTAATTACTTGCAAAATATTTTCAAACATTTTCGGGCTTTGATCCGCGAGCAAATCTGTTTTCTTGTTTTCTTTTCTTTGAAAAATCTAGGTGTGCAACAGCAGGGACAACATGGATAGATCTTTCATGCCATTGCAAGCAGTAGCTGTGGATGCTACGAGTTTGATTTATTAGTATCAGCTCTTTCTATATAGATAGGATTCTTGTCAATTTAGTAATTTCTTTTGGGCATGTTGCTCGTAGTTGGATAGGATTTTACTTTGTGTTATAGATATTATTATTTATTAGTTTTATTTCTATTGGAAGATTACTTGTAGTGACCACTGGTTTATTCTGTTCACATTATTTATTTATGCATATTGATTCCTATTATATTATTGTATGTATAGTTTTATTCTATTTTAAATTATATTAATTTTTACGATAGTGATGCTGAGAATGAAATCATAGTAGATCCTTATTTTATTTTAATAAATGATTTATCACCCGGTATTAGAATAGGCAGGGTGTCATAGTTGGTATTAGAGCATCAGGTTCCAGTGTCCTTAGGATCTCTGTGAACTTCATACGTTATCAGTGTCGCATTTGTGCATTTATGATTTTCAGTTATTGTTTATACTTGAAGTGAATCTCATACAGTTTTGGTTTGGTTTCAGATGCCAAACAGCAGGATTGGTAGACCAGCTCCTGTAGTGAGGAGGGCCACAAAAGGGGAGGCTAAGCTGGAGCCACGGGTCGCTTAGGGGATTGTGACCGCAACAGAGGTCGTAGTCATAATAGCACGGGCAGTTAATGATGTCATGGTCGATATGGTGCAGCACATATCGTAGCTACAACCACAACTGCCAGTGATAGCACCATTACAGACTCACCGAGTTCCATTCATGTGGGAGCGAGTCAGGGAGGCCTTTCAGAAGGGTCATCCACTAAATTTTTAGGGTAGTGCAGATGTAGTAGAAGCGAGCCAATGGAATATGGATATTTAAAGGAATTTTTATATGATTGAGCACAATGATACTCAACAGTAAGTACTAGCTACATATAAGCTAGTTGGGGTAGCTCTTCAGTGGTGGAAGTCAGAAACCACGCCAGAGGAGAAAGACATGATAATGATTCAGGAGTTCTGGGTGTAGTTTGATCAAAAGTTCTTTTCGTCGGCCATGCAAATAGAAACGAGGAGGACATTTTTGGATATCATGCTGGAGGACCGAACAGTGGTTGAGTATAAGGAAGAGTTCACTCGCCTGGATAACTTTATACCAGATGAGGTGAACACTGATGAGAAGAAGATTCTCAAGTTTATAAACAGGCTTACGTGGAGGATCCATCAGCATTTGTTGGGGGAACCCGACATTAAGGATTGATATTGATATAGTTAAAGTCGCGTTACTTCACTGCCAGGATCATCACTTCCATTCGAGGGGAGCAAAGAGGACAGGATACTCGAGCAGCAGGGCAAGACAGGGGATAATGATGCTAGCAGAGCACCACAACAGTAGAGTAGGCATCAAGATCGGGGTTCCCAATAGTGGGACTCGACTAAGAGATTTAGGTCACGTAATGGTAATAGGAGAAAAGGTCATCAGGGTCCGCAGCACGCTTCTTATTGCCAACAGGGCTAAGAAAACCAGACTTTAGGATAACAGGGCCAGCGACATGGGCAACCTCATTAGAGATAGTAAGGACAGAGGCATGAAAATTTTACAGGGAGATGTTTTGTATGTGGGGAGTAGGTCCACATGAGGTCTGCATGCTTGAATAGGGCTAGGAGTCAGCAGCAGGATGCCCAGTTGAGGTAATAGTTACAATAACTTCAAGCTCCACCAACAGTTCCAGCATTATCATCTCCACGGGGGCAATAGCAGTTTGGGGTGTGTATAACGCCCGTGGACCAGTATTTCCATCAGCACCGCTAGCGACTGATGGTATGTTTCCTATCCATGGGCACATGGGGCAGTTATCGTTTGACATAAGTGCATTATATTCCTTTGTCAGCACTAAATTCGTGCGTGAGACAAATTATTGGATATAAGGTTAGATATTATTATGATCGTAGATTCATCATTAGGTAACGGGGCTCTCATTCGTTCCATTTGGAGGGGGCGAGTGTGGAAATAAAGGTTATGCTTAGTGGAGTATCAACTCATTGTTAGAGATATATGAGTATGATATTATACTAAGTATAGATTGGTTAGTGACGTAAAGAGCGATGGTAGACTGTTACAGTATAACTATCGTGCTTGCTATTCCAGGGCAAGATATGTTTCTTGTGGTGATGCCTCATCCTGAGGGAGGGTCGAGCATGTATTTATATTATATCGAGTAGGAGACTTCAAAGGGTAAAGTCATCTCGTTAGATTCGATCCATGTGGTTAAGGACTTTGCTGATGTGATTCAAGATATATCGGGGTTATTACCGAGTTAAGAGATTGAGTTTGCGATCGACTTATCATCGAGGACTAGGACGATTGTGCGAGCGTCGTATTATATGACTCCTTTAGAGATGCAGGAGTTGAGAGATTAGTAGCTTTTAGGATAGGGTTTTATCCGTGGGAGTATGTTACCTTGGGGTGACCTAGTAGTGCATCTTGGGCCAAGGGATCTCAATAATCGACTGAGCTAGGCGATAGTGTATCGAGAGGATTCCTTATTTGGATTTCGCTTGAAAGACGTCCCTTGCATGAGGCTTAATAAGTGTTAAGAGTTGAGAGACAATTGGGTTCTAGGACGTTATTTTTATATGTTAGGCATTACATGTATGAAGATGTAATGCTTCGAGCAGTGAGTTATTATATGATTTAAGGCCAGTGGAGCAAAGGAGTGCAATATTCCGAGCACTCAGGTATGTTTGCACGACTATTTGAATAGGTGGGGCAATCTCAAGAAGAGACGAGTTTCAATTAGTAGGATAATTGAGTTTATGTTTACTGTATGATCATACATGGTATGTATGGTTGATTTTGGGATGTATGTGAGTTGCATAATTAATAATTGTGCATATATGCACGTGGTATAGGGTGTATGGATGTCTTAGTCAGTTTGATATTCAACATCATCCACGAAAGGCTAATATGATGGCAGATGCGTTAAGTCATATGACAATAGAGCAGCTGGCAGTAGTGTGAAAGGCAAAGTGGGTTGGTCTTCGTCAAGAGGAGGAAGTAGTCCGAGCTTACTAACAATGATGACCGTCACGCTCGATATCAATTTAAGGGTTATGAAGGCATATGCAGGGGGTCCTTCTTATTAAAAGAAAATATATCAGTTATTGGAAAGTGGAGCAGAGTCTTACACAGTTAGTTAAGAGGGTGGCTTATGCTTTAATAGGAGGATGATTGTTCCAGATGATGAGGACCTATGGTGCACAGTTGTGGAGAAGGCGTATGGGTCACGATTCTCAGTGCGTCTTAAAGAAGATAAGATGTACCAGGATTGAGGAGACAATATTGGTGGGCCGTTGTAAAGCGTGATATAACAGAGTTTATCTTCAGGTGCACCATTTATCAGATGGTGAAGATTGATCATAGGAGACCAATCGGGGTTTTACAGCCATTGGAGATTTCGGTATGGAAATGGGAGAGTGTATCGATGGACTTTATGACGAAGTTATTTGTGATAACCCGCTCACCAAAATAAGGGGTGGCCAGCCCGATACTCTAATAATAATATGAATCATATATGGATCATTCTCAGCATCACAACAATACAATAAGTATACGGGATAACCACCCTATATTTCAGAAAAACGGGTTGCCAAAATTTTATTTTATAAGTTAAAGAAAACATTTAAACAACCCAATTTAAAAAGAAGGTTGATGAAATCTACAAGAATAAAACTGAACAATACATATATAAAATAATAACCGAATAGTATGTCGGTTAACAGTCTCTTACAAGTAGTTTGAACAATTGAATTAAGTTACATAATTCATTACAATAAGCAAATACAATAGCTTGGGCCATACGCCCGAGTAAATGATCCGATCATAACTAGAGTACAAAAATGAAGGCGTCTACAACAAAATATCCCACAACTTCCGCAAGGTGTTGCAACTCCGTGACACTGGAAAGGAAAGTCAGTACGGACGTCCTTGCGACGGAGTACCAGAGCGAATATAGGATTCATGCACAACAATAAATATGAACGGGTCAGGGCTCGGTTTTATATGATCAGCAGATGAATAAAGAGTATGACAGTTATGAACAGTTAATCATGATTGATAGTGATAAGAATCTACCTACTCAAACTCAAAGCATAAACTAAGGCAATTAAATTATCATAAGTTTAATTTAGTTATGCAAGAGGATATGAATGAATATCATTAATTAAAAATCTCCATCATTTACACCGTTTCATTTCATCGTTCCATTTCTCATTAGGAAGCATAATCACAGTTATTTGCTCTTTACGGCATTTATCATAAATCAAGTCCCACTTGAATAAGAATAGTTATATTCATCTATATATAACGATTCTAAAACCGTCCTTCCGAGTTTCCCCACTGGACGCCCCCCTAAATGACTATCATCTTCCAGGGCCTATCAAACAAGACAACCTGGGCATCCTAATGCACGTCGGGAAGTGGCCATATACCTGCGAGTGAGTCATAACCACACCCGGAATTACCCCACGTCGCACAATAAATACAGCATACATAATAACCGGTCATATGGTCGAGGACTATATTCACCCTGCATTCACTAGCCAGGGGACATCACCTCATGCGCGTACTTCCCTTATGATAGCATTTAGAGAGGTGTGTTTAAGTAAATTAGTATTTACCATTTTCATTCCCGTTTTATTTTATACATCATATTTTATTTGGAGCCATACGTGATTCACGCCATTATTATAACCTCAATGAATGAATAAACTCTCAATTTATTCTCCAAATATTTTATGGTGTTATTATAAACCACCAAGACTAGCATCTCCAAATAACGTGACAAATACTCTTCAATTATTTATTTCTACATCCCGAAATATTACATTAACTAATTATGGGAAAAGAACACCTAATCTTCTATTTACTAATCCCCAAATCAGTCCTAACTATCCCCTTCTAACATAAGGTATTTTCCTACCCAATATAAGACTCTAGGACACTAAGTTTACTTCATACAAGAAGGTTCCTAAGTCCTAAGCCTAAAAGAAAAGGATAAAAATTGAGTTAGAAAAATAACTCAAAACAGCAAGATTTCGAATCAATTTGCCCCAAGCAGCGAATCGATTCGCCCAAAAGCGAATCGATTCGGTTGGAGAACCCAACATTCTGCCTCAATCGAATCGATTCGGCCTTAACTCGAATCGATCTGGGTCCCCAGACATGTAAACTGACCCTTAGCGAATCGATTCGCTGAAAGGGCGAATCGATTCGCCCCTGCGAATTTGCCAAGAAGGGGCTACGGGTTATGAACCCTAATTTTCCCCAAACCCCATTTATACTCCAACCAACATCATTAATCCAACCCACCAAATCATAAATGCATCTAACTACAATCATATACACAAATAAACATCTAAATCAACTTCTAAGGGTTTAAACCTACAAATTCCTCAAAATCCCAAAGTTGGTAAACCATAATAACTACACAACAATCAATACAATTTATTCACCATAAACCATATATTAGCAAGTAAGAAAACTTGCATTGAGAAAATCTTAGATTTCCTTTAATAGCAACAACTCCAATCTTCAATCTCTAATTTTCTTCTTTTCTCCTCTTTTCTCCACAGTTCTCTTCTTCTCTCTTTCTCTCTAGGTTAGTAAATACACTTAAGAGAATAAAATGAGGTACAAGACTTAAACGTGCCTCTACCCTTAATTCTCATCTATAAGTGTTAATACCACATTAAAATGACTCGCAACTACGCATTTAAGCCATAACCAGTCAAAAGTCCCTGAAACACCAAAAATACAACATGTCACTTATTTTGACTATCTCGCACATTTCGGGACTAACTACGCCCTCTAAATTAGCATTCGAAAATATTTAAGTCATGTCAAGTTTCGATTTCATTTATATCATAAATGTCATTTAAAGCATACGACATTATAAAATGTAACATGGTGATATTTGCATACAGATAACAGTAAATATGCAACAGTCTAGTAAATATTTTGTTTCAAATCATTAAATTGATATTTATTCCATCATCTATTATTTTATATATTTACTTCATACAGTAAATTAATATGAAATAAGTTTCTCAAAAGTGAGGGTTGTTACATACTCCCCCCCTTATGAGGGAATTTTGTCCTCAAAATTCAGGCGTACCTTGTAAAAAGAGATGCGAATACTTTTCCCGCATATCGTCCTCACGCTCCCACGTGGATTCCTTGGCGTTGTGATGACCCCATTGAACTCGCACCAAGGGCACTACTCGAAATCTCAACCTTCGCTCCCTTTGCTCTAAGATTACAACCGGTTGTTCCTCATACGAAATATCGAGTTGCAATTCGATATCCTCCAAAGGAATATGCCAAAGGGCTCCTTCACACCTCTTATACTTTTTCAAAGAGGGAATATGAAACACGTCATGGATTTGGTGTAAGGGTTCCCGTAAGGCAAGTTGATATGCCACGGGGACTACCTTAGTAATAACGGGAAAAGGTCCAACATAGCGCGACGCAAGCTTTTCCTTCTTCCCAAATCGCTTTATACCTTTCATTGGCGATACTCGCACCAAGACTTGATCTCCAACCTCCAACTCTACGTGACTTCTATTCGCATCAGCATAACTCTTTTGGGCGATCTTGGGCTATTCGGATGCGATTCCGGACGAGTTCAATCTTCGAAGAAGTATCCTGGATTATTTCAGGTCCAAGAAATTTATTATCGCCTACCTCCAACCAACAAGTGGGTGATCTACACGGCCTACCATAAAGTGCCTCGTAGGGTGCCATTCCAATAGTAAATTGGTACAAATTATTATAAGCAAATTCGACCAAAGGGATATATTATTCCCATCCACCTTTGAAATCAAGCATACACATTCGGAGCATATCCTCCAACATTTGGTTAACTCTTTCTGTCTGCCCATCTGTTTGAGGGTGATAAGAGGTGCTCAACTTCAACTCGGTTCCCATAGCCTCTTGGAAACTTTGCCAAAAATGGGAAATAAAAATCTTATCTCTATCGTAGACTATATTTATTGGCACCTCGTGGAGTCTAACAACCTCCACGATAAACAGCTGGGCATAACGAGCAGTGTCATAATCTGTGAGCACGGGTAGGAAATGTGTCGACTTAGTTAAGCGATCGACAATCACCCATATAGAATCATGACCGCTCTACAACATTGGTAATCCCGTGATAAAATCCATCGATATACTTTCCCACTTCCACACCGGTATTTCCAAGGGTTACAACAATCCCGTCGGTCGCTGATGATCTATCTTGACCAATTGACAAGTAGTAAATTGGGAAACGAATTCTGAAATATCCCTCTTTATGCCCGCCCACCAGTATTAACGGCGCATGTCTTAGTACATTTTATCATTACCGGGATGAACTGTAAACTTGGACCCATGAGATTTCATCATTACGACCCATCTTAAATCCCCCTCGTCCGGGATAATGAGTCTCCCGTGGAAACGTAACCCACCCTCCGAGCTTATAGACTAGGATTCTGCTCCCTCGATTAACAATTGGCGTATATAGCCCTAACAGCCTTTGTCCCTTCCTTGAGCTTCCACCACCTTTGCCACAATAGTAGGCATAACGGTCAACACCGATATAAACACCCTAGCAACCGCGTCCTCCTGACTAAGCTCCTTCCGTTTGGCTTTTCATATCTTCGCTAACTCCCCCTCGGGCTTCCGACTTAACGCATCGACCACCACATTCGCTTTGCCCGGGTGATAGTGGATGTCAAACTGGTAGTCTTTTCACAAACTCTAACCACCGTCATTGTCGCATATTTAAATCCCTCTGGGAAAATAAATATTGCAACGATTTGTGGTCCGTGAAAAGACTAAATTTCTCCCCTAGGAGAAAATGCCTCCAAACCTTCAAGGAAAAGACTACTGCGGCAAGTTCCAAATCATGCACCGGATAATTCTTTTTATGGGGATTTAGCTTGCGAGAAGCATAAGCAATAGCCCGTTGCTCTTGTTGTAGTACACCTCCCAACCCTTGCAGAGATGCGTCGGTAAAGACTAAATATTCCAACCCTGGCCTTGGTAACGCAAGGACTGGAGCAGAAGTAAATCTATCCTTGAGCTCGTCAAAAGCTGATTGACAAGAATCATCCCAAACAAACCTCACCCCTTTCCGGGTTAAATTTATCAAAGGGCTAGTAATTTTAGAAAAACCCTTGATAAATCGGCGGTAATAGCTTGCCAAACCTAGAAAACTATGGATCTCAGTAGGTGTCGTGGGCTGACCCCACTCCTTCACCGCAACAACTTTACTTGGGTCTACTGAAATACGGGGCTGTCACAATGTGACCCAGAAATTGTACTTCCTGCAACCAAAAATCACACTTCCCGAACTTGGCATACAGTTGGTGATCCCTCAACGTCTGCAGGACCAATCGCAAATGAGTAGCATGATCGGCCTTTGTTTGAGAATACACTAGGATGTCATCAATAAACACGATAACAAACTGGTCCAAAAAGTCCCGAAACACTCTATTCATAAGGTCTATAAAAACTGTGGGGGCATTGGTTAGTCCAAAAGGCATAACCAAAAATTCGTAGGACCGATACCTAGTTAGGAAAGCGGTTTTGGACACATCTTGCTCACGTATTCTCAACTGATGATACCTCGTCCTCAAATCTATTTTAGAGAAGTATAACGCTCCCCTAAGTTGATCAAACAAATCATCAATTCGAGGCAACGGGTATTTATTCTGGATGGTGACTTTATTCAACTCTCTGTAGTCAACACATAACCTGAGAGAACCGTCCCTTTTTCTTCACAAACAATACCAGAGTGCCCCACGGTGACGTGCTTAGCCTAATAAACCCTTGCTCTAATAGGTCCTGAATCTGATCTCTTAACTCCCTCATTTCAACATGAGCCATACGATACGGAGCTCTCGCAATCGATCGCGTTCCCGACGCTAAATTAATTACGAACTCAATCTCCCTACTCGGAGGTAAACTCGGTATTTCCCAAAAAACATCTTGGAAATATCTAACATCCGGAATAGAATCTAAAGAAACGACTACATCCCGAGAAGTTTTTTCTGCGATACAGTACAAGTAGATGCTAGTACCTCCTTCTGAACGAGGCATAACCACTAGAAACATTTCTTGCCCTGAAGTGGTAAAAACTATACTCTTCCCATAGTAATTAACTATTGCACGATACTTCACTAGCCAATCCATACCCAAAATTACATTATACCCGACCATATCTAGGACGAGTAAATCGACCTCAAAATAAAAGTTACCAAGATTTATTCCTACTTGTTTACAAACAAAGAAAATGAGTGAACTATCACCCATAGAAGATTCGACACTAGTGAAGGTACTCTCCGCAGATTTAATCAACTCTATAGACTGAGCAACACTTCTAGAAATGAACGAGTGTGTCGCACTCGTATTAAATAATACATGACCCATATGCCCCTGAATGAGAAACTTACCCTCAATGGATGGCAGCGCGGGCTGGGCCGGAGGAAGCATAACATCCTGAATGTGGTAAATATGACCATACTATAGTTGTCCCTATTGTGGAGGGGTAACTGGATTAGGCACTTGTGACGGCAACGGGACCTGTGGATGCTGTGGAACCCTAGGAAGCTGTCCCCTAATCAACTGAGGGCACGCCCTCTTGTAATGACCCGACTCTCCACATTGAAAGCATCGACCCATCATGCTCTCCTGATTTCGGCCCCGGTTATTTCTAAACTGCCCAACTTCTTGGCCTGGATGGCCTCTACCCCCATTACCACCCCGGCCTGCTTATTGTTGTTGTGGGCCACCTTGACCATGCCTAACAGTACTGCCACCAACAATGAATCCACCAAAACATTTCCGTTTAAACAAGTCCCCTTGTGGGGTGTCCTTTTTTTGTTTATTTCCCGAAGATTGCGACGAGGGTAGTGATCCTCCTCCTGCCCCATTTCCTCCAGGTTTCCCTGCTTGACCTAAAGCTGAAGCCTTCTTACTACCTTGAACATACAACTGATGTTCCTGACAATGGAGTAACGCCGCATTCATCACATCCCCAAAAATCTGCAAGGATGATTACCCAGCAGATGTTGTCGTATCATCTAGTGTAAACCTCCAATAAATTTGGATATCCTCCTCTCCTCCGGAGTCACCTCGTCATGTACAAAACTAGCTAATCGCGTGAATTCCTCTTCATACTCCGCAACTGAACGCTCTCCTTGCACCACATCCTGAAGTTTCCTCCTCATCTCCTTTTGAACTGAAGAGGAAAATACTTCTGATTAAACAGAACCCAGAAATCATTGATAGTCATAGCATCTCTCTACTCTGGCGTAGTCATCGACTCCCATTAATGTAGTGCAGCTCCAACTAATTTAAAGGTAGCAAGGATTTGTTTCCTTTCCTCACTACACTCCACCATGCGTAGATGGCGCTACATATCCTTTTTCCACTGATTAGCTACTATGACATTAGAACCTCCTTGGAATTCTGGGGGATGGCCCTTTAAAAAGGATTCTCTAACTCTCTCCCACGGAGAAGGTCCCGCAGGAGCTTGTACCTCTTGAGCTCGTTGTTGTTGAGCTTATGGTAATTGCTGAACCACGGCAGTCATCGCTGCGTTGACCTCTTGGCCACAATATTTGCTACCTCAGCAGTATTTATAGTTCCCTGCTATGGCAGGGGAGGACCTACTTCTTCTTCTACAACTCTATTCCTTCTAGAGGGGAGACCTCTCTTAGGCGGCATCTGAGACAAAGAAACACTAGAGTTAAAATACTATATAAAATAATCTATTTTGCAGAAGATCGCAAACACAGGCAACAAAACAGTCCTAATATTAAGCTCTATATCAAAGTACGCTACGGTAGAACGTGATAAGTCCGCATAGATCCTAAAGACTCTAGAACCTGATGCTCTGATACCATCTGTGAGAACCCGCTCACCAAAATAAGGGGTGGCCAGCTCGATACTCCAATAATAACAGGAATCATAGATGGATCATTCTCAGCATCACAACAATACAATAAGTATACGGGATAACCACCCTATATTTCAGAAAAACGGGTTGCAAAATTTTTATTTTATAAGTTAAAGAAAGCATTTAAATAACCCAATTTAAAATGAAGGTGGATGAAATCTACAAGAATAAAACTGAACAATACATATATAACACAATAACCGAATAGTATGTCGGTTAACAGTCTCTTACAAGTAGTTTGAACAATTAAATTAAGTTACACAATACATTACAATAAGCAAATACAATAGCTTCGGCCACACGCCCGAGTAAATGACCCGATCATAACTAGAGTACAAAAATGAAGGCGTCTATAACAAAATATCCCGCAACGTCCGCAAGGTGTTGCAGCTCCATGACACTGGAAAGGAAAGTCAATACGGGCGTCCTTGCGGCGGAGCACCTGGGCTAATATATGATTTATGCACAATAAGAAATATGAGCGGGTCAGGGTCCAGTTTTATATGATCACCAGATGAATAAAGATTATGATACTTATGAACAGTTAATCATGATCGATAGTGATAAGAATCTACCTACTCAAACTCAAAGCATAAACTAAGGCAATTAAATGATCATAAGTTTAATTTAGTTATGCAAGAGGATATGAATGAATATCATTAATTAAAAATCTCCATCATTTACACTGTTTCATTTCATCGTTCCATTTCTCATTAGGAAACATAATCACAGTTATTTGCTCTTTATGGCATTTATCATAAATCAAGCCCCACTTGAATAAGAATAGTTATATTCATCTATATATAACGATTCTAAGACCGTCCTTCCGAGTTTCCCCACTGGACGCCCCCCTAAATGACTATTATCTTCCAGGGCCTATCAAATAAGACAACCTGGGCATCCTAACGCACGTCGGGAAGTGGCCATATACCTGCGAGTGAGTCATAACCACACCCGGAATTACCACACATCGCATAATAAATACAACATACATAATAACCGGTTTTATGGCCGAGGACTATATTCCCCCTGCATTCACTAGCCAGGGGACTTCACCTCATGCGCGTATTTCCCTTATGATAGCATTTAAAGAGGTGTGTTTAAGTAATTTATTATTTACCATTTCCATTTTCATTTTCATTTTATTTTAAACATCACATTTTATCTGGAGCCATACGTGATTCACGACATCATTATAACCTCAATGAATGAATAAACTCTCTAAACATTTTATGGTGTTATTATAAACCACCAAGACTAGAATCTCTCAATAACATGACAAATACTCTTCAATTATTTATTTTTACATCCCAAAATATTACATTAACTAATTAAGGGAAAAGAACACCTAATCTTCTATTTACTAATCCCCAAATCAGTCCTAACTATCCCCTTCTAACATAAGGTATTTTCCTACCCAATATAAGACTCTAGGAAACTAAGTTTACTTCATACAAGAAGGTTCATAAGTCCTAAGCCTAAAATAAAAGGATAAAAATTGAGTTAGAAAAATAACTCAAAACAGTAAGATTTCGAATCGATTCGCCCAAAAGCGAATCGATTCGGGTGGAGAACCCAACATTCTGCCTCAACCGAATCGATTCGTCCTTCACCCGAATCGATTCAGGTCCCCAGACCTGTAAACTGACCCCTTAGCGAATCGATTCACTGAAAGGGCGAATCGATTCGCCCCTGCGAATTTGCTAAGAAGGTGCTACGGGTTATGAACCCTAATTTTCCCCAAAACCCATTTCTACTCCAACCAACATCATTAATCCAACCCACCAAATCATAAATGCATCTAACTACTATCATATACACAAATAAACATCTAAATCAACTTCTAAGGGTTTAAACCTACAAATCCCTCAAAATCCCAAAGTTGGTAAACCATAATAACTACACAACAATCAATACAATTTATTCACCCTAAACCATATATTAGCAAGTAATAAAACTTTCCTTGAGCAAATCTTAGATTTCCTTTAATAGCAACAACTCCAATCTTAAATCTCTAATTTTCTTCTTTTCTCCTCTTTTCTCCACAATTCTCTTCTTCTCTCTTTCTCTCTAGGTTAGTATATACACTTAAGAGAATAAAATGAGGTGCAAGACTTAAACGTGCCTCTACCCTTAATTCTCATCTATAAGTGTTAATACCACATTAAAATGACTCGCAACTACGCATTTAAGCCATAAACAGCCAAAAGTCCCCGAAACACCAAAAATACAACATGTCACTTATTTTGACTATCTCGCACATTTTGGGACTAACTACGCCCTCTAAATTAGCATCCGAAAATATTTAAGTCATTTCAAGTTTCAATTTCATTTATATCATAAATGCCATTTAAAGCATACGACATTATAAAACGTAACATGGTGATATTTACATACACATAACAGTAAATATGCAACAGTCTACTAAATATTTTATTTCAACTCATTAAATTGATATTTATTCCATCGTCCATTATTTTATATATTTACTTCATACAGTAAATTAATATAGAATAAGTTTCTCAAAAGTTAGGGTTGTTATATTATTAACGTCGCAGAGGAGTCATGGTCCCATCTGGGTTATTGTGGATCAGTTGACCAAGGTGGCGCATTTATTACCAATTTGGGTGGATTACATGACAGGGCAAAATGACCAATTTTTCACTGCAGAGACAGTGAGACTGCACGGGTTGCCTCTAAACATTATTTTAGATTGGGGATAAGATCGTTGTCTCCCACTTTTTGTAGAGTTTTTAGGAGGCGATGTGGACGGAGTTGCGTCTGAACACGACGTATCACTCACAAACTGATGGGCAGACGGAGAGGGTGAATCAGATGTTTGAGGATAGGCTGAGGATGTGTATTCTGGA